>JAKFHU010001447.1:0-2400000 GCA_023783475.1 Daubentonia madagascariensis | reverse complement strand
ATATCTTAAAGCTTATAAATTGATTTTTTAAAACTTCATTTTCATTGAAATATGTTCCTACATTTCTCATCTTTGTTACTATAAATTATTTGCCCTGATAATTCATAGCCACCTTTGATTTTTATTCTTTAGTTTTCAAACTCAAGAGCCCTGAAAAGAGTTTACATACATAGGAAAATTGTAAGTCCAAAATTATCAAAGGCAGATTAATATCACAGGTGAATTTTTTAAAAACTCACCACCCGCTTCTTAAGAATAACCTTAGGCAGTCAAATGGGTTTATCTTGTCAGCTACCTCCATTAGTGCAAGTTAGGCATCAATATTAGAAATAACAGAAAAGAAAGGAGAAGGAGGCAGACACTCTGGGTGATAGTGACAATTGTGTAGTGTTTATATCACAACCTAAGGTGCATTTACCACCACTACTGAACAGCATGCAAAATACCTGTGTCAGAGAATAAAAAGGAAACGTCTTTTTTAAGTAACTCAATTATTTTCATATTTCTACTCTCTATGGCAGATATTCATGACATATGACAGAAAGTTCTCAGTTTAGGGATCACAAAGGTATTGACAATTGCAATAGGATACACACCGGAAGGAGAGAAGGAGTGCTTATTCTTTATAAACAGAAAATGTCTTAAGGCCCCATATTGTCTCCCACCCAGTTCTCTCTTTTGTTTGCTGTCAGAAAGCACACTGAGGCCTCAGCTCACATGAGGGGTAGAGATGGGAGCCCTGTGGGTTTTAGTTATTTTGTAAAAGATGGTATTGCTTCTGATCACAAAATCATATTATTTTGTAAAGTTCATTCATGGAAGTAAATTTTTATTTAATTTTTATAGACCACAGCGGTTAAAGACATATTTTTGGTATGTAAATATGTTGACTAAAATCTAATACTTTATATAAAATAAAAACCCATGTGTATAATAGGATTATAAAGCACTATAATGAATCATTTATATACAAGACTGTTTTTTCTTCCCATATGTAAAAATTCATCCCAATAACCTTTCTTCACTCTTTTGAAAACCTATACAAACTTCTAGATGCCTTCATTGACTTGTGAATATTAATAGATCTGTGTGTTTGCACTACAGGTAAACTTAACTTTGTGTAATGAATTCTGTTAGCTTTCATAAAGATGACATACCAAGTGACACGAGGTTCTGGCCAGCCTGCTATGGAGCAGTGTAATTTTACGTTCTCTTTCTCCCAAACTGTGTGGGAACGAGGTTTAATGATAAACTCAGGAGCATGCAGAAGATGGTCTTCATTCAACTTGGCATGATATGCCTCGGTTTCTTCTAACTGAAAAAACAAACAAACATATTATCAAAATACTACTAAATCAAAGTGACTTCTGGTGCTAAAATAACAAATGGCAACCAAAATTTTTATTTTTCTGTTTGGAACCTTACTTTTGTGCTCAGATAAAATGCATTCCCTTTCCTCCTTTTAAAAACTGATGTAGTTATTTAACATTTAACATTTTAAGCTTGAGCAACATAGGTTACTTCCCTAAGGTGGATTTCATAAGGTTCTTTAAAACCTTAATTTCTTTAGAACCTAAAATTCCATGAAGTTTAAAATTATTAAGTTTACCTTTCTTTGACCTACACATTTTAATGTCCTTCTCCTTGTTTTCTTTAGTTTTGTTTCTCCATAAGACCACATATTTCTTCATATGAAACAAATCAATCTGTATCTACACACACACACATACACACACACACACACACATCTTGCTACATGAATTTCCACTTTTGTAAGTTGCATTAAATTGTCTTTTCTTACTGTTTTTCTCAGCGACAGGCGTTCTGCCTTTTCTCGAATTGCAACTGTCCTTGACTTCTTTTCAAAAGTTTCCTCCTGTTGAAGAGTGGACGTGGCCTGTTTGGATACCACAGACTGTTTGGACGCTCTGGACTGTTTGGATGCTATGGATTGTTTGGATGCTGTGGACTGTTTAGATGTTGTGATTCCTTCCTCACTAGCAAGAAGATTCCTCTGGGCTATGTAAGCAGCAGCTTCTTTAATTCTTTCTTCTTCCGTATCTGTAATTCCACTGACATGCACTTGACTAAAACACAATAATAGTAAAATGTGGATATTGTGGATGGCAGTGATAAGATGGCCTAATTTTACTAAGTTCAAAGCACCAGCCTTCAGACACTGTGTCCTGCACCCAAAGAAAACCTGACATAGAAAAACCTGGTAAATCAGAAGCTGACTCTTTATGTACAGAAGTGGTCATCCCCTTAACAAATAGTGACAAGAATGATAACAGCAATAATAACACTATATGGCCCAGATGCTTTTCACATGAATTGTCTCATTTCATCCCCACAAAAACTCAATGAGGTAAACTATCATTTCTATTTTAGATATATGGTAACAAGGTTCAGAAAAGTCAGATAACTTGCCCAAGGTCATTTCACTGGTTGCCTTAGTGTGTTTAAATATGATTTCATTTACACTAAAAGATTAAGTTATGACTTCCTTTCCAAAAAAGACATATTATAAAATGAGATATAGTTTGTGTGCTTGTGATCCTGATATATGACTATGAGTTTGATCTGGATTCTGTAACTCAGCTGATGTAACACATTGCCCAGACCTATTGCATGTATAAATAAGTTCTAAATTTACATGAGATCCTTACGCTTACTAGGTTTTTTCCTAAGAAAGAAAACATAATTAAGGTTGTGTGTGTATATATATTATGTGTGTGAGTATCCAATATGACAGTCATATTGGATACTCAGCCCTGATGAAAAGAAATTATCAAACTTGTAATCAAAGTGGTGATATTTATAAATGTGACAAATTACTCATAATTGATAATGATGGCAAGTCAGTGACAACATCCAAAACTGCTGTGTCTGGTGTGGTAGTTTATGATAGAATTTGTGTTGTGATTTATTAATGTTGTTAAACATATTTGGATTATTTTTAACCTCCTTCAATGCCTTTATTGTAAACCCCATTGGATGTTTTAGTAAAAGAGTGTATTGATTACATTGAAGATTCTCTTGAAATTGAGTCTCCTTAGGCCTCTTAAGTCAGAATTGTACATTTGCTTTTCTTATAAGAATGATTACTTCAAAAATTAAGCAAGTACTACCATTGTGTTTGCAAGTTCCAAGCACTTGAATTTATGCAGTTTGCTGAGGAACAGGACTCAACATTTGCCTAAATTTGGAATTTCTCATGGAATGTTATGAAAACATCTGGCAGACAAGATTAGACCACTTTATTTCTGACCAAACTTAGTGAGTAAATTTTAAGTTTTTTCTCTATCTCTGTAAATATTAATGTTAGTCCCAACTGTGGAAGTTAGTCAATATATTAACCCACTATCATTTGGTGGGGAGAAGATGAAAGATTTCTAGCTTAGTGTCCTGACATAACTACCTCTGATATTTTTTTAAATAAGGTGGGAAATGAATGAATTAATAAGTGAATACAGAACAAACCATCAGGAGAATTTGCTAGGACTTCTCTATGGATGTCAATAGATAATAAAGACATTTGAAATGAGCTTTGTAATATGATTCAATACATAGAATAATGGATCACATTCAGTGTTAGTCTTGCCCCAAGCTCTAAGTGAAAGAACTTTAAGTTTAAGCTCTCATTATCTCTAATACTAAACATGTTGACACAGCTCTAAATGGCAGAATAAAGTTACAACTGCCTTGCCTTTTCCACTTAAAAATAAACTAAACTTCAAAAAAACTACAATTATTTCACATGAGAACTCAAGTACACTTAAAAAAAAATATGCTGGACCCACGACAGCAGGGATATTCTCCTTTAAGTAAATATAAGGGATTGTCAGTAGTAACCCTTCTATAATCTGGGCATAAGATCAAGAATGTGATGCTAACATGTTGACAAAATACACCACTACACTATTAAAAATGAATTTAAAACCTCCCAACACTCTGCATATCTCTTACAGTCTCAACTCAAAACCTACTGCTGACACAAAGTTAACTTATTGGAATATAAGAAGTGGAATTTTTAGGTGGCATGTAGATGAAATGGCATTTTCCAGAAAAACACTCTACTTGCAGAGGCATGTACATTGCATTGGCCAGGCTAGCTCTTTCACTGCCAGCCATGTGACTTTTAGTAAGTCACTGAGCCCTGATTTCCTTGTCCAAAAAATTGATATATTGATATCTTTCCAGGGCTGTATGGAGGATTTAGCAAGACAGTTTATATAAATCACCTAGGATGATTCCCAGTGAACTACAGGTACTCAACAAATGTTAATTTTTTTCCCATCCTCTTCTCAGATTGTTAATACTGTCAACACTACTGTGAAATGTTATTTTCAACATAGTAATAGAATATAGGAGATAGATCCATATAAAATATATAGAAGAACTAGAAATAAAACATAGAAGATCAGTTTTTATTATCATTTTCTTTTATCACAGTTTATTTTAAAAATGATCATTTCTTGAGACTGGCTTGGAAGAGACAAAATGGTTTGGTGGGGACACTGTAGGGAGAAGACATTAGGAGTGAGAAGCTTCATTTCATGCCCATCCAGGTGGACAGGCATGTCATATAGGCTAATGCTAAGCTGATATGGTTTTTTAATGATTTTTTGAAACAGAGTGGTAAAAAAGCTGGAGACAGTTTTTACGCCTTTAGCCTAGCCATCACTCGAATACAAGTGTGTATTAAAAGAGGCCACATCTGGGCAAGCATACTTAACAATATAAGGATGTTTCTCTGGAAAGTTCACTTTAAAAAATCAGAGATATCAAAGATATCAGATAAAAAGCTAAAAATAGAATGTTACTTATCCCCTTACCTTCCTAACTGGGTTCAGAGAAATTATGACATTAGCCTCTGACACAAGTCAGAAGGTAACTGTCAGAGGGCAATGGAAAGACAGACACAGGGAACAGACATAAGTTATTTCCTGACTTTCAATAAGGATCTACTTTTCCATGACATTTGCCCTGAGAGGATGGCCTCATTTTGAGGGTCACCTTAGCTATGAGAATAACTTTCCATTCAAAAGAAAATAAACAGGGGACAGTCCAGAAAGTTTCTATTAAACTTTAATCTTGGTGTCTCGGACACATTTCCTTTCGATTTCTTTGAATATAATTATCACTCTAAAAAAAGTTTAAAGATAGGAAATTGGCATTACATAGACTTGCGATTTAGTGATTATTTTGCTTGAAGTTTGCCTCAAAGTAAATGCAATCTATTTTCCATTGAACAAATATAAGCTAGGCATTCAAATTATGATTAGATTTTTTCCCTAATGAATAATAATTAAAACCACACTGACAACCAAGATGTTTTCTAGCTACCTAAACAAATCATCTGGGTTTTTTTTTTTTAGTTCACACAATATTTTAGTTTTGAACTTTCCTTTTTACTCTATCTATAGTGTTCAACCACTAGCATCCAAGGCTCTACGTTCCATTTAATGCCACTCACGTAGCATTAAGATCTAATCATTCCCTTTCGTCATGTGGCCATCCTATGTGATGGCAAAGATTTCTGAGAAGGAAATCCCTTTTTACAAAATTAATACATCTGTCTCAGCCCAGGGTTCCAAGCTTCCTCAGATCTTTCTCAACCAGTATATGGTAAGTGCTCAATAAATGTTAGTTGCTATTATTATTATCTAACATTTACTCCCCACTTCGTAATAAAGCCAGAAAGAAAAAGTACACTAACCGTCCTGAGTAAATGGGCACCATGTAGTCACTTGGTAGATTTTCTTTTTCTTCTCCAGACTGAAGGATGTGCTTGGCTCTTTTGGTTTTGGGGCTCAACTTGGATGAATAATCGTCTAACAGCAGACTGGAATCTGTAAGTCTGAAACAAACTCCCTAATATTAGACCATAATGCAAAATGCATTTAAAATATTCAAAATACTGATGAAAGAAAGTTTTAACCTAGGAGAGCTTTTACAGAATCCTAGATCTCTAATGTTATAATTATCTTTTATCTTTAGAAGTAAAATGGAGTTAGAAAGACCTCACATAATGCACTCTGTATAGACACAAAAGAAAAATAGTAATAGTAATTTTACGGCTGCAGTAATTTCATGGCTTTTTTCCCCTTAAAGTTTCAAGGGAAAAGAGTGATGCTTTTATAATAGTTCCGAATACCCTTTGCTGTTAATGTAATGTTTAAAATTTAGGCAGTCTGTATAAATGGTTTTGATACGTTGTGCATCCAAATCCTTTCCGGGGATTGTCCAGTTTTCTGGACAGGGAGCCCAGGCAATTCTGATGCAGGACCCTAGGTTCACACTTTGAGACCTTTAAGTGCTATAGGCAGACTCCTGTATCTGAAGGAACACTGGGCTTATCAAACAATAGAGTTAATATATTTCCTGTGAACACATGGTGTCAAACGACTCAGAGATGTACAGGGGTGTGATAAAGTTCTGTGCCTATGCACATTGGTGCAAATGTGCACTTGGAGGTAGTGTTCCAATAAACCAAAAATTTACTAGGGAGGTAGAAAATAGAGCAGAGTTTTCAGAGAACAAGGATTGATGAAACGAAAAGTATAGTCTTGATCTATATAGTTCTTGATTGAAATGAAATGCATTTTCATATGGAACATATAAACTATGGCACAGACTTCAGGAGTTCATGGCCTGCCTGAAGTCAATTTGTGGACTCAGGGTGAAAAGTCCCTGGTCCAGATGGTAATGTAAGATTTAACAACAGGGGCCTGTATGGGAACTTTCTGCACTATCCTTGTGATTTTTCTGTAAATGTGAAACTATTCTAAAGGAAAAAGTTAATATTAAAAAAAATCTGCTGGTCTAAAGAATATTTGAAGAGAAGGTGAACGGCAATGGTGTGGTGCAGGAAAAGCCCAGATGCCCAGCGGAAGCAGAAAACCTTCCAAACCATCCAAACCTTGACCACTCCTGATTTCTGAAAATCATTTGGAAAAGAAAAATGGATTACCGAAATCAAAAGCACAAGATGGGCCAAACATATACTTAGTACAAAAGGATATGTAATAATGCAAAAAAACAAGCGGCACAAAACAGTAAGGGCTTGGAGGAAGTGCAGAGCGCACAGTGGCTGTGGACCTGGGGGTGCAGGGTGGGTAACTGCCTTAACCCTCTGAGAGGTCCCATGGAGGTGACAAACGTTTTCCTGCCCCATTACCCACCCCCTCCCCGGGTGGGGGGAGGGGAGTATCTGGCTCCTTTTCTATGATCAGCATTAAAACTAAAGGTTAGAACTTTAAATTCAAACTTGTGGCTTGGTTACCAGTTGGAAGCCAGAGTGAAATTTGTTCCTGGCTGTTTAGGCAGCAGCAAAATGATAGCATTTTATACCCCCAGCAGGTCACAAAGAACAGGCTGTGCTTCTACAGGCCCAGTTTAAAGCGGTATTTTCCTTCACCCCTTTATTCCATTACTGTAAAAAATAAAATTAACTGTGGGGCTTAAAAGTTTCATTTCTTTCCCCATTTCTAGAACAGTTGGATTTTCTAATTTCTCGCCTCTTTTTCTGTTTTTGTTCTTTTTTCTTTACTTTCATTCTAGTTTCTACAGTCTTAGTCTCATAAGCTCATATTTTTCAACATTGATTTACATCAAAATAAGAACTACGATTTGTCATTCTTTTCGTTGTGTGTTTTCTGTCATTTGTCCTTTAAGACAAATCTTTTAAAAAGATGCATTTACTACCTAGAATGTGCCAGAATGTGATTATTCCATTCTCACAGGTAAATCACAGCAGCTGATTTTTAACACGTTGGCTGCCACACTAGAAAAAATTTTTTTTCCTGGGGCCACAGTGTTTTATTACAAAAATAGAATAAAAACTTCTAATATGAAACGATCCTTTCTAATTTAATGAAAAATGTTATTTTCAATTGTTGTTCATGCTTGAGTTATATACAACTTGAAAAATAGTTCTGGTGGCTCCCAAGGTGAAGAAACATGTGAGTCACATATGCTTCAGGAGGCCCCGGGCTCAAAACCAGTGTGAGTTAAATACAACTCACATGGCAGTTAATGTGTTAATAGTCTAACTTTATGCTGAAGACTCATGGCACTTTTGTTAGCTTCCATTTCATATTTCATCTGAAACAAAAGACTTCATAAAAAGCACTATGATGTTATGTATTATATAGTATTATTTAGAAAATACAAGCTCTCCACCTTTATTACGCTGTCTAGAGTTTCTTCAAGCTTTTGATTTCTAACATAAAAGAGTGTGTGAAGGATTAGATGTTGAAATACTATGCAAACAGATGACTTAATGATGCTGTCATTTATGAAGCTAGCAAACAAAACTAAATCAGAGAAACACAAAATATTAAGGAAGTGACTATGTAATAATCAGTGTAATTATTTGAAGAAAACCCATCAACAGTCTATTTTGTCATGATCCATGAACGCTGAAGGCCAACATCTTACTCTATCGAATTTTAAAGTTAAATAATGTTTTTAGAGGAGATAAAGTACGTAGATTTTAAATTTCTTTGAACTTAAATCAAATAGCTAAATAAGGGCTTACTAACCTCTTGGGCTTTTAGTTTTATCTAAATTTTGAAAATAATCCTCTAACAACTCAATTTCTGAGTAGATACCAAACTTGATACATATGGATCTGTGTAGGTTTTTTACCTATTAAAACTACACATAATGTTCTTTATGTACTCAAGCTTAAATCTTGAAACTTTCAGAATTCTGATTTATGAAGGCAATCAAATTAAGCAATAGGTAAGGGTTGTGTGTGCATGCATCCATGCATCTGTAACTGTGCCTAGGTACATCTATTTGTACTATGCTACTAATTTTACTATGTCCTTGTTCATATGTCTACTGTTAACAGATTTTAAATAATTACCCTGGTGTATATGATATCACATTTATGGCCAGCAAAACCACAGAGAAGAGCTGTAACCAAGGTACAGAAGGAACTGTCTGGAAATATTCCAGGAACCCAGAAATAGGCTCATACCTGCATCTAACTCAAATACTGAACAGAAAATATTACAACCCTCTGTTCATGCAATTTCACAATAATGGTGAGCAGGAAAAGCAAGAACAAAATTCTATATTTATAGAATTCCAGAGCTAGAAGAGATCTCAGAGATATTTACACCAGGTCCCTGATTTTACTGATGTGGAGACCAAAGCCAAAGAGTCTTTGTAGCTCACCCATGCTCACATGGCGAGTTGGACTAGCACCCATCTCTTCTTGATTTTTAGGTTAGTGTTCTTTTCACTATATCAGTGGTTTCCAACTTTTGTGATTGAGTACTCTTAATAAAAAAATATTGGGGTCATGCCACCTATATATGTTTGTTTATTCATAAGTTCTATCCATATATTGCTGTATAAATATTCTCACTATGAAACATTCAATTATAAAAATTTAAAGAGCAGATTCTATTTTATTTTTAAAATAGAAATATTAATATTTCTTCCTATATTTCTATGGCTTGCCTTTGTGGACTCCCCACTTTGGAGACCAAAACACCATGTCACACTGCCCATAAAGACTCTGATATCTATTCCTGAATTTATTCACATAAATTGAGGTGATGAAATCATCATAGTCCAGCTATAAATTAAGCATAAAAAACTCATTAAAGTTTACATAAAGTAAAATGCTAGTCCCTCAAACTTATGTTTATAATCACCATATAATTTTAGGAAACTATCCCAGGTTCCCTAGGATTGATAAATTTATTCATACTTGTATAATCTGCTTAATGGCTATGTTATTTTCTGAAAATACTCAGAGCCTATTAGCATGTTTCAGAAAAATGATGCGCTGCAGGCATTGCCTTTGCTGACTGTGCTCCCAAAGCCAGTGTCGCCCATTTCTACATGCTCAAAGTTACACTGCATAATTGGTTTCTCTGTCTTTCCCACTGCCTGTGACTACTCAAGGAAAGAGATGGTCTCAGTTATCTTTGTATCTTTAGCATTGTGTCCAGTGCCTGACACTACTCAATAAATGTTTATTGAATGAAGTGAAATCAAGATTTATTCTCCTATGATCATATACTAGCTCAGTGATTCTCAACTCTGGTTTCACATCAGAATCAATGGAGGAGCTATTACAAATGACTGCTACAAAGGCAGGATTTCCAGTATAGTGGAATGAATAGTTCATCAGTTCCTCTCCCCAAAATGCAATGAGAAAACAGGACATATTGTCAGAAACAACCCACTCAGGGCTCTGAAAATCAATCAAAGCCATACACTACACTGAAAAGTGGTTATTTATTTAAAAAAAAAAACCTACTGAACTTCATATATGAGCAGTGGGAGTCTGTGTGGCACTCCTGACTAGGATTCCTCCATCCCCCAGTCCCAGCTCAGTCCATAAGGTAGGTGGGAAAAGGCCTGAAAAGGAGAGTTCACTGCCAGAGGGGGCTGACTTGATTTGGAGCAGAACATAAAACCCCACACCATTGTGAGCAGCATTGTGAGTAATGGTAGCAATCTAGGTGACAGATAAACAAAGGAAAACCAGCAGCTCAGCTAACCTGAGGTTGCAATCATGGTCATGGCAAGCAGCAGATTGACAGATCAGCCAGAAATTTACCAGGAAGATCTGGAAAATAAGATAGTCATAGGGGCCTGCATAAGCTCTCCATAATATCTGTGTAGGAAAAACTGTGGAAAGCCAAGTTGTCCACACATCATTGGCTGATTGTAAGCCTGTTCACATGTGCAGAGAAGAGGCAAGAAAGCATAGAGTTAAGCAAAGCCAGGACTTACTTAAAAACTACCTGCACTTAAACTGTGCTCCCAACTTACACACAGATCTATTGCCAGAGAGTGGAAGCTTTACTGCCTTGAGACTTTTGGGCACAATATCTGACCATTCATTGACTGGCCAGTAATCTATGCAAACACAGTGTGATCCCTAGGAATTCAGGCTTAAAAATGAAGACAAGAATTTAAAAAACAAACAGAACTGAGGAGAGATACCAGCAGCCACACAGTGCAGGGTAAAGAGATTCTATCAATATATCCAGGCAAGTTATCAAACAAAACCAAAATACAGCAACAACACACTTAGGGAGAAATTCAGAATCTAGAATTGCAACATTATATTATCTGACATGCCCATATTTAACAACAACAAAACAAACAAACAAACAAAAAAGTATGAGGCATGCCAAGAAATAGGAAAGTGTGATCCATACCAACAGAAAAGAGCAGGAAACAAAAATTGTCTCTGGGTTGTCCCTGATGTTGGATTTAACAGACAAAGACTTCAAAACAGTGATTATAAATATGTTCAAAGACTAAGAAAATCATGTTTAAAGAGTTAAAGGAATGTATTACAACAATGACTCAACAGATAGAGAATGTCAACAAAGAGACAGAAATTATAAAATAGAATCAAATGGACACTCTAGAGTGGAAAAGTACAATAACTTAAATGAAAATTTCTTAGAGGGAATCAACAGCAAATTTTAGATAGAGGAAGAATCAGTGAACCTGAAGATAGAAATTATCCAATCTAAAAAACAGAGAGATAAAAGAATGAAGAAAAATTAAAGGGCCTGAGAGATCTGTGGGACAGTGTCAAACGTACCAATATCTGAGTAATGGCAATGCCAGAAAGTGAGAAGAGAAAGGGCAGGAAAATATATTTGAAGAAATAATAAACTAAAGCTTCCCAAATTTGATGAAAAATATTAATCTATGAATCCAAGATGTTCAACAAACCCAAGTAGAATAACACACAAAGAGATACATACACACACCTAGAAATATCATAGCCAAACTGTTGAAAGCCAAAGCCAGAGAGAAACCTTAAAAGCAGCAAGAGTGAAATGGTTCATCACATACAGGAGAACAATAATATTATTTATGGCTGACTTGTCATCAGGAAAAATACATCCTGAAGGCACTGACATGACATATTTAAGTGCTGAAAAAAAATGTCAAATGTCAATTCTATATCCAACAAACTATCTTTCAAAGCTAAAGGTAAAGATATATCCAGACAGACAAAGACTGAGAGAATTCATTGCTAGCAGACATGCCTTACAAGAAATGTTAATGGAAATCCTTTAGGCTTAAAGGAAATGACACAAGACAGTAATGTGAAGCCATGTAAAAAAAATGAAGAGCACCAGAAAGTAAATAATTAGGTAAATATAAAAGACAGTATGTGTACACACACACACATATTTCTTGTCTCTTACACTCTTTAAAAGAAATAAGATTGCATAAAATACTTATTACATTGCATTGTTGGGTTTATAATATACATAGTTGTAATATATCTGATAATAGTACAAAGGAAGGGGGGAGGTAATGAAGCTATATTAGAGTAAAGTCTCCAAATTTTACTGGTATTGTTAGTTTAAATCTGAAGTAGATAGTGATAAGTTAATATGTGTACTATAATTCCTAAAGCAATCCCTTAAAAAAACCTCAAAGAATGTAGTCAAGAAACAAAAGAATTAAAATGGTATACTTAAAATATCTATTAATACAAAACAGGGCAGTAAAAGAGGAACAAAAGGACAAAAGAAACGTGAGATATACTAAAAAAACAACATAAGTGGCAGACATAAATCTAACCACATCAGTAATTTTATTAAATGTGAATGGAATAAAAACTCCAAGGAACAGGCAGAGGTTGTCAGACTGGATGGAAAAAGAAAAAGATCCAATTAATTCAATTATATTCTGCCACAAGAAGCACACTGTAAAGACATACATATGTTAAAGTAAAAGAATGAAAAAGCTATAACACGCAAATGGTAAGCATAAGGAGCTGGAGTAGCTATATTATTAATAATAAATAAAATACACTTTAAATAAAAACATATTATTAGAGACAAAGAGGGACATTTCATAATGATAAAAGGGTCAATTCCTCAGAAAAACATAATAATTATAAATGTATATGTGCCTAACAGCAGAGCCCCAACATACATGAAGCAAAAATAACTGAATTGAAAGAATAAATAGAAAATTGAAAAATAATAGTTGGAAACTTCAATACTCTACTCTCAATAATTAATAGAGCAACTAGACAAAAAAATCAGTAAGAATATAGGAGACTTAAATAACACTATCAATCAACTTGACCTGACTGACCTTTCTAGAATACTTCACCCAATGACAACAGAGTATCTATTCTTTTCAACATTCTCAAGGAGAATTCATATGCTAGTCCACAAAACAATCTCAATCAATTTAAAAGGACTGGAATAATAGAAAATACATTCCCTAATAATGGAAGAACTAAACAAGAATCTACAACAGAAAGAAATTTAGAAAATCCTCAAATATCAGGAAATGAACAACATACTTCTAAATGACCTATTAGTCAAAGAAGAAATCACAAGGGAAATCAGAAAATATTTTGAACTACATAAAAACAAAACCACAACATATTAAAATTTATGTGACACAGGCTAAAGCAGTGCTTAGAGGGGAAGTTTACAGTTTTAAGGGTCTATATTAGAAAAGAGGAAAGGTCTCAAACTAATAAAGCAAACTTATACCATAAGAAGTTAGAAAAATGATTAAACACAAAACAAGCAGAAGGGAGATATAATAAAGCTTAGAGTGGAATTCAATGAAATATAAAACAGAACAACATATAGATAAAATCAATGAAACAAATGTTGGTTCATTGAAAAGATCAAGAAAATTAGCAAGCCTTTCACTAGATTGACCATAAAAATAGAAGACACAAATTATTAAAATCAAAATGAAAGAAAAGACATCAATAACAACCTTACAGAAACTAAGAGGCTCACAAGAAAATAGTATAGACACCTTTATGACAATAAATTAGACAACTTAGATAAAATGGAAAAATTCCTACAGACTCAAATTACCAGAACTAACTCAAGAAGAAATAAAAAGTATGAATAGACCAATAACAAGTAAAGAACTTGAATGAATTAGTAATCTAAAATTTTCCACAATGAAAAGCTCATGCCCAAATGGCATCACTGATGAATTTCATCAAATATTTAAAGAAGAAACAACACCAATCATTTCCAATTTTTTTCAAATATAGAGAAGGGAACACTTTCCAACTCATACTATAAAGTCAGTATTACCTGATATCAAAGCCAAACAAAAACATTACAATAAAAGAAAACTACAGACCAATATCCCTTATGAACATAGATGCAAAAATGCTTCACAAAATATTAAATGGAATCCAGCAACATATAAAACATGTAAAATCAAGCAAAGATTATCCCAGGAATACAAGGTTGATTTAACATTTGAAAATGAATTAGTGTAATATACCATGTTAATAGAATAAAGAACAAAAACCACATTATCATCTCAATAGATGCAGAAAAAGCATTTAACAAATTCAGCATTCATTCATATTAAAAACTCTCAACAAAACAGAAATAGAAGGAAACTTCCTCAACCTGATAAAGGCCATCTATGAAAAATCTACAGCTTATATCCTACTTAATGGTAAAAAACAGAATACTTTTCTCCTAAGATTGAAACAAGGCAATGATATCTGCTGTTGCCATTTCTATTCAACATTGCCCTGGAGATTCTAGTCAGGGCAATTAGTTAAAAAAATAATTGAAAACAAGTAAGTCTACCCTTTATTACAGATGATATAATCCTATATGTAGAAAATCCTAAGAACACACGCACAAAAAATGCTAGTACTAATAAATGAGTTCAGCAAAGTCATAGGATACAAAATCCAAACACAAAAATCAATTATACTTCTTCTACTAGCAGTAAATAATCCAAAAATAAAATTAAGACAACTCCATTCACAATAGTATCAAAAAGAATAAAATATTTAGGAACAACTTTAACAAAGAAGTGTAACACTTGTACACTGAAAATTATAAAACATTATTATGATAAGTGAAGGGAGATCTAAATAAATAAATATCCCTTGTTCATGGATTGGAAGATTCAATATTGTTAAGATGGCACATTTTTCAAAATTTATCGATAGATTTAACATGATCCATATCAAAATCCCAGCAGAGTATTTTTCTTTGTAGAAATTGACAAAGTGATTCTAAAAATTATAAGGAAATATGAAGGAACTACATAGGCAAAAAAAATTTTGTAAAAGAACTAAGTTTGAGGACTTACATTCACCAATTTCAAAACTTTTTATGAAGCAGCAGTAACAGTGTGATAATGGCATAGGACAGGCAGATTAAGGGAACAGAATTAAGACACTAGAAATAAACCCTTAGTTACATTTATGGTCAATTGATTTTTGATAAAGGTGTCAAGGAATTTAATGGGGGAAAGGATAATCTTTTCAACAAATGGTGCTGGGGCAATTGTACTGTATATCTATTTGTGAAAGGACAAATTTAGAACTTTATTCAACATCATACACAAAAATTAATTCAAAATGGATCACAGTTCTAAATATAAGAACTAAAATGACAAAACTCTTAGGAGAAAAAATAAGAGAAACTCTCTAAGGTGTTGACTCAGCCAAAGAGTTCTTAGATACTGTTATATATAACCAAAAGCATGATTTGAAAACAAAAAACTGATGAATTGAATTCTATCAAAAGTAAAAAGTTCTGGTCTTTGAAAGACACTGTGAAGAGAATGAAAAGACAAGGCACAGAATGAGAGAAAATATCTGCAAACATATTTGATAAAGGACCTGTGTCCAAATTATTTAAATAACTATGACAACTCAATATTAATAAGAAAAAATCCAATTAAAAAATGAGGCTGGGCACAGTGGCTTACACCTATAATCCTAGCACTTCAGGAGCCTGAGGTGGGAGGATTGCTTGAGGCCAGGAGTTTGAGACCAACCTGGGCCACACAGCAAGACCCCATCTCTACAGAAAATTGAAAAATTAGCTGGGCGTGGTAGCACATGCCTGTAGTCCCAGCTAGTTGGGAGGCTGAGCAGGAAGATCCCTTGAGCCCAGGAGTTTGAGGGCGTGGTGAGCTATGATGCTATGATGACACCACTGCACTCTAGCCCAGGTGACAGAGCAAGACCTTGTCTCCAAAAAAAAAAAAGGGCAAAATATTTGAATAAGTATTTCACCAAAGAAGATAAACAAATGGCTAATAAGCATATAAAAAGATGGTCAACATCATTAATCATTAAGTGAATGTAAATCAAAACCACAAGACTCCATTACACACCTACTATAATGGCTATAATAAATAAGACAGAAAATGATACCTGTTGGCAAGGATGTGGATAAACTAGAATCCTCATACATTGCTGTGAGAATATAAAATGGTACAGCCACTTTGGAAAACAGCTGAGTAGTTTCTCATAAAGTCAAACACAAACTTAGCATACAACCCAGCTGATATTTTAGAAAGTACAAGAGAAAGTTGATTTCAAACATTATTGAACAATCACCTTTCAGATTGTATTATATGTTATAGTACCACTGAAATCTTCACAGGTTTATTTCTTGACTTTCTGTAGCAATTTTATTTATTCAACAAAAAACTTATTTTATGTGCCAAGTACTGTGCTTGACACTGGGGTGGGAGTAGGATATGAAGATACATTTAAAACTCTTGTTTTCCGAGAGCTTTACAGTCTAGTAAGGAAATTAACGTATCATGTCAGTCGAGGAAGAACGATGGGAGAATGCAAGGAAGGCAGACGAGCAGAAAGACCAGTGCAAACAAAATTTGAATTCACAGGCTTGAGAGGGAATTTCTGTCAGGGGTTATTAGGCAATCCTCTGCAGAAGAGGTGGACATTGAAAGATGGGTAGGATATCCCAGGATGACAGACAGGTATGTGCTAACGTTTAAAAATAAAGTCTCTGTTTTTATTGCTGACTTATCTATGTATTGTCATTAGACTTTACTGAATGGCCAAAAGAGTTGAATGCATTTTTATTATCCTAACAATGTTATCTTAAAACTGCATCTTTACAAATATTTACAACCTAGTACTGTTACATATACACAAAATGCTCAGCTGTTTATCAGAAAAGAGAAAGAGGCCATGGTTTTAATGAACTATATGGGTCAGCTTCCTCTTGGCTGTCTTGGCCCGGTTAGTGACTCCTCCTTAGGGCTTCTGGTATCTGAAGCTCCATCTCTTTCATCTTCAGGACCCTGTGGAGAGTCACGTGGAGTTTGTGTTCTCTTTTATCCTTTCTACTTTTCTATTGGCCATAATTCCCCCTCCTTGAAAAACAATACTTTTCTTTGGGCTTTTGTTAAAAGGTTGTTTTGGATCTATTTTTGATTTAGAGCAGCTTCCTTGTGTGCTCCTCTTTTGATATGGGCAGGCTGTTGGCCTCAACATCTTCTACTGACTTTTTAATTCTTCTGTTTCCCAGTCTTGACACTTATGGAAGTTTCAGGAGAACACCAAAGTTAGTGGACAAGTAGGAGGCTGAAACAAATCCCTTTTTTGCTAACACACTTTGCAGAAAAAGTTTCTTACTATATACGAACATGAATTTAGTTACATCACCCTTGAAATTTACTAATACGTAGTCATAATAAACAACCATCCCTTGGCTTTTCTTCTTTTTTTTTTTTTGCATTATTTATCTTACACTTATTTCTTTTTTTTCTTGTCCATTTCACTCTCTTGGCCAAAGAAATGTGTCATTTTTAGTTTTCTAAAAACTACTTGACTAGGAATATAACAGCAATTTTTCCCTTCTATTTATTGCTTTATTTTTTCCATGATTTAAATTTTCACTGACAAGTAACATTTTACCCTTCTTTTCAGAAACTTTCCACAGCTAATGTATAGCCATGATCTAAAAGCAAATACCATGGGGGCCTGAACCACTTCTCAACATGAATGTAGAATAGTCATGTGTTCTAGAAAGGCTAGATAGGTAAAACACTGAGAGAGTTAAATCTGTTATGGTTCTTATTGAGGACTGAACTCTGATCTTTTTCTTTTGCCCAAATTCCTTTCTAAAGAGGCCTAGTGAGTCACATCTACAAATGATAAAATCTCACTAAACAGGTTTTGTTAACCAAATATAGTGCAGGTTTACTTCCCAACCTGATTCTGGTATAGCAGTAACATCATCCAAAAGATAGAAGACCCCCCTTGTCTTAACTCAAGCATCCTAGCAGATCCTTATCCTAAGAAAGATCCTCCTGTTTGGACCTCCCAGAGTGCTCAAACCTTTCATCTTAACTTAAGCATTTCCTTTCTGGTCTTTTAGATAAAGCCTAACTCTTTCAGCCAATTGTCAGCTACAGAATCCCTAAACCCACCTATGACTTGTAAGCCACCCCCCGCCCTTCGAGATGGCCCGCCTTTTCGGGTCAAACCAATGTATGCCTTCCATGTATTGATTTATGACTTTACCTCTAACCCCTATCTCCCTAAAATGTATAAAACCAAACTGTAACCCAACCACAGTGAGTCCACTTGCTCAAGCCTTCTTGGGTGTGGCTCCGGGTCATGGTCCTCAAATTTGGCTCAGAATAAACCCCTTTAAAAATATTTTACAGCGTTCGGCTTCTTTTCCATCAACATTATCTATATTCATCTTTCAGTTTTTATGCATTTCTGACTATTTCAGAAATTAATTTAACCAGACTAGATTATGGCCCATTTTGAAGCAGGAATAGAGTTTGCTCTATATTTCCTAGACATTATAGTATACAAGACACTTGACAAAATAATATCAGGAGATGCCTTATGGAGTCTAAGGCTGTTTCTTTGTGGACTGAATTGTCCAGGGCTTGCAAAAGTTAGTCTTATTAACTTACTTACAAAGCAGCCCACATATTCACATCCTACCTTACTCTAGGATGGTCACTGGGGTTGTCTAGACATTGCATGAAAGTTACCGTACTCATTTGAGGTGCTCTTGCTTTTTCATTTCATCTAGAAACACTGCTGTGAAAAAGCTCAAGCCTATTGCAATGGTTCCCTTGGTCTTCCAAAGTCCAGAGGTCTCTATGGGGAAGCTCAGTTACACCCCACTGCCTGGCCAGCAGGAAGGTGCTGACTTTGTGGAGGCCAAGGCCCTGTAGGGACAGAGCTAACATTTCACCTCTGCGCCCAGGGAGGTAACCGCTTTGCCCTTCCTCCACCTTTGGCTGACTCATTCTACTGCCACTGTATGAGAGGACATGCCTTCCTTCTCTCAGCATGATTCACCTGCCTAGGAAAGATTAATGCCATTCCGAGAGTATCTCATATCATCTAAACTTGACTTAATCTGCATAAGAGCCTGACAAATAATGTTTTCAATGTAAAATCAAGCACAAGAAACAAAGAATGAATCAAGTCGTTCTGGGCCTCAGTCTACTGTATCTATTAAAGGAGGGGCTTAAATTAGATGAATTGTTGGTCCCTTCTTGCTTTAATATACCACAGTTCTGTGGATCTATAAACTGCCAATTATATGAACTTGGTATTACCAGGAGTAAGACTCCTGGCTCTCTTTCCACAAACAAGCCCTGGGTTTATAGTTGAGAGAGTGGGAGCAGGGGACCGGTACCTGGTGAGGACCACTCTCCTTGGATTTAGGGTTGATCTTTGGGATTCAGAACATAATGCTATGGCCTCTTATTAAATTTCTGCTTTCATTAGATTTTCCTGTGACTTCCTACCGTACAGGAAGTAACGTGACTCATCATTCTGTTGGTACTTAAATACTGGAAGACAAACCCCAGAATATTTTATTGATTTTTGTTACCCAGGAACTATGTTGCTTTTTCCATATATATAATAATTAAAAAGTATTTAGAGAAGAGGCAATAAGACCATTTCTAGAGGAAAAAAGGTAAGAATACAAAACTTTGATACATAGCAGTTTTCTAAGCAAACTCCAATTCCCGTAACAGTCTATCAGCTCAATATTTTTTTGTAATTCAGATTCAGCTTCTTCAATCTACAGATGGACTTGAATCTCCATATAACTATGATTATTTCAAGATGCTTTTCTTATTAAATACCAGAAAAACACTAACAACAGAATAAGGTAATTCTTAAACATGACATGAAATCTTGGGGAATAGAGAATAAGTAAATGGTTCTACCATCATCATACCACCTAAAGACAGTCTCAGAAGATTCATTGTGTACAAAAAATCTACACAGACCTTTTTGCAGCTTCAAAACTCCAGGGCTAAGGGTGCTGAGGAACTCTGTAAGAAGTCTGGTGGAATTAATAATTCAGCAACAACTAATTGATCCAAAAATCTGGCCACTGCTCACCACATCCTCCCTTACAGCACATCTGGCCCTGGCTGGACTGCAGCATTAGCCTCCTAACTAGGGGGCCTTCCTTGCTGTAAGGCCTTGCAGCGGCTGTTCCTAATGTCTGGTGTACCTTTCTACCAGATAACCTCACAGCTAATTCCTTCAGCTACTTTCTGTCTTTGCTCAGATATCACCTTCTCAATGTGGTCTGACAGCCCTCTTGAAAATTCCAACCTTCACCCCTGCCGCACTTACTGGATCTCTCTTACCTTACTCTGTTTTTCTATTGTTTCCCATAACATTTATTACCTTCTGGCATAATATATAATTCTACTTCATACAATATAATTCAATATATTGTGATATTGTGAATTATTGTTTAGTAATTTATCCCAACCACCTAGAGCAGTGCTTAGCACCCAGGAAGCACTCAGTAAATATTTAGTGAATGAATGAATAATACCACCTAAACCTCACTGAGTGTCCCCGATGTGCCAGCCACTACACTAAACGTCCTACATGATTATCTCTTAGACCTTACAACATGAAGGACAATCATTTTCCTCATTTTACAGAAATGGGTATGTAGAAAGTCAACATTAATCCCAAGCCAATAGCTGAGGTCAGGACACAAAAGCATCCACGAGGCAGTAGATTTCTTTATTTCTTTGGTAATGCCTTTTAACAGTATATCGGGGTGGGAGATGGAATAAGTTTTCAGGTTCGCCCCCCCACCCCAGTCCCTACTGTGTTTAGTGGCCTCTATTTTTAGCATTGGTATCCTTTGTCTGAATTAGAACTGGTTTGAATGTTAGTATGGTCTTCACAAACTCTAGTAGTTTCAAAAGAGGATATTATCTGGGCAATACATGGGGGAAGTTGATAATGTGACACAAGTGTAGGTGAGAAGCACGATTTAAAGTTAGGTGCCCTGGGAGAGTCCTCGAGCCTCAGTGTTCTCATCCCTGAACTGGTGTCTCTTAGGGTCCTTGGGAAATCTCTTTAGAATTTGATTCTAAATGGCAGGTTAAAGTGTCTGTTTGGTCCCAGCCTCAGCATTCAGGAACATTCCTCGGATTTTTTTTCTTAGAATTTGGGCCCTTCTGTCTATTGTTCCCTGTTCTAAATCTTGGTTATTTTGGTGATCAGTAGCTTCTCTATGGGAAGGGTACATAAAAGGGAGCATAATGCTAAACTGTGTATTGATGCTTCAAGAAAAATCTGGGGGCAATGTGGTCAAGGAGAGATGCTGACTTTAACTGGCATCGGTACCTGCAGGAACGGAGGGGTTTGGGTAGGATGAGGGCTCAAAGCACTACTCTGCCACTTCTTAGTGTGATGAAGAAAAGCCATTTAATCTCCTTGGTCTCCAGTTTTCTCACTTGCAAAATGAGGATAATAACTTCTACTGTTCAGGGTTGTTGTAAAGACTCGTAGTACAGAGGGTGCAATGTTGAAATGCATCATACGGGCTAAATTTTAATTTGTTTAGAATAAGGCAATTAGATGTCTACCATTACCACAGAGGGTTGAGAGACAACTCTAAATCCTCCCATCATCCAAGAAATCTGTGTTGTTCTCTGGTTTTTGAAAGTTATTCATTCCTACTTATCAAGTGTAACAAAATATTCCTTTTATAATTTCCATCTTAATGTATGATCCAGTTTACTCAGAAGAATGGGAGGTAAATCTCTGCTTTCCATAATACCACATTTTCTGTAAACATCTACCTGATTCATCCCAAGTCCTTATAATATTAGCATTAGGAAAGAAGTCCTTAGGTCACATGCTGGACTGTCTGGTCTTTACCTGTAGACTTTCTAGAGCAGTGGTTCTGACCTTCATTGAGTCACAGAGTTCTCTGAGAATTTGATGAAAGCTACAGTACCTCTTTCCAGAAAAATTCTCATCTGTGCATAATTTTGCACATAATTTTAGATTGTGCAAGACTCTACTGAAATCCATTCATGGACAGAAGTTAAGAACCCTTGCTTAATGTTCACAAAGTGGTCATGAGTACCATTTCTCCTTTAATCCTTAATAATATTGGTTGATTATTAACATAAAACAATAATCTTGTCATTCTGAGAGTTTTTGTTTTCCTGAACTACTTTCTTTACTTTAGTTTTTTTCCTCACTGTGACCAAGACTAAAGGCATTTGGAACAAGCCTTCTAGAATTTATTTTATAACCCATGGTTCAGAATACAATCGGTAACTGATCTGTGCTGCAACCACATTGACACTGAAGGAGCCATTGTTGCTAAGACTCACTAAGGTCAGCCAAGCTCTGAGCACATACAAATCTCCACAGTTTCCACTTAACACTGGACAGCTAACTACAAAGCAGAGGCTAAAATTAGACCAAGCCTAGTGCTTACATACACTCCACAAAGGTTTCCAATCTCAAGGGTTTTAATCAACAATATTGTTCACAATCCAAAGAGAGTTATTTCATTTTGCAGGAAAAAGTTGTTTCATTTTGAACAAGCTAAAGCACAACCTAAAGGAATTATGAAGACTTTGAAGTGTTCAAAAATATTATCTGCACCTGTTAGTTCTAGGTCTAAAAAAAGAAAGACTAAAATACCTCCAGGATTGGCTTGGCTTTCTTTGTCTTTTACACTGCGTTATACAAGGGAAAAAAATATTGGCATTTTCTTCCCCCTCTTGTTTCTGGGTCAACACGTTTTTACCAAGAAGTTGGAATTGTTCAAATATATCAAGCCATTAATAAATACCTACTTACATAAACATATGCATAGTAGGAAGGAGCAAGATACGAGGTTGAACATAGAAGAATAATTACAGCTCCATTCCCTATAAAAAGTTTATCATCTAAGGCTCTTTATAGCTAAAATGGCTAAGTCTTCCAAAGATTATAAGAGCAAATGTTTTCTGAATAAAATATGCCCAAGGGTTCAGTTACTAATGTTTGGTATATCAGGTTATGAATAAACATGAATATTTCATATATGGTTAAAAAGGATTTATATAAAATTAAAATAACTTTAATACAAAATTAAATAGAGTTGAAGAAATAAAGATCATTTAATGATATAAATTCATAAGACTCTAGATTCTACAGTATTGGGGAAATTAAATAAGTACACAGGATTATGTTAATAACTGTATGATAATGAAAATACCCATCTTCTATAGACCCAGCACAGTCCTGGAAAATGGATATTTAAAATGTAATCCTCCCCTATTACAAAATAGACAGCTGCTTTCCTAAATGAGGTTCTTAAATGTATCTATGGAACATTTTTCAGGGGAACAAAATGATGCTGTCACATACACATGAGGTTAATTCCTCCCAACTTTACTTCGAAGCAAGTGCTAAAAGAAATGAATTCACTTCAGCGACAATATTTCCATATTTGTAGCCAATGTGAGATCCTTATGAATATCCCATGGCAGAATATGACCTATGAAATTGAGATTGCAAAACTATCCTGTTCCATTTTAAATGGAATTTCAGAATGTTGCCATCATACATTCCAGGTAAACCCCAGCAGACTCTGGCTCCGTTACTGAATCTCGCAGAAGCTCCCAGGAGGTCACTGTCACTGACAAAATGATGGCTGTAGATCAGGTGCTGCTCAAACCCACAGGGATTTGGGAATTTCTGCCTTTGGAAACCTTTCTCACTTCTATTCATACAAACCACTCTATTACTTCCTCAATAACTGTTTAGATTCCCAGAGTAAAGCACCTTTTCCAATTGCCCTACCAGATATTCTGTAGACTTAAATTTTGTAAGACTTAAAATTATATTATGTTCATAGCAAAAAATGCTAGATGCTTTGAAGAAGAGGATTAGAGGTAGCAGGTGGTTATTTACCACATAGCCCAGAAATGCCTACGTTTTGAAGATAAGCAATTCCTTCTGTGGACTGTAGATAGATTTTTAATAAAAGTTACATGTATCTTGCAAGTGTTTTTTAATCTCTGTGAAATATTTTATCCTGAATATTGAGAAAATAAAAATTGCCTTGGTCTGAGAAAGGAACTATCTGCCTAACATTCATTATGCTAAAACAACAGACACAGATAAGCCAACTGCAAAGCTAACAGGAAACAACATTTCTCCCAGGGACATTGCTGCTGTGTCATGGTAGCCTCCTTCTTTCAGTGACTACAGACTCACTGAGAAACTTTCTTCTCTCATATAAAAGACTCCCAGTAAGTTTGCTGTTTGAAATTTTATCAGTAAGAATAAAACATCTCACTCTTGCCTGGAGGATCTCAGTTGCTTGTTGACACAGAAAAGCAGCCTCAACTCCCATCCCAGGTGAAGAGGCCAAGATAATGGATTTCTGGATACAACTGTCCACATTTATCTTAACTTTATTGTTTTTAAAGAAATAGTACCCTGGGTTCACTTTGCAGACCAGACCTGCATCTAAATTCCACTCCTCCTAGAATCCTAAAACAACTCTCTCTTTTCCTCTAGTGTATAGTCTCCTATATTGCATTGGGTTGATAAATCTAATTTTGTTGGCATACAAGTTTGTTCCTATTATTCTTTGGCTGGCTGAGATAGGGCCATGTTTTTATAAAATGTCCCAGCTAAAGAAAATATCTGCTGTTTAAATAATAGCTCAGAATTTTAAGTATCGGCTTTCAGATATTGAAAAAATAGAAGACATCTCTGCTGTAGTTTAGTCCCCTGTGACCTGTGGATTTTAAATTCTATACCGGCTTCTCATCTAGGCAGAAACATTCTGTGAGCCAAGAAAACTGCTGTGAGTATTGAAATGATATTTTCTGGCTCTGCTGCTGCTAAGGTAACCTGTGGTAAAACTTCCCTGCTTCTAGAAATAGCACAGGTGGCAACTCAGTCAAGACCCACCAGTGTGATTATGAAGTTCTTTGTGAATCTCAAAGAGACAATAAAGGAAAATAGGTAGACACGGGTCCCACGTTTCCCCAAACCGGGTCTATCTCCACACCTGGTTTAAATGTAGGGCTGTCATATTTAAGAAGTGATTTGGGAGGGTTATTTCAGAGCACACGCCTCTCCCCTAAGAGGAAGAGTCTTTTGACATACCCACGGGAGTAGCCATAGTCATAGGCTGAGGCTGCCTTGCGACTGACTTCAGAGCTCAGGGAGGACTGCGCGGCCGCGAGGCTGTAGGAGGAGGCGGACGCCTGACTGAAGGCCTCCGATTCTTGGCGGTGCGCGGCCGAGGAGCGGGTGGTGTAGGCCGTGGAGCCGTGGGTGTAGATGGCAGAACGCTTCTTCTCCTGCTGGTAATGGCTCACGGTGGTGCGGAGGTCCTTGTTGCGGTAGCTGAGATCATAGTGCTGGTGGGACCTCTGATAAAAAGGCAAAGCCATCATGTGCCCCTTGAGGGAACCAGGCAACCTGCAAGAAAACAACAATTTCTGAGTGGCCTATTAAAGAACAAAGTCCATTAAACAAGTCATCTAAACCAATGTGTAAATATTAATAGTCTTATCTTTTCCAAAGAGTAAATGGCAAATGATGTGAAGTTTAGTTTAATTGGTTATTCAATAAACTCCCAACTTCATAGCCCGGATGTACTCCCTCCTGTCACCATGCCTTCTTTTTAAAATATATATACGAGGGATGTCCGGTAAGTATCCAGCCATGTGACTGTTCCCGTTATATTAACAGTGGCTGGATACTTTCCGGACAGCCCTCGTCTATCTGGGAGGTCTTTAGAAAGTTTTCCTACCTTGGCTATTGCACTTTTTCTGCAAACCCTTTGTAATACATATTTCTAATTTTCTGGCATTTCATTCTGATGGGGGCTTCCTTTGGGAGAATATGTGATGATGGAGAGTGATGTGGTGTTCATTCACAAATAATTAGTGACCACCTCCCATGAGCCTGGGACTATTCCAGCACAGGAAATATAGTGGTAAACAAGACAAACAAAATCCCAGCTCTAATCACTTTGTACAGAACTGTATATTCTACTGCAGGAGACTGACAATAGAGAAAACAAATAAGTAAAGTATGAGATATATTAGAATGTGCTAAGTGCTATAGAGAAAAATAAAGCAGGAAGCCTCATTAGGGACGGCTTCCCTGGAAAATGACATCTGAGCATGAGAATATCTGGGGAAAGAGTGTTCCAGATAGAAGATTCTGCAAAGGCACTGAGGAATGAATACACTTTCAGGTATAGCAAATTGGCCAGTTAGGCTGCAGGGGTAGGTGGGGGAGGGAGAGGTTTAGGAGATGATGTCCAGAAAGGTGAGCCATGTGTGTGGGGGAAGGGCAGATAGTGTAGAGTCCTATAGGTGATGGTAAGGACCCTGGGTTTTATTCGGAAAGGGCTGAGAAGCCACTGGAAGGCTCTGAGCTGAGAATCGTTCTTGCTGATATCTGAAGAATAGACTGTTTGGAACAAGAGTGAAAGCCAGGGGATCAATTAGAAGGCTGTTAATGGGCTGAGTTGTATCCCCCAAAATTCATATGCTGAAGTTCTAATCTCCAGTACTTCAGAATGTGGCTGTATTTGGAGATAGGGTCCTTAAAGAAGAAATTAAGTTAAAATTAGGTCATATGGGTGAGTCCTAATCCTAGACGACTGGTGTCCTTATAAGAAGAGGAAATCAAGACACAGATATGTATGTAACAGAGGGGAGACCACGTGGTGTCACAGGGAGAGATGGCCATCTGCCGGCCAGGGAGAGGCCTCAGAAGAAAACAACCCTGCCGATACCTTGAGCTTGGATTTCTAGCCTCCAGAATTGTAAGGAAACAAATTTCTGCTGTTTAAGCCACCCAGTCTGTAGCACTTTGTTCTGGAAGCCCTAGGAAACAAATACAGAGGCCACTGCAATGGTCCAGGCCAGATGACAGCAGTAGCACTGGAAGTGTGAGTTGTGGTCAGACTCTGCACAGGTTTTGAAGGTAGAACCAACAGTATTTGCTAAAAGTTCTGAATTAGGATATGAAAAAAAAAGAGATGACTGCAAGATTTCTGCCCCAGCAATTGGAAGAATGAAGTTGCTATTAACTGAGATGGGGAGGAATGTGAGAAAGCATCAGTTCAGGATGGAAGAACAGGAGATTGGTTTGAGACGTTCTGCATCTGAGACGCCTGCTAGACCTCCAGGTGGAGATGGAAGTGGAAAGCTGGCTGCGCAGGGGGCATGTGCAGGATGGAGATCTACATTTGGCAGTCAACAGCACACAGGTGGTATTGAAAACCAAGGAAATATGAAAATCATTATAAATGGAAAAGAAAATCCCGGAACTGAACCCTGGAGTATGCTAATGTTACATACAAGTTTTCTCAACTCTCACAAACACTTCAAAAAAATATTGTCTCAAACCAGAATAAAAATTATTTGCTCTATTAAGGATATGAAGGCTTCTAGTCTTCGTACATAAAGAAGCAAGACAGTTAGTCACCAGTGTGGCAGTTGGCATTGTGAATTTGAGCTAACTGTTCTACTGAAAGTCAAAGATGTGTTTGCTTAGCATAGGGAGGGGAGACTTCACATCGCCTTAGCTTTCTCGAATAATCTGCCCACTGACAGGAAGCCCTATCAGACACATTGACAACCTTGAATGAAGTAATAGTTCTATGAAATCCCCCCCAATTTCTTAATGCTTTTGTGCATATTCTGAAATGTTATTTTTCAATTTTATGACTAGAATTAGTTTTGAAGTAATCAGTTTTTTGGAAACCTTGTTTTTTTAAAAATTCTAAATGAGGAATGAATCCTAAACTCTGCATTTTTTTGTCAAGTTTAAAACTACTTTTTATTTAAACTATTTTAAAAGCCAGCATGTATTCCCTAGAGAAGAAAATTCAGCAAACTTTACTCAAGAAATATTTATCTTAGGACTCATGGAAGATATCAGTCTACATGGCATTTCTTAAGAGAAAAAAATAGCTACTAGCAAGCAACTTTGCTTCAACCCTTAAATAGATCACTATTTTCTGTTATAAAATATACAGAACAATTATTAGATGAATTTTGATAAACAAAAGGGTTAGAATATATTATATGGAATTATGTTGGGCATTTATAAAGATACTAGATAAGTTTCTGTAATGATACATACTACATTGTAACATGACAAATGTTATTTGAATGATTTCCAAATAAATAATAGACCTTCCTATATAAGTTAAATTCACTACCCAGATGATTTGAAATGCTGTTATTTTCACAAAATAAAATATTTCAATATCTTGCTCCAGTACTATTTACTACTCTATTTCTATTTCCCCCAATATATTTATTTTTAATAATACTCAATATTCCATTCACATGGATAGTATGTTACAAGTAAACAGGGTTTGACTTTAAGTTAACAGAGCCGATTGTCACAGCTCTGACCTCTGCAGTGAAGGTACACCCACCTCCTCTTCATCAAGTAAGTAAGGATTATCCCTAACACATGACAGCTGGAGTATGTTGGGAGAAAAGATGGTTTGGGCGTCTTCCGTTTCTTTAAGACTTAAATTTTCTTTCTGAAAATAATTTGGGAATTTAGGAAGAAATACAAACTCCATAGCTGTAATTCTGATATGATACTTTTGCACAGGCATTAGAGGCTAAAAGCTGATGAAAATTATTCACAGAAGGATCATTATGTGGGCGTCTATGTTGCCTCTGAAATATTACTTAACCGTTTTTAGGCTGGGAATGTCATTATGCACTCATTTGTTTATCGACATTGCATCATAAGAGCAAAGTCGGTGATTATAAACTAGTGACTTCAGAGTTAATTTGCCTCCTTTTGGTCTAATCTGTAACCAGGGAGCATTCTATGGGCACATGGAGGAATGAAAACACATCTGTCCCTCATGCATTCCAGATTTCAACCAAACCACACTTGGAAAGAGTACCTAATTCACACTGTGGTTCAATCTGAGACAACTATGACCACCTTATAGTTCCAGAAATAGCAGCTTAATCTAAAAAGAATACAACGACCTGAGAGAATAGCTGTGCCAGCCCAAACTGGCACCCTGCTGTTCTGGTTTCCTTCCTTGGAGCTTCACTTTCCTATTTCGCTGCTATTCTGACATCTCTTTGAGAAAACTGCTGAGCTCAGAGGATAGAAAGAAACCACTTATGCTGCAGTGGTGTTAAGCACATAAACTATCAAGTGCATTCTTCTGTCTCAATGTCACACTTACCAGTTTCCAAAGGAGTAACGGTGGTGGAAATATTCTGATGCCGCCGAGGAGCTGGACGAGAGAATGAAAACTCCACCTAGGTTGAATCCAAGAAAAAGTTAAGAGGCAGGGCGAAAGGCAGGACCCTGGGGGCCAGTTCAAAAATAAGGCATGTGGTCAGGTCGTAGAATGTCGGGGCCACACAGCCAGCCTTTTATGGCCAAGAAGGCAGATAAATATAGCAGCAAATGGGGAGGTTAGTCCCAAACCAGAAGGAGAGAGGCACAGGCAGGTAGCTGCTTTAGTAATATAATTACTTTAAAGCCAGTCAATAGGTCGGGCCTGATTAAACCAAACATAGGATTTTTGGGGGTGGGGGGTGGGGGGTTGCTATAAGAGCTATTTTCAGTATCATTTTATCACTAGATATTTAAAAGTGTAATGGAAAGAGTGGTTTGGGTTGAGAGCTAAAAATAGGGTAGAAATCTGATTCTCAAAATGGACTTCATGGAATTTTAATGCCAAGATATGGTTCTGGGCATGCTGTTAATAACAGATGTACAGTACATTTAAAAGATACAAAGTAAAAAAAGAACTTGAGGCAAACTAGAGGCAAAACAAGAAATGGGTTACACGTGGTGGCAATTTTGGCCTGAAAATACACAGTCACCTTCTCATTTCAGGAAAATTTACAAAATAAGTCACAGCTTCAAGTCTGAATTCCTTCCTGAAGTCACAGCTTCAAGTTTGATTCCCTGTTCATTAACTAAAGCCTTTTGAGAAGCAACTCAATGTTTTATCTTTCCTAACTCAGAGTAGGGTCAGTTCATGTAACAAGACATTCTCTTTCTTTGTTTTTTGTGTAACCAATTAAGAGGTGGTATAACCTGGTGGTGAAAGCATGCCCTGTGGATCAGATCGGATCTAGAGTCCAGGCCACTGATAGCACTTAGTATTCATGTAACCTCAAGCAATTTATTTCTCCTCCCTAAGCTTCAGTTTCTTTCTCTATAAAATGGGGATAATAATATCCAAATTATAGGACTGCTGTGGAGATTAAATGTGATGATGCAGATAAAGCCTTTAACCCAGTGACAACCACAAAATAAAGACTCAGTAAATATCAACAATTATTACCGATAGCAGTAATAGAAAAGCTCATTGTTCAGATTATATGCGTTGTGCAGGTTAGTATTCTGATATATTGGCTTATGTTCTGACAACATTATTATACATCAACTGAATAAAGATCACTTGTATCAAAATATTGAACAGACTCAATATTATAGTATACTTTATAATTACTTTCTTGGTGATAACTACAGTTAACACTGTTGAGCACCTATCAAGTGCCAGACGCTGGGAAAGGCACTTCATATACATGATCCCATTGAATTCTCATAATACCCTGCAGGTAGGTATCATTAGGTTTGTTACACAGCGGAGGAAAACAAGGCTTCAAGAGGTAAAGGCATTTGCCAAAGATCACACAGCTAGCAGATAACATAAATGCAATTCACTGAGAGAGATTTGATTCCAAAGTCCATGTACTTGTAGTCATGTATTGCTGTATCCTCCATGATATTTTGTTGACAGGAAACTAGATATTTTGAAATGGTCTTTCAAGTGCAATATAAGTCTCCACTCATAACAGAGGGTTAGCTTCTGAGCTACCCAGAGTATATGAAAGAATGTATTCCATTTAGTTCTGATCCAGTTACCTGGTAAAATTCAGCCTGGCATTTCTTTACCTAAATAAGCCTCCTGTTAGTGTGCATATGGATATTTTAGCTGTAGAATAATTTTCCAAGTTTTGTGTTCCCCAAACATCCATTTGTTCTCTAAACATCCAATACATAATGCAGTGATTTTTCTTGCATTTTATCCACCATCCATTGCAATGGTTCCTGGTGAGCTGTTTCTCTAAAGAACATGGTGTTGCTTTAAATCTTCTCAAAGCAGGAAAGAAGAAAATAACCAAATATAAGAGATGTAAATCATCATAATCCTAGCTAATATTTAATGACTATGGGCTACATGCTAGGCATTAATACTGACTGCTTTACAATATCTTATTTGATCATCACATGCATGTAAAACCATTTTATGGATTAAGAAATTGAGATTTAGAGAGATTAATATCCTTAAAGTCACACAACCAGAATGTGACAGAGGCTTCAAACACAGTACTGTTCTACATGGAGCCCAGCCTCCTATATATCAGACTGTGCGGCCTCTCAACGATTTAACTCTGTGTGTGTGTGCCTGTATGTGTGTGCCTGTGTGTGTGTGTGTGCCTGTGTGTGTGGATAGATAGGGAGCATCATGTGCCAATAATGCCCATTAGAAGGAAGGACTGTTACGGAAGAAGAGTTTCATTTATGTTTCTTATGTAACAGACAATTTATTAGATCAAAATGTATTGGCTACAAATATTAATACATTGAAATATTTACTGAACTTTAATCCCTGTTAAGAATGCAAAAATGAGAGAAGTCCACATACACTGTGGAAAAACTAAAATACTATCATTTATTCATTGACACTCAAGATCCCAGGGAAAGCCAAAGAATGTATTACAAACAAATATACAGTAAGATTGGACAAAAGAAACATGAGCTAGACACAGCCTAGTCTCCTAAATGATCTTCCTGCAGTAGCATCATATGGATTCAGGTCTAATAGCACAGGTCTATCAAAAGTACAATTAGCCAGATAATAAATTACATACAGTGATGTAGTGGATAATAAAACTAAAATTAAAGAAGAAAAACTTAGTTGGGCTCATACAAATCAATTATTGTGATTTAATCACAATTCCTTTATAGATGTGGATTCTGTTAATTACTCTTATTTACACATAGTGCCCTTACAGATGTGTAATTATTCCGAAAACTTAATGGAGTGCTAATCAGCTGTTAATTTCAAATTTCTCAGAAAACTATCTAATGCAAAATACTTTTTACAAAGCATATAACTGGTCAGGCGTGGTGGCTCACACCTGTAGGAGGCCAAGGTGGGAGGAGCGCTTGGGCTCAGGAGTTCGAGACCAGCCTGAGCAAAAGTGAGACCCCATCACTACAAAAAATAGAAAAATTAGCCAGGTGTGGTGGCACACGCCTGTAGTCCCAGCTACTTAGGAGGCTGAGGCAGGAGTAGCGCTTGAGCCCAGGAGCTCGAGGCCGCGGTGACCTATGATGATGCCACTGCACTCTAGCCCGGGTGACAGAGTGAGACTCTTTCTCAAAAAAAAAAAAAAAAGCATGTAACTATAAAAGTCTAGAAACTTCAGAAAATATTTGCTTCCAGAATTATAGTTTTTTTCCAAAAGTAGTTTTAAAGTAGACACATTCTCTCTTCAAACTAACTGTAAAAGCATTAATATTTTTTAAGCGTGAAGTGAGTTTAACGATAGTGTAACCTAAAAGCCAAAATAAATGTACCTATTGTATTTAGCCACCTAGTAATTTTCCACCTCATTCTCACTTTATAGCAGAAGACAAAATAGTTATTAGCAAATCATTATTCTATGTATGAGGGAATAAATAAAAAAATAGTCTTCATAAATTAAATAGAGAGAGAAAAACAAATTAAACTCCAACTGAAATCAAGAAAGTTTTTTCTTAGGTTGGTGGTTTTAGTTAACAAATAAAACCCATGCATCAACAATGTGGAAATAGACAGGCCTGCATTCACTCAGTTCAGTTCATAAAGTTTTTATTGGAAACCTATGACTACGGCAGGCATTGTGCTATGCCCTACCATATACACAAGGGACTAACTCACGCCCTCAAAGTAGCCACCATGTAGTTGGGTAGACAAAGATTACTTAAGAATAATTATATCACAGAGCGATAGGTGAAATGATGAAATGATGGACACAGTACGGGAGGAAGAAGTAATTAGTTGTTATATCTGTACAAAGCAAACACAAAAAGAATACCTCTCCTTTAAAAGATAGAGATTAAGGGAACAAATATAATGATATCACTTACTGCCCACCTATTATGCAAAGCACTATGGTAGGTATGGGAGGCAAAAATGACTGACACAGGCCCTGGGGTCAAGGATTTCCAAGTTCTAAGCAATATTTCTCCAAAGCAGATGCTTTCCATAGAAGGAAAAGCTTAAATAAACTGTTCAGTGAACTCTTTTGAAAGCTATAAATTTGTTGTAGTCTTCCTATCTCAGAGTTGCCTAATTAAAAAAAATATATATGTATGTATATATTTTTTTGATGGGGAAGGCGTTTGGTATCTAATCCTGTTGCTCATTGAACGGCTTTGAAAAATCATTTCACCTCTCTGAAGCTCCATTTTTTCATCTATAAAATAAAGGGTTTGAGCTAGACGATCTCTAAGGTGCTTTCCAGCTCTAACAACCTATGCTATCAATCCAAATGTGACTGTTCTATTCTTGCCTTGCTCATAAGCTGATTAGCAACATTCTGTGCAGAGCAATTTGGGGGAAGAATAAAATAAATCCTCTTGATCCAAAAAGTCTGCTTTCTACCTGCTAGTTCCTGTCTGAAATACTCCTTCCTAAGAATGTCATTTTATGACTTTAATCCCTATTATTCTGAAAATTATCCAGGAAGATGTTTTAGCAGGTTATTATTTCTTTTTAAGTCTTTGTGGCAACAAGTAGGGGATAGGGAGGAAGGCAGAGCCGGAGGTGAGGGGCCATGGTGGAAACGGCTAGAGAACAGGGGCCTAGGACTCTTATTAGAAGCCAAATTTCATCTAGTTATTAAATGAACTGGATCTAAACTAGATGAACCAGATCTAAATCTAAAATTAGATCTAGTTCGAATGTTGCCTGTATCTGAGCAATAGCAAAATTAAGCTAATGCAGTCAACATCTTGCATCAGAAGCCACGGGCTGTGAGGGGTCCCCGTGGGCCCCTCCCTGCTGGGGTGGGGGAAGAATTGCTGGCCAACAGCCTGGCCCTGGAAGGGGGCAAGCCTGCCATGGTGCAGCACTGGGATAGGTGGGATAGGGCACCAAGCCCTGCTCAGACCCTCACCTACTGCCCTGTCCCCTGGACTAGACTCCAGACCACCAGGAAGCACAGACATAATTCTATAGTAGCCTTGGTTTTCTGTGGAATGCTGCACTCATGGCTACAGAAATAGGATTACTTTCTATTCTTCACTCGTTGCCCATCTTTTGCTCTGCTCTTCTCAATTCCCTCCTGTACCACAGGAAACTTCACTTTGTATATCCAAACCCTCTTCCTCTGTTTGCAGGAGAAGGAGGGAAGCCCTGTAGTTGTTAGGTTCACCCAGCCCTAGGATTGTTGGCTCTTTGGGCAGAGGCTGATAAAATACTTCCCTACAAGTTAGCAAATGGCCCTACTGAAGCTCTCATTTATGCAGAGGTGGAGGAGTGATTCTGGCCTCCCCCACAGCCCTAGACCCCAGAACCAAGGCTTGGCACCCCTCTTCCTACACTACACCTTCTGGAGGTGAAGGAGGGCAGAACTCAACAGGAGTGGGCCTTGTCCTAAACGTCAAGCATGTCCAAAGTCCCAGCTGAGCCTTAACCACCTTTAGTAAATCCCAAGGTCATGAAAAGTTGACTGTGGGTATGTTTTAACCTTGATGCATACCCTCCTCTCAGTGTGCCCCTCCTGCCTCTGCTCTGCATACTATATCATGGCTGAGGACAAACAACAGATCAGGCAGCCAAGGCTGGTCAATTTTTTTTTACCTTCCTGTGATCCTCCAGGACTTTGGTTGACTTGGACTGAAATACTACCCTTTCATTATTCACTAATGATTGTCAGTAAATGGTGCATTTGAATTTCCAGAAATACAATAAAATTTCAAAATATTGCATTTCGAGAAGACAGCTGGCTCCATCAGTATTTTCACACAATGGTATTGGCAACTAGAACTGGAACCAAACTACCGTAGAATCAAAATACCAATTCATGAATCTATTCATTTTTAACCCTAATGCATAGATTAAGTGGGCTTTGCCAAAGACTTATGGAAAGGTGTGATCCATTCATTCGTCAGCACTAAGAGGGCACTGTCTGAGAAAGCCTGGGCGGGGACTAGGATGACCCAGGCACTGCTATTGAGGACAGAATTTGGGCTGCAGCTATAGACTGAGGGGAAATGCATTCAGGCAGAGCTCATTCTGTCCTCTGCCACTTAAAACCTTTGGGTGGCGCATCATTGCCTGTTTTCCCAGGTGTCCCCCTTAGCATGGCATAAGAGGATCTTCACCATCTGAGCCTGCATAATTCTCCAGCTCCCCCCTCTCCACCTCCCTGCCTGCCTCCTGAGCTCCAACCACAGGTAACTCCTTACACGTCCTCAAACCCCAGGCCTCTGACACAACGGTTCTTCCTATGTGCTGCCCCTCTGCGCCCTGCCAGCACAGCACTTCCCTCACTCCCACTGCTTTACGACGCCATGCCATCTCCTTCTGGAACACTTCCCTAATTCCACTAGGATGGGAAGTTTATCATGCAATATTTAAATTATGTGTTTACTTTTCTGAGTCCCTTTGCACTGTGAGTTACTCAAGGGCAGGAGCTGGATCTTTATGGCTAAGTATTCCCAGTTCTAGCAGAGCTCCTGACACATACTAGGCATGGAGTAAATAATTGCTATATAAAGAAAACTTGAAAATGTGGTACAGGACAACTTCTTAGGGCTTAGGGATGAGAAAAAACAAGAGCTAAGAGTCAAAAAAAAAAAAAAAGAGCTAAGAGTCAGTGTGGCCAGAGATCAACTGTTCAGCTGAGGGGAGGAGAACTGAGTACGTCTTAACCTGCATGTATGGCTCAGGAGCTGGTGAGTGGATTTTGGGAGCAGGCCAAGCCTTTAAACTGAGAAGCCCTTCTGCACCATAGTCCAGTCAAGGGAACTGTAGGTGAGTATTAGAAGGCAAGACCCCCAAAGCCCATTGTCTAACATTATTTCTGTCTATGTGTTTTTCAGTCTATTCATAAATAGATGTCTGGAATCATGATCACCCAATGTCAATGATAATTACTTCCAAATGGTGAGATGTTTTCTCTTTCATTTTATTTTTTTTTACTTTATTGTTTGTATTTTTCTTTTGTATTTTTTAATGTGATTAGCATCAAGAACTGAGAAGGTACATACACACAATGGAATATTATTCAGCCTTAAAAAGGAATGAAATCCTGAAACATGCTATACATGGATGAACTTTGAAGACATTATGCTAAATGAAATAAGTCAGACACAAAGAGATAAAATGCATGATTCTACTTATATGAGCTCCCTAGAGTAGTCAAATGCATAGAGACAGAAAGTAGAACAGCGGTTACCAGGGGCTGGGGGAGGGGGAATGAATGAATGTTTAATGGGTAGAGTTTGAATATGGGATGATGAAAAGTTCTGGAGATGTATAATGGTGATTGATGGTTGCACAAGAACTTAAATGTAATTGTTGCCACTGAAATGTATACTTAGAAAGGGTTAAAATGATAAATTTTATATTATGTAAATTTTATGTTATGTATATTTTACCACAATTAAAAAAATGAACTGAGAGGTCCGAGATCTCACCCTACTTGCAAGCTAACAAGTGAGCCTGCTGCAGTTTCATGGATGCTGCCAGGAGAAACAGAATCAAAGAACAATAGCAGTGGTCACAGCATCAGCATATTCTTCACTGGTTGCCAACCCCCAGTTCCCATAGGGCAACATGAAGAGGACCAGGTGACACCTGTACTCTCAGTGGGCTGCATTACAGAGTGGAATCTTGACCTTTCATAATTAGCATTAAGCATACCTGCTCTTTGCTGCAGAGGGAGATAATCTCCTTATTATACTGGATAGTAAGCATGTCTGTATTTTGCTCTGGCTAGAGACACTTTCTCTGTCTTCAAAGGCTGTTCACTGTACAAACAACCCTGAAAAAACAGCCTGGAACAAAGCAGAGCCAGTGCCTTGCTTGCAACATGTGCAGAAACACGAGAGACCCATGGAGAATTGTTTCCCAGCAATGAACATGTGTTATTTGTACAAAACAATAAAGTTTTTTTCCTTTTTTTAAGTGAGAACCAGACTAAAGATCAGCAGATCTGACTCTCCAGTTTCAATTTATTTTGAATTTCCTTTTAACGGTTTATAGCAGTATAATTGACATACCATGAAATTAATGTATTTTAAGATTAAAGTTCAGTGAGTTTTAGTAAATTTATACAATTGTGCAACATCACCAAAATCCAGTTTTAAAACACTTGCAGCACCCCCAAAATTCCCTCATGCTTGTTTGCAGTTAATCTTTGGTTTCCTCTATGGTCTAGGCAACCACTGACCTGCTTTCTGTCTCTATAGTTTAGCCTTTTTTAGAAATTTCACACAAATGGAATCATACAATATGTAGTCTTTTGTGTCTGGCTTCTTTCACTTAGCAAATTGTTTTTGAGTTTCATCCATGTTGTTACATGATTCAGCAGCTTGTTTCTTTTTATTGCTGAGAAGTGTTTCATTGAAAGACATACCACTTTTTGCTTATCCATTTATCAATTAATGGATGTTTGCAGTATACCCAGTTTAGGGCTATTATGAATAATGCTATTTTGAATTTTGAAATTGATTTTTTTTCTTATATAATTAACCAAATGAAGCATCAAAATACTGACCAGAAATTTTTGATACCTAACATTTACATAGTACTTACTATTTGCCAGGTCATATTATAACCGCTTTATATGTATTAGCTTTATTCTTCACAACAGTCTATAAGGTAGGTACTATTATTATTATGCCCTTTGTACTGATGAGAAAACCGAGTACAGAGAAGTTCAGAAACTTGCTCTAGGACACACAGATAAAAATGGTTAGAACCAGGATTCAAACTCAGAAAACCTAGATCCAGAGATAATATGCTTAATCAGTATGCAATATTCCCTCATAAATTTACGACCATTTCTGATAAAATTCTATAACTTTCTCAATTATTTTAATAATGTAGATACCATTTTTACATTTAAGACAGGTATATGTCTCTGTTTTCTCCTTCTCTCTCTTTCATACCCCAAGTTCCCTTTCTTCCTCCAGTCCACACTGAAGCAGAAACAAAGATGCAAAAACCAAACCAAACCAAACTTTAGACTTCGTAGATTCAGAAGCAAGCTTAGAGTGCTAGCTTTTCCTATCCTGCTCACTAGATAAGACTGGGCCTGAAAAGAACAGGAAAAAGCAGAGTAGCCACTAGAACAGGAGAGCAAGGATCCAAGGATGGGTGAACCTCAAATCTGGAAGGAAAAGGACCTTTGGTGGAAAGAACAAGGGAGTAGAGAGAAAGAAGGAGGATAATTTATCCTTAAAAATGGACTCTTAAACTTGAGGATAACCACAGTGATGCTAAGTGAAATAATCCAGCTACAAAGGACAAATACTATATGATTCCACTTATATGAAGTACCTAGAACAGTCAAGGTCATAGAGACAGAAAGTAGAACGGTAGTTTCCAGGGGCTGTGGTAGTGGAGTGGGGAGGGGGAATTAGGAGTTAGTGTTTGATGGGTATGAAGTTTCAGCTGGGGGTGATGAAAAAGTTCTGGGGATGGGTAGTGGTGATGGTTGCAAAACAATGTGAATGTACTTAATGCCAGAGAACTATACACTTTAAAATGGTTAAAATGTTAAATTTTATGTTATATACATTTCACCATAATAAAAAAAGGGACAAGGGACGCTTGTTGATCCATCACCATTCAGCAGTCCTGGACATTGATAATCCCACCCTCCACAACACAGATGGGAGACTTGGCCACCTGGTGGGGTTGGGAAGAGCATGAAAGGAGAGCCATGCCCCTCCCCAGGGCTCTCCATGAGGGCCAGCAACATCACACTTGGTTCTCATCAACGTTCTTCCCTGTCCACAGTTGCCCTTTCAATAAAAATTAGTGAATGCATTGTATTACTCCCGCATAATTTGTTACCTAGTCTCTAAATGTTGAGCATATGGATATTTCCAGTCATTCACCAGGACTAGAAGTTGGAAGCAGGCGTTATGGATGTCTTCATTTTCCACCCAGCTCTTTTATCACCTCTACGTGTGTTCCTTTAAGCAGCCTCTCTGGCTCTTGTTTTTCATAGCTCCCCTAATAGAGTGGGATTAGAAGAGTTGTTCTCCTTCCTGGCTACACACTAGGGTCACCTGAGGAGCCTTTAACAGTACTCAGGCTCAGGCCATATTCCAAGACAATTAACTCAGAATCTCTAGCCTGGGACATGAACATGAGTGTTTTTTAAAAGCTCCTAAATGATTCTAACATGCAACCCAAGAGAAAAAATAATCTCTTAGGTCTCTTGCAGTTCTAAAATGATGAAAGCCTCTGAATTTAAAAGAAAGCTATAAATATTTTGTACAAATGGAAGTATTATTCCTTTTCAATTACCATCTTGGGAAGTATTTTCCCAGAAGGTACTGTGAATTGAAGGGTATGTTTTATAAGATTGCTATTTGGAATAATTAGGCCAATCTATAATGCCACCAACTAAATATGAAAGTACTCTTTCTTCATTGCCCCATCAATATTGGGATGTTTAATTTTAATTTGTTTTAGCAAGTTTAACGGATGTGAGATGTAGCTCATAGCTTTTTTTAAATGCATTTAAAAAATTCTTTGTGAGGCTGGACATTTCCTTAAATGTTAGCCCACTATTGGCTTTCTGCTTGTGTGAGCTATCCTTTGACCTTTGCCATGGAAATTATTTTTCCTGAGATCATTATTAATCTGTTAATATAATAATAAAATAGCTACCATTAGTTGAGACCTACTGTGCTAGACACTATACCAGTGCTTTACAGATATTATTTTATGTTTTACAAAAACTCTCCAAGTCAGTTATCATCCCCAAGTTATAAATGAGAAAACTCAGGTCCAGAGAGGTTAGGCAAGTTACCCAAAGTCACACAGCTAGTAAACAACAGAGCTGGAGTTTGAATCCAGTTCCACCTGGCTCTAAAGCTCCATTCTCTTTGCTAGACAGGTAAGCACTCAATGCCTGCCCTCCTCACATGCCTTCCTGAGGAAAGCTGCCCTGCTCAGAGTATTCGCTGATGTTTAGAAGCACGTGACTCCTGTTTTCTGACCACAGGTGATGGGTTGTTTTAGATCCAAAGGTAACTGGTGTATATCCTAGCCAGCAACCTACAGTGAATAGCCTGGGCCAAAAAGGCAAGCCAAGCCAACCATATTCCTCCCTTGAGAATTTGAATTTGGAAATGTTGAGTGTGAATACACTTAACAGAAGAAGCAGAAGTCAAAAGGGCTGAATCAAGGGAGGCCATGAGTGTTTTTGGAATCAGATGACCCATGGCAGGCTGAAGTTATGGGGGAACCACAAACCAAGGTTAGCAGAGGACAGTAGACAGTCGGTGAGAATAAACAAAATAAATGTGCTTAGAGAAGCACAGGTGCAATCTGAGAGCAACCATTTGGCCCATGAGAGAAAAACCTCTGGTTTTGAAGAGCTAAGCCCTCAAGCTACCTCTGTTTTCAGCAGTTGTCTGGTTTAGATCCAGTCATATGTATTCCTAAAATGTGTATCCTTTTAGTGTTTGAGCTAATTGGACTGTGTCTCTGTTCCTTGCTATCAAACAAGCCAAAATAAAATATGCCTTCTATTAAACTTTTGAAATTCTGGATGTCAAGCTTTTATTCATCATATTTATCACAAAAGTTTCCATTTCAATTCTTTCCTTGCTTTTTTCCATTACATTTGGATTTTTGTAAAAGTAGAACCATCAATCGTATAATAAATAACAACTTTACTAGTCAAAAACTTATATTCATGCAAACTCTAGTAACAGAAAGCAGATCAGAGGTTACTGGGGCCAGGGCAGGGCAGAAGTGAGAAGACTTGGGAGGGATGGATCACAAAGGGGCATGAGGAAACTCAGGGGGTGATGGGTATGTTCATTACCTTGATCGTGGTGATGGTTTCACAAGAGTATACATATGTCAAAATGTGTCACATCATACAGTATAAATATGTATAGTTTACGTATGCCCGTGATACCTTAAAGCCATTTTTAAAAATTTACATTCTTCCCCCCAGCAAAGATTCTTATACGATTCTATTCCATTCAACTTACTGTACTTTAAGTTCTGTGCTTAATTATAACGCGCCTCCAATTAATTGTGGTATGTGCTATGAGAGATTAATTTAAGTTTATTTTTCTCAGTTTTAATATTCTATTGTCCACCTGTATTTCATAAATAATTATTTCTTTCACCATTGGAAAATATATTTCTATTGATATTTTTCATTCCTTGGCCAATTTTCCTGGGTTTTTGTTGTTGTTTTTTTAAAAAGAAGGTCGTATTCTGTTGCTCAGGCTGGAATGCAGTGGCCGGATGATAGCTCACTGTAACCTTGAACTCCTGGCCTCAAGCGATCCTCCCACCTCGACCTCCCAAAGTGCTGGGATACAGGCGTGAGCCACTGCACCCAGCCCCAATTTTCCTGTTTTTAAAACTTAGTACCATCTGGTTCGGAGATTTGGAATTTCGTTCCTTTGTAATGTTTTAAAGTCATGCTAAATGTATGGATCTTAATGAGCATTTTATATGAAAAGAGTATAAAATAGAAAGAATATTAAATATTTTATTCATTGTTCTCCCCTGCCTTGGACAATAATTTTTATTGGGCCTATCTACCCAAACACGATCTAACCCGTCTATAGCTCATCTGGCCACTTCAACCACCTATGTACCAAGAAAATTTCATTCTGGACCTAGCAGACCATACGGAAATTTGATAGCAACATTTAACGGTTGAGTTTCAACACAGGGCTACTTTTACCGTTTAACCACTTCCTAAAACTCCCTTATTTTTTCTACTACCTTTGCCATAGTGTTCTTAAATAAAGTTTACAGTTTTAACTAAGGTTTTATTGAGCACACATGACATGCCTGGCGATCTGCAAGGTACTGGGAGTACAAACAGAATAAGGCACTCTTGGATAGCATGTTCCCCTTAATATCATCATTCTTTCTTTTTCCTGGAGCAAGTAATGAATTGTGGAGCACACAGTAGACACTGAAGAATACTGACCTTGGTAAAGCCAAGTAATGAACCTAACCTTTAGCTCTTTGGCCCTTCAGGGACTACTGGGTAATGCTGCCAAGTGAGTGCTTTAATGCTTTACTGAATTGGCACTTTGCGGGCAATACAAAAAGAGGCATTCTGTGTTAAATATTGACAAGTCATATGAAATGGAAAGTGCCCATGGAAATCATTTACCATTATTTCTCAGAATCAAAAGTCATAATACACTTACAGGTAGCTGACAACATAAAATAGATATTTTCCCAAGGCACTGATTTCAGAGGAATTAAGCCTTTCTGGTAAGTCTGCAAGACACCATAGAGTCTCCTTTACTGGGAAGAACAAAAAAAAAGTCAGCATTTCGGGTAAATATTCCCACTTTAAATTATTAACACAGTCATCCTTATGAATAGTGACTATGCTTCCAATCAACATAGCATAGAAGCTGAAAGCTACGGCTTTGAAGTCATACAGACCTGCATCAGATTCCTGCTTTTTCTTCTTACCCATTGGATGACCTTGGGCAGGTCACTGACCTCTTTAGCTTCAAGTCCCTCATCCGTAAAATGGAGGTGACAGTGATTACCTTGCAGGTAATATTAATGAGAGGTAATGTGAATAAAACATTTAGCAGAGAGCCTGGCTCATAGGAAGTGCTCAATAAAGAATAACAATAATAATTTATTATTTTATTATCATTAAAAGTATACATTGAAAAACATCTACTTAGCTATTGTAAAAGTAATATAAGATATATTTGCAAGCTAGTTGGCAAGCAAGTCATATATGAAAAAGTAGAGGACAATCCAAAATTACTTACTATTTTTCAGTGTAACAGAATGTTAAACATGACATTCCTGTTACCTTAGAATTGTGGCAGATGTCCCAAAGGCTGAGAGCATTAGTTTGTCAGACCTAAGAGATTCTAGCGAGACCAACATCCAAGTTTCTCTGGATAGAGTTGTCAGCGTGCTGTGCACCAACCCCCACCCCCACCACATACATAGCGTGAGGACTGGGTGGTGCTTCTCAAAGCACTTTGGAGATACCTCTGCCCCACCTTCAGCATACGGTGTTGCTGAAGGAAAGCATGCTGCCAGCCTAATTACTGTTCCACTGAAGACACTGTCTTTTTTCTCTGGCAGCTTTTACCATTTTTCTTTTACCTTGGATGTTCTGAAGCTTTACTGTGATGTGATTTGGGTATAGATTTTATTTTTCCTGCTTGATATTCAGAGTGCACTTTCCACTTGAATGAAGATCTTTTACTCTCTTTCAATTCCAAAAAACTCTCAGTCATTATCTCTTCTAATATTGTTTTTTCCATCATTCTCATTTTATCTTGTTCTGGATTTCCTATTAAATATACACTGGATCATCCCAATACAGCCTTCATAACTCCTGACAGCTCTTTGACATTTTTTTATTTTTGTTCCTTTGTGCTGTTTTGGTGAAGGCCTCAGTACTGTCTTCCAATCCACTACCTCAAAATGTCCTGAACGACAACTGTCATTTCCTACTATCACCACACCCCACCCTCCAAATTATTTCTCCTCCTGTCTTCCTTATGTCTGTGAATGGCTTTACCATCTGTCAGTAATCCTAATTCCTTCTTCTCCCAGGCTTACCCTCTGCTAATCCTCAATACTATTACCAGGATGATTTTAAAAGAATACAATCATACTTAAGACATATCAGTGGTATCCCACTGACCTTCAGAAACATAGCTTAGAAGCCACTCGGGATATGGTCCCTGCTTACCCCGTTGGCCTCATATTTCTACATTTCCCCCCTATGCTCTGCCTTCTAGCTATTCATTCATTCAATATGTATTTTTATGTACTGGGTGCCTATAATGTGCTAACTACTATTCAGGGCCTTGGGATACTTTAGGAAGCAAAGCAAGCCAGAAAATCCTCTTGATGGAACTCAGTTGGGGAGATAGTAAACAAAATAAGCAAAGTGTATAGTGTGTCACAGGTAGTAAGTGCAATGGAAAAAATAAAGCAAGGGGTCGGGGGGGGACTGCTGGGGGTGGAAGATGGGCGATGGGAATTTAAATGGAATGACCATAGAAGGTTTTACTGAGATGGTGACATCTGCATGAAGACATGAAAGAATTGAGGGTGCAAGCAGGGAAAACATTAGAAGAAAGAGAATTGAAATGAGGACCATCAAATGCAAAGTTGTTGAGGTGGGAAAATACTCCTTCAAGAAACATTAAGGATATCAACATAGCTGAGCAGATTGGGGAGGGCAGGAAGTAGGAGGTGAGGTTGGGGCCTTGTAGACTTTTACTCTGATTGAGTGTCAGGCAGAACAATGACACAATCTAATTTTTGTTTTAAGAGAATCACTCTGTCTGCTATGTGGAGAACAGAGTGTAGGGGGACAAGGAAGTAAGGAGACCAGTTGGGGAGGCTATTGCAAAAATCCAGGCTTGAGATGACAACAACTTGGATGGGATGGTAGCAGTAGAGGTGGTGAGACGTAGTCAAATTCTGGATATATTTGAAGAACTTCACCAACAGCCCTGTGCAAATTTCGGTTTTAGGTCCTGAAGCTAGTTCTATGAACTAAGTAGATAGAAACCCCTACCAGGATTGACTGAAAGGTTGGATGAGGGGCATGAAAGAAAAACCAGCAGCAAAGATGAGTCAAAGGTTTCTGGCCTGAGCAACTTAAAAGATGGAATTGCCATTTACATGGAGGGAGGAGATGACCAGGAAGAGCAGGTTTTGCAGGTAAAGTTAGGAGGTCAATTTCAGAGTATGAAGGCGCAGATGCTCATTAAGACCTGCTTATGAAGATGTCAAATGACTATTTAGATCCTGAGTATGGAGTAGAGGGTAGGGGTCTTGGCTAGATACACACTTGGGAATGAGCGATGTATAAGTGGTATTTAAAGCCATGAGAGTGGGTGAGGTCAGCTCTAAAGGAGAGTGGACAGAAAAGAGAAGAGATCCAGGCACTGAATCCTAGGCTACTCCAAGTAAGCAGGGAAATTAGGAGGAATTGGCAAAGGAACTGAAGAGTAACTCTAAGGAAGGAGAAAACCAGGCAAGTGTGGCATTCGGAAGCCAAAGGAGAAACTGTTTCAAAGGTAAGGGAGTGATCACCCTGTTAAGCGCTATTTGAGGACTGAGAATTAGCCATGAGGGTGTGGAGGTCACTGGTGACCTTGATGAGCACATGTGCGATGGAGTGGTCAGGAAAAAAGACTTATAGTGGGTTCAAGAGAGAACTGGATTTGTATACCAATGTTCACAGCAGCACTATTCACAACAGCTAAAATGTGGAAGCAACCCAAATGTCCATCAACAGAGGGATGAATAAGCAAAATGTGGTATATACATACAATAGGATATTATTCAACCTTAAAAAGGGAAGAAATTCTGACATATGTTACAACATGGATGAACCTTGAGGATATTATGCTAAGTGAAATAAGCCAGTTACAAAAAGACAAATACTCTATGATTCTATAACTTATATGAGATACTCAGATTAGTCAAAATCACACAGACAGAAAGTAGTAGGGTGGTTACTAGGGCCTGGGGAGAAGGAGGAATGGGGAGTTATCGTTTAATGGACATAGAATTTCAGTTTTACCAGATGAAAAGAGTTATGGAGCTGGATGATGGCAATGGTTGCATGACATTATGAATATATTTAATGCCACTGAATTGCACACTTAAACGTGTGTATAAGATGGGAAATTTTATGTCATGTGTATTTTACCACAGTAAAAAAACTGGGGACAGAGAGAGAACTGGAGCCAGTGAGTACAGGTGATTCCTTTAAAGAGTTTTCTAAAAGAGGGCAAAAAAAATAGAACAGTAGCTGGAGAAGGTAAGTGCATTCAGGAAGAGGGTTTTTCTTGTTGTTTGTAATATGGTATATTAGTTTTCTTCTGCTGCTGTAACAAATTACCCCAAACTTAGTGGCTTAAAACAACACAATTTAAATTATCTTACAGTTCTTTAGGTTAGAAGTACACATGGGTCTCACTGAGCTAAAATCAAGGTGTCAGTGTGACTCTGTTCCTTTCTGGAGGCTCCTAGGGGAGAATCTGTTTCTCTGCCTTTTTCAGCTCCTAGAGGCCTCCCGCGTTCCTTGGCTTCTGGGCCCCTTCCACCATCTTTAAGGCCAGCCACACTGTATCTCTTTGACTATTCTTCCACAGTCACGTCTTTCTCTAGCAATCCTCTTCAGCTTCCCTCTTCTACTTTTAATACCCGTTGTGGTTACACTGGGTCCACCGGGATAGTATAGAAGAATCTCCTTATTTTAAGGTCAGCTCACTAGCAACCTTAATTACATATGCTACCTTAATTCTCCTTTGCCATGTAACCTAACATCTTCATAGGTTCTGGGAATTAGGATGTGCCTATCTTTTGCGGAGGGTGGGGCATTATTTCATCTACCACATATGGGATACAATACAGCATCCTTGTTGATGGGAATAATCCAATAAAGAGAGAGAGAGAACTTGATGATGCAGGAGAGGGCAGAATTGTTGGTGTGACATGAGTGAGAAAATGGGGGAACTGGCTTTTCATAGAAGTGAGAAGAGTTCCTCTCTAGTTAACAGGGGGAGGACAGAGAGGACAACACATAGTGACAGATGTTGGCAAGTGGGTAAATGCGGTGGTGGGAGCTTGGGGAATCATTCTTTTCTCAGTGACTTAAAAGCAAGGTCATCAACTGAGAGTGAGGATGGGGTGGAAGATGTTACAGATGTGAGGAGACAGAAGTTATAAAAGTGAGGGCTGGGCACGGTGGCCCACTCCTGTAATCCTAGCACTCTGGGAGGCCAAGGTAGAAGGATCGCTGGGGAGCTCAGGAGTTTTGAGGTTCCAGTGAGCTATGATGATGCCACTGTACTCCAACTGGGACAACAGAGAGAGACTCTGTCTCCACAAAAAAACAAAAGAAGTTATAAAAGTGACATCTAAGAGAACAGGAGCATGAGAAGACTAGAGAAATGCCCTGAGCATTGAGGGCCCACTTGAGGTCTGTGGTCATTAATTTAAAGTATGAACATTCAGCTTGTTTCCTCCAGTCAAGCAGACAAAGAATTAGTATATTAATTAGTCAGGGTAGGCCAATTGCTCTACAAATCTCAAATTTCAGTGCCTCAACATAACCAAAGTTGATTTCTCCCTAAGAAATTTACATGGATTATTTCACTTGATCCTCATGACCACAGAATAAAGTAGCATTATTGTGCCCTTTTTCAGAGGAGGAAACTAAAGAATTGGCTAAAGTAAGCCTAAACTATAATTTTTGTTTTAGGTATTAGTTTTATTAAGGGGATTCAAAAATAATATTTTTATCATAAAATTAATTCAGTAAATGTAATTTGATCACTACATTCATTCATTAACAAACTATTATTAGTATCAACCATGCTAGGCTATGTGTTTCAAAACAGCCTATGATATTAGGAACCTTTGTCTTTTAACAATTGGACACGCAATTCTTCAACTAATTATCAGGGCCAGATAAATTATCTAGGTAATTCTTATTTCTTCTTTTGGTTTGCTTTACTCATATTGTCTCTTTTTGCATCTTATTCTCACTTAGTATTTTAACTTTTCTAAGCATTTATCTATTGAACTTATTTTTTCAAATTTACTGGTATGGAAGTAATAAGTTTCCCCAAATATCCTTAATTCAATTTCACATAATTTCTTTTTTCTTATCATTTCTGAATTTAAAAATAATTTTGATTAAATTTTTTAAAAAGCAATTCTTTATACATGTAGAATTTTCTATATCCTTTCAATGCACTACTTGTAGTCTTGTTGCTCTAAAATTAATTTCCAGACAGATTTAAACACCCTTAATCATTTAAAAGAAAGGAGCTCCTCCTACTGTTTTCCTGGATTAGTGGTAATTGTTACAGCATACATATTTCATGTATGAAGAATTAGAATTCCATTTACGCAGGCAAAACCAGAACATAAGCTGCGTCGCTCAACATTCAACAGTTTCTTATGTGCAATAAAAATTGTGGTGGAGAGCAGTGCTCACTCCTGTAATCCTAGCACTTTGGGAGGCTGAGGTGGGATGATGGCTTGAGGCCAGGAGCTTGAGACCAGCCTGGGCAACATAGTGAGAGACCCCCGCCTCTACAAAAAAAAATTAAAAGTTAGTCAGGCATGGTAGTGTGCACTTGTAGTCCTAGCCCCCGGGGAGGCCGAGGCAGGAGGATCACCTGACCCCAGGAGTTTGAGGTTACAGTGAGCTATGATCCCGCCACTATACACCAGCAGCCTGGGCAACAAAGCTAGACCCTGTCTCAAAAAAAAAAATTAAATTAAAAAAATGCAAGTTATCAATATGAAATCATCATTGACTTAGGTCATAAATATCAAGGATCAATTCTGCTATGCTTCCTCCCTGTTGTTTGAGTAATGAGTTTCCCTACTTCAGACCAAAGGAAAAAGCACAGTATAGTAAAATAACTCCGCGTCCTTTCTGCTCCCCCCTTTCCAATCCCCAAGGTAGCAACTATGTTCTATTTCAAAATGCATAAACTGCAGCCCTCATCAGTGCTTGGCAATGCCGCTGCTATTTGATACCAGTTGATTGAGTGGAAGGAAGACAAACAAGGCAATTATTTGATACTTGAGAAGCAAAAGAATGTTGCCCTCAAGCTGAAGGAAAACCGGAACCGTCCACGTCGTCATTGTGATCTGGTTTTCTTTCTGAAGGAGAGCACGCGGCGGTGGCAGGCCACCACCCCGTGGAGGTGGCTATGCACTGCAGGTGCTGGCACTGCCGCCCGAGCCACGCTCCAAGAACAAACTGCAACCCACCCCGCCGCACACACACACCACGCAGCCCTCTGGAGTTTGCCCCGGCGTTGCTAAGAGTCCCTTAAGACCCCTGTTAAATCGATGGCTTCCCAGGACCTACCCTTTAAGTTTCTGATCCAGTGGGTTGGAGACGAGGCAATTATTTGTATTATTAACTAGTACTCCAAGTAATTCTTACTATCAAGGAAGTTTGGGAAACAAATCACCTTTGTTTCAGTCACCTATAGAATAAGGGCAATTTTTTTTCCACAGTGACTTTATCTCTACGTTAACTTTGGAATAGGTTACTGGTTAATAGACGGAATGCTCCTGAGTCCCTTGAAGACAGAAGCCACAGATACTTAGAATCTATCATTTCTGCAGCGCTTAGACTAATACCTTTCTTCTCGGGATTAAAGTGAGAGCCGGTTTTGAAGGCGAAGACCATGGGGCCACCCCAAACTTCAGGACTGTGCTGGCCAAGTGAGCCTGGCGAGCCACTGGACACTAGTGCTGGGATGATGCTCAGGTGTTAGGGGCCAAACCACACCTCTGGGGGTGAGGTCTGAGAGCTGCGGAGGCCAGAACAATACCCTTCTCACCAGACTCCGCACGGAAAAAGGAAAGAGATCAGATCGGGGAGGACTTTTTCTTTTCCTTTAGCAAGATGCATTGTTACAAGCTGTTCTAGGCAAGGAAAACCGAGAATAGATCCAATTTCTTACTCCCATTCTCACCAAGGCGCAAGCCCTCATCACAGAGGTGGGGGCAAGCGTCGCCGGTCTTCCTCCCTAGTCGGACCCTCCTTGTTAGTCAGGGTCACAGAGGACCTGGCCGGGGACAATAACAGCAAACGTTTTTGAAGAGTTAATCTTCAGCCACTCGTGACTTTATGAAATCCGTCTGGGCCAGAAAGAGAGTGGGAGCTTGGCTGAGGGCCCTTGGGACGTCACAACGTTTCCTGCTGTGTGGAAGGGATGGGGCTCTTCGTAAAATAATACTGCAGAAAGCGATGAAATCGCTCGCGCAAAGCCGCCCCACAGGTTACACGTACCGCTCCGGTACCCTCAGGCAGAGACCCAGACCCTCCGTGGGTTGTCACGCGCAGGCGCACTGCCGCCCGGCAGCTGCTGCTGGACGCCCGGGGGCGGAGCGAGGGCTAGTCACGTGGGCCTCGCAGCCCGCTCGGCGATTTCCCTACATGGACCTGGACTAACGGACCCCGCCCCTCGCCGTGTCCTGGAATGTGCGGAGAGGCCAAGCCACAGGACAGACGCAACCATTTGCGGAAAGGAAAGGGGGGAAAAATTTGTACATTTTAAGAAAAGGTATAAAAAAGACGGAAACTCAGTAATCGGACCCAACGAACCATTATATATTCCTCCATGTTCTAAGTCGCCCGCTTTATACTTCCTTCCAGTGCACTCGCTCAATGTCGCGCCCGCTGACTCTACACTGGTAATTTCCCTCCCTGCCGCCCTTCCATTAACACACGCCCACTCTGTTGGCCAAGAATGGTGACCAGGCTTCCTTCCGGTTTGCTAAGCGGAGGCCGGAAGTGTTGGCTTTCAGCGGCTCTCGGGGTGGAAGGGTGGTGGTCACTGAGGTGCTCGGATTCTCGTGGCTGTGCAGGGTGAGTGGTGCTCGCGGTCGCGCGCGTGAGACCCAACCAGGGGCCCATCTCCGCGGGGCGGCTGGGAGGGCAGCGGGGCTCCGCGTACCCGGGCAGGTGTCCCAGCAAGATCCCCACTTTCGAGCTCTAGGGCCAGCTCTGGGACCCAGGGCCGCGGCCGGAAGTGCCCAGACGCGAAATTAGCTCCTGTGTCCAAACTTGGAGCTCGGGAAATGTGGCTTAGTTTGTTGGCGCCTTGAGCTTGGGAGATTGCCGGTCCCGCGAAATCCAAGCCCTGCATAGCTGACTCCGGGACTATGTTTAGTTTCTAACGTAAACTTGCGCGATTCAAGAGTTTGCGCAAAAACCGTAGCCCAGTGTTCCCCTCTGCTGCAGCTGTTGTTGCAGTTGTGTGGCTACGTTTAGTAGGAATAACCAACTTAAATTTGGAGCTTTCTCAGCTCAGTATTCGATTCTGTGATTAAAACTTTTTAAAGTGATATTAGGACAAAGAGGGGTTTGGGGTTTAGTTTGCGGCTCAAGGAAGAACTTCCAAAATACAGTAACTTGTCCCTTTTGGGTAGAGACTTTGGGCTAAGTCAATTCGCCAAAGAAGTGTTTTATTTTAAAGTAGCTTAGTGGGTATATGAAAGTATACATCAGCTCTTTAGAGACCTGTGGGTTCAGTTGAGATTTTAACTTCTTAAGTGCAAAAAGTTTTATATCTAAAGCTGAAGAAAACGAATATTTCTTAAAATTACTGATACTAGTTTCATGTTCTGGAAGGCCTTTGATAAACGTTAATCAGAAAAACATTTTATTTTCAAAAGCGAGGTTTTTGTCAATCGTTACAACTAATTGTCTTTGTCAAGTGGTAAGAACTTTTTGGGTGTGGCAGTCTAAGAGAACTAATCCTACCTTCAACCGGAAGTTTGCATAAGAAATGAAAACTTGGTTTTGTTGGAAGGGAAGCACCAACTTGAAAATATACTTTTTAAAAACTGTGATTAGCACCAAAAAATTACTTATACTTAGGTTTTTAAAAAGTGCATTGATTAAATGAGACAACTAGATTTGGTCAAGATTTGGAAAGCAGACCAAATACTAGGTACTATCACACTATGCAGTGTTTTATAAGATGGAAGTTTTTTTATTAAAGAATGTATCATATTTCTTAGAATATTATCAAATTGAGTGTTAGTTCTATAGGAAAAGTTTCTAGATTATTTTATATTTATTATCACTCTATAACTGCTGGACACTAGAATTCTAACTAGAGCAATCTAATGTATATATTAGTATGGATTAGCCCCATTTTATAAGTGAAACCATTGTTTCTAGACACTTTGAAAAATCTTCTGGTTGCTGATAGTGTGTGTGGAAAGTCTCTTTGAGAATCTCTGTCTTACATTTCTCCCATCTCTTAATCTAGTCTAACATCTTCCTTACATGGTCTATATCCCTCCTTTTGTCATAGCCTTTAATGATTCTCTTCCTATCTCATCAAGCTAAATATAAAATCACAAATTCATTGCCACCCACACTCTCCTCCCCAACTTAAAACCGCAGTTATGCTCCTTTAGATCTGTAAACTAAATCTTCTTGACTGCCCTTCATTCACTTTCTCATGCATCTGAAATCCTCATGTATTTTGTAGAAGCCTGTTCTGTACGTCTCCTTTCAAGTTCCATACAACAAGTACCCCTTCACACTAAAGATCTTTCATTAAATCCTTCAGAAATAAAGACTCAACTTTATGATGAGGAGCCTCATAATTTGGAAATTTCAGATGTTTACTTAGGGGTCTTCCCATCTTAAAGAATATTTACATTGATTTTTGAAATATTTTTGATGTTATTTTACTGTAGCTTCCTAAACTTACATGAGAGTTGTGCATTTCCTGAAGGCTTATTACATGAAAAGTAACAGCCTCAATTATTTGAGGGAAAGTAAAATGGACAAGAAACTAGAATCCTAGCAAAGAGGACACTGACAGTATAAAAAATGATCTGCTCCTTGAGATCATAGTAGTGGTCCTGATTTCACTCCCTTCACCAGTGTTTATTCCATCTGTACTTTTAGTGTGGTAGGAAAAAATAAACCACAGTTTCCTTATTTTGGAACAATGAATGTGAAGCTGAACTCTCTATCACTGAAAGCCTCCAGATTTCTAGTGGGAGATAAACTCATAGATCAAATCCAGCCTCCTTGAAAAAATAAAGGCCCAGGTAGTAACTTGGCCAACATTACACTATCAATTTTTGGTAGAATTAACTAAATTTGTTAGAATTAAGATTAACACCTGAATCTCTTAATTCTAATGGTGTCTTGTAGCTTCTAAATGATACCACACAGGGTTTTTCAAGGTCTTCCCCCAGCCCTCAATCTTTTTACTACTCACAAAGATCTTTTCTGAACTCATAGTATTTGAAAATCATGTACCATCTTAGGAGTTATTTTTCATTATTGTCACACATTGTTTTAACTTCAGAGTCATACCTCTGGAATGAAAACTATGCCTCATTTCGTAAGTTGAATCAATCATTTCATTTCTTTATAGTTGCCTCCCCAACTATATTTTAAGCTCCTTGGAGATAGGACACATGCCTTACATTTCTTAACTAGTATTCAACAGTAATGGCTTTTGATACATGTTAGTGTATTTAACTGATCATACTAACGTTGATAAGATGAAATACTGAATGAGCTAAGGAAGAGTTCTGTATGAGACCACTGGCAGTACTGACCCAAAAAAAAAAAAAACCACACCTTTTTTTTAACTTTTAAAAACTATTTTATAATGCATTTACAAATTCAAAAAATGCATGATTAAAAGAGTAGAAAATTCATCGGAATTCAAAAAACATATATATTACTTGACAACCAAAACTAAGCATTTTGGAAAGGTATTTAGAGGACCTCCCCACCAAATTTATTAATAGATTTTGTAGATTAAAAAATCAGTTGTGTCACCATTTGACCTATAAATCTCATCAGTTTCTTTGTTTTCAAAATAGCTGACATTTCTGCATCGTTAGGGGAAGACAATGTTGTCACATAAAACAGACTATATTTAAAGATGTCCTTTGGCTTGCAAAGGCATGACATACCTAACATATTAAAGAGAGACTGGTAAATATGTGCCACTCATTGGGTCTCAACCACCTACCCCAAGTCCTTGAGTACATTTAAGAGACAGAGGAATAATATACTCCATAACTCCTTGTAGTTTTAAAGACAACATTTAGAATAGAGGGGAAAAGTATAACACTATGTAGTTTAGATAATAATGGGATTTACTACCCCCAAAAGGTGTTACAATATGAAAATAGCACTCATGAATGGGTTAAATAAGTCATGAAAGGTAGCCCCCTAAAAGATGATTAAAGGATTCTAGGAAATTTGGGGAGAGTATATATCAATAACTTCTGTGCTGTGTAGGGTATATTATCTTTCCAACAGCACATTCCCATGTATTGCCATAGCGTGCTATATTGGATGGACTGGAATTTGTGACTACCCTTTGTGGAATTTCCTACTAAAATCTGAAAACAGATTTAGCTCAAAAAAATTTGAGGCAGAGCTTTTTCTAATTATTTCCATAATTGTATTTAGTGTGGGTGATGTGGTTATAATGAAGGAAAGAATGTAAGAAAGAACTTTTTGAAATGCACAGGAAACATAATATTCTTAGGGTCACTTTGGAGTGCACTGGGATCTAGCTAGTAGTTCATTCTTTGCAGTCCACAGACTTATTTTTAGAGCAACTGCATAGTGTTATGCCACATCATAGCTAAATGTTGTTTTCGGAACGTAAGCATTAAAATTGTTATCCTGGTCACAGTGAAATCGGTAGTGCCTATTTTAGACCTGCTTGGAAGAATATAACTCAATACAGTGTCTTACTCTTGCTGCTTAGAGGTTTTGCAGACTACCATCTCCACCTCAACTCTGAAGGATGGTACAGTAGAATTTTATTATCTATTGACTATGGGATTTTTAACTTCAAACAAATTGTTATAGTCTTTTAAAGATTGTTGCAAGGAAAATTGCCTTTTCATTTTAGATATTATTAGACATTCTTTTTATTTTTAACTTAAATTTTACAGGGGTAAATTTAAGTTATTAGAGAGCAAAGGTAGTTTCTATACCTGTTAAGATGTTTTCTAAACTTTTTTAAAACTAAATTGATTTAAAAAGTTCTGCTCCGATTTTTCCTTAGCAGTCTTAGGTACTTCAAGTGATTTAGTGTGGCCCTAATGCAAGAAGCTGATTTGGATAGAGTGCAATGTCTTTAAAAATTATAGATGAATTAACTTCGGTTTCTTACACTTTTCCCGTTAGCCTTTCAGCAAATGTTTCTTGAACTGGTTTGAGCCCAGAAGACAGGGTACAATGAGAAATGTTAGTTGGATGTGGAAGAACAGTATTTGGCAATAGATTAGGAGGTGAAGACCTATTCCCTCAGTCCTCCTTCCCACTTCTTTGCCTTTCTGTCTACCATAGGATGAGATAGCTAGTTTAGGCTAGGGCTACAGAATGGTGGACCTCTTGACAATGAATTAGTATTCCTCAACACCCCTATAGCACTGAAGTATAGAACCTGGCACTTTTCCCACGTACCTAAGTTTTTTTGCTGCTTTTTTTTTATTGTTACTAAACTAGCAGATTTGGTTATTGGTGATTGTTAGGCAGTATAGCAGTACTAGGGGTATGTAATCTTGTTGATATGCTATGAGCTTTGAATTAATGTTGGTTGTAGTTTGGAATTTGAAATTAGTGATGTACTGTGTATAAAATGTCACAACTATAAGGGTAAGTGAACCCAAAGCATGGGTCTGATTTTTCTCTTTAAGTTTGGTTCTGTGAGTAATGGTTAGTTGAGAGCAATTTCTACCATGTGATGTTGTCCTGCTGAAGACACATCTCTGAGTAGCTTAAACATGTCAGGAACGTTGATTGTTTACTTTTATTAATCATTGTTTTGATTCAAACTTAAGTGATCTTAGGTGTTGATTTCATTTTCCTTGTATTTTCTTTCCTAATTAGGATTTAACCACCACCATGTCTAGTAAAAGGGCAAAGACCAAGACCACCAAGAAGCGCCCTCAGCGCGCAACATCCAATGTATTTGCCATGTTTGACCAGTCACAGATTCAGGAGTTCAAAGAGGCCTTCAACATGATTGATCAGAACAGAGATGGTTTCATTGACAAGGAAGATTTGCATGATATGCTTGCCTCACTAGGTAGTGCTCAGTTTTAATATTAATGTATTGCATAGAATTTCTACCATGCTTTTCATATTTACTTCATGAGTCTTAAAGCTCTGTGAAGTCTGTCTAATGACTCTGTTAAGGTTTAAGTAAAGTCTGGAGCAGTGTTTCCCACTAACTACCTGCAGATTCCTGGCCCTATCTCAGGATTGGGCTGGAGACCGTCTGTGTGTCTCTGTGTGTGTGTGTATGTATAAAAACACTGATCTTAATTATGAAAGCAGTATTATTCCTTCTAATATCCTAGTGGAATATCATACAATCTCCAGACTCTTAATTTAGGCCTTATTCATTAAGAAGACTTTTTCCCCCAAATAGTTTTGCAGTCATGAATGCAAACAGCAAACTGTATGAGTGATAATCTTTCTTGCCAAAATGTTTATCATTAATAGTTGATGTGTATCGTACTGTAATTAAAATTATGACCCTCTTTTTTGTTTAGGGAAAAATCCAACTGATGAGTATCTGGATGCCATGATGAATGAGGCTCCAGGCCCCATCAATTTCACCATGTTCCTCACCATGTTTGGTGAGAAGTTAAATGGCACAGATCCCGAAGATGTCATCAGAAATGCTTTTGCTTGCTTTGATGAAGAAGCAACTGGTGAGAGTAACCTTTAATTACAAAGTGATTTAATTTTTAGCTGTGGTAACTAAAATATACAGTAACTTGAAGTATAACATAACACCCTCAGGTTATACCACACCTATTTTTTTGAGCAGGGTTCTCTTTTAGCATGCTTTGCTGCCTCTGCCCTTAAATACTAGTAGTTTACAATTGAATAGGTTGTATTCAACCTTTGGGAAACTTGTATTACTCTTTTACTAGAATGTTAACTCCACAAGGGTTAGGCTCAGTAAATATGTGTTGAACAAATGACTTTTACCAGAGGAATCTTGGATAAAGTATAAATTGTTAAAGACCATGGCTATAACATGGTAGAGTTCTGTGTTTGTTTACCAGGTATCTCTTAGCTCTAAATAAAATTATTTAAATCTGACATCTAACCTGTATTTTAAAATAAACCAAGTAGAGCTTAGGCTCTGGAATCAGACTACCTGGTTCAGATTCCTCTTCTGCTACATAATAGCTGTGTAATTTTGGGCAAGTTACTTAACTTTCTTTAAGCCTCTGTTTTCTTATTTGTAAAATGGGCAATAATATTACCTACCTCATAGGATTGTTAGGATTAAATGAGGAAAGGAGATAATATACATAAAGTGCCTGGCATACTGCCTAGCATAGAGTTAACTCTTAAAAAAACAAAATGTAAATATATGAAGACCTGATCTTTTGGGAGAAGGATATATAAGAGAAAACATATAAGGGAATATTTTCTACAATTCCCAACTCACATGGCATAGCCAAGTGTTTATAGAGAAGGAAGGCACACCCTTTGATTACCTGCATTACCTGGACTAGTTTAAATACTGAGTGGTTGTCAGGGCCTGCTGATGTAAGCATGGTCTCACGCTTTCAAGGCTCCCCACGTGTGCATGTTAGTTACTTGGAAAACCTTTTTAAAAATACCAATACCAGATAATAAATCAAGGGTGACATCTGATCATTATAGGCAGGCAGGCTTTATGAGAACCCTGGTATCAGAAACCCAGAGTAAAAAGCACACCTTTTGGCTTACCCCACTACTCATCCCCACTGCCTAGCACAGAGTCTGCGACACAGTTGATGCTCAGATATTTATTCCATGTTTTTGCACACTCTGGGGCTGGCCATATTTGTTATTACATAATAATTAGATTTGTAAACATTAAAAATCTCATTTTACATATGAGAAAACCGGAGTCAGAGGTAAAGTGAGATGCCTCAAATAACAGCTTGTTAAAACTGGGCCTCAAGACTCCAGTATTCTTTCCACTGAAGCACTTTATTGATGTTTATGATATGGTGCTGATTTTAGTGTGGCAGTTAACTGTGATTTGCTTGTAGAATGGGTGTGACCATGCATGCTGCTTTAAGGAACCATGAGGTTTAGATTCCTTAGCCATACTTTTTATTATTTTTGTTTAGACACAGGTTTAGTCCCTGTTATCAAGAGATCAGAAGATGGATGTAGAGGCAGATAGATAGAGCACAGTAATGCTACTAAGCAGCTGGGCATTTTTCTAGGCAGCTGTCTACTGATGCTGCCTTAAGCAAGTAGAAACAGCCTGTATTTCATATATTTGCATGTTTATAGTTTTTAACATCCAGAACATGTTTAGTCAAGTATAGATATTCCTTGTGATTAATCCTCAGAGTAGTATATGTTCTGACCCCCAATTCTTTGTTCTCTAGGCACCATTCAGGAAGATTACCTGAGAGAGCTGCTGACAACAATGGGAGATCGGTTTACAGATGAGGAAGTGGATGAGCTGTACAGAGAAGCACCTATTGACAAAAAGGGGAATTTCAATTACATTGAGTTCACGCGCATCCTTAAACATGGAGCAAAAGACAAAGATGACTGAAAAGAACTTCAAATTCCAGCCAAACGTTCCCTCTTGCCACTTTGGGTATTTCTGAGATTTTTCTCTTAGAGCCTATTGCATGTCCTTAGCTTTACAGCTTCTGCTTTTCCTGGTGTATTTATTCTCAGCCATTTTGGGCATATGTATCTTTATAATCAGACTGGAAATGGGACTTTTTATCATTTTCAGAATAGAAAATATGGTAATTTAACTTACCAGCCCCTCCTCCCCAATAACTGCAGTCTACAGAGTCAATATATTTTTTCAGAGAAAGTTATTCACTCAATTTTTTCTGAACCATAATTAAACTTTACAATAAAATACTTGTTTAAACTTCTTATTTACTAAAATTGGTTTCTGTTAGTTTTAGTTGCATCTTCCAAAGAAAGGTAGGTGACAGTCTAGAAAATGATATAATTGTTAGACCTTTCCCTTCCTTCCTCCAGTTTTCCTAACAATCCTGTCTCCTCTACTCCTGTTCGTTCTTCCTCTTCCCAAGGAAATTAAGCTGCCCTAATCAAGTTTCCTTCAATTTGTCTTCCAATTTTTTAAATAATAATTTTTAAAATAATTAATAATTTTAATTTTTTAATTTAAAATTAAATTAATTTTTAAATTTTAAAATAAAATATAATTATAAATAAAACAATAATAAAAATTTTTAAATTTTAAAATAATAATAAATAGTTTTAAAAATAATCCTGTAGAATTTGCATATATGTGATACTTTTAGTAGCTTTAAGTCCTTACATTTAACATACCTGCCAACATTTCCACTTAAAGCTTTTGTACATTACTTTATGTCATTTAAAATTAGACCAGGCCACTGAGTGTAATTTTAATTTGTCCTATTTTGAACCTTTTTTAGCCCCAAAGGTTCTGTGGAATGCTACCAAAGAGTTCAAAGTGTTGGAAATACAACACAGTATTTTTTAAATTTATATAGTTTTTCTTTAGCACAACAATCCCTATTGAAAAATCATATTTGTTTATGAAGAAGTTCATCATGAGTCCACATATGAATTTTGGATATTCCTGACTTGCCCACAAACAAAACAGCTGAAGCTACATGCCTGGGAAAGTGAGGTCATTGTTTCTATCCTAAAAATAACTTCTGCTATTTGCAGAAATGCAGAACTATTTCAGAGTTAATCAGGGAGTGGTAGACAGTTTCATTCTCTTTGGGCTTCAAAATTCTGACTCAAAGATTCACGAGTTTAAAAAGATTTAAAATGTTGGGGAAAAAGTTGCTTGAAAAGAGTTGACTGTTAGCCTACAAAGATGAGTAATTGACAATTACTCTAATAACTTCAAGTTTTATGCTACTATTAACAAGACTGGCCTTGGACAGAGCTATTACCTCATTCAGTAAACAATTATGGAATGCCTCCTAGGCAGCAGGCCTTTGCCCTCAATAGGATAGGTGAGCTAGATCCTTTAACCTGGTAGGGCCAATTATATAGAACAGGAGCAAAAGAACTAGTAAAAACTAGTCCTTGCCCTCTTCAAGATTAAAATCAAAATCTTAGAACCTGACTTAATTCTTTGCCTTTTATTTGTCCCTGAATTTCATTCAGTGTTTAAGCAAAATACTTTTTCCAGGCTATTTAATTTTAAATAATAAAATATAATTATAAATAAAATAATGATAAATAACAATAAATAAAAATCATTTTTAAATTTTAAAATAATAATAATTAAATAATTTTAATTGTGTTATAATTATGGCAATGGTACTAAAATCTTGTTTGTTGAATTGAATTTTCATTTCAGTAGAAAAAATTACCACTTCTGCTTTGTTAAATCTCTGGTGAAGAACTAATAACAACATTGTTTCCGCTACAGGAAAGAAAAGGTGCTACTAAAATTATCTCTTTCAGTGTCCCTATTCCCATTTCAGATAACTGCTCAAAGAACCAACCTTCCTTAGGAACAGGGGATGATCTACCCTGAATGAAATCAGTCTCCTAATTTAGTAATAGCATTCTCTGCTTAGTGAGCTAGGCTTTGCTTAAACAAGAATGACTGCCAGTAAAAAGGTAAAAGTGTCTTCTCCAACAGTGGGTTTGACTGAAAAATCAGTCTCTAAAAAGTTTCCATGATGAAAGTCATACTTGAACAAACCATTTCAGAAGTTCTGATGAAACCAACCTAATGAGGGCAGTATCCTTATCTACCTGCTTATGATTACGTAGTTACTTGGACTCAAGGCCCAAATTTTATTTGATCAAGGAACCTATGACTTGAGAGTAGGAATTGAATACTCCTGGGAAAAAAAGGAAGGCGGCCAGACCATAAAAGACAAGTAGAAGCAAATTCTGAGAAGGAAAGGGAACCATTTGCAAGAAAGTATAAGGAGAGGAAGGACACCTGGACTTAAGGATCAGACAAAAGATGATAAAAGGGCTGGGAGAGGTAAATAGAGCTGCAAAAACATTGTTATGGAAACCAAGTTCATTTCAAGAGTAAGGGGGTTAGTCAATAGTGTCAAACCACAGAAAAGTCGAGTATGGAAAAGTTTAAATGAGGCCACTAGATTTGGCAAGTCATTAGTTATGTTTGCTAGAATTGTTAGGTAGAGTTTTGAGTGCAGAATCCATGGAGCAGCACAGGATAGTGGATAATGCCTATGTTTGGATGTCAGGCAGACCTGTATTTAAATCCCATTTTTTCCAACCTGAGCACCATACTGAGACCCTGTCTCTATAAAAAATACAAAAATTAGCCTGATGTGGTGGTGCGTTCGTGTAGTCCCAGCTAGTTGGGAGGCTAAGTAAGGCAAGAGGATTGTTTGAGTCCAGGAGTTTGAGGCTGTAGTGAGCTATGATCGTGCCACTGCACTCTAGCCTGGGCAACAGAATGAGACCCTGTCTCAAAAGTAAATAAATAAATCCCATTTTTTACTACATCATGGCTTTATAACCTCAAGGAAGTTATTTAGCCTCCCTTGGCCTATTCATTTTTGAAATGGAAGTAATGCTATTGATTCATAATAGGAACATAATATATAAAGCAGCATCTGTGTGATTAAGAGCAGCATGGATTTGGAGGCATACTTGGTTAGGTGAATTGCACCGTTATTTGACTAGCTCTGTGTTCTCTGACAAGTCATTCTTAAGCATGATCATCTGTAAAACAGGGACAGTAACCTCCAAGTTTGTTGAGAAAATTAGAAACACAAAAGGTTAATGGTCTGGCTCACAATAGGTATCCAAATAGTTATTTTTGTTTTGTTTAGCAGGGGCCAGTGAAGAGAAGGGTCAAAGGGCATGTCTTCAGAGATTCAAGCCTGTTTGTAGACAGAAGGGAAGAAGACAAACTAGAAGACAATTAGTGAAACAAACTGAATCACATCTATGAGATAGAAAAGGATAGAACCTAGATCACATGTAGTATTATCCTTAGAAAAACAGATGGATACTTCTGGAAGGGTAGGTGAAAATAAGAGTTTCATGGTAGTTAGAGATTTAAAGGGCTGAGGTTAGGAGAAAGGTTCCTAGTTAATTGACAGTAAATTATTTCAACTAAATTTCATTAAAGGGTTGTTACGAAGATTTAATACGACTATGCATAGCAATGCCTATTAGTTTGCCTGTTACATAGTGGATCCTCAAAATAGTTTTCTTTCAGTTTCTTGAACAGGTCCAATATGCCAGGCTTGTGTGTCTCATTAGGTCCTCCTCAAGTGTACAATTTCTTGATTTCCCTGAAACCTTGTGGGTTTTTTTTTTCCTATCCTTAAAGGGATTGTTGGAGTGAATTCCACATTGAAGAAATGCCCAGTTTTCCCAGTACTGCTTGTCCCATTTCCCTACTTGCCCTTCCAACTTCCAAGTACCTGTGTCCTTTTATTGTAGATTTCTCTGTGCCTGCTCAAATAGCAGGAGTCGTAATTTTTCTCCAGTATTTCTCCACATGCATTTTAGAGTTGTAAGGAGTTTACAATTTGTTTTTTTTTTTTTTGGTTTAATACATTTTTTTAAATTATTTATTTATTTATTTTTAGAAAAAAGTTCTTGCTACGTGGCCGGGACTGGTCTGGAATTCCTGGCCTCAAACGAGTAGCTGGGACTACAGGTGTGCGCTACCACGCTCATCTCTAGTTTAATATTTCTTAAATCACTTTTCATGTTTTGACATAGTCACCATTTTTTTTGTTTTGTTTTGAGAATATTACTTTTCCAATCGTTCTTCTTAATGATCACAATTATCCTTCACATGGATATGCTATAATTAACAATTTCCCAATTGCTAGATATTTAGATATCCAGCTTTTCATTAATAAATGTTTTTCTTTTGCATCTAGAGAAAACAATATACCTTAGAATTACTTCTTCAGAACAGTGCTGTCCAATAGAACTTTTTGTAGTGATGGATATGGCCACACGTGGCTATTGAGCATTTAAAATGTGTCTAATACAGCCAGGTGCTGTGGCTACTCAGGAGGCTGAGGTGGGAGGATCGCTTGAGGCCAGGAGTGCCAGGCTGTAGTGCACTATGATCAAGCCTGTGAGTAGCCATTGCACTCCATCCTGGGCTAGAGCCCTGTCTCTAAAAATAAAATGTGGCTAATGCAATGATGAATTGAATTTTAAATTAAATAGCCATCTGTGGTTAGTGACTATGGTATTGAACTACACAGTTCTAGAAGCTTAAATACAGAGATCAAAGTTAAAGTACAGTCAGGATGAGTCAGCTATATGATCTTAAGGTGGCCAGCATGAGAGCCTATGGGGTGGTAATAGACCATACTTGGAAGAGCTCTGTGACAAAGACTCAAGTAGCCAAAATATGATGAGTGGAAAGAAAATTATTTAAACTACCGAACCAAAGGGCAGGCTGCAGCTGAGGGAAAGAGTAAATATTGTAGAACCAGCTGTGACTTGTCAGCAATTGCTTTTTTAACACTATTGAGAAAATGCATTGTTATGAACTGGACTTAGGGCAGTGCTGCTCAGATAAGGACCACAGCATCAGCATCACCTAGTGCTTACTAGAAATTCAAATTATCCTCCACCCCTGACATACTGAATCCTAATACAGTTTTTGAGGCTCAAGAATCTCTTTTAACAGGACCTCCACGCCCTAAGTTATTAGGGGAACTACTGTTTTAAGAACTACTGTTGTAGAGTGCTGAACACACAATTCCTACTTTCCAGGAATTTCTGATCAAAGATTTGTAGAATGCAAACTCCATAAGGGAAGAGACTGAATTATTCATTCATTTCCCCTGCATGGTGTTATGGCAATAAGTGCTCAATAAAGATTGCTATTAGGTTGACTATCTTCCATTATCCTGAAAGAGTGCTATTCATCTAGATCATTTCTAGATGAGGGAAACTATCCTGAAGGATATAGCCACAGACAAGATCTAGAACAAAACCTGAACACTGTACCTTTGTGTTTTCCTTTGTTTTGGCCAAGAGCATTATATAATGTGTCTGTGTGCATGTATGTGTGTGTGTGCATAATTCTGCCATCTCTTTAATAACCTAAAGGAAAGCAAATAATTTGAATAAAACTTTGTTTTAGGGGAATGAAACAGTCATAGGCTGTGTAGCCTGATTAAGACCCTAAGCCTTACAATCTGAGGGTAAAAAAGGAGTAGGTTAAATGTTTCAATTTAGGCGGGAATGCGGTTTAAAAGAGAGTTTGTACAGCCGGTAGCTCTTACCTTCCCAATACTCCATGGGACATACCCTAAAAAATTACTTGTTTATCCGAAATTCAAATTTAGGCTAACTGTACTTTTATTTGCTAAATCTGGCAACCAGGGGTGGGCCGCTTCCGGCGCCAGGGGATCCCAGAAACCGTGGCGGCCGCAGGCCAATTCCAGCACCGGCCCCGCCCCGCCCCACCGCCCCACCGCCCCACCGCCCCAGGAACGCGGAAGGGCCGCGGGACCCGGCGCGGGGAGGCGCGGGGAGGGGGGCGGGCTTCCGGGCGACCGCCGCAGCCGCAGGAGGGAGGGTCGCGTCCGCACGCAGCAGAGAAGGGGGAGACAACCCATGCCTCGGCTGCGCGCCTGCGGCCCAGGCAGCCCCGCTCCTCGCGGACGCTCGGGCCATGCGGGTCCCGGCGGGGACACCCACCGCACCCCCTTTCGAGTTGGCGCCGCCGCGCCTTCCGGTGCGCCTTCCGCCCCGCCTCTCCGGGCAGGAAGTGCCGGCGCCGCCGCTGTCCGGCCACAGCCCAGCGCTCTTCGCCGTCGCTCGTCGTCTCGCGTAGGGCAGTCCCGGTTCGGGTTTGGCGCCGGGGTGGCGCTCGGCCCCGCGCGCGACACCCCTCGGGCTGCATCCGTCCCCCCGGGTCCCCTCCCTCCGCGTGCCTGTGTCCGGGCGGCGGCAGGACTTGTCAGGTTGGCCGAGAAGTGGGCGCAGGCAGGGCCGGAGGTGAAGGGAGGGGGCCAGCGGTGAGGCCCTGGCGTGGAAGTGGAGGGCCGGGAGGTTCCAGGGCGGGTGAAGCCGGGCTGGGGAGACGCCCTGCCAGAAGAGGTGGCGGGGTCCCCGGCAGCGCGTGGGCCGGCCCTGCGTCACCTGCGTGACTTCACACACCTGGTGCCTGGGACCGCCCGGGGGGCCCGCTGCCGGCGCCTGCCCTCCGGCCCCGCCGCGGGCCCAAGCACTCGAGTGGGGCCGACAGGGCGTATTGGTGTGGAGCAGGAGGACCTGCTCCGTGCCCCACACTGTGCCAGATGCTTTGCGGCCTGCTAGTGTCCGAAGAAACTACTAGCGAACCGGTATCAGAGTGTATGGTTGGTGTAGGCAAAAATGTAATGATTTCCGTAAGAGCTGTAACTCTAACTGTATCTTGTATTTTGTAAAGATTAAGTTCATTCGTGTTGATTGAAGAAAAGATAAATAACAAATCAGGAAAGGCTTCCTTGGAAAAGAATCGTGACTTCCTTGAAGGCTTTGGATTTAGCCTTAGGAGGGAGAACTTAGTATTTTTGGCTAGATCTGTGGTAGGTGATACAAAAGCCAAAGCTTAGAAGGTGGGAATTGCGTCGTGTGGAAACGAGACTGAGGGGAGACCAACCTGAATGGAACAGGACTGTAATGAATAAAATAATTGGAAATAAGGGTAAGTAAGTGGGGCTTTTTTATGGATGTCTTGATGACTTGAAGAGAAAGAAAAGATTATGTAAGAGGCTTTGGGGAGTCATTTTGGATTCTTCACTAAGGGAGTAATAGGAAGAAAGGGGTGTTTAGAGGATTAGTTTGGCAGCTTTTCTTTAAGATGGATTTGGAATGGTCTTTTGGTAAGAGAAATATCATAGCATTTTAGAATTCAGTAGGACCTTGTAGATTATCTTCTGAAACCCTTCCAGGCTGGTTTTGGTTAATAACAAAAAACCAGAGAGGTGAGGTAATCTGCCCAAAGTGGTCGACCCTCCTGGACTTGATAACTAAGTGCACAGCTTTTGGCTTTCAGGCTCTGTTGAATGGAACAACTTCTTTGATGGCTGGCTCAATATCATTTATGCTTTAGTGAGACTGAATTTGGACAAGATAAACTGCAACTTCTTAAGGGCAGATCCCCAGGTGAGGGTTGTTAAGGTCAGGAATGATAACAGGATTTAGAGCCCCTAAATGGGGCTAGTTTTTCCTTTCTCCCAAGATTCAGAGAGTCCAGATGTCTAAGGGTGAGTTTTATCATACCCTGTTTGACACCACCTTTGATTGGGATCTTCCTTCCTCATTCCACACATTAGCTGTGTGGTGGCATTGCTTGTTACCCCTAACTAACTATCCACATTTTCATGGTAGAGAATTTCAGCTGCCCATATGCAAGATATTAGGGCCTGGTAGTACAAGCTCTGGAGCTAGGTTTCCTGAGTACAGATCCTGTCTCTAAGCTCTACCATTTTCTAGCTCTGTGGCAAGTTGTTGCTTCTCTTTGCCCCAGTTTTCTCATCTGAGAGAAGAGCATAATAACTACCCATATCATAAGATGTTGTAAGGATTAAATGTGTTAATACATGGGAAGTGCTTAGACTAGTGCCTAGCACTCAGTTTTTGTCCCTAGTTAGTACTGCTCCTTCCGGGTATGGATCAAGGGGTAGCTGGTAAGTTTCCTTAGGGATCTCTTGGGGAAGAGACCTGAACCATGACTAAACCATAGAGAAAAGCCTTATTTTGGAATTTAGATCCAGGACCTACCTCACATAATGAACATATGTAATTCTATTTGTGACAGGAGGGAAGCTTAACTAGTATTTATTAAGCACCTGCCATGTACAAGGCACTCTACTAAGCCCTTCGATCCAAGGTGGAAAGGCAAAAGGCCACAAAAATGTATTTGTAAATTGCATGGCAATGAATACTACTCAGCAATAAAAAAGAATGAACCACTGATAAACCCAGTAAGGTAGATAAATCTCAAAAACATTGTCCTGAGTGAAAGAAGTCAGGCATGTATGTAAGAATGTGTAATGTATAATTCCATTTATAAGAAGTTCAGAGACAGGCAACACTAATCTAGGGTGATAGAAATGTGAACAATGGTTGCCTGTGGGAGAGGGTGATTGACTTGGAGGGAACTTTTTGGATGTTAATGTTTGTAATTTGATTGCAGTGATGGTTACATGGGTGTACATTTTACAGAAACTTACTAAGATTTGTACATTTCACTGTGTATGAATTTCACTGCAGTGAAACAAAATGATATGGGAGTTCAGAGGATGGAAAGTTTACTGCCAACTGGGATGATCATAAAACCTATAATAGAGAAAGAAACAACAGTATTATAATGTATGTGGTAAGCATAAAATATACACGCAGCCAGGCGTGGTAGTGCACGCCTGTAATCCCAGCTGCTCAGGAGGCTGAGGCGGAAGGATCACTTGAGTCCAGAAGTTTGAGACCAGCCTGGGCAACATAGCAATACCCCATCTATAAAAAAAAAAAAATTAAAAATTAGCCAGGCACACTGGGAGGCTGAGATGAGAGGATGGCCTGAGCCCAGGAATTCAAGGCTGCAGTGAGCTATGATTGTGTCGCTGCACTCCAGCTTGGGCAATAGAGCAAGACCTTGTCTCTTAAAAAACAAACAAACAAACAAAAAAAAAACCAACCACAATATATACAGTACTGGGGGGAAAGCTTACATGGTAAGAAAAGTTGCAAAAATTGAGTTTGGCTCTCTAAAAGAAAAAGTTATAATAACTTATGGAACTGACTGCCTTTTTTTTTTTTGCCTAAATATGCAGAATAAAAAAATTATATGTCATTAAGTGTATGAGATTAACTTTGTGAAGTATTTTAACTTGATTATATATTAAATTTTCTTTACGATTGCTGTTTTCAGACTTGCTCGTGTTTCCAGTTATTTGATCCTCCCAATTAGAACAAACATGAGTCTTGACTACAGTAGTGACAATGGAAATCCATGAGAAATTTCTGAAGATTCTGATAGACCTTGGTGAAGATAAGATTGAATCAAAAATGACTTTAGATTTTAGTTTTAGCTCAAGAACTACTCTCTCTGTGAGTTCATCCACTCTCAGGGTCTCACCTTGTGCCACTGCTCACAAGTCAGCCTTGCTAAATAAGACCCCCAAGCATCCTGTCCTCTGGGCATCACTTGGCTAAAACTTGAATTCTTTATCATCCCTTTGCTCACAAAACCAGCTCCTCCTCCCTCCCCACCTCTCTCCAGTTACCTCATTTTTGAGTGGTACCTCTGTGCAACCAGTTTTTCAACCAGTACTTAAGATAAACACATTCAAGGACTGAGCTTTGAGGGAAGCTCCAATTAGGAAGCAAGAAGAACTAGCACATCAGAGGAATTCATCCAGAAGAACAGGATGGTGGTGATGGGAATGTTAAGGAAGGGTGACTCTGTTGCAGTTAAGAGGAACCTACGGAACTTGGACAGAAATTGAATAGAAGGAGTTAAAATTTTCTAACCAGAAATAGAAAATTCCCTATCCAGTGCAAACTCGACTATGGTCCCTTCGAGCTTTCTAAAATTCTGTGCCTATGATTCTGAAATAAAGGCATTGCCCTATTTTAACATTAAAGAGGTCAAGGAAACTGGCTTTATTAGTTTTCTATTGGTATATAACAAATTACTCCAAAAGTTAGCACTTTAAAAAGTAATGAACAATTTTTGAGAGCCAGGACTAGAGTAGTTTAAGTGGGTGGTTCTGGCTCAGGGTCCCTCATGAGGTTGTGTGCTGGGGCTGCAACTGTCTGAAGGAGGATCAGCCTCCAAGGTGGCTAACTCACATGGCTGTCAGATTAGTGCTGACTGCTGGCAGGAAGCCTCGGTTCCCTGCAACACGGACCTGTCCATAGGCCTGTGTGAGTGTCCTCATGACCTGGTGCTGGCTCCTGCAGATTGAGTGATCTAAGAGAGATCAGGGCAGAAGCTGCAATGTCTTTTATGACAAAGTCAAACACCAACATTTCACAGTATCTTTATTGGTTATGGGTCAGCCCTTTTCACTGTTGGAGAGGACTGCACAAGGGGATGAGGATTGTTGAGGGCCATCTTGGAACCTGGCTACCACCATGGCCAAAGGAGCAAGGTGAAATGCTCTCAGGGGCCAGGCAGATAACATAAACTAATGCCAGCTGGGACAAGGAGATGTAGAAAGTAGAGGGGATTGCTCATTAAATACTCATTATATACAGGAATTTTGGGATGCTGCTGGTCTAGTGATTCCTTATTGTATAGTTGTTCAAGATGTCTGAAATTTAGATTTTTATATAAAATGTTCAGTTTTTTAAAATGTTGACAAACTAATTCAGTTTTCAAAAGAGGTATTTTAAAGGGGTTCGTGGGGGAACTAAACAAACCCCTCTGCAGACTGCATGTGGTTTGGTAGCTGCCAGCTTATCATTGCTGATCTACTTGACACTTTTATTTTATGGATGTGGAAAGTGAGGCCCAAGATAGCTAAAATGGCCAAAGGTCATACAACTCGTGAACTACAGAACTGGCATTAGAATCCAGGCCTCCAGCGTCTCCGTTAAACCGTAATGAACAGCACTGAAAAACTAAGGGGAACTAGATGCATAAAGAGCCAATGTGATCTAAGTAGTTAACTTAGTGTTCTATGCGGTTCTCAACCTTCACTGTACATTGGAATTCCCTGGTGCATTTTTAAAAATACATATGCCTAGGCCCCACTCCCAGACACTCAGTTTCTATTAGGCTAGACTAGGACTGAGGCATCAGTTTTTTTAAACTTCTGAGGTGATTCTAATGTGTAGCCAAGACTGAAACCAGAGGATTAACTGTTGTGAGCACCATATTTACTTGCTATATAGTAACAACAACTCGCTGACTTCAGATACTTAAAGGAAGAAGCTTCAAAGGATTGTCGAAGTCATAGGTAGCTGACAGAATGTGCTCTATGAGCATCTTTCCCAGGCTTTTGGTTAAGGTCACAATTTCTGCTTATTAATGATTGTGGTATCCATATTTTGATTTGCATATCAGTACTGCGGGTGACTTTGCAGACATTTAGATTATCAACTAACTATATTGACACCACAGCCACCTATAATACACAATACAGGAGTCCCCTATGCCCACAGTTTTGCTTTACGCATTTCAATTACCCGCAGTCAACCGCAGTCTGAGAGTAGGTGAGTACAGTACAATGAGATAATTTTGAGAGGGAGACCACAGTCACATAACTTTTGTTACAGTATATTGTTATAATTGTTCTATTTTATTAGTTATTGTTCATCTCTTACTGTGCCTAATTTATAAATTAAATTTTATCATATGTATGTATAGGAAAAAACAGTATATACAGTCATTCCACTGTATCTGCAGAGGATTGGTTCCAGGACTCCCCACGGATACCAAAATCCTCAGATGCTCAAGTCCCTGGTATAAAATAGCATAGTAGTTGCACATAACCTACACATATCCTCCCATGTATTTTAAATCATCTCTAGATTACTTATAATACCTAATATTAATATAATGCAAATGCTGTGTAAATAGTTGTTATAGTGTATTTTTTTGTATTATTTTTTACTGTTGTATTGGGTTTTTAAAAATTGTTTTTTGGTTTTTTTCCAAATATTTTGGACCCTCTGTTGGATGCAGAACCTGTGGATATGGAGGGCTGATTGTATAGGGTTTGGTACTATCCCCAGTTTCAGGTACCCACTGGGGGTCTTGGAACATGTCTCCCTTGGATAAGGGGGGACAACTGTATCAGTATTCCTACATCTCTGCCCTTGATGTAACCCTGTGAGTACTAATATTTTTTTAGTTCACTTTATGTTAGAAATTTATAGCAATAATAGAGTAAAAATGTTGAAGAGGAAGCAAGAAGTATTTTTACTGCTATTCATTACGTTATATACTATGCTCTATATGGGTATGTTCTGTCTATAACTACAGTTTAAGGGTAGGGTTGGTTGGTTTTTCTTCCCCCACTCCCCCAACACTTCTAGGTTAAACATTAATAATTTGACAGACTTAGGTAAAGGTTTCGAACAAAAACCATGACTGATAGAAAATATTGCCACTTGATTAAACTCAGCCAGGGCTACTATACTGCACAATTCCAGGGAGTGCCATTCACATTTTATGTACTCACTGTGCAGTTCTGTTCTGTACACTGGTTTCTCCACTATAGTTTGAATTTATTTGAAAACTCAATTTGTCTAACATTTGAACTTAGAGGAATGTATCTGCTCAGAAATCAGTGTTGGATTATATTGGTAGCATTGAAAGTTTTGAAAAATTTTGTATTAAACTCAAAATAACTAGAAGAGCATTAGTAGGAAGTAGAAAATATATAGGTAAAAACAACCTGTAACAAATGGTATTTGAATCCTGCCTCTGCCACTAGGTAACCTTGGGCAAGTTATTTAATGTCTTCGATCTTCAGCTTCTTCATTTCTTAGGCAGGCATGTTTCATTTAATGCACATAATGTGCCTAGCACGTGGGTCACTCAGTAAATGGTAGTAACTATAAGTTGAGTAGACTGTTAATTCTCTCTCTGCTTCTAAGACAGAGAAGTGGACCAGGGAATTTGGGGCTGGAAATAGAGCAATAACAGAGTTACTCAAGATGCCTTGGGGACATACAAGCAGTTTGGTGTTGCTGAAGGAAAAGTACAAAGCAGAGAAGAGAATGGCTAGAGATGAGGCTGGGAAGGTCCTTCTAGAGTAGGGAAAGGAAGAACTGTGTGCCAGGCTTGAGAACTTGTGCTTAATACTTCAGGAAGTGGAGAGCCAAAGAAGATTTTAAAAAGTGTAATGATGACATATTCATGGTATAGACACCCCTGGCTAGAATAGGAGGGGTAGTCTTGAGGGAACCCAGAGGCAAGGAGACTAGTGAAGAGGCCATAGAAATGTTTTAGACAAGAGAGGATGAGGATCTGGTTTAGGGTAGTGGCAGAGGAATGACAAAGATGAGCAAATCTGAGGCAGGGCTTGATTCATCAGGGACAGGGATTTGTGCAGGATGACTCCTAGGTTTCTGGCTTGGTAAGTGGCTAGGCGAGAGAAAACAGAAAGATGGGAAAGTTCAGGAGGGGGAAGATAATGAATTCCACTTGCAGCATGTTGATTATGAGGTGTCTGGGGGCATCCAGATGGATATTTGAGTCCGAAGCTTAAGGGAGAGCTCAGGCCTGGAGGTGCAGACTTGGGAGTTATAGGTGTTTTCAGGACAATGAGAACTGATGAGATCATCTGAGGAAAGCAGAGTGAAAAGAACTTTAAACCATGGACTGCCAGAACACTGGGAAACATGAATATTTAAGTGAGTGGAGATAAAAGTGTAAGAAGAAAATGGAGGCAGACCAGTCATAGAAATAGGAAAACTGAGACAGAGTGAGTTGAGTACAGCATTGCACATAAACTAGTCTTGTTCCAAGGTAGTGTTGAGTAGTTTCCCTCATTAGAGTGTGAGGTCTTCAAGGCTGGCCCCCTTGTGCTCTTTCTGCCTGGGACAGTTCATCTCTGCTGTTACTGGGCACTGGGCCAAGAGTGGCTAAGTCTTTGAAGAAAAGAGGGATAAAATAGTGTCAGATGCGGTAGAATGGTCCAAAAAGATTTAGACTGGATTTGGCAAATAAGCAGTTGTGGTAGAGAAGAGGAAGCCAGATTGTGGTGGGTTGAAAAGTGAGTGGGACTTGAGAAAGGGGAGAAAGCCAAGGTACTTACTTCAGAAGTAAGGAGAAAGGGTGGTCAGAGCTCCCTTCAGATTGTTTTGATACAACTTTGCCTCACTTTTCAGCTGATATTTTAGAGTGTGTGTGGTTTTTGTACGTGCCATATACATATACAAGTGTGCCACTGTTTTTAAATGAAGTATGAGAAAAAAAAAACTTCTTAAAAAAAATTATAGTATTATTACATTGAGCCTGTGTCTGTTCTATAACATATTTTGATTAGGGTCAAATAGTGAATTGCTCTTAGTTCTCTTCCGTCAACCTGCCTTCCATGTTTTCCTCACTTGAGGGTCAGACTTGCTCACCATCTGATGGCTCTTTTAGCCTTATTGGGCTACCTCTCCATTCTTTCTCACAGGGATTTCCCCTAATAAAATCCTTGTGTGTTTATCATAATCCCATCTTGGCAACACCTTCTTGGAGAACTCAGACCAAGCTTCAAAAGTGTTTAAATTTATTAATAGTATATATTTTGGGTTAGCCATAGAGTTAGCATGATACAATTGACTGATCATTTTTTAAAAATAAAGATTTACTCTTTGGGGAGTTTTTCTAAATGACTCTATTACAAAAATGATCTGATACTGAGAGAAAAAACACTAATTCTTGCCTTCAGGCTTACTGACTTACCTATTATATCTTGAAGAAATAAGAGACATGGAATTTTTAGTATGAGAATGAACTTTAACAGTTTGGGTATGTGAAGCATTAAAACATAGTCAAGTGTCTTGGTAGTGGACCACATCCTATCTCTGATTTAACCATCAATATAACTAAGGTAGAATAACAACCTAAGTTACTGGAAAGAGAAGAAAATTAACATTTATTAAGGACACATATGTTGGGAGGGGAAAAAGCTGGAATGTTAGAGGAAGGACAGTACAGCTGGTGTTCTTCCAAGCTTCAAAACACCCTGTGGGCTGTTTGTTAGATTGAAGAAAGAGAAGTAGACAACATATGTATAAAAAGTCCAAGACTGGAAGTCTTGGAGACTCAGGTCCAAAATCCTCTTTCTTAAGCACTGACCCTGCTAATCATCTGCTTTCACACTATGCGGCTGCAATAGTCTCCAAGACCACTTCTCAAAGCAGTTGCAAGTTTGGGTGTCCCAAGACCACCCTCGGGTTTGATAATTTGCTAGGACTCACAGAACTCACTGATAGCTGTTAAACTCACAGATATGGTATGGTCTGTGGGCGTTCAGAGGTGATATGTAGCTAATAATGGTGGAGCTGAGATTTGAACTCAGGACTTCCTAACACCGAAGCTGATAGCATTTAAAACTGCAAATGAAAAATGGAATGAAAGGTGTCCATTCTATTTGACATTTAAATTATTGGTGGCTTCCAGTACAATGCTGGAGGCTACCACCAAAGCTATATTACAGAGAATCAAGGAGTGATTGGGAAGAAGAGAAAATCGAGATGGTTCAGTATGAGACTACTATTCTGAAAGTTTTGTCAAGGGAAAGGGGAAATGGAGGTGTAGCTAGAAGGGATGCAAGATGAGAGTAGGTTTTGATGATGCTTTTAAAGATGAGAGCTTTTTGAACATGTACCATGTGCTAACTATACTAGTCTCTTTATGTGTATTATCTCATTTAGTTCTCACCTTGCGTTGAAGTAGCTAGCATGTTTTACTGATTAAAATACTGAGGCTCAGAGAGGTTATGTTATATTGGTAATAAAATGGAAATTAATAAGAGTACCTATTGCGGAGATTGTTATGAGGATTAAATGGGATAATCCTTATAAGAGATCAACTTTGGAGCCTTTCTCTGGGGGAGCCTCATGCTGTCATAACAGTGCTTGGCATGGAATAAGTACTCCATAAATGCTAGCTATTGTTACATATTTTAAATTAATTCCCACTTAATAAAAATTGGTCTTGGGAAATTTAGGGGGAAAGTATATCAATAATTTCTAATCTGTTTCTTAATTCTCTCAAAATTATGCCCACCCAACCATTTAATTGTCACATTAAAATAAAGCATAATAAAGTATAATATAGTATAGTGTATTCCCATCCAATTGAAGTAATAATTCTATATTGATATTTTTGTTCACTAACTGTAGGTGTTATGTATTTTCTTTTGCTTTATGTTCTATGCATTCTTTTTTCTTCTGTGTTCTTTTTTTTTTTTAACTCCAGAATTAACAGCCACCATGTCGAGCAAAAAGGCAAAGACCAAGACCACCAAGAAGCGCCCTCAGCGTGCAACATCCAACGTGTTTGCCATGTTTGACCAGTCACAGATTCAGGAGTTCAAAGAGGCCTTCAACATGATTGATCAGAACAGAGATGGTTTCATTGACAAGGAAGATTTGCATGATATGCTTGCTTCTCTAGGTAGACTTATCTTCTTTGTATGCCTTTTCCCAAAAATAATAATGCAGCTTATTATGAATCACTTTTTGTGGAATGTGCAAGTATTCTTCTTGTCTCAAAAGGCCTCTTGAGAGATTTCTGGGTATAGGAAGTGCCATATTTGGTGATATCTTTAATTATATTTAACATTGTTCAAAATAAGCTCCCAATTCTAAACCAACCTAATAGTTTTCACTTAAGTGGCCAATTTATAAATAAAATTTGGAAAGCATAGCATTTCATGGGCAACTGTACCACAATTGGAAGTATGAATATTTAGATTTTTTTGAATAACTGGTATTGAACTGACTCCTGATGGACCTTTAATGTTGTCAATATTCAAGATGTAATAATGTGACATTGCCTGGTTCATAGTTTCAGGCTTTTGTTTTGTTTTTAATGAAAAATACTGAAGAGAAATTTGACATAAAGTATCAATGAATAAACAACATTCAGCCTAAGCCCAGAATACATTTTTATCAAAGATTTTTTAAGTTGTCAAAAATTGTCTTTTTGAAATGTTCTTAATGAAAACCAATTGAAAAATTAGTTTCAAGTGATACAAATTTTAAAAATATGTTGGAGAGCGTAACAATGGCGAAGTAACTATTCATTGAAATTAGTTCTTTGTCCTTAAACGTTAAAATGCAAATTCTTTTAGGGAAGAATCCCACTGATGCATACCTGGATGCCATGATGAATGAGGCTCCAGGCCCCATCAATTTCACCATGTTCCTCACCATGTTTGGTGAGAAGTTAAATGGCACAGATCCCGAAGATGTCATCAGAAATGCTTTTGCTTGCTTTGATGAAGAAGCAACAGGTGAGTACCATTTATTTTTTTTATGTCCAGCCTCATTCCAGACTGTATGAAGCACTTCTCTGATATATTTCTGAAATGAAGGCTTGGGGGTTTTTTTGTTTGTTTAACCTCTAGACAATACTTACTTAAGGTTAATTTTGTAAGAATATAATCTGTTTTTGAGCTTTTAAAATGATTTGATGTAATATTAATAAAAAACTCTGAAAGTAATTAGAAAACACAATGATCTAGTTACATATTGCCTTAGTTTGATTTATTTCGTCCATGTAGATATGGATATTCTGAAATATTTTGTAAGACTGACTGGGTTTAGAAATGAACCACTAAAGTGCCGGGAAGTGTTCATGGCCCCCTTCCTTCTGTTGCCTTCCAGGCACCATTCAGGAAGATTACCTGAGAGAGCTGCTGACAACGATGGGAGATCGGTTTACAGATGAGGAAGTGGATGAGCTGTACAGAGAAGCACCTATTGACAAAAAGGGGAATTTCAATTACATTGAGTTCACGCGCATCCTTAAACATGGAGCAAAAGACAAAGATGATTGAAAGAACTCTAGCTGAAACCTTCCAATTACGTTGTCTTACTCTTTTATTTCTCAGACGCTTCCCCCACCCTCATAGAACCTGTTGCATGCAACTTAGTTTCACAGCTTTGCCTTTTTTTTTTTTTTTTTGATGTATTTATTCCAGACCTTTCTGCCACTTAGCACTTGTATAATCAGACTGGAAATGGGGATGGGGTTGTACATTGTATTGAAAAAGAGATTGAGAATAAAAATCAACAAATGTGAAAGCCCAGGAAAATATATCCGTATTTCTGGTTTTGCTGGATTTTTACATTTTTATATAATAAAAGTGCTATTTTGAAATAAAGGTGATGCTGACTCAAATGAAATGTAATGGTAAGCTAAACAAATGAGTGGTAGTTGGGGGTAGTCCTCTTTTCAGGTTTTCAGCTTCATATTATTCAGATTTCATGGTAAAATTGATTTTTCACATATATGGGATAGTGTTCTTCAGAACTTTTAAGTACACTTTAACATCATTATGCAGTTATGCATAAAACTAGTTATGCCTTTTTTAAATGTTTCTAGTAAGTGAGATGTTTAAACTATTAAATGATACCTGTAGATGTATCTGAGAAAACATTAAACATTTTATTGATCTAACATTCTAAGAAGATAAGGCAAAATTCTGGAGAAAAGAGTAGTTGTTATGAAACATTTACTGTGTATGGATACGATTTTCAGTAAATCCTCCCAACAACCTTATGAAATAGATTTTTATTAGCCCTGTATTTCAAGTGGGGGGACTGAGCTTGGAGTAGTTAATTAATTGATCAGAGTCACTATTAGTAAGTCAGAGTTAGAGTTCCCACCCAGGGCACCAACTCCAGAGCTCATGGTGCTGCAGGAACCATGCTGCTGTCTCTTGTGAAAAGCCCCAACTGCCTAGAAGAGTCAAGACATTTCCATTACATCATAACATGCTGTAGTCATTATTGAAATTTAAAATAATCTTGGGGCAATTGACTATTTGAAGAGAATTTTGGAAAATTCTATCCTTGTTAAAAAATAGAAGCCAAAAGCATGCTGTTGTGTGTTTGAAGATAGTTCATACAATATAGACAGAAGGGAAGGGCAGAAAGACAAAGCTGCTGTAAACTCATTTAAAATCCTCAAGGCCAAGCAATATGAGAACTAAGAGAAAAATCTAAAAAACGAAAAAAACCCATTTAAACAAAGTTGCCCAACATTGTTCAACATCTATTCCCCCTCATAAAAGTATTGTAATGGTATTTTATCTGTTTGAAATCAATGCATTTATTTGTTTAATATTTGTGCTTTATAGCTGGTGCAATAGGCAAATCTATCCACTTGCTGTCACTTAATTTGTCCGGGCTTCCTTTTCATCGTCTTTAAAATGAGGGAATACCTCAACTGTAGGGGTCTAGTACAGTGCATTGCAGCTCATATGAGCTTTCACATTTATTACCTAATCCTCACGACCCACAAGGTATTCCTACTTTTTATTGATAGAACTGAAGTATAGAAAAGCTGAAGCTCTTGTCCAAGGCCCCACAAGTATGTTTTCAAGTTAGAAGCTTAGTCACCATGAAGTGTCACAAAACCAAGTGGAAAATCGCTGTATACTTATGGAAAGGAAAACATAGTGGAATAATCTTGATCATTATTAAAGTATATTTATCAATCACCTGTCATGTGCTGGGCACTGTTCTACGTGTTGGGGATCGCCAGAGGGCAGGACAGAAAAGGATGCCATCCTTGTGGAGCTGCATTCTTGGGTGTGAGACAATCCACACGCAATGTCAGATCAGTCCTGTGTGGAGAAGAGCAGCGTGCATGGCAGAGGGTGGTCAGGAAAGGCTTCTGAGAGGTGATGTTATGCTGAGACCTGAATGACAAGAAGGGGGTCCCCATATGAAAATCAGGGTGAGGCTGTCCATTCGAAGGAGACAGCTCCTCCCAAGGCACGTCGGGCAGGAGCATTGGGAGAGCCAATGATGGCACAAGGATGGTATTGGCTGCGGAGTCCAAGTGGAAAATCACAGGGCTTCAGGCAGGGAATAAACATGATTTATGTTTTAAAAAACTCAATGTCACTGCTGGGGACAATGGAGGGGTAAGACTAGAAGCAAGAAGACCAGTTAGGAGGCTATCGCCTCCTCCAAGCAAAAGATGAGGGCAGCTTGGACTCAGGTAATGGGGGAGATGCCGTAAAATGTCTCTCCTGCTCCTACCTGTTTCCTCCCCGCCAACTCTGCTGTGTTACCATCTCTGGCATAATTGTAATTGCGTTTATTCAACAGCTCTGCTTAAAGCCAGATTTGAAAAATTGGAAGAAAAGTTTTGAAGATTAAAAACAAAAAAACTTAGTAGTTTTTTGAATGCCTTATGTTTACCTGACAAATACTGTTCTGTTTCATCTACTTTATCTGTAAAGAACATTGTGGAATCTAGTACTGTAAGGTACCTGGGCCAAGATCTTGTTTCTCTTCGGTGTCCAATAAATATTACTAGTGATGATGATGAAAATTCTCTTAATATCTCTCTCTTTTGGAGAACCACATAGTGATGATCTCCTACGTTGACAGTTGATCCTGTGGCCATCACTGTGAGTGTGTGTGTGTGTGTGATGATGTAGTTAAAAATTTGTACTGAGCATTTACTATGTACTAAGCATGTTACACGACTGCCCTTTGAGGTAGGTGTTTTTATTATCCCTGTTCTACAGAGGAAGCACTGAGGAGCAGAGAAGGAACTTCCCAAAGTTACATACCAAGTGAGCAGTGGGGCATCTTCTGAGCCCACGCAGCTGAGCTCCCAGGAAAATGATTGTGGAAACAACACCACTAGTTTCTTACTGTTGTAGAGCAGTTTTAAAAGCATTCGTTACTGGGCTTGATCCTCAGAACTCTAGGAAGTGGATAAGAAGGCATTGTTATCCCATTTTACAGATGAAAACATTGAATTACAGAAGTTACCTAACTTTATGTACACACCGGACGATGTCTAGCTTCTAAGCTTTCTGACCAAGATAGGGTGCTTCTCATTAAACCTGTAATTTCCTAATTAAATAATTAGTACCTGTAGCCTGATCAGATTGTCTTATAATCAATATGCATGTTTAATATTGTCTACCCTGAAAAGTAGTAATTCTGTCAATGTTGCACCTCAAAACTGATATGTCTTAAAATATAAGAAAGACAATCTTTGAAATATAAAGATATAAACTCCTGAAAAAATTGGCGTAAAAATACCCCATAAAAACATCATCTGAGAAATCTCAATGAGGATGTGAAGGGTTATCACATGAAAATTTTGAGAAAAGACTTCTTGGATGGAAAAATGGTGAAGATCATAGATTGCACACATCACACCCTGTACTTAGTCTCTTAAGTGGATCTATTCATAACAATGATTGTCATATGCAATTTTGGGAAGCAATAGGTACAAGTGTCACTAGGTGGCACTATTATTCTTAGTATAGTCCTATAGTGACCCATTCCTTGATGAACTTAAGAGTGATAAAGCAGCCAATCATGAGTATGTAGACCGCATGCGTCCCAATACTGCTGTAACTTGGTCAAAGCTGTTCTTAAAGAGAAAAAAATTGTGAAAATTCTATTACAGTGAAATTCATACTGTTCCATGAACCCCAAATTTAGGGAGCAATGTCTAGGACTCCTTTTTACAAATACCAATAGCAAATGTTTCCTTCCTTCCTTCCTTCCTTCCTTCCTTCCTTCCTTCCTTCCTTCCTTCCTTCCTTCCTTCCTTCCTTCCTTCCTTCCTTCCTTCCTCCTTCCCTTCCTCCCTCCCTCCCTTCCTCCCCTCATTTATTTACAAATATTTATTGAGTGCTTGGAAAGTGCCAGAATCTCAGCTAGGCTGTGGTTGCTTTCACACTGAAGTAATGACTTTTGCTGAAAGTAAGATCATAGGCTTTGCACTTATAAGACAAATTTCTCCACTTTCTCCAAGACTGGACTGTCTTGTGCAAGTCATTATTGCTGTTATCACTTAGAGATGGGAAGACTAAAGCACAGAGCCAGTACCTATGTATGAAAATACTTTTGTAAAATTATGCCTTATGTATGAATGCTATTATTATGACCTCAACAATGTTGAGAACTATTTCTGTAATAGTTCTAGTTAATACACTCTATTAAGTCACACAATCTAAGCTTGTTAAGATCAGCTCCAACACAGATGACCTATGAAACAGCTTCTGAGTGTAGCTATTCCCTGCCTCCTGGAAATACATCAGAATAAAACATAAAGTAGATAAACCTGAAGTGCTTTGGCAGAAGGGTATTAGAAGTATTTTGTGGGATGTGTATGAATGGATGTGTTTAAATATAAAAAATTATTTCAGCATATCTTGCAGGAAACCAACCTAATCTTTCCCCAGTCCCACTTCTACTGCAGTTGATTGTATTCCCAGGGCACAGGCTTCCTTTCAGACACTCTTTCTGTAAGAACTTGATGATGATGCAGATTTCCTCATGGACACTGGGAACTAGCACAGCAGAAATAAATCTGAGTGCCTTAATCTATCACATTTTTAAATAGTCTGAGTGTAAATTGACATTGGCTCATGGGGGAGGTTGTGCTTTTCTCAAGTAATCTTTTCATGATCTATTTATTCAGCTCTTACTTATTGAAGGGTACATTATATCCAAGTGTTGAGAGCGATGCAAAAATTACGATCCTTCTCTCTGGCAGTGTTCTAATGCCCAGCACTTTAGAAGTATGTAATAAATGTGAATTCCCTCCGTTTACCAGAGTACCAAACAGAGCTGTTCTGGAGCTATTACTGGTGTCGAACAGCTCACTGAAGAGGTCAAAGATAGATTTTTTTAAAAAAATGCTTGCTCTGACAATGATGCTTGCTTTCTTAGCACTACCATTGTTTGCCTTCATATCAGCCAATCACATAGCTAAGAACGCAAGCAAACACGTGGAAAAGAGAACCTCGATTTAAAGAGTTTTATATTGAAAGTATCCAAGATTTCCTGCGTATTTTAGAGACAGCTAAAGAAATTCAATGTGTTATCCGTGTTCCATCCCTACCAGATTATAAACAGTTGGGAGCAGGGGCCACTTGCTGAAAGGCATCTTGAGAGATAAAGTCCACCTTCTCGGATTGGAAGATTAAGGCCCTAAAGCCTCAGAACTAGCCTCCTAATCCAGGCTGTTCCTCAGCTTCTGTGGTCTCCCTACCCTCAGCCAGTTTACCAGGCAGTGGGATTGGCCCGCCTTTTTTGTTTTTAAATTGCCCTTGAGTTCGGCACCTTTCTTCTCCCCCTCCTCCCTCCCACAGTGTTTTCACACCTTTGGGGCCCAAATCTTGGATGTAAATATGAAAAGACAAGAATCTGTAAAGAGAGAAGCCAATAGGGAACAATGCTTACATTTGTGGGAGTAAACAGAGCACTGTCAGAAAATAATCACAGTGGTGAATTTTAATCAGTGATGCTGAGAAACTCTTCCTGGGCAAACAAGGTTTATATCTGAGCTTCTCTCCTTACCCCACTTCTAGTCTTAGTTCCCAGATCCAAGAGAGTGAGCGGATCTTTGTAGCCCACTCCTCGAGCTATATCACATTCATATAACTTTTTTCCCTATCTTGTTTGTGAGTTTGGCAATTTCTTTCCCAGTTAAAATACAAAAAGGGTCTACAACCCCAACTTCTTCACCGAATACCAACCCCACTAAAGCACGAATCCCCCTTTATCTAACAGGCTTGCCACAAGGGTGGCCCAGAAATGTTAGTTGGCTGGCAGGTGGGAGTGGAGTCCGTCGTGCACTGCCCAGGGAAGGCATGGAGTCCTTGGCCAGTCCACAACTGCCACACCGGAGAGACGTGCAAATTGAGGCTGGCCATTAGGCCAGCAGGATTGGCCAGGGCCGAGAGAACCAAGTGGAACCGAAGGCAAATGGATGCAATCAAGTTATTACATAGAGGGAAGCAGACAAGGTAATTTTAAAGAGATGAAAAATAAGCGTTTCTACACTCTCCACAATCATGGGGATTGAAAATATTAGTATTCATGCTTATTTTTTCTTTTCAGTGTAGATCTAGTTTTTTATGCATATGGTTTTTGTTGTGCCTTTTTTCTTCTTGACCTCATGTGTTGCACATGTCTGTCACCTTCACACTTTACTACTTTACTTGAATATATCAAAACAGACCTTAATTTTGAAACTCTTCCCTGGCACATTTTTCTTTTATTTGAAAAGTCATGTTTGATTTAGAAAATACAAAGACATTGCCCTACTTTCTTTGCATCTGGGCTAAATTGGAAGTAGGCAGCAAAATGGGTTACCTCCTGAATCATGGAGGAGACACTGACCAACAGACTGAGGGTGGGATGGGCTGCCCATCTGGACTAGGGGTGCGGGTTGGGGTGGCCAGGCTGGGGTGGTGTGGGCCAGGACCAGTGTATGTTCCAGTCTTTGTGCTTCATTGTGTCACAGAGACCAGAAATGACAAACAAATATGGAAATCTGTGGCCACGGTTTAAAATAGAGTGTAGAAAGTGTCCATACTGTGTTAAGAAATCTACTCATACATAGTGTGTGTGTTCTGTGCATGTGTGCATACATGTGTGTTCATGCAGACACAAATCCATCAAATATCTCTGGAAACACATACCAGAAACTGGTTGCTGTTGAGGTAGAAATTTAGTAGCCATGAGCCAGGAGTGAGAAGAAAACTTAATTTCATTGTAAACACTTTCTTTTTAAAATTTTGGAATTTGTGCTTGTACTTCCCATTAAAGACTAAAGCATTTGGTAATCATCTTAACAAAAGAATATATTCCATGAGACTAGGCACATCTAAAAGTAGTCCCCTAGAGCAATTTCTCCTTTTTCATAAGAGGAATAAAATCCTGCTTGTCACCTCTGTTTGAGGGGAGATTAAGGTGGCACGTCTATACACTATGGCTTTACTACAGAGATGTCAAAGGGCCAAACTCTGTTACCACATAAGCAAGTGGCTCTTGAATACCATGGGTGTGGGGTCTCCTGATAGCCTTGCTGCGGAAAAGATGGTGAGGACTTCGGTGTTTGTATCGGCTGGGCCTGGATGCCACCTTCCTGCCCCTGTCACTGGGAGGCCCGCATTTTTGGAAAGATGAACTAAGGCTGGAGTGGTGGGGACTGAGAAAATGAAAGAATTGGAAGAAGATCCTGAAGGTCTTCCTGGTATGTCCAGACCCACATAACTCTTTGGCTGTGGCACCTTGGTTCATTCCTTGATGCCACCACTACGTGCGTGTTCAGTTTTCTGGGACATGAATCCAGGCCTTTCTCTATTCCTCCCAGATTTTCCAGCATGATCCCTTCCCCCTCTTTGCACATGGCCCGGAACAAATAGACAGACGACAGCATGGAATGCAGACAGCGCGCGGCTCAGCTATCTCTCAGTCTGCCTTACTCAGGTTGCTTACTTATTTATTCATTTAACAAATATGTATGGAACACCTACCATATGCCAACATCTGTGTTAGGCTCCGGAGATGCCTGACATTAGGAAGTTCATGATCTAGTAGGAAAGATAGATTATTTTTAAAAATACATGCTTGTAATAGTCTGATAAATATTAGTGTAACTTAAGCTTGATACTAGAATATCTAGGGGGGCATCCAACCCAGACTGTGATGGTGCTGATCAAAGAGGTGACCCAGCTGACCCTGGATGGGCACGTGGGAGAGTGGGAATGTGTGTGTTGCTGCTTGTTGGTGGGGTAGGGTGGGTGTGGAGGAGAGTGTAGGGCATTTCAAGAAGAGTTAATAATACGCAAAATGAGAAACAACCACGGCATATCAGGAACAGCAAATTGCTCAGCATGGTGGAAGTACAGAGTCTGAGACAGAATAAGAAGTAGGAAAGGAAGATGAAGGGCTTTAAATGTCAAGCTGAGGAGTTGGAAGGATCTTAAGCTGGAGAATGACATGGTTTAATGGGATTCGTGTTTTACGAAGATCATTGATAGCGGTAGAGAAAATGTACTGGGGGTGGGATACAGCTACTGGATAATATTATAACATCAGAGTTAGGAGACTAGTTAAGCAGCTCCTGCAGCACTTCGGCCAAGGAAGAACGAGGTGGTGAGTAAGGCAGCAGTCGCAGGAAAAGAAAAGAGCAGGGGTGAAAACAATGGTGGGAGTGACTCTCTGGTTTTCCTCCCCTGATAAATAGGGATTAGGACATCATTGCAGGTCTACCTGAAAGGAGCTGAGGAAAATGACCAGACAGCGTCCAAGCCTATGTCAGATCAAGACCTAGGTAAGCAATGGCTCACGCCTATAATCCCAGCACTCTGGGAGGCTGAGGCGGGAGGATCACTTGAAACCAGGAGTGCAAGACCAGCCTGAGCAAGAGTGAAACCCAGTCTCTACCAAAAAATGGAAAAAATTAGCCGGGTGTGGTGTCATGCGCCTGTAGTCCCAGCTACTTGGGAGGCTGAGGCAGGAGGATCGCTTGAGCCCCAGAATTGGAGGTTGCAGCGAGCTGTAATGACACCACTGCACTCTACCCAGGGTGACAGAGCGAGAGTCTGTCTCAAAAAAAAAAAAAAAAAGACCTAGGTAAGTAGCCCAAAGCCAGTACCAAATCATTCAGACTTAGCCAGGAGGAGGAGCAAAGAGATGAGGCCAGGTGTGATGGGGAGTGAAGGGAGAAAGTGCAAGTAGATGCCATAGTAGCCTGATTTTGTGGGACACTTGCAATTGCTGGTGAATGTTTTAGGAGCCCTAAAGGAACCAACATGGAACACACATATGGGAGTGGGGAGGAGTCTAGGATCACTCACTTTCTGGCTTAAGCAGCTGTGGAGGTGGAGGCATAGTGGAGAGAGGTAGAGAGTTCAGGAATAAAGTTTTGGGGGAGACGATGATGAGTTCAGTTTTGAACTTTTTGAATTACAGCTGCTTGGTGTCCATCTGGTCCACATTAAAGCCAGAAAGCATCTAGATAATGCAAGAGATGCGGTGGAAGCTAAGAGAAAATGGTCTCAAGAAAGAAAACATGATTAAAAAATGTCCATTGCTTCAGTGAAATAAAGTGTGTCCATTTGATTTCACAATATGGAAGTAACTTGTGATCTTAGTGAGAACATTTTTGGTAGAATGGTGTTTTAGTCCATTTTGTGCTGCTATAACAGAATACCTGAGACTTTGTAATTTATAAAGAACAAAGATTTATTTCTTACAGTTCTGGAGGCTGGGAAGTCCAAGGTTGAGGAGTCCACATCTGGTGTGGGCCTTCTTGCTGCATCATCCTATAGAGGAAGACACAATGGCAAGAGAACACGTGTGCGAGAGAGATAGGAATGGGGCTGAACTCATCCTTTTATCAGGAACCCACTCCTGTGATGATGGCATTAATCCATTCATGAGGGCAGAGCCCTCATTATCTAATCACCTCTTAAAAGTCCTACTTCTCAATGCTGTTGCATTGGGGATTAAGTTTCCAACACATGATCTTTGGGGGACACATTCAAATCATAGCAAGTGGTGTTAATAGAAACCAGATTACAATCACTGAAGAAGAAAAGGAGAGATAAGGAGATTGTTTCAGTGGAAAATGAACTTGATGCAATGGTTACCTCCAAGTAGGGTGACTAACTCTCCCTGTTTGCGCAGGACGGAGTGGGTTGCACGGATACTGGACTTGCAGTGCTAAAAGTGGGAAAGTCCCAGGCAAACCAGCATAAGTTGGTCATCCTACCTCCAAGTACACTATTAGGCAGGCTATCCTAGAGTTCACAAAATAGAGTGAGAGAAAATTAAGATGTTTGAATCACAAGGTTTATTAAATCAATTGAAAACACAAAGCAAGAAGCAAGAGGAAAGAGATGAGGTAGGTTATCACACTGAGGATAGGATGCAAGTTGGGTGGAAGAGCCAAAGGAACTAAGTCCTGTGTTACACCTATTCATATCTCTCTCTCTCTCTCTCTCTCTCTCTTTCTCTCTGTCTCTTTCATTTGAATTCTCTGCTGATGGTGTGATCTGATTCAGGGACTAGAGTTGAAGGTGAGGAAGGCGCCTCATCAGACTGAAGGTGCCTGGAGCCAACACATGCTTGCTCTTTCAAAGAGATGGAGGGAAAGTAGCCTGTGCACAACTGAAACTCACCAGTAAACTGCCAAGGACCTGTGGATTTATCTGCATGTCTTGGACAGAGATCATATGGGACAAGAATAGCTGTCACCAGTCAGTAGCTGATATAAGGACGACATAGCCATCATTCTGGAGGATGAGTGATTTGTGCTTGCAGTTCATGCTGTGGGGTCCAGCCTGTTCTTGATCTTCTCCACTTTATATTCATTTTCCCTTCCCAACTGGCTACCCTTTGGACTTCAAGCTCCAGTATCAGATGAGAAGACTACAGACTTACAGAGATTGTTCAATCAGTTCCAAAAATTGTGGAAAGCCAAATTTCTATAAAATAGTTTCCTCAGATCATATCTGAGTTTATGCTAATGATGTCATTCAGGACAGGTGCTGGGCATGCTAGAAAAGCCAGCTATGTGATTAGAGGGTTGGGTCTTTGAGCCATGTGATATCAACTTGAACTCTGACCTCCAGGGAGGGAAGAGGGGCTGGAGATTGGGTTCAATCACATGGCCAATGATTCAACCAATCACGCCTACATAACGAAACCCCAATAAAAATTCTGGACACGGAAGCTAGGGGAAACTTCCACGTGGTAATCATACTTCAATGTGCCAGGAAGGTGACGGGTCCTGAGCACACGGAAGCTCTGAGTTTGAGACCCTCCCAGACTTTGCTCTATGCACCTCTTCATTTGGCTTCTCCTGACTTGTATCCTTCACAATAAAGCTGTAATCCTAAGTACAGTGCTTTCCTGAGGTCTGTGAGTCACTCTGGTAAATCCAGACCTGAGGGGCTGGTGGGAATCCTTGAATTTGTAGTCAGTTAGTCAGAAGAACAGGTGGCTCGGGAACCCTGCACTTACAGCTGGTATCTGAAGAGGAGTCTTGTGGGGGGCTGTGCCCTTAATCTGTGAAATTTGACCTTACTCCAGGTAGTTAGTGTTAGGATTGCATTGCAAAGACAAAATAATATAATGAACCCCCATGTAGGCATCACCTCGCTTCAACAACAATCAATGCACGGCCAACCTTGTTCCATCTATAATCTTCCCCATTTTCCTTGCGTCCTGTTCCTCACTCCTTTTACGTGCACCACTGGGTTCCTTCGAAGCAAATCACTGACATGATACCATATTTTCCATACCTATTAAAGCAGATATCTCTAAAAGACAAGGCCCCTCCTTTTTAAATAACCACAATACCCTTAATTAATGTTAAGAAATTGACAGTGACTTCTCAATATCATTACATAATAATATTCAGTGTTCAAATTTCCCCTATTGTCTCAAAAACTTTTTTACAACTGGCTTGTTCAAATCAGGATCCAACAAAGTCCACACATCGCATCTTGTTGATAGATCGTATAATCCATTTTAATCTGTATGTTCTCTAATCTTTTATTTTTTTCCTTGTAATTTATTTGTTGAGGAAGTTGGGTGTCTTCTCCAATGGTGTGGTACCTCTCAAACTTTAAAGTACACGTAAATCGCCTGGGGATCACGTTAAAAATTAGATTCTGCTTTAGTAAGCAGATCTGGAGTGGGGTCTGAGATGTTGCATTTCTGGCAAGTTCCCAGGTGAGGCTGATACTGCTGGTTCATGAATCATACTTAGAGTAGTAAAGTCTAGAGCTTCCTATGGTATGGATTGCCATGGTTGCATCCTCATGGTGTCATTACCATGTTTCTTTGTTCCCTTTACACTTGTGGTTAGATTTTCTGAATTGCATGGACAGCCTTCTTTTGTGTAACTTGTAATGCTCTCTCCAAAATGTCTATTTAAGCAATTTGAAAGTTTTCCACTAGTATTCTTATAGCTCTCATAATTCACTTCAATATTCCCTGCAATTTAAAGTTTAGGCCCAATTTATACCAATTGCACTCCATACAAATAATTTTTAGGGAAAGGAGGGTCTATTTTGGGCGTTTGTGAAGTTGGAGGGCAGCTCAACATGACATGGGAGAAGCCTAGATTGGGTGAAAGATGGGAACAGAAGCCAAGATTTACTTGGATAGAAGGAAGGGAGGGCTGGCCAATCTGATCAGGGGCAGTGGGTGTGATCAATTGTATGCAGCGGTTCTTAAAAGCCAGTCCAATATCCTGCTCACCAGAAGCGCATGGGGGGCTTGTTAGAAATAGCGTCCTATTCTGACCCATCAAATCAGAATCAATGGGGAAAGAGCTGGGGAAAGAGCATTGACAGGTGCTCCCTAGGAATTCTTATGTCGAGTGGATTTAGAAACCACCCAACTATATCTGGTGCCTTATACAGTCATGCACTGCATAAGACATTTCAGTCAATGACAAACCCCATATACGATAGTGGTCTCGTAAGATTATAATGGAGCTGAAAAATTCCTATCACCTAGTGACGTCACAACCATCATAAGGTTGTAGTGCATTGCATTACTCACGTGTTTGTGGTGATGCTGGTGTAAACAAACCTACTGGACTTCCAGGCTTATAAAAGTCTAGCACATACGATTATGTACAGTACGTAATACCTGATAATGATAATAAACGACTCTGTTACTTGTTTGTGTATTTACTATACTGTACTTTTTATTGTTATTTTAGAGTGTACTCTTTCTACTTATTAAAAAAATTAACTATAAAACAGCCTCAGGGAGGTCCTTTAGGGGGCATTCCAGAAGAAAGCGTCATTATCATAGGAGATGACAGCTCCATGCATGTCATTGCCCCTGAAGACCTTCCAGTGGGACAAGATATGAAGGTGGAAGACAGTGATATTGATGATTCTGACCCTGTGTAGGCCTAGGCTAATGTGTGTGTTCATGTCTTAGTTTTTAACAAAAACGTTTAAAAAGTAAAAAAATTTAAAAATAAAAAAATTTAAGAATAAAAAGCTTAAAAATAAGGATACAAAGAAAGAAAATATTTTCGTACAGCTGTATTTATTAGTATTTTAAGCTAAGTGTTATTACAAAAGAGCCAAAAAATTTAAAAGTTCATAAAGTTAAAAAGTTACAGTAAGCTAAGGTTAATTTATTATTGAAGAAAAAATTTTTTACATAAATTTAGTGTAGCCTAATTGTACAGTGTTTGTAAAGTCTACAATGGTGTACAGCAATGTGCTAGGCCTTCACATTCACTCACCACTCACTCACTGCCTCACCCAGAGCAACTTCCAGTCCTGCAAGCTTCATTTATAGTAAGTGCCCTATACAGAGCTACCAACTTTTGTCTTTTATATTGTATTTTTACTATAGCTTTTGTATGTTTAGATACACAGATATTTAACCATTGTGTTACAATTGCCTACAGTATTCAGTACAGTGACATGCTGTACAGGTTAGTAGCCTAGGAGAATACAGCCTAGGTGTGTAGTAGGCTATGCCATCTAGGTTTGTGTAAGTATACTCTATGATGTTTGCACAATGACAAAATCACCTAATGATGCCTTTCTCAGAATGTATCCCACTGTTAAGCAATGCATGGCTACATTTATACAGCACCTAGGGTTTACAGGGTCCTTCCATACTTGGCAGGCACATGGTAGTCTGGATATATGTTATTTCATTGACTGGCTGAGGGTCTGAGGCATTGACACACTCTAGTGAACTATCCTCTGGGGAGGAGCATGGTGTTTATACTTTTGTACATAGCACCATTCACACACTTATGTTGGATTTTCAGATTCATTAGATGAACTTAGAGTTGCTGAGCTCTGAAGAGATTGGATCTTGGACAAAAAAAAAGGAAACAGAATTTGTAAATTATAGGACTTTGTTTTCAGTCATGAAGCCAGACTTCACCAAAAAGAGAAAGACATGAAGACAGAGGAACAATTGAACACAGAGGCACGAGCTTGCTGGGCCATGGTGAGCATTGGGTCCCTAACTTTTCAGGCCTGACCATCTCACATGGCCCTAATGTTTGCAGCGAACCACTGACTTGGTTGTGAATGTTATCTTTCTATGGGCATCAGTCATTCAGAGGGCAAACACAGACTCTCAAGGATTTGGGGGAGCCTCCTTCTTCAAACGTTTACATTATTTCTTCTTCCAGCTGCACACACTGCTTCATGCTGTGTGGGCATGCATGAAGCCCACACAGCATGAAGGGCAGATAAGATTCTGGCCCCTCTTTGCTCAGCTCCTGCACTCTTGGCTTCCTTCTCCCTCCACATGTTGTTTCTTGTCTTCTGTCCCATCTGGCCCTCACCCAAGGTCAGCCTGCTGCAGAGTGTGTGTTTACTGGCATTCCTAAACATTTCGAGAAACCCTGTAGTGTTTCCACTGAGTTAGAATATTTAGGTTACAGGAGCAATTGATGATGTTGAGTTGATGATTTCCTTCATGACAATTACTCTCCAGTCAGTAGACAGAGAAACACAGATCCATTTTTAAATCTGAACAAGTTTTACTGACGCTCTGAAAAGTACTGTTTTCTCCTTGAGTCCAAGTGGAATTTTGTCAGAAATGGAGTGCCAATTTTATTCACTATTCCAAGCCAATCACATTTGGGGAGGTGACTCTGGAGCCCCCCAAATCCCTTCCCATCCTCCCACCTCCTGACACACTGGGAAGTCACAGAGGGGAGTCCACAGGCAATCGGAATGTGTTCTGAATTATCCACTCCATCCTCTCCTCGTGGGTCAAATACAAGAGTAAAAGGAAGGACTCAAATCAGACTGCTTAGGTTCAAATCTCAGAACTAGCTGTACCATTTTGGACAAAATTGTAAACACTTTTAAGCCTCATTTTTATCACCTGTAAATTGGGGAAAATATTAGCACACACTTCAGAAGGGTGTCATGAGTATTTGTCGTTGTAATTCACGGTAAGCGCTTAGCATGGTGTCTGGCTCATTATAAGTACTCAAGATACATTAGTCATTAATATTTCTCCAAAGTTTGTTGATAAGTATTCTGCCTTGCAGCACATTATTATCATTAATTATAAAATCATTTTTGGTAAAAACTTGTTGAACCAAGGATATGATCAATGTGAAAACAGAAGACTAAAAACATTACCAATGAACTGAATTAACCTTTTCATGCCTTTTTATTTAGTCCAGTATGTTCCCTATTTATGCCTCTTATAGCCATTTGAACACATGGATTGCCATCCCAGGTTGATCTTGCAATGACTGTCCTGTGCCAAAACAATGAAATTGAATCATCCTAATATAGGAGTTTCTACGTATTATCAACACAAGAGAATTTCAGGTCTGCTAATCTTAATCTTCTATTTAAAAGAAAATGCCACAACAGCAAATATTTAGTTGATACAAAACAGCAAACTTTCTGATTCTGTGTATCCCAAGTCATTCCATGAGGAAATGTCCTTCAACTTTATTTTAAAGTAATAAATGCATATGATAAAAAAATTCACAGAGTAAACAAGGGTGTAAAATGAAAAGTAAAAGTATCCCTAACCCAGCCTCCTCTCTACTCCCCAGACATAACCAAGACTGACAATTATTTATCTTTCCAAAAATTTTGTGTGCTTATGCTGGTTTATATCACGGAAGCTCTGTAGCTAAGCTTGTCCTCAGTGTTCTGACAAAATCTGCCATTTGGTTGTATCTTTGGCCTAGGGACGACTGAATAGTCAAATGCCTACTTCAACACCAATTCTGGCATTTTCAGTCTTGTGCATGATCAGTTATCATCCAGGTCAGACGGTCTGCAATTTACAGCCCTTAGGCCAAATCTGGGTTCCCTCCTGTTTGTATAAATAAAGTTTTATTGCAATCCACTACACTCATTCATTTAGATATTCATTTAGATATATTAAGAGTTTTCAAATAGTTAAATAAATAAGGCAATAGCCGGCAATGTGGCACCTGCCTGTAATCCCAGCTTCTCTGGAGGCTGAGGCAGAAGGATCACTTGAAGCCAGGAGTTTGAGGCTGTAGTACGCCACCATCGTGCCTATGAATAGCTGCTGCACTCCAGCCTGGGCAACGTAGCAAAACTCCATCTCTATTTAAAAATAAAATTAACAATGATTTTTAAAATTTAAAAATAGTTTTATTGAATTATTTGTTATTTAATATTTCCTCAGTTTTGTTGGTTTTTTTAAAAAACTGTATTTATGGGATTTTTTTTAGCCAAACAGAAACTTTACATTTTCATCAAATTACATACGTATCTTTTTTTTTTTTTTGGTTTGTGGGGTTGTGCTCTGCTTAGAAAGAAGATATACTTCAATTTATATTTAAAATTTTCACACCTTTTTCACACAAATTTTTCTACCATTTTGATTGCTTTATATTTTACATGAAATTCTGTCTTGAATTTATTTTGGAATAAGACAGGAACTGAAACTTATTTTTTCCCCTAAAGGTTAGTCAATTGAACCAACACCATTTATTAAATAATTATTTTTGTCCCACAGATTTTTATCATTTAAAAATGTGACTAGCAAATTTTAACTAATATATGAATTTTTAAATTAAATTTCAGATTTATTTTCGCAACCTACAAGTTCATTCTATGATGGCAATCTGCTTCAGTCTTTGTTTTAACTGAATATTGATTTTTAATAGCCAGCCATTTGGAATTCAGCCAAGCTGTGAAGTTGGTGATCAAGCACATACAAAATGTACATGAATGAGACCAAAGTGTACATGCTAAGTTTAATTTTTAAATTTAGTAGCATATCTTGGATATCTTTCCATATTAGGATATACCACCACTAGATATTCTTTATCCAAAAGAAATAAAAGCAGATGTCCATACCAGACTTATACACCAATGTTCATAGACGCTCCTTTGTGATAGCCCCAAACTGGAAACAACCCAATTGTCTATCAACAGGTGAATGGCTAAACAAACTGTAGAATATCCATACAATGAAATACTAATCAACATTTTTTTAAAAAATGAACTATTGATACATACAACACTCATGAATCTCAAAATATTTATGCTGAGTTAAGAAGCCAGACAAAAAAGAGTATGTACTGTATAATTCTATTTATATAAAATTATAAAAATGTAAACTAATCTATAGGGACAAAAAATAGATCAGTGCTTGCCTGGGGACTGAGGGTGGGGAAGAGTGAAGGAGAGAAGGATTACAGAGATACAAGGAAACTTTGAGGTGACAGATATCTTCATTATTTTCATGTGGTCATGTTTTCACAGGTAAAACTGATAAAATTGTTTAAACATGTGTGTTTATTATATGTCAACTATATATCAATAAAGCTGTCTTTAAAAAAAGATAAAAGATCTTTAGGAGTTGGTAGTGTGTCTTTATTCACACCCTCCACAAACTCAATTTTATCAAACTTATTTTTGAATAAGAATTTTTGTATCTGTTAAGGAAATTGGCCCCTTTCAGTAATGTGTGTAGCAAAAATTTCTCTGGTTTTGTTGCTTGTTTTTTAAAAGCTGTACTTATTTGAATTTTTTTTTTTTTTTTAGCTAAACAGAAACCTTATATTTTCATCAATTAAGTGTATGCCTTTTATTTTTTGGCTTGTTGGGTTGTGCTCTGCTTAGAAAGAAGATCCACTTCAACATTATATATTTAAAATTTTCACACTTTTTTCCACACAAGTTTTTTTTAGCATTTCACTTGCTTTGTATTTTACATAAAAGTCTGTCTCAGATTTATTTTGTAATAAGGCAGGAATTGAAACTTACTTTTTTCCCTAAATGGTTAGTCAATTGAACTGACACCATTTATTGAATAATTACTCTTGTCCCACAGATTTTGATCATCTAAAAATACTTCTATGTTTTTGGTTTTGTCAGGACTCTTTAATCTACTCCACTTGCCTATTAATTGTTGAAGTTTTATAATTGATGCTAATTTCTGGTAGGATTAACCTCCTTCAATTCTTTTCTTTGTTAGTATTTTTTGCATGTTCATTTTCCTTGCTATTTCCTGGGTATTTTTGCATATTTATTTTCCAAAGAAGAACTGAAGCTGAGTTTCCCAAGGAATTAATGTCTCTTATTATTTATCTTTTTTCCCCATCCTCTGTGTTTTTGCAATTTTTTACTTCATGTATTGTAAGAATATGCAAGTTGATCCATAAAGATTTATGGCAGGTATAAATCACTCCTTTACCATCATAAAAGTCACCTCTTTATCATTTTTCAACTTTTTTTCTTTTTGCTTTGAAGTCGTCCTTGACTGATCTTGATCTTGGCTCTTTTTTGCTTTCATTGCTTTGGGATGTACTGATCTACCTTTCTCTTCCACCTTTCTGAATAGCTTTGTTTCTAACTCTCTTATATATGATATTTAAATTTTTTTACCTAGTCTGATTCTTTTTCTCCTAATATGTATTTAATACTTTTATATTTATGTCATGTATTTGATATTAATTTTTCATCATATCATATTTCATATTTTTAATACACTCTTTGTTTTACTTAATGATTTCTGTTTCCTTTGCTTTAAGCAAGTTCTTTTGTTTTGAAACTTGGAAGCCTTGTTGTTTACTTTTAGATCTTCTAACAGTAACCTTTCATAAATTTATATAATAGACCAAATCTCTCTTTAGTGATAAAATATATATATATATATATATATATTTTTTTTTTTTTTTTAAGACAGGGTCTCGCTCTGTTGCCCAGGATGGAGTGCAGGGATGCAATCATAGCTCACTGCAGCCTCACCTCTTGGGCTCAAGTGATCCTCCTGCCTCAGCTTCCCAAGTAGCTGGGACTACAGGCATGCACCACCATGCCTGGCTAATTTTTCTAATTTTTGTAGAGATGGGATCTTGCTATGTTGCTCAGGCTGGTCTCAAATTCCTGACCTCGAGCAATCCTCCTGCCTTGGCCTTCCAAAGTGTTGAGATTACAGGTGTGAGCCACTGTGCCCAGCCTTTAGTGATAAAATTTGTATGCTACCTATTGACCCTGCACTATAAAAGATGAAAAGTTGGCAACTTAGACTTCCTTTCACATGTTCCTAACTCCTAATTTTTGCTAGTTATATATATTTTTAATGTCCCTTTTTTTAAATGAAGGGCTCATGAGTTTTATATTCCTTGAGTTCTAACATGGGCAAAATGTTTTTCATTTCCTTTATACTTAAAGGCAACTTGATTAGGTGTATCATTCTTGAATCAAATTCTTTTCATTGTCAGAATTTTGTAAGCTTCTACTGACGTGAAAATGCTTGACATCAGCCCCATTTTTCTCTTTTGTAGGTAGTTTCTTTTTTTGAGGGGGGGCTGGAAGCTTAAAAAATTATTTCTTTGCTTTAAAATTTAGTAACTTAACTAGGATGTGTATTTGTGTTTATCATTCTTATGCAATTTCCCTGGTAACACAGTAGCCCTTTCAATATGTAAATGTATTTCTTTCATTGTTTCAAAAAATTTTCTTCTATTATATCTTTGAATGTCATTTCTGTTCCATTTATTGTGGTCTCTGATTCTGGATACCACTGATTATGATGTTAGACTACTGTTGTCTATTTTATTAATATATCTAATTTGTTTCCTAGTATTTAAATACTTTGTCTTTTTCCTTTGCATTCTCTGTGATTATACAGGCCTTTATTTCATGTTATTAATTTAGTTTTCAGCCATGTCTGTTCTATTCCTTGCTTTCTAATTAATTTTTCAAATAGTGCCTTGTGGTGTTTATTTTTTAGTTAGCATTGTGTGCTACCTGGGGATCTCCAGAGAAACAGAATCAATAGGAAATATATATATACACACATACATATATATATATATTTTATATATATCCTCCTGCCTCAGCCTTCCAAGTAGCTGGGACTACAGACACCCACCACCATGCCTGGATAATTTAAACAATTTTTTTTTAGAGATGGGGTCTCACTATGTTGCCCAGGCTGGTCTTGAACTCCAGGACTCAAGTAATCCTCCTGCCTCAGCCTCCCAAAGTGCTGGATTAGAGGCCTGATGCCCAGCCAAATTTTTATTTATTATCTTTTCCACCTTGCTCTGAGACTTGTTTTTCTTCCTCTTAGAAATTTAGTTTGAGGCTCAGTCTTTTGTGTTCTCTGTTTTCTCCCACTGCCTGAGGAAAAGTTGAAGGGAGCATTTATTAATTAGAATTAGACTTCTAAGAGAGAAAACTCAAAGTAACAGTGGCTTAAATCAAAAAGTTTATTGCTCTCTCACTTGGAAGTCTGTGTAGGCCATCACAGTTGATATGATACTTTGCAATGATAAGGTCTGAAGCTCAAGTTCACTATGTGGTCCAAGATGGTCACTCTACCTTCAGCCATCCCATCTGCCTTATAGCCAGAAAGAGAGAGGAAGAGAAAGTGGAAATGTCTACTCCATTTAAATACCTTTCCACAGGTTGTACACATTGCTTTAGCCTAACCTAACTACAAGGGTGGCTTAGAAATATATACCTTTTTTTCTGTGTAGCCTTGTGCCCAATAAAAATGTGATTTTTTTTTTACTAAGGAAAAAGGGAACCAACTATTGGTTTCTACAGGAATGAGAAGATAGTGAGAAGAGAGGAGGGACTTCAGCTGGGTTCGTGGGGTCTCATGACTAGTGTACTGGTCATTGCTCTTTCTGTTGTACTTGGATTTAAAATCCTATACCAAAATTCATCACACTTTATTGGTGGACTGTATTTACTCTTAGATTTTAGCTGCTCTCCAAGTCAGGGTAGAACCATGAAGCCTTTGTTTCTGACCAAGGAAAAAGGTAGGCATTTATTTCCTGCTCTTCACCTCTGTTTCACCTGCCAACGCCTTTCCCCAGCAGCCAGGCCGCTCCCCTCCACTGGAGGAGAGAAGAGATAAGGGAAGCCTGTGGGTTTTGATAATCTGAGGTGGGGGAAGGAGGGACTTCAAATATAGTTTTCTGCATGTGTCTTCTTTTTTGTTCACTTCATTTAATTTTAGGGAAGATTCTGCGGTCTAGCCTCACAAATTTTTCATCTTATCCTCTTCAGATATCCCTAGATGGAGACAAAATATACAATTGTAAATTGGTTGAATAAATTTATCAGAATAAGACAAACCTATCCCTTTAGTGGCCCCTGCATCCTTCTGATGGAAGCTCTGGCAACAAGGGCTGAGGTATAATGACTGCTACTTGTCTGAAGATAGATATAGTGCTTCTATTTCTCTTAGAAAACTAATTACTAGATCATTTATAAAATTTTACCAAGAAAGAGTAATTCTTTTCTCTCCTGTGCTGTTGGCTATTTTTCAGCTCCTAACTCTGTTGGTTATGGTAATCCAAGAGTATTTTTACTCAAGAAATGAAGACATTTTTATAACACGTCAAGATAGATCTTCAGGGAAGATTAGAAAACTAACTTACTGATGGGTTTTATTGCCTGATTCTCACCCTTTGTATTTTCCTCCTTCGACAGCTGTCTCCTAAAAAGTCAGACTAGCCTATAATGCTGGGTCTAGCTCATTTAAAATGCCTAATTGGCTTGAATAATAATGATAAACATGATACAGGCATACCTTGGAGATATTGTGGGTTTGGTTCCAGACCACCCGAATAAAGCAAATATCACAATAAAGAGAACCATACAAAAATTTTGGTTTCCTAGTGAACATAAAAGTTACGTTTACACTATACTGTAGTCTATTAAGTGTGTAATAGCATTATGCCTAAAAAAATGTACATTCCTTAATTAAAAATACTTTGTTGCTAAAAATGCTATAACTATCATCTGAGCCTTCAGGGAGTCATCATTTTTTTGCTGGTGGAGGGTCTTGCCTTGATGTGGATGGTGCTGACTGATCAGGGTGGTGGTTGCTGAAGGCTGGGGTGGCTGTGCCAATTTCTTAAAATAAGACAGCAGTGAAGTTTGCTGCATTGATTGACTCTTGCTTTCATGAAAGATTTCTCTGTAGCACGTGATGCTGTTTGATAGCATTTTACCCATAGTAGAACTTCTTTCAAAATTGGAGTCAATCCTCTCAAACCCTGCCACTACTTTATCGACTAAGTTTAAGTAATATTCTAAAGACTGTGTTGTCATTTCAGCAATAGTCATAGCATCTTCACCAGGAATAGATTTCATCTCAAGAAACCAATTTCTTTGCTCATTTATAAGAAGCAACTCCTCATCTGTTCAAGTTTTATCATGAGATTGCAGCAATTCAGTCACATCTTCAGGCTCCCATCTGATTCTGGTTCTTTTGCTATTTCCACCACATCTGCAGTTATTTATTACACTGACATCTTGAATCTTTCAAAGTCATACATGAAGGTTGGAATGAACTTCTTCCAAACTCCTGTTAATGTTGATTCTTTTTTCTTTAAACAGCTATCAAATAAGTGTAATGAAGGCTGGATGGTTTCACTGAAAACCAACAATTGCTTCCCTTTCATCGTGGAAGTATGGACATGACACTAATCAATCAACTAACTAATTATTTTTGCCCATTCCAAGAACTATAGATTTGTGACATGTGTGATCTGTTGCTCCAGTCCTCTGTGGCAGTGGGTACACTGAAATGATGGATGGGGGCCACTGTTTCCTGCCATGGAGTTGACTAAACCTAGTTTAGTGCTATTTTAAATGCCCCAGGCTCTGTGACACTTGAAATTCTAATTAATGCAGAAAAGGGCTAAGTTGAAATACCCACTCTTAGGGCCCTCCAACCTAGTGAGGTCTATGAAGTTTAAGATCTAGAAGAGAAATCTTTGCCTGGAGCAACAGCTGTAGCCAGGTTGACAAGAAGACTTGGGGTTAAATTTGTTCCCCTAGCTAGGAGGGAGAGTACCCCCAAGTGGTATGGGAAGGAAAACCCACATTAGCCTGGTCCAGTTAGTTGTCATGTGACCTAGAATTGACCTAGATTGACCCTCAGCTCTGGGCAGTGGAGATATCAAAGCAGGAGGGGTTAAAGCGTGGGAGAACTCATTCCTTACCACAGTGTGCAGTGGAGCAGGTGGGCGGTGAAAATCTCTGAAAGCATTTCCTGCTTGTCCCAGTGGGAAAAGCAGTCAAGCTGGAAGCAAAGGAAGAGACCCAGTGACTCCTAAAGAGCCCCACAAAGGAGAAGAGGCGTTGCTTTGCTGCTACTCTGCAGTAGGAGCAGGCTGAATGTTTGCTGAGCACATTTGGAAAAAGGAGAGAAGAGATAATGGTCCTAATGAATGTGCAGGAGGAGACAGTAGCAGCTCCAGTGGGAGGACTATAAGCTCATTATGGTTTAGTATGATGACTGACCATCTCTGCCCACCAGCATTATCCTAGAATCGTGATGAAGGTTAGAGAGACCCATGCCTGTCAGAACTCAAGCTCTGGTTACCAGAAGATAGAAAATATACTTGTATGTCACTTGTTTATTCATTGGAAAGTTCACACACGTGGCCCCAATCCCCTAACTTTTTCCATAAACCATCCTCCATACCCCTAGCCCACCCCACCTCTCTGATTTCTCAGCTCTGGATTGTTCCTCTATGCACCTGTCCATCAGCTCTGGCTCCTGACTCTCCCTAGTGGCCCCACTCCATTCTCACCCCTTGAGAAAATGACCACAGCTTCCACCATGGCAGGGGTTTAGGTAGGTCCCAAGGGCCCTTCTGTGGGTACTGGCAGGCACTTGGTTTAGGTAGAAGGCCTGGGATACCTCCTGACAGGCATTTTGAAGCAGGGAATAAGGGAAACAGGACTCCAGCATGCCCAGGGTCAGGAAGGATGACTCCTCCATCACCAAGCACGTGAGTAGAGAAATGGAGTCCCGGTTTCTGGTTTTAAGCTTGTCAGTCTCCCAGCCCAGCTGCTAGAGGCTGACAGAGGCCACCACCAGAAATTCCTTGAGGTGAGGTGAGTTTCAATGTTCTCGTTGTAGAGCATAAAGAGGGCAGCACACACCCAGATGATGGCTTTGGTCAAGCAGTGGATATTGTTGTTGTAACCATCCTCCCCAAAGTTGGAGAAGGAAGAAGGGTTAGTGGCAAGGAGTGGGAGGGAAACAGCAAGAAAGATCAAGAGTGGTCCGGTTACCTTGTATTCTTCCTCAGGGGATGAAGTATCAACCTTCAGATTGGCAATGGCCACCACCAGGGCTGGGTCACTGTCACAGCCCACCCCTGCAGTAGATGCCAGCTCAACGACACTCAGGGCCACTTTATTTCCCTAAATGCTTTCTTTACTCAATGTAGCCAGGGTAATTTATTCACTATCTCCAAACCACAACTTCCTTTCTTTCCTCCATACTCTGGTTTATGCCCTTCCCTCTTTTTAATGTTGACATTTGGACCTCCTTCCATGAATCACAAATGTTCTTTTTGTTTTTTCTTTTTTACAAGAAGATTAAGAAGAGGACAAATGTCCTTAATGGCATCTAAAATGGTGAATCCTTTTGAGAAGGTTTTCAAGTGACTTTGTCCAGATCATTCAGAGGAGTCATTATCTATGGCAGCTATAGCCTTACGAAATGTATTTCTTAAACAATAAGACTTGAGAGTTAAAATTACTCCTGGATCCATAAGCTACAGAATGGATGCTGTGTTAGCAGCATGAAAACAACATTCATCTCCTTGTACATCTCCATGAGAGCTCTTGGATGACTAGGTGCATTATTAATGAACCATAATATGTTGAAAGGAATCTTTTTCTTTTTCTGAGCAGTAGGTCTCAACAGTGGGCTTAAAATTTTCAGTAAATCATGCTATAAACAGATGTGCTGTCATCCAGGCTTTGTTGTTCTATTTATAGAGCATAGGTAGAGTATATTTAGCATAATTCTTAAGGGCCCTAGGATTTCCAGAATGGTAAATGAGCATTGGCTTCAACTTAAAGTCACCAGCTGCATTATCCCCTAACAAAAGAGTCAGCCTGTCCTTTGAAACCTTGAAGCCAGGCATTGACTTCTCCTCTCTAGCTATGAAAGGCCTAGATGGCATCTTCTTCCAATAGAAGGCTGTTTTGCCTACATTGAAAAATCTGTTGTTGAGTGTAGCCACTTTCATCCATAATCTTAGCTGGATATTCTGGATAACTTCTCCATCAGCACCTGCTGCTTCACCTTGCACTTTTATGTTATGGAGATGGCTTCTTTTCTTAAACCTTATGAACCAACCTCTGCCAGCTTCTAACTTTTCTTCTGCAGCTTCCTCACCTCTCTCAGCCTTCATAGAATTGAACAGAGTTAGGTCCTTGCTCTGGATTAGGCTTTGGCTGAAGGGAATGTTGTAACTGGTTTGATCTTCTGTCCAGACCACTCAAACTTTCTCCATATGAGAAATAAGGCTGTTTACTTTCCTATCACTTGTATGTTCACTGGAGTAGCACTTTTAATTTCCTTCAAGAACTTTTCCTTTGCATTCACAGCTTTGGCTACAAAGGCCTAGATTTTGACCTATCTCAGCTTTTGATGTGTCTTCCTGATTACGGTGATCATTTTTAGCTTTTGATTGAAAGTGAGAGATGTGTGGCTCTTTTTTCACTTGAACTCTCAGGGGCCACAGCAGGTTTATTGACCAGCCTAATTTCAATATTGTGTGTCTCAGGAAATAGGGAGGCCTGAGAAGAGAGCGATGGGGGATGGCTGATCAGCAGAGCAGTCAGAACACACATTTATCAATTAAGTTTGCCATTAAGTTTATGTGCAGCTTTTTGAATCCCAAAACAATTACAACAGTAATATCAATGATCACTGATCACAGTCACCATAACAGATATAATAATGATGGAAAAGTTTGAAATATTGTGAGAATTACCAAGATGTGACATAGCATGTGCTGTTGGGAAAATGGCACTAACAGACTTGCTCGAAGCAAGCTTGCCACAAAACTTCAATTATTTCAAATCTTCACGTATTCAAATACTCTTTCAAAATTATACTCTTCTACTTTAGCATGAAAATGTCCTTCCTTTGCCCTCCTTTTTTTTTAATGAGACACTTATGTTGTAGACATTTCCCTCCAAAATGATAATCCTAACCTCAGGGTCCAGGAAGCTGTTAAATATTGCTTACTCACTTTCTTGCCCACATTCCTGAAAGGAAAACAAAATTGCACCTTCCCATTACCTCTGCTGCCCCTTTGGGTCACTCAGATGTACCATGACATGGTTGATGACCATGGCGATTTGACTTTTCATTAACACTATTCAGTGCTTTTCTTTTGGAAGGGGGAAGGGTTTTCACTCTATGTAGATCTTTTGGGTATGTAGATGTAGGCAGAGATTTTTCTTTTCTTTTTCCAGAAAAATGTAAGTTCTGGGGGAATGTATTGGTGATTCTGGTTTTCATTTAAACGACTGCCATGGTCAAGAGAGATGAGTTGTAGTTTTTGTTTTGTCCCATGCACAGAAATCCCAACTTGCAGGATACTGGATGGAATCAGAAATCTTCGTATGAAGTGCAGTGAATAACATGAGTTCAACAATGGTCGAACCTCAGGGAGACTTCACACCCCTGTGAAGGCAGAAAGGATAGGGAAAGTCTGCCACCCCGGTTCCAGGCCAGTCCACTGAAAAGGCACAGCATTTCGGAATCCGCCTCCTAATTCTTATTTCTAGAGTGAAATATCATTTGGTGTCTGCCTGAGGTTTTACTTCTAATTATGAGCACCCTGATTTTCTTTTGCCACTCCCAACATGTTCATATTTGTTGTTGCACAAGGTCAGAAAATATTTGTAGTCTGAAAAAAAAAATATTCATAGAGAGTAGTTTAAAGGGCAAGTGTATGGTGGGACAATCAAAATTTTAAATAAATATCAATGTTCTTTTTTTTCCTCGTTTTGAACTTACAGTGAAGATGGCTTTTATAGTTTTATACCAGATCAACTGTGAATTTCATCTTTTGCATTCAATATGATGCTGCACAAGGCTTTTATCCAATAGTTCGGTAAGCTTTTCTATTCAAGTCCTAGCTCTCTGACCTAAGTGTCCAGGGACAGGGTCACTATCTGGAGGGGACAGGGTTGTCTTTGCCACTGCCATCTTCAGCCTCCTGAATGTTGTTTCTGAGCTTCCTTCTACACAGTGGAAAGGGTGTTGGAGAGGAGTTCTCCTAGGGCATCTGCTCTAGGTAGGTAGGGTCACATGAGGTCAGCTGATGGCCAAATGTTGAAATTCTGGGTTCAGCTGTACCTGGTCAGGAGCTCCTCCCTTCCCCAGTACATTGCTATTCCATACCAGACATTCCCTTTGCGATGGGGTCCAATTTCATCATCCTTTAAGTTGGTGCTTTGGGACTCCAGAGTAATTACCCCCAAACTTTAAACAAAATCCATTTCAGGACCTGCTTTCTCCCTGAAGTCTTTATGCTCAAACTTTACAATCTTCCCATATTTATTCTGAAGCATTAAATAAGACATAATAATATTTCAATATATGTATTCTGAAATATTATACACACATTTCGGTGTATAAAAGCAGTGAGAAATACAGCAGGTATGAAAAATGGAACCTAAGACAAAAACAAAAACAAAAAAAACAACGTCCTTCTGTAATTCTTTTCCTCCTTCCGCATTGTTAGGTTTTCTCTGATCTCTAGAGCGTGCCAAAAGTTCAGGTACAACCAAACAATAAAAAAAGAAGAATAGAAAAATTCTCCTTTAAAAGATGCATTAATCCAAGATCTTTCACACAATTATATTTTAAAAGAACACAGTGAGCAAGAAAGATAAGTTAAAAGATAGTAAGAGAGTTTTTTTTTTTTTAATGAAATAGATTAAAACACTTGGCTCCTTTTCCTTATCCAGCCTACCACCCCATATCATCAGCTGCTGAGTTTTTGTTGTTATTTGTTTACTTATTTTAATAGTGAAGACTTGAAAATGAATCTTTGGTGTTAGAGGACAGAATAGTGGTTACCTTTGTGGGATGACAATAGGAGGTGTGCTGGGGCAGCCTCCTGGCTTTTTCTGGGTGGTGACTACAGGGTGTGTGTAGGTATGTCTGTGTGTAAAAATTCATCAAGCTGAACACTTACGACTTGGGCACATTACTGAATGTAAACGTCAATAAAAAAATAACTTAAAAATGAGTGAAGATTTGACCTACACTAGTTTATTAAGAGGTCTAAATAGCGTTTCTAGTTACCTTGGTGCAATGCCCTGAGCTGCCGGACAGCTCACACATGTGTTCCGTGAACACAGTGGTAGACCGACAGGCTGTGCTGCACTTTGCTTGTATATCCAGTCACCAATGAGTCAGAGGGGTGTCTCACCAGCAGTGACCCCAGTTTGGAGGGGATTGCTGTTTCAATGCATTTAGGCCACTTCAAAATTATTAAACGAAAACATTGAGTAACTTTAAGGCCACTGTTTAATATATATGATGTATGATTTTTTCAGAAAATGGTTACTTAATGATGAGATCTAAATGAATTGAAATTTCAGGCACATCTGGAGAAATTTCCCAGACACCACAAATCAAGGTAGTAATATGCAATAGTCAGTCACTTGGCCAGGGACCAAGTCAGATGAGGACTTGATTTCTCATCCCGGCTTTGTCACCAGCTTGCTGAATCACTTTCAAGTCCAAGTCACCTGAATGCTCTGGACCTCAACTTTCTTATTTATGAAAAAAGAGGGTCTCAAATCTAGAATTATGAGACTACAAAATTTTGAGTTTGAAAAACTCTTTGAATGGATGTTTTGTGCAGTTACCTGTCCCCATGGGAGAGGTGATTTTTTAGAAAATAAGATATGTAGAGGGTAAAAAAAAATTCAAGAAGCACAGAAAGAGATAAAATTAAGTCTTCCTCTCCATTAACTTCCAGTCCCTTTCTTTAAATATAATTAGTGTCCGTAATTATTTATCCTTCAAGAAATTTTTATGCAAATATCAACATTTTTGTATAGTCTAGAAAATGTTTATACAAATGACATGATATTAAATACTGACTATATTTTGCTTTTCTTCTCAATAACATATGTTGGAGATCTTTACATGAAACATGCAAATTTACCTTATTCTTTTTAATGGGTGCATATTATTTCATTGTACATCACAATTTATTTAATCAGTCTCCTACTAACGGATATTTGGGTTATTTCCCGAATTTTGTCATCATAATAAATGCTGTAATAAACATCTCTCTATGCATCTAACCAGGCGTACTTCTGCAAATATATCCTATAAGGTAAAATCCCAGTAGCAGAATTACTGGATCAAATGATAAGTGCATTTTAGCTTTTGGTAGTCTGTGTAAAAGTACCCTTTCAAAAGGTTTCCCAATTTATCTTCCAACTGACTGTGTAGTAGAGTGCCTATTTTCGCCTACCGCTGCCAACACTGGACATTATCAATTATTTACATTATTTGTCAATTATAGATAAAAATATGGTGAGTGGTGGATATTAAGATCAGAATTAAATGATATAAGATTACAAATCTTATTGTATTGTGTTTGGCTTAACAGAGAGGCTCCTTTTATCCTTAACTATTTCGTATTTTGCATTTTCCAGCTTGTCAACTTATTCTACAATAATTTTGGAAGTTTAACAATTAACCAGATTCTCTTATGCAAATAAAGAATACCGAGTTTAGCTTACATTTGCATTGTGTCTCAGAAAATGTGCCCTATTTTGCACATCTTCTGTAATTTAACTGATACAGATAAGAACACAATGCACACTTCACTGGTTGCCTTGTGTCCTGTAATATGAACAGCTCTCAGAACAACTAGGTTAAAAGGAAAACAGATTATGCTTTACAAGACATGCAGGGTTTTCTCAGGTTAACTCATTGTAGATTTTCCTCACTAATCTAGAAGGGTTCGTCCTAACAGCTACCTGGTACTCCTTTAAGAACGGCAGAGTATAAATATCCTATCTTGATATTGTTTTAGGCAGAAACATCATTGTTGAATATCAACCATGTTCTATCTTGCATCTGACTTCCTAGACTTCCATGAGGGAGTTGGTCAGAACATACCTATCTACGGAAAGGAAAAATGACATTCAACAACAATAAGTAATGAATTCAAAGTCATCAGGTTGAGGTACACCTGAAAAACAGTTTCAGATTTTCAAATCATTGGTGCTTTAAAAATGATCACACACAACCACTTTCACTACACCCACAAGAAAATTCTACACATTTTCACAACTTTTCTTTGAGCTACAAAAATTAGCATCCATTTGCCATGAACAGATTTCCAGAGTTTGTTTATAAATACATGAAGTCCTCACTTAATGCTGTTGATAGGTTATTGGAAACGGCAACTTTAAGTGAAATGATATACAGAAGGTCTTTGAACAACACCATTTCCTTCAATGTCATTTCCTTACAATGTTGATGAGAAAAAAAATTTGATTTTGTTATACGCCATTTTGCTTAAAGTCACAGTTTTCAAGAACCTATTGATGACCTTAAGTGAAGACTTACTGTATTGTTTGTCATTCAAGCCCTCTAAAAAGTGCCTGAGGGTATATTTGCCACAGAAGTGGTTTTTAAAATAACCACAACAAAACCTGCAAAAGAAGAGATAAAGGAAGTAGACACAGAAGGAAGAATGGAGAGGAAAACTAGAAAGGAACAAGAGGGAAGTAGTAAAGTCAGGCTGAAGAATATAGGGCCAGCCAGGGAGAATTATTTTCAAATTAGTGTTGGTTCAGCCTAATTTATTTCACCAGTTACATAAGGTCCTATGTGTCAATTTAAAAGGTTCACTTAGGATACCTACTAGTATTATTAGATCTGTAAAATGGAATTTATGTCACTACCAAGATATTTAGAGAACACATAATACATGCTAATAATATGGAGGGGGATATTTGCTTCAGGAAGCATGGCATAAATGTACTTTTCCTTATTCCTCCCATTAAGTACAACCCCAAACCCTGGACATAACATATAAAACACACATAAGAAAACTCTGAAAAGTGGAGAGAGAAAAGCAGATCAGGTAGGGACCTCAAGACTCAAGGAACTAGATGGTGAGTGTCTTGGGTTTGCTTTTTCCTCATACAACCAACACTTGGAGCTGAAGAAGCCAGCAACCCAGAAATGCCAACAGGCATAAATCTAACAACAACAAAAACCTGGTTTCTCTAGTCAAAGGACCAGGTAAGGAGCAGCCTAGCAAGACAGAACACTTTTAGATAACAGCCACTCTAATCCAGCCAAACACCACAGAAAAAACTGATGTCCCTCCCCCACCAGCAAAGGCCATGTGGGGAGCTTAGACTTCTTCCCTTGCCAGGCTGTAATAAAGCACCCCAAATGCCCTACCAGGTTGATGTCAAAAAATGCCTACTGGAAAGTCAGTACTTTCACCACTGTCCAGCAACGGCAGTGCCACCTCCCCTCCCCAGTGTCAGCAAAGGACACATGAGGAACAAGAATGAGGCACTCCTACCCAGCAAGGGTGGTATCAGGGGATACCTCATAGTGACTCTGAACTCCCACCACTGCCCAGCAGTAATGAGCATCCCACCCATTGCTCGAGTATCAGTGGAGGCCAAGTGGGGAACCAGGACTTCTACTCTTATCTGGCATTAATGAGAGGGTGACCCCCTTTCCCCTCCTACAGTGATGTCAGAGGAGGCCAGGTAACAGAGAAGGATAGATAAGATCCAGCATCCCATAACATAATACTCAAAATATACATGTTTTAATTGAAAGATCACTCACCATAACAAAACCCCAAAAAATCACAACTTGAGTGAAAACAGACAACTGATAGATGCCAACAACAAGAAGACAAAGATGTTAGAATCATCTAACATCTAATTTTATCTAATTATCTAATTTTAAAACAGCCATCATAAAAATTCTTCAATAAATAATAATGAACACACCTAAAAAATAGAAGTTGGGGGAGTGGAAAGCAAGTATCAGCAAAGAAATAAGAGATATAAAGAAAAACCAAATGGAAATTCTAGAACTGAAAAATAAAATAACTGAAATAAAAAATTTGATGGATGGGCTCAAGAGCAGAATGGAGGGGAAAGAGTAAAAAAAATCAGTAAACTTGAAGAAAGAACTATTGAAATTACCCAGTCGGAACAACAGAAAGAAAATAGGCTAACCAAAAAATAGACAAAGCCTCAGAGACCTATGAGGCTATAACAAAAGGCATAATGTTCTGTCATTACAGTCCTAGAAGGACAGGAAAAGAGAGTAGGAATTAAAAAGTACTTGAAGAAATAATGACTGGAAAGGAGTCCACACATCATAGTCAAAGACACATCATAGTCAAACTTCTGAAAGCTAAAGACAAAAAATCTTGAAAGCAGCAAGAGAAATGACAACTTTCCTACAGAGGAAAAAATAATTCAAATGACAGCAAATTTTTCATCATAAAGCATGGGTACAAGATGGAAGTGGCACAATCTTTTTCAAGTGCTAAAAGAACAGAGCTATTAACTTGGAATTTCATATCCAGAGAAAATATTCTTCAGGACTGGAGGAGGAATCAAGACATTTTCAAAAGAAAGAAAACTAATTTGCAACATCAGACCTACCATAAAAGAATGACTAAAGGAAATTCTCTAAATAAAAAAGAAATTATGTTTTAAAAAAGAAATTTTGAACATTAAAAAGAAAGAAAAAAGAATAAAGAGTTAAAAATGGCTAAATATAATACACTTTCATTTTTCTCTTGTGTTGTCAAAATTGTCTATGATGGTTGAAATAAAAATTATAACACTGTCTAATGTGATCATAAATTTAGGTAGAGGGAAATATTTAAGACAATTATATTATAATTGAGAAGGTTAAAGGGACATAAAGCAGGTTAGATTTTTACATTTTATTTGAATTGGTAAAAGGTCAACACCAGTTGATAGCTATAAGATGTATATAATGTAATACCTAGAACAACCACTAAAAAAGATTTACAAAGAGATACACTTTAAAGATACTATAGATAAGTCAAATGAAATTTTAAAAGGGATACAAGTAATCCACTGGGAGGCAGAAAAAAGAAAGTAGAGAAACAAAAAAACAGACCAGAAAACAAAAAATAAAGTGGTAGACTTAAGCCTTAACATACCAATTATTACATTAAATATAGGTGGTCTAAATATGTCAATTAAAAGCTAGACTGGCAGAGTGAATTTAAACACATGACCTAACTATATGCTGTCTATAAGAAAATCACTGCACATAAAATGATATAGGTAGATTGAATGTAAAAAGCAAAAGATATATTATGAAAACAATCAAAAGAAAGCAAAAGTGATTATATTAATATCAGGTAAAATAGACTTTAGAGCAAAGAAAATTATCAGAGACAGAAAGGGACATTACACATAATAAAAGGGACAATCTATCAAGAAAGACATAGCAATTCTAAATGGGCATGGGTCAAACAACAGAGCAATAAAATAAGTGAAGCAATGGTTGATAAAACCAAAATGAGAAATAGACAAGTCCACAATTATATCTGGGAATTTCAACACCTCTTTCTCAATAATTAAGAGACAAAAAAGCAGCAAGGATATAGATCCCAACAATATCATCAACCAATAGAATCTAATCAATACCTACAGAATACCGCAGTGGCATCATCATAGCTCACTGCAACCTCAAACTGCTGGGCTCAAGTGATCCTCCTGCCTCAGGCTCCCAAGTAACTGGGACTACAGGCGTGCACCACTACGCCTGGCTAATTTTTTCTATTTTTAGTAGATACAGGGTCTCGCTCTTGCTCAGGCTGGTCTCGAACTGCTGAGCTCAAGTGATCCTCATGCTTTGGCCTCCCAGAGCGCCCCGCCTGGTTGTATTTCTTAATGTAAAGTCTTTTTTTTTTTTTTTTTAAAGAAAGATCACTTACCTTTGGAAAGGTTATCTTGTATGAATTGGAGAGGAACAAGATAGAAGATAGAACAAGACAGAGCTGTTGGGGGTGGGAGAGGGTTACTGTTGCAATAATCCAGGTATGAGATGACAAGAAGCAGGGCTAGGACCTCCACAGTCGGATAGAGAGAAGAGATTAGAGAACTATTAGAAAGTAAATGGAGGAGAGGGAACAGTCAGGATGTGGTAGCTAGTCTTTAAAGATGGTCCTTAATGAACTGTGCCCAGTAATGTAGTCTCATGTCGATTATGGGCTGGTCCGTTAAAACTGATAGAATGAGGCAAAATGGTACTACATGACTTCTAAGGCTAGGTGGGAGGAAGGTTTGCCTGGGTCTCTTGGAATGAGAACCTAATTCTCATTCTGGGAGAAGCCCAAGCCACCAGATAAGGTCCCAGCTAGCAGCCAGCCTCACTTATCAGCCGTGGGAGTGAGCTATCTTGGGCAGCTAGTCCAACTAAGCCATGGGATGACAGCAGCCCCAGCCAATATCTGACCTTAATTACCTGAGAGAACCCAACAAGGACCACCCACCTGAGCCAGTTTACCCACAGAATTGTGTATTGTCACACCACTAAGTTTTGGGAGGTTTGTTACACAGCAGCAGATAACTAGAATACAGAGATAACTCTCCAGTGTTGAGCTTGGGTGACTGGATGGGTGGTGATATTACTAATTGAAGTAGACAGTATAGGAGAAAACATAGGTTTGGGTGGGGGAAATAAGTTTAGTTTTGGACTTTGAGATGCCTGTGGTACATCTAGATGTAGTTATTCAGTAGACATTTGTATGTACAAATCCAAAACCCAGGGAAGAAATCTAAGCTGAAGATAGAGATTCGGAAAACATCAGCATATAGCCCTAAGAATGCATGGCCCCACCCTAGAAGTAGGAGCTACTCCTTCTGCAAAGACTAGTCACCTCCTCTATGGAGAACCCACTGACTCTGGTTTCTAAATCCTAACTATTCTCTCCCCAGTAATTTGGTAGTTCTTTGAAAATATCTTATCTACATCTTTTACCACACTGCTCTATAATTATATATTTACATGTCTGTCTTCCCCAGTAGATTGTGAGGTGACCCAAGATAGGACTCTAGTTTAATCCTGTGTTGTATAGTCCTTAAAAGCAAGCAGACCCTCAATAGATGAATGAATGAACAAATGAATAAGTGAATGATTACTCACATCTTATATGGACAAATAGAAAATAAATATGTTAGTAAGTGTAAAAATTAATAGGTATTAGTTGTTAATATCTTACTTAACAGGCTAATTCTTATCAAGCTAAAACTAGAGAACAGTTCACTCTGTGATGAACATTCTGAAAAGAATGTTTATTTACTATATATTTCACCCTCCTTTTGGACTTTTTTCCAGAGACTATTTCTACTTACACAAATTTATCTTCTGTTTAATATTTAGATAGGGAGAGATTTTCTGGATCATATTTTGAAGATACTCTTCTTTTTGAATGAATTGAGTAGTTAGAAAAAAAAAAGAATGCCTTAAGACTTTGTGAATTACAGAGATTTATGGGTTTTTCTCTTTACCCAACAAGGGATTTTAAATAAATTAAACAGCCTCAGGCACTTCTTTGACTATTTTAGGAAGTTATTAAGACAATCTTACTCTAAAACCTTTGATTTTTGTACCATGGAGTGCAATGTACTTTATTTAACCCAACAAAACATCATTAATTTATTTAGACTTCAGAAGAGTCAGTGTAAAAATTTAAATCATGGGCTCATAGGCTACCCTATAATTTTAGTTTCTAGTCCTTCCCGTGAGTAAAGAAAACAGCTGCGTTTACTCATTCATGGCTGACAAAATTCATTTGTTGGTACTTTTACAAACGCAAAATCTGGCAGCATTTTAATTTCAAATTATCACATGTGCTTGAACGAATCTTTAGAGGGAGAACTGCCAATTTTGAAGGGCTACTGAAAGTACTAAAATATTCATCAGACAAGAGGTCTGCCAGGAGCTTTAAGGGCTCAACTGCTTCCTCAAATTACACACTAGACATAGAAGATTTGGGGAATGTTAACAAAATGAGAATATTAGTTGCTTGGATACTTTGCAATCTAAACTGCTGAAATTAAATTGTGTTTAGCTAGCCTGATCCAAGGTTAGGGACTGATGAGGAAGTGTCTTTCTAGAACAAGCAAAATTCTGAATACTGTTCAGTGATCATTATCACTGCAAAGCTAGCCTGTCTTTTGATTGGGAGATTGGAAGAACAGAGAAACTGGTAAGGATTCTAAAGAGACCTCTAAAAAGTAGTCTAATTTATAAAGACTGGCTTCTGGATTACTTATTTATTCAATAAATAAAGATTAAGTGCTGATCCTGTCATCTCCATGAAAGCAGCCCCTTTGAGGCCAGTGGTGCTTAGTATAGTTTAGGTTATTTTGTTTGTTTGTTTTTTGTATTTTTAATCAGGAACAAAGCTACCTGCAAAACAACATTTTATCATTGTCCATGATACGACTCCGGCCAGTCTTCCCAACCCAATCCAGTCTCTCTTTAAGCCCCCCAACCTTACCATACACCCTCTTTTTTACTAATCCTACTCTTAGGTCAGTGGTTCTACTCTTGGCTGCAAATTACAGTCTCATGAGAAGTATTTAAAACATGTAATGCTTGGGCTCACCCTTAGAGAGTCTAATTTAACTGCTTTTGTGGGGAGCCCAAGCATTAGTATTTGTAGAAGATCCCCAGGTGATTCTAACATGTAGCCTGAGTTAAAAGTCACTGCCCAGCCTGGGCAACATAGTGAGACCCCATCTCTAGAGAAAAATAGAAAAATTAGCCGGACAAGGTGGCACACACCTGTAGTCCCAGCTACTTGGGAGGCTGAGGCAGGAGGATCACCTGAGCTCAGGAGTTTGAGGTTATAGTGAGCTATGATGACGCCACTGTACTTTAACTGGGATGACAGAGCGACACCCTGTCTCAAAAAAAAAGTCTCTGCCTCAGATCCCCGTCTCCTCCACTGGAAGCTCTTCCCCACCCCTTCTCACCCTCCCAATGACTCTCTCAAGCTTCTATTCAATATTCCGAAGGGCAGCCCAAGCTCACCTCACCTCTGAGTCATCTCCCCACTCCCCCAGTAAGAGAAACCTCCCTCTCCTTTGTGCCCTACTATGCATTATGCACAGTTCCATCATAGCACCTGGAGTGAAGCAATGAACTTTTTTCATGGACAGGGCTCTCTGCTTCCACTGGAATGTGAATTTATGAGGGTCAGGTTCATCTCTGTATCCCCTGTGTCAATAAGTGTTTTCAGGAGGAATAAGTGACAAATATTAACTACTTTTAGAACTCTATCTTCCCTGGTTTAAATCTCCAAAATCTCCTGGGGGAATATTTCCAAAACTACTGGTGTTCTGAAGACCCATAAATTCTTTGAATTCTCTACTGCAGACCTGGCCATGGAGATAGAAGATAGTAGGGCTGTGAATGTTCAAGGCTGTAAATATCCACCATTAGGCCCAACTATTGGGACACCCTCCCTTAAGGTCTTTGCAGTCCATTTTGGAATTCTGGAAATAACAATAGTAAAAATAGCTACATACCAGCCACTGTTCTAAGATCTTTACATAAATTTCATCCTTATAACAATAGTATTTGCTAGATAGTAATAATATCCTCTTTTTTACAGTTAAAGAAATTAACACTAAAACTTGGCATCTATTGCTTCATATTTGCAACAATCCTGTAAGAAAGTGAAGCTTAAGGTCAGGCAACTTGCCCAAAGTCACATGGCTGGTAAATGACATCAAATCCAGCTCTGCCACTTACTTAAATGGTTGGGAAGGACTGTCTTATGGAATTTAATAACCTCTTATGTCAGTGTGGTTATTTTGTTTGCAAAAATAGAAACACACAATTCAGATCCATGTAAACAATAAACAAATGTATTGTTTTCCCTAATAAGAAGTCCTGAGATAGGGTAAACCAGTCAGGTCTGGTTGGTGCTGCAGCTCCCTTCTCTGTCCCTGCCCTGCCATACCCTCCACAGTATGTGGGCTTTGGCTTGAGCTTGGATCCTCTCACTAGATGGCCACTAACATCCCGGTCATCACACTCAGACACAACAACAGGCCTTTTCCTAACTGACCACTTCCAAGGGGATGGGACAGCCAGGAGCAGCTGGGGGAGTAGAACAGATGCTGAAGCACCATCCCTCCCTCATCCTTATATTGACAGAGCATGTCTGACTTTTCGGAATTCTTTCATGATGGTTATCACTTTTTTTGGTTTTTTTAGAGATAGGGTCTTGATCTGTCATCTAGGCTGGAGTGCAGTGGCGTGACCATAGCTCACTGAAGCCTTGAATTCCTGGGCTCAAGTGATCCTCCAGCCTCACCCTTCTGAGTAGCGGGGATGACAAGTGTGTGCCACCACACCCAGCTAATTTTTGTATTTTTTGTAGAGATGGGGTCTTGCTATGTTGCCCAGGCTGGTCTCAACTCCTAGGCTCAAGCCATCCTCCCACATTGGCCTCCCAAAGTGCTGGGATTACAGGCAAGAGCCACCGTGCCCCACCCGACAATAGTTTTCACTCTTAATTTTCACAACAATCTATATGAAATGTGAATTTTGGGTTATCCTCACAGGTGGTTATGTTTACAGAAAAAAAAATTAATTTAAATGTCAATACTAATATTCAATATATTAAAGTACAAATCTCACAATTTAATGCTTCCTTAGGCTTTTACGTCCAGCTTACAAATTCTATTTTTATATATATAACAAATTTGTCAATCACTTTACTGAGAACTTTGATTAAAACTTGGTCTTATTTATAAACAAAATCAAATATTTTAAGACCTTTTACACTGCACTTATAAATTTAATACATATTTGATTTTATTAAATAATTTGAAAAGAAATAAAACCTTCCTGAGCACTAAATAATTTTTAAAAGTTTGGTATGTCAAATTAAACTTATGTTGAATGTGATGTTCTCTTGAATAATTCAGTCATGGATATCAACTTACACACATCAGAATCAATTATTCATTTGCATATTTTAAATTGGATTTACAAAGCAGTTACTCAAATAATTCAATCATCTTAAAACATGACAACTTTATAAAACATCAAATATGTGCAAATTCCTTAACTCCAAAATATAAATACCATGCAATTTGTTCCCTCAAGTCTTTTTGGGGTTATAAGGCACTTCCCACTCAGGCTACAATTTGCCCATGTAATTGCAGCTTGAGGTTGCTTAACCACCAAAGATTTTGGCCAGGATGCCGAGTTCTTTGGTGACCAACTGAATTCTATTTGCGGTTGCTGTGTCAATTACAACTTAATTGCAGGAGAGAGATGGGTCGAGTAGCCCACAACCAAGGCCCTCTGATTCTTTCCTTAGAGGAATCTGCCCCTCACATCATGTGAGTGGATTTTGTATTTCTTTGGCTCTCAAGAAATGTAAATGTATTTTCCTTGACTCTCTAAAGAACTTTGAATTTGCTTGATTACTACATTCTTTCTTATTCTTAGGATCTCATAACTCTTATAGGATATTAAAATGATATCCAATTGAATTCTAGGTTTGTCTGACTATTGGTTTACAACTTCCAAGGTAATTCAATTGAAACACTTTATGCTGGACAAGTTGCCTGGAAATTACATGGTTGGGCTCTTAACTCTATGGGATAATGTTTCTTTCAGAGCAAATTTCTACAGCCCACAACTCTTTCTCCCGGTTAGAGCACAGTCGCTTGCCCAACTCACAAGGCTAGCCAATGAAAGGAGGAGCAGCCCACCAAAGTGGTTTGAAAGTTACTTTAAACTAAAAACATCTGAGCAACCAGCAAGTCACAGAGAGAAACGTTATCTAAACTAAAGCAGGACCTCCTGAATCACAGCTGCCACTGACACTCTCCCCCCCCAAGTTTCCTGTTCTGGAGAAGATTGACCCTTAGCACCAGCAAGTAAGAATTCAGCTACCCATTAGCATCAAGAAGCCCAACAGAACCTTCCCTACTTTCCCATCAGAGCCAAACCCACCCCTCCCTTTTGTTAAGTTGGTATATAAACCTTCACCCCTGGCTATTCAGGGAGTTACTCATTGCTGAGTATTCCCACTTGCCTGTGTAAATAAACCTTGTCTTTTATTTTGTTAATTTCTCCATTGTTAGTTAATTCTCAGGCCTTTGACCATTGAACCAAGGTAGGTAGAGAAAAAGTTTTCCTCCTGTCTTAGTCCATTTGGGCTGCTATAACAAAATACCTTAGACTGGATACTTTAGAAATAATAGAAATTTATTTCTCACAGTTCTGGAGACTGGGAAGTTCAAGATTAAGGCATCAGCATATTTGGCGTGTGGTGAAGGATTGCTCTCTTCTTCATAGACGGCGCCTCTTGCTGCATCCTCACATGGTGGGAGGGCATAAAAGGGCTCACAGGCTTCTTTTATGAGGACACTAATCCCATTCATGGGGGCAAGTCCTTATGACCTAATCACCCCCAAAGTCCCCACCCCTTAATACCATCACTATGGGTTTAGTTTCAACATATGAATTCTAGGGGGACACATACATTCAGGCCATACACCTCCTAACACCAATGACAGAGTACCAGTTCCCCCAACACATGCTGCAGTGCCCTTTCCTGAGTCTTGGGCTACCCCAGCGTCATATGTCCTGGTTTGCCTTGGAGAATCCAGGTTTACACCTCTTATCCCCTAGAAACTATTAATCACATGCCCTTTTATTCTTTAAAAGTGTCCCTCCTTTGATGAGAAGTTATATTAATTATGGACATAACAGATTCTATTTGCAAACATAACATGTACCAAACTTATCTCCTGATCCAGCAAATGGCAACTCCTTTGTTTTAGTTGTTCAGACCAAAACCCTTGAAGTTACCCTGGCTCTCTCTCCTCTCCTGTGCCACTTCCAATTCATCTTGGTTCTGCTTTCAGCATACAGCCAGCCTCTGACTTCTTGCCACCTGCTCTGCTTTCACCCTGATCTCAGCCACCATTGCTTCATACTGGATTCTTGCAATAGCCTACCATCAGGCCTTCCTGCCTCCACCTTTGTCCGAAGTGAAATTCTTAAAGTGTAAGCCGAACCATGTCAATCCTCTGCTTAACACCCTCTGAAGCTGCCCCTGTATCTCAGAGTAAAAGCCAGGCTCTTACCATGGCCTACAAAGTCCTGTGTGATGGGACAGTGTCATTCCCCACCCATACACCACATGCCCTTTGCACCTCATTTCCTACCTCCATTCTCCATTTTGCTCCAACTTTCCTGGCCCTTTTGCTGTTCCTCAAACCTGCCAAACATGCCCCTGCCTCGGGGCTTTTGCACTAGCTTTCTCCTCTGCCTGGGATGTTCTTTGCCCTCAGATCTCTGCGAGATTTACTCCCTGACATTCTCCAGGTCTTTGCTCAGATGCTGAAATCTCATCTTATTTAAAAATGTCTTCATTTACCACCTTATATAAAATAGTCACACACACACATACCCAGTTGCAAGTTGGGTTCTCTGGAAGCAGACACTGAGACAGAGTTTGGAGTACAGGATATTTATTAGGACTCAGTACCTGTGAAAGGGAGAGCTGGCAGAAGCAGGATTGGGCAGAGGGAGAAGTTGAATTGTGATGCAGGCTCCACAAAACATTGGCCAATTTGGCAGGGAGAAAGAGAGCAAGTGTTGCCCAACAGAATGGCTCCATATTCGGTGGAAATGGCCAAGCCTTTATACCCCTGCTGTGCTCCACCACTGGATGTGGGTGGCCCTGGGAAGGGTATGACCTCGGGCAAAAGAGCACCCTGCAGCTGAGACTGACCATGAAGGAGCTGAGGGGTGAGTCTACTGCTGACCACTCCCCACAGCTGGGCAGCAAGTTCGTCCTTGAAGGGGGATCTGAGTGGAGCATCTTTGTGTCTACCACACCCACCCTCCTCCACCCCCATGATAATGAAACTTCATGAGGGCAGGGACTTATTCTCTGGTAAGCACTGATATATCACCAGCACTCAGAAAGCTGCCTGTTAACAGTAGCACTCAGTCAATATTGGCTGATTGAATGAATGAGTGAATGAGTGAATAAATGAAATCATTTACTAGATTGGAGATTTATTAAGACTACAAATGTAGTGATGCTTTACAAATTTTATCCCAATGAATAGTAGAGCTCCTTCAATTTTTCATCATGAAAATGTTTCAATCCATTTTTCCCATGCCTATTGTTGTTGTAGAGACCAGGCATCGCAGAATGATGCTGCATCTTCAGCAGCCTGAGAAAGAAGCATTTCTGGTTGGGTTCTTTTAGATAGGCTGCATGGCTGCATGAAAGAGCACTGGACAGGAGGTCTGGAGAGCCAGTGATAGTGTCAGATCTGTTATTGGATGGCTTTGACCTTGAGTAAATCACAGACTTCTTGGATCTCAGTTTCTTCATCTGAAAATAAGGGAGTTGAAAAAGAGAATTTCCAGGATTCCTTCCAGCTATAACATTCTGTAGTTTTCTTCATTCAGGTTCTTGAACTGTATATTTATGTGATATTTTGCCTGATTATCTTTAGATATCTCACTAGAAAGTGAAAAAACCACAGGGTTATTTCAAGAATGTGGGTGGGTGATATAAACAATGAAGAGTTGAAAGAGGAAGTGGAAAACTGGGCAGGTTGTGGCTGAAAGCAGCCATCTGTGCACAGATGCATTCTAAGGGACAAACTTTCAGGGCGGGGTCAGTTCAAAGGCCAGGCATAAGCCTAGGACAGAACTGGATGGACCCTCTCGGGCTGTATCTGCATGCAGAGTGAATGTGTCACTGGAGGTATCGGGACCAGAGAAAGTGGGGTGGCAGGGGGCAAAGGGTATTGCTATTTGTTTATTGCCTATCTTTTCTCTCTCGCATAATCCCTCCCCCCATTGGAATCTCCATGAGAAGAGTTGTCAATACAGAGTAGGCCCCTAAGAAATATCTCTTAAAAAGAGAAGATGTTAGAGTCTCAATAGAAGTGATGTTCACACATTTTTTGGAAAGCAGTCACTGTAAGAACATTATTTTTTTCACACAGGAGCCAATGTTTAAATCTATCTATCTAGTCTATCTATGTCTCTCTATCTAATCTCTCTCTCTCCCCCTATCTGTCTATCTATCCAATCTATCTAAACTAAAACAAAAGTTTCGTGAAACAAATCTTACTATTGCTAGGTACAATGTTTTCTGTTATTTTTTTCTTCTATTTCTTTATTTTAAAAATTCTGACACGACTTACACTTCTTATTTAGCAACTTCACAGGGAGGGAGGATGGGTGTGGGCCCCTTTGGTGGGTGTGACAGGATCACCCCAAGCTGGAAATGGAGGTCCCAGCTGTGAAATCAGTGGCGCTAGGAACTTCCTTACCTGCCTGCGTCCTGGTTTTATGCTCTGTATTAGTATTAGGCTTAGTGTTTTAACAGGATTTCCTCATGGATTTGCCTTCAGGGAATGAATGCACCCATCAGCAAACATAAGTATCTGCCCCATTAATATTTCTATCAATTAATTGATATTCAGTTTTAATCAATTTATATTAATTAATTGGCATACTCTTTTATACGCCTATCTCGTGTGAATTTGATTATTGTGAGTTAAAATATGAGAAACTGTTCACCTCTGAATGCCCTGACAATGTCATAATGCTACAAAGAATGGACCCTAAACCTGGGCAGAGGGTAGGCCAGTTCTGTGATGTTTTAATGGAATACTTCCTTTGGGAGAGTCTAATGCTTACAGCAGTTTGGGAAGACACCAAAGATCTTTTTGGATGCTGTCACTGACTTTAGACTTAATTGTAAAATCCGTTGTAAACCTATGTAAGCCTCTCTCTGCTTACTCAAATAGATTAGAGTGTTTTATAGAGATGATAGTCTTCAAGTTTGTTTTACAAAATTCACTTACAGCACTTGTCCTTTGGTGATAATGACAGAATCATTTTCAGCTAATTCATACATGAGCACACACGAGTACCATGTAGTGAAACATGGGGTCCCTGCCATTGGAGACTATATACTAAATACAACCTCCAGGGCAAACTAAACGTGCTCATATAAGCATGTGCTTATTTAATAATGCATTGCATTTGGATAGGGCTTTATGGTTTCCACATATGTGCCGGCTCACTTGTTCCTTAGGAAGTTAAGACGGATGGTGTTTTAACTGTGACTCTGAAGGCTTAAAATAATCCACCAAGGTCACTTACTCAGTACACAGAAGAACTAGGATTTAAATTCCAGCCTTCTCACCAGCAGGCCAGCTCTCTTTCTATGGTTTCACAATAAAATTTGAATATGATGATCCTCTGCTGCAGGGCTCCCAATCTTTGTGAAATCTGGCATGCCCATGAACTCGTCCCAATATGCTGCAGGTCTGCTTCTAAGCCTTCCCAGCCTTCTGACATACACCTCATGTGATGCACACAGAAAGAAATAAATCTGACTAACATAGCCAAATGTAAGAGGGCCTGCTTACACCTCTCTTTCTTGAAAATATCCTCTTGACCCTCATGGCTACAGGGAACTGTTTAATTCTGAGAGTTATCTAGATCCAATATCTGGAGGGCACTTTATTTATTTATTTATTTATTTATTTATTTATTTTTTAGAGATGGGGTCTTTCTCTGTTGTAAGGCTGGAGTGCAGTGGTATGATCATAGCTCACTGCAGCCTTGAACTGATGGGCTCAAGCAATCCTCCCTCCTCGGCCTCCCAAGCAGCTGGGACTACAAGTGCGTGCCACCATGCCTGGCTAATTTTTAAAAAATTTTTTGTGGAGATGGCGTCTCACTACGTTTCTCAGGCTGGTCTTGAACTCCTGCCCCCAAGTGATCCTCCTGTGTCAGCCTCCCAAAGGTCTGGGATCATAGGCATGAGCCACTGTGCCTGGCCTATCTACAGGGTACTTTAAATCAGAACTTGATGAGACAACAAAAGGAGGTAATCAGGAGTGCATGCACACCCAGGAATGAGCATGACGCACTGCTGACCACGCAGTTCATGCAAACACGCAACACGCTGCAAACAATGCAGAGGGAGCTTCTTGAGCCAACCTCCAATTTGTCTTCACTAAACTGTAATGCAAATGTGAGACTTAGAATATACAAAGTTAGTTATTCTTAACCCTTGGGGCTTTTTAAAACTATCCATGCTCAGAATCTACTCCAAGTGGACACCCACCACCATTCGAAGAGCCTGATAATTGATGACTCTTGTTTAAAGCGGGCATTTGTACCAAATATCAGTGCCGTGCTCCTTGGCTAATATAGTGCTTCAGGGTTTTTGCCACTTTTCATCATTATCTACATTTCCTCAACCCTGATGACATTTGCTTCATGAAGCTTCTCTCCTTCTAGCTCTCCACACCTGTTGGAACATAACAGCCCAACAATCTTTTGTCTTAGAGCTCTGGTTGTTGGGTTCCCAGATTTAATTGTTACCAGTTGCTTGTTGCTAACATCATGGAGCTGAGAGAAGGGGCAGCCAGGCAATCGCTCTGCAGGCAAGACAGGATACCTTCCAAGCGCCCTGCCCGCACGTAGCCACACTGGACCACTCACTCGGGAGCAGCTCAGGGAGTCTCAATACTTTGGAGTCGCCCATTTCCCCAAGGTACCCAGAAAGGCATTCCCATCCCAAAGGGTACTTCCCTTCCCCCACAGCCATCTTTGTGACTTACAGAAAAATACCCAGATTTTTTTTAAGCATTCATCCCTGATGATAACAGTTTATATTTTTTGCAAAAGAATGGCCCCATTCTCTAAGAATCTGCACTTGCTTGAGGGTTATTAACTCGTTCCCTTATGAATCCTGTAGGTCATGGGGGGGGGGGGCGGGCAGAGCTGGGAATACTCCAGGAAACTGAAGGAAAAGACCCAGCCTCAGTCTGCAGAAATACACTGAGTCCCAACTGCTCCAAGACTGTCCCTGTTTCCTACTCACGTGTCCCTGGGGGAAAACATCAGACAGTAAGATGTTTAATACGCCTCAAGAATGGAGCTTTTGACTCAAAGCTACACTAAGAATGATAATCCAATAAAGGGGTATGCAAAACAGAATTTTTAAATGGGTGGTGGAATGACTCTATCTTCACAATCCCGCCCCAAGACTGCAGGAAGGAGGAGAAAGAGATGGAGGCTACTTATTCAATGGAGTTTCCAGAAAGCAGCATCTAATTAGCACCTCCTCTCCTCATCTTGGTAAGTGGATTCCTGCACAAGGAGAAAGAAAGTAACCAAATTCAAATAACTTCAAACCAACTCCCAAAGCATGTCTGGCAAATAACTTGGCTGCCAGAGGGTTAGAGTTCCCGAGAGAGGCGCTCCCAACTGGGGCATCCAGAGTTAACAACTAGAAATGCCCAACACCCAGTGGACTTTGAATTTCAGATAAACAACGAATAAATTTTTTATGTGTGTATGTCTCTATTGTTTATCAATTCAAATTTAATGGGGCATCCTGTATCTTATCTGGCAACCCTCCTCCCAACACTAAAAAACAATGTCCGTGGTATAGTTTCCCCTGGATGATTTAGCCTTCCTGCCTCATTATACCCCAGAGAGCTGAACTTCTTTTACTAAAGAGAATAATTATATATGAAATGATAGAAGGAATTTAAATATGTCAAACCAACGTAGCAGTGGTGTGAAGTAGATTTTATGACTTGCTGCTCTTTCCTAGTAAAAGGAACAATTAAAAGTTGCGTAAAAATGACTGGGCTGGGAATGAAGAGAAACGAATTCTAGTTTTGTGCCTCTGTCCAACCCTCGATTCAGTGCCCACCAGCTCCCATGGCATCTTTCCTTCCTCCACCTCTGAACTCAGGTCCTGGAAACCGCTCACTTCATGGTGGCAGCTGTGGTATTACAGAAGAGAGGCCAAGGTAGGGGGATTTGTGTATTTTTGTGTGACAGGAAGGTTGGGGCCAAACTATAGCTTAATATTTAAAAGCACTAATTACTTAATAAGTACAATGAGATATTTCAGTTATTATATTCATAATATGATTCATAATATAATAACTAAAATAACATATGCTTATTATTTTACTAACTTACTGTCAGGAACCACATAAGTTCCCCAGGCTTGTTATTTTAGCTAAAAATAAGAGTGATGCATATGTATCCCTGAAGAGAGAGCTGGAGAGGGGTGGGCCTGGCTCCACCACTAGGGAGTTGGGGGTGTCCGATATTCTTCCAAGGGTCAGATTGCTCATCTGAGAAACCAGCTGGACTGAAGACCTCTAAGGTCTCTCTCTCCCCATTCTAGAACTTTTTGACTTTACAATTCCTCAGCAGGCTTTTGTAGGCCATAGAAGTTTTATAACAGGGAAAAGAGAGTTAATATCACCCCTTAGATAGTTTCAGCTAGGGGACAAAGTAGCTTCAGCTTTATACTGAATAACAACCATAAAATGAAAAGGACTGAACCTTAGGCCAAAAAAAAAAAAAATCTGTATTAAATAATAGTGGTCTTCATTCTCCTTCACTAGCAAAACATGCCAAAGGAGCAGTTGTTCAAAGGCAACTGCCTCTAGGCCCTTGCTCACAAGCCACCTTTTAAAAGAAAATTAACCCCTCTGAGTCATGACATAAGCATATTCACACTCTAAGTGGGAGAGGAGTGAGAAACTATAATCATAAACCTTCCACTCCTGACTGTCTAAACAAGTACAGAGGATTCTGAAATTACTTCTCTTTGGGGCCTTTCCCAGGTGGGAGACTTCCACGCAATTACTGTGTTTACTTGCTTACTTGCTGCCAGTAGCCACACCTTTCCCCAGGCTTCAGTCTCTGACCTTGTCAGTTCACTGGACAAGTAATAATTCCTCTCTTACCCACATGTATATATTGTACCTTGACTATTTAACTCTAAATAGCAATAGAATCCATTACCAGATGTCTGACATTGGCAGAAAGCCTATATGTACTACAAGTAAGAGAAAACATAACAGCTATTTAAATATGGCCAGACCAAATATGTTGAATTGTACAGTACAAAATTCTGGTTGATCTAAATTTAAAACTTTTCTCTCAAAATTCAAATCTTTGAAAAGCATATCTTAGTACTTTTAAAAGTTATTGTATTGCACATGAAAGACTTCAAGTTACAAAAGCTGGATTGACTTTAAGTAACATTAATACTAATAAAAGTTGTTATTATTTATTTTTATTTTTAATTTTTCTTTTTTGAGACAGAGTCTTGCTCTGTTGCCCTGGCTAGAGTGTCTTGGTGTCATCATAGCTCACTGTAACCTCAAACTCCTGGGCTCAAGAGATCCTACTGCCTTAGCCTCCCGAGTAGCTGGGACTATAGGCACGCACCACCACGCCGGCTAATTTTTCTATTTTTAGTAGAGGGGGGCGGCCATGAGGGGTGGGGGGGTGTCTCGATCTTGCTCAGGCTGGTCTTGAACTCCTGACTGAGCTCAAGTGATCCTCCTGCCTCAGCCTCGCAGAGTGCTAGGATTACAGGCATGAGCCTCTGTGCCCGGCCCTATTATTATTATTATTATTATAATAAAAATGTTTGGCCTTAAAGGATCACTTTCTCCTAATAACATGAGGTGCTTAACAACACTTGTCCTCATGGCAATACGAGTTATGGGTGGTGAAAATTGTTCTAAAGGACCAAGGAGACTTCTGGATTACTCTAAGCATCAATGCTCAAAACGAAGGGGAGCCCTTCTTTCTGTTTTCTTTTTGGATCAACATGAATAACTAACCAAGATCAATTAGTTCCCAAAGCAGATCTAGGGTAGCTCTCTATCCAGCTTCAGTTCACCAGATAATTGCTAAATTTCTCATATTCTTTTTCACCTCTACTTGTACTTAACATCTGGCTTGGGATGAAAAAAAATATATCATTAGAAAGAGAAAGTAGGCTGGGTTCTTTCCTTGGGAGCTCTGGGAGAAAGAAGAGTGTCCTTTGCCTCCTTTAGTCTGTGGCCCAGTTTTCCCGTGGGGCCTGGCTTAGGTCTGACAATCCTCAGGGGTCCTGCGACCACTGCAGCAGTCCTGCCTTGCAGTAAAGGCACTTGGGGTCGGCGACAAGGTGCCGGGACTACCACAGAGGGCTCCCTGCTCTGCCTGCTGCCAGAGTCTTCTGCGGCCCCTGCCTGAAGACCCCTGACAGATGCACACTGTCATTGAGACAGCCCTGAAAGCTAATCCAGAGAGCTGGAGCTTTGGTCCTGGACTTTCTCTGCTCAGTCCCCAGGGTTCAGCCCTTCACATCCAGGCCAGGAAGATCAGAAAAGTGGTTTTCCTTTTGGTTCACTTCATGCAGCCATCTTTTGGCACCTCGCCTGCATTCCTGGATCTCCTCAAATTCTTCCTTGCTCTCCCCCGAGGAAATCAACCTTGCAGTCCAGAATTCTTCCATGACTTAATCCTTAGCTTCTACCCTCTCTCCCTGCATCCCTCCCTTCCTTCCTCCCTCTCTTCCTTCCTCCTTTCCTCTCTCCTTTGCTCCCTCCCTTCCCTTCTGAAATTCTTTTGTGTCTTTTTCTCTCTTTCTTCTCTTGCTAAATTTCCCACATCTGTCCCACTTTCCAAGCCTGGAGTCTTTCAGAAGACCCTGTATGTAGTTATTTTAGAGTAGCGCTGTTTGACAGAAATATAATGTGAGGCACATGTATAATTTTGAATTTTATAGTAGCCACATTAAAGAAGTAAAAAAAACCAGGTGAAATTAATAACATTTTATTTAATCCAATATATTTAAAATAGTATCATTTTGATATGTAATCAATATAAAAACTGAGATATTTTACATACTCTTTTTTATACCAAGACTTTGAAATCTTGTGTATATTTTACACTTACAGCCCACCCCTATTTGAACCAGCTACATTTCTTTTTTTTAAGTTTTATTTTATTTTTAATTGACAAATAATAATTGTGTATATTTATGGGGTACAATGTGGTGTTTCAACACATGTATACACAGTGGAATCATCAGATCAGTGGACCAGCCACATTTCAAGTGCCCAATAGCGGTATGTGGTTGGTGGTGGCCATATTGGATAGTATAAATGTGGAGACTAATTTGTCTGCCCCCACACTGTTGTGACAGAGATTGATAATTACCTCCCAATATTCATTTTCTCTTTTAGTTTAATAATAGAACCCTGATTTTTAAGTTCCGTTTCTTAGCCTCCCCTGCAGTTCAGTGTGGCCATGTGACCAAGTTCAGGTCAATGAGATGTAAGTAGCAGCCCGAGATTCCACCAGGATATCTCCTTATGGGAAAAGACACATGTTCTTTGTCCGCTCTCCTTGTGTTTAACATCTGGCTTGATATAAAAATCTTTGCAAAGAAAGAATAAGCCGAGTTCTGTCCTCTGGAGCTCTGGGAGAGAGAAGAGAGTTCTTTGCCATTTTTCATCTGTTGGGCTGAGCCTTGGAATGACTTCATAGAGCTACCCTGGCAGCCCCGGGTTGCTGGCCTCTGGACTCCTATGCGAGAGAGAAATAAGTTTCTGCCTTATTTAAGCCACTGATATTTTAAGCTTTTTCTGAGCCTAATATGAAGTGATCCATTTCCATAAGATGGTTTTTGCCTATAACAAAATCAGTCACAGCAAGTAGCAGGCAACCTTGGAGAACACTTTGTGGCAATATCCTCCCCAGTGTCTTATGTTCCCATGGTCTGTCCTCCAGAGATGTTCTAAGTGTATATACCCACAAAGACCTTTTGACTCACTAAGTAAACATGAAAAGGGGGCTCTCTCATAGCTTGTTAACAGCCTTTTTGAGAGAGAGGCAGACACTGTATCTTGATTGCCTGAAACAATCTACTGCCACGGACTCTATTGGGGGGAAATGTCAGTTATAGAAACGAAAGTTTCAGACCATATTTAACTTTCTTTAAGAGTTAAAGTTGTTATGCTGTCTTCCAAGAACTTGCTTATAAAAAAGATTTTTAAAGAAGAGTTAAAGTAGAAAAATAAAAATTTTCCTGGCTCACAAGAGTTAAGTGGAATATCATGATGCCCAGAGCTGAGTGTCTGTTGTCCCATTCATAATGAGAAGGGTGTCCTCAAATCCTTTAGGACTTGAGTCCTTGAACTAAAAAGTGCTCTAAAGGCAATTTAGACCAAATGAAAAGGAAGATGACGTACAGTAGAGTTGTGTGAAAATGACCCAGGGAGACTCCTCGGGGCACCTGGACCATGACCTTCTGTGTCATAAACCCTCCTTTGCTGTGAAAGGGGCTGTACCCAGACTTTACTCCCCATGAGACCAGTGGGTTCTTTCCCTGGCAAAGGGGCTAAAACTTACCAGGAGATGGGCAGCATTGGCTGATAAGTGGTGACCATTAAGGGGCCCACTTTATATAAGTGAAGAAAAAAATTAATAAAATTTTAAAAATATATTTATCTCAATCACTTTGGGAAAAGATCTGTCAGTTCCTTTATAAACTAAGCAGAACCCACCCTATGACCTGGCAATTCCACTCCTAGGTATTTTCCCAAGAGAATTGAAAACATATGCCCATGTAAAGTCTTGTACAACGAGAATGTGTACAGTAGCTTTAATCATAATACCCCCAAACTGGAAACAGCCCAGGTTTCTATTGCTTTGGCACTGGGTAAACATACTGTGGCATATTCATTCAATGCAATTCTGATTGACAATAAGAAGTAATGAATTACTGATACACTCAACGATATGGAAGGAACTCAGAACAATTACGCTGAGGGAAAGAAGCCTTACACAAGTGTTCATGCTGCGTGGTTCCATTTATATGAAATTCTGGAACAGGTAAAACTAATCTGTGGTGGGAGAAAAAGTGAGAATGGTGGCTGTCTCTGGTGACCTAGGGCAAGGATTGACCAGGAAGGGGCAGAAAATGATATAGAATGTTCTCCACCTACAGAGGGGTTTGGTTAACACAGGTGTATGCAATTACCAAAACTCATTGAACGGTGCTCTTAAGATTTGTGCACTTCGTTGAAATTTTCTTATTGGGGTGAAAATTATACATTACATAAAGTTTACCATTTTAACCATTTTTAAGAGTACAGTTCTGTAGCATTAAGTACATTCACATTCTTGTGCAACCATCCTCACTATCCATCCACAGAACTTTTTCATTTTCCAATCATAAACTCTGTTTTCATTAAACACTAACTTCCCCTCCCTCTCTCCCCCCAGCCTCTAGTAACCACTATCTACTTTCTATCTCTATGAATTTGACATTTCTGTGCACTTCATATAAGTGAAATGATGCAATATTTGTCCTTTTCTGTCTGGCCTATTTTACTTAGTTTGTTTTCAAAGTTCATCGTGTTGTAGCATGTATCAGAAGGTCATTCCTTTTTAATGCTAAATAATATTCCATTGTATGTATGTACTACATTTTGTTTATTCACTCATAGATGGATAGTTGTTTCCACCTTTTGGCTGTTGTGGATAATGTTGCTATGAACACTGGTGTACAAGTGTCTGTTCAAGTCCCTGCTTTCAATGCTTTTTGGTATATACCTAGAAGTGGAATTGCTGGATCATGTGGTAATTCTATTAATATGTTTACTCTTTTGAGGAACTGCTATACTATACTTTTTCACAGAGGCTGCACCATTTTGCATTGCCACTAGCAATGCACAAGTGTTCCAATTTCTCTACATTCTCCCCAACATTTATTATAGTTGCCCATTTCTTTTTGACAAAACCTGACTCCACAGAAAGGCTTCAACTACTGAGACAGCTTCCCTGGCTGCCACTGCAGCTAGGAATGTCCATGTAATCCAGTGAGACATTAGAAGAATTCTTCTAGGGGTAGAGTCTCTTTGGGGTAAGATTTTCTTAGTGAAAAAAAGAGAATCATAAACAAAACTCCCTCACCACTCTGGCTTTGCTGTGAGTTCTGCCTTTGAACTTGGTCATGTGAAGCCATGATGCCTGGCACTTCTAGCAGGTATCTTGAGACCATGAAGCTTCCTCTCGCCTGGGGAAAAAAGCCAACAGGATGACGGAGTAAAGGCTAGAAAGAGCCTGGGTCTCCAAGGATTTCACTAAATTGTTGAACCAGGCCTGGAACTTCCTAACTCCAACGTCATGTTATAAGGAATAACTGAATGTCTTTAAGGAAAGTTGTTGATAGTCTAATATTTTATTTGCAAGTAAAAACATTCTAAAAGATACAATGTTGAAAATATATGTAGTGGCTAAATCTGTTTTAGTTTCTTAGATTACAAGGGATTAGTTTCCCATGTAATACAGATATTCCTCCCAGAACTTCTCTGCCAGGTCATGCTTGAACTAGCTGCTTCAAGGAATGGAAGCATCACTGTTTTCCTGGGCAGTTACTGACCTCCTTTAATTGTTATGGAGCTTTTCTAATATATTAAGCCAAAATATACCTCTTTACTACTTTTACCCTTGGGTTCCCTGGAACAATATACCACAAGCTTATTCCCTTCTCGGTGTTCTAGATATCTGAAAGCGGCCGTCAATATCTGAAAATGGCTCTGCTATATTCCTTTTGTGTTATTTCCCAAAGACTTAACATTCTTAGTTTCTTTAACTATTTCTTATAGGACATTGTTTTTAAACATTCTGATATACTTGTCACCCTCCAGCTTGTGCCAGCTTTTTTTTTTTTGATGATATCTAGAAATGAACACAACAGCCCAGATAAGTCTGGCTAGAACATGGTAAACTAAGATTATTTAGCTTAATCTAGGACTGTCAGCAAAAATCAAAATCATGCTTTTGAGTCTGCAATCTGGCCAGTTTTTTTCCCTCTTATACTCACGGAATAGATACTTTTTAACCTAAATGCAATTTTTTCCTAGATAAAATTCATTTTATGGTTTTTATTCTGTTCTAGACCCTGAAATCTTTACAAACTTTGCTTCTGTTATCCATCATATAAACTATTAATTGCAGCTTTTCAACACCAGCTTACTAAGTAAGCATTTTGTGGTGTTACACCCATACCTCGCCCTACACATTTCTTCATCTGTATACTTTGTAATATTCTTTATAATAAACCAGGTAAATGTATATGTTTCCCTGAGTTCTGTGAGCTGCTCCAGCAAATTAATTGAACCCAACTTGTGGCAACCCCAACCTGAAAGTGGTCAGTCAGAAGCTCTGGAGGCCCAGACTTGTGACTGCTGTCTAAAGCAGGGGCAGTATTGGGGACTGAGCCCTCATCCTGTGGGATCCAACGTTATCTCCAGGTAGATGGTGTCAGAATTGAATTAGAGGACACCCAGCTGATGTCCGCTGCAGAATTGATTGCTTGTTTGCTGGTGGGGAGAAATCCTCACATATTTTGGGGGTCACAGAAGTTTTCTGTGTTGATGATTGTTGTTGTAGTGTGAGAGCAAAGGGAAAAGCATGCTTTGAGTGTTTTTCCTAAATACATGTATAATAGCACTTTGTCTAAGTCCTCAATTAAAATATAAAACAAAAGCCCTGAGGTACATCATCAGAAACCTGTCTTCAGTTTGACACTAATCAATTAATATTCTTTGGTTCAATCAGCTGAAGTAATAGAGAGGATCATTAACTGAGTGTAATTAGTACTGAAAAAAAGTTCACTTCAAACAAATCCATTGAAAGCAGAAAAAATCTAGTAAACATCGAAAGTAATGTTTTACAACGATTTAATTGTAAAAATAAAACCGAAATTTTGCAAATGAATTCATTTGACCTCAAAGTTAGAATTTTTTCAGTTATAATTACAATCATACATCAATTCTGAGAATTAAAAAAGAATTAATAAAATTCTGTTATTTTGGGGGGAATTTTTCTGACAAAACTGTATTACAGCAAGATATGACAGTCTTCATTTTACTGTTGACTTTCAGATCACAATCATAAAGACTGTCATTTCTATAAAAATATTAGAAGACCTTGTTAATTTTCCCAACATCCTCACTGTTCCTTTTATGTTCAAATAATTCACTTCTATGGTCCTTTGATGTCTTCATCAATTTTTTCTTCTTCAAGTAACAAGTCTGACTCTTCCAGATCCTCCTTTCTTTTTGACTTTGGGTCTCATTCAAGCAGTGCTCTGAAAGACTTCTTGAAATCCTACATATTTTGCAAGATTTATAATTTCAATTTGCCATTGGTTTGAATTTCTGCAAATAAGATAGTTATTAAAATGGGTGCTGGATCCAGATTGTCCAGGTTCAAATCCTACTTTATCACTCATTTGACCTTGGGCCTCAATTTCCTTATCTGTAAAATGAATTAATAATAATTTTCACCTCATAGGGTTCTAATGAGGATTAATGAGTTCATATTGGTAAAGCACATAGAACAGTGCCTGGCATATAATAAGCATTCAATAATATGGCACCCATTTTTATTATTGTAACACACAGGATTATCACACAGGATTAACAGACAAAGAAATTGACATCTTGGGCTGGGACAGATGCTGGTATAAAGTGACATCATGGGCTGAACTGTGTACCCCCAAAATTCATATGTTGAAGTCCTAACCCCCCAATGCCTCAAAGTGTCACTGTATTTGAAAATACCATCTTTAAAGTGGTGATTAAGTTAAAATGAGGTCATTAGGGTAGACTCTAATCCAATATGACTGATGTCCTTATAAGAAGAGGAGATTAGGACACAGAAAGACACAGAAGGATGACCATGTGAGGACACAGGGAGAAGACAGCCATCTGCAAGCCAAGGAGAGAGGTCTCAGGAGAGACCAACCCTGCCAGCACCTTGATCTTGGACTTCCAGGTCCTAGAACCATGAGAAAGTAAATGTCTGTTGTTTAAGCCACCCAGGTGGTGATGTTTTGTTATGGCAGCCCTATCAAATTAATACAAGTATGAAGGGATATTTGAGTGTTACTACCATACTTTAAAAAACCATTAGTTCTTAGGAATAAATTTAACCAAAGAGGTGAAAGATCTGTAGAGAAAACTGTAAATCATTGATAAAAAAAATTAAAGAAGACACAAATAAGTGGAAAGATATCCCATGTTCATGGATTGGAAGATTAAATATTTTTTAAATGTTTATAATACTCAAAGTAATCTACAGATTCAATGCAATCACTATAAAATTCCAATCATATTTTTCACAGATATAGAAAAAACATCCAAAATTCATGTGGAACCACCAAAGGCCCTGAATAGCCAAGGCAAACCTGAGCAAAAATAACAAAACTGAAGGTATCACACTACCTCTTAAAATCTACTACAAAGTGATAGTAATCAAAACAGTAAGGCACTGGCATAAAAACAGACCCATGGACCAGTGGAACAGAACAGAGAGCCCAGAAATAAACCCAAGCATACACAGTCAACCAATTTTCCACAAATCCACCAAGAAGACATCACGAGGAAAGGATAGTATCTTCAATAAATGATATTAAGAAAACTAGATTTCTATATACAAAATAATGAAATTGGACCCTTATCTTACACCATACACAAAAATCAACTCAAAATGGATTAAAGTCTTAAACAGAAGACCTGAAATTATAAAACTCTTAAAAGAAAACACTGGAGAAAAGCTCCTTGACATTGATCTTGGCAAAGTTTTTTTGGATATTACACCAGAAGCACGGCAACAAAACCAAAAATAAACAAATGGGATTACATCAAACTAAAAAGCTGCACAGTGAAGGAAACAATCAACAAAATGAAAAGACAGCCTACAGATTGGGAAAAAAATTTGTGAGCCATATATCTGATAAAGAGTTAATATGCAAAATACATAAGAATTCACACAACTCAATAGGAATATCTGATAAGGGGTTAATATCCAAGATATATAAAAACTCATACAACTCAATAGCAAAAAATGAATAACCCAATTAAAAATTGGGCAAAAGATCTGAATAGACATTTCTTCAAAGAAGACTTAAAAATGACCTACAGGTATATGAAAAGGTGTTCAACATCCTTAGTCATCAGAGAAATGCAAATTAAAACCACTGTAAAATGTCACCTCACACCTGCTTTTTACCAAAAAATTGTTATTCTTTGTTGCCAAGAAATAAGGAGGGTGTGGAGAAAAGGGATCCCTGTGCACTCTTGGTGGGAATGTGGAAACCAGTATGGAAGTTCTTAAATTAAAAATAGATCCACCGTATGACCCAACAATCCCTCTTCTGGGCACATACCCAAAGGAAATGAAATCACCACAGTGTAAAAATATCTGCACCCCCATGTTCATTGCAGCATTAGTCACAGTTGCCAAATTATGGAAACAACCAAAATGTCTGTCAACGGATGAATGGATGAAGACATTGTGGAATATATACACAAGGGAATATTATTCAACTTTAAAAAATTAAAAAGCAGATCCTGCCATTTGCAACAACATGGGTGAATCTAGAGGACATTATGTTAGGTGAAATAAGCCAGACACAGAAATAAAAATACTGCATGATCTCACTTATATGTGGAATCTAAAAAATTAATAAATTGAATACATAGAAACAGACAGTAAAATGGTGGTTACCAGGAGTTAAAGGGGGGGAGAGGGAGGTAGAAAGGGGAAGATACAGGTCAAAGGGTACAAAGTTGCAGTCATGTAGGATGAGTAAATCTGGAAATCTAATGTACAACATACAGCCTATAGTTAATAATATCGTATTTTACACTGGTAATTTGACAAAAGAGTAGATTGTAGGTACTAAAATTTTAGGTGATAAACACACACACACACACACACATACAAAGGAAAGGTAACTATATGAGATCATAGGTATGTCAGTTTACTTGACTGTAGTTACCACTATGTATATGTATGTCAAGATAAGTATATCAAAACATATGGTGCACACTTTAAATATATACAATAAAAAAGGAGTAAGAAAGTAAGAAACAGCAACTTGAACATAAATTTCGTTTTTTATAAAAAATTAAAAATTAAAAAAATTTTAAATGTCAATAGTTTTGTAAAAGTTCATGAGTAAGTATCTCTGTTACCATCATTTTATTTCTCTTGCGCCCTTGTAACTGAGATTACACTTTTTTCATTTATATTGATCATCTTTCTTTTTGTTGTTCCTGGTTTTATCAGTGCAAAATTGTATTTGCTGTCACGAATATCCTTTATAGTGCAAAATCTTATTACAGAGATACCATTTTAATCCAAGATGCACTATCCAGAGCTGCGGTGATTCCTCTGCTGACTATGGAATCATTGATATGATATATTCATTTGTATTATTATGAGTATACTAAGGGATTCCACATATAGTTCTATTTTTTCCTACTCCTTTGAGTTTTGAATTAATCTTGAGTCTTTGCCATATATTACAAACAATGCTTTTAAAAGTGTATCAGAATTAATGTACATGATGAAGTAAATCACACCAGTCTGTGCTCCATGAAATGATGCCAGTTTAGGAAGGTATGTGCATCTTTCCCCCCATGCTTCCTGTCCAGTGAACATGTTTACATTTCCATTCAGTGGCTCATCCATCAGGTCCCCTAGACACCAGAAAAAGCCTGCAAAACCCTACCAACTGGCCTCTTACAGGACCGAGGCAACTGAAAATCTGTGCTGCCCACCAAAACCCCAGTTCCTCTGGGGGGTACAGTCCTACCACCTGGTGCTGATGCTGGGGGTGGCTGCAGGGGAGGCCTCTGCTACTTCCACAGCCGGCAGGACTCGCTCTGACATTTCCAGGGTGTGGCAAGACCTTCCTAAGGGGGCTGCAGAAATAACCCAAGAAGACCACCTCCCCCCTGTTGCTGCAGACTTTTCAGTAAATTTTTGTGTTTGGCCGTGGTGCCTCCTGCCATTTCATGTGGACGATACTGAAACAAAGTGGAACCCTGCAGGGGTTCGCTGGAATGTGGACGCAGGGGAATAAGCAGGCCACATTCCTCTGTCTACAAGGATGTCATGGGAGACTTTTGGTAGGTGTCTTGCTAAAATAAGTCATTTTTAGCTGTGATATCTTCTTGCTCCTCTAGCGGAGTGATACAAAATGGAAATGAGGTTGGTTGGCTCGAGCTTGGATTTCGAGGAACTCATGACAGTGCCCAGCAGTCACCATTTTCTTTAATAAATACACACAAAGCCCCTTCAATCCCCTATTCTGGAGTTTTGCTGAAGCTCAACTTTAAACGTAAGCAGCGCACAGACCCATAAGTCACCTTTCCTGTTGTGCTGGAAAATCTGGAACTCATTCGCCCATCTCCGGCCTTTGCAGCCTCTCCATCCCCCAACTCCTGTTCAGATGCTCCTGCAATCACATCTGCAAGTTCTTTCAGGACTCTGGGGTGTCATTTATCTAAGGCAACAGCCAGCCTTGCTTTCATTTTAAGCAGTTAGACGCTCTTTTTGCATCTGTCTTGGGTTGAAGATCATTTTGCTTGAGAGAGAAAACAAAAGCTTTATCCTTTGTGCTGTTTGTGGGCATTAAATGAAATACCAGTTAAAGTTGGCTTCCTTTCCCTTCCCTTCTCGCCTTTCCTAAATTGAATTATTTTCTCTCACTAAATAAAAGTAAAATAGAACAAAATAAAATTATTACGGTTTGGAGAGAATAAAGTGAGGAGAAAAAAAGGAAAGAAACATCTATAAATATTGACCTTAAAGAAAATTATGTAATTTAATTCGCACATATGCCCATCGCGCAGGAGACTGTGGGAGAGCCTGTTGAAGGACAATGGCGTGAGCCCACATGTTTACTGCTTCTTCGTCAACATGACTGAAATTATGGCAAAGGGACAGACAAAAGCCATAAGCCCGCAGGACAAAGAGAACAGGAGGGAAGACGACAGCAACATAATCGAGAGGCAGAAAGAGTGGTAAACTGACTCAGCCGTCCATAAAGCTCGTTCGCGTGAGCGGGACCAGATGGCCGGGGAAGTGGCAGCATCAGCCCCTTCGGGAAGTGAGAGTAAAGAAGGGAAAGAAAACAGGAGGGGTCACATCTTTAGGACCCTTCCTCCAAACCTTCAGTCCCGCCGTGTCAGAGGACTCAAATTGCTTCCTGAATACTGCCTGCCAGATGTAAATGGAATATTTTTTTTTTCTTCTGGAGAAGCTGATCAACTCAGGAGAAAATACCTAAAAATCCTGAAACTGAGGGTGGGGAAAGGTCCTCATGGAAGCAGCTCAGCCTCCAAGAAATCCCAAGCCCCCTCCCCTCTTCCTCGTATACAAAGTGTTCAAACTGCTTTTTAGTACTTAAGTTGTAAGTAGTGACAGAGAGCCAAGGATTATCAGACATTTGAGGAGAATTTCTTATATGAAAGGTATAGTTGTAAACATCAGTAGGGAAAAAAGCAATTCAGAGGAAACTTAGACTGTACATAGAAACAAAAACTTTAAAAAAAAAAGCAAAACAAAACATTAACATCCTCAAAGAGCCAGGCAGTGGCTCTTGCCTGTAATCCCAGCACTTTGGGAGGCTGAGGCAGGAGGATCACTTGAGGCCAGGAGTTTGAGACCAGCCTGAGCAAGAGGGAGACCCCATCTCTACCAAAAATAGAAAAATTAGCTGGGCATGGTGGCACATGCATATAGTCCCAGCTACTAGGGAGGCTGAGGCAGGAGAATTGTTTGACACCAGAAGTGTGAGGTTGGAGTGAGCCATGATGCCATTGAACTCTAGCCTGGAGAACAGAGAGATACCCTGTCTCAAAAAAAAAAAAAAATCCTCAAAGAAAAGAGCAAATATTTTATCCATGAATCAAAAACAACATGGCATCAAAAATTTTTCAAATAAAACTAGCTCTTAGAAATTTAAAATACCCACCTCTAGGATGCCACCAACCATAAGACACACCATTATTTTCTGTACCATTAAAAAAGGAAAGAAAAAAGAGCAAAATAATGTATGACACAGTGCCTAACATTTACAATGTCTACCTATTTGAAAAACTCTTTTAATATTACTTAGAGATGGATGTGTTAAATATCACCATTGTGTCTACATACAAAAGAAAATATAGGCAAAACATATTACTTAAGGAATTCATAAACATCTTTACATTCAAAGTATGAGTCTTCTGAAACCAGTTCCCAGCTCAGAATCATTGACATCTTTATTTCCCCATTTAATATCTTTCTCAGTGTCATTAAGAGTATTGATGATGCATTATATTTTAGCCAGTTGCTCCACTAGTATCTCAAGGAGTTTTCCTAAACTACTGATACCCATTTTTCAATTTTGAAACTAGTGCATTTACTTTGACTTAAATTATCATTTTACCCTTTCTCCATTGAATTGCACATTACTGGATGTCATGCAGTTTCTGTTCAAAGTCCACAGAACAAATTGAGGTTTGATGCTTCAATGACAACCCTGCACAATGCACAAATCAGTCACACCAGCTCCTTGTTGCTTTGAAAGTTCTCTCATTTATTCCAAAGGATTTGGTGTTTTTCCTGTCTTTGGTTGCATTTCTTGACATGTAGCATCAATGTGTGCTACCAACAATGCATATAGCTTAATTGAGGAGATTACAAATTTGTGCATGCACAGGCAATGGCAACAATGCTGTGACTGCTGCCAGGACAACAGTCATTATCATGTGCCATTATTTATGCAATACATTCTGATTTCAGAGGTTTTAAACTATGCAAAAATATGCATCTTGAAATCAATGAACATTTTTAGAAATAACACTCACTAGAAGAGATGAAAGATAAAATTTAAGAAAATTTAAGAGAGTAGAAAAAATAAGACATAGAGAAGGAAAATAAAAGAGAAAAAGTAAAACAATTAGAGAATCAAAGCAGAAAGTCCAACAAATGAATAATAGGGGTTTGAAAAGGGAGAGAGAACAGAACAAATAGAGAAAGAAAACAACAAGGAAATAACTCAAGAACATTTCCTGGAACTGACACGCAAGAGTTTTCAGAAGGTAAGAACACGCAAAGTGCCCAGTATAATGGATGGAAATAGTAACACTCTCGGGAACATCATTGTGAAATAAGGGGAAGGAAGATCTTAAAAACTTCCAAAAGGAAAAATTGGATTTCTTAGGAAGGATTAGGTATTGGAATGGCTCTGAACTTCTTAATGACTACATTGTATGCAAAGAAAATGAAATAATATAAAAATTCTCAGGAAAATAACATTTATATTTAGACTTCTCTTTCCAGCCAAACTATCAATTACATGCAAGACCAGAATAAAGTTATCTACAGATATTCAAGGTCTCAAGAAAATTTATCTTTGAGAAAGTACTCCACCAAAATGAGGGAATAAACCTAGAAAGATGACATTGAATTTAGGGAATTCAACAAAAGAGAAACATGAAAAGAATCTCCAGTGAAAAGATGAAGGAGACCCAGAATGACAGATTTGTTGCAAGCCTGGAGAGTCACCAGTCCAGAGAGAGGCAGGTCAGAACACTCAGGGAGAGATGATTCCAAAAAGATGAGACTGATATAAAATCAGATGTATTGAGAGGAGATTTAGGCCATGGGAAAATATAGGAATATGTGTGTTATAAGTAAGTTGTTTAGAAAACTCAGCAAAGGATGAAACTTGACAGTTACCAATGCCGGGGAAAATACAAAGTTAAACAGTAGAGGAAAAGTGATCATAGCATAGTGTATGGCTCAGCTTTGCAGCAGTGACTAGCACTTAAAGTCATAATAAAGTAATTACCAAAAACAGATATAACCAATGCCATGATCTACTTATAGGGGGAGTCTAGGGTATGGTCAAGTAATTTGTGTATTAGATGGGGGCAGGGAGGAGGCAATGAAAGAAAACTAAAGCCTTACTTTCTGCCGTGGGAAGTCAGTAGATGATGCCTAAGTGTGAACAATCAAGAAATAGCAGTAGAAGTATGTTACTAGAGATATGAAGATAAAGACCAAAAGTTGCAGCTAAAAATTTGGGAAAGGTTTCCTCTTGCTATAGCTTGACTATTTTTCACCTCCAACACTCATGTTGAAATTTAATTGCCATTGTAACAGGATTAAGAGGTAGGACCTTTAAGAGGTATTTAGGTCATGAGGGCTGTGCACTCAGGAATGGACTAACGAGTTATTGCAGGAGTGGGTTCCTTATCACAGGAGCAAGTTCATTCCCTCTTGCTCTCTCTCTCACCCTCTCATGACCCTTTCGCTCTGTGAAGCCTGCCACAACGTTATGAAGCAGCAAGAAGGCCCTCACTAGATGCCAGTACCTTGATATTAGATTTCCCAGCCTCCAGAACTGTGAGCCAATAAAGTTCTGCAATTTTTAATCAACAGTTTGTGGTATTCTGTTATAGCAGCACAAAAAGGACTAAGACACCTCTAGAGATTTGATTATCAGAGCTAGGATGTAAGGGCAGTGCAGGGGACTGCTTTTTTTTTTTTTTTTCCAATAAATATAGAATCATTTCATTCCTTAAAGTGATATGCATAATAAATTTAAAACAACGACAATACCTGTAGTCCCAGCTACTCCGGAGGCTGAGGTGGGAGGATCACTTGAGCCCAGGAGTTTGAAACCACGATGAGCTATGATTGCACCATCACACTCCAGCCTAGGCGACAGAGTGAGAACTCATCTCAAACAAAACAAAACAAAACAAAACAAAACAAAACAACAACAAAATAGTTGGGGAGTAGAAACAATAAAAGAGGCATGGTAATGATTGTAATGAAGTAATCACCAGAATAAGAGCCCTGAGCCCAAGTTTCTCTAAGACTCAGTTTCTTCGCCTATAAAATACAAATTATAGAATGGACTCTAATTCCCTAGGTTGATTGCAAGGGGCAAATAAAGTAAGGTATGGTAAAGGTTTTGTAAATTTAAAACACCATACAAATGTAAGAAATTGTATTTATTAAGTATACAAGGCAAAAGGCAGATAATAAAACAGTTTAATACAAATAAACAGCTGGCTCTTTGATACTTATTTGCAGCCCTCAGCAAACTGAACTGAAAATCACTGCCAGGCATAAAAGATGTCATGGCTAACCCTTACAGAAAAGAAAGTGGTACCCCTTCCACAGAGCACTGAGGCTGCTCTTATGAAATGCCAGTGGAGTTTTCATCCAAACTAGTGCTGAGCACATATCCAGTATGTATTGTAAGATGCTTCCTGAGGTTGTTCCTGAGCTGTTTTGAGAAGACACCACACAAAACAGCTGCCTTAGGCTATTCAGGCTGCCATAACAAAATACCTTATAAACAACAGAAATTTAATTCTTACAGTTCTAGAGTATATGGAGCCCAAGATCAAGGTGCCAACAGATTCAGTGTCTGGTGAGGGCCCATTCCTCATACATGAAGCCTTCTTGCTGTATCATCACATGGTGGAAGGGGGTGAACAAGCTCCCTTGGACCTCTTTTATAAGGGTGCTAATCCCTCTCTTGAGGGCTTCACCCTCATGACCTAATCACTCCTAAAGGTCCCACCTATTAATACCAATGCATTGGAGATAGGTTTCAACATATGAATTTTTGAGGGGACACAAACATTCAGACCATAGTAGTGGCTAAGTCTGTAGTGTAGGTAATAATATTAAACAAATTTTGAATTCTTGGTTTTGATAATATGTTATGGTTATTTAAGATGTTATCACTGGGGGAAGCTGGGTGAAGGGAATTCACTGTACTATTTTTGCAACTTCTCAAAAGTCTAAAATTAATTCAAAACAAAAAGTTAAAAAACAGGCTGGGCGCAGTGGCTCATGCCTGTAATCCTAGAACTCTGGGAGGCTGAGGTGGGAGGATCACTTGAGCTCAGGAGTTTGAGACCAGCCTGAGCAAGAGCGAGACCCCGTCTCTACTAAAAAAATAGAAAAATTAGCTGGGCGTCGTGTGCATGCCTGTAGTGCCAGCTACTTGGGAGGCTGAGGCAGGAGGATTGCTTGAGCCCAGGAGTTGGAGGTTGCTGTGAACTATCACGATGCCACTGCACTCTACCCGGGGTGACAGAGTGAGACTCTGTCTCAAAAAAAAAATAGGAAACTGAACCCCGTTCCTCACCCCCATATTAAAAAAATATATATGTGTATATATATGTGTGTCTAGATCCAATCAATGCTCCAATTTCAAGGGAATCCAAACTACATCTCGTCCCCAAAAGGGCTCTGAGCCCTCCAAGAACACTGTATTTTGCCCACAGCAAGTAAAAAGCTCTATCAACACCTAACTGGCTGATCTGTTCTCTCCAAGAAGGAAGGATCTCTAGCCAGTTCCACTTTTCTGAATCATTTCTTCAATACCTCCCCTCAAACCACAATTTCATTTATGCCATTAAGAGAAATTTCCATGTACATTTACCTACCTTGAAGGAGGAAAAGAATATAATCATTTTGCTTAATTTCAGACAACAAAGCTGGAAATCATAAGCCTTGGGGAACCTGAAAATCTCCACTTTGCTTTATTTAAGGTATGCCAAGACTCCTCATACCCCTGGCACTGCGGGGAGAGGGATTTCCTGCATGCCACATCACTAATGCAAGATGCATTAGCCCATAGCTTTAGAAGTTCCAGATTTCTTGGCACCAAAGAGTTATGAATAATCCTCTCCACTTCCCTTGACTGTTGGAGGCCTGACCCCTCCTGCCCTTTGATCATGTCAGGGAGAATGCAAGAGACCAAGTTTTTTATACCCTATACTAGCAGCAATGCTTCTCCAGCTTTGGTGTATGTAGGAATCACCTGGTAAAAATACAGACTCTCGGGCCATACTCTCTGAAATTCTGGGGTGGGGCAAGTTGTGCCCAACATTGACAATGACTCCAGGTGATCTGATGTGGGTTGACTATAGATCACACTGTGGAAATCACTGGCAGAGGGTTATAAAAGGTAAAGAAAATGCTTATAAGATGCTTTTTATAAAAAATAAAGAAAATGGCTCACGATACACAAGATTTAATTAGGTGATATGAAAATCTAAGGGTTGACATGAGTATTTTAATCATTAGAAATGAAAATGTGATAATGGTTCCTCAGCTCACATTTTAGATTTAATTTTCCCTTTAGTAGTTAATCATTGAAGAATAAAATATTAGAATTGTCCAGTTATTTTCACTTGGGAGACATGACGTTGAAGTTGTTATTTCCATAAGCCTGACTGGGACAAAAGGAAGCCAGATTTCTTGGTGTTTTTTCCCCAGTGGTGAGTACTGGCACCTAAGGTAACCGAGTTCTTTTTAAAGTATCAACCAGTAGAGAGTAGAAATGGGTTAACATACACACTTGCTGAATTTACATATATTGTGATTATTTTGGAAATTTCAAGAAACAAATTGCATTTAAAGCTGGAGTGATATGGTCTTCAAATAGGCTCTTTTTAGTATTCCAGGCCAGGTCAGATTTCCCCTTCCTGAACAGTGCTCCTCTTTGCATCCTCATTTACCTTCCAACTTGGCCATTTATCTGCTTTTCAAGCACAAGACTTTTGTCCTCAGCAGGACTGTGAGTTCAGGGCAGAGCAAAAACATACCACCCTCCTGCAGAGCTTTGCATACAGCAACTGCAATAAATATCTGTTGTATGAATCCATGAATAAATAAATTTAGATGAGCAGCCAGTCAAACCACCTTCACCAGATAAGTTTGCTCTGAGGGAGAAGGAACGAATGCTAGAAAGATCACTGAATTTAGACTGAGAAGAACTGGTCTTTGCTTCCACAGTCTGTAACCTGTAAACCAGTGCAATCGAATAGAAATACAGCACAACTTACAAATGCAAATGCAAGCTACCTATGTAATTTTACATTTTTTAGTAGCTGTCTTTGAAAAAATAAAAATTAACAGGTGAAACTAATTTTAAGAATATATTTTATTTAACCCAATGTCTATAAAATATTATCTCAGCATGTAATCAATATAAACTATTAATGAGATATTTTACATTCTTTTTTCATACTGATTTTGAATGTGTGTTTTACACTTACATCTAAGTTTGGATCAGCCACATTTCAGGTGCTCAATAACCACGTATAGCTGGTGGCCACGGTGTTGGAGGACACAGCCCCAGAGGTGTGCTGGCTATGAACAAACCTTGATTTGCTTATTTGGAACATTGGAATAATACCTACCTCATAGGGTTTCCGTGGGGATTAAATGAGACAATGGGGTGTGAAGGTACAGGGGGCTTAAACTCAAAGGTTTGTTTCTTGCTACACATCCATGGATGGTGGAGTGAGGACTCTGCTCTCTCACTTAAAGTTTCCATTGTGTCCTTTTACATTGGGGGAGCAAAGTAAGTCATATGACCACCCCTAAACATAAGTGGGAGTGGAGTGGAGAACTGCAATCCTGCCACATGTCTGGAAAGTAGAGAGCAAGAAATATTTGATGAATATCACAAAGGAGTAACGCACAGGGTATTTCAGAACAATCACTCTAATAATCATTTTTAGTAACTTTCTGAAGAACCCATTGCTCTAGTCCATCCTAGCACCTGAGACAGCATTTTAAACACAGTTTTTTCTCCCAGCATGTTTGTGTAGAGGGGTAAATGTGGGGGAACCACATCAAACATCCCAAAATGGTTTTTGTTGCTGTTGTTGTTTTGTAATAGAGATGGGGTCTCATTTTGTTGACCAGGCTGGACTCGAACGATCCTCCCACCTCAGCTACCCAAATAGCTGGGACTACTGCCCAAAATGTTTTCATACTGTTAATACCAAGGTCTTAATCTTGCTGTGCCTGTACAAATACTGATCCTGCCTGGAGTACTCCTCATCTATCCAGAGTCAAGTCAAATGCCATTTGCTTTATTCATTATTTAGACAGATCTCTCCGCTGTGCTCCATGGAGCTCCACTGTCCTAGGAGCTGGTGATACCCCAATGAACAAACAGCAAGTCTCTACCCACATGGAGCTTACTTCCCTGTGTTTCTTCTACAGAACTCAGTCTTCCCCTCCTAAGTGGGACACTTCTGTGACAGCCTCCTGCAGGACAGCCTCTTGTTTAGATGTCCTTCTCTCTCACTTCTGTGGAGAAGGATCAGGGCCTTACTCACATTTAGCACCAGCTTCTTTATATTCTCTAGAGTTTGGAGACAAGGTTGCTAAAAGGTTAGCCTCTGAAACAAAATGCAGAAGTCAACCCACGAGTCTGGTATAGATGCAATTCTTCCTGGGAGAGGGCTGCTGATGGTGTATCTTCTGAATTTAGGTGTGATGACCAGGATATATTATAAAATCAGCATAAGAGGTATTAGTGCATTGTATGCTCAATAAAAAATGTGACAAGAGAGCAAGAGCTGATTACCAAAACGCAAGGAAGTGAACCCTGGCATCTGACAGCTCCCCAGGCATTAGAGATGCAAGACGTATGTTGGAACAGTTTTGTCATCTGTAAAATGGGGATAGTACCTACCTAATGGGCTGTAGAGATGAAATGAGAGAATCTTCGTAAAGGACAGTGCCTGGTGCTTGGTAAGAACCCAATATACGAAGTTATTATTATTTAAATAATTATGTCAGTGATTATGAATCATGTTTATTATTGCTTTAGATTACTGCTTTCATTATCATTGGCTTGGGGAACCGCCTTCTACCCTGTGCGTTGAGCAGGTCTGCTTTAGTCACTCTGAGTTCATTTGGCTGAAGGGACTTTGACTAGCTTAAATTGGGCTTATCTTCTGTTCTGGTAACCAAACTAGGAGAAAGTGAACCTGAGGCTATGGCAGCCGTCCTCCCAGATGCATGAGGAGACTATTTCCAAGAAGAAGCCCAACATGGGAGGCATTTTAAAAAGAGAGAGAGAAAAAAAGCAGCACCCTGATGACATTATCAGGGTCCCCATGTCCAGATCTGCTTAAAGTTGGACCCACTTTTTTTTTTTTGAGAAAATGCGTGCGACTTTGAAGTAGGGTGTTGATCCAGGTAAGGGAGTCATTACCGTCAGCGTGCTGTCCAGGAGTCGGGTCACTGGGCTTGCCGAATCTTGTCCTGGGTCTGCCTGAAGCAAAGACCCATGTCGTTGTCTACGTCTAGGCTCTTCCTTTATCCCTGCTAGCCCTCCCCGGGGACACAGGCATTGCACTCCTTTTCTAGGGGTGTTCTTGTGGCTGCCTGCACCCTGGCTGTGCACACTGTAAAGCTGCCAGTGATGGAGGGACGCACGACTCACTTTCCCCTTCCAGAGCGGGAACGAGGGCTGGGCGCTGGGGTGTGTGCAGCGCCTCGATGCTGGGGTGCTCCCCTCTGGTTAAGAGGTTACCCTCCTTCTTCCACTTGCCTGCTCTGGGGGGCGGTGGACACGACGATCCCCTCCAGAGCCAGGGCTCCTCAGCAGGGGGCCGTGTGGAACACCAGACATTTATCATAAAATTCACTTTTTATGATGCCTCCTTATCATAGCTGGGGGTTTGATGGACATAAAATTTTTCGTACCTCTAATCATAACTTATCAGTGAGGATGCGGTGAGACCTTCTGAAATAAAACATAGGCATGTAGCATTTTATATTTCAATACTAGCAACAATAGAGAAAAATAAATGAGAAAAATTACATTACAAATGTTATTCAGCAGAGTTTTTGGTAGACCGTATGTGGAAAGTTTAAGATGGTGTTTTTTTCAAAAGAAAACAAAACTATTTATGGCCTAAATAAATATTCAGCAAATCAAAAAAGAAATAAAGATGCCTGGAGCCATTTACTGCTGAAGCAAGTCGTCTCATGCATTACAGTGAGCCCTGAGGGGTCACCAGGTTACGGAGCCTCACGGTGATGAACTTTTCTTCATGGCGCTTCTGCAGAAAGTTCCGTGTTTTCCATGATCTTTGTATTAGAAGGCAGGGGGTTGTGAATGCATTTAGGGAAACGTTCCATCCAAAAAAAAAAAAAAGACATAGGCACGTAGGTTTCTCCGAGGCTGACCTCACAAAGGTCGTCAGATTTAAAGACTGATGAGTGTTAGGGACATACTCCTTAACGTGAGTGTAGACTTTTGATCATTCTTTTACCAATGATAAAATCTGGCCCAGAGATCTAAAGGAATTTGTTCAAGTTCACTAGAGTTTACTTACATTACATTTGTTTACTTGAACACTACGGTGCAAGCTGTGATTCTCCTCTGCCCAGCGTGCCTTCCTTTGAAGGAATGGCCTCTCTCCTTGCTGGGCGTGATGGTTCTGGAGATGCCTCAGTCCCAGCACCGGATGCTCCCCAGGTGACCCCAGGGGTGGGGAGGAGCTCTAGTCAGGGTGCTCACCCACTGATAATGGTGATTCTAAAGTGTGGGCATGAGACCACTTCGTATCACTAAATGGAACTGGGCTGCACATTGGATGGATTAGGTTTTTATACTTGTTTCTAGTACTTGCTCTATATTTATGCTTCTACTCTCAGTTTTAGTGACTATTTCTAAGAATATTTCTGGTGATTTAAGAAACAGTATCTGTGTACTTTAGGGATTTGGTTCTTTCAAATCGAAAATGCTCTGTTCAAAATCCCCCTGAGAGGTGGGGCCAGGGCTTGTTTACAATAGTCAGGCAGAATTTTGGGGAGAGAAATGAAACTTTTTATATCTTGATTGTGGTGGTGATTACTACCATATGCATTTGTCTAAACTCATAGAATTAAGTATCAAAAATGGTGAGTTTTATGATCTGTAAATTATACCTTGAAGAGGATCAGAACATACCACCCCAAAATATGTCACTTTGGTATAAGGACTATTTTGAGCCAAAGGCAGTTGAGAATCAACAGATACAGAAGAGTTTTCTGCCTTCTCCTTATCTATCTAAAAGCAGTGCATAAATTTCCCTTTGTGAAGGTGCCTCCTGGCTGTACCAGAAAGAGAAGAGTGACTCCTATCACTGAAGACAGGGGATCAATGCTGCAATGAGTTTGTATGAACAGACCTTACTGAAATAACCCTACCTTCCATTATTTTCCCCCATATATTTCCTGGTCACTGCACCACAATTTATCTTCCCCGGAAGCCCAACCCTTTTTTCCCAAAAGTGTATATAAGACCCAGAGTTTAACTACCTCTTTGAGGTTCACTTCTTTTCTGTGAACTCCTATGCATGCCAATGTTAATAAAAATCATGTGCCTTTTCTTCTGCTAATTAGTCTTTTGTTAGTTTAATTTACAGGCCCCCAAATACTAAACACAGTAGGGTAGAAGTTTTTCCTTCCTGACAATCTGAAAAAAAAAACCAACACCAAAAAACCCAGAGAAATGTTTATGTAATATTAGTAATTGGGGGGAAAGAAAAAAAGGTCACCAAATATTAATAGCATGCTCACTTTGATCCTACAGTGGACATCTTTGGTTTTGGTCTGCCCAGACATCTCTTTCCCTCTGGGAGTCTGCCTCTCCCTGATTCCAAGTGGTCCAGATGTAAGTCAAAGATAATGCCATGCCTTCTCCCTCTCTGATCAAAGGGACAGGCACATGACCCTGCTTGAACCAATAATAGTAACCCCATCCCTTTGGCAACATACCTAGAGAAGGTATGTGACTAAAGCAGGGCCAATCAGAGTTCACCCCTACATTTATAAAAAGACGAGGGTAGAAAGCGGTCTCTTTTCTGTTCTTGCTACCAGTATTCCTACCATTTGATTTTAAAATGGAAGCACAGAAATCCAGTTTCTGCCACCATTCCTCTCACTACACTGCGCTGAGCTAAGTGTCTTTCATGGGCTGTGCCCGCCCTCAACCTTGCCGCCTGATGCCAAACTCTGCTTTTACAAAGTTATACGCCCACCAAGAGTGTATGATGGTTCTAGTGGCTCCATGTCCTCACCAACACTTGGTATTGTCAGAACTGAAATTTTTGCCAATTCCTGCTCTGTCTTAAACCTGCATTTATCTGTTTACAGTGAGGTTGTGTGTGTTTTCAATGTTCATCAGTCATGTAGGTTTTCTCATCCGTGAATTCTTTATTTATATCTCTTGCTTATTTTTCCATTGGGTTATCTTTTTCTCATTGATTTGTGAGGGTTTTTTTTTTTCAATATATTCTGCATACTATTTCTTTGTCAGCTAGATATATTGAATTGGTCTTTTCCCATTTTTTCACTTTTTTTTTAACTTTTAAAATATAGCCTTTTGGCTGGGCACAGTGGTTCATGCCTGTAATCCTAGCACTTTTGGAGGCTGAGACAGGAGGATCACTTGAGGGCAGAAGTTTGAGACCAGCCTGAGCAAGAGCAAGACCCCATCTCTACAAAAAATAGAAAAATTAGCGGGGTGTGGTGGCGCGCACCTGTAGTCCCAGCTACTCGGAAGGCTGAGGCAGGAGAATCACTTGAGCCCAGGAGTTTGAGGTTGCAGAGTGAGTTATGATGGCGCCATTGCACTCTAGCCTGGGTGACAGAGTAAGACCCTGTCTCAAAATAAATAGACAAATAAATATACAGCCTTTTTTTGAAAAGAAGTTTAAAATTTTGATGTAATCAAATTTATTGCTCTTTTCTCTATGGATTATGATTTTTACATCTTGAGTAATAAGTCCTCTTCTATTTTGTTCTAAATTTTAAAAATTTTGCTTTTTACATTTAGGTTTTAATTCACCTGAACTCATATTGTGTATACAGTGTGAGGTAGGGACTTTTTTCTTTTCTTTTCTTTCTAATTTTCGTGTAGATAATCCATTGTCTTAGTATCATTTATTAAAAAGTCTCTACTCTGTTGAAGCATCCTTCCCCACACTGGTCTGTACTGTCAACGCTATCATTATCAAGGCCCCTTACGTGTAGGCTCTTTTTATTTCTCTTTCTTTTGTCATCAATTTGGGGTTGCTCTTTTTATTATTGAGGTGAAGTTCAAATAACATAAAATTAATCATTTTAAAGTGAGCGATTTAGTGGCATTTAGTACATTCACAATGCTGTGCAACCACCACTTTTATCTATAGTTCCAAAGCATTTTTGTCACCCTAAAAGGACCCATACCCATTAGGCAATTATTCCCCAATGTCTCCTCCTCCTCCTAGCCATCGGCAATCACCAATCTGCATCCTGTCTCTATAGTTTTACCTATTCTGGACATTTCATATAAATAGAATCATATAATATGTGACCTTTTTTGTCTGACTTCTTTCACTAAGCATAATGTTTTCAAGGCTCATTCATGTCGTAGCATGTACCAGTACTTCATTCTTTTTTATGGCTGAATAATATTATATCTTAGGTATATGCTACAGCTGGTTTATCCATTCATTTCTTGATGGATGTTGAATTTTGTAAAATGGTTTTTTGCATAATTTAGGATGATCATGAGGTTTTCTTTATTTTATTAATATGGTGTATCACATTGATTGATTTTTGCACATTGAACCACCCTTGCATTCCTGGGATAAATCCTAATTCGTCATGGTGTATAATCTTTTAGGATGCTGTTGGATTGGGTTTGCTAGTATTTTGTTGAGGGTTTTTACATTCTTTTATTTTTTAAGATAGTTGGAATTAATTTTTTAAAAACTTGTATCTTAATCCATACAGAATTTGGCATCAGGGAATGGAGTGTGGCAGGCAATAGATCTTACATATGGAATTGGGTGAACTTGGGTGTAGGCTACAAAGCACCAAGGACTCTTCCCGTCTGGGCTGGGAAGCTGGCAATCCTTGGTGCATGGAAACAGAACTGTTGGTTAAACTGAAGTTTGTTGTATATTGGCATCGAAGCATTTGTGACACTTGTAGAAAAATCTCAGGATATTGGATGCATTTTTAGCCTTCAGAAAGGAGCTAGAGTAAAGAGTCAAACTTAGCTGAAGGAGTACCATCTGAAAGAAAAGAAGGAAGGAAACGCAACTTTCCTTAGAGATGTCCTTTCTACCTCCAGAAGGAAATCCAAAAGTGTTGCATATCTGGTTGTCTGAAGCCAGCCAGAATTTGAAAAGCCAAATTATCTGTCAAGCTAAAGATAGTATCAATTGAGGAAGGAAAATGCAAGATATAGCAGAAGGTAAAATTGGAACTCAGGGACTCCAGCCATCTTCCCACCCCACCTCTCCCCTCTCCTAAGCATCTGCAAAGCACCCACTGGCTCCCAAGGGGATGACTCTGCTCACTTTGAATACTCAGTTGGGATGCAGCCTAGAAACATGAAATAAATTTTTGGCACCTTCCCACCCAAGATTACTGTATGTGTTTCATATTGCTGCCATGACAAATTACCATAGATTTACTGGCTTAAAACAATACAAATTTATTATCTTATAGTTCTGGAGGTCAGAAGTCCCAAATGGGTCTTATTGAGCTAAAGTCAAGAGGCTGGTAGGACTTCACTCCTTTCTGGAGGCTCTAGGGAGAATCCATCCTTGCCTTTTCCAGGTTCCAGAGGCTGTCCGCATTCTTTGGCTCATGGCCCCTTCCTCCATCTTCAAAGGCAGCAATGGCCAATCAAGTCTTTCTCACAATGCATCACCCTAATACTGACTCCTCTTCTTCCATGTTTAAGGACCCTTATGGTTACATGGGGCCCACCCCAGTAATCCAGGATAATTTCCCCATTTGAAGGTCAGTTAATTAGCAATCTTAATTCCCCCTTGCCACGTAACCTAACATAGTCACAGGTTCTGGGGGTTAGGATGTGGACATCTTCAGGAGAACACTATTCTGCCTACCACAATTATTATTTTGAATTTTCGTATTGCTGCAAAACACTACTCTAAGTAGCTAAATTTATTTAAAATTTCCCTGTTGATACACTCCTTGGATCTGTTTTTCTTTTCCTGTAATAAATGATATTATAACAAATGCCTTTGTAAATATAATTTTATATTTTGGATTTTTCTTTGGTATTGTTAGAATAAATTATGGAAATATTATGTGACTTTTAATACTCACATTTATATTGTTTTCTAAAATAGCTGTACTAATATCACACATTCATTTCCAGTATATCAGAATATCACTTCAGGCCGAGCTTGGTGGCTCACGCCTGTAATCCTAGCACTTTCTCCGAGGCCGGCCAAGGCGGGAAAATCACTTGAGGCCAGGAGTTCAAGACCAGCCTGAGCAACATAGCGATCCTCCTTCCTCAGCTTCCCAAAGTGCTAGGATTACACGCATGAGCCACCACGGCCAGCAGATTTTTGGCTCTCTTAATCACTGCAGCATCTGCAGCACCTAGCACGGTGCCTAGCACTTCAGTTAGTCCTCAGTAAATGTCTGTGGAATGAATGACTAGAAAAGCATAGTGAAGTGGTTAAGAGTTTAAAAGTCAGACAAATCTGGCTCAGGTTTACAAATGTTTTACATATAGTCATTTCTTTAATCTTCACAACAACCTTATAAAGTAGGTACTATTTCTGGCATAGTCACCGTCTTTCAGTCAAGAAAATTAAGGTACAGAGAAGTTAAGTAAGTCTCCCAAAACCTCACAGCAAGTAAATGGCAGACAGGGATTTAAGTCCAGGTGATAACCTCTGGCTGCAGCAGCTATGTTCTTAACACTGCACAGCTTCTCCGATGTACTGGTGTCTCCCTCATAGGACTGTTATGGGGATTAAGTAATATAATAGGAAGAAAGTCCTTCCATGCCTAAAAAGTGCTAGATATATAATAAAGCCCAAGAAGTTTTTGTCATTCATTTACTATCTTACTATTATTATATTTTGTATCATTCACCCTTTATATATTAGCTTCAAAAAGCTTTAGTTGTCCATTTTCAAGTGGGTTTGTATCATAAAAAGTTACTTCTCCCTAAGGCTTTCTTATTTTATGTATGTAGTATTTGTCTTACTAGATGGAATGTTATATACCGTGACTCCTGTTTCTGTCCCCTGTGGACTATAATAAAACAATACTCCAATAGCCTTCTCCTTGTGACTGACACAACCCCAATAGACCTAAATAGGGAAAGGCCTGCAACTTACAACTATGCCTTCTTCATTACACAACAATGTGAATGTACTTAATGCCACCAAACGGTTACACCTAAAAATGGTTAAAATGGTATTTTACCACAATAAATAAACCAACAAACAAAAAGGTATCTTTGTCAAGCTTAAGTGGATCTTAAAAGAGTAAGATTCCAGATCCATAAACATCTCTAGCAGGGATAAATTTTCTAAAGAGCTTAAAAGTGAAAAGATGCCAATATCCAGCAATAGTATCATTAATATTCTCTTGATAATGCTTTATCTTTTCCTAATTTCTCCTTGTATTAAAAAATTAATAACAACCCCTCCATCAAGAGTAAAATGGGTAAAGGACAAATTTCTGGAATATTATTATTAAATATTTACATAATTAGAAGTATTAAAATATATATATGAGTTTGCACAATTGCCCTCATGACTCATCACTTAAGAAGGATTTCTCATGTGTTGCACACAGCTAAGTCACTACATTAAACAGACAATACCCTGGGGTAACAGAAAGAATTGTCTCATGTGTCATAGTCAGTGAATCACTCAATTAAATAAGCAATTACATGATCAGTTCCAGTAGAGGTCACTGCCATTTGTTTCAAACTCATATCATTATTGATTTAGAAGAAAACTTCAAGATCATGTACTAAAATTATTAATTTGGAAGATGAAAATTTTTTTAACACTTCCTCTGTATCTCTTCACTTTGAATAATCTATTTTAAACCTGTGAGCCAATATATTATAAAAGTTATATACCCCTTAATATTTTGAAATTAAAAAAAGAAGAAAAAAGTTATACAGACTACTTGAGGGACAACTATTGGCTGATGATAAATGTTTTTAAAAACAATTGTCAGAAATCATTTCTATAATTTGCAACTACTTAGTAATTGATGTATTATGGAAAAGATAGGTTGTAGGGTAAATTATCACGGTTGTCTGACCTATCCAAAAGTAATTTTTTTAACAAAATAAAAATATTATATATTAACATATTAATCTAAATGACATTCCCACTAAAAAGAACCAGGGCTTCCTGGAGATGTGGCTGATTTCAGGTTTGGGGCAGGGAGTACATGTTAGGCCTTGATCATTATTGTTCCAGAAGGTAAGAAAGTGTTCAGAAACGCATGGGGGCATGTCAAAAAGACACAGGAGCCTACTAGAAGAGGCTTCTGCTGGCCAAATTTGGAAAAATTTGAGTACCAAAAGAAAAAAAAAGATGGCAATGGATTAAAACAAATTCAATTAAAACAGAATCCAAGCATCCAGGATCCCCCCCAAAAAAGGTGGGGTAAGAAAAGGCTCTTATTTACAAAAAAAAAAAAAAAACCCAGCTAATAAATATAGAAGGAATGATTGATTTAGCAAATCATTATTACTTTACCAATTTAATGACTGATTCCAACAAGTATCAACAATGGATGCTAAAGCCATAGGTGAACATTGCTGGGACCAGGGGATATACACTATATTCAAATATCACAGATTGTTTATTAATTGCAAAGGGGAAATGGAGATACCTGGTACACAACACCTTAACCAAATGATCAAACTCGACATCCTCAAAGTTAGGGCAAACTGACATGACGTACCTACTGGTGTAATGTACTGAGAAAAGCACACCACCACCTAGGGCCAAAGTGAACAACCCAAATCTAATTCTGAGACAATCTATTAAAAAATAGGCCTGGACTTTTTGCATGTTGTATCTCAAAAGAAGAAAAAAAGGCAGCAGAACTGTTTGAGATTAAAGGGGACTAAAGCTACATGACATTAAATGCAATACATGATCCTAGATTGGATCCTGGATTAAAAAGAAGAAAATCTTATGAACAGCATTATTGGGACAACTGGGGAAATTTGATTATTGACTGTTATTTTTAATATTTGGACAGTAAGTGAATTTTTGATAATATTCTATCAATGTTACATTTCTTTAATATGACCAGGTATAGTGGCTTCATAGGAAAAGGTGGTTTTTCTTAGGAGTGAGGTATTAAACAGTTAGGAATACAGTGTAATAAGGGAGGTTCTTTGTGCTATTCTTTTAGCTTTTCTATAGGCTTGAAAATTTTCAAAATAAAAAGTTTGGGGAAAATTGCATTAAGAAAACTCCAGTAAAAGGCTCTTTACCAGGCATGTTTTATTTATTCACGTTTTTGCTTAACGTCGTCTTTGTTTTATCTAGTCTTGTGAAATTCCATATTAAGGCTTGTCAGTTATTTTGTAATACTTTAAACATAGTAATTATTTTGGACCACATGAAATAGACAATTAATGCAGTTAAATCTCCCTCCCAAGTTTATTCTTTCTGTAAAATATGTTGGAAAAGGAACCATCCTAAAATTCCAAGTTTTAGGTTTTCTAAGAAGGAAATTGTAAAGAGTGAACATTCTGCTGTGGGCCACCATGTTGGGAAGGAGAAGATGAAATTGGGGTCAGGGGATTTTAAAGCTGGCAGGGATCTCAAAGTCATGAATGCATCATGGGCAGGGCGCGGTGGCTCAGCCTGTAATCCTAGCACTCTGGAAAGCCCAGGCGGGAGGATTGCTTGAGCTCAGAAGTTCGAGACCAACCTGAGCAACAGCAAGACTAAAAATAGAAAAATTAGCCAGGCTTCACGATGCACCTGTAGTCCCAGCTACTCGGGAGGCTGAAGCAGAAGGAGCGCTTGAGCCCAGGAGTTCGAGGTTGCAGTGAGCTATGATGATGCCACTGCACTGTACCCAGGCAGACAGAGTGAGACTCTGTCTCAAAAAACAAAAACCAAAACCAAACAAACAAAAGAAAGGAAACTGAAACCTCCTCCTCACTACCCCCCTTATGAAAGAAAAAAGAAAAAAAGTGAATGTATCGTGGTTTTTTCTCTTAAGTGGCTCAATATCTGCTTGGTCATTCTGACACACGTGCAACCTGGAAATACAGAGTTAGCACACATGGACGACCTTTGATCTGGCGGGGGTTGGGGGTGGGAGTTGGGAGCTCCTCAGTAAATATTCTCCTTTTCTGTCCTGCTGGGGACAATTCTGAGGTGGATTATACAAGGCTCCTCAGAGACCTTCCAGTAGGAGTAAACTCCAGTTACCTAGAGCAAAGAAGAGTTTGAGAATGCATTCTTCTATTTCACTCTTCCAAGTCCCTGCCGTGTTAGGATACCTTCCCAAAATCAACTATGTGCATACAAGCACATTTCTCAGGCTCTGCTTGAAGTACTCACATTCCACAGGGCCTTTCTTGGTACCTCTGAGTCCTGAGCCTCTCAGTTTCTCCAGAGAGAATCATTTTACTTTCAGTTGACACCCTGCCTTGCCGTGGTTAGGAGCACATCCAAATTTCCGGCGAAGGTACTGGAAACTTCTTCACAAGCTTCCCACATTATAAATGTTTGCGGATATCTGTTGTCTGTGATGGCTCTTTGCCCTTGTAAATTTCAATAATTTAATCTTGTATTGTTATTTTAGCTAGGAGCACTGAAATATACAATAACCAAAATTTCTTTAGAACTCAGATGGACTCAATAGCAGAATACAGCAGAATGGAGGTGATAGAGTGAAGATTTAGTGAACTTGAAGATAAAACAAAAGAAATGACCAACCTGAATGACAGAGAAAATAGACTAAAAAAAAAAAAGAAGAACAGAACTTCAGGTATTAGTGGGACTATAACAAAAGATCAATAATTCATTATCATTTGCCTTGTTTTTGCACCTTTTGAACTGTTCATATGGTATTTCTCCTGTTTGTGGTGGTGGTGGTAATACGGTGAATTGCATCGATTTTTTGGAACATTTGCATTATCTTAGTGAGGATATATTATCCTTTTTGTTTATTGTTAGATTCTAATTGCTAATGTTTTACTAAGGGTATTTGCATCCATGTTCATGGAGACATTGAAGGAAATGACATAAACATAAAAATATTAAAGTAATAATAATCTGGATTTAAACACATGCATTATGGTAACAAAGACTGAGGAATACTGGGCTGTTAAGAAATACATAAGTGTATTATGCTCCTTATCTTGAAAGGGGGTGGAGAATTGGGCATAGCACCATTTCACTTTTGGCTTTGTCTTTTACAGAAATGCTGATTTCTTTGAATAGCTTAAAGGTGGTCACTAGTAGAATTTTAAAATCAGTTATAAAACAAAATAACACAAGAAAGATCACTGTATCTGTTATAACAATGAGTATAAATAGATTAAACTCCCTGTGAAATGACAAAGATTCTCAGACTAACACAAAAATAACATCCAACTCCAACTATATGGAATTTATAGGGACACCATTAAAAATAAATAACAGAAAAGATTAAAGGCACTTTCTTTTCCTAGTATTCCAACAACTTAAAATACAGATGATGAATTTTATTGATTGTTTTTTTATATATGCTACTTTTAAAACAAACTTATTGGACTATTACTATAATACGTTATAGTAATAAGTTTTCTAATATTCGATTATCCTCTACTTTCTGATATAAACACAAAAAGAAAAGATGGCCAAAGATTTATCAGACATTCCTAAACAAAAAATAAATTCATAAAGCTATGGTAACAATACTAATATCATACAAAGAAGAAATCAAGGCAAAAAGCCTTTATTGGCTATTTTATTTCACTTTATTTTTTGCTCATTTCTTTATCTTTTAAAAACAGAAACAATACATAGGCAGGGCTGGGAAGCAGAGGTAATACAGAACATTATAAAATTGAAAGTTTAATTTTGCCTTTGCCACAGCCATAAACCCACCTGCTCCTGAAAGGAAACCGCTGTTACATGTTAATAAAGGTTACAGTTCAAGTATGTGAAAACAGTGAATACAATGGTGTCAAAATATAAAAGCCAAAAATATAAAAGCCAAAGAAGAAATGAGTGAATAAAATGCCACATTTGTAGGAATTAAAAAAAAATTTTTTTTTAAAGATAGGGTCTCACAATGTTGCCCAGGCTGGAGTGTGGTGACTATTCACAGGCGTGATCATAGCACACTGCAGCCTCGAACTCCTGGGCTCAAGAAATGCTCCCACATCAGCCTCCCATGCAGCTGGGACTACAGTGTAGAATTTTTAATATATCATTCTCAGTCTTTGCAGAATTATACAAGCAATAAATAAACCAGATTATGGATGCTAGAATAATAAAATCAACAAACTTACTTTAATAACTGCATGTCAAATAATGTACCTTTTCAATGGAGAAGATACTTTTTTCCCAATGTCAATGGAATTTATTATAGGGCTGCAAAGAAAATACTGAGTAAAAAAAAATTTTTTTTGGCCCTGTGTGAGAAAAATACTGATAAAATTTAAAAGTGGAGATTATATAGAGTACATTCTCTGACTACAATGCACTAAGATAAAAAATTAGCAATAAAATTTTAAATTCCAAATAACAAAAATACTTGGAATTTTAGCTACAAATATATTTAAACATTAATATGCATTACACATAGGAAGAACTATCCAGATTCTAGAACTGATTTCCTTCAAGTGTTTTTTTTCCTCATAGATAGACCTATATATGAGGGCTGTCTGGAAAGCATCCAGCCATTATTAATAATATTTTTCATATTACATGCCTGGATAATTTCTGGCCTCATACACACAAAAAAAATTATGAATTGAGCCTCAGTTTTGCAATGATACAAGAAAAAACTGATTTTTATCCCGTGAAGAAAGGCATATAAATTTTGTGTTAACCTTAATGTAATTACAGACTTTGTGAAGTTACAGATAACAGTTGAGTGAGCATGCTACTCATGGAAGAAAGCGGTATTTTCCTAGACTAGATTTGTTTTTTACTGATCTTTATCATCATGATCACTGAAATTAATAAAAGAAAAAGAAATAAAATAGCAAGCACTTCATTTATGCACATATAACCAGATAATTTATCAACTATAAAGAAATAGAAGTGATGGGAGAATCAATGAACAGAAAAGCCTACTAAGATGTGGCTAAATTCAATCATATTTCCCCAACATGAAAATATTATGCTGACATAATATTCTACAGTAAAGAAGCTGCAGGAGTTTTTGTTTGTTTTTGAGTAAACACCTCTTGCTACTGCTGGGTCAATCAATTATGGCTTCTTCCTCCATATCAAACAGTGTGGGATGGTGTTTGATTGATTGGCAGCCAATCAAATGAAGATTTGCTCTGTCCCCATGACAAAGCCTGTTGCTCCAAGGCAGCTTTCATTACCTTATGAACTGTTGTGTGTCTCTCAGTCTTAAACTGCACCATAGAAACATCCTGCCCTGAGGATTTCGCGTTAATATGATTGTTTTAGTCCTGACGCATTTCTCAGAATTCATCTGGCAGGGTTGATGCCAGATTCTCTTGGGTTCTGACTTCACAAATGAGACACCTGAAGAAATGGAGCAACGGAGCTCTTACCAGGAGTCACAGACTTAATGAAGTGGAATGGAGGGATCATTTGGGGTTTTCTCCTTTCTTATTCTTTGCATATTTAGTCTTTCTCCAGTGTTTACTCTGACTAGCCTAGCTAGCAATTATTCCATTTCATAGGATAGGTTTAACTTTTGTTCTTGTGTTCCAAGAACCAGTTAGAGTTATTCAACAAATCTTCTAATTCATTAACTTGTTTTGTTGCTATTCTTTCTTTCTGTTTTTTTTTAAGAATATTGCTGTCATCCTTTTAAAAATCTTTTTTGTAATTTGCTTATTGAATAATTCTTATATTTCCTTAATAAAGAATGAAAGCATTGAAGACCATGAAATTTAGTCTTGGTATAGCATTAACTTTGCTTCATGTGTTTTGATCTGTATTAGTAGTAGTAGTATTTTCTACTAATCATTGTTTAAGATTTCCAAGTTGTTGAGGTTTGTTTTGCCCCCTTGCTTCTATTACTGGTTTTCTCTTTTATTGCATTTTTTATTATACTGAATTTTTTATTCAGGGAAAGTAGGATATATCCTCTTACATTACTTACATATTTGACTTTTTAAATTATATTACTTTATCCTCTTTTTTCTTAGTTTTTCTTCATAGTGAGAAAGGTGTATTAATTTTTCAGTATTTTTTTTGTTGATTATTGTTCTATTTCATGAAGTTTGTGCTTCGTATATTTTGATACTTTGTTATTTGGGGTGTATAATGTTTCATGATGTTTATATATTGTCTATAAGTACATTTAACTATTACTAAGCAAACCTTTTTGTTCTATTTACTTTTTTTTTTTTTGCCTTAAATTAAACTCCTTACCACTACTTTCTTTTTGTTGAATTGGCTAGCTACACTTTTGGTCATTCTTTTTAAAAATTTGCTTTCTGAGGTCTTTTATGTTTGGTGTGCCTCTTGTACATGTGGTTCAGTTTTATATTTTCACATAATCAGGGTCTTTATATACAGCATGCATTTTTATATATATATTTTAAGAAATTGATAAAATTTTTTTAAAAAGAAAAAAAGGAGAAAATCCCGTATTTCCATCCAGAGGGAAGTGATAATATTTTGTTATATTTTTCCTTTCTTTAAATGCATTAAATATAAACTTTTAACTAGGTTTTTAAAAAATAATAAGTAGCTCTACATGGCAAAAAAATTATAAAGAATAGTTAAAATAAAAAATACAAGTTGACTTCTGACTGTTGAATAAAAATTATAGAAGGCCATTGTTTTGGACTAAGCTCTTGTACCAGACTAAAAATCAAAACAGAGTTACTTATGCTCAAGTTCTAAGTCACCAAACCCCAACCAAGTTCTCATCTGACCTAAGAATTCAGGAGAGAGATAACAGCCAATTTCCCAAACAGGCCAGTTTAAATCTTCAATCGGCAGGAAGAAAGTTCCCTCTGCTTTAATCCTTACACAAAAAAGGTAGTCTGATTTAACCTGACGTTAACTAATCAGTTATTTTTCTATTGTTCCATCTTCCTGTCCTTGTCTTACAAGAAAAAGTAACTGAAAAGGAACGAATACACACTTTGTTCTTTGCTTCTGCTTTCTTCAGCCCTTCTTTGTCTATAAAGCCAATCCCTTCAGCTCAGCGGAATACGTATTCTATTTTATGGAATGAAGTGTTGCCTGATTCCAGAATTGCCATAAATCCAATTGAGATCTTTAAACTAAATTTGTTGTAATTTTGTCTTTTGACACTACCCTTAGTCCCACTGTTGTCAAAATCACACAGGGTGGGGGTGCGGGTGCGGGGGTGGGGGTGGGGGGTCAATCTAGGTCTAGTTGCTCGTCACGCAAAGATCTAACCATTGAGACTATGAGGGTTGCCAAGGAAGAAAGGAATTTTTTAATACGACAGACGTCTTGTCGGGAGAATGGGAGAAGTTGCCTCAAATCTGTCTCTCTGACTAACAGAGATCTTGGGCTTTTTAAAGAGGGGCTATATGCCTTGGGGCAGGTAAAAGGGGATGGTGAGTTCTTCCATCAAGAAGTCTTCCCTGGGGCCTACAGAATCTTAACTCCTTTGTCTTGCAGAAAATCCATCATTTCTGGGGAATAACTCAAAAGTTCAAGTAGTTAGTTAAGGGAGAGGATTATAAAAAACATATAGGTGTTACTGAAATTTGTTCATGGAGCTGGTTGCACCACTTTCCAGAAATAATTTTTAAGATTTGGCCAGGCATAGTGGCTCATGCCTATAATCTCTGCACTTTGGGAGGCTGAAGCAGGAAGATTGCTTGAGTCTAGGAGTTCGAGACCAGACTGGGCAACATAGTGAGACCCCATCTCTACAAAAAAATAGAAAAATTAGCCAGGCATGGTGGTGCATGCCCGTTGTCCCAGCTACCCAGGAGGCTGAGGCAAGATGATGGCTGGAGCCCAGGAGTTCGAGGTTACAGTGAGCTATGATGGTGCCACTGCACTCCAGCCTGGATGACAGAGAAAGACACTGTCTATAAAAAAATAAAAATTTTAAAAAATATTTTATGCATTTTATTTTTCTAGTGTCTACAATTAAAACTTTCAGTTATATTTCTATGTCTTGATTCCTTCTGTTAAGGATGGGGATTTTATATACTTTCACCCCCTTCTCACATCCCCTTCCTTCTCAGCTCTTGATATTTATTAATTATAGTATTTTTTGCATTATCAATATTTTAAACATTTACATACTATCCTATAATTGTAATTAAATGTTTTGTGCTTTGTTATTAGATGAATCCTGAACACTTAAATCCCACAAGACCCCATTTTTGGTATAATGACCATGTAGACATTATTTCCTGCAGAATCAAATAGAGACCTGTGGGGGGAAAATGTCATTCCACGCCACTAAAGCCCTCCCTACTACTCAAGGGAAACTACTCAAGCACCACAGCCTCATAAGTTCTCCTTGTTTCTTTTCCTTTGCCACTGTTTTTTAATATTTCATGTTGTTCTTACATTTTTTAATTTTCCTTTTTTACGAGAGTAAAGTTCTCATTTGGAGTTGCATAATTTTTGCAATTCCTACATGTCAGGGAAAGCCTCCCCCCTGCCCTCACTTTGATGCTAGTATGAAAAGAAATAGAAATCTAGCTTCAAAATCTCCATGGAAGAGAAGGAAGAAGGAAAGGGAAAAAAGAAGGGAAGAAAATAAGAGAGGGTGGAGTTCAACTGGCCCCAAGATTCCAATGAGATTTGTGAATTACCCGTGATTGCCCCCAGGGCCCTTGTTTTGGTTATTTATGGCTATGCAATAATCCTAAAACTTAGTGTCTTAAAACAATGCCCATTATTACCTCCAATGATTCTGTGGGTTAACTGGGCTCAGCCAGGCCAATTTTCTGTTCCTGGTGATGAGGGCTGGGGCTGTATTCACCTGGGCTTTCGACTGGGCGGTACTCCCAATGGCTCCCTCTCACGACTGGCAGGGGTGCTGGCTGCTGGCTGGGGGACCTTCGCTTGGCCCTTTTATGTGGCTTGTGCTTTTCATGGTGTGGCAGCTGGGTTCCCAGAGGAAGGTGGTGGAAGCTGCCCATCCTCTCCAAGGCTAGGCCTGGAGCTGGTGTCCTGTCTCTCCCTCTCCAGTGACTTGGATTTGTTGACTTTGAGCTTAGAGCTTCTCCAGACGCTTCCCTGGGAAAACTCTCTTACATCTGATATTTTGGGCTGTGATATTTCCCCCTTTTTTGTCTTGCAAACTCTTCTCTATCTCCCATGATTACTTCTAACTTTGTGGTCTGCTTTCTCTCTTCGCTTTCCAGCACTCTGCTGTTTTATTGCCTTTTGGCTTCTTTTAATTACATCAGTGGAACCTGGGAGGTAAGGAGACATATCTCTCTAGTCTGCCACCATCAACCAGCTCCAAATCTTTAGCTTTTTTGTTGGCATGTTCTGGAATTTTCGTCTTAGTCTATTATTGACAAATTATTATTTTTTCATTGCATAAATTAATAAAAATTCTTTTCTTTCAGAAGTCATAATCATCACATTATCCAGGAAGAATAGATACCACAGTAATAATGATTTAGTTCTGTTTCACTGAATGCAATATTTATTGTTAATCTGTCTCTAGTACAACCTCTTCATTTGTAAATTCTTAATTTGATTCTTCTTTCAGACAGCAGGGTTGTTGTTTCACGTACATTTTTCAGGAAGATTTTCTTAATGCTAAAATTACTAAGTTCTTGCCTATTTAAGAATGTATTTCCCATACCTTTACATTTGAAAGATATCCTGGCTAGGTTAAGAGTTCTTGCGTCAAATTCTTTCTTCTCAACATTGTCCCATTGTCCTGTTCCTCTAGTGTTGCTGTGGATAGAAGTATAAGGCCAGCTTGATATATATTTTTTTCTCTTTAAAGATGACAAGTTTCTTCTGCCTGGATGCTTGCAAGACATTTATCATCCTTGAAATTACTTCGTCTAGATATATCTTGAACTTATCACTTTTTTCTCGATACCTTGTTTTAACTTTGATTTACATCTTTTCTTTCAGGAGAGTCTCCTTCTATGAAATCTTTGAATAATTTTCTGTTCCATTTTTGTTTGTTTTTCTCTTCTCTGGGAACACTTATTATGTGTGTGCTGAATCTTCTTTGTTTCTTTTTATGTCTGTAACCCCGATGTTCTCTGAAGCCACTTGTCCCTCTGAGATCTAGATGACTGGTTAAGCCAATTCCAGGACCTAGGCAAGACCAAAGACTTCACAATTTCAACTACATCCTGTGTCTCTGTTTCTCTTCATATCCCCACAGCTACAAGACTCACATCTTTTTAAAAATTTGGTTTTTCAAAGAAATCAACTGACATCAATATTTAGTGATTTTTAGTTGAATTTACTTAAGCCTTGAGAGTTTGTGGCCCTCTGCCATCTCCTCACTGTCTTCCTCCCTCCTTCTCCCTCTGCTGCTCCTGTCCCCCCCACCGTGGACAGTGACCCCGGCTCCAGATGCTTCCTCCCTGCACCCTGCACGCGCGCGCGCGCACGTGCGCGTGCGTGCGTGCGTGTATGCAAAACTTCTCTCTTTCTTTAAAATCTTCTTGCCAACTTACCAAGTCTGGAGCTATGAGAGGGGTTGGGGTGGGGAAATTGGAATTCACTTTCTACCCTTCCAATCTGCTCAACCAAAGGCTTGAGTTTACAGGGACATTCAGGTGTTTGAATGATGTCATCATGATTCTTCCTCTCAGGTTATGTTTTTCTCTGCTTCTCTTTACATGTGGCCTCATTCTCTTCTGATACAAATATGCTCATCATATGTGGCAGGAGAGATGGCTGCTAGTGCCCCAATCCCATGTATAACCTTACAATTCATGGTGCAAAAGTGAGATCCTCCCCCCTCTTTCTCAGTGTGTCCTATATCAAATTACTGGGAAGAAAAATGACTGGACTTGATTGGGTCAATGCCCGGTTGCATCGTGTGAACACAGCTGGGGTGGCTTGATTGGACAGGATGGGTGTGTCCCCATCCCATAGCCAGTCCTATGGGAATCCTATGGGATCTCTGAAGACCAATTCTCCAGTGTAAAGAGGAGTGTTTTGTTGAGAAGACAAAAGCAACAGATGTCTACCACACCTCATACCCTTTGGTATGGAAACATGCCCTAACTGTATTCCCTTTCCTTCCCCCATGTGGATCATTCTACTTCTAGTTAAGGGTTATTTGCAGGACTTTTCAGAACCTTTTCACTTAAATATCAGTATTTGTATCCTGTTAAAAATGTGGGGAACTCCCGTGGGCTTGTGTTTTGATTTCTTTTGTGATTCTTTTTTTGTCTTCTCTGTAGATTTCAGGGAGAGGAGTAACAGTGGGAAGTTATTTTTATGAAAGGTCTTTTGTTTTGTTTTGTTTTGTTTTTTGCTTGCCTGTGAAATATGGTGGAAACTGAAAAGCAAATGAGAATAAATAAGAATAGGGGAAAATACTGAAGGAAAAATGACCTCATAAATCCCAGTTTTTCAAAGCGAAATTATAGTTGCGGCAGTGGTTTCACATACCTGGGGCTCAGTGAGTTACAACAACAGGGCAATGCCATGGGTAATGCTCAATCAACTAGGTATCTGAGTCGTTGTTGGGTCAAAGAAAAATCTTGCTTTGAAGCTATTCACTGAAAGTAATACATGTTGATTGAACACTTAAGATTTGCCAGCCACTGTGCTGAATACTGAGTATAAACATGGGTGATTAAAACAGATTATTTCTTAAGAACTTAAAATCTAGCTTTTGTGTTGTATGAATCCCTTGCTTCCTTTACACACTATATTCTTTATTGTAAGTAATGATTTTAGAAGATTTCACTGTATTTATTTCCTTTTTTAAGAAATACTTTTATGTGTAATATAGCCACCATTTGGTGAGGTCCCATTATGTTATATACACTTCACAGATACTATGTCTAATCCTCCCAAAAAACCCCTGTGGAGGTAAATGTGACTATCTCCAATTTACAGATGAGAACAATGAAGTTTAAAGAGGTTATGTTAATTCCTCAAGATCAAGTGGCAGAAAGGAAATGAAAACAGTATATTTTGAAGAGATATCTGCACTCCCATGTTAATTGCAGTGTTAGTCACAATAGCCCAGATACAGAAACAACCTATGCATATGTCAATGAATGCATGGAGGGAAAAAAATGTGTTGTGCATGTGCAATGGAGTGTTATTCAGCCTTGAGAAGGAAAGAAATCTTGTCATTTGCAATGACGTGGTTGAAGCTGGAGGACATTATGCTAAGCTGGGTAAGCCAGGCATAGAAATGCTGCATGATCTCCCTTATTTATATGGGGAATCTAGCAAATTCAAACTCATAGGAGGAGGGAGTAGAAGAGTAGTTGCCAGGGTCTGGGGGTGGGAGAAATGGGGAGGTGTTGGTCAGGAGGTAGGGAGTTTCAGTTATAAAATGAGGAAGTTCTGGAGAGCTCACGGACAGCATGGTGACTGTGATTGATAATACTGTGTCCTATACCTGAAATTTGCTAAGACAGTAGATCTTAAATGTTCTCACCACACGCACACACAAATGGCAACTATGTGAGATGGTGATATGTTGGTTAATCAGCTTGACCATGGTAATCATTTCATGATACAAACTTTATATCAAAACATTGCAGTATACTCCTTAAATATATACCACTTTTATTTGTCAATTACAGCTCAATAAAGCTGGGGGATCAAAGCAAAGTTGCAGAGCCAGGTTGGGAGCTCAAATCTCCAGTCTCTCAGACTGTGGGTTCTCCCCCAAGGCTTTTTTTTTTTTTTTTTTTGGGCATCTTCTCATCTTTGCCTCCTTCGTGTAACTGCCTCCTGCTCTCACGATTCCTCAAGTTGACCCAGTTCACATTTTCCCACTGGCCACAGTCTCTGGCCTGTCCCTGGGTCAGTTGTCCACCCTGGGTTTAATCAGCTGGGGATGGTATGGGAGGGCTCCTCAGAGGCAGAAGTCCCCTTAGGAGGGTGTGAGCGCTGGTGACAATCACTGGCCTTGAGTGCAGACACACCTGAATTTCACCAATGTATTAAATGATATGATTTGATTGAATTTCATGTCATAGCTGGCAGGACACTTGCCCAGGGCTATCTCATGCAGGTGACGAAGCTAGCCAATATCTGAATGAGGTGTAGTATTGGAAAGTGACAATCTGAATGTCAAAAAAAAGGGGTGGTTAAGCAATTACAGTACATAAGTTGTAATATTAAATAATCATCAAGAGTTATGTTTTCAAAAGATTTCGATGACATGGAGAAATTCCCAAAATAAACTAAGTGGAAACAAAGAAAAGCAGGATAAAAATTCTAAAGACATCCTATATTAAATGTATATTATGTGCATTTTTAAATGATTAGAAGGCAATAGGAAGTTAAAACTAGAAAGTGGAAGAAAAGAAGGGGAAAAGTGCCAATCAAAGGAATTCTAGAAACAGGAAAGGAAGGCCCGAAAACATAAGCTTCTCTGCATCCATGTCAGGGACCAGCAGGCAGAGACATTCCAGAGCAGACAGACACGTTATAGGTTCTTGCATTTTGTAAAATATTTGGTAGCAGCATTAGCTCCCTTTACTGGGTTCTACAGAGCCAGTTTATGATTCATAAGCTCACCAGGTACCTTGGCATAGGGAAAGTGATGCTATCTTGAGTATCTCTGTCTTCTGGAAAACATTGCCCTTTCAGCTAGAACACTAGGCCTGGTCGACTGGTTTACAAAGAAGCTCCCTGTTTAGATACAGTGAGACGGTTGCCTAAGTTACCTCGTTCACCCCCAGGTTCACCATGGAAGCTCTGAAGCTTCAGAGCAAAGAAAGCAAACCCTAAACTGTGGTCACCTCGCCTCAGCAAAAAGAAACCAAACAGGTTCAACCTGAAACCGCCTACCGGCCTTCCCATCTCCTCACCTGAGAGAGTTCTGAGATCATTCAACAAAGGGACCAGCTTTTTGCATTTGGGCCTAAAGTAAATGCTCACGTCCTGGGATCTCCTACAGCTTGTAAATTGGCTCCAAGACACAGCACCTCTACTCTTTGCTTCTGACAGTCACATCCACAAACATTTTGAGGTTATGGAGGTAGATTTTTGTGGACACAGAAGGAATAAATTTCATAAACACAAACTGGGAAACCATTGATTAGACGGAACCAGGGAAGAAAGTCTAGGAAAGAAAGTAGAACACATGTTGGATGCCAGTCAACAAAGCAACAGAAAACACACACACACATGTGCATGCACACACACACACTCACAGACAGCACTTGAGAATGTTCAATGAAAGTATTGTTTGTGGGACAATCCTACCTCTCTCTCTGCCCCTCTCTAGTGAAGACACAGCAGAATCACAATGATAGCATAAAGTCTGGAAAACAAATTATGAGTAGAGAGTGAATAAAAAGCAAGATGTTTTATAGAAATGCAATATAATCAATAAATATGTGAGTGCTTGTATTCGAAGAAATAGCAAGGTAGAGGGAAAAGGGGATGATTATGGGGATTAGTCACCACCACTTGCTGGCAGAAGCATAAGGAATGATCACCAAACTCAAAGATTTAAGTTAAGCACTCTGAGCTTGAGGAGAAAGGAGAAGTCTCCTCTGGTCTTGGATAAGCCCTGTCATTAGGCCATCCAGATACAATAGTGGTTAATATTTGTTGCATTATTCCATTTGGCATGCACCCTTCCAAGGCCTTATTAGCTTATTGACTCCTCACAGAAACACTATGAAATGGGTGCTATTGTATCCTCATTTTACAAATGAGGAAATTGAGGCACAGAAAGTTTAAGTATTTTGGCCAAGGTCTTGCTGGTGGTGTCAGGGCAAGGATTTGAACCCATGAAGCCCAACTGCTACCCAGGAGACTGGAGGTCCAGATTTCATACAATGCACCCACCTGCAGAGCTTGCTTCTTGGCCTTCCCTCTTAAGTTTATTATTGTGATGGTTAATTTTGTGTGTCTTAAAATTATGTAACTAGGCCACAAGGTGCCCGAATTAAACACTGTTTCTGGGTGCTTTGCATCGGAGGACCTGGTGAAGTAGGTGGCCCTCCCCAGTGTGGGGGACCTTACCCAATTCACTATGGGCCTGAATAGAACAAAAGGCAGAGGAAGGAGAAATTTGCCCCTTTTTGCTTCCACCTGCCTGCTTGAGCTCGGACTTGGTCTTCTCCCGCCCTTGGACTGGGATTTATATCATGGGCTCCCGTGGTTCTTAGGCCTTCAGACTTGGGCTGGAATTGCACTACCTGCTTTCCTGGGTCTCCAATTTGCAGATGGCAAGATGGTGGGACTTCTCGGCCTGCTAATCATGTGAGTCAATTCTTCATAGTAAACCTCTTTATATTAATATATATATAAAGGATTATCTATCTATGGTTCTATTTCTCCAGAGAACCCTAATACAATTATGGTACCCCCAAACTCCCCAGAAGTCTGGCATAGCTTTGGGGAACTGGGCAAAGAGATATTACGAATGACTCTTCATTCAAAAAGTACCCCTTTCTTCTTTCTAGCTTCCAACCAGCTTCAAGAAACATCCTAGAATCCATAAAAAACACTTTTCACAATATATCTGCTCATCACAAGAGCCACTTAGGATAAACTAAGATTTAGTACTTATAACAGTGTACATTTGTACACAGTTTTATGTCTTTACTTTTTTGCAAATGTTCTCACTTACTGCTTACAAAATCCTGAAAGCATGTTGAGGCTGGTATTACGCTCTCCATTCTATAGGTGAAATGACTAAAATTCTGAGAGTTCAGGTGACTTGTCCAAGCTCACTAAGCCAACCACACAACAGAACCAGGATGAGAATCCACATTCAGTGAATTGTCCCACATGTGATGCAACCTCCGGAGGCCAGAAAAAGTCCCTATTCTTTGAGATCTCTCACATCACTAATGTGGTACTGCATATCCCTTAAGAGATCCTTAATAAATATTGTTGAAAGATTTCGGTAGCAGGAAGAATTTTAAAGTGCTGGTTTAAAACTGGAGCAGTGCCTGCATTCTGAAGTAGAAGTTTGGAAGAGACTTTATTTTGTTCCAGGAAGGACCTTTCCTGGGTCTGTTATTCCTAAGGAAGGCTAATATTCACTTGAATAATCTGAATGCATGTGTTTCAGATCAAGATGGTAGGTGCTGTTTAATAATGTAATGCCATTATTAATATGACTTTTGACAATGGAAAGAGGCAAAATGCTGTGGTTTGAGTGTGTCTCCCAAATTTCCTGTGTTGGAAACTTAATCCCCAAATTTATATGTTGATTGGAAGTGGGGTCTTTGGGAGGTAAGGATTAGATAAGGTCATCAGGGTGGGGGCCCCATGATGGGACTGACGGCTTTATGAGACCAGGAAGAGAGACCTGAGCTGACACTCATGCTCTTGCCCTCTCACCATGTGATGTCCTCCACCATGTTATTTTGCAGCACGAATCCCTCACCAGATGCTGGTGCCATGCTCTTGGATTTCCGAGCCACCAGCACTGTAAGACATAAATTTTTTTTCTTTATAAATTACCTAGTCTCAGGTATTCAGTTATAGCAACAGAAAACAGACTAAGACGCTAAGACGGGGGGTGTCTGTTTTAAACAGAGATTTTCTTTTTCATTATTTCTACAGGATTTCTGCTTCCTATGTCTGAAGGTGGTGGAAAGGAAGCAGTTGGAAAGGAGGAGCTGGGCTCTGGCCACACAGTGGTAGGCTAGGGATAGAAAACAGATGGCCCGAGGGGACCTCAACTCAAGGGGTGTGGCCAATGGATGCCACTAGCTGTGATAGTAGACATCCAGCCTTAAGTTTCCCTTTTCTGCAGAAAGGTCTCTGTGTTCACGTCAAGCTTTGTAAAGTCTGTTAAACGTGGCAGCTTTCCCTTCCAGCCTTTCAGGAATAAGACAAAGGCTCGGTGCTTGGAGTGAGAGGGGCACAGGCAAGAGAGAGGCAGAAAAATGGTTATGAAACAGCCAGAGGTGAACGGCAGAGAAGACTTGAGGTGTGGGGAGTGCCAGAGGTAAGACGGGACAACCAGAATGAAAGTGTGCAAAGGAGAAGCAACTCTCACTTACCCCAAAGGAGACTCAGAAAAGGTTCTAAAGGAAATTGGACTTGGTAGCAGACAAGCAGGGTGTGAGTTTCAGATGATTTGTATAGGCTTTAAATAGAAGCGGTCCGGCAAGCGTGCGCATGCGTGTACACACACACACACACACACACACACACACGTTGAAAGCTGAAGGACCGGGGAGGATCCAGGTTAGTTTTGTTAAATGCATGAACTTTCATATATCCTGAATCTTAGAAGACTAATGTAGATAACCAGAACATGATATTACCTTATACTCTCACTGTCTCTGTGGAAGATGATGAACGGCCATAGATTGTAAGAAGGGAAATGAAACCATAGAAGGGACAGAACTGCAACCAGGGGAAGCGTTATCTGTGCGAGCCACATGTAGATGTGTGCCTTTTTGCAAGTACCACTTTGTCCCTCCTGAAGATTTTAGACATCTGAAAAGGGGCCCTGTGCTATAGCCCAGACAGATTGTTTTTTTCAGCCAGTGAACTCAGATTCTGTTGACATTCACTTTCATAAAGAATACAGTAGGAATCTGAATCACAAAAACAGCCTGTAATTATTTTCTTATATGAAATGAAATAGTCTTGTTTATATATTTGATATAATCTGCTGTCTATTAAAAGAAATAAAATATTAGTACACAGTAGGTACATCTAGTCATAATGGGCAGCTAGATGTTTCTGGAAGAACCATTAGCAGTGAAACAATAATACTGCAAATATTTATGTGACAATAATTAAACTTGGCATTGAGGTAAGCTCCACACTTATTTTTGTTAATGTTTTGCTTCAGATTCTGCAAAAAGGGCAGTACTCTGAAGGTAAACTTTACATTCTAAAAAGACCTAGTTTTCATCCCAATGCATGATTTAATATCATGAAATCGCTTTCTGTGGGACTCTCTCTCTGAGGAATGAATGTAGTTCTGTTACTTCTAAGGTGATAGCAATAACCCCTGGGTATATCTTAATGTTTGCAAAAATATAACTCAAGATAAAAATCATCCATTGAAGTGAAATACTTCAATAATATGATTCTAACACAGATTCAAGATTAAAACATCAGGTTTCCTTCGAAAGGAATTGTACCCTCTTTTTAGGAAAGTGTGTAGGTATTTGTGTAAGTTAATTTTGAGAATTTTTAGATGACAATACCTTTATTCATCAGGAAGTGATTGAAACTGAGCCCTTAGATAGAAAGAAACCCAATTAAGATGGTGTTGTAGGTTGAATTGTGTCCACCCAAAAAGATGTGTTGAAGTCCTACTAATCCCTAGGACCTCAGAATGTGAACTTATTTAGAAACAAGATTATTGAAAATGTAATTAGTTAATATTAGGTCTTAGTGGAATGGGACGGCCTCCTAATCCATTATGACTGATATTCTTATAAGAAGATAACCACATGAAGAAAGACACACAGAAAGAAGGCCATGTGACCACAGAGGCAGCCTGGAATTACACAACCGTAAGCCAAAGATTGCTCGGGATACCAAAAGCTAAGAGAAAGGCATGGATCAGACTCTCCTTGGAGCCTTTGAGAAAGCATGGCCCTCCTAACATGATTTCAGACTTCTAGCCTCCAGAACAATGAGACAATGCATTTCTGTTGTCTTAAACCACCCAGCTGTGAGACTTTGTTATGGCAACCCTGGAAAATGAAAACAGATAGGGAAGGATGGGCCCACCTGTCTCTTGGGTCTATGAAGTAGTTCAGAGGGCACAGATGTTGGGGTCCAGCAGAAGTAGGCATTAACCCCGACCCAGCCAGTTCCTTCCTGTGTGACTTTATACAAGGTCATTAATTTAGACTGTTTCCTCGGCAATATGATAAAAATAAGATCTTCACAAGATTGTTGAGGGCATCAATTAGTAAATATATATAAGTTATGGGGCACATAGTTTAAGTTCTCAAGAAATACTAATTTGTATCCTTTACATATGCACTCATCTAAGTGGTCCATTAATATTATTTTGTGTGTTCATGGAAATTGACAATTCTTTCTTTTCAATAATAAAAAAAAATCTTATTCTAGAAATCTAAACTTCTAGTGACCTGGATATTCAGTCACACTTTTGGCAGTAAAGATAAAAAAAGGAATTAAGAATTATTCATAATTAATGGAAAATAGGCAACTTCTTCATTTATGTGCTCTACAGTTTTGTTCAGTCATAGACAGGCTAGTTCCCTAACTTTAGTTTAAAGAACACTCAGGTAGGTGGGTGTCCCACACAAGAGATGTGGTAAACGAAAATGAAAACTCTCAGGCAAATACAAAGTTTACCCATCTAATTATAGCTTGAATGTGGTAAAAAAAAATCTTTTTTTATAAACAGTAAGATGATATTCTTTCTAAGAGTACTAAAATGTAAATTATCCAAACTAATGACTCGGTTTCAAAGTCTGAATTATATATTAGTCTCATTAAATGGGGATAAAACTTGTGGCTCAAGAAGACAGAATGACATATTATTTATGTCATTCTCCTCCTGAGACCCCATTAAGATGACAGTAAAGAAATTAAAAAGGTATAACCAAAGGGCAAAGGACAATTAAGATAAGAGGAAGGAGCCAGCAGTGATTTAAATCTTTCACTAAATTTTAGAAGACCGAGAAGGACGTGGTAACGGGAAACACAGCGGAGGTGAAGGAGTTAAAATATGCCACTCTGCCTTCTTGGCTATTTTGAGTTAAAGGCATTCGAAAAACAGCAAGTGCAAGATCACTCTGCCTTCTTTCTGTTTCTTAAAAGCAGGAGATGAAATTCCTGTGTGAAAGATGTTCTCCCTATACCAGAAGGAAAGCAACATTCTTATCACTGTCAAAGACAAGAAATTGAGGCTGAGGAAAATCTGTACAAATAAACCTTGATATCCTTATCCTCCTAGCCATTTCTCTACCCGATTAACCATGCTAGCTCAGGCCCCTTTGCCTTGTCACATTTTCACTATTTACTACTCTTTGTCTAATTCAGTATATATGTGCTCATCTCTAACTGCATCTTTGGGTCTTCATTTCCTTATGAGGGCTCCTGTGCCATGTAAAACTTGTATTAAATAAATTTGTATGCTTCTCCTCTATCGATCTGTCTTATATCAATTTAATTCTCAGGCTCAGCTGAAAAACCTTAAAAGGGTAGAGGTAAAAGTTTTCCCTACAGAGGGAATTTTAGCCGGAAAGATGCATGGAGGGACCCTAACCTGAGGAGGAAGCCAATCTGCCTGCAGGACCCAATGTACAAGGGCTCAGAAAGTTCACTTCCCACGTATCTTTTTTTTTTGAGACAGGGTACCGCTCTGTTGCCCAGGCTAGAGTGCATCATCATAGCTCACTGCAACCTCAAACTCTTGGGCTTAAGCGATCTTCCTGCCTCAGCCTCCCGAGTAGCTGGGACTACAGGCGTGTGCCACCACGCTTGGCTAATTTTTCTAATTTTAGGAGAGACGGGGGTCTCACTCTTGTTCAGGCTGGTCTCGAACTCCTGAGCTCAAGCGATCCTCTTGCGTCAGCCTCCCAGAGTGCTAGGATTACAGGCATGAGCCATTGTGCCCGGTCCCCACATGTCTTTTCTAAGCAAGTTACTTGGCAATATGCCTCAACAAAACAAAAGAGTAAACCAAAGAAAAGACAGCAGGATCCAGGAAACAGTGGTTTCAAAGGAGCTAAATGATTAAGGGAAATCCCCCGGTGACAGCGGAGCAGCAGACCCAGACAGCAAGCAACAAAAGGCCTTAGGAGGAAGTCACCTGGGGGGAAAAGGAAAGGAGTGAGTATTTTTAAAAATCTTATAATAACTTTGAGATTTTAGAATAATAGAAACCAACGGCGCAAAAATAAAAAGAAAGAGAGGAAGACAATTAGAAAGCCACCTTATTAGTTAGGATGATTTGACTGCAAACAACAGGCAAACCAACTCATTGTGGCTTAAAGAATAAGAAATTTATCGTCTGACATAACAAGGACTCTGTAGGCAGGGAGACTTCAGTGATTGGTTAATTCAGTGGTTCTGATTCTTCATCAAGCACGTAAGTTCTTTCCATCTTTCTCTCTGCTCCCTTCATGCGTCCCACACTGGATCCTCTCACAAGGGACACACCACTCTTTTGGGGTTAACATCTAACATGGCAGAATCCCAGAGAAGATGCTCTGACTCTCTTGGAGAGGGGGAAACTTTCTGGAAGCTCCCGGCTGACGTCCTCTCATGTGTCATTGGCTAACATTGTGTGATGTGCACACCTAAACAATTGCTGGGAAGGAGAATGGGACCACTGCAGCAGAGATTGTTAATTTCCCCTCAGTATCCATCTCCCCCCTTCCTCTCTATGATAGAACTCCTTGAATTGTATCTGGACACGTAGTCACCAAGCTAGCAGCTACCTTCTCCAGCCTCCCTCCCACCTCGTGTGGCCATGTGACTAAATTCTGGCCAATAGGGAGTGAGTGGAAATGATGTGGACAATTTGCAGGTTTTTCCTTTAAAAGAAATTGTGTGCTCTCAACCGCCTCATTTCCCCCCTTCTGGCTAGCATGAAGGTTTGGTGGTAGTGGGTCAGCTTCAACACAAAGATAAGGGCAATTCCCAAAGGGATGACAAGGCCATGGCTAGAAGGAACCTGGAGACCCAAGTTCTGAAGAAGCTGAGCCCCTCTCTCCTCCTACATTGTCTGCTGGTGAGATTTTCTATGTGGCAGAGAAACCAACTTCTGTCCATTTATTTTGGTGACTACTAAAGCAGCCAAAGCAATATCCTAATTATTGCAATGGCTATGCATCATTTAGACCAGTGTGGTCTCAAAGTATGGTCCCCATACCAAGAGCACCAGCATCACCCAGGAGCTTGTGGGAAATGCAGATTCTTGGGCCACCCAGCCCACACCTGCTGAGTTAGAATATCTGTGAGTGTGTCCCAGCAACCTGTGTTTTTAACAAGCCTTCCAGGTCATTCTGATGCATACTCAGGTTTGAGAAACACTGAGTAGCTGAGACTGGGTCCTCTCTGTCTGAGTGCGAAGGGGGCCAACCTCCCTTTGCAATTTATGGCAATTTGTGGAAGAGGGTGGACACTTGAACAAAATCTGGGTCCTTTTAGGTTCTGTTAAGTGAGGTTGGGATGGACACTGGGTAGGCAACCAATAGCACCTGCCACTGTTATAATGAACATGGTTCATTGATTTTCAGCTTCTAGAATCAACCTAAAGATAAAGATTTACTTATAGTTTCAAAACAGAATTTAAAGATCATGGCCATTGAAAATATGAAAGTATAGAAGACAGGCTGAATAAAGGAAATCAAGAGGAGAGGTGGGGGGACGGGCAGATGTTGGTCAAGGGTACAAAGTTTCAGTTAGATGGGAGGAGTAAGTTTTTGAGAACTATTGCACAGCATAGTGACTACAGCTGACAATAATGCACTGTGTATTTTGAAATGGCTAAGAGAGTTCTCACCACGAAAAATGACAAGTATATGAGGTGATGGGTAGATAATTAGCTTGATTTAATCACTCCACATTATATACATGTATCAAAACATTACATTGTACTCCACGAATATATACAATTGTAATTCATCAATTAAAAATAAAAAATAAGGCCAGCTGTGGTGGCTCATGCCTGTAATCCTAGCACTTTGGGAGGCTGAGTCAGGAAGAAGGCTTGCGGCCCAGAGTTTGAGACCAGCCAGGGCAATAGCGAGACCCTGTCTCTACTAAAAATAAAAAAATTAGCTGGTGCAGTGATACACACCTGTAGTCCCAGCTACTCCGAAGGCAGGATGATCACTTGAGCCCAGGAGTTGGAGGCTGCAGTGAGCTATGGTGATGCCACTATACTCCAGCCTGGGTGACAGAGCAAGACCCTGTCTCAAAATAAACAAAAAAATTATAAAAAAGAGGAGAGGTATGGCCGGGCGCTGTGGCTCATGCCTGTAATCCTAGCATTCTGTGAGGCCGAGAGGGGAGGATCACTTGAGCTCAGGAGTTTGAGACCAGCCTAAGCAAGAGGGAGACCCGGTCTCTACTAAAAATAGAAAACTTAGCCGGGTGTGGTGGCACATACCTGTAGTCCCAGCTACTTGGGAGGCTGGGGCAGGAGGATGGCTTGAGCGCAGGAGTTTGAGGTTGCAGGGAGTTGTGATGACACCATGGCACTCTAGCCTGGGTGACAGAGCAAGACTCTGTCTCAAAAAAAAAAAAAGAGGACAGGTAAAACAAAATGGGCAAGAAGAGATAATGTCAATAGTTGACATCACGAGAAAGGAAGGTGCTATATTAAAATTATAAATGCAAGCAAAAGAGGAACTCAAAGTAGGAATATAATTCTATAGGGAGAAGGGGCTGGGTAGAAGTGAGCTAAATCATCTCTCACAGTAGGAAGTCAGTAGGTAATTTCAGAAAATACTCTATCAAGAAATAGTTGTGTTAGCGTATTATTTAAAGACATGAGGTAGTCGCGAATAAAAACAGATGATTAAAATAGCTAAAAACAATTTCCCCCTCGGGCTGGGGACAGTGGGAAGAGTGTTGGTGCTTTTCATCATCAGTCCTTCTCTGCTACTTGATTTTTTTTTTAACCGAGGGCAACGTATGGCTATGATGAGCCATTTAAAAGCTATGCTTTCAGAGGGGCTATCAACAAGGTGGGACAGAGTCCTCCTGCTTCGAGAGTTTCTTTGTGAAGCTCCGCTTTGTCCAAGAGGGGCCACAGAATGTTTGCAGAGCCTCGGCCAGACCTGCCCCGTGAGGCGGCTTTACAAACGGTTGGATGGGACAGGGTTTCTGACAAAAGGCCCTGTCCTCATTGGCATAATCCTCCGGACAGCTGTACTGGGTGAATGGGACCCAGTTCACAGCAGTCTGTTGGCAGGCTTGCTGCTGTCACCTGTCATAGAATTCCCTCTCCGGACCACCCTGCCTTCTCATTCAACGTCCTGCACACGGCCGTCACGGCTAGTGGATGTTGTCGCCCGGACAGTCCTCCTTCTTAGCCTCTCAGTTCTGATCAGGCAACAGAATGTTCACATCACGGAAAGTCATAATATTTCAACAATCATTGGCCCCAAAGGGCATGTCCAGGCAGTAATGGTAGTCGAGTATGTCGTAAGAAGATCAATTAAACCACATCTGTGTCTTTAAATTTAGCTGGTATGTTTCTTCTTACCATACTGTCATTTTTGTGATTTACTCTGTGCCCAGAAGCTGATGTCAGGCCCTCTGCTTTCAGCCAAGTAATTATGGCTAGAACTGGGGGAGGTTGAAGTGGTTTGGGAGCCACGTGGCAGGCACAGGGCAGTGGTTCCCAGATTGTTTCCAGTGGAGCTGGGGTGCTGCAGAGACACTCTTGTGGAGGTGCCCCAGAGAGTGACCAGGACTCTGGATTCCACCTCACTTGAATCAGAGTAACTCATCATATACTGTCTTATATAGTAAGGCTCAGTTTCACAATTTGTTTTAGGGGGAGAAGTTTCCAGTAATAACTCCTTGAAAACCACTGGTACTGTGAAATAGAGCTGGGCTAGGACTGACAAGCCCTGGGTTTGATCATTATTTTTCTCGTCTCCCTGGTGGCTCCACAACCGTGACTATGAATAAGTCATATTACTTTTTTGACTCAGTTTCCTCATTGGTAAAATGGAGATAATAGTATCTTCTTCACTTATGTCACAAAATTAACTTTGTGAATCAGATAAAAAAAGGTAAATTCTAAATTATTATAAAAACACAGAGGATTATTTCCTAGTGTAACCAGCTCCATGAACCTCTGCATGCTTTTTATAATCCTCTCCCTTAACTAACTACTTGACCCTTTGAGTTGTTTCCCAGAAATGATGGACTCAAACTCCTGGCTTCAAGTGATCCTCCCGCCTCCACCTCCCAAAGTGCTGGGATTATAGGCATGAGCCACCGCACCAGGCCTGAAATGGTGGATTTTCTACAAGATAAAGGAATTGAGATTCTGAAGTCTCCAGGACCGGCTTCCTGATGCTAAGATTCACCATCCCCCACAACCTGCCCCCAATACAGGTAGACCCTTGTGAGACACACCATGACCTGTCCCAGGGCATACAGACCCTCTTTTAAAAGCCCATCACCTCCCTTGGTTGGAGAGACAGATTTGAGGTAGCTTCTCCTGTTCTTCTAGCAAATTAAAAATTCCTTTCTTCCTTGGCAATCCTCGTAGTCTCAATAACTAGATCTGTGCGACGAGCAACTGGATCTAGACCGAAACCCCCTTGCGGTTTTGACAACACTAGGAGGGAGAAGAACACAGTCCCTGAAGAGTTATTGTATTCCGGGTACATGTTGATGGAGCACTACCCAGACATATTTTTATAGATTGACCAGAAACGCTGTGCACAGTTGACATCATGTGGGGGTAGCTTTTTGGCTTTTGCTTTTTGAACATTCTTTCTCCCAGTGAGTGTTATTGCGTGTATAAATAAAACCCGTAGTAACCCCGGTGGTAACTGCTATTCTTTTTGCTGCAATTAATTTCTCTAAGGACAGTGATAAGCATCCTGAAATCAATGGGCTGTGTGTGCAGCCCCAGCTCCCGAAGGCCCACTTGATCTTAAATGCAGTCGTTCCGTTCATACAACACAGAGGACACAGGTCATAAAATTACTCACACCCCAACTCAGATGTGCAAGGAATGTGGAGTTCATTTCCCCGGTGACTGCTCATTTATGATCACACCTGCCCCTCTTCACCCCAGGTAGCAGGGGAAAGGCTAGATCTGATCCCTTCACCACACTTTCACTTCTTTCCACTTATACAGTGCAAACATTTGGCCCATTCAAAGTTCAGCTCCCACTAGGGACAATTAATATCTTTATCTGGTTGAGTAAATGTTTTTAAAATACTCGATATCTCAAATTTAGTCTCCTCTTCCTCTTCCTTCATCTGGGAGAAAGGACAGGACTTACGACATCCTTGCCTTGCCTGGGGGATGAAAGGGTGCTTGGACAGTCCACTCTCTCAGGCCTCGTCTAGCCTCAGAGGCAATGCCCCCTTCCTGCTTGGCGGCTGCGTGCCCTGCTGGTGCGGAGGGAGAAGCCCCTGCCGGTGGCTCGGTCAGTGCCCTGAGGGCTATCTTGAATACAGTCACTCCCTCCATGCCTGTGGCACACCCTCCCCCCAGAGGCACCCCTAGCGGGTCCACTCAAGCCCACGTGCCAAGTCCTCTCACCCTTGACCCCTTGGGATCCACAAGAGCCCTGGTCCTCCATTCAACCTCCTCTGTGTCTTGCCCAACCCATAAGACCTGCAGGATCACATTGAAAAAACAAAAACAAAAAAAATAAGATGTCACCGGACATAGTACTTACTCCACAATACACTGCGACCATTTTCCAATGTCAATAAATATTCTAGAATATTACTTATTTTTTAATTTGAAAAAAAAAAAAAAAAAGACCTGCAGGAGCTTCCGAGTCTGGTGACACCTGTTGGGGACCAAGAGCAGCTTGGACAATGGTACTCCATTCTCCTCTGCCCCAGCCACGACGCATGACCTCACCTCAGCCCCCAAAGAGAAGCTGGGACCGTACAACCACCCATCCCCTCACCCTCGCTCCCCTCCTCTGCTGCACGGACCCCAGGTGGAAGGGGCGGGCTGTGCCCTCCTCTGCCTGTCTGAAAGAACCTTCCCCTCCACCACATCCTCCTTTTTGCGTAGGTGACTCCTGCCCTCACTTCAGGGTGGCCAGGGCTCAGGAAACCTTACCAGCTTAAGGAAACAGGGTCAGGAATCCTTCAAAAACTTATCTGCTAGGGAGGGAGAACGACACCTCCAGGACAACAGTGAGTTGCTGGGCAAAGGCCAGGCCCTGGTGGAGACCAGACTTCACAGAGGGCCGCAGCGAGCAGGAAGACTGTGGGCGCTGGATGTTCGGGTCACTCCACTCCGCAGAGGCGCCTGTACCAGCTCCGTGCTGCACGTGGCCCCTCTGCCCCGCCCTTGCCCGCAGGAGCCCCCAGGTCACAAAGAAAGAGGCCTGGGTAGGAGAAGGACGTACCCCCATCCTGCTCATCTCTGCATCCCCAGCATGTGGCCCACGATCTGGCTCATTGAAGATTGTCAGAGAATATATTGAATGGAATGAACTAATTCTGGCCTTTGCCATGGACTCACTCTTTGACCTTGTGAGGTTTCCTCACATGAGTTTCAGTTCTTCCCTCTATAAAGTAGAGCTGATAATAGATAAAACTGACCTCACAAGGTTTTTCCAGATATGAACAAAGACAATGTATTGTATGTCCCTTGGTAAATTCAGACTTCTTGGGGATAAAAGATATGTAATTCTCAAGTATACGCAGATAATAGGGTAGTGTCTAAAAAGGAATGCTAATTTTCTCATTGGCATTCTTTTATTTAATAGAGTAGAAAATAAGACTTTTTTCATGAAATTAATGAAACTACTTTTATGTTAAAGGAGGAAAATATGGCTTATGAACATTTTATTCTTCTTGGCCTGGCCCTTATGCAATCGAGTTTGCCAATTACTACCCAGAGGTTATCTCATGTGCCACTCATTATTCTAAAAAGATTTGTTTAGAGTCAGTAGTTAAAGTTCCTGTCCCCAAAACTAAGATTTGATTCAAATTTCATTAAACCTGACATTTTCGTGATACTGAATCTTTCCTCTTATTTCTTTTCTCTGCATTGTAGTTTAACTGTTTATAGAAAACATACAGTGAAGGTACTGATTTTTAAAAATTTGTCCTATAGCTGCCATAATAATAATAACAATAGTGATAAAAATTATAGTAGTATCTTACAATACTGAGCTAATAAATGGCAGGCACTATGCTGTGGGTTTTACACACCTTCCCTGGTGAATCACAATAATCCTATAAATTAATTATAGTTATTATTCTAATGTGTAGATGAAAAAACTGAAGCCCAGTGAGATTAAATAACTTGCCTAAGGTAGCACAATTTATTACTGAGCACTAATTAATTCTCTTAGGTTTTCTAGATACACAATCATATCATTGATACAAAATGACAATTTTATTTCCTCCTTCCAAGGGTTATGCTTCCTATTTTTGTTTGACATTGCACTAAACTGGTCATAATTATAGTAAAATGTTAAATAATAATTATTGTCTCTTAAATATTCCTACACCCTGGCATATGATGCTATAATCAACTTCAATAATGATAATAATAATCCTTAACACTAACTGTACATCCAGGCAGTCTAAGTGTAGAATCAAGCACCTAATTCAAGAGCTACCACAGCTTGTTCTAGCATATCCATGCCACTCTAGCATGATCCACATGTTTCAAACCTTCTCTTCCACCACCTCCCTTCAGTTATCTGGCTTTGTAGCCAGATGTCATCTCTAAGCCTAGCCCAGATGGGTGGGTGATCCTGTTTACTCTTGATCTCACGTGGTACTTCCTTACACCACTACTTCCAGTAATGGCCTTTTGGCTCTACCCAGTGAAATTAAATAAAGAGGTGGCCCATCTCTCTGCCCTTTCTAGACCTCAGAGCCCATCCTATTAATATTTAAGCCCACAGTTTCCTTTTACCAACAGACCCCAATGAAGACTCTCCAACATCCCTTTAAAATATCTTTGAAAACACAGAAAATTAGAAATTGGCAAGATATTTTTTTCTTTGGAGGCAGAGTCTTGCTTTGTCACCCAGGCTAGAGTGCAGCATCGTCATCAGAGCTCACGGCAACCTCAGACTTCTGGGCTCAAGCCATCTTCTTGCTTCAGCCTTCTGAGTAGCTGGTACTACAGGGGTGTGCCACGACACCCAGCTAATTTTTTTCTATGTTTTGTAGAGATGGGGTCTTGCTCTTGGTCAGGCTGCTCTCAACTCCTGGCCTCAAACAATCCTCTGCGTTGGCCTCCCAGAGTGCTAGGATTACAGACCTGGGCCACCACTGCGGGCTGGGCAAGATTTTTTATTAATTAAAACCCCACAATATGTAATGTCAGAAAGGCTAAGGAGAAAGTGATGCTCTTCTACACCACACCGTTGTCCTTCTAACGGGCAATGACAATGCACATAAAAAACAATTTTACATATTCTTTGACTCAGAAATCTCACTTGGAATTTATCCTAAGTAAATCATCATGGATAAGCACAAACATATTTTTACAAAGATGTTTATTTCAGTATTCTTTATGGTGGTTAAAATTTTGTAGCAATCTATGATATATGCCCAACAATGTGTCATTTGTTAAATAAATTATGCTACGTCCAGAGGAATATTTCATAACAAGGAAAAGTTCATGATATATACTATTAGGTGAAAAAAGTATATCACAACTCAACACATAGAATATAATCCCATTTTTGTTTTATATAGCTATATCTATTTCTCTCTATATAACTATGTTACTCTAAATTTATCTACCTGTGTATAGATCTATCCCTATAGAAATGACAACAGAAAACAATAATATATACCGCCAAATATTTAACCTCTTAATAATGTAATTATGTAGAAATATGTTGTATTTCTTCATTTTGCTCACTGTTTTCTGAATTTGCTACAATTGACATATATTACTATTGGAATAGAAAAAAAGTTACTCTTAACAGCTTTTTGTTTAGTTGGGCTAAAGGCTTAAATAAGAGAGAAGGTTTTTTTTTCCTCTCCCTAAACTGTGTAGAGGTGAATGGTCCAGTGTTACCCTGAAGTTATATTCCATGAAGTTATTCAGGGATCCAGATTTCTTTCTTCTTGTGCTGTAATTGTCTAGGTTGGTGTCCTTTCTACATGGCATAGGCTGGCTACTCTCCACATCCACATTCCTGCCCATGGGAAGAGGCCAGGCTAAGTAGCTTTGTCTTTAAGGGGATGACCCGGAAGTTGCGCCCTTCATTTTCCCTCAGCCTTTGCTTGAACCTAGTCACATGACCACACCAATCAGCAAGGCAGTCCAGGATCTATAGTCCCCAGCTGCCAGCCATAGACACTTGCCTCTTGGTTCATGGGGGTTGGTTCTAGGACCCTGCACAGATACCAAAATGTGTGAATGCTCAAATCCCTGATATAAAATGGAATAGTATTTGCATATAACCAACACAACATCCTTCTGTATACTTTAAATCATCTCTAGATTATTTAATTATACCTAATACCAAGTAAATGCTATGTAAATAGTTGTTATACTGTCTTGTTTAGGAAATAATGACAAGAAAAGAAAGTCTGTATATGTTCAGTACAGATACAACCGTTTTAGGCCTAACTCCATTTACCATCTAATGTTGGTTGAAATTATGGATATGGATCAGAGAGCCAACGGTATATGTGTATGTGTGTATATATCTATATATTCAGTGAAAATTTAGAGGGAAGGGATTATTACTAAAGAGGAGTAGGAATAAATAGTGGGAGACAATTAATGGACCCTTCCTTAGATATTAAAAAGCTACTATAGTTATAATACTGTGATACTGGTATAAGAATAAATAAAACAATGGAGCAGACTAGGAAAACCAGAAATAGACTCAAATTCATGCAAGATTAAAGCATATAAATTAGGATCGGGGAGAAAATGAATTATTCAATCAATAATGTTGAGAGAACAGGAAAACCATTTGGAAAAAACAAAGTTTGATGAAATGACAAAATGCATTCCAGATACATTAAAGACTTAAAGTGCTAGAGGGAAATATTGGTGAAAATGGCAAGCAGATTATGACCTCTGCCTTAGTTGACTCCCTAGTCCACAGATCTCTGGACCTTATTGAGCTTAATTCTCTTTTCCTTGACCTTCAACAACCAGAACTGCAAACCATACACCACATGTAGAAGACTATGCTTATATTAGGTCAAGAGAGTGCTTTCTATTTTTTTGTTGGTTGGTTGGTTAGTTAGGTTTTGTATCCTTTCTTATGAAGTGGTCTTTTTTATGTTGACCTTCTTTGTTGATAGGTAAAACACATAAACTAGTAATCCACATAATGACTTCTAATTCCCATCACTGTACTACCCTAGGTGTGTATCTGATTCTGTTTGTTCCATATAAAAATTAGTCTCCAACTTAACAAGAAAAAAAACAAATAACCTGACTTAAAAATGGGCAAAGCACTGGATGCAGTGGCTCACGCCTGTAATCCTAGCACTTTCGGAGGCTGAGGTGGGAGGATTGCTTTAGCCCAGGAGCTTGATGTTGCAATGAGCTATGATCACACCACTGCACTCTAGCCGGGGCAGCAGAGCAAGACGCTGTCTCAAAAAAAAAAAAATATATGGGCAAAGGACTTGAATAGACATTTTTCCAAAGATGAAATACAAATGGTCAAAAAACATATGAAAAGATACTTACCATCAATAATCATTAGAGAAATGCTAATCAAAACCACAATGAGATATCTATCACCTCACACCCAATAAGAAGACTACTATCAACAAAAAAAAAAAAAGAAAAGAAAGAAAGAAAAAAAAGAGAGAGAGAAAGCAGAAAATAACAAGTGTTGGTGAGGATGTAAAGGGATTGGAACCCCTGTGCACTGTTGGTGAGAATGTAAAATGGTGAAGACACTATGGAAAATAGTATGGTGGTTCCTCAAAAAGTTAATAAAAATGGAACTACTATATGATCTAGCAATTCCACTTCTAGGTATATATCCAAAAGAATTAAAAGCAGAGTCTCAAGCCAGGCTCTGGGGCCCGCACCTATAATCCCACCAACTGGGGAGGCTGAGGTAGGAGGATCACTTGAGTCCAGGAAGTTCAAAGCTGCAGTAAGCTATGTTTGCACCACTGCACTGCAGCCTGGATGATAGAGTGAGACATGTTTCTAAAAAATAAATAAATAAATAACAGGATCTCAAAGATATTTACATACCCATGTTCATAGGAGCACTATGCACAATAGCCAAGGGGTAGAAGCGAACCAAATGTCCATCAACAAATGAGTGGATAAACAAAATGTGGTTTATGTATATAGTGGAATATTATTCAGTCTTAAAAATGAAGGGAATCCTGTCACATGCCACAATATGGATAAACTTTGAGGACATTATGCTAAGTGAAATAAGCCAGTCACAAAAAGACAAATAATGATATGATTTCACTTACATGAGGTATATAAAATAGTTAAATTCATAGAAACAAACAGTAAAATGGTGGTTACCAGGGACGTGGTGGGAGGGAGAAATGAGGTGGTGTTGTGTAATGGGTATAGAGTTTCAGTTTTGCAAGATGAAAAAATTGTGGAGATCTGTTGAAAAATAATGTGAATGTACTTAACACTACTAAACTATACACTTAAAAATAGTTAAGATGGTAAATTTTATATTTTTTTTTAACCACAACTAAATTTTTTTAAGGTAATCTCATCACAGTGTTTGTGCTTTCAGATTGCAAGAATCAGAGATAGGGACTCCTTATACTTGAGCTGTCCAACATGGTAGCCACCAGCCACATGTAGCCATTAAATACTTGAAGTGTCTTAATTGAGGTGTGCTATGATTTAAAAATACACACTGGAGTTCAAAGACCTAGTGCAAAAAATTTTTAAATATCTGATAATGTTTATATTGATTATATGTTTAGTAAAATATTTTGAATATGTTGGATTAAGTAAAATATATTATTAATATTAATTTCACCTTTTTTTTAAAATGTGGCTACAAGACATGGTAGAGATTTTTGGAATGACCAGAATGGGAATTTAAAATAACTGTGAATAATATGCTAAGAGATCTAAGGCAAAAAGTGGACAATATGCAAGAACAGATGGGTAATGTAGGCAGAGAGATAGAAACTCTAAGAAAGAATTGAATTAAAATGCTAAAAATCAAAACTACTGTGATAGAAGTGAAGAATATCTTTGATGGGCTCATCAGTAGACTGGGCATGCTGGAAAAAAAATAAATCAGTGAGCCTGAAGGTATGTCAATAGAAACTTTCCAAACTGAAAAACAAAGAAAAAAAAGGAATTAAAAAAATGGAGCAGAATATCCAAGAATTGTGGGATAATTAGAAAAGGTATAACATATGTGTAATAGGAATACCTGAAGGAGAAGAAAGTTGAAAAGGAACAAAAGAAATTACTGAAGTAATAATGACTAAGAATTTTTCAAAATTAATGAGAGACACTAAACCACAGATCCAGGAAGCTCAGAGAATACCATGCAGGATAAACAACAAAAAATCGACACCTGGGCATATCATATTCAAACTGCATAAAACTAGAGATGAGAAGAAAATCTTAAAAGAAGCCAAGGGAGAGGTGGGGGAACACCTTATCTACAATGGAACAAAAATAAGAATTGCATTGGCCTTGTCTTCAGAAACCATGTAAGCAAGAAGAGAGTAACCATGTAGCAAGAAGAGAAATAACATATTTAAAGCATTGAAAGAAAAGCCCAGCAACCTAGAATTCTGTATCCAGTAAAATTATCCTTTCAAAGTGAAGGAAAAACAAACACTTCCTCAGACAAACAAAAATTGAGGGAATTTATCTCCTGTAGACCTGTCTTGCAAGAAATGTTAAAAGAAGGAAAATGTTGTAGGTCAGAAACTTACATCAACATAAAGAACGAGTGTTCAAGAAATAAAGCATTGAGAAATTAAGGTAAAATAAAATATTTTAGTTTTCTTATTCTTAACTGATCTAAAAGAAAATAGTTTTTTCAAAATAATAATAAGAACAATATATTAGATGCTTATAGCTTATGGATAAGGAAAATGTATGACATGTATGTTATAAGGGATGGGAGGAAAGAGTCAGAAATACTGTGTTATAAATGACCTGCATTACCCACAAAGTGGTATAGTGTTATTTGAAAGTGGACTTATATTAGTTGTAAAAGTATATTGCAAACTTTAGGGCAACAACTAAAAAAAGTTTTACAGAAGTATAATTGATATACTAAGAGGGAAGAAAAGTAGAATTATATGAATGCTCAAGTAAAACTAAAGAAGGAAGGAGTGGAAAATGAAAGAGAAACAAAAAATAAGAGCAATGAAATGAAAACAACTGCAAATATGGTAGTATTAATTCAACTACATCAATAATGACTTTAAATGTGAATTGTCTAAACACACCAATTAAAAGATGGAGACTATCAGGATGGATAAAATAACAAGACCCAACTATATGTTGTCTACAAGAAATCCACTTTAAATATGAAGGCACAGATTAAAAGTAAAGGGATAAAGAAAGATATACCAAGCTAACACTAATCAAAAGAAAGCTGCAGTAGCTATATTAATTTCAGACAAATTACCTCCTGCAACATCTTGGAAGACAGTTCCCATTCCAGTGAGGCCCTTAGCTCTAGGAGGAGTGTTGAGAAAAGTCAATGTTTATGTACATTGACTGGTTTTTGCTGCTTTTAGCCAAGTCCTATGAGATGGATGAATCCAGGCAAGAATTATCCAGAATGGAATGAAATACATTTCTTCTAAGGAGGGTTTGTAAAGCCTTTCTTAAGTGTCCATTACCAGACAACAGGAGCTAACCAAAATAATAAAGTTGCCTTCCAACCTAAGGCTGTTGCTTTCCATGGCTCAGAGTATCCATCATAATATTGAGAGTGTGGATTTTGTGCCATGCACCAGCAAGTGAGTAAGTGAGGAAAGTTCTCAGCTTTAAGAACTTTTGCCAGGCAAGATCTGTGGCTGTGGTTACTTGAATGAATTACTGAATGGGAGTAAATACACCAGAAATAGATTAAGAATCCACAAGACTGGCTTTAAGAATCTGTATCTCTTCAACTCCTAAAGCAACCCCTGGGGCTCCTAAAACTGAACTACACAAGATCATACTCTTCAGTACCACTTCAGATGTGACTATGGAGGCTAACTGGTGGAACAAACTTCCAGAAGCAAAGCCAAAAGACATAGAGGATGATGAACAAAGAGATTTCTTGGCAGAGTCATGGCAATAGTACTCGGCAGTAATTGAGGTGGGGAGTCTTTGCAACTCAAGCTCAGTGGGAATTTCATCATTATCCATGGATTGCACTTTCCCTCCATTTCTTTTCTTTTTTAAAAGAGGGCTTTTATCAACCTATTCTTAATTCACCACTGTCTTTTTAGTGGGTGTAAGTGGGAAAAGCAGACAACTTGTCTTTCAGAAGATGCTTGCATGTAAGAGTCACAGGTAGTCCTGATGAAGAGGACTTCATATCATCAAGATCCTAGACTCTGAACTGAATGCAGTAGCTGGATGCGACTTTGCATTGTTTTACTTGGAAAGGGGAAATGTGTGTTTTATAGATAGGAAGACGAAGGGGGAGCATGGATCTTGTGCAATCAGGAGTAGACTGTAGCCAAGACTGCTAGTTGCCTCTCCGTGCCTTCTCTTCTATTCCTCTAGCACAAGGCTATTCATCCAAAGGCTATATTTCTCAGACTCCTTAGCAGCTGGGTTTGACAGTGTGACTTAGTTCTAGTTAATGGGATGTGAGAAGGAATCATATACAATCATGTACTTCATAACAACATTTTGGTCAAAAACAGACCACATATATGACTGTGATCCCATAAGATTATAATGGAGTTGAAAAATTCCTATCACCTAGTGACATCATAGCCATCGTAACGTCTAGTGCAACACATTGCTCACATGTTTGTGGTGATGCTGGTGTAAACAAACTTACTGTGCTGCCAGTCATATAAAAGTATATCACATGCAATCATATACAATACATAATACTTGATAATAAATGACTATGTTACTGGTTTATGTCTTTACTATGCTATACTTGTTATCATTACTTTGGAGTGTACTCTTTCTACTTGTTAAAAAAAAAGTTACTGTGAAACAGCCTGAGGCAGGTCCTTCAGGAGGTATTCCAGAAGAAGGCATTGTTATCATAGAAGATGACAGCTCCACATGTGCTATTGCCCCTGAAGACCTTCCAGATGTGGAGGTGGAAGACAGTGATATTGATGATCCTGACCCTGTGAAGGCCTAGGCTCCTGTGTGTATTGTGTCTTAGTTTTTAAGGAAAAAGTCTAAAAAGTAAAAAAAATTAAAAATCTTAAAAATAGAAAAAATATTATAGAATAAGAATACAAAGAAAAAAATATTTTTGTGCAGTTGTACAATGTATTTGTGTTTTAAGCTAAGTATTACAAAAGAGCCAAAAATAGTAAAGATAAATTTGAAAGTTTATAAAGTAAAAAAGTTACAATAAGCCAAAGTTAATACATGATTGAAGAAAGAAATACTTTTGTGTAAATTTAGCATTGCCTAAGTGTACAGTGTTATAAAGTCTACAGCAGTGTATAGTAACGTCCTAGGCCTTTACATTCACTCACCACTCAAGCACTGACTCACCTAAAGCAACTTCCAGTCCTGCAGGCTCCGTTCACGATAAGTGCCCTAGACAAGTGTACCTTTTTAAAAAATCTTTCATAACCATATTTTCCTATGTTTATTTATTTATTTATTTTTAGAGACAGAGTCTTGCTCTGTTGCCTGTGCTGGAGTGCAGTGGCACAATCATAGCTCACTGCACCCTTGAACACCTGGGCTTGAGCGATGTTTAGGTATATTTTACTTACCATTGTGTTACGATTCTCTCCAGCATTCAGTACAATAGCATGCTGTACAGGTGTGTAGCCTAGGAACCATAGGCCATACCATATACCTTAGCTGTTGTAGTAGGCTCTACCATCTAGGTTTGTGTAAGTACACGCTATTGTGTTCTCACAATGACGAAATCACCTAGCAACACATTCCTTAGAATATATCCCTGTCATTGAAAGTTACATGACTGTATATCATATATTTTGGGGCTGTTTTAAAAACAGACATGCCTCTCCTTGGTCCTTTCTTTCTTCCCAGTGGCCCAGAGGTTGAATGGTAGTGAGCACTGAAGCAGCCATCTCATATCACCAGATAGCAGCCATGGCAGAGCAACAAAGTAGGAGTCTCAGTCCCTAATGCCACAGAGCTGCCATTTCAGCCCTGGAGTGCTTATGTTCAGACTGTGACACAGAGAGAAATAAAATTCTTTCATGTTTATTTGGGTCCTTGTTAGAGCAACTCAAGCTGTAACCTAATTAATGCATGCTTATGATCAAGTACATACCTCATTGTATTATAACTATTTCTCCAATTATGATTCTTTTTATTGTAAGTAATCAGCAATAATACTAATATCAGCAACTAATGTCAAAACTGCAAGGGGGTCCAGTTGTTCATCGCACAAAGATCCAATTATTGAGACAACAAGGAAGAAAGGAATTTTTTTAATATGACCAATGTCTTGTTGGGAGAACAAGAGAAACTGTGTCAAATCCGTCATGAACTTTTAATGGAGGGGCATGTGCCTTCTGGCAGGTCGTAGTGTAACTAACAAGGGGCTGTGCATTGAGGGTAGGTTGTCTTGGCATCCGGAAGTCTGCCAGGGGCTTTCAGAATCTCAGCTCCTTTGTCTTGCAGAAAATCTACCGTTTCTGGGAAACAATTCAAAAGGTCAAGTAGTTAGTTAAGGGAGAGGATTATAAAAACACATAGGGGTCATTGAAATTTGTTCATGGGGCCGGTTACACTAATAACATCTAGTAAGTCTTGAGGAAAGAAAAGAACTTTCATCTGAGGAATGTGAGCCCTTTCAAATTATTAGGCCCAGAGAGGCATTGAAATGAGACCAAAATCCTGCCCTACTCCAATCTTTGAGCAAGGTATTCATCTCTTGAAACTGCTTGCTATTGCCACAAGTAGCTATAAATTAACCTAATAATGCCACACTTGACATTCACCCTATAGCTTAACAATGTGTAGGCAATCACAAATTAATGTTATTTCTGTAAACCAGTGAGAGAATTCCCGACAAACAACTTTGTATCAGCCTATTCCCTGTCCCCCATTTTGCCTTTAAAAATCCACTTACAACTGCTGCTAGTTGGAGTGTATATTCAGGGCAATTTGACTCTATGCTCCTGGGTTGCAATCCTCAACCTTGGCTCAAGTAAACACTCCACTTATATTAATTTTGCCTCAGCTTCTTCCTTTTAGGTCCACAGTCTTTACTGTAGTCCAAGGGCTGGAAGTTTAGCCAAGCCTTGCAGGATCTGGAACAGGAAATAGAGAAGTCATCAGTAACTGAGGTCATTCTCATATCTGCTTTTGCAAACCAGATTTCTCTGCTGTGATATTGTGAAATACATATTTGGTCTTCCACCTGTTTCCTGGCATACAGTCCTAAAATCCTTACAATCTCCCCAGTGATAAGTGTCTTTTTGTATGCTAATGAGTTGACCTTTGGCTGAGGGCTCCTGGGTAGCTTCAGGGTGTGCTTGCCTGGGGAGTCAACCACGTGAGCACGGGTTAGAACTTTCAGCCAACCCCCAACCTCTTAGAGAGGAGAGAGGAGCTGAAGGTTGAGTTGATCACCAATGGCCAATGACATAATCAATCATGCCTACATAATGAAGCCTCCATAAAAACCCAAAGGACAGGGATTGGAGAGCTTCCCAGTTGCTGAACGTGGGTGACTTGCCCTGAGGGGGCATAGAAGCTCCAACCTCCTATGCATCTCCTCCATCTGGCTGATCGTCTGTATCCTTTATAATAAACAAGCAAACATGAGTAAGTGTTTCCCTGATTTCTGTGAGCTGCTCTGGCAAATTAATCAAACCTGAGGAGGTCACTGGAGGTCACTGGAGCCCCAATTTATAGCCAGTCAGTCAGAAGTATAGGTGACAACCTACGGACATCTGAAGTGGGGGCAGTTTTGTGGGACTGAGCTCTCTACCTTTAGGTAGATAGCATCAGAACTGAATTGAATTAGAGGACACCTAGCTGATGTCCGCTAGAGAATGTGCCGCTGAATCGATTGCTTACTTGCAGCAGCGTTCTGTGTTGTGACATTATAGTAGGAGAAACTAAGTGATTGTTTGTTTGTTTGTTTTTGGGTTTTTTTTTTCCCCATATATCCTTACATCTACTTTGGTTGGGGTGTGCCTGAATACGACTGAGCAGGCCCCAACTTTGAGTGTCCAGGGACAGACTGCGACCTTAGTCCTAATTTCAGAGTCTCCAGGATAAGAATCTGGCCCAGCTGTGGCTAGGGTCCACTTTTAATTCAATGAACTCCTACACTGATAATGGAGGAGAAAGTTCTCAGAAAAAGCTGGTGTTGGCTGTGTGGACAGCCTATAGGTCTAATGCAGGATAAGTTTACATGTCTATCTTCTGTATTATACTTTGTTGCTAAGACTATGGAGAAAGAAACAGAAGTTTCCATTCATTGCTAGTAGAAATACAAATTGGTACAATCCTTGTGAAATGGAATTTGGCAATATTGAAAAAACCACACGTTTATTTTTTGACACAGCAATTACACTTCTAGGAAGTTGTTCTGAGGATACACTTTCAATAATATGAAAATATGTATGAATGAGGTTGGTTCATTACAGCACTGTTTATAATTGCAGTTGAAATGCCCAAACATAGGAAAGTAATTAGACTATGGTATATCCAAACAGTGGAGTACTATGCAACTGTAAGAAAAAATTAGTAAGGATGATCTCCATAAATTGATATAGAATGATTTCCAGAATATATTCTTAAGTGAAAAAAAGAAAGTGCAAAAAAGCATCTGTGGCAGCAGAGGTCCCTGAGACACTTTCAGGTGGTCCATGAGATCAAAACTATTTTCTAAATAATACTAAAACCTTTATTTGCCTTTTTCATTGTGCTGACATTTGCATTGATGGAGTGTGAAACTGTAAAACTACTGGTCCCTTCCCGAATCAAGGCCATTGGCAAGTATTCTCCACTGCCACATGCTCTCTGTAATAAAGAAGGAGGAGGAAGAGGAAGGAAAAGAAGAGGACGGTTTCACTTAAGAGTGTCCTTGATGAAACAGTAAAATTAGTAATTTGATCAAAACTTGACCCTGAGTACCCATCTTTTTACTATTCTGTGTAACTAAATTGGAAATTCATATGCACTACTTCTGATGCAACAAAGTATGATGGTTATCTCAAGGAAAAGTCTTTCTGCAGTTGTTTGAGTTGCAAGCTGAACTAGCTGCTTTTTCATGCAACACTGTTTTTACTTGAAACTAATAGGCAAACTACTGTTTCTTAGAAATGGGTGTTTGACAGTTATTTTCTCAACTGAGTGAAGTGAGCTTAACACTTTAAGCAAAACAACTGATACCAATGAGGTCAGGGATGATACTAAATAAAGTAATTTTGTTACTATACAATGAAATGTGTCAACATTTAGAAGATCTGGATACTTTAGTGCAGAGGTCCCCAACCTTTTTGACATTATGGACAGGTTTCAGGGAAGACAATTTTTCCACAAACTGGGGTGGGGAGTGGTGGGGTGGATGGTTTGGGGATGATTCAAGCGCATTATATTTATTGTGCAGTCAAGCCTCTCTGCTAATGATAATCTGTATTTGCAGCCATTCCCCAGCGCTACCATCACCACCTCAGCTCCACCTCAGATCATCAGGCATTAGATTCTCACAAGGAACGCACAACCTAGATCCCTCATATGCACAGTTTACGGTACGGTTCCTGCTCCTATGAGAATCTAATGCTGCTGCTGATCTGACAGGAGGTGGAGCTTATGCAATGAGGTGCGGCTGTAAATACAGATGAAGCTTCAATACAGATGAAGCTTCGATTGTTCACCTGCTGCTCAACTCCTGCTGTTGCAGTCCAGTCCACAGAGTTTGGGGACTGCAGCTTTAGTGAACCATTGTCTTCCAAGTGACCAAAGCATGATGTTACAAAATCATGCATGGCTAGAAAATACAATCAACATACAAGATAGATCAATGGATTTTAATGAAACACACAAAAAAGTTTATTGATATGGTTTCAGAATTCACACTGCAACAAACTTTTAAGAGACTATCACTATTGATCTTAGTATGGTGTCAAAGAACAGACACATTTATCTGAAAAGACTGTTAAAATACTCTTCTCTTTTCCAACTGCATATCTCTTTGATGCCAGGTTTTCTTTAGATACTTTTACCAAAACAACATATTTCAAGAGATTACTTGAAGAAGGAGATTAGAATCCAGCTGTCTTTATTAAACCAGACATTAAAGAGATTTGCAGAAATATAAAACAGTGCCATCCTTTCTACATTTTTGCTTGAGAAAATGGAGTTTCCCATTTCCTTATAGGCAAATTTTTAAAAATTTTTCAAAAAGAAAATGGAGTTTTTACCCATAAACATATGAAACATGTTATTTATGTTTATATGTCATGAGGTCATTATTACTGTTTTTAACTGAATTATTAAATAAATATTTTTATAATTTCTCAGTTTTAATTTCTAATGCAGTAAATATAATAGATATAGCCCACATAAACAAAAGCTCTTTGGCGCTTCAATAATTTTTAATAGGGTAAAGAGGCCCTGAGACTAAAAATTTGAGAATTACTACATATTGCATAATAAATATACTTATGTCTGTATGATCTGAAGTGACTGATTCCAGGGCTAGAGTAGGGAAAATACAATACAAACCTGGAACATTTTGTTGTGCCAAAAAATAAGAAAACCCTCAAAAAATGATGGAGGCAAGTCAAAAGAATAAGGGAGCCAGTTTGAGGAGCTCCCACTGGCCAACTCCAAGATAATTTGAGCATCAAAATAAATAATAGCTGGGTACCTGTAGTCTCAGCTACCAGGGAGGCTGCAGTGGGAGGATCCCTTGAACCCAGGAGTTCAAGGCCAGCCTGGGCAACATAGCGAGACCCCATCCCAAAATAATAAGAATAATAGTGATGGATTATGGCCCTTGAATAAAACAGGACTCCACAAATCCATACTGACATAAATAGACAAGCAAACAAACAAATGGAGAAGGAAAAGCTCTTCCTAATAGTTGAATACTAACAAATAAATGTTGATAGATCATAAAACTAGTGGGTGAAAGTTTGAAGAATAGGACATCTACCTTGTTTCAAAATATTTATCAATTACAAAGGGAGAAATAATGACTTTATAGTGGGGAAGCCTAGCAGACACCACCTCAACCAAGTAATCAAAGTTAATATTACCAGTAAGGGGACAAGCCAAACTTGAAATCATGTGCCACCTGATACGATGCACTGAGAAGTGTATAATGTCACTTTTGTGATACAACTGACGAAAATGCACAACCTCAATCTAATCATGAGTATACATCAGATAATGCCAAAATGAGGGATGTGCTATAAATAACAGGCCTTTACTTTAAAAAATGCCAAGGTCAAGAATGACAAATGCAGACTGTTCCAGATTAAAGGATACTAAAGAGATGTGCTAATTTAATCCAATATGTGATCCTAGATTGGATCCTAGTCTGGGAATATTTGTTTTCTTATAAAGGACATTATTTGACAACTAGAAAAATATGAACATGGTCAGTATATTAGGTAATAGCATTATATCAGTGTTAATTTCCTAATTTTGATAATTGTGTTATGTAAAAGGATGTCCTTGTTCTTAGGAAATGCACAATGAAATATTTAGGGCACAAAGGGCAACATATCTGCAATTTACTCTCAAATGATTCAGGATAAAAATACATATATGCAAAATGATTATATGTCTGTGTATGTGTGTGCCTGCGTGTGTGTGTGTGTGTATACATATATGGAAAATAGTAAACCAAATCGGGGTAATCTGGATGGTGAAGAGTATATGGGATTTCTTTGCATTATTTTATACTTTTCCATAAGGCTGAAATTACATTACAACTAAAAATTATAAAACAAAAATAAATGACAAAGTAATGAAACTCTGATATATGCTATAACAAGGCTGAACCTTGAAGACATTATGCTAAGTGAAATCAGCAAAACATAGATGGACAAATATTGAATGATTCTACTTTTATGAAGAACCTAGAATAGTCAAATTCATAGAGGTTAAAATAGAAAACCTCCATTTCAGAATGGAATAGAATATAGAGTAGTAGTTACCAAGACTGGAGAGAGGGGAGCATGAGGAGTTAGTGTTTAACGGGTACAGAGTTTCAGTTTTGTTACATGAAAAGAATTCTGGAGACAGATGGTGGTAATAGTTGCACAGTAATGTGATGTACTTAATGCTATGAACTGTACACTTAAAAATGGTCAAAATGTCACACTGTATGGCTGTATCAAAATATCACATGTACCCTATAAAGATATACAACTATTATGTACCTGTAATAAATAAAAATAAAAAGAATTTTTAAAAACCATTTAAAAAAGTGGTCAAAACTATGTTTTATGTTATATATATTTTACTACACATACAAAAATAGTAAATGAGGGTTGACAGTCCCAGGCTTATACTTTAACCCCACAATATCAGTGCTCCTTCCCCAGAACTGACTACAAAATGCAGTTTCATTCTGTAAAAACATTTAAGGAACAGCTTCCTTCCACATCAGAGCTCTCATACCATCTTGCCAATCAAAGTGAGAAACAGCCCATTTGAATAATCGTTACGAGCTGGCTCAGGAGGTAATCTTAATCACTACAGTAATTAGCCAACAGTGGGACTTCAGGGTAACACTTCCCCAGCATGCTTGGTGACCCTCAGGAATCAAGCATTTTGCAAGCCCTTCCCTTTCACATCCTTTGACCTCTGCAGTGTGAACAGGAAAAATCAAGCAAGGTAAAATAGCTGACTTATGCAGTCTAAATTCTGGCCTGGGCCTGACCCAGAGCGGGTTCACTTTCTCAAGGTTACTCATTTCTGTTTTTACAGTATAAGCAATGGTAAGGTAAAGTGCCTTCTATACTTTAAGTGTCTGTAGTAATTGCCCGTACAGCATCAAATACCAACACACAGTCAATCTTGTCTTATTTTTAGAAACTTAAAATACCGAGTGAAAAAACTCATTTTCATTTTCACAGGCACAATGAAATTTCACGCCTTTAATCTTTTAAAACTCTATTAAACAGACTCTGCCTTTAATTGATTCTGGAGAAAACTGCAAACTTCATCTTCCTCAAGTGTTGTGCATAGTCATCATTTCCTACAGAATAAGGTGGCCATCCCACGTCAATCTAGCAATTTGACCTCAATATACATTTTGAGGTGTACCTTCCACTACTCCTTTTGTATCTGCCAAAGTATTCTACCAAACTTTAGAATAAATCCACAAAGTGTAATTGCTGGGTCACAGAGTGTACCATTTTCAAGACTTTGGGTATGCATTGGTGAGTATAGCTCTCTCACCAGCTGTGAATAAAAGGCTTCTTTTCTGGACACCTTTACCAACTCTGCTTCCTTCAATTTTTGAAGTCTTCTCCTCCTTTGAACGCCTGACTGAGCACATTCATCCATTGTTCTTTGTTTGCTTATTTTATTTTTACACCAACCAGCTTAATACTTTACACATACTGTGCACTCAAGAATATTTGTCAGTGTTTGTCAAGTGAACGATATCACTCTTTCAGCAGCTTCTTTTTCGTAACTTAAAAAATAATGCCTATAGCTTTTTGTGGTGATAAAAGTAAGACAGTACCAGCTCATAGCAGAAAACTTGCAAAAGACAAAAAAGAATGTGGAGTCATAACCTCACAGCTTGGGCATAGGCATTATTTACATTTAGGGTGACAAATAGTCAAACTTGATCCAACAGATGAAGCTGAATTCCAGAAGAGAAGCATACAATTTTATTTTCATTTTGTTTTGGATGTCTATGGACATTCAAATAATGTCTGGAGTGGATGTAGGTTAGAGTGTAAATCTAGAAGCCCCCAGGTTAAATAAAATAAACCCTCAATTTCATTAACCCAGAAGAAAGAGTACAAACTCTTTTTTCATGTCCTCCAAAGCTTCTCAACTTTATTTCTCAAGAACAATCGATAGTTGGCATGACTTCTCTGTGTGTGTAGGTGTGGATGTGTGGGGTGACGTGCACTCTTGTCCTACAGATAATCAATGAGAAATGAGTGTAAACTTCCCATTCCAGCATAAGTTTTCTTTTTTCTAGTTTAGCCATCTGTTACCAGATAAGGATTCCCTAACAGTAAATTACTTAAATCTTCTTTCCATATCTTGACGTCCAACAATACAAAATTTATGTTCTTTTTCTCCTGACCTAAAATGTATTTTGCAATTTTCTATGCAGAAATGATTTGCTTACTGTTTGCATCATAATAAGAAATGTATTTTGAAAGTGAGTAAGGAAGAAACAGGACGAGAAAGTGTATGTTCAAGCTGTGTTAGAGAGAATACTTTTTTCTAAACAACATTGTTAGGATAAAAAACAGGTTATTTGTGAATTGGATTTCAGAGCTACACGGAAGGGCTTGTATTTCAGGTGAGGGGGATGGTTCAAGAAATGCTGCTTGAACTCAACAAAATGATGACAGAAGGCAAAGCGTTGTGGTTACAGAATCATTAATCCCTTCGGAAAATGCACTTTGTGATCAGACAGGAAGTGACAAGTGACTAATCAGATAGAAGTTAGTGTAGGTTTTTGCTATATTCTTTTCCATAAAGAAGTTGATAGGATGAACACATCGCAAAGGGTAACTCAAGAAATCTAGATCCCATTTTTGAAACACTTGATTGGTTTAGTGTTTAAAACCAAATAAGGGGCCAAGAGAGGTGGCTCAAGCCTGTAATCCTAGCACTCTGGGAGGCCAAGGCGGTAGGATTGCTTGAGGCCAAGAGTTTTGAGACCAGCCTGAGCAAGAGGGAGACCCTGTCTCTACAAAAAATAGAAAACTTAAGCAGGTGTCGTGGTGTGCGCCTGTAGTCCCAGCTACTCGGGAGGCTGAGGTCGGAGAATCGCTTGAGCCCAGGAGTTTGAAGTTGCAGTGAGCCACGATGATGCCATTGCACTCTAGCCTGGGCAACAGAGCAAGACCCTGTCTCAAAACAAACAAACAAACAAAAAACCAAATGAGATTCTTGTGAAGCACAAAATATTTAGGACAAATCAAGATTTATGGCTTCCAATGAGGCACGGTATGTGCACTAACTGTAAGAGAGAAGGAGAGACAGACAGAGAGAAGGGAAGGGAGGAAGAATAGTGAGCATTCAGGTAAGTTATCTGAAATTCTCCTACTTTTTCAAACCTAGTGGTCTGAATGTTATGCTTTAAACATAACATTCTGACTAAAAACAGCTCCATACCAGATGTATCAAATCCTTCTAGACTTTACTCCCCATCTCTCTATTCCTGTCTCTCTCACACACACACTTACACACACATACATATACACACACATACAATCCACACACATACACATACACTCACACTCACACACACAGTGGTCCCCAACCTTTTTGGCACCAGGAACCAGTTTCATGGAAAACAATTTTTCCACACATTGTGGGGTAGGGTACGGTTTCTGGATGATTCAAGCACATTACATTTATTATTCAGTCAAACCTCTCTGCTAATGATAATCTGTATTTGCAGCTGCTCCCCAGTGCTAGCATCACCGCCTCAGCTCCACCTCACGTCATCAGGCATTAGAGTCTCATAAGGAGCCGCAACCTAGATCCCTCGCATGCGCAGTTTACAGTAGGGTTCTTGCTCCTATGAGAATCTAATGCCACCATTGATTTGACAGCAGGCGGTGATGCAAGTGATGGGGAGCAGCTGTAAAATACAGATGAAGCTTCACTTGCTCACTGCCACTTACCTCCTGCTGTGCGGCCCCGTTCCTAACAGGCCACGGACTGGTACCGATCCAGGGTCGGGGGTTGGGGACCACAGCACACACATACACATACATATACACATGCATACACACCCACACACACCCACCCCCCACACACACAGGAGAAGGAAATCATTCACTTTAAAGTCATATATAGCCATTACTTTTTTTAAAGGTGATTTTGCCTCTAAAGTCAATAAAGTAAAACAATGTTTTGGTGAACATGTTTCTTGATTTGGTGAACATGTTTCTTGAACCAAAAAAAAAACAAAGTTAGGGCATGTAGTCTGATAAGTTCAAACAGGGGAAATAGAAATAAACATTTGAGAGTAGAAGTGTCCACAAGAGAAATTTTACTTCTACTATTAGTCCAAAATAAGGCTAGCAGAACTAAAAGCATTAAAGTAGCATCTAATGATAAAATGTAATTGCTCTCTCTGGCAAGAAGAAAATGTTTAAACACAGGAACTGAAGTAGCTAGAAAGAAAAAGGCAATAGAGCATAATTCTGGGACTCGTTAGCCCTATTAGTAAACAAATCATTTAGACCAGGGAGGAAGGAATTACTGATTGGGCAAACCAGAGCATTAACTCTGAGAGCTCATCCAGAAATGACATGATGTCTGGGATTTTCTTCAAAATAACGTAGGCAAAATGGAAGTGTAAGAAGGTAAAGATGACATGAGAGAGGGTGTGAGTTGTAACTGTTGAAGCTGAGTGATGGGTATGTGGGCATTCATTACACCAGGGTCTCCTCACTATTCAATATGTTTAAAGTTTTCCATGATAAATAGTAAAGAAAGCAAAACAAACAGAAACACTCTGGGTATGATAAAGTCCTTGTTTCTGGGGTCACCTGGCTATTTTTAAGTTTTATTAAAAAATAAAATTTATTCAGGACTAATAGACAGGTGTGAGTTGTTGCCAATCACAGGGGGAAGGAAAGATAAAAATATGGACGGATTGAGACATTTATTTCACCCTCGAAGAGAAGCTCTGCTAATCTACTCTGTAAATGTGTTGCTGAGGAGAGCTTCCAAAATGGGTTGGAAAAATAAAATAAGCCATATCTAAGTTTTAAAAATAAAGTTTGTCTAAGTGGCTTGGAAGAAAATAAGTTTTTCTCCCTTTTAAGGTAATGTGGAAGAATTGTTTTGGCTTTTGCATGACATTCTGTGGCGGCCTGATGAACACTCTGGGAGATAACAGATTGTTCTCATTTACAAATACTCCACTAGACTAGAAAGCCTTTACTTAACTGTTACATGCCTTTCAAGGGATGCACTGACTCCATTCACACATTGGGGAAAAAACATCTTGCCCTATTTTTACATGTTGTCGTGATGGGCCAAATCTTCTATAAAAATTACCTGCATCAGGATTAACGTTTCCAATTCTGCAGATTTGGTCACCCAAATCCAAAACCATTTGATAAATGGTTTGACAGCTTTTGTTCTTATTTCTTGTAAAAGGCAATGAATAATTAGCTCCCAGAGTGTTATTAGGGGTTATTCACACTTGCTAATGATTAACCACCAATGGCTCTTAGACTGCAGAGTCAGACTGAAAGGCCTCAAACGCAAAAGTGTCCCATTTTAGGTCCCTGCTCAGGTTTTTATAAAGATTTGTGAAGCTCTCTAATGTGAATGAGAACCAAACCTGAATGTCCAATAATTGGCGATTGGTATATAAATTATATCTATAGTTACAATGGACTATTATTTAGTCACTAAAAATGATGATATTGGCCCTCTGTGCCACTCTAAGATTGGGCCCTTGTCTTCTCCAACCTCATCTCACCCCCCAAAAGTAGACATTGTTAATATATACCTGAGTATCATTTCAGAAATATATAGGCATATGAAAATTTTACACAACAGGGATAATAAAATACTATAGAGTTCTCTACATCTTGCTTTTAAATAAAACCAACTTAACATATATTATTAATCTTTCCATATCAACTCCATCTGATTTACTTTATTGTTGTAATAATAGCAAAATAAAGTCTTCATTGTTTTTTGCCCCATGTTTTTTGGTTATTTTGATTCTTTTTTTGATAAACTATTAATTTATAGACTATCCAATTTTTTAAACATAGAGTTCTTCTTGCCTAGAGTTTGTATAAGCTCTTCATAAATTAAGTCAATTGGTATTATGCCTGACATGTGCTGCAACTATTTTTCCAAGTTCCTTACCTTTTGAAAATTTTATAGAATTTTCCCTTAAACATAAGTTCTTTCTAAAACACAAAATGTTCACAAACATTTATATCTCTTATCATTTCTCGATTTTGTGTTCTGATTAGAAAGACCTTCCCCACTGCAAGATCATATATTTACTCATGCCTTCTAGAACAGGGTGTCTTACCCTTGGCACTGCTGACCTTTTGGACAGGAAAGTTTCTGTTGTTGAGGGCTGTCCTGTGCATGGGAGAATGTGAGCAGTATCCCTGCCCTCTATCCACTAGATGCCAGTAGCATCCCCTCCTCTCCAGTTGCAAATACCAAAAATGTCTCCAGACATCATCAAATATTCCCTGGGAGGCAAAATTGCCACACACACCCTGATTTGAGAATCACTGTTCTAGAATATACATAGTTGCATTATTAATTACGTTTACATTTCTATCTTGATTCAGATGAATTGTACTTCATAAAGGAGAGACATGGAGATCCAGCTTTATTTTTAACTAAAGGTAGCCAATGATCCCAATTCAATTTATCCCTGAAATGAAAAGCCACCTTTGCCAAAATCTAAATCTCCATATATAATCTAATCTGCCTCATTGTTCTTTGTTTCCTCTTTTTTTTTCTTTGACTCACTCTGTCACCTTGGGTAGAGTGCAGAGGTGTCATTGTAGCTCACTGCAACCTCAAACTCCTGGGCTCAAGCGATCCTCCTGCCTCCCGAGTAGCTGGGACTACAGGCACGTGCCACAATGCCCAGCTAATTTTTCTGTTTTTTGTAGAGATGGGGTCTTGCTCTTGCTCTTGCTCAGGCTGGTCTCAAACTCCTGACCTCAAGCAATCCTCCCATCTCGGCCTCCCAGAGTGCTAGGATTACAGGTGTGCGACACCTGTTTCCTCTTTATTTGTTCTCCAGTACAAAACTTTTACATTTTAATTACAAACTCAAAAATATACTTTAATATTTGAAAAGTGTCCTCGGCCCTCCACCTCCCACCCCCGCCCCCAGCTCTTCTCTTTCAGAATTTCCCTGGCTACCAAGAGGTGTTTAATTTCAATGAACTGTGGCATTGTTTCTCAATTAAAAAAAAAAAAAAAGCCCTGTTGGTATTTCTATGGAAATTGGTTTGAATTTAAAGATTGATTTGGGGAGACTAGACATCTTTACATAACTTTCACTACTGAATCTTCCCAGAAAGACTAAGTTGTCTTTTATTTTACTTAAGTCTTCTTTTATGTCCCTCAGTGGGGTTTTAAAGTTTTCTTCATAAAACTTGCACATATTTCTTGTTAATTTTATTCCTAGATATTTCATCATTTTACTGCCATTATAAATGGCTCCTCTAGAGCTTTGGGAAGAAGTAATGGTGATAAATGGAAACATGTGAATGGATTAACCCTTTGATGGAAAGAAAGGGAATAAGCTAAAAACTGCTATGGTATTCTGAAGGTCTTTTGCTGCATAAATATGGTACTTACTCCAAACGATATTAAAAAAAAAATCGAGACACATTGCCTCCCTGCATTTATAATATTAGCTCACTGCTTTTAGCTCTTTGTCAGATGAGCTTTTAAACTAGTACAAAAACAGTCTGGCTCTTACTTATTTTAAAAAGAAAAGAAAAGAAAAGAAAAAACAACCAGTACAATAGAAAATTTGGCAAAAGTTATGAATAGGCAAGAAGAAAAAATAAAAATGATCAATAAATACACAAAAATGGGCTCACCCTCTCAAACAAAGAAATGTGAACATTAAAAAAATTAGGTGCCGTTTATTTACCTAGGAGAGAGACAAATATGAAATTGATTGATAATGTGGAGTGTTAGCAAGGGTGTAGACAAAGAGATCTCATATACATTTGTTAGGATTTTAAATAGGTAAGATCATTTGGAGGGCAATTTAGGAAAATTTTGAATGCACCTACCTTTGACACAGCCATTCCACCTCCCAGAAACCCCTACAAATATGCTCACACAAGCTGTGTGATCTGCACACAAGCTGACGTTCTGCTGGGCCCTGCTGGTCGATTGTAAGTATGCCCCAGTACACAATTAGAAGGAGCTCCTTCCAATTGGTTGATGCCCATATTCTATCAGTTGTTAAGCATTTCAAATACAATTGCACCATCATTTTGTTCTTAGTTACAAATTGGAAACAATTAAATGCTTATCACTAAAAAATTGCTAAATAAATGAAAAAGCGAACTGCAGAATAACATTATTGTTAAGATCATTGGCCCAGGGGTTATACTGGCAGGACAAATTAATTAACTCCCCCAGACTTCAACTTCTTCATCTGTAACATGGGGATAATAATTGTGAGTACTTCTAAGGGTCGTTTTCAGGAGTAAATAAAATAAAATAAGGAAAGTATTTGCATACTGCCTGAAATGCTGTAAAAAATAAATGATTGTATTCTTATTATTCTTATAGTCTCATTTTCATGCATTATTTGCCTAATAAATATTTATTGGGTACCTATGATGTGTTAGGCACTGTGCTAAGTGCATAAAGATTTAATAATGAGCATATGTTTTAGTGGGGGCGAGATTAGAGGGAAAAAACCAAGCTAACAGTTAAATAAGCAAAATAATTAAAAATTGTGGTGTTATCAAAGAAATGAAGGGTTGAGCTTGTGGTTCTCAATCAGAGGTGTTCCCCCTCCCCCATCCCACCCCCCCAGGGGATATCTGGCAACGTCTGGAGACATTTGTGTTTGTCACAACTTGGGGGAAAGGTGCTACTGGCACGTATTGGTTAGCAGTTAGCTGGCGTGGATGCTGCTAAACATCCTACAGGGCACAGGACAGCCCCCACAACAAAGAATTATCCAGCCCCAAATGATAATAGGGCTGTGGTTGAGAAACCCTGAGCTAGATGATGGTGGTGGGGATGTCTCATTTAGGTCAGGTGGTCAGGGAGGAGCCCCCCCCCCCCAAGAAGGTGACATTTAGGCCAAGCCTTGACCTGTGAGAAACTGCCAGACAACAAGTGGTAAAGGAACATCCTAGACTGAGGGGAAGTGGGAACAACACATAAGGATGGGAAATGTGTCTATTGTGTGTAGCGTACAAATGCGCCTACGGAGACGGGGAATGGAAGGGAGCAATTAGGAAGTCTGTCTTATCTTAATTAATATATTCTTTCTTGCTTGAATTTTTGAGAATAGTCATTTTTTTTTGTAATCAAAAAATGAAGAGAAAAGCAACAAAAGCACAAAAAGCAGATAGGTTAGAAGAGAGCCTCCTGTAAAACTAGAGGAGTATTTCAGAGAGCAACCCTTACGGTGTTCAGGAGGCCCTGGTGTCCCTGGTGTCATAATCTGAGGTCAAACTTCTACACCCATCTGACCTTCCGGAATGACAGGATTTCCTAGGGACCACTTGATTCACAAGCAGATAATGCACGTTCAGTACCTGGTTTTATGCCTTTCAGCTTTGCTGTATTTGGATGTGTTAGGCAAGTTATCTTGACTTTGAGAAAAAAAGAACTTACATGAGTAGTTTGAGTATTAAGTGAGATCATTAAATAAGTGTTTCATAAACTGTAAAGCACAATGTACACACTAGGTGTTGAGAATAAAGAGCGGAAAGGCTGTGCTCAACAAATCATCTTTTCGCTTTGTCCTCTGGATTCCAAAACCCATTTAGGTAAAGAGAAGTGACTTGGCTACAGAGGAGAAAGAAGGACTGGGAGGCAAGTGCTTAAGCTAGGGGAAAAGTGATTAAAAATCAAAAGTAGTAGCACCAGTTACATTATTCATACAACAAAGAGGAGGAGAATTATCCCGATGGGGTTCATAAAATCACCACAAGATGGCCCAGCCCTAGGCCCTGGAAAAGACGATGGTCAGAGGCTCCTTAAGCAGCCCAAGATCCTCTGACCTGAGATGTGAGGAGATGATTAGGGAGATGATTACAGACCTTTTGTGCAGTGTTTAGAGCCCAGCAGTCTGCATTTTTATACAAATACCAGAGACTAGAAGCAAAAAGGGTTCAATGACTGTGTGAGTCATCATTCCTTGACCTAGGACACAGTACCTGATGGAAGTCATGCTTAATCAGTTGTTGTTGAGTAGATGAACAAAATAAATACATTCTCCAATCACTTGATGGAGCTGGTATCAAAAAACAATAATAATTGCACTTATTGGTACATTTTCTTATTTGCCTTTCCAAGTTTCTATTTGAGTTTTTGCCTTTGAAGAGGAGTTTGCAGGCAGTAAAAAGTAACTTAACTTATAACAACTCCCTTTCTTTGCCTGGCCTTGAGGCAGCTGCAAAAGATAAGACACCAAATGGAACTATGTGTGCCTGGAGAGAAAAAAATAATGGCGAAAAACGTTTATCAGCAGCTTCTGCAAGCACCAAGCAACGCCTCAATGTCACTCAGGCAATCTCCCAATTCAATTAACATTCGTAGGAATTCAGCAAATAATATGTAGCAAATGTGAATCCATATACTTTTTTTTAGCACTGGAAAGAATCTTAAAAGTCACTGAATTCGTTTTATTGAAAGGCCCTGAGACATTAACGGACTGACAGAGCCAGAACTGAAACTCGTTTTTCCACCTTTAGATAAGCGAATAAACAAAAAATATCTTAAGCAATTACTGGTATTTGAAGCCCACTTTCTTAGGGTTGTTTTCCTTTGTTATGTTGCGCAGACCCCAGGCACTTTCTTCCCAGAAGGCACCAACTATCCAAAGTGCCAAACAAGTTTGGGACCAGCCTTGGGGATGGGGTGGGGCGGGTAATAAGGTTTTCGCTACACCACAGAATTGGGCCGGTGTTTCCCTTTGGAGCATCTCGCCAGCTTTAACAACTGCTTCGATATGATTTGCTCGAGCAAAAGGTGTGCATTGGCCGGATCAAGCCGGACTTCTAGCCAAGGTAAGCTTTAATCTCCATTTTTTCCTCCCCCCTAATTTGAAAGAAGCTTTCAATTCTCTCCGCCCCTCCCCCTTCCCCCTGTAAAGTTTGTTTTCGAGCTATAAACCCGCTCCAACTCTCAGTTTCCATGTCGGTTGCCTGAGAACCGCAGTCATTAGCCAAATTCACTTAGACGGAAGAAAAGCCACCTTTGTGCACATAATGAGAGCCACCGCGTGGCCAGGGATAACCACGGAGAAGGAAGAAACATTTTTGTCTCGAGCTGCCCGAAAGCGGGCGGGGGGAAGGCTAAACCGACCCAAGGGGTGTTTTGTGGAGTGGCTTCGAAAGCCGCCGAGGCAGCCGAAGCCGCTTTCGAAGTTAGCAAACAAAGCGTCTCCCCAGTAACCGCCCCGGTCCAGACGAGGCTGCTGCCACTCAGACCGCGGAGTCGCAGCGTCGGCCGGCCCCCGGCTCCTCCTCCCTGCGTCTCTCCTCCCTCCCCTCCTGCTTCCCCAGCGGATATGAGCCACCAATCCCGGCAACAAACAACCCTTCAAATGAACTAACGAGGCGGCCCTCTAACGGGCGGCGGGGGCGCCGGCCCCCTCCCCGCGCCACATCTGTCCCGCACTCGGGCGCCGCAGCTGATTCATCTGCAGCCAGCCCCGGGAAGGAACTGCGCTCCAGGCAGTTGCAGGGTGGCGTCCGGACGGCTGGTTTCTCCCCAGGACCGTGTTTCCCCCCGTGCTCTTTTAGATATGTGTTCTCTTCTGTGCCGAGCAGTCAGCAAACCACAGAAGAAAAATATGCTAAGGTTGCTGCTTTCTTAGAGTGACGCTTTTTTCCTTGTTGATTCCTTTTAAGTCCTGTAATTGGGAAAGCCACCCAAGCTTTTTATTTAAACTCTGGCCTTAACGTATTCTAAGGCGGGGGTGTCTTTTTTTGGGGGGGGGAGTTTGGAGGGGGTAGCAGGCTGGCTTTAATTTTTAGCGTAATCCTAAAACAGAGGCTCCAAAGTGTAGTTAGTCATCCTTTGGCTGTCCTGTCCTCCTCGGGTTTAACCTTCCACGGAACTTCTGCTGCCGGGATCTCCATCAAGGTTACAGAACAAAAACAGTGCAGAGCCCAGCTGGAGGCAGACCCGGGCGCTGACGTCTCTACTAGGCTTATTTACGTTTGGGGTTTTTCTTTCTTTCTTTTTTTTTTAAAGTGATGGGGAAAGTCTTACTGCGGCATGTGACAGTTCCGTTTGCTTGAAAACAACGGAACATACCCATGCGAAAACTAGATCCAAGGGAGGGGGTGTGCGTTTCTTGAAATCAGCCAAACAGCCTCTGGTCTTTTAAAGGGCAATTTCATCAAGGAACTTTTGTTAGATTCCTCCTAACTCTCAACCAAAGTAAACCAACGGGAACATGTGTTTACTTAATGGCTAGTTTCTGTTTGATATACCAGAGGGTAGGAGGGGGTCCCCTAGCAGGGTTCAAGTTCTAAAAGTAGACACTGTGTACCGAAACAGATGAGTAGTCACGGCGTGGTCGCCCCTTTTCTATAAAAGCGGCAGCCGCCCGGGTCCCGGGATGAGGGTGTCGGGCCGAGTCGCAGCGAGGCGGCGCGCGCCCCGGCCGTCCCCAGGCGGAGACGTTTAAAGAGCATGTGAGCATGACAAGTGTCTGTCCGCAACGTGTCAGATTTCGAAACTGCCTTGCAATCCAGTCCGGAACTCGCTGCTTTAGCCCGGGGGAACAGACTAGGGTGTCTGTGTCTCATCCCCCCCAATCCCCCCCCCTTTGCCGTTGGAGGAAGAGCCCGGGAGGAGAAGGGTGCGACGCGTCGCGCCCGCGTGTCAATGGCACCCGCGCATTCTGGAAGAAGTTGGTTCTTGTCCCGAATACTTTTCCTCTCTTGCCCCGCCCCTTGAATCAGAAGCGGCTGTCTTCTGCGGCTAGAGCAGGGACCATGGAGTTTAGGGCAGCTGTCAAAAACGAGAGGGGGAGACTTTTCTTCCGTGGGGTGGAGGAGGGAAGGAGGGGCGTCCTTTCTCCCGTCTGCTGCAATTTTCTAACCAAACGCACCCTCGCCAGCCCCGGGAAGAAAGGCCCAAAGGAGAACCCCGGGGCGCTCGGCTAGTGTCCCCGCGGCCGCCGCCGGGGGAGGGATGCGGATGGTGCGCGCGCGGCAGGCAGGAAAGATCGCGTTTTCGGCCCGGCCGCCTCCCGCGCCCGAGCTGCCCCCGAGAGGGACCGGTGACAGCGGCCGCCGCGCTGGGTCCAGTCCTCCCGGGCTGGAAGGTGCGGGGGAGGGGCGGAGGAACGGCGGGGCGGGAGGGGGACGGGCGGGCGGCTGGGGGCGGAGGCAGGACCTCCTGTACCTTCCCTCCCCGCCTCTCTCACTCTGACAGCGCGGAGGTGCGCCGAGCAAGAGCGGGGAACAAAGGAGCAGAGAGGGGAGGGGAGCGAGTTGGGCGAGGGAGAGCCCCCGGCCGACTGCCAGAAGATCCCGGCTGGAGGAAGCCCGAGTGTCACTTGAATTCCACCCAAGGAGCGGGCGCCTGGGATCCGAGCGCCTTGTTTAGCAATAACGGCTGGAGCACGTCCTACAAGTTACGAGAGAGTCGGCCGTGAAGGAGGCGATCGCTTGTCCCCTTGTGCCCCCGCTCCTGGCCCCTCGAGACCCCAGCACTGCCTCGCGCTGGGAGGGGAGTTGCAGAATGAAAAGCAAGAAAGGTAAGGCGGCCGCGGGCTGTGCGCACCGGGGGACACCAGTCCCGGGAAACGTGCTGGCCGGGCCGCACGGGGCTCGGGGCGAGAGTGACTTGGTGCACTTTTCCGCCCAGGGGCTCTTGGGCTGGAGCCGTGGCCGTTCTCTTTGTTGAGGCTGCGTCTGAAATGGCAGTGGCTGTTTTCCTTCTAGACACAACACGAGGGGCTGTTGTGGGGAGGCGAGGCTCTCCACGCTGCTGGCACGTTGTCAAGAAATACGCTCAGTGCCTTGTTTGTGCGCCTCCAAGTTTCATTGTCTCCGCCGACACCCCACGCTCGGCCCAGCCGCCGCGTGGCTTCTTGCTCTATCTCGAGGGCGGGGTGTGGGATCCGGGTCGGGGGAATCCCGCGCCTCGCTTTTCCGGGTAGGGACCCCGGGCGATCAGGGCTGCCGAGCCGCCGCGCCTTTGTCCGAAAGTTCGGCTCCGGCGGCCTCCAGCTCCTGGCCCGGCCCGGGCACTCTTATTTGGGGATGTGGTGTTTTCACAATCGAAGGAATGTGGTTCTGGACACCCCCCCCATATCGCCCTCGGGTGTAAACAGCTTTGGAAAGCTAGACTTTTAAAAATTCCCAGTCTCTAAAAGTTTTCCCAGGATGAATTTGGGGCAAGATGAAGAGGTAGGACACAGGGCCAACAACTTAAAGCGGCATGCAGTTAAAATGTGTCCAAATGGGACAAGCAGGCTTGGTTGTAAGTGCAAAGAGCGAGGCTGTCATTGTTTCTACAAAGCGTCCTGGAAGCTTTACAACTAAAACTTGCCGTCAGTGTGGTTTAAAAACAAAATACACGGGGGAAAAAAACCACACACAACACCCCGAAAGGTCAAAGAATGTGAAGTCCCTTTAGAAGTTAACTTATGAGTCCCTGACTGGCAGGTCCCCCGAGTGTTCCGTCGTGGGCTGGAGCTGGCTGTTCTGTTGTGATTTATGTGGAGTGGTTCAAAACAGAAGTTAATCGCTCGGGGCAGCGCGGGGCGCTGCTACTGCGCATGCCCGGAGCGTCCCCGAGTTAGTAACTCCGCATTCTTTCAGACCCGCCGGCGAGCGCGCTGCCCCCCGAGGGGTGCTCTCGCGGGCGGCCGCTCGCCCCGCGGGGTTCCTCCCGCTGCCTTGCACTTTCCCTGTGATTCCGTGGGGGGCTCTGAGACTTGGGGAGCTTCTCTCTTCCTCCAGGCTTTCCCAGCGAGAGTAAAATTAAACGTGAAAACCCGGGTCACTTGGTAGAAGTTGTAGTGGAACTCCCTATAGACCCCTCCCCATGGGACATGTAACTTGGCTCTGGGATAACACGCGCGGGGGGTGTCCGGGGCGCCTCTTGAAAGCCGTGTGGACCCTCGGGAGGACTGACAGGTCTACACCCTCACTGGGAGACGTCCTCTCTGTTCTGGTGGGGCTCACCGGCGCAAGTGGGGGGGGTCCGTTTTTGGAGAGTGGTTCTGGTGCGCGGAAGGCACAGCCGGGCTTCCGCCGGGGGTGGGCTTCCCCCATTGTTCGGCCCTGGCGGGGCTGCTCGCATGAGCCTCCACGGCCCGCCCCCCGCCACGGGTACCCCCGGCGCCCCTCCCCCTCTACTTCCATGGAGTCCCCCAACGTCCTGCGGCACTTTCGGGGGCCTCCCCCCAGCGCCCCTGGCCCTTCCTAGCGCCCCCGCCCGCACCCCTGGTCCCCCCTGTCACCCCTCCTCCAGCCCCCCGTCCGGCCTTCACCCCCTCCCCCCAGCCGAGGACCGAGGCTGGCACCCGCGGGCCGCATTGCATCGCTGGGAACCTCCGTGGTCCCCAGCGCAGGGGTCCTGCCAGTCAGCGCCGACTCATGGAACAATGAGAGGTGACGTGTTGGAGGGGAAACTTTGCGACTGGTTCAGAGCTCGCGTGGGGGAGCTGAGACTGCTGAGGTTACCCGGGTTTCTTTCCCTTTTTAGGTTTCCCTGGCGAGTCGCCCGGGGGCGGGCAGGCCCCTGAGCATGTGGGATGCACGGCCTCGTTGCTGGTTTCTTCTCGTGTCCGGAGCTCCGGAGGGCCTGTGGCCGCGCTCCCTCGCGCGGTGCGCGGGCCGGTCTCAGCCGGGGCTGGGGAGCTCACGAGAACAAAAGCCACTTGCTTTCCTCCCCGGGCTCCTCCCTCTCCCCGTGTCCTCCTCCCCCGGGTCTAAAACTACCTGGGAGCGGGGAGAGCCTTCCCCGTCGGCTCTGGAAGTACTCCTGAAGAAGTCGGTCCCGCCTATTGTCTGTCTTATAAAAGTCCGTGAAAATCTTTTCAAGTTTCCTTAAAACAACGGCACTTTCAACTCAATTATGCAGCCCGGGGTTTGGTAAGACTGGTTTGTGAGCATCGTGTGTCCTCTTAAAAAGCTGAGGATGCCAAAAAGATCTAAAATGAATTAAAATCAAGCAGAAAGAAGGTTCGATGGGGAAACTCCCCTGTCTTTTTGCTTAGGAAAACTTGCTTTAGCATTGCTTCTTGCGGGGGTCACCAAGTGCACCTCAGATTTAGTGACTTAAGTTCGATTCCTGTTGCCTCTGCTGAGCAGATACTCTGATCAGGAAGCTTGTTAGGTTAGGTTTGCTTTTTCCTAATTGTGTGTTTAAAGTTTTCCTCCGATCTTATTTCTAGATTCTTTTCTAGTCTCTTCCAGATTTTTAAAGTCCAAAGCCACAGCTGCGCTCTCTCTGTGCCCTCCTCCCCCATCTTGATGTTACAGAGCTATTCAGAAAAGAAAGTGAAGAAGCAGATTGCTTCTTAGTGCTGTGGGATCCTTAGGCCATCTTGTGGCTTTCTGAACAGCGTTTGCTTGTATGTGGATCGAGTAAAAGAAGCTTGTGATCTGACCCCCACCCTCCCCCCACCACATTCTTTAAAGCCTGAGCAAAGCAAGACGTTTGGAAACAAGTCTCAACCGGGAGACTTTTCAAAAGCTCTGTTACAATAGGAAATGAGTAACGAGGAAAAAAGTCTTTTTGTTTTTCCAAGTTGAGCCACAGTCAGGAGGGAGAGTTTTAATGAAAACAGTCCTGACAGCAGCAAACGTGGTTCTACTGCAGTGAAATAGCAGCTGGGTAGCCAAGGAACTGAAGTCTTCACTTCCTGTTACTTCAGCTTTTGTGCACATATTGGAAATATTTGTTAAGAGGTTCAGAGGCCTGGCATTCATTTATTTAAATGAACTGAGAACGGAGTAAAGTCGCGCTGCAGTTTGGTGTTGCTTAACTGAAACCTGCTTTTGTGTGTCACTAACCTATTCTGAAAGATCAAGCTTCTTGAGACTAGGCAAGCAGATCAAAGGGCAGGCTTCGGGTTTTTTTCTTTTGGTTTCAAACTGTTTGTTATTACCAACTTACAGTTGGGAATTCACTGTTCCATGAGCAAATTTTCACTTTTTCTAGATTAAAAAAAAGGGGAGAAGATAGTACCCTTGAGAAGAATGCCTGGCTTTTCAGGCGTTGGAGAGTTTAAACAAATTGCTTTATTCAAATTTGCTTTAGTCGTTCAATTAACTTGACACATTTGAAAAGTCAGATTTCCTTAATTATCAAAGCCAATGTGAAACAGGAACTCATTTATAATTTCTTAAGGTTTTTTATTAAACCAATTCTTCACCCCAATTTCAATATGGGTTTTGAAAGTTTCTCATCCTCTCAGTAGCAAAATTAGTTTCAGTTTTCAATTTACCCTTTTTAAAAACTTTTTTAAAAACTAAATCTTCAGGGAAGGGAAACTTCAAATACATGGCAGTTAAAACTTAGGATTCTTGTGCGGTTTATTTGTGGCTGTTTGTTAAGCCTCGAGCTAAAGCGAATTTGCAAGATCATCCACCTCTTTGTTAGAACTTGCTTTATTTTGTTTTTTTGGAGGGTTTTGCCTTTTCTGTAGGAACGCCCTCCAGCACCTTCTGCCCCCTGCAGTCCAAAACTAAAAATGTGTCACCAAAAGGTGGGTTTTTGGTTTTTTAAAAAATTTCTTAAAAATACATTGAATGGTTTATCACTATGAGGAATATCCTGTTTTTATTTCCTGTCAAGATAAACTGGTTCAATTAAGGTAGAGGCATATTTACAACCAAAATTACATACTACAGAGTGGAAAAAAGTATACAAAGCTAAAAATGCATACCTTTCAATTTCTTATTTTGTTATTTTAGTTAATTTCCCTAATATAGAAATACCGGTATTTTCAAGCATGCTATGGTTTGTGATTCATTTATGTATTTAAGATTCTAGATTGTCTTCAAAAAAGATAATGTATTTCTTTAGTCATGTGGAGTTGTCTGTTCTTTGAAAGGCAGAGTTAAGATCATTTGTTATTTAATTTTTTTTTTAAGTCCAAAATCATGTTTAAATGTCTGTAAAGGCCAGGTCTGAATTTTTAATTGAACCCAGTCTATCTGTGATTTAAATATTCTCCATGGCTTGTGAATTCTTAAAATATCTGGCGGGATTAAAGTACTTACAGCTAAAAGAGCTTCCTCTGGGGGTTGCATATTCAGTTTTCTTTGTCATGTAATAATTTAAGACTGAGCTCTGCTTATTGATATGTAGTATTCTAGGTTTAGATTAAATGGGCAGCTGAAATTTATGGAACATTTTAAGTTTATTCTACTATTGGGCATTTTTTCACCTTGCTAAAGTAGTAGTAGTAGAAAAATATTTTTGTGTGATGAAAACTGAAAACTTCAGTGGTTGTGTTTAATAAAAAGTGACTAGGACTGCCCATTAAAAGTAGGTGTCTAATTTTGAATAAATGTAGATAGTCATGAATAAGAAATGATCATGGATTTAGCAGAAAATCTTAACATGTATTTTACCTTTAGAATACCAACTGGCTTAAATACAATATGTAATTTTCCTTCTTTATTTCAGTGAAAAAAATGCACAAATCCTCCCTTTTATTTCAAACTTTCAGTGGAGGAAGGAGGAAGAACAATGTTTAAAATGTACATTAGGATACTGACTAGATTGCTTTTCCTAGTTAGCAGTGACCTTAAAGAGAAGGTTGTTAGACACATTCCAACTGCCGCAGGTACCCTTCCTGTTTCAAATGTGGCAAGTTATTCACTTTGGGTGCAGTTGGTCTCCTCCTGTGGATTAGACAAAAGACTTTTCTGAGCATCATTCAAAAGGAATGTGAGAAGTTCAATCCGAGAGAGGAAAGTGGCCAAGAAAAGACATCTGACAGTTGGTTGAGAATCTACCGTGTGGTGCTAGTTGAATTACTCTTGAGGACTTTGCTTGTACCCTGGTAATTCAGGGCAGAATACACTGGCCCTCAGCATCACTCTTAGTAGTTGAGAAAACACAGTTACACTGAATGTCAGAATAAATGAGCTTTTCAGTAGTTGCTCTGCTTATAAAAATGATTGACAGCTGGCCTTTGTCCTTTCCTAGGTGTCGTTGCAGTGTCTGGCAGTGAGACTGAGGATGAGGACAGCATGGACATTCCCTTGGACCTTTCTTCTTCAGCTGGTTCAGGCAAGAGAAGGAGAAGGGGCAACCTGCCCAAGGAGTCGGTTCAGATCCTCCGGGATTGGCTATATGAGCACCGATACAATGCCTATCCCTCAGAGCAAGAAAAAGCTTTGCTGTCCCAGCAGACACACCTGTCTACACTACAGGTAAGGAAAGAGAGCACAAAGTTTATACCCGCATTTTTATTTTCAAAGTCATTTTATAGCATTCCTGTGTGTCAAGTCATTAAGCTCCTCTCCACTCAAAAACAGAAGGAATATTCTTTTTATGGTAAACTTCAGAGTGCTAAAAGCTAATAACTGGCTATTTAGAGAACACAGAAACATTTGACAGTCATCTGTCAAATAGCATTTCCTTTAATGCCTAAAAGAGCCTTCCTTTATGCAGCAAACATTAAAAGGAGGTTAAACCTTACTCTATTGCCCAGGAAACTGGTTTGATATTTAAACAAGGACAGACTTCAGTGAGGTAATTCATGTTATGTCTGTTGACATAGTCATCTGAACTGGGAAAAATCAGTTACTGAGAGGAGTGGCTCTTTTCATGCAGGAAAGATTTTCCTGTAGTTGATTAACTTAAATGCTGGGGCAGTAGGTAATGGTTTAAAATGGGGAGAGTTAAAAGGTAAACTTCTCTCCCTCCCTAAAATCATTTTCAGGTATTTGAGATTTTATACCTTTTTCTTCCTCCTGAAAAGGTTTAAAGATGATGAGTCAAAAAAGGAAAATTTGTATTAAAAGAGGAGGAGGCTTATGACAGGAGGCAGCTCTCTTTCTTGGTGGGCTCAAATACCTTGAAATAACTTTGTAAGTCCAGATAAGCCCTTTCATGCCTTCTTTAATACAAAGAGAAAGATCAGTTAGGCACCCAATAGAACATTCTCAGAACCTATTGGCTGAGTGAATGAGGAAAGTGTTAAAGCATACCGATATGATTTCAGGTCTGTAACTGGTTCATCAACGCCCGCCGCAGGCTCCTCCCTGACATGCTGAGAAAGGATGGCAAAGATCCAAATCAGTTCACAATTTCCCGCCGTGGGGCCAAGATTTCTGAAACTAGCTCTGTGGAGTCAGTAATGGGCATCAAAAACTTCATGCCAGCTCTAGAAGAGACCCCATTTCATTCCTGTACAGCTGGGCCAAACCCAACCCTAGGGAGGCCACTATCTCCTAAGCCGGCGTCCCCAGGATCAATTTTGGCTCGTCCATCAGTGATCTGTCATACCACTGTGACTACATTGAAAGATGTCCCTTTCTCTCTCTGCCAGTCTGTTGGCATGGGACAAAACACAGATATACAGCAGATAGCAGCCAGCAACTTTACAGACACCTCTCTCACGTACCCTGAGGACATGTGTAAATCTGGACCAAGTACAAACACACAGAGTGGTCTTTTCAACACTCCTCCGCCTACTCCACCGGACCTCAACCAGGATTTTAGTGGATTTCAGCTTCTAGTGGATGTTGCACTCAAACGGGCTGCGGAGATGGAGCTTCAGGCAAAACTTACAGCTTAACCCTTTTTCAAGCAAAACAGTTCTCAGAAATGTCATGATTGCCGGGGTGATGGCAAGAGAATGAATTGCATTATTTTATATATTTTTTTATTAATATTTGCACATGGGATTGCTAAAATGAAGCTTCCTGTTACTGAAATGTCTTCAATGGAATACAGTCATTCCAAGAACTATAAACTCAAAGCTACTGTAGAAACAAAGGGTTTTCTTTTTTAAATGTTTCTTGGTAGATTATTCATAATGTGAGATGGTTCCCAATATCATGTGATTTTTTTTTTTTCTCCCCTTCCCCTTTTTTGTTGGTGTTTTTTCAGACTGTGCAATACTTTAGAGAACCTATAGCATCTTCTCATTCCCATGCGGAACAGGATGCCCACATACTGTCTAATTAATAAATTTTCAATTTTTTTTCAAACAAGTTTGAATCTAGTAGATTGATGCCTTTTTTTCATGACATAATAAAGTATTTTCTTTAAAAGTTATTGTAATGCAGAGTATTTTGTTGAGGGAGGTGCTTCTTAAAAATGAGTAGGAATATAGTACCCCAATAAGCAGGAAGTTGGGGGTAGGGTGCAGTGTGATTTAGGGGGTTGTCACCAGCTCTTTGAAGAACTGTGGACAACAAGCCCGTGTGTATAAACAGGATGTGTGATATTTACTCTTGATAGAAGGCATAGCAGGCCCTTCAAGCTTCACTTAAAGCTGCATGGCAAAATGAAATGAATCATTTCATCAGTGTTTCTTTTGAAACCTTTCGTCTTTTTTAGCTAGCCACTGAATACTTCGGTGATCTGTCCTGCATATTTAAAAACATGGCTGTGTCGAAAAGTCTTGAAGCCACTGGTTATGGCTTATGTTTTCAGAAGTAAGCAACAACCCAGCAGTCTCTTAGCATTGTCCCTCTTTCATATTACCTTTTAAAATAAACTTTGTTCAGTGGTACAGTTAGGTAAGGCCTTTACATTCAAGTATAGCATTATATATGAAGAGAAATCACCCTTTAAAACATCTTAAAACTTATTTGAAAATGATGAAATAAACAATAGTGGGATTGTTGGTTTGTGTTAGTTTATATTAGGTAAACATATTTATCTCAAGCTCACAGAATGTGAAAAAAATGGTGCTATGTATAAGTGGAGTTTGTTGGAATAGACAATTACTTATAAAGCCCAGATGGCCAGAAGGGAATTGGTGAAGCTCCTTTTGCTTATATGGTTGAGCAGATTTGTCACATGCCACAAAACCATTCTGTGTAGTCATGCTTAGTATGAGTTTTCTTTGTTATTATAGTCATGTTCTTTCCAGCCCTGCCCCGGTTTTGAATTGTCTCAGTTTGAGGGAGCATCAGAGCTTTAGTATTGCTTAAAGAATGTAGAAAAGTTCTTCCAAATTCAAGTTTGTCTAATTTTGAAACCCTATTTTAGAAAATCCCTGCTGTAGAAAGAGGTAAACTCAGACTTTTTTTGTATGTGAAAGAGAAAAACGGACAACGACAACCAGGAGGTGTAAGAAGATTAAGCGAGGGGAAGACGTGGTGTGCTAGCCTGTGCCGTGCAGCTTTGAAAGGCACATCAGCAGAGAACAGTCTGGCCCCAGCTCTGAGGGTCACAGCAATAGATACAAACCAAAAAAGAAGTACTAATGAAATAAATAAAAGGAACAAAATAAACATTAATGAAAATGAAGGCTGAGCATGGTGGCTCACGCCTGTAATCCTAGCATTTCGGGAGGCCAAGGTGGGAGGATTGATTGAGGCCAGGAGTTCAAGACCAGCCTAGGCAACATAGCGAGACCCCATCGCTACAAAAAATAGAAAAATTTGTTGGACGTGTGGTGTGTGCCTGTAGTCCCAGCTACTGGGGAGGCTGGGGAGGATTGCTTCAGCCCAGGAGTTCGAGGCTGCAGTGAGCTATGATTGCACCACTGCACTCCAGCCTGGGTGACAAAGCAAGACCCTGTCTCAAAAAAAGAAAGAAGGAAAGGTGATTGAGAATCATTGCTTGCTCCAGTAGCTACATCAAAGACTGAAAGTTTTGCAAAGACAAGGCAAACCAGCAAATCTTGAAAACTTCCCCTGTTAAGGTGTTTCATCACTAGCACTAGAAGGGGGAGAAAAGGAGCCATATGAGTCATTTAAAAGAAAAACTCAAGGGTCAATGAAACCTAAAGGTTAAAAAAGAAGTCACCCTAAATTGCCTAGGCCTTATTTAATTTTTCCCCTATTGAGTTGTTATAGATCCTAGTTGATAATAGCTGATGTATAATAAATGTAAGCCATTATTTAAAAACAGGTAAATGTAATTGAAAAGATAACTGTAAAAAGCTATATCAAAGCCAAATAGAAATGATTTTTATGCTTACAATTTACACGCTACAGTATCTCTTTTCATTTGTTCACTTTTAACCTACCTGTGTTTTTGTGTTAAAGTTCATCTCATACAGCATGTAGTTGGGTCTTGCTTTTTTATCTAGTCTGACAATCTCTGCCTTTCACTTTGTCAATTTACATTTACTGTGATTATTGATATGTTTGGATTAAGTTTACCATTTGGTTTTTTTCTTTCTCTATTCCTCTTTTCCTGCCTTCTTTCAGGTTAGTTGAATATTTTTTAGGATTTTGTTTTAATTTTTCTATTGGTCTGTAAACTATACCTTGTCTGTATTATTATTTTTTTAATGATCTAGGGATTACAATATACATCTTTAACTTATTGCAATTTATTTAAGGTTGATATTATACAAGTTCATATAAAATACAGGACCTTGCATCAGTCTAGTTCCATCCACTTTTTCCTTCCTTCCTTCATTTTTCATATATAGAACAGCTATAAACATGATAAGCCCAATAGTACAGTGCTATAGTTTTTGCTTAAAACAGGCATGTGTCATTTAAATGATTAGGAGAAAAAAGAATGTATATGTCTTTTTTTTTTTTTGAAACAGTGTCTTGCTCTGTCACCCAGGCTGGAGTGCAGTAGAGTGCAGTGGCACAAGGTTCCTCAACCTCCTGGACTCAAGCAATCTTCGTGCCTCAACCTCCTGGGTAGCTAGGACCACATGCCGCCATGCCTGGACTGTATATGTCTTAAATTTGCCAAATATTTACCATTTCTAGTGTTCTTCATTTCTTTCTGTAGATCTGAGTAACATCTGGTGTTACTTCTCTTCAACTTGAAGGATTTCTTTGAGAACTGTAGTCCAGGCCTGCTGGTGACAAATCTTAGTTTTTGGTCATTGAAGATGACTTTATTTCACTTTCATCATGGAAGGATAGGTTTCACTGATGGAGAATTCTGGGTTGATAACTCTTTCTTCTTTTAGCACCTCAGAAGTCTTTTGGCCTCCATGGTTTCTGATGGGAGACATCAGCTGTCATTTGTATCATTATTCTCTTGTATACGATGTCTTTTTCTCTGGCTGTTTTAGTTTTGAATTTCAGCAATTTTGACTATGACTATGACTAGGTATGATTTTCTTTGTGTTTATCCTGCTGGAGGTTTATTGAGTTTCTTGAGTCTGTAAGTTGATGTTTTTATTTTTATTTGTTTATTTCTTTTTAACCATATTTGGGGAAATTTTGGCCATTATTTTACTTATTTATTTTTGAGGCAAGGTCTCACTGTCACCCAGGCTGGAGTGCAGTGGCACGATCATAGCTCACTGCAGCCTCGAACTCCTGGGCTCAAGTGATCCTCTCACTTCAGTCTCCTGAGTCGCTGGGACTACAAGTGTGAACCACCACGCTCGGCTAATTTTTAGACAGAGTTTGACTATGTTGCCCAGCCAGTCTTGAACTCCTGGCATCAACGGATCCTCCTGCCTTGGGATCCCAAAGTGTTGGGATTATAGGTGTGAGCCACCATGCCCGGTGTTGGCCATTATTTTTAACTTCAGCAAGTTTATATTAGATCACCTGAGATTGTCTACATTATCTGAGGCTTTTTTTCTGTCTACTTCAAATTGAATCATTTGTATAATTTATTTTCAATTCACTAACTCTTCTACTATCTTCAATCTGCTATTGAATACATCCAGTGAATTTTCATTTCAGTTATTGTATTTTTCACATGTAGAATTTTCAGCAGGTTCTTTTTTATCATTTCTATTTCTCTGCTGAGATTCCTAATTGGTTTATTAGTTATGAGTATATATTCTTATAAGCTATTGATAATAGTTGCCTTAAAGTCCTTGTCTGCTAATGGTAACATGTCATAATCAGAATCAGTTTCTGTTGATTGCATTTCACTTCAGTGGGGGGGGGTCACTTTTTATTTTTTTGCTTGCCTAGTGTTTTTTTACTATACAGCGGACATTATGGATGGTCCATAAATAAAGACTTTGGATTCTGCTACATTCTTCTGGAGAGTTAATTTTTGTCCTCAGGCAGTTCATTTGGCTGGACTAAAACTTCAAACTCTGTCTCTTCTGTAATGGATAGTAGCTGAAGTCTCCGATCAGTTTTCAGCTTCCGGCTGCTGGCTTTCAGTGGGCTCACTGGGATCTCCCCTGCACAAGTCAACCAGGGGTTTAAGCAGAATTTATATTCAGAGTTTGAGATTTGTTCCTTCTGCAACAAACTTCTTTCCAGAATTCCTCTCCTAACTTTCCTAACTTCCACTCTGCCCACCCCAACACCATCCGTGGTGTCTCAAGCCATGAAGGGGTGCAGCTGCCTGCCACCCCAAGCCTTCTGAAGAATGAGGACTGCCCTCAGGCATAAAGGCACAAACTTGTAGATCTTGAAGTCCCCCTCTTTTAAGGGTGGACAACCCTCCAGTTTCTGCCTGTTTGTGGTTACTCTCCCGGCCTTCAATTTGCTTTTGGTTCATACTTTATGATTGTTACCACCTGGAGGGGATTAGTCTGAAAAAGAAAAAAAAAAAGACATCATTACTAGAAACTAGAATTTTACTATAGTTACTTTTCAAGTAGTGGTCCTTAAAACTTACGTGCACATTGGAGTCACCTGGAAAGCTTAGAAAAATACTGTGACCTGGGGTTGGGAATTTTTAAAAGATCTCTTAGTGATTCTAATGCATAGACAAATTTGGAAACCACCACCCTAAATAATTCTTTAGATCAGCCATTTTTTCTCTTCTTAAGCAAAACATTGGGAATAGATCATTCTCTTCTAGATCTAAAAAAAATTTGGGCCAGGCAAGGTGGCTCACACCTGTAAAGCCAGCACTCTGGGAGGCCAAGGGGGAGGATCACCTGAGGTCAGGAGTTTGAGACCAGCCTGAGCAAGAGTGAGACCCCATCTCTACTAAAAATAGAAAAAAATTAGCTAAGCTTCGTGGCATGTGCCTGTCGTCCTAGCTACTTTGGAGGCAGAGGCAAGAGGATCCCTTGAGCCCAGGGGTTGGAGGTTGAAGGGAGCTATGTTGACACCACTGCACTGTACCTGGGGCGACAGAGCGAGACTCTGCCTCGAAAAAATAAAAATATAAATTAAAAATTTTGTTTTTGTGGTCTTTTTGTTTGAGCACTGGGCAATTTTTGTAAATGAAATATAATTTGCTGTAGAATTATTTTGTCACTCAGGTTAACTTATTCAATTAGAGTTTAGCATAAATTGGATATTTGGCACTGGGCTTATACTATAGTATACACAAAGTTCATACTATATGTAAAGCCAAGCCCCTAACTGATAGACCTGAAAATACTGTAGAAGGTGAACATTCATTTGTATCAAACCAAAAAGTAAAGTTGATCTCTGGAAACTGGCCAGAGAGCAAAAAGCAATGTTTAGAGATCAGAGTTTTAGTCTTACTAAGCTTATTAATGGGAGAATGTCAAGTCTTGACCTCTAAAAATCATGACCTTTGATTAAAAACAGACTGCTTTCTGGGCTGAGTTTTATGATTCAGAGTTAGAAAACATTCAACCAATGCTTTGTGGCTGAAAGAAGAGCAGTAACTATGGTTGGTGGTCACAATAGCACAGCTGACAAATAAGGGAAGCATGATGAATCGATGAATAAAAATATTAAGTAGTACAGGGATTTAACCAAATGTCAAGGAAACAGGGTTTTTGAATGAAATGTTTTATAGACACCAATAGAATGTGCAACCTTTGAAGCACAGTGTGGATGATTTACAAATGGAATCAAATCCCATGATGGAAATTTACTCAGATTTAGAAAGAACATATTTATAGACAGATATTTAACTAATAGCAGGTAGGTAAGGAAAATGAAACCACAGAGGGATTTCAGAAGATAAATTGCTACCTTAGGAAGTGTTGTGAGCTTGTTTTGTTTTGTTTAAAATATTCCAAACTATTGTCTCTATAAATAAAATTACTGAAACTTGAACACGTTCTCATTTGATCAGATCATTCAAACTTAGGGTCTTAGGACAAATTTATCTCTTCTATCTAGTCTCAAATTATTGTTACTATATATATTTTAATACTCTAAGGGCATAAATTCTCTCCATATAAATTTTAATGGGAGGATAGGGCTTTCAGAGGCTATAAATAGGTTGAAATACAACAAAAGATAGCCATTTAAATTTTTACATATGCCCCTTTGAAAAAAATTACCCTGTTACCTTTTGACTTGTTACCTAATCTGATCATTAATGTTTTGTTGCTTTCGAGTTTTTTCCAATGATTTTCATTTTGAAATTTGATTTACTCAAACGATTCTGTGAAAAGCCAATGTGTATTACATTAGTCAACATTTTTCCCTAGCCTACCTGTACAATAAATTTACAGAATGTAGAACATCACTTATTTTAAATTCTCTAATTAACAGTCCTTCCAATATGTTGACTAGCTTGATTCGATCATTTCACAATATCTATATATATCAAAAATTCATGTTGTATACCATAAATATATACAATTTTCGTTAACTGAAAAAATAAATGTAAGAAACTTCATACAACCCAAAAAAACCCAGTCCTTCCCATTGCAATGTTATCTTCCAGTATCCTCTATAAATCAGGTATTGAACTGAAATTGTTAGATTAATATGGGGAGAAAAGATATTTATTAAACACCTTATTTTATATGATTTATTACATTATTATATTAATATTTATTGAATGCCTTATGTATACATATCTCATTTAGTCCTCACAACCCTGATGGGAGGTGTTACTCCTGCTGTGTAGCAAAGGAAATCGAGATTTGTCCAAGTTCAACTCATTTGTGGTTACCAACTGTAATGGAGCCCACACCCTTTCCACACACTCTGCCTGAAATGAAACCACTTGGAACCGTCCCCATTTTTATTATACTGTTCAATAAAGATTTGGGAGTCGTTTTGGTAGATGATCATATGCAAGTTTTATCTTCCAAGTTTCAAGGTACTGATTTTTCTGCTGTCAAATTACTCCCTCCCCTCCCCCACTCCATTTCCTTTTGACCACATCTGCTTCTTGGGGAAACTTGCAGGATCTGACACATCCTCCTGGTTTCCTAAGTCTTATGACTAGCTAGTGTCTGAAATAATGAAGAGCTCCTCCATGCCAAGAAATCTGTTTTGTAGCTTCTTTGTGTAAGTATTAACTTAACACTTAGTCTATTACTCAATGCATTTCATTTCTCCCTCTAGGTATCAGCTTTCTGAGCCTGCAACCTTGGGCTACTATCTTTTTTAAAATAAATTTCTTTTTTTTTATTTGGACCTTGTTAGAATCTTTAGATTTATCCTAATGGCAATGGTTTACTCTGTACTGCCCCTTTCAATTTCCACTCTACAAAAATTATGGCTTTTAAACCATATTTCCCCAAATAGAGTTGAGGCAATCCTCTTATGCGAATAACACTTGCAATTTTAAATCCCACCTTCATTAAAAGGAAAGTGAAGATTTATGACAATGCCTTTCCACTCTTCTCTCCTCCAACCCCCAAACATCCACCTCTTTTGAAATAAGACAATGTATGTTCATTACAGCCAGAGGTCTTCGATGGTATACACCATAGGGGTAAAGATCAGCTTTAAAATAGATAAACACCTGTATGGGAAGAAAATTAAGTAGATCATTACTTGCCTTCAGAGACCTAAGATACAACAGAAACAAACTTAGCCTGTATAAGTTTTATGAAAGGATTGCCACCTCTCTTCTTGACAAAAAGATTAACTTGATTTGGTGAAATGTGTTGCTATTTGCAGGCAGGTGCTGTCCTGATTTGCCAACTCCATGTTAATTTGAGCCTGCAGAGGTACCTTTGATCAACTCTCAGAGCCTTGCTGGCTTCTGGAGTTGACTCTGGAAACATCAAAAGAGCCGTAAAGTGGAATGTAACCTCAGCCTTCCTGCTTCTATGCTTGCCCACTAGGTCCATGCACAGCAGCCTGGTTTCCTTGAAGGGCGTTTTCCATATTGTCCTCCACTGCTTTGTAGATGATCGTACTGGGTGTCACGTTAAACCCTGCATCCACTTTCAGAGGGTTATCAAATCTCTGCGAAAGGAGAATCTGGACTCAGGCTCATTTGCAATGACATGTATGTGTGTATGTAAATTAATGCCTGCTGGCCCTATGCCTGAAGTAACAGGAAGAATCAGTTCAGTTTGGGGGAACTCTGTGATCATAATGCAGCTAGTAAATGCAACAGATTCTGTCCATGAAGATGACACTCAGATAACAGGTTTGGGTAATATTAACTGGGACTCTGGCAATGGTTTGGGAATTCTGAGCTAGAGACATATGGCAATGTCCCTTATTAGACGTATTTAAAGTCAAGGGTGGTAGCTCAGATAGCATGGAGTCTTTTTTTTTTTTTTAAATTGACTCCCAATTACAGGCTTTATTTCCCTTGAAAAGCTGATACAGTTTTGGCCTCCAGAATCTTATGTCCTCATATTTGAATTTTTTTGGGTTTTTTTTAGTGATTTATTTTTTACATTGCATTGGGAGGTATTTTAGAACCTCTGGGGGCAAAGGAGAAAGAAAATCGAACTTGTATAGCCTCCAGCAAGTTATTTGGCATCTCTAAACCTGAGTTTCTTCATCTTTCATTTGGTAAAAAAAAACCCAAACACATCTCAAGGTTGTTGAGAGGATTAAATGAGGTAACAAAGTGGAAATACTTCAAAAGTTTTCAAGCAAAGTGGACTGACCTACAAATGCATGTTACTGTCGGATCTTAGACATGGTGAACCTACTTGGTCAGGTTCAGACTCCTGCTTCCACTTGCTGCCTGGTGGGTGACTGTCCCTAACCTGGCTTCTGCCTTTGCACTTGTCCTGCCCGGTCCTGGCCCCACCTGTTCCCTTCACTTCTAGGGTCCCCTTCTCCAGCTTCTTACAACAGCAGCAGGTAACTTCCCTGATCCGTGATGCTTCCCTGCTTCCTTCTCTCCTGTGGTGTCATACAAAGAAGTTGTGTGAGGGCTTCAGAAATGGGCTGTAGGCTGGAGAGAGTGGTGGCTGTTACATTGGTGACTAAGTCATCATCTCTGGAACTAAGCTTTTGATTTGGTTTTTTTTTAACCACAGGCTTCATGCCTATAGTGTTGAAAATGACACCAGTTCTTAATTACTAAAGGACTGACCATCCAGAGCCTCTGGCTGGCTTTCTCCTTCTCCCTGTGGGCTCACTTAAGTAGAATACTCTGAAGAGGTCTCAGTTTGCCCTCCATGATTTTGATATATTATAATAGAAGCTCCTACCTGATGCAGAAGGAAGAGCACTGAACTTAGCTTCAGAAGACCCAAGTGTAATACTAGGCCAGCACAGCACTAGTTGGGTGGCTAGGAGTAAACTAACTTTTCTGAGCTAGTTTTCTCACCAGTAAAGCAAAGGGTTGGATTAGATGATCTCCTAGGCCTCTGAAAGCTCTAACTTTCTAAGGCTATAAATAATACATATAGATCTAGTAACAGTGTAGGTTATTTGAAATCAATAAAAGTTCCATAAAATACTGCCCATCATAAGTTGAGGTGAAAGGTTTGCCATATGACAGGATGCAAATAAAAAGGTTCAATAGAGTGTTCTCAAAATGATGAAATGATAGGTTTGTTGGGGCAAAATCATCAAAAGGGTGATTTGAAACTTTAGGGGTGACATTTCAGTCTAGGAAAAAGAACAGTCTATGTTAAAATATTAAATTGGAGAGCCTAAGAGTTTTGTTTCAAGTAGAAGTAATGGGAATTGAGGAGAAGAGGAAGTGTGCCCTGATGCAGCTGGCAGAGAGAGAGAGAGCAGAGCATGGAGGTGTTGCAGGGCTGGGGGGGGGGGGACAGGGGCAAACAGAATGGTGTGGACAAGCAGTTGGAGGCAGGAAGAGGGGGTGCACTGTGGCCTGGTGGCTGGAGAGTGCCAGGCTAGCCCTGCCAAGACCAGGTGTAGTGTTCTTAACTGGAGACAGAAGGTGGGAAGACCTCAAGGACCTCCAAAGACAGAAAACTGGAGTTGATCAGGAGTTGATTAGGAAAATGACTGTAATTGTTATCAATGTGAACTTAGTGAGAAGTCAGGGGAGCATTTGGCAACCAGAGAGGAAAGACCCTTATGACTACAAGGAATAAACATACGTAGCCTCTGCAGTCAGGTTGTAATACTTTTAAAACCGAGCTGTCCCTTCAGAACATCTGGGCAACTATATGCTTTAACATTAAGGACATATGAAGAATAGAGTAAGTTTTACGTGAGAGAGAGCTGCAGCTATGCAAGACAGATTACATTGAGTTCGGGACTGCCTTAGGCAAAGGTGGAGAGGGGCCAGGTGGGCGGTGAAGCAGGCAGGTAGGAATAGAGCAGTAGGAAGCCTTTGAAATAGAACCAAGGCCCCAGCCTTGGCTGTGCACCTGAATCTCCTGGCAGGGCTTTCCAATCCAGGCGTTTGGGCTCCCCCCTGGGCCAGCTCTGGAATTTGCAGGGCCCAGAGCAAATCTCACATGTAGGGCCCCTTCCAAAAACAGGAAGAAAAGTACCATTGAAAGTACTCAAATGTCTTTATCCTTTCTGTAGACTTGTCTTTGTGTTTTCTATTTGCTATTTAATGTTGTTTTAAGTAGAGAAAAACTACAATTTAAAATTATTAGCATGAATTTTTGACATTCATCTTTATCTTTTTAAAAAATTATTATTTCAAAATATTACAGGGATTTTGGTTACATGGATCACTTTTGTTGCGCTTGAGTCAGGGTTATAAGTGTGCCCGTCCCCCAGATAGTGTTCATTGTCCCCATTAGGTAGGTTTTCACCCATCCCCTCTTCCCCCCGCCCCACCGCTTGATTTCCACTGAGTTTTACTTCCCTCTGTGCACACGTGTGCTCATCGGTTAGTTCCAATTTAATAGCAAGTACATGTGGTGTTTGTTTTTCCATTCTTTAGACACTTCACTTAGGATAATGGTCTCCATTGCCAGTTTTAAATGGAAACATAAGAGCATTTAACTTACATGTAGAATCACCCAAATTATATAATTTCTATTTCATCGCTTCTACATGCATATACATTTTATTCTTACTAGAGCAGTGGAAACAGTGCATCAAGGTAATTAAACTTTTTCCCTTCAATTCTTCATGCACTCATATCCTGCCAACATTCTCTGTCTTTGGTTTACTAAGGAAAGACTGAAAAGAAAAGGAACTACAGGCGACCTTGTCTTTCCCTTTCTTTCTATGTCATAGTTGTCAGTGTGAGTGGTCGGCTGATGCAGGCATATCTTGCTTTACTGCACTTTGCAGATATTGCTATCTTTTTTTTTTTTTTTAACAAAATGAAGGTTTGTGGCAACCCTCCTTGGAGCAGGCCTTCATTTTTCCAACAGCATGTGCTCATTTCCTGTCTCTGTGTTACACTTTGGTAATTCTCACAGTATTTCCAACTTTATTGTTATTATATGTGTTATGGTGAGCTATGATCAGTGATCTTTGATGTTACTATTATAATTGTTTAGGGGCACCATGAACCACACATATAAGACAGCCATCTTAATTGGTAAATGTTGTATGTTCCGACTGCTCCACCAAACAGCCCTTGCCTGTCTTTCACCCTCTTCTCAGGCCTCCTGATTCCCTGAGACATAATCATATTGAAATTAGGCCAATTAATAACCCTACAATGGCCTCTAAGTGTTCAAGTGAAAGGAAGAGTCTCATGTCTCTTACTTTAAATCAAAAGCCAGAAATGATTAAGCTTAGTGAGGAAGGTATGTTGAAGGCCAAAATACCCCAAAAACTAAGTTTCTTGTGAAAGTTAGCCAAATTGTGAATGCAAAGGAAAACTTCTTGAAGGAAATTAAAAGTGCTACTCCAATGAACATACGAATGATAAGAAAGTGAAACAGCCTTATTGCTGATGTGGGGACAGTTTTAGTGGTCAGGATAGAAGACCAAACCAGCCACAACATTCTTAAGCCAAAGCCTAATCCAGAGCAAAGCCTTAACTCTCTTCAATTCTGTGAAGGCTGAGAAAGGTGAGGAAGCTGCCACCATTTCTGTAACATAAAAGTGCAAGGTGAAGCAGCAGGTGCTGATGGAGAAGTTATCCAGAATATCTAGCTAAGATTATGGATGAAAGTGGCTACTGTCAACAATAGATTTTCAATGTAAGCAAAACAGCCTTCTACTGGAAAAAGATGCCATCTAGGCCTTTCATAGCTAGAAAGGTGAAATCAATGCCTGGCTTCAAAGCTTCAAAGGACAGGCTGACTCTCTTGTTACAGGCTAAAGCAGCTGGTGACTTTAAGTTGAAGCCAATGCTCATTTAGCATTCTGAAAATTCCAGGGCCCTTAAAAATTATGCTAAATCTACTCTGTCTGTGCTTTATAAACGGAGAAACAAAACCTGGATGACAGGACATCTGTTTACAGTATGGTTTAGTGAATATTTTAAGCCTACTGTTGAGATCTACTGCTCAGAAAAAAAAAGATTCCTTTCAAATTATTACTGCTCATTGACAATGCACCTGGTCACCCAAGAGCTCTGATGGAGATGTGCAAGAAGATTAATGTTGTTTTCATGCCTGCTAATACTCATTCTGCAGTCCATGGATCAAGGAGTAATTTTGACTTTCAAGTCTTATAATTTAAGAAATACATTTCATAAGGCTATAGTTGCCATAGAGAGTGATTCCTCTGATGGATCTGAGCAAAGTCCATTGAAAACCTTCTGGAAAGGATTCACTCTGCTAGATGCCATTAAGAACATTCATGATTTTGATCTCTTCTCTTTGAGGAGATCAAAATATCAATATTAACAGGAGTTTGGAAGACATTGATTCCAACCCTCATGGATGACTTTGAGGGCCTCAAGACTTCACTGGAGGGAGTAACCACAGATGTGGTGGAAATTGCAAGATAACAAGAAGTGGACCCTACTTCCCATGTGGCTGCCCTCCCCACCCTACTGCAAAAAAAAAAAAAAAACAAACACAGATTTTAAAAATTAAAAATAAAAACTAAAGAAAAAAAAAGAAGTGGAGCCTGAAAATGTGACTGAATTGATGCAACTTCATGATAAAATCTGGATGGATGAGTAGTTACGGAAATGGAAATTTAAGATAGGAGAGTAGTTCACAAAAGTAGTCCTGTCCAGAGAAGATAGCCTGAGTCTACTAATGTGATTGATAAATCGCTTTCATGGCATAAGAACCATCAAAGTGGCTCAGTAGCACAGTGCTTGGCAACCCTTCCATACCATGGCGAGCAGAGAAAGGGGTAACGTTTGTATAGCACATGCGGTGGCTCAAGGCTGGAGAAGTACCCTGGGTGTTCTGGCTGCTCCAGCCTTACAGGAAGCTCCAAGTCCTGCTGCGATCCCAGCTACCTTAACCCAGTCATTCCATGTGCCCAGGTCCCGGGATGAGAAGCTCTGCAGTAGGGACTCAGTGGCCCCTCCCCAGCAGCCATTTCATTTCTCCTTTCTCCTTTCCAACAACATATGTTTTTTATTTGGAGGACTGTACGGTTTCAGGAAAGGCGATACTAGCCCTGGCTCCCAAGGGTGAACACAGGACTTTGGCTAAGTCAGTTGGTGCATCCCTAGCTTGGCCTTGATGACTAGCTCCAGCATGGACGTCACCAGTCCATTAGGAAGGAAACTTACAGCTTTGCCTAGAGTGCTGGGACAAACCTGATCTCACCTCCTTCGGACAATGTATGTATAGATGTGAGACCAGGAACTGCTGTGTCCATTACACTTCTAGGACAGAAATCAGGCCAAAGAAGCAGCCAGTGCTTGGAATAGGGTAGAGCAAATGAATGGAGTCCAGGAATTCTGATTGTATCATAATCAGAATGATCCAGACCTGAGGCTTATGTGGTTTGTAAAGTTGGTACTTAGAGGAACCAATAAAACCATTTTATTGTTTCCAGCAGGCCTAATTGCCTTTCCTCTTAATTGTGACTGGCTGTATCCTAACTGACCCAGGCTCTTATGCCACATCTAACACTAACGCATCTACAGTAAGCACTTGAGTTTTCCAGTAGCACTATGGAACTATCTATCCAAATTTTTCATCTATATAGAACTGTCATTAAGAGCAAACACCCATTTCAAAGATGTTTGGCCAGGGTTAGACAAACTGTCTCTGACTATGAGGTGCAATACAGTGAACTGGGCCATATAGGAAGCAAACCTGCAGCACTGGGTGGTTGAGGCTCATGAACCAACTAGGTTAAAGCTACTTGTGCCACAATGTGCCACAAGCCCCAAGAGATGTAGGGATGGCTTACCATTAAGGATTGCAGAGCAGCCAGGTGCAGTCGAATGACCTCCACTTTTAGAGACAGAAGACCAGTCTTTAATTTCTGATTCTGGAATTTCCTAGTTCCATGACCTTGTCTGAGCCTCAATTCCTTCACCTATAAAATGGGGATAACATATACCTTATCTATGTCGTGGAGATTTTGTAAGGATAAAGGAAATGGTGGATATTGATGTGCTTCATGGACATTCTGCACATACATTCTACAAACATGGTGGATTATTGGTAGAGCATTTTTAAAAGACCTGATAGATAGTCACTAAAGTGTAATACTTGTTTTCTTATTTTAGAATACTTAGTTACTATTAGTGACAATTTTTTAATAAAAATACACATTAAAATATACCATCTTAACCATTTTTAAGTGTACCGTTCAGTGGAATTAAGTATGTTTGCAGTGTTACGCAACCATCACTACCATCCATCTCCAGAAGTCTTCATCTTGCAGAACTAAAACTCTCTACCCATTAAACACAAACACCCCATTCCCCCTCTTTTCCCCAGGGAAAGCAGAGCCACCACTCTCCTTTCTGTCTCTGTGCATTTGACTATTCTACATATCTCGCATAAATGGAATGACACCGTATCTGTCTTGGCGACTGGCTTATTTCATTTCACATAATGTTCTCAAGGTTCATCCATGTTATAACATATATCAGAATTTTTTCCTGCTCTCCTGTACCACGGTTTCTTTTTTTAAAAAAATAATTTTTTCCTTTTTAAGGCAGCATAATATTCTATTGTATTAAGGCCTGGCCACTGCGCCAGGCCTTAATTTCTTTCTTTTTTAAGCTTAACATTGGCACTAGAATTAATCCTGGAAAACTTCTTTGTGGGGTTGACCCCTCCCCCCAGGCGTGCTTGGGTGAGAAGATGAGACTTTCAGAGGACAGCAAAATTGTTCTGCATAAGTAGAGGCGTTTACTTTCTTTTAGAATGGAAAGTGGAAGAGAACTGAGTGTGGTGGCGCATGCCTATAACCCCAGCTACTCAGGAGGCTGAGGTGGGGGGATCCCTTGAGCCCAAGCATTCAAGACCAGCCTGGACAACATAGTGAGACCCCATCTCAAAAAAAAAAAAAAAAAAAAGAAAGGAGAGTGGAAGAATGTTTGGCAAGAGTGAAGGAAGAGAAAGAGGGAAGGAGAGAGGGATTAGCAAGATGGGGAGTTGCTGCAAGTAGGTACAGTGAATTTGGTCTGTGGGCTTTCCGTGGCTGAAGGATGTGTTTAATAATACTGCTACGGGCCTGGCGTGGTGGCTCATGCCTATAATCCTAGCACTCTGGGAGGCTGAGGCGGGAGGATCACTTGAGCCCAGGAGTGTGAGGTTGCAGTGAGCTGTGATGACACCACTGCACTCTAGCTGGGGCAACAGAGAGAGACTCTGTCTCAAAAAAAAAAAAAAAGAGAGAGAGAGAATTCTGCTACACTTTTAAGAAACATTTTTTGCTGCCTGCTTTCTTGTGCTTTTGACATCCACTCTTCTCCTTGCACCCCACATCCTGAACGTATGAAGGCATGTGGATTTCACGTGTGTGTGTGTAAATGGAAGGAGGGGCTGACCTTGGGGCTGATTCAGCATGCTGCAGAATATAGACATTGCATCTGGGAGCAAGAACCCAAAAGCTAAAAAGACCACAGACTTTAAGTCCCTACAGGAGAATTAATAGCAATCCTGGGCAGACACTTTGGATTTCCACATATAAAGAGCTGCAGAAGGGACGAGGGAGAATGGAATGGGTAGCTCAAAATAATTTTACCTCCAGGGCCCCAGAAAGCCCTGGTAACCTCTGATACTTATGTACAATAAGTCGACATGTACATATATAAACACAACCAACAGGCCCGTGAGCTATTTTAAAGTAGGGAGGAGCAGGGAAGATGACCCTGGAGCCCAGTTAGATTTGGAAATTATAATCTGTAGGAAAATCTGCACAGATTTCCAAATGAGAGAGAAGGGAGCAGCAGTGATTTGATGAAGGGAAGAACACTGTGCTTCTGAAGCAAAAATCAGGACGCTTGGTCTGGCGAAGGACTTTTTTTCTGGTTTGTATGTGTACCAACATCAACATCAACATCTATAGACAAAAACTATAACATCTAAATTGCCCTGGAAAAGTCGGGATCTGTGGTTTCCTTCTTTATTGTTAAGTCTCGATCTTATATAAAATATCCAGACCTGGTGGCTCACGCCTATAATCCCAGCACTTTGGGAGGCTGAGGCAGGAGTGAGACAGGAGTCAGATACCCTGCAGGCAGTGAGGGCAGGGGTCAGGAGGAGGCGGCCAACAGGATAAGAAAGTCATAAGAATGCGACTATGCTCAGCCAAGATAAATGTAACCAATAGGAACACTTTAGTTCTTTTACTTTAACCGTAACATCTTTATCTAAGGTACAAGGGAGAATTCCTTTAACTGGGAAATGAACACAGTTGAGGCGACAGTGTCCCTAAATGACCTACTCTCATTAACATGGTAAAAATCACACCCACCAGTGCCATGACAGTTTACATGTACCATGGGAACTCTCAGAAGTTACCCTAGAAGGTCTAGAAAGGGGAGCGTTCCTGGTTCTAGGAATTCTCCACCCCCTTCCCAGAAAAGTCATGAATATTCCACCCCCAGTTTAGCATAGCATGAAGATTTAATTTAAAAGAACAGACCCTAACTCTGGGGTGGCACTGTTCCTTCTTGGATCAGTCCACTCTTTTGCTTTTCCTTAAGAGTGTACTCTGCTTTCAATAAACCTGTCTACTGTTGTTCGTATCTCTTGTCTGAACCCTTTTCTCTCACACTGGCCCCTGTGCTTGAATTCCTTCCTGCATGGAGAGCAAAAACCCTCTCCCTCAGCTGGGGGGGGGGGGGATGGTTGGTGCAGGCATCAGGAAGATCACTTGAGGCCAGGAGTTCAAGGCTGCAGTGAGCTTTAATCACGTGCCACTGCACTCTAGCTTAGGTGACAGAGCATGACACCGTCTCTTAAAAAATAAATAAAATAAAATAAAATATTAAATATCTAGAGAGAAATCTCAAAGCTGGCTCTAGAGGAACTTCATTAGGGTGAAGGTTGATTGCAGTAAGGTGTCCATTTACAGACCAGAAAGCTTGAGGATCTTTTAATGACACCAACTGTCACTGTCTTTTTGCTGTACAGGATTTGGCCTCTCAGACTTTAAGCCCCTTCTGGAGAAGTAATTGTGAAGTAGTAGTACTGGCTACTATGTAGAAAATTGACTACATGTGGCCAATTAGTCTCTAGATTCCGGGGTTATACAAAAGCAGGAAAGTGGTAGATGAAAAACTGTCATTTCAGGTGACTCCTTAAAAGATGCTGATTCTCTCTCTGTGCTAGGTACCTATGCAGAAAAGTCTCATCACATAACAATTGATTCATATTTTATTGCAAAGTATATTTTGGAAAATAAAATGATGCCAGTGAGTCCCTACATAAAAATGTGCTATACAATGTTGAGCCTTCTGCCTTCTGTGTTCTAATTCTCAGAGTGACTGCCAAAGAGCCAGGCTGCAGAGATGTTTGACCTCAATGGGAAACCTCACACCGGACTGGCATACTCATTTATGCCCCAGACAAACGCCCCTTAGATCCAAATCAAGAAATTGTTTGTGTCCCACTAGCAAAGACTTCCTAGTAATTAACTTTAGGTAAGGATAGATTTTTTTTTCTTGTACACAGTACACTAGTTCTTACTTGTCCGTGGCCTGGAGTATGAGTTAAAATACAACCCCCATGATGAGCGGGTCATTCTAGCCATGCCTATTTACCTGTGACCGAGACCTCAAACGGTCATGGCTCCTACCCTCTTGCAGGCCTTTGCTCAACCTATTCCTTTTGTTTCAAATGCCTCTATAGTGGAGGTTCTCTACCTCAGCTGCACAAAAACATACAAGAACATGGATGCGTTTGTCCTGCCCTACCTCCCGGCCATCTGATGTAATCAGTCTGCTATGCAGATTTCTTAAAGCTTCCCAGGTTGAAAACCACTGCTGGACAGCAGTTTCTCCGAGGGTGGCCCTTGAACTCCGCCATTAGCCTCAGCTGGGTGACCTGATTCAAAATGCTGATGGACTCTCCGAGCAGACCTACCCAGTGGGTCAGGCGGTTCTTAGGAACACTGACATTTGAGAATCCTTGTTCTGAGGGCTGTCAGAAGCCTGCAAGTCTAACCCCACCTCGTCCATAAATCTTTGCCTATCCCCGCTCCAATTTTTCACTTTATGTGTCTATGAGAGCATTTTGTATGAATTAAAGGCAGAATGCGTAGGCCCTTTTCCAGTGCATGTCTGGTTTGCTTCTGCTGCATTTGAAGTGTGCATCCTTTTTCCTTCCTTCTTTCCCACCTTTCAAACAGCAGACAGTGGCTACCAGAGGGTAGGGACAGCTTAGCCAGAAATGGTTGTTTGAATTCAATGTCAAAGCATAGTCTTTCCAGGTCTAGCCCTGAAATGTTAACCAGACCTTAGAAAATTGTAGCTGCTGGGTGAAGTTCTCTGTGTGCTTTCCCACACTGAGGAAGAGTCATCTTAGTGGGTGTTAAAGGGCACAGCGCTGTTTGCCTAAATGCAGCTGAGCCGCTCAGACACTGGTGTTAGGTGGTAACTGCCTGGGAGGATGAGCAGCGAAATGTCTTCCGGTCAGTGAGGACCCAGAGGCTGAGGCTGCAGGGCGGAAAGGGTGGCCCCATAGTGCGACAAAGGGATGCATCTGGGAAATGAAGAGTTCCTGCTCACAGACATATAGGTCTTGAAAGTCACAGGCTCTGATGTGGGCCCTGTCTGAACAGGAAAACCAGGACTTCTCATTTGTCAGGAGGTCTGCTTTAGAAGAAAAGAAAATTAAAAAAAAATACTCACTGAACTATTGCTTACTTCCTAGAGAGAAGGACACATTCTTGGATTGAACTCCAAAGGATGTTGAACTTAACAAGGATATCAGAAGTAACCCCACCTTATTCTGGACCATTTGTTTGCCAAGAAGCAGAAGTCACTTAAACCATTTAAATAAAAGAGTCGATTTTAAAGATACAATAGTTCTACTTCACTCTAAGTGGTCATTTATCAATGTTGTGAGTAGCAAGGTAGTTGTGCTACTGTGAGCACACATATTAGGTTTGCAACATATACAAAATCATTTTGGTAGCTTTTTGAGCATAGAAGAGGCTTTCAACTTTTTGGTGTCTCCAAACTGAATGAAGGCTAACTTTTTAAAATGCTGACCACTTTGCCCTGGCTGCCAGGAAGCCCAGAGAGAAATTTCATATGCATTTGCCACAGCTCAGGGACCCTGGGGACCTGGGAGCTAGGTGAAGTTATTTACCAATTTTCTTTATCTTTCTTTCAGTTTTTGTTTTCATTTAAAAATTTTTGGTGTTTTATGCTTTAATTCTGTATATCATCTTAAAGCCTTTTTGAAAGGGAGTTTCATTTAAAAAATAATAATAAAAGGAAAAAAGGAACTACCAAGCATAGGAGTTGGTGTCCTGTGGTGTAGACCTAACCATCAGAGTGCTTCCATTCTACTCCCACTCCCAGCTGGGACCCCCTTGGTGAGCGCCTGCCCTGTGCGGTAGGGGGTTCTTATGCCTGCATCTAAGATGTGCGCAAATAGATCCAATTTTCTGGTGGGTTCACACCCCAGGGCTAAGGTTACACTTACTCCTTCCTTCAGTTCTAGCAGTTTTGTTCTGGGAGTTACAGAAAAGATTGTGTTAAAACCACCTCCATATTTCTAGAGACCACCCCCCCATCCTTGTTGAATGCCAGCTAGAACATGCCTGATATATTTTTTAGCATGTTCTCTGAATTTGCTTTATGAATGCTTTGTGTCACTCTTTGCAAAGGCAGTTGCTAAAGGTGGACTGTGCTTATAATCCCAGCTGCTAGGGAGGCTGAGGCAGAAGGATCACCTAAGGCCAGGAATTTGAGACCAGCCTGGGCAACATGGTGAGACCCTGTCTCTAAAAAAAATAAAAAATAAAACAAAGGTAGCTGCTAAAACTCATGCATGTTTGGTGAAGTAGAAATCAATGTAGTCTTTTGGGAAAGCCATTCTATTATATTTAAAACAAAAATGCATGTCTATTTGTCTAGGAATAGAACCTATAGATATACACTTCCACATGTACTGAAGATATGTTGTAAAACGATTTTCACTTCAGTTTTTTTTTTTATCATAGCAAGTGGTGGAAACAGCCTAAATGTCAATCACTAGGAGGACTAGATAATGTATTAGGGATCATCCATGAAATGAAATGCTATGGAGCCATTAAAAAGAATATGTGGATCATAATGTTCTGCAATGGAACAGTACGTTACAAAATGAAAAAGACAAACAGCAAAGGAATGTGTTGTAGCATGCTTCCATTTTGTGGGCAAAAAATTTATATACATATTTGAATATTCATAAGTCAATTTTGGGATGCTATATATACAATGCACTGTTCAAAGATGTTCCATATCACAGAAAAGAACTAGAGTGAAAAGTAGGCTCACTGTTGTTGTGTTTCCTTTTGTTCTCTTTGAATTTTTCACATATGTACTTTTTTTCACTAGAAAAAAAAATTCACAACAGATAAATTGCTTTGTCTTGCACATCTCACACACATATGAACAAAGACTGGATTTAAGTACTAGCTCTGTCACTTACCAGTGACCTTGGGATCCTCCTTAATCCCTCTGTAACTCACATGGGGTGACTACCTCATAGGGTTACCATGAGGATTGAGTTATAGAATACACATAAAACAGTCCAGCCAGGGCACAAGGTACTTTTTTCAGTAAATGTAAAATGTGTAATAATAATATTAATGATAATATTGAACATTTATTTAGTGTTGACCATGTGTCTGGCACTGTCTTAAGAGCTTTACATATATTAATTCATTCAATCATATAACAACCCTATGACATGGGTACTATTTTCATCTTAAAGTACAGATGGGGAAACTGAGGCACAGAGAGGTCAAATAACTTGCCCAAAAAGACACAGCTAGTAAGGGGTAGAGTTGGAATTCAAACCAGGTAGTCTGGCTTCAAATCCAGGCTCTTACTCAGATACAGAATGGCCCTGTCCCTCCTCAACGCAATTTTGAAGCTGGTGAGAGGTGAGTCAAGTATCCAAAAAAAAAAAACTTGGGAATGTTCCTCCAACATCCAAGAGAAATGCTGGCAACATGTGTAAACATCTTATAATCTCATGGCAGTGCTTTCCTACCCCATCCCAAGTCAGAACATAATCAAAAAGACCTGGGTGTTTCCTTCTGTCTTTGTGACTCTGGAGTCACTGGCAGAAACCCTGCCGGGGAATCACTACTTTGTGCTGAAGCCAACAGGGATGACAGGGTAGGGAGACCTGTCTTTGTGTATCTGCCATCTCATAGGCAAATTTACATCCTAATAGCCATGGAGGACCCGCTGTCTTTAATGAGGATCATCAGGGTGACACAACTCTGTCAGAATTGACTTCTCTTAGGTGGTGTGTCAAGTTTCTTATGGCTGTGGAGACTTGCTATTTTCTTTAGGTAAGCATTTTTAAAAATATTTAACCCAAGTTCTCTCAGTTGAATATTTAACCCAATTCTAATGCGTTGTCTTTGCTAGAAGAATAGCTGGTCCTCAGCCTCCGCATAACCTTGAGAACATGATGAATTCAAGCACTGACAGCTTCCTGAACAGGCTAAGACCAAAACATCTTAGGTCCTCCTTAGTAAAACGTTTTACTTTCTATCTTTGTCTCCAGAATTACCCAGAATTATCTGAATAATTATTCCTTACGTCATCACTATTTACAAAGTGCTTAACACTCACTCGCTTTCAGTTTTGGAAAGCCCCATTTTCCTGTGCCAACATCTCTCCACTCTTCCAATTTTCCAAAACTATTGATCAAGTTTTCACTCTCTCTGTAAGATTTCATTCTAAACAACCTGGCAGTCAAGGGATCCCTGGTGCACCAACTGAAAACTAGACACACAGACACCAGTTCCTTGGAAATGCTCCCCCTTCAATCATTACAGACTGATTACCTTGCTTGACTAATGTTAAGAAACAATTCAGGAGCCCTTGAGTTGCTCTTTCATGTTTGCCAAGCTCAGTGTTGGGAGTGCCAGGCTAATCAAGACCTCCCAGGTATTGCTCCAGCCAGGGGGCCAGGCTGCAGAGAAGAGAAAAGGTCAACTCCTGTCAGCGTCAGCTCAGGCAGCAAGGCTCTTTCCCCTGAGCATGTTGGGAGGGGAGGCTGCTCCAGAAATGTGTTAAATTAAATCAAACAGGAAAGAAATCTCAGGGTAAATTATTTAAACTATCCCCTTTTCACTTTTGTTCGAGTTCTTCCTTTGCAATTTGCTTCTTCTCTTACTTGGAAATTACAGACAAACATCATATTGGCTAAAGTTGTAAAGTACATTAGGTTTTATTCTAGAAAGGCAATGATGTGGCAAATCTGGTGTTTTTAAAATGTCACATACAGAAGTAAACATTTTCTATAGCAAGAGCTTATTCCCTAAGACAAAAAAAAAAAGAAAAAAGCCCTCTAAAATGGACCCTCCCTTTTTCAGTTAGTAGAATATATTTATTTTAATCTGGGGAGATGTTTCTTTGACTATACTTTACAGGGCCATCTATAGTATCTTCTAACTCCTTAGATGTTTCTCCTCACCTTTCATAATTGAAACTGCTGGTAGGCATTGGATACAAAATCCCTAAAGAGAAGGAATTGTTCATCAACTGATGACTCTATATGCAAATCTCAGAGGGTTAGTTATGCGGGAATATTTTCTGTTTGCCGAGCATTGGTCTTCAGAAGCAGAGAAGGCATGAGGATTTAAGACTACAGAAATCTATGATTGTTGTCTATAGTCTCCCTGCAGATTCAATCGGAAGAATGCATTTCCCCCCCGTGTAACAGAAAACACTCAGGCTCCATTCGCTTCCACTTCCCCCTTTCCAAAGTGAAAGGGAGAGTTTCTCTATTGAAGAATCTCTTCATTGAGATCTCAATAGAAGTTCTCTAGTAACACTGATTCACCTATCAGATTTCCAGATGAAATTAGCATCTACTTCTTCAAGAAGACAGAAAGTACACAGAGGAAGAGTGCAATCTTAGTACTAGCAAAAACATTTTGTGCCATGAATAGCGGCAGTACACTTGGCTACATGGCAGAGCTTGACTTTTGGCATTTAGGACAGTTTGCTTGCTTTCAGGCATTTTCTGTAAATTCGGGTTTGAGCCCATTGACAAAGAAGACCTATTGAAAAAATCCCTTGGCTGTCTAAACCGAGACAGGCTTCACATTCCTGTGATTTTCTGCTGGTGCCTCTCTGGGCCAGCAGTAAGCCCAGAGCAGAGCATAGGACAAGGAAGTAGCACGTTATTTCTCCTCTCTCTGCTTTGCAGGAGATGATGAGTGACTTACAGAGGAATTTAAGACCTATGTTACAAACTTGTACGAGTAAATGAGTTAGAACTGAGAGAGAGTTTTCAGACAGGGCCACTAGTTTCTGTTTGCAGAAGGAGTTGATTCGATCTGGGCTTAGCAGCTGAAAGTCAAACAGCCTATTGAGCAAACCCGAGGTAAATTTCGGCACCCTTTAGTATCAATGGCATTTGAGAATGAACACATTCAGACGCTATGATTTTTTAATATGTCATTTATTTAAACCAAAATCAATTTATATTCTCAAGGGGTGGATCTCAAAGATATAAAAAGAAAGTCATGTTCAGAGCAAACAATTTTGTTCAATTTCTATAAAAAAACTAAATTACTTTTTTTTTTTGGACAGTGGACCCTGTGACATGGGAAATTGCTTCACTGAAAATCAGATTTCTATATACAAAAGCTACCTCATTTTGTTTTGGGATTAGTGGAATGTTTAAAGAGCCCGGATGAAATTTAAGAATTAATTTGTGAAAAGGCAAAAAAAATAATCACAGTTCAGACTACCTGAATAGTCAGTTTATGAACCAAAGTAATGAGATCTTTATAACCTCACAGGGATTCAGTCACCTGATCGTTCTTCTTTCAAAGCAGTTTCAAGAGTATAACGTGTTATTTTGGTGACTGGCACAGGTCTTGCTTATGTGCAAAAATTAGAAAAAGTGGCTTCTGTGCGTACCAGTTTCCAAGTTTGTTGCATGTAGGTGGTTGGGTTTGCCCAAGAACTTGGTGAGGATTGGAGGAAGCATTGTGGACACGGGTTTCTGAGTTGTGGCGTTTTCAAGTACCACACAAGTGCAAGTCTACTTCATAAAATGTTCTAATTTAACTTTTTGGGGGGGGAGTACATCTGTATTTTTGTGTATAAAGTAAGGTTTACAAATATGACCTAGATGAAAACCAGATGAAATTGACAATGGCAAATAATTAGCAATTTTCAATGTGGGAAGAATGATAGAGATAGCACCGAAGAAAGAGTGGAGTAAAGACTTGGATTCTGGACTCAAATCTGTCCCTTAATAATTGTGTCACACTGGGCAAGTCATTAAACCTCAATGAGCACAGTTTTTATATTACTGTGAGGATAGAATGAAAACCACCAGGCATTATTCTGATTTTCCCTACCCTTGAGAACTGTGTAGGAAACAAAATGGATGAAATGTAGGCAAAGAAATCAAAGTGGGTAAAATATATATGGATTTGCACGTGTTTGAAAGGCGAACAACTTCCTTTAGAAAATATACCTGATTCTTGCTGAAATCCAGCTCTTGATCAGAAACTTCATATTCGTGTGATTATCAGAGTAAAAAAACTTTTTAGTTTTTCAGTATTGAAATCCCTTAAATAGGATGCAAGCTCTCCTTACCTGCTGAACAGCGAATAGCGTACATGTTGTCACAGTGAAAGTTAGAACGCTAGGCTTCTTAATGGCTTAACTCTTCCCCAAACAAAACAATTACTTATATTTTGGAAGAAGAGGGACTCTGCAGTAAAAACACACAGACCTGAAAGCAGTGCATTAATTATTTTATTAATTTCTTCTTTTTACATTATGGGAAACATTCATCTATTTACAATTTTTTTTTGTCCACACACAATCTAGGTAAATAAGCCTATGAAATTCCAACTCATAAAGCCATAAAAATGTTCCCCACCCCTCCATCTGAAGGCTTTCAAATGAATCTTTTTTTTTTCCAAACCAAAATAATTTTTAAAAATTACATTTGGGAATTCAGATACACTAGTGATTTACATTCCAGTTATTTAAAATATGCATCTAGACATGTTTTAAAAAAGAAATGGTAAATTCACAAGGATAAGGCTTAAATTAAAGTGGTAATGCACAGTCAAACATTAAGGAAACATCTATAAATAACAGAAATATAGTACAAATAAATTAGTTCTATTTACCATTTCAAATATTAAAAATCTTTAATCCATTTCTTCATCTCTCTTTACAAAAAGGTTATGTGAATTGTATGGAAACATCTGCAAAAAATATAATAAATACTTAATTTCTTTGAGTGTTTTTTGATGTGGGAGACAAACTTCTTTTGTAATCCCTCCCTCCCCAAGAAAATGCCCAACACCTTTATACCAAAGTTAAACAAAATAAGTAATTTTTCAGGGTACATACATTTTCCATTATGAACTAAAAAACATTTCTACAAATTACATCAAAAAGAACAATGTAACAAAGGTTATGCTCATGAATGTCAGTTTAAGGGGTCAAGCAGCATTGTGTGGGGTCATGTTCTAACATCAATAATTAGCTTTTTATAAAGTGTTTATACAATTTAAACTGCGTTTTTAAGGAAGGCAAAGGTCATGATGCCCTGTAGGCGTTGAGCTAAAAGATTTAAAATTCTTACCAAAAATAGCTTATGAATATACAAATACCGTTCACTCAGACAAGATAAATAGGCCTTCTCTTGATTCTCTTTAAAATATCCTGGGCTAAATCAGTTTCCAAAGAAATTACTGCAGGAGGATCTTAAATTATATTAGAAATCTATTTCTTAATCCAAATCTTTACCTCAGGGCACGGAGCTGTAATTATGAACATGGATCTTGGAATGAATGCTGCTTCCTTCCTGTTAATCTGTGAGTTCTGAGTCATTCTCATTATTGAATGTGACCATAGGCTACCCAAGTGGCAGTTGGCCTTACTCGATGCAAACTCTGTGTGACTTGTGACTTTTCATTGCTGCTACAAGGTAAAGAAAAGGTGTATTCTTTTTAAAACTAGCGAATACTTGAAGCTCAAAATCTCTGTATGCTCCAATTTTACAAAACACTCAAGGTGCTTTGTTCACCCTAGTTAAAAGTTGGTTGGTTGGTTGGTTTTAAAATAAGTTAGTAGCCCTTTTCTTGTAAACCACAGCAGTAAACATTTGTGCCCTGTTTGTAAAGATAGCTCAAAGCATCAATGGCTCTGAGAGGTAGCAAATTCTCTAGTGGTTTTAGAATAAGTTTGTGAAAATATTCGTTGCCAGAACCCATCACCTCTCTTAATTTCATAAATAAAATTAAATTAGCACCTGGCTATGATAGTGTATTTTTTAAAAAAGCTTTCTCTGGTGCAAGCATATTCGATGTATGTTTTTAAAAGTCTTTCATTTCCAATGGTAATTTCTAATGCTTTAGAGTGTGAGCTGGACATAAAATGCCAGTGATACTTTAAGATTGCCACATTCTAAATGTTTAAACTGCTACAAGTAAGGGCATTTAAAGACAATGTCAGCTAGACACCAATGCATACTGCCTATCAATCATGACTCAACATGTAAATCAACAATCTCTGCCAAAAGCCTGGATTTCTTTCATTGTTTATGAATCATGACTTTTCTCCCCTTCTTATGGTGGTTGACCCTGGCAGGTCAAATTTCTTCCGTCACTATGTAGAACCTCAAGATGACAGTGGCAGCTCTTTGGAGTGAGGCAGCATGTCTATTGGGGGAGAGGATTTATTTTAGCCATTTGACATAGGACAAAATCCTATGCTAGGTACTATTGGACTCTGTCTAGTAGTGAGAGGAGACTAAAGGAGCAAAAATATCTGAAACATGAACTACTTGGGTTAAAATAAACGGATGTGTAGCATTCAAAGGGATGGTAGGAAAACCCACACTTTTCTCTGAAAACAGCCTTGCTGCCATTTACAGCGCTTCATAAGCAGATGTGTACTTATATGTGTGTCACTAGGTAGGCCCACCAGGATGGACACTAAGAAATTAACAGAACCAACACTTTCCCCTTTAACGACCACCATCACAACAACGATATAATATACATAGTACAACAAAAGTTGATAAAGCATTTCAGGTCGAAATTGTCAATAATAGCACGAAAAATCCCTTATGTTATATCTTAAACCATCAGTGCTTCCTTTGTCTTGCCTTTCTTCATTTTATTGCCTTTCGGAATAGATTAATTTCCCTGAAAGATCGAATTTACAATCTTCTGCTGATTGAAACATTTGAAGCTGTGATTGATGAAGTTAACAGTGAGGCAGTTTGTGCAGCTGTGAGCGGTGCAGGTGCCCCCAGCACCTGCAGATTTTGCTTCTCCCTTCCCTGCTACACATCCAGGTCCCCCACCCCCAGGCCAGACTTGGTCCCCTCTCTCTCTCTTTGTCACTCATCGATTCTGGTGAGATGGTGTGATTTCTGAGGTTGGAAATAAAGTGCTCCATCTGCTTTTAAAAAGAATAACCATTTAGGGGAAATAAAGGGAGCCCTAGTTTCTTTCATGTGGAAGACGGTTAAGTCCCAAAGGATCACCCTGTGATACTGGATTTCTGAAATACCCTATGGTTTTATATTGCTGAGCTCTAGGAACAGACTAGCTCGAGAGAACTGAGGATGGCGGGTGACCTAAAAGTGTCGTTTCTACACAGGTGGGTTTGGCTTTGCCCAGAAAATAAAGGGTTGGTTTTCTGCATGAGGAAGGGTGACAGCATCGGTACTGGGGGCGAAGCTCGGTGAAGAAGATGGGCCAAGGGGTTCGGGGAGCGTGGGGGGCTGGGGTGGGGGACTGGCGGACGGCTCCTGCGAGATGGACAACTACGCCACGACAGTGGAGTCACTGAGCGCAGAAACAGACGGGGCGCGGAGGGGACAGGAAGGAGGAGAGACGGCAGAGGGGGCGGAGGGGAGGAGGAGAGGGGGCACAGATACTTGGCCGCGGCGGCGCTCAGAGCCGGGTCTGCGCCTCAGGGATGTAGATCTCGATGCTCTCGGCGCTCTCGGTGGCCGAGTTCTGGCGGACGGACGCGGCGCGCTTGGCGGCCATCAGGCGCTTGCGGGCCTCCTGGCGCTGCGAGCTCTCCAGCGAGCGCTCCCGGATCAGCGGCGCGGGGCCCTTCGCCGGCTTCTTTGGCACTGGAGGAGGGGCCCTTCGCTCCTGATCAAAGCAGAAGGTTCAGGACATTACACAGCTTCTCAGGACAAGCTTGGGAAAAACTGGGATAGGTCAGTAGTTAGAACACACTTTTTTTTTTTTTAAAACCTAAGGGTGGTTAGTTCTGATCTGCACGCTGTATATATATATTTTTCTTCATTATTCTGGCTTGGGTATTCAAAAGATGCAGGGGAAAAAAATCCCGGTAAGCTTAAGGCCAAGGGTAAGGCTGGACTAAGTCTCTCCAAGGGAAGGATGTGGGTATTTAAAATGCCCCCCTGCTGCAAGGCTGGCGCTCCCAGCACATTGAGTGTGGTTCTCTCTGGAGACTCCAGGCTCTTCCTGCTGCCAGAGAGGGGCTAGGAAGCAGCGGCAGGAGCATCTTAGAACTCTGCATCCCCTCTAAGGAGGCAAGTCATCAGGTGCAAACTTGGTTCAGAGATTAAAAACATCTCCACTCTCTCCCCGGGCCCACCCAGCCGCCCTTTTCCCCCAAACCTAGATAACCAAATGAGGAAGAAGAGATATGACTTATGACTGTGTTCTTTAGCTCTGTTGGTGCCACATTGAGTTAGGCCCTTTTGCACATCACACACGAACACACAAGCAATCTACTGGACAGGGTGACCGGAGAGGGAGGACAGTGGTGTTTCCTAGGCTCTGGAGTGGAGTCAGTTCCAAGATGACTCTCACTAGGGGCCTCGGATGGCTGTGGTGGCCCAGAGGCAATTCCAATCACAGGGACAGAAACTGTGCCATGAAAAGTTAACAAGTTAACACAGGATGAAAGAGATCGTCCTTTTTATCAGCAGCAAACTACAAAACAGGTAGATATTTTCAATGCCAGTGCAAAAACAAAAGACATTCATCCCTTTGGCAGGAAAAAAAAATTCAGTGTGAAAGAAGGGGCATCTAAACCACAAAGGATTTTTAGGAAGAGAGGGTGGAACTTGCAGGCTGTGAGAAGAGCCACATAAACCTGATGTTTTCATTTTAAATAAAATGTCCTCAATTCTCATAAAACTAAACGTGAAAATTATCTTAGAACATGGATTCTCATATTTTTATAGACAGCATATCATCTCCAGTGATACGAATCATTTCTGTGATTCCCCAAAGGGCACTCTTGTCTTAACACTCATGCTTAGCACGGCAGCTCCTCCTTGCTGGTCAGGGCCAGTTCCCAGCCCAACTTATCACCCTGGAGTTGCTCCCTGACTGTTTAAGGTGGGGTCTGTGTGGCATAAAGGAGAGAAAAGGAGAGCACAGAGTGCAAACACTATTCCACCAACTCCGATTGTGTTTGTTCATTTTTTTCCCTCAGGTTCATGGGGTGAGGGAAAGCTCTGATCATAGACAAAGTCCATTAAAAAAAAACCTTAAAAATCAATCTAACTAATGATTTCCTGTGTTACGATATATCATATATCAATTCTTAGCATCACTTCTTTTGGACATTTTAAATCTTCATTGTGGGGTAACTCAGTGGATATTTTTAAAAGTATGAATATTGGATACTTTTTAGTCATTTCCCTTTCCTTGTACATTATATAACAATCTTTTTTTTTTTAAAAAATCAGTGAATGAGAAATTAGATAGATCAACTCTGGAAACTAAATTACCATGTGTACATCTGTAGTGTTTTCTTAAAATAAGGCTGATTTTAAAAAGCTTATCTAGCAGATTGTTTTAAACATAGATTAAAGAAAACTAGATTGGGTGCAAACATTTGGCTTTCCAAGAGAGAGGCTGCACATACATCAATGGTACTTTCAAGCTTAACACTAAACCCCCAGTTTGATGGTGACAGAACTGGAGATGGGGAAGAGGGATGAGAGCAAGGGATGACAGCATCGCCCTCCTGCCACCTACAGATGGTCCCTGGGACTGGGTTTCTTCTGGGAGCCCACTGACCCCAAGAACCCTGACAACATCACGCGCCGCAGCAGAAGGAACGGGATGCTGTTAGCTCCCTGATAGGTGAGGGGACCTGAAAAGGGCAGGGCCACCAGCACTTCAGGGGAATAATAGCCATCCCTAATTTTCAGAGATTGACTCTCTTGGAACTATTTGACTTGAGGCCATCGAAAAGCAAAGGGTTAAAAAAGCCATGCTTGACAGGCCAGCCAGGGGAGCTGGACATTGGATACCTGTGTGAGCCTGCGGGAACCACCATAATCAGATGTGAAAATTACAATTGATTAATTAAAGTAAAAGAATTTAAGTCTTTATTTCTAAATTGTTGCATAAGGACCCCAGTGAGCAATATTCCCCAAGGCAAATCAACCAAAAGCAAAACTCTTTTGAAAAAAAAAATCCCAACATTTATGTAATTACTGTGAAACTTTATGGTGTATATTTTTAGACTTGAACAACAGTAATTTCTTTATTACTATGTTTATGAAATGATTATCAAAGTCAGTTATTTTTCAGGGCTTCCTATTTTTCTTGAAAACACATCCTAGGGGTGTAAGGAAGTTGAACTCTTGCTCTATGGATTCATGCACTGAAGATGTCATTTATTTTAGTTTAAAAAGCAAAATGGAGGCAGTTCCTTCCAGTGACTAAAATGGTTTAACTTAAAGTTTAATTAACAAAAAAGTGCCACATTCCCATTTTCCAATTCACAAAGACAGGTTTTTCTTTAAAAATATGCCTGAAACATATTACAGATAATATCCCAAATGATTACTATGTAAACATTGTCATTACAATTAAATTAATATGATATCAGCTCCATTTCACATTGTAAACAGCAGGACTGGATGCAGAAGCCTATTTAGACTGTCCAGTGTTTGTGCAGGTTTTTAAATGAACCATACAAAATCTACATTGTTCTACCTTCTTGTCAAGGGGATCCATCTGTTTCCAATTATTGGCCTTTAACTGATGAAGTTCATCAAATTTCATACTAATATTTTCTATGGACAACTGCAGCATGTCCCAAAACCCGGCCAAATCCTGGGAGGTGGGCCTTGGATGAGCATTAGGATTCTGTACAAGAGAAAGAAAAATATTCATGCGTTAGAGGCAAGCACAGGGCCAAAGAGGCATTTTTAAATATTTCAAATAACATAAGGAGGATGAGTTCCTTTTGGTTTTCAGACAGAGATAAAAGTGAGGCTACAAATGGTAATTTTATACACTCATCCATTTGAGTCAGTGATTCTCAAATGTCAAGGTTGTAAAACTCTTCTGTTGTGATACAACATCTATCAGTATGGTATGGGGGAAGGGTCTAAACATTTGAAAAATCCTAGAAGGTGTGATCTATTGCAGGATGCATTTTAAAACACCATATTTAAATAAAAATACCATCTTTGAAAAAAATACGGTATGTTATTATTAGAGTTGGTATTCGACTGCATGCCACACAATTTATTCAGAAAATAGATAAGGAATCTAAAATAAGATTAGTTTTAATATTCATATTGAGTAAAATAGTAGGGTAAGGTAAACAAATGATGAGTAAGAAAATTTTGGATTATCAAACTACTATGTGTTTAATAATCAAGATGTTACTAATATAGGAAGTAATTTTATTATGTGACTGCTTCGACAAAATCATTTGGAAATTAGTTTTAAATTGACCATAACAGAATATAACAAATATAAGAACACATTACCTACACCTACATTTATATGTCTGTAATGACCCACTTGCTAGATAATAGTAAACATTCTTCAGTAGTTCAGTATTGACTTTCTTTGCCCCATCCACACATCCCAGACAATAGAAAGTATGCCCTTAATTTGTATGATCTAAGAAAAAACACAACTCAGAGACTGAAGGTGTCATGCTTTTTGTTAATCACTACCTGCAACAGTAGCTAAAGGTATTCATGGTTAGGTGGGGGCTAACCATGTCAGGAGCTTCTAGCTGGTGTCTGTTTTGGTTACCTCTTGGTATTTCAGGCAACTAGATAAGACTATGAAACCTCATGTCATATTATAATGTGAGGCCAGTATGTACTTTTAAAACTAACTCCTAATGAAAAATGATATTATCAGAATTTTGGAAAGTGCAAGGTCAATGACCATCAAAGTTAATAGGTTGGAAAGAACTTTTAAGTCCCTGAATGACTACTATTATTGGCCTGGCCCTAACTAAATATAAATAAAGATGTACTTATAAATTTATAGTTCCAAAACTACCCACAGTTCTGAAGGTCATTAGAAGAAATAAATTTTAAAGTTTATAAGTGCTTGATTCAGTATTAAAATCTATTCTAATAACGTCTGAATTAAAGAAAGGGTTTCCCTGTAGTATTTTGATTAAGTAAACTTAAAAAAAAAGTGTTTCTCAATATCTAGATATTCAGAAAAAAAAGATAATAGTTTTGACAAAGTGCCTCTCAAACAGAATTTTATGATCTCACAATATATTTGACTTCATTTTATTGGTAACTAAAAACTAAACTGTTGGGCAGCTTGGTGGCTCACACCTGTAATCTTAGCACTTCTGGGAGGCCGAGGTGGGGGGATCACTTGAGCTCAGGAGATCGAGACCAGCCTGAGCAAGAATGAGACCCCATCTCTACTAAAAATAGAAAAATTAGCCAGGTGTGGTGGTGCATGCCTGTAGACCCAGCTACTTGGGAGGATGAGGCAGGAGGATAGCTTGAGCCTAGGAGTTTGAGGTTGCAGTGAGCTGTGATGATGCCATGGCACTCTAGCCCAGGCGACAGAGTGAGACTCTGTCTCAAAAAAAAAAAAAAAAAAAGAAAAGAAAAAACTGTTAATGTTTTGAAATGCACAATTTCATGAAACTCTCATGCACAAGGAGTGACAGCTTGATCCTTAATGTAAACCAAGCCATCTTGGGGACCAGAGGTGGGGGAGAGAGTGGAGGGCCGAGGAGGGCTGGGTTCCTCAGTTTGGTTATGTTGAAAAAGGCCAGCTTCTAGGCGTTCATTCTAAGCCTAAGAGTCTAGTTTGGGATAATGTGTAAGTGTTTTCAAAATAAAGAGCTATGATTTTCTCCTCCTCAGAGCAGGAACTCAAAAAAGGAGGGCTGGATCTGATTCTGACCAATCATGGTGCCACTTTTCTGCAGCTGTAGACCTAAGCAGCACCAGCAGGCCACCACGCCTCCTGCTGCAAAGGGGGTGGAGCTGACTCCCCTCCAGGAGATGAGGGGCGTACTCAAATCCTCGGTGAGATTTGCAGGAATGGAGGTCAAATAGACTGGGATTTGAATCTTGGCTCTGCCTTTCACCATGGGGCCCTGGACAAGTTTCTTAGCTTTTCCACACCCATTTCCCTCATCTGTAAAACTGTCATAAAAATACATCACTATCAACTCCACATGTTTGCTTTGAGAGTTTAACCAGATCAGAAATCGAAAAGCCCTTGGCATGGTGTCAGGCACATAGTAAGCTCTTGGCCTATTTTGTAGGGGCCAGGTTTGACGGGCATCATGGCCCTCCTCCCCCAGTGTGCCTCAGTCTACCTCTAACAGTGCCTCTCATATTTTACCACCAAAGTTCCTCTGGTGACCAAGGAATGTGAGCTCATCAATAACTAGGAAACGTTAAAAGCTGGCTTTAACAAGGTTAACATTTTCTAGAAGTCTGCACATTTTTCAAAAAATTTTGTCTGCAATTTCATCTTTAAAATCTGTACAGTGTTTATATTCTACTTCATAATATACTGTTCATCATATAATTCTTTTAACAAAGTGTGCTGTTTTTTTCCTGCAGCATGTACGTGTTGACTTCCTCATGTACTTATTGGCCAGTTGGAGCAATATGCTTTCTATGGGCTTTCCTACATTTAACACATTGACTGTCACACTAGAAAAAAAATTTTTCCTTGGGGCCACGGTGTTTTATTACAAAAATAGAATAAAAACTTTGAAAACAAAACAATTCTTTCTAATTTAATGAAAAATGTGTTATTTTTTACTGTTTTCTGTGTGTGAGTTATATGCAACTTGAAAAATAGTTCACATGGCTCCCATGGTGAAGAGACATGTGAGTCACATATGCTTCACGAGGTCCCGGGCTCAAAACTAGCATGAGTTAAATACAACTCACATGGCAGTTAATGTGTTAAAGAAGGAAGAATCATGTGACACATTAGCAGGTTTGCAAATTAGCAAGAATTCTGTACCTGGCACATAGCTGAAGCTCACTGAAATATTTGCGGAATTCCACTTGTCAATGTATTTACTAATATAAATTATCTCATAATCCAGAATAGACTTCTAAAAAGGTAGAAGAAGGGACAGTTTATTTTTGCTGTGAGAGGGGAAAGCAAATAGATGTGTGTGTTGAAGGGGACAACCCAGAGGGAGGTTTCAAAAAGCCTGGAGGTTCCATGCTTTATGTTTTCTCTTGGTTGATCCTTGTCTAAATAAAATCTCCTTCCACCTGTCCTTGTTAATAAGAAGTGGTTAAAATTCTAAAATCATGCCTGTCAATTGTTGGGGATGTAAAAAAAAAAAAGGAAAAAACCCTCTAAAATCATACTTTGGGTCATTTAGATTGCAAATAATTATGTTTTCACTTTCCACAAGATAAACAAGCTGCTTTTCATTTTCTTTGGTTTAGATCCAGCATGACCACAATTGAGCAATAAAAGCTATTCTTATGAAATTACAATGGTAGAGATAGTAGCAATTTTTTTTAAGAAAAAGGCAAATGTGAGGAAGCTCTTGCCCTTTTATTCTGCAGTCAGTTTTAAAAGTGCCGTTGTTGGCAGTGATGCTTTTGTCTCTTTGTTTTGCTTTATTTTGTTTTCATATGTCCAAGGAGGATGAATTCTTCATTTGCCTCAGGGAGATCAAATCTACACTTTGTGTAGACCTCTGGCACTTGAGTTAAAACAGAGAATTCTGATTAGGAAATAGTCATTGACTGCTACTTTAGAAAGAAAATCACTATCCAAAATGATTTTTTTGGCAATATCATTTTTGAAACATCAGTCAGTCCACTTCATATTTTTGTAAGAATAATGAAATAAGAGATGTCATGTGAAAGCCAGGAAAATGGAAAATTTTCAGTTACAGAAAAGCAGGAAACAGAGTTTTAACTTGATTGGAATTTTTCTTCTAAGATTATTTAAGTGTAAAATAAATATTTTAATTTTAAGAAAAGCAGGAAATAAGATTTCATCGGAAAACTTTCTATTCCAGGTAAGAGACTTCCAAGGGCCTTGACTTGGTTCAAAATCAGTTTTACTTTAGTTGGGCCAGTCTTGATGACACGTTCTTCTCATGGTACTTAACAGGGAAATTGTAGTGAAGGGGAATGTTACCTACCAGGTTTTCTTCACACAGTTCTCTGAACTGGTAGAATTTCTGGGCCATGAGAAGTTGGGCACTGCCCACTGCGGTTCGGATTTTCCCTAGAACTGAAAAGAGCAAACAAACAAGAAGTTTACACATTATGCCTCATTGCCGAGATTTAGTCTGGTAAAGCAAAGAGGAAGTTATGCTGTAATAATTAGGAAAAACAGCACACATGGGCGGTATGCTCACACCCACCCAGACAGCCTGATGACTGTCGTTGCTCTGTCGGTCTGTCACAGAGGTGCCTAGGTTAAAGTATAAAATCAACTTGGAAAAACACAAAGCTCATCATGCATCTTCCTTGGGAGTAATGGAGTTTTCCAGCACAGAACTGGATGTTACTGGAAGAGGCAGACAGTTGTGTTTTTTTTTTTTTTAACCTCTTTTACCGCAAGGATGAATTTCAAGTGTTTACCAGTATATTTTTGAATTTAAGGAGTCAGCAATCACGGTCTGCTGGCTTGTTTTTCTAATCGAACCCAAACACAAGAAAAGCAACCCTAACTTGGAGGGGCAATCTCTTGGCACTCACCACATCCCCACCATATCCTTCATTATTTTTCCGGAGCTTAGCCACAGGTACGGTCAGGAAAGAGCCTTGGCAGGTTGAAAGATTTTTCTAAGGAGTGAACATGTTTAGCCTGTTGCCTAGGGGACGCCAGCACCGTCCCAGCTTTTACACACTGCAGCCCAATGTTGTTAGTATAGGTTCAATTCCCTACGCGCTGTGCTGCAAACCTTGCCCTCTGCAAGCTACTGCTTGTCTTCTGCAGTCTAAGGCGAGGGCCTTTCCCTGCCGGCGGCGGGGCGGGCCTCCCAGCTCTGTGCTGTCCCCGGGCTGCCCCTGCCCGCCCCTGCCACACTGGAGCCCTGCCACCCACAGGTCGGTTCTCTGCACGCCCTCCCGGTCTGGCCAGAAGGGGACAAGGCGACGGCATCGCAAACTAGAGCGGGAGAACTAGGAAGAGCGCTTGCCGGGTTTAGAAATCTTCATGGGGAGGAACAGTAGAGGAGTTAAGCAATCTCCCTGCTGTGAATTTACAGAGCCAGAGACTCCCGAGCAGAATTAGGTCTCCCTCTCTCGACCTAATTGCACACAAAGTCTAAGGAGAAGAAAACAAAAGAAAAAGGAACTTCATTCTGGCCTTGGGTTTTCTAGTAATTTGGGACTCTGTTTGTTTATGATGGTTTAGGATGCGCATTGTCCCTAGGCGCTACTCAAATATTTCCACGTTCCCACACAATGTAACTCAGAGCATTTTTAAAAACTCTCTAATATGCCACCAGTCACACCAGCAGCTCATGGGCAGGTATTTGCTGCCTCGGAGGTATCAAGGCATCTCCCTAGACAGCATTCTGGCAGCAACTCCTTAGCCCTAAGTTTTTTGCTTTTTTTTCAGTCTGCTTTTAAAATCTCTTGGGATGGTTATCCTTTCCCTCTTTCACGGATAAACCAGTTGTGTGAGGCCTCTTCTCCCTTTCCCAACATCTCGGAAGCAGAAAGGATGGCTTATGGAGACACAGGGCGCCACAGGTAAGTTGACAGCTCAGGCCCTGTGTGGGTCAGAGTCCTCACCAGTTACTGCTGGTCACTATCTCTGCTGGTCACCATCTTATTTTCTCATATGTAAAATGGAGCGAATGGTACCTATTTGTAGGGTCGTTGTGAAGGTTGAAAGTGTTAATGTATTTGAATTGCTTAAGACGGTGTCCGATATATAGTAAGCACTTAATAAATGTTGGTTATTACCTAGGATGAGAAAACTACACTTCCTCTATAGGTGTGCCCACTGCGAGAGCCACACTTGGCCTGGCCAGAAGAGAAGAGAGAAAAAAAGCAAAGTCTGGATTATTTAAAGGTGACTGGACACCCTGGTCTCCTGGGCTAGGTATGCTTCCTGTCTGGCAAACTCTGAGGTTTGGGGAAACCTCTCTGAATTATCTTGCTGAAGGGTAGGATTGTGACATCAGAAAATCTCAGAATGCATCCTGGGAGCTTAGAACTAGGGTACCTCGGTCTCCAGTTTGCTGGTTGGGATTCCGTAGCTCCTGGGAACTATCATGGAGACTGCAGCTATTTTGATATGCCTAAAAACTTACCTGAGCTGTATAACAGACCACCATAGTAACAGTAGTTGGGTAGGACAGTGATTCTCCAATGAGGAGAAAGCGCTGCTCTAAGCAATCAAGCACCACGAAACCACATAGGTAGAGGCCAATTCAATGTCTTCTAGAAAGTAAAACAATGGACATCTTTTTTCATTCGGCATGGTCTGGCGAGAGCCCTAGCAAAATATCTGGGGTGCAGTTGTAGCCCTTGCAGGCATTTGCCATCACGTTCCTTGCATGGAAATTCCCTACTGGTTCCAGGACACTGGCATTTTCCATGTCTGGGAGGTGAGCTTTTCCCAGCCCAGTGCGGGGAGACAACCACTTGGGCCCAGGGTGAGACCATGAAACAGGAGGCCTTGGGGCAAGCAGATGACAACTCACATTTCCTTGCCCCCCACATTTTCTTTTTCAGAGAACTAAAAACTCATTTTAATTTTAAGAAAGAAGCTCTAATGGAGTTTCTTTATTTTAGTTTTTTTGCCCCCCATTAGACACTTACTTGGTGTGTGAGATAAATTTTTTTCTCCTGAAAGTAAATTTTATATTCATTACACATGCCTTGAGGAAGTAAGAAATTAATAAACAATAAATGGTAAACACCGGTACAAGTAAAAAGTAGAAAGGAAAAAGGCTGAAAGTTGATAAAGAAATGAGACAAAGAAGAAAGAAGCATCTTGATGTCATTTTGAAACTATTCTGAAATGTTCAATACCAGCCTTCAGCAGGGTGGAAAGGAAAACACCGTTGGCCCTCTGTATCCACAGGTTCCACATCTGTGGATTTAACCAACCACAGATCAAAAATATTTGGGGAAAAAAAAGGATGGTTGTGTTTGCACGGAACATGTAAAGACTTTTTTCTCCTTGTCATTATTCCCTAAGCAATACAGGATAACTATTTCCATAGCATTTGCATTGTATTAGGTATTATAAGTAATCTAGAGGTGATTTAAAGTATACGGAGGATGTGCATGGGTTATATGCAAATACTGCACCATCTTATAGCAGGGACTTGAGCATGTGTGGATTTTGGTATCGGCAGGGGGTCTTGGAACCAACTCCCCCCATAACGAGGAATGACTGTATTTCTTTCAGAAATGCTAGGTAAAAGTAAGGAAGAAATAGTAAATGAAATATGCAGGCTGCAACTGTGGGCTTTTCCCACACATATAAAACAGCCCAACCTGGTATTAGAAAGTTCTGGAAAAGGCCTAGACATAGTTCATCTTTCCAGGGATGGGCACAGACCAATGATCATGGGCACAGATGCGTGCCAGTCTTTCCTCTAATACCACACAGTTTTGATTGTTCTAGAAACATAACTTTTTAAAGGCTTTATTGAGGTATAATTGATATATAAAAATGGCACCCATTCAGGTATACATTTTGAACAGTTTGGATATATGTATATACTTGTGATTATCAACTGTACCCACCAAGGTACTATATATCCATTACCTCCAAAAATGTCCTTGTGTTCGTGTGTTTTATATATATAAAAATCAGTCGGCTACAACTGTGGGCTTTTCCCACACATATAAAACAGTCCAACCTGGTATTACAAAGTTCTAGAAAAGGCCTAGATCTTTCCAGGGTTAGCCTAGAATTTCACTATTTTACTGTAGCATGGTGGCAGTTAACTTTGTGGGAGCTGGCCTGACCCTCAAGGCCAAGGCAAAAAATGCCAGAGGAGCCTGAAAGGACTCGTGGGACCTGCCCGGAAGCTGGCAGGCAAGGCATACCTTCCAATGACGTTTTCAGGGAAAAAGGACACTTCATGTGTGTTCTGGGAACTCATTCGTCGCTTCAGCAAATATTCATTAAGGACATGTTATGTGCCAGGCGTTATGCTAGATGGGTATGACAAAGTGATAAGCAAAGCAAAGTCCCTGGCCCCTGGAGCTTAGGTACTGGTGGGAGGAAATGGGAGAAACTGATACGAAACATACAAACATAGATAGAAATGTTTTGCATTTGCTGGATTACTTGTACTGGCACAGATGGAGCTGAGCATGATTGAGCAATTCAAGAGGTAGCGAATTCCTTAAATGGTGGTTAGAGAACATTGCATGTTCTTGGTCTCTCTCCTAAGAAATGGAAAACAAACAAAGACATGGTTTTGTGTGGTTTCAGTCACAATATGAAAATTGGCCCTGGGCTAAACTGTTTTAGTAGTCACTATTTGATAATACCACTCCTTTTTTAATTCAGAAAAAAATGAAAATACTTGAAAGTACAAAGGGCGATACAGTAAACATCCATATATGTACTCTCCCCCAAAGGAACAAATGTTAATTTTTTTCAGATTTGCTTCTGAATTTTTTTTTCCTCTCTCTCTCCCCGATGACATGAAGACCTACAGATAAAGTATATGTTCTCCACTCCTGTCCAGAGGAAGCCCCTGAAGTAGAGAATGAGTATTCCAGTCCCCTTACTGTGTTCATCGAGGTCCTGGGAAGGTGACAGCAAATGACCTTTTTGAACTCAACAGAGAGAGCGTTAGATTGAGGCCCTCCCGTGAGCACAGTGCTCCGAGGCCTTATGTAGCAAATCTTCTCTGGAAGTTAGAATTGAGGTTGTAAGGCTCTGCGGGTGTTGAGCTGGTCTCCTTCACACTCTGGTCCACGTAGTCTTTCCAGATTGTTCAACCCAAATGTAATTAACAATTTTTATCATCCATCTGCCTTAGGGCACATTCAATGTGTCTTCCAGAATAATTATCTCTGCTGTATATAATTTAACCATGTCATTTAACCATGACTCATACCATCTATTTGTGTAATAGTTAATCAGATAATATGCCTTGTTTTGCTGTGCAACTCTTTTTACATAAGTAAATCTAGTCTCCCCAGATACCTTATAGGTACCTGGCAGGGAGGTTTATAGGCCCCTTCCTCCCTGTCCTTTTCTACCCCAGGTTCTGTGTTAGTCTGTCCCTCAATGCAAGTACAAAATAAAACAAAAATGCCATTGCATGAAACTTTTATTTAAGAAGTGGGCACCTCTTTGTAAGATCCCCCACTTATAATTCTAAAACCCCTCATCCCACAATAGATGTTTAAGGAGAACCACAGCAGAGAGGTTCACTACATAAAGCCAGGATGATCTTTTGGAAGGCCTTTGTGAAAATGTGCTTACTCACATTATTATTTTGTATTTCAAAACACTCTGAAACACTTATCTAATCAGATCCTCACAGGACCCTTTGAGGCAGGGCAGATCACTTCATTCGAGAAAATACGGGCTCACGCTCTGAAGTGCCTTCCCCAGGACCCCTCCCCTGGCCAATCCCTGTCTTCTCAGTCTAGTTGGGCTCTTTTCTCCCTACACTTCCTGAACTCTGGGTCTGAATCTACTTACGTGAAAGCCGTCTCAGTGTGATTTTTTTTTTAGCTGTGGTAAGAATACTTAATGTGAAATCTACCCTCTTAACAAATTTTTAAGTGCACAATACAGTATTGTTAACTATAGGCACAATGTTGTACAGCAGATCTCTAAAATTATTCATCTTGTATAACTGAAACTTCAGATCCATTGAACAGCAACTCCCATTTTCCCCTCTCCCCAGACCCTGGCACCCATCATTCTACTTTCTGCTTCTATGAGTTTGACTATTTTAGACACCTCATATAAGCGGAGTCATGCAGTATTTGTTCTTCAGTGACTGGCTTATTTCACTTAGCATAATATCCTCCAGGTTCATCCATGTTGCTGCATATGACAGAATTTCCTTTTTTAAAGCTGAATAATATTCCTCTGTGTGTGTGTATGTATGTGTGGGTGTGACACATACACACACACACATACCATGTTTTAGTTATTCACTGAGTATGATTTCAATTTATTTATTTATTTATAGATGGGGTCTCACTATGTTGCCCAGGCTGGAGGCTATTCACAGGTGTGATCATAGCACACTGCAGCCTCAAACTCCTGGGCTCAAGCAATCCTCCTGCCTCAGCCTCCCAAGTAGCTGGGACTAAAGGCACACGTCACTGCACCTGGGTGAGTGTGATTTCTTTATCAACACTTTCTAGCCAGTGCCAATGGATGGGGGTGAAGGGTGTAACAAGTCAATGTGCGAATCTGAAGAATTCACCATGCTTGATCACTGTTCCACATCAGGAAGGGGGAGCAAAGCACATCCATGTGTAGTGCTCGGCGCACAAGGCAATTTCAATCTTGAAAAGAATAGAGGAACCAGGGATAACTTGAAAGAGATGGTAGGTGTAAGTTTCAAGTTCCATTTTTTCATTTAAAGATTATATACCATAACGAGAAGCAGAGAAAGAGACTATTTTGGCTGGGGGGAGGGGGACCTTTCATGCAAACTATGATTTAAAACCCTCTAGCTACATTCAATCAAGGACCCATACATTCAGAGAAGAGCATAGCTCCTCTTCCCCACTGGCCCCTGTGGGGCATATTTTCATTTTGGGAATAAGGAGGTAGTAGGGCACAGGGGGAAGGTAAGGAACAATTTCTTTTCACCCTGCCAGTTTATCTATGACAAAGCTGCAAGGAGTTTCACTGTGCTGGTGATATCAAGGTAAAACAAAGACCATTTCCTTTGGGTATATGCCTGACTTTTTGAGGCCTGGGGCAGTGAGTGGCTCATGCCTGTAATCGTAGCACTCTGGGAGGCTGAGGCGGGAAGATCGCCTGAGCTCAGGAGTTCGAGGCCAGCCTGAGCAAGAGCGAGACCCCGTCTCTACAAAAAAATTTAAAAATTAGCCAGGCGTGGTGGCACTGAGCCCAGGAGTTTGAGGTTGCAGTGAGCTATGATCATGCCACTGCACTCTAGCAGGGACAACAGAGTGAGACTCTGCCTAAAAATTAAAAAAAAAAAAATCAGGATTTCAAATCCTTAAGCTTAATTTATGTAAGTATTCTTTCATAGTCATAAGATAGGTCTCTAGAACTGAAAATACGTAAGTGTTGGTTTCTTTGACTGCTTCTAATTCTTATATATTATGCCCAACTCCACAATCATCAGACCTCACTTTAAGGTCTCTCCCATACCCTCAATGTATTCCCTGAAACTACATATCACTACAGTGGAGTACCTCTGGCTGTCCCCCACTGGTGAGGGTTACTACAGTGGACATGCTCGGTAGAGCTCTTCACATTTCTCTGCCACCTGCACTGTCATTCACCTAGTATGCTTCATTTCAGTCTAGCTTTCTCTCTGTGTAATACAGGCATAACTCGGAGATGTTTCAGGTTTGGTTCCAGATCACTGCAGTAAAGTGAATATCACAATAAATGAGTCACATGAATTTTTTTGTTTCTCAGTGCATATAAAAGTTATGTTTACACTATAAGTGTGAAATAGCATTATGTCTAAAAAATGTACATATCTCTATTAAACAATACTTTATTGCTAAAAAATCATCTGAGCCATCAGTGAGTCGTACTCTCTTTGCTGGTGGAGGGTCTTGCCTCTATGCTGATGGCTGCTGACTGATCAGGGTGGTGATCGCTGAAGGTTGGGGTGGTTGTGGCAATTTAAAAAAATAAGACAACAATGAAGTTTGCTGCATTGATTGACTTTTCTTTTCACAAAAGATTTCTCTGTAGCATGCAATGCCATTTGATAGCATTTTCCCCACAGTAGAACTTCTTTCAAAATTGGAGTCAATCCTCTCAAACCCTGCTGCTGCTGCTGCTGCTGTATCAATTAAGTTGATGTAATATTCCAAATCCTTTGTTTTCATTTCAACAATGTTCATAGCATCTTCACCAGGAGTAGATTCCATCTCAAGAAAACATTTACTTTGCTCATCCATAAGAAGCAACTCCTCATCCACTCAGGTTTTCTCGTGAGATTGCAGCAATTCAGTCATATCTCCAGGCTCCACTTCTAATTCTAGTTCTCTTTTACTTCCACCACATCTGCAGTTACTTCCTCCACTGAAGTCTGGAACCCTTCAAAGTCATCCAAGAGGATGGAATCAAGTTCTTCCAAACTCTTATTAATGTTGATATTTTGACCTCCTCCCATGAATCATAAATGTTTTTAATGGCATCTAGAATGGTGAATGCTTTCCAGAAGGTTTTCAAGTGACTTTGCCCAGATCCATCAGAGGAATCACTCTCTATGGCAGTTATAGCTTTATGGAATGTATTTCTTAAATTATAAGACCTGAAAGCCAAAATCACTCCATGATCCAAGAACTGCAGAATGGATGTTGTGTTAGCAGGCATGAAAACAACATTAATCTTCTTGTACATCTGCATCAGAGTTCTTAGGTGACTAGGTGCATTGTCAATGAGCAGTAATATTTCCAAAGGACATATTTTTTCTAAGTAGCAGCTTTCAACAGTGGGTTTAAAATATTCAATAAACCATGTATAAGCAGATGTGCTGTCATCCAGGCTCTGTTGTTCCATTTATAGAACACAGACAGAGTAGATTTAGCATAATTCTTAAAGACCTTAGGATTTTCAGAATGATAAGTGAGCACTGGCTTCAACTTAAAGTCACCAGCTGCATTAACCTCTAACAAGAGAGTTAGTCTGTCTGTTGAATCTTTGGAGTCAGGTATTCTTCTCCAAAGCTGAAAGACCTAGCTGTGAAAGACCTAGATGGCATCTTTTTCTAATAGAAGGATGTTTTGTCCTTATGGAAAATCTGTTGTTTAGCATAGCCACTTTAATCCATGATCTTTGCTAAATCTTCTGGATAATTTGCTGCAGCTTCTCCATCGCACTTGGGCTTCACCTTGCACTTTTATGTTATGGAGATGGCTTCTTTCCTTAAACCTCGTGAACCAACCTTTGCTAGCTTCCAGCTTGTCTTCTGCAGCTTCCTCACCTCTCTCAGCCTTCATAGAATTGATCAGAGTTAAGGCCTTGCTCTGGATTAGGCTTTTGCTTAAGAGAATCTTGTGGCTGGTTTGATTTTCTATCCAGACCACTCAAACTTTCTCCATATCAGCAAGATGGAGAAAGAAAAGCCTGTTTCACTTTCTTGTCATTCAGGTGTTCACTGGGGTAACACTTTTAACTTCAAGAACTTTTCCTTTGTGTTCACAACCTGGCTAGTTGTTTGGCACAAGAGGCCTAGCTTCCAGCCTTTCTCGGCTTTCAACATGCCTTCTTCCCTAAACTTAATCATTTCTAGCTTTTGATTTAAAGTGAGAGACATGGGACTCTTCCTTTCACTTGAACACCTAGAAGACATTGTAGAGTTGTCAACTGGCCTAATTTCAACATTGTCTTGTCTCAGGGAATAGAGAGGAGAGAGAGAGAGATGGGGAACAGCTGGTTGGTGGAACAGTCAGAACACATACAACAACATTTATTGATTAAGTTTGTTGTCTTATATGGGCGTGGTTCGTGGTGCCCCAAAATAACTACAATAGTAACATCAACAATCACTAATCAAAGATCGCCAGCAGATAAAATAATGGTGAAAAATTTTGAAATATTGTGAGTATTACCAAAATGTGACACAGATGCAAAGTGAACACGTGCTGCTGGAAGAATGGCACCAATAGACTCGATCAACCCAGGGTTGCCACCAACCTTCAATGTGTAAAAACACAATATCTGTGAAGTGCAATGAAGTGAATCACAATAAAATGAGTGTGCCTGTATATGGGGAAGAGTGTGGGCAGTGGTGTCAGCTCACCAATTATCAGCTGCTGAACTTGGGAGAGTTTATCCGAGTCTCAGATTCTTTTTTCTTTGTCTGTCAAATGGTAATACTATCTTCATAGCATTGCTGATTATTTAATGAAATAATATGTGTAAATTGTGAGAATGTAGCAGGAATTGTAACTCATATCCTATCTACATTCTTTAGTTCTTGGGCATTTACCTGAAAGGTGGCATGATCCCAAACAGGATGTTATTTCTCCTATGGGTCTTCGCACTCTAGCCTCTCTCCCAAGTAGTGGGGACTGATTGAATGCCCCACTTTTTTGGTGGCTTTCATTCAGGCAGATTTTTACACATGTCACTGAGTGGTGAATAATTTATTTTGTCTGTATGTATAAGGAATCCAAAACACTTTTTCATGGGCTTAGATTTTAGTGGCTCTCTGTATAATCTAGCACAGTTTCCCCCAACCATGAGAGCTAGAACAGTGGCCAATTGGCTGCTGAGTGACAAAGACACACAGAGGAGATAAGGCCTGCTGGACACTAGACCACCCCATTAGCACCTTGCTTAGAAAACAGACTTATTGCAAAATGAAGGGTCAAAGCCATCCTTGTGAATGGCAGCTTCTACTGCAAAACAAGGTCCATCTTCAGGTACAAAGAGTATGCCAGATAAACCCTGCTAGCCTGCAGAGCTATATTTTCACCCTATTTTCCAAATAGTGCTTAGCCATGTGGTTTGATGCCACTGTGAACCCACAGTCTCCAAACTGGACCAATCTTTCACCGCTGCCCATTAGTCCTTTGTGATGTACTTGTTTACCTCTCTCTCTGACCCTCATTTTCTGACTCATATTCACTATCACCTCAACCCCTATTCTCTCATCTTCAACAATAATCTTGCTTCCCACGAGATGAAAACAGAGGGAATCAGGTAGGAATACTGCTATGGTTTAGATGATGGTGTCTGCTCCAAAATTCATGTTGAAACTTAACCCCCAATACAATAGTCTTAAGAGGTACGGCCTTTGGGTAGTGATTAAGTCATGAGGGCAGAGCCCTCATGAATGGGGTTAGTGCCCTTATATAAGGGCTCAAGGTTGGAGGGAGTGCCCTCTTGCCCATCCATCCCTTCTGCACGTGAGGACACAGGGTCCATCCCCTCTGGAGGACACAGCAACAAGGCACCATCTTGGAAGCAGAAAGCAGACTTCATTAGACACTGAACCTACTGGTGCCTTGATCTCAGACTTCCCAGCCACCAAAACAATGAGAAATACATTTCTATTGTTTATAAATTACCCAGTCTATGGTATTTTGTTATAGCAGCACAAACCGACTAAGATAAATACCCTCAATGTTCTGTCTCTCCTAACACTTGCCTCACACACAGTCCCCTAAATCTCTCCAACTGCCCCAACTCTAGTGACTTTTCTATGTCCCCTTTTGCTGTCTACCAGATTCCCTCCCGCTACTCTGCAACCTTGCTGTGTGGGGCAGTCCCTCCCTCTGCACTCTTTGCCCCTCTGCTGGTGCATCACCCAAGATGCCCAGAAGCATCCTCAAACCTCTCCCATTCTAAGGGGGAAAAATCCTCCCCAACCTCCTGGTCCCCTCCAGCTAACATAAAATTCCTCTTCTCCCATTATTGGCTGAATTGTGTTCTGCCAAGATTCATATGTTGAAGTCCTAACCCCCCCAGTACCTCGAAATGGTACTCTATTTGGAGACAGGTTCTTGAAAAGGTGATTGAATTAAAATGAGGTCAGCAGCATGGGCCCAATGCAGCATGACTGGTGTCCTTGTGAGAATCAGACATGAGGACTCGGACACACACAGAAGGAGACCACATGAAGACCAGGGAGAAGGTGGCTGTCTGCAAGCCAAGGAGAGAGGCTGCAGGAGAAATTGACACCTTGATCTCAGACTTCCGGCCTCCAAAACCAAGAAAATGAATTTCTGTTGTTTAAGCCACCTGGTCTGTGGTGCTTCGTTATGGCCGCCCTTGCAAACTAATAAATTCCTTGTAAACCCCTGACGTCTAAAGGGCAGAAGGAATGCCTTTGCACTCTCCCTCCCTTAGCTCCCCTTTGTGTCCCCTCCCTGCAGCCTCCTTCCTGCCTGGACTCTGCGTGTGGCACAGGGAGCCTCAGCTCCCAGGGACCTCCCCCTAACACACTCTCTGGCTCACCTGCGCTTCTCTGATGGTGTCTTCTCTGTTCTTTAAGGTCACTCCACCTTGTAAACGTTGAACACAAAATTCAATCCCGAGCCCACCTCTTTATCCACTTCCCTTATTCCCCTTGAGTGATTTCATCCATTCTTCTGGTTTCAACTATTTTTTAAAAATATGCTCATGTTTCTCAAATTTGTAACTCCACCACACACTGATCCCTTACGCTTCAGAGTACCTAACCACTAGCTCACCACTTCCTGTCTCTCCAAATCCAAGCTCCTCTCAGGATCCCCTAGTTGATCACAATTAGGGCTACAAGGTTCACTCACCCCATCCACAGTGGGAATATTCTTCCTCCCTTGCCAATCTCGGAGGCTTGGTTTTATTAAGGGAATTAGAGGGTTTTATTATCTCATGTAATTCCCAAGCTTAAAACTTTTCCTTGGTTCTCCACCATCCTTGAGATACACCCAAATTCTCTTCCATGGGGCAGGGGAGGCTAAGCTGTCCAGCCTTTCCGCCGCTCACTCCCTCAGTGCTTTGGGTGCCCACAGTTTCCCAAATCTCCAAGCTGTTTCTCTCCTCAGTGTCTTTGCTCACTCCAAACATTAAGTCCCCTTGTTGCCCTACACTAACCCCCACCCCTTGCCTAGCCAAGGCCTCCTCCTCCTGATTCAGCTCAGGTGTGCCTCTCCCAGAAAGCCTTACCTCCTTTCACCTCTCCCTCCTCACTGCTCCTAAAATTCCCATGCTAGCTGTCTCTGCCTTTTACTCATTCTTTCCAGCACATTCTCTTTATATGTCTGGTTTCCAACCAGACTGTGAGCTCTTCAATAGCATAGACTGTACCCTTGTGACCCCTGGTAGCCATTGAAGAAATAAGTTCTGAAATGAACCAACTCCTCTAAAAACTTGTGTCAACCAGCAAAATAAATTAACGGCAACATTCTAGTCCTTAAGCATTCTGATTCTTTCAGGTTTTACCATGTCTAGCATCACTTTTTACGTTATACTGTTGACTAATTAGCTGACAGAGTCTTAGCTGCACTATTATTCCTCTTGAGTTGCCATTTATATATTAGTTGTAGTGGCCAGGCTGGAGAACCAAGCCATCTGGGATAAGTTGAATATGTTTGTGGGTGAATTAAGCTTCCTTATACTCAAGTTTCGACTTCTTTTTACTCACCTGGCTTTTTTTTTTTTTCAATGTTGTGGACTTTAGGGGTAAAGGAGGAGAAAGAAACTTTTTAAAATCAGGCGTGGTAAACTAATTTTCAACAAGGGCACTAACAGCACGCAACGGGAAAAGAATAGTCTCTTCAATAAATGGTGTTAGGAAAACTGGAGTTCCACATGCAAAAGAATGAAATTGGACCTTTATCTTACACCATACACAAAAATGAACTCAAAATGGATAAAGAGCCTAAATGTAAGGCCTGAAACCACAAAACTCCCAGAAGAGAACATAGAGGAAAAGTTCTTTGACATTCACCTTGGCAATGATATTTTGGATATCACACCAGAAGCTCAGGCTACAAAAGCAAACATAAATAAATGGGACTACATCAGACTAAAAAGCTTCTGCACAGCAAAGAAAACAATCAACAAAATGAAAAGGCAACCTATGAATTGGGAAAAAATATATGCAAACCACATATCTGATAAGGGGTTAATAATACCCTAAATTTATAAAGAACTCTTACAACTCAATAGTAAAAAAGCAAATAACCCAACTAAAAAATGGGCAAAAGACGTGAACAGACATTTCTTCAAAGAAGTCATAAAAATGGCCAACAGGCATATGAAAAGGTGCTTAATATCGTTAATCATCAGGGAAATGCAAATTAAAACCACTATGGGATATCATTGCACACCTGTTAAGATGGCTATTATTAAAAAGACAAAAGATAACAAATGTTGGTGAGGACGTGGAGAGATGGGAACCCTAGCACATTGTTGGTGGGAATGTAGATTGGTGCAGCCACTATGGACAACGATATGGACGTTTGTAAAGAAATTAAAAATAGAACAACCATATGACCAAGAAATCCCTCTTCTGGGTATATACCCAAAGGAAATGAAATCATCACCTCATAAAGGTACCTGCACCCCCATGTTCATTGCGGCATTGTTCACAATAACTAAGATATGGAAACAACCTAAGTATTCATCAATAGATGGATGGATAAAGAAAATGTGGTGTGTATATACACAATGGAATATTGTGTAGCCTTAAGGAGGGAGATCCTACCATTTGCCACAACGTGGATGAAACCGGAGGACATTATGCTAAGTAAAATAGCCAGACACAGAAAGAAAAATATTGCATGATCTCACTTAAATGTAGAATCTGAAAAAAAAAAAAAAAAAGGAGGGGTCAAATATACAGAGACAGAGAATAAAACAGTGGTTACCAGGGGGAAGAAAGGGGCAGATGTTGGTCAAAGGATACAAAGTAGCAGGTACGTAGGATGAATAAGTCTGGAGATCTAATGTACAACACGAGGACTATAGTTAATTAAATTATCTTATTTTAGGGATTTTTGTTAAAGAAGTAGATTTTAGCTGCTCTTGTCACAAAAGAAGTAATTATGTGAGATGATAGATATGTTAATTTGCTTCACTGCAGTAACTGTTTTACTATTGACATGTATTCCATAATATCATGTGTCCTCACGGCAAAGAACTTCCCCAACTTACTGCTCAGCAGCTGCTTCTCAGACACACTTGTGATCCGGAGCTGCTGTCAACAAAACGCGTCTGTAGAAAACATGGATCTGTTTCAGTCCTGACCACCAGTGGCTGTTCTGCATTTAACAAAAGTGCTTTTATTTTTTAAGGAGCCAAAACTTGGTGGCTAATCAATAAAGAAAGGAATTCTCTAGTAGAAGTTTTCCCATAGACTGCAACCAGAGCTTCCACAGGGTTCGGGGAATAAACATTGTTTTGTTTTTAATGAGCAAGTTTTCAAAAACTCACCTAATCTCAATTTTTTTTCCAGCCTAGAGTCCTCCAGGTAGCTTAGTCATAATAGATGGTTATTCTTTGGATCCATATCTCAACTTACATCTGCCACGAAATAGCAACCTCATATACATCACAGAGATAAATAAAGACAGCTTTGAGTCTTTGAGAGTTTAATGAAATGAAATTAGTTTCTGTTTAGGTAATCCACACTTGATCCTAGACAAAAGGCTGAGAAGCAATTGTATTTAGGGAATCTAAGAGAAAAGAACTGAATCCTATGTTTGAAATTCACTGCATTTGTATTCCACAGCAATAGTGATTGCTGGAGGAAACGATTGGAGATCTTACTCTGTGAGTCAGTCCTTCCCTCTGAAATCTCTGGAATGATGGTAACTCCACTGGCTTAGGAACAGATCTGTTTCCAGGCCTGGTTCTGCCTCCAGTTCACCACATCACTTCGCCTCTTCATGCCTTAGTGCCATCCTGGGCCTGCAGACACCACCCCCAGAAAGCACACCCACAAAAGGATGCTTTCTCATGTCCTTCCGGCACCAGTGCTGTGCAAAGCAAACTGAATGGAGTGTTCTCAAAGGTTAAACATAAGGCACGTTACACATAGTTTCCTTTTCATTACTGCCACTTCCTCTGTGGTTGCTAATTTCAGGTTGTCCGGAGCTTATGAAAAGAGACTATGCAAGTGTGTGTGTCTGTGTGTATGTAGGGCAGGGGCGGGGAGAGCTCTTTTGAAGGTTCACTTTGAGTAAGACGAGAATAAAACAGAAGGGAGCTAGGCTAGGATGCACCCACTGCTCCCTGCTTAGAAACACACATGGGCTGGAGACAGATGAACTGCAGAACTCACAGAGGGCTCCTTTGTCCACCACCCACTGTTTCACGGGCTGCAGAGACACAGCAGGGCTCCCGGGCAGATGAAGCCTGGTAGTGGCACTGATAAACGGTCACAATAATGACTGTGCATAGCTTCCGTAACAAAACCTGAAACCAGGCAAAGCCCATTTCAGGTTTCATTACCAGCCCCACATTCACTGCCAAGGCTCACCAGCCTTCTGGAGGACAGCAGGCCAAGTTTCACTCACTTGGATGCTATTACCAGGCAAAATTAAAGTGCAAGAGCTAATCTGCCTCCTGCACACGCTTTAGGTTTATCAGTCCGTTTCAGATAAAGCCTGAAAATTCCACATATAAGTTGTCCACAATTCAGAAGGCAAAGATAGATTTTGAAGTACAATCACTGGTATTTCATCCTAGGGCCATTGAAACCTGAGTGTATGTTTTTTCCCCACAGCAGTAGACTGCATTCCTAGTCAGAGGCATTCAGTTCCATCTGGTCATTTCACTCCGGGTTAGATAATACCAGACGTATCTATGTAACATACAAGCCACTGTCAAATAGCACTGAGCCATCTCCCTGAGACAGCTGTTTCACACAAGGGCTTCATTGTCTGAGGAAAGCTTGTATCATTTTACTTCAAGTGCTGCAGGAACAAGCATTCTGTCAGCTGCCTTGGCTTGGAGGAAACCCCACTCACTGCCCTTTCATTATTTTATCATTCAGCCAAAAAAGTACTATCAACTGTTAGGGTTGAAGGTTTAAACTGAGAACTAAAGTCTGCGCTCTGCTTTGCTTTTATGGGGAAAATATTAGCTCCACACACCCAAAGAATATATAGTTAATATTTTCCAAAAGATAGCTTGAGGTTCCTGGGCTACTCTAAGTGCTTGTTTTCATTCTGCCCTTTGTAACGCATGTTGGGTCAGTTTCAGGTAAACTAGGAAAGTGTTCTCCAGCTCTGTAATGCAAAAACAATATCCCTAGGAAGCAGCTGTCAGAGGTAGGATAGTGGCATCATAAAATAATTGATAACTGAGTAATTATTTAAAATTAGATGGATTCTTTCTTTTTCAACTCTTTGATAGAGAACTCTCTGATTACCGCTACCCCACACCCAGAATCTGCACCTCAAATTCCCATTGAGCAAATAGGTTTATTTCCAAACTTTTTTTTTTTTTGCCGTGAACACACTGTATTTTGAATTCAGGAAGACATTTAACAGAATGTCTTGGGTTCTTACACGAATATAATGATGGCATGGTTGTTCTGCCTACCTGTAGCTGCTGCAGCCTTTTTTGGGGGGGGGGTGGTATTTTTTTGTTATTGTGGTAAAACATACATAAGATTTGCCATTTTAACCATTTTTAAGTGTATGATTTGGAGGCATTATGTACAACCCCAAACATTTTTAAATATTTTAAAATTGGGATAATTCTGGTACCCCACAAAATAAAGTAAGTGAGTATGGTTAGAACCTTCCTTTCTCTCACTCTGTCCTATTTATCTTTCCATGCTCCAGGGAGGATTTTGTTAAGAAGCCACCTTTGTTATGTATCCTGAAGAGAGGCCTTTCTCCTAGGGGACCCAAAGAACACATAAAGTGGCTTCGCCAAGGGATAGATGTATCTGTGCTTGACCCATTTATCAAACCTATTTTTCTGGTATACACAGATTAAAAACAAACAAAAGCTGGTTACTTAGAATTTGGCTATGCCCGCCAAACAGAATTGGCCTCTCTTCCTTACCACCCCTCTTGTAAAAAAGAAAAGGTTAAATCAGAGAATTAGTAAAACAAAGGCCCTGTGCAACTCCAGACCCGGTTATCAGAACAGAATTGTGGTTGCCAAGGAATCAGGGACAGACATGTATGGCAAGCTTCAAGGAGGTCAGTGCCAAGCAACACAAAGTATCATTATCTTGTCAAATGTTATTCATGTTGTATCTGTTCTATCAGACACTTCTGTGTTCTGTGACCTCGGACAAGATACTGCCAGGGAGCTGTTTGGAGGGCAAATAAAACAGCACCTGTCAAAGTCTCTAGCCCATTGTCAGGGGTATTGTAAGGACAAGATGAATATTCTTTCGTGTTCTCATATTCTCCCTTCTTACTGTCGAGGGTTGCTACTGCTTTACGGTCAGATTCTCACTGATTTGGGTTTGCCTCGTTTGAAATTGGTGACTCTTTGCCCCGCACAGAGTTTGCCACTACGCTCTATTTAGAATCTTGGAATCCTAGTAGTTTGAAGCTCCTGTTTTGCGTCTCTCAAAGCATGAAAAGAATAAAGTCTTCAAGTGTTTGTGGACTGGAACTGTGTCTTAAGAACTAGGACACACAAGATTCATCTACCAGGGGTGGGGAACTGCAGCTTTCTGATTTCAAGATTGTTCTTTTTTAAGCACTAAAGGAGGCAAGAAAAGCTTCACCTTTCTCTGCTGCACCCCTTTTAATAAAAGGATTTGTTCTGTCAAATTTGGATTCAGTCAAAAGGCCGCACTTAAGAACCCAGAAGGCCACATGTGGCCTTAAGGCCACAAGTCCACCTTACCAACATGTAAGTCCTTTCCAACACTGCTGTGGTGGGTGCCCATCTCTCTCTGCTAAATCCTTCCCCTGAGCAGAAGAGTTCATCATCTCACAAGGGAACACCCCTTCCAGCTTTTGCCAATAATAACTGCTAGTTACTTGCCATGATCTGAATGTTTTTGCCCCTCTAAAATTCACATGTTGAAACCTAATCACCAATACGATAGTATTAGGAGGTGGGACCTATAGGAGGTGATTAGGTCATGAGGGCAGAGCCCTCCTGAAAAAGATTTCTGTTCTTCTAAAAGAGGCCTGAGAGAGCTTGTTTGCCCCTTCCACAATGTGAAGATGCAGTAAGAAGGCACCATCTTTGAAGCAGAGTGAGTCCTCACCAGACATCAAATCTGCCAGCGCATTGATCTTGGACTTCCCAGCCTCCAGAACTGTGAGCAAAAAATTTCTATTGTTTATAAATTACCCAGTCTAGGCTAGGAGCAGTGGCTCAGGCCCTGAATCCCAGCACTCTGGGAGGCCAAGGTGGGAGGATTACTTGAGGCCAGGAGTTTGAGACCAGCATGGCCTCATGGTCAGACTCTATCTCTACAAAAAGCAAAAAAAAAAAAAAAAAAAAATTAGGTGTGGTGGTGCGCACCTGTAGACCCAGCTAGTCAGGAGGCTGAGGTGGGAGGATCATGTGAGCCCAGGAGTTTGAAGTTACAGTGAGCTATGATGACACCACTGCACTCCAACTTAGGCAGCACAGTGAGATCCTATCTTTATTAATAAATAAATAAATAAATAAATAAATTCCCCAGTCTAGGGTATTTTGTTATAGCAGCCTGAAAAGCCAAAGACTTTGCTTATTATTTTTTTCCCTAACTAGGAAGAAAGGTTTTACAAAGTAAAATACATTTTTAAAACAGAATTCCCAAAATATTTTGAGGACTCAAATACATATTTGTTGATCCCCTACTATTAAGATGTGTCAGAGGATCTGGAGATACAGAGATGACTAAGACAAGAATAGTTTTTGTCTTTAGAAAGCTTACTTTTTAGTGGAGGAGAGAGATATATAGACTATTATGGAATAATGTTGGAAGTACCTGATAGACAAATGCACAGAATATTACAGAAACATGAGGGAGACATCCTCAATTCAGCCTGAACAACAGATTTGCCCTGGAACAACAAATGGTTGGACTGTTCTTTTATGTTCGTTATTTTGCAACTTTGCCGGTAGTGTACATTTCAAAATACAAATATGCTTCACTTTCATCCCAAACACATGATAAGAATCTGGTTTTCTGGCAAGATTTTCACCTATATGTATAACATATATATATACACATATATATATGTTGTTATATATATATGTTAGAATACACTGACTTGTTTTCATAGCTCCTTTAGTCTCAAAGAAGATTTTCCTGAATCTTTACATGACGACTACCCTCATCCATCATTATAAGGTTGGGTTGAGAGAAGCAGATCTAGTCTCAGGTTGGAAACCCAATTAAAAGAAAACATCAGATGAGCAGCTTCCCAGAGACCTATTGAAAGCCAACCGGGAAGCTAGAAGGAGTCCCGAATTAATGAATTGAATGAATTGAAATAGAAAGATAGCTTGTCCTGTTGACCAGTGGCACCAGATGCCATTGTTCCTTAGATGCTGGTATTTTTCTTAGAAAAATGTAATAAATTTGGGGTATACTTACAAGGGGAAAGGAGAATAAGATGAGGCAACTAAGACTTCCTTACTGAAACCTACCCCTGGCTTCACCCACTGCCGCTGAGTGGTGCCTCATTGATCTGTCACCAAGGCAAAAAGCTAATTCTGCTTGTGGATCAATACTCAGGTGAGTCTGCAGTGGTCCTAACAGGTGGGGGCAAATGTCAAGGAGATTTGTCTTCCCACTGCCACGTTATTTATACACTTAATGCGCTTGTAATATGAAATAGTGAAAGGAAACCCACGTATGGATTTCCTAATTTGCTCATAAAGGCAAGCAATATGCTAGTCAATCATTTGATTAAGTTCAAGCAGGAGAAGCAGATCAGAGCTGTGAGTGAGGGAGTGGACACAGTGAGGACATCCCACAACTTGCTGACTGTTATTTTCCAGAATCCATTTTCATAAAAAATAATTCCCTTAGGGAACAACTCACTGCTCCTTGATACAACTAGTTTGGTGTATTTAGTAAATCTATTTAACATGATTTACAGTAGATGCTAGATCTAATTATTAAGAAATTATTGTTATTTTTGTTAGGGATGATAATGTGTGGTTATGTAAAAAAATGTCCTTTATTAGTGTGAGCTACATAGGGAAGTGACATGATGCCTTGGGTTTTCTTAAAAATACTCTTGGCTGGGCATGGTGGCTCATGCCTGTAATCCCAACACTTTGGGAGGCTGAGGTGGGAGGATCTCATGAGGCCAGAACTTTGAGACCAGCCTGGGCAACATAGCTAGACCTCATCTCTAAAAAAAGAAAATAGAAAAAATTAGCCGGGCATGGTGGCATGTGCCTGTAGTCCCAGCTACTGGGGAGGATGAGGCAGAATCCCCTGAACCCAGGAGTTTGAGGGTGCAGTGAGCTATGATGATGACACTGCACTCTAGCCAGGACAACAGAGCAAGACCTGGTCTCATTAAAAAAAAAAAAAGAAAAGAAAACTCTGGCAGAAGTAACAGCAAATGGGGGAAAATAAGACTTGGGCAATTGTTGGACTGGGTGATGAGCACATGGGAGTCATTATATTAAACTCTCTACTTTTGTGCGTGTTTTTAAATGTTCATGATAGAAAGTTAAAAGATAGTTTAAAAAACAAACCTAAAAAGCTACATCATGACAATACTCTTCTAGATAGCTGCCACGCAAAAACGAAGCTTTCCTGCCTACCACTACATTTCCTTGTGTCGAAGATGTCATCAGTGGGCAGGTCCACCGTTAACTTCATAATAGTTTTTCAGAAGAAAATAAATGCATAACATTAAAATACACACTGATTATAAACTACATCCCAATTTCAGAATTGTTGAAAATGTGTAAAATGTGCCTCAGAATTGAGGTCATCTGATCATTTTTCTTTGTCCATTGTTAATAAGAATTGTAAAAATGCCAAATTTGGAAATAATAGTGTTCAAAAGATGGTGTCCACTATTTATTTTATTTATTCATCATTTATTTTATTTATTCATTTCTTTTAACCCGTTCAATTGGAATTTGTGTTAATTACTTCAGTGGCTGAAGGTTTGCTTCCCTAAAAGCATGCTAAACAGGCTTAAGAATGCAAGTAGGCATGGGTTTCTACCAGCCTGTACAGTATGAGCCTTGCATTAACATTGTATGTGAATGAGAGTAATAAAATTGTAAAGATTATAAATGCTTAAAGCACATACATCTCTGGACCTTGAAACTATTTTGAATTATTTTTAATCCCCTAAGAATCAGCTATATTTCAGGGTCATCTTGGGGAGAAGGGACCCAGGCAGAGACATGAAACCACCTCCACATGGAGCTTGCTATTTTCTAGGTCACGGATCTAGAGCTGAGGACAGTGCAGTATGTGCCCACTGGTTTGCTCATTATTGTGCAGCACAGGAGCTCCTGGACTCAGCTGGAATTGCCTAGCTCTTCCACATGTTCTGGTTTAGAGTGTGAAACAGCCAGGCCACACAAGTAAAGCTGGCAGAGAAGAAAACAACAAATTCTACAAGCTCAAAGTAACCCCAGCCCCTAGTGACGGGTGTGCAGATGCACACGGTGGCTTTACTTACTGTCTTCTGGCAGGTTGTTTTCCCGCTCTTCCCTCTCCATCTGTTGGCACCACCCTTCCATGCGGTCTCGCTCTGCCTGGAGAAGCTTCAGAAACCAGTGGCCGTCCCGATGGCACACTGACCTCTGCACGGCCTCCAGAGGGTCTTCTGTGATAGAGTCAATCCAGGGGTCCGGAGGAGGCAGAATAGAAGGGTCAAAATCCGTGTCAAAGTCATCGTCGGCTGCACAGGCATGGTAATGGTTTCCTGAGCCCTGAATGCTGACTGTGGAGGTGCTGGCATCCCGGGAGAACTGTCTGGCCATTGGGCCAGGACACGCATTGTCCTCTATAGATTCCAGGGAATTTTCCAGATTATCATGGAAGTCCAGGTCAGCCTGTACTGCTGTCGTCACACTGTTGGATCGAGTGAACCTGCGGAAGCTTGGGAGAACAGGGAAAGGAGATTTAGTTCAAAGACATTTCTTGAAGTAAAACTACATTCTACTTTCCTTGGTGGATATGGCCATGGGGTCTCATCTTCTCAGTTTGTGTGTGTCTGTGTGTAGGGAGACCCTTGATGTAAGCATACTGATTGCCATAGCTCCAATGTAAAGAAAACAAATCTCTCATCTTTGTTCAATATGGAATATTAAAGCATATTGAGAGAAATTGCACAGGTGGGACAAAGTGTAGCACTATAAAGCCAGTAGAATGTGCAATGTACAACTTCCTCCCCAAATCTGGGGTGGCTTAAATCCTGAAATTCAGGTTGGCAATGGGTAAGGAAACAATTCAATTATATCTTAGTCTGGGTAATTTGCTGAGAAACGGGGGGAGGGGGGTGTAAATCACAACCTAACCTGGACCAAGACTATCATGAATCCTGCAAAGCCACATTTTTCCAGGGGCAGCTCTTTGTACAAGTAAGACTTCCTGAAAGCAAACTAAAGTTTTAATAGATTCCTCTTAAATTAAAACTCCTTTCCCTGGTAAGGATTTACCTGTGTCTTAGTTATATATGTCATCATTATAATTTGGTACAAAGTTTTTAGGGCAAATATCAGCTTACAGTTCTAGAGTTCTCTATTACTGCCCTCCATGTGCCTTTAATTTTCCTTTCCACAGTTTTTCTACTGCGGTGATAAATGACACCTTGTTCACAGATTTAACCTGAGCATTTTACATGAATATCCACTAGATCATTGTTTCTCAACCAGAGTCCTATGTATCTCAGGCTGAACCCTACACACAGGGGGAGGACATGTAGAAGGTGGGAGGGGAGGGGAGGAAGGACAGAGGAGCCATGAATTCTTTCTCAGACAAGGGGAAAGGAAGGTGTGGGCCTGAGTTAATTTAAAACATGCTAAAAGAGCTTTGCTGGCCTCTGGGGAAGGCAGGGAACAATGACACAGAAGATAAGTCCACTGAAGGCAGTACCATGTGTCTATTACCCTGCTCTGTATTGCTTTTTTTTTTTTTTTAATGTCACTCTCTGGCCTAATATTTTATTTATTTTTTTATTGCGATAAAATATACATAACATAAAATTTACTAGCTTAACCTTTATTTATTTATTTATTTTGAGACAGAGTCTTACTCTGTCACCCTGGATAGGGTGCAGTGGTATCATCATAGCTCACTGCAACCTCAAACTCCTGGGCTCAAGTGATCCTCCTGCCTCAGCCTCCTGAGTAGCTGGGACTACAGGTGTGCGCCACCACGCCTAGCTAATTTTTTTTTCTTTAAAAAAATAAATGCTATTATTTATTATTTTATCAATAAATAGTAACTTTCAAAATTATACATACACATACTGAGGAAACAGACAAAATTTGAATGTGTATAAATTTTATGTATTTGTCTGGCCATTCAAAATCTTTTGGATTTTGTCTTCCATTGTATTCACAGTAATATGAAGCTGAGACATAGTCTGCAATAGTAATTGAACATGGGCATAGTAACTACCAATACCTACAGCAGAGTAAACATGAAATACATATTAAAAGGATGAATAAATGAATGATTCATTTGTGTGGCTTTTGGTATTAAACAAATGTTTGTTTTGAATTTAAGGAACATCATTCATGTGATTTGGCTACTGTGGTAATCTGGAAGGCTGGTAGAAGCAGCCTGTAGTCAGAAAGAAACAAACAAGAACCTGATGCTTTCACCTTTTCAATTTTTTTTTTGTAGAGACGGGGTCTAGCTCTTGCTCAGGCTGGTCTTGAACTCCTGAGCCCAAGCAATCCTCCTGCCTCAGCCTCCTAGAGTGCTAGGATTGCAGGTGTGAGCCTACTAGCTTAGCCACTATTAAGTGTACGATTTAGTGGCATTAAGTGCATTCACAGCGCATGTGCAACTATCACCACCATCAATTTCCAGAACTTTATCATCTTTTCCAACTGAAACTCTGCACCCATTAAACACTCACTCCCCATCCCCTCCCCTAGCCCCTGGCAACCAACATTCCACTTTCTGTCTCTATGAGTCTGACCACTGTAGGTACCTCATATCAGGGGAATCATATAGTATTTTTCCTTTTGTGACTGGTTTATTACCATAAGGTCTTCAAAGTTTCATCCATGTTGTAGCATGTGTCAGAATTTCCTTTCTTTATAAGGCTGAAAAGCATTCCATTGTATGTGTTTACCATATTTTGTTTATCCAATCCATTTTGTTTATTCATGATCACTTGGGTTGATTCCACCTTTTGGCTATTGTAAATAACGCTGCTATGAACATGGGTGTACAAATATCTCTTTGAGACCCTACTTTCAATTCTTTTGGGTATATACCCAGAAATAGAATTACTGAATCACATGGTAATTCTTTTTTAAATTTTTTGAGGAACTATGATAACGTTTTCCATAGTGGCTGCACCATTTTACGTTCCCATGAACAGTGCACAAGGGTTCCAATTTCTCCACACCCTCATCACCATTTGTTGTGTTTCTGATAGAATGTGTGTTCTGTGATTTCTGTATTTTTGAATGGGTGTGAGGTGGTACATTTTCTAGAGTAGCTCATTTTAAGACAGTTTGTTTGCCAGTTGATTTTCACATTCAATAGTGTCAGCCTTAAAGGATAGTGCACTAAACAATGTCTATACAACATTAAACATACCAGATTATATGTTTTTTCTTAACTATCCTGGTCCACTAAAGCCAATTAAAACTAATACTCTCGTCCATCAAAAACAAAGAATGGCCAGAACAGTACAGGCAAACATTTATTTGCAAGACTGTAGAAAGACTAACAGTCACAAAAAGGAATATAATCATCTCAATAAATCTATTTTTTCCCTAGAGAATAACTGTCAAGAAAAAATGTGGCTGTGGTACTGATCTGTGTTAGTTATTAGGATGGTCACAGTGATCACATATGTTGTGATTCTGGCCATTCATTTTATGAAGATAAACCAGCCCAAGTTGGCCATTTCACGGTTTGCTGTTTTCAAGAAGTCACTTCTGCTGAAAGTATCAGACCTAGTCACTTTTGTAAGTTCTTTAACTCTCAGATGGGCCCAAAAAAAAAAAATCACATGGTGTGAAAGTCTGAATGCAATGTTACAGGTCTCTTGTAGCAGCGACAAAAAGAAGAATTTTGCTAAAGTGGTTGTTCCAACAACCACTCATTTCTTGGCTGCAGTAGGCTGTTTCTACATTCTTCCCGTTCACTCCCCAAATGTTAAATGTCATCTCCTGAAGCTAAGCTTTCTCTCCAGCTGCATATGTGTGAATTGGATGACTTTCCTTGCAACAGTTGACATTTTGGCTGTTCTACTAACATGAAATCCCAACTATGAAAACATTAGCCTCCGCTCTCCAAGATCTTGTATTGCCAGAGGCATTACATTCCCAAACTTAAAGAAGTACGAGTCCCTTATTGTTTTCAATCAGAGAAAACTTGCCAGAGACGGAATCTGTTCCACATATAAAGCAGAATGACCTACTTTCCCGTGCTTCTGTTTTTATCTACACAAAACTGTACTACCAGCACTCCTGACAGCCGTCTCCTGGCTATGGAGCTTGTAAAGTATCCACCTTCTTAAGAAAAATTACTTGGCAGTAGATTAATAGAAGCTTGCAGTTTAGTCACCCAGAAAGAAATAAAAGTTAAGTAAAATTAAAATGGTTTGGGATTAAAAGCGGTGCCTTTGAACTCAGGCAGCCCTGTCCAAGCTGCTAGTTTCTATCAATTAAGTTCCTTAAGCAAATGCTTTCTTCTACTCAGAGCTTTCAAAGAATGTTCTGCTCTACAAAACATTTTTATGTCTTTCATGTGCAAAGTTCCTTCTGGGTGAAAGGCACAGTCAAGTTGTTATTGTTGTTTTAAAATTTTGATAAGAACACAGAAGGAGGTCACTAGATTAATTTCTGTATTTTTAAAAAGAATTGATGGGTTGCTACTTGATGGTATAAACCTAAAAGCTGAACCCAGTGGCTTGCTGTTTCCAAACCCACAATTTCCAGCCTTGAAGCTTCTTTGGTCATTCGTGCCCCGCAGGCACAGGGTGTAATAATTACAACTTCTGAAAAATGCCGGCCAATATTCTGGCCCAAGGAGCAGAAAACCATGAAACTAAAGGACTGGATCAACCAGTATGGAACACAATACCCTACCTGTTCTGAACAGCCAGAGGAAAGTCACTTGTTAGCATTCACCTCTCCTGGTGCTTTATGTTCCTTCTATGAAACAAGTTTATATTTCTAATTAGAGGATTTTCTACCCTATCCCACCCCCCACAACTTTTCTGTACAGCAGGTTACAAATCAACACATAGGTGGGTAAATTGCAGAGGTCCATTCTTGTCCCCTGCCACCCCCACCCATCTGATGGGGTTGCAGTTAAACAAAATAAGTCATGAATGAAAACCAAGCACAGTCAGTGTATTTATAATATACATGCTTTGGACCTGCAAGGCATCCAACTAGCGAGACTCAAGTCATAAACTTATTTTAAGGAGACGAACTCAGTCATTCCATCACAGAATCCTCTGGCCTCTGGTTAGTTTCTTTATCCCTCTCATTCACGTAATGGCTGCTTTTCAGAGCTAAATCTGGTTTCAAAGGGGGAAATGCTAGTCCTGGGCTGATCTTTCTTTCTTTGTAAGCGCCGTTAGACATTTTTAACTAAGCCTCCTGTCAAGGCTGCATATATGTGGGATCTGAAAATGCTACTTCTTGAAAGTGCAACCATCTTGGTATTTTATGAAATGGCACGCTTTCACTAACGTAAAACCCAAGATGTCTCATTATATAAAATAAAAGATAGATCAAAAGAAGGCATGGGGGTGAGGAGACTGAGATCAAGAATTAAAACTTCCCCAAAATGAGGTTTACTCTTTGTGGTCAGATCAGCTTCCAGCTTAGAATAGTACAGGGAGGAACATAGGCATAAGGCAACCCTTGTTCAAAAATTCAGTTGGAAGAAACTCTCCTGCTCTCCATTTGTATGTGGTTAGCATTGTCCTATCACCAGATTTTAAAACTATCTCAAAACAATCATCCTTTGGTTATTTAAAATCCTCCATGTTCATCATTCTTTTGCTTGAAGATCTCTTTAAGCAAAGGAGAATCGAAGAGACGTTCTATATAAAGATTCTCTCCATCCCAAATACTTGTGATGTATTTGTCAAATAAAAGAAATGGAAAAATGGAAAATAATGACAGTGGACCTGCTACCATCTGATAACTTCTGAGAGGGTCAGGGCTGTCGACATACTCCTTTTAGCACCAGGTAGGTGCTAATATCTTTGATGGCTGTCACTATGGGAACCTTGGTTGCGAATCTCAACAAAATATCCTTGATTTAATGTGCCCCAGAAGGAAATGCTTTCCCTCAGCAACTGGCATGTTAGGTCACTCCCTGGCTACTGACCTGAGCTAACTAACAAAAGCAACAAAAGCACGAGAGGTCTCACTAACAATGATTTTTTATAGAGTCTTGTTTTTGGTCAAATGAAGGCCATAGGCTTGTGAGTCAGATGGTTTTCTTTCTGCAAACAAAATTATCTTGAACAACATGTAAAAAGGAAGAAAGAGAGAGAGAGAGAAAGAGAAGGAGAGAGGGAATTCTGAAAGACAGAAGGAAAGAAGGAGGGAGGGAGGTAGGATGGGAAGGAGGGAAGAAAGAAAGGGGGGAGGTAGGAGGTCTATCAGGAATTAAGCCAAGTTTCAGGCTTTTGAAATTTGAAACGCACCAATGCCACACCTCTAAACCTCAGGTGTACGGTAAGGAACTATTTGGCTAGCTCATGGTATTGTTAACTTGGCCAGGAAAAGAGATTATTTGCCCAATGCAACATCAAGGGTGGGTACTGGGCTATGTGCTACTCCAGGGAACTGTGAGGAGTGGGGATTGATCCAAAGCTTCTGGGTTGGCAAGAAGGGGTGTTGTTGATTGCCAAAGGCCTTTCCAAGTCTGTGGTCCCTAAACTGGCTGTCAGACCAGGCTGTCTCAATTTTGACTTTCTGTGTTAACATCCTGCTTAGTTGAAAAGGCGCAAATCACTACAAGCCCAAATGTTTACATATTTAAGTCACTTGCGATCAAAAGAGATCTTTTACAGCAGTTGACACTGTGCTAAAAGAGAAAACAATGCTACCTTTCCACTTGCTTGTTCCACCCGGTTATGAGGCTGTGAGCTTTTCTGTGTGAAGCAAGGAAGATTCTAAAAAAATCAGAATTGGGTCACTTATGGAAATGCAAATAGAAATAGAGGCAATATCTGGTGAAAAAAGAAAAGTACAAGAATCCTATTCACCGAGGCATTTGTTTCTAGCACCGGGGAGTGGCTCTCATAATATATTAACGGTGCTTTCCTTCAACACCTATGACTCAGTCTGTGCATTCACAGATCTGCTGGAATGGTGGGTGTCATTCACAAGCACATTTTGATGCCAGCATTTTTTTTCACCCTTAGCATTAAAGTATATCCTGGAGGTCTGAGTATCATGCGCAATGTACAAAAGAAATACTAGGAGAGGAGGAGGTGGCTCCACCAACTGGAGATCAGGAAGAGCAGGAGCTTTTATGCAAATTATCAAAATACCCATCTGCTCCCATTCCCACCCCACCAACATAAACCAAAACATCCTGGCTTTCCCTGTGGGTACACACACCTCCAAACATACAAAGCCTGCTCTAGACATTCACTGTTAGCCAACTTCCCCTGTTCAACAAAAAAATGACAGGGGTAGGGGAGTTGATGAGGGAAAAAAGAGGCCACAGGTGGTTTGTCAGCCATTTATTCTAGGAAAAGTTTTCTCTTCTAATTCTGTGGACACTGAAGGCAAATAGTTCTTGTAGCGACACTGGCTCTCACTTGGGTGATCTCTACATAAAGATCCCAGACAGTTAAGAAATAGTTTACAAAGACATAGATGGAAATATTAAATATGTGTACACCAGAAAAATAACACTCTGGAGTTCTTTTTCCAGAAAATTATTGTGAGACCAGTAGCTTCTTTCTATACAACCACTAATGACAGATGTCAATTGGTCAGTTTGACACTGTCAATAAGGAACTGAGAAGTATACAATTTTGAAGTTTCTACCTCCCCTTGACACTTTCAGTTGTGAAGATGGGAGATGATTGCTTTATAAATTGTTACAAATACGTCATACATATCTCACCTTAGGAAAGGTAGCTGAATTGTGATGGAGGCAGGAAGCCAGAACCTGCACTGCACACTTACCCACACTTATTTCTTGTTTCTGAAGTAGAGATTGTGACGGCAATAAAGCTACCTGGGAAATACAGCAGTAAGCAGAAAGGCAAGACCTGGGACGTTGGTCCCAAGCTCCAACTAGGAGTTTCCATCTATATATAATGCCACTCTAAAATTGAGGAAACACTGTTGAATCAGAGAACTTACACCGGAAAAGGTTATATATGTTAACAGTAGCCAACTCTCAAATTTTAGAGAGAGAGGGAAAGTGACTTTCAATCTGCCAAGAACTCTTTCTTTCCCCCATGGCTCCAGCATTTTTCTGGTGACCTTCCAAGCCAGAGAGTAGTGCTAAATAGCAGGGCTTGCCCCATTTATAGACCAAATAAAGCCTTTATGGATGACTTCTGCTTCTGACCAACATGGAGTAAGAATGACTGAATTTACTCTACTCTCTCAAACAACTAAAAAATTGGCTAAATGAAGCCTATAACTGCCCCTTTTACTGATTGGAGAAAGTTTCCAGGGAGTGGTCCCCACATGGAGTCTGCTTTCTCCCCGACCTGAAGAGACATTGCTGGGTGTCCAAGGAGGGGCAATGCGGCTAGAGTTTGCAGGGCAGAGTATGGAAGGGGAGAGACCTGCACAGAGAGAATGTCAGATCTGCACAGGGTCCCAATAGAGTATTCACCTAAGTACTGTTCAGTGCAGGGGCTGAGAAACCTCCACAAGACTGGAGTACCTTTATTCCTCTTTGAAAGAAAAAGCCATCAACCTAGAGTGCTATATGTAGCAAAAATATCTTTTGAAAATGAAGGCAAAATAATGACTTTTTAAGATATTCTGAAACTAAAAGAATTCATCACTAGCAGACATGTACTATAAGAAAGTTTAAAAGAAGGGCTTCGGCCAGGCGTGGTGGCTCATGCCTATAATCCTAGCACTCAGGGAGGCTGAGGCGGGAGGATTGCTTGAGGTCAGGAGTTTGAGACTAGCCTGAGCAAGAGTGAGACACCATCTCTACCAAAAACAGAAAAAATTACCCAGGTGTGGTGGCACGCACGTGTAGTCCCAGCTACTTGGGAGGCTGAGGCAAGGGGATCTTTAGCCCAGGAGTTTGAGATTGCGGTGAGCTGTGATGATGCCACTGCATGCTACCTGGGGCAACAGAGTGAGACTCTGTCTCAAAAATAAAAAAAAAAAGGAAGTGCTTCAAGGAGAAAGAAAATGAATCTATTGAAATTTAAAAAAAAAAAAAGGAGAAGGAAAATGATGCTAGATGGAAATTTGGATCTACACAAAGGAATGAAGAACATTGGGAATTTTAACTTCACGGATAAATAAGACCTTTTTTTCTTATGATTTAAATTTCTTTAAAGATAACTGACTGCTTAAAGCAAAAATAATAACGACATATTATGGGGCTTATATGTAGAAGTGATATGTTTGATAACAAAAGCCCAAAGCCTAGCAGAAATGAAAGCATATTATCACAAGATTTTTATATGTGAAATGATATAATTTTACTTGAAGGTTGATTCACATAAGTTAAAGGTATATGCTATAATCCCTATAGCAACCACTAAAAAATACAATAAAGAGTTACAGCTAATAAGCCAATAGAGGAAATATAATGGAATCATACATATAAATTTGTCAGGTTTTGACAGATTTAGCATGAGAAATTTAGAATTTCATGGTAAGGTAAAATAAATTCACTACACCACAAGTTAATTAGACCTGGGTTTTAGTGATAGCCCTGTAAATATTTAAACTAGGGAACAGATCTAGTGACATTTAAAAAATTATATAACAACACCAGCTTGAAATGTGTCACAGGGGATGTGTGAAACTAAAAGAAAAAGAAAAAATGGACATGCCAACATTTTGAGAAGAATCAAATAGTTTTGTAACAGTGACTGTTATGTGATTATTGAAGTAGAGTTCTATTCCTCACTCCTGTCTTCATTCATTAAACAATAAAAGCCTCTCACAAGTTTTCACTGTCAACAATCATCTTTCTCTGATGCTGTTCTACGTCCAATCTGTTGATTTCATGGCTAGCAACCAGAGCCATAAAGAGGCTGCAAATTCACAGACGTTTAACTAAAACATTATTGTTGCAGCTTCTCCATTTAACCAACAAGCCTCTAGCAGGATTGGTAATCTTCCAATCTCCCTAGTCATCAGTTTCCCAATTGCTACTTTTCCCACTCACCCCAGCGTTTTGATTTGTTTTAGTCAACATAATTTAAAAAATTTATTCTATTGATATAGTATCCACAATTTAGTAAATTTTGGCCTCCATTAAATTCTGTTTTGTGTATATACATCAATAAAACCGTTTTGATTTCACCATTAAAAAAAAAATGGAATCATAAAAAGACAATCCAAAAGAAGGCAGAAAAAGATGAAAAATAGGACAAAGAGGAAATATAAATAAAAACTAAATACAAGATGGCATACTTAAACCCAAGCATATCAACAGTCACATTAAATGTAAATGGTCTAATCACCCCAGTTAAAAAGAATAGGTTATACGATTGGAATAAAAAGCAAGACTCAAAAATACTGTCTACAAAAAACCCACTTTAAATATAGAGACAGATAGTTTAAAAGTAAAAGAATGAAGAAAGGTGCACCATGCTAATCCTAATGGAAAGAAAGCTGGATTGGTTGTCTTAACATCAGGCAAGGTAGATTTCAGAGCAAAAAATATTACCAGGGAGGATGCAGGATGTTTCATAATGACAAAGAGGTCAATTCATCAAGAGGACAAAACAATCCTAGATATTTATGCACCTAGTAAAAGAGTTTCAAAAAACATGAAGCAAATACTGATAGAACTATTAGGAGAAATACACAAATTCACAATGATAGTCAGGTATTTCAGCATCACTTTCTTGGTAATTGATAGAACATGTAGACAGAAAATAAGAGAGACCAGAGAACTCAGCAACTAACCTGACCTAATTGGCATTTACAGAACAGTCCACTCAAAAATGGCAGAATACACATTTTTAAAAGTACACACATAGCATTTAGCAAAATAAACTGTATTTTGGACCATAAAACAAATTTCAATGAATTTTAAAGGATTCAAGACAAAGTATGTTGTCTGACCACAATGGAATTAAATAGAAATCAACTGCTAAAAGATATTAGGAAAATCCCAAAATATTTGGGAACTAGATAACATACTTCTAAGTAGCCCATGCACTAAAGAAAAAAATCAAAAGGGAAAATAGAAAGTATTTTGAACTGAATGAAAAAAGAAACAATATATCAAAGTGTGTAGGATTTAGTTAAAGCAATTCTCAGAGGGAAAGTATCTAAACACCAATAGTCAAAAGGAATGGTAGAAACGGTCTCAAATCAATGCTCAGCTTCCATCTTAAGACACTAAAAATATTAAAGGAAAGATCTTATTACTGATTAACCATTTTCTTATGCCTTGCTATTGACATATTCATGCTCTTCCTATGTCTAGTGGCTAAAAATGTTTGCATTTGTTCATTTGGCTAATGGTGTGATTTTTGTTTCTATATTATTAGAGATGTAACATATTAAAATGTATTTTATTAAATTTGGACTGGATGTAAAAAAAAAAGAAACTAAAAATAGAGGAGCAAATGCAACCCATGTTAAACAGAATAAAGGAAATGATAAATAAATGCAGAAATCAATGAAATAGAAAACAGAAAAACTATAGAGAAGAATCAATGAAATCAGAAGCAGATTATTTTAAAAAATAAAATTGATAATCCTCTAGCCACACTGATAAGGAAAAAAAAAAAAGAGAGAGGACACATATTACCAATATCAGAAGTAAGAGAAGTGACGTCACTAGAGATTCTATAGATATTAAAATGATATTAGGGGAATATGATGACCAACTTTATACCAATAAATTGGATAACGTAGATGAAATAAGCAAATTCATTGAAAGGCACAAATTATCAAACTCAGTTTTTTTTTAATGACCCCAAAGCCCATCAAAGAGTTATAAACTGTTAACATGTTGCTGTATGTTTTCCTCCAAGTGAATTTACACACTACTTTTATAATGAAAACAGTAATATTCTTCCTCTTTGTGTGCACTGTTAGAATTTACAGTCAATAGTGGGCTAATACAAGAAAGTCTAGTTTGGAGCCACTATTAAAACACAATTGTTACCTGGAAGGAAATGGGAGATCCCTGGGAGCCTCTTAGCTTTCTCACCTAAGTCAACAGAAAGGATTGGTTTACTAGGTTTGCTAATTATCAGCCTGAAAGACAAGAGGACCTCATACAAATTCCTGGGGAGCATCAAAAGGATGAAAGAATGAGGACAGCACGCTGGAGACATCGCATGGAGAGCGCTGGCCCAGGTGTGCTGCCAAGATTTGCCTGCTTTGCGTAGGATCAGTCCTGCATATCAGCAAATACGTGCCCTGTGTGTCCTGTAGATCAGTGCCACTAGCTGACCTGTAAACAGGAATTGGGGGAAAGATAGCTAATGTTTGATGAGGATGACGAGTTTCTTCATTGGCCTAAGAGAAGCAGTCTCCCTTCAAAACGACATATGCAGTCATTGTCCCTGGCTTGCTGCTGCCGTGGCATTTAAACTAGTGACCTTTAGGCAGCATTCCTCTGTGCATGGTCCCCACCCTGAGGGAGCCCAAGAATGGACAAGGCACATTTTTGATCCATGGCATTTTGAGGATGTCATGGTTGCCTGCAAACGTACCAGGAAGATTTTGATACTTCTTCTTGAAGCAGATCGGTTACCTGGTGTATTTTATTTTTTACTAGTGGGTTCTTACCTTGTTCCTTTTGTTTTGATTTGGAACACTGAAGAGCACCCAAAATTTACAAGTCTACTCCTTAACAGTTAAATCAGTTAGGTGGACCTTGCTGGGTTAGTTTTCGTTCCAAAACTGTGATACGTTCCAAAGTCTCTTGCCTCTTACAAGGTCTTTTAATCTTCATCTCTTTTACTATCTCTTTCTCTGGCTCTATTTTCTTTCTTTTTCTCACTTTTTGTTAGGTTGCTGTCTTTTATCAGTCTGTTTATTTGAAGAAGGAAGAGATGGATTGTTACTGGCCGTTTAGTGTGAAAACAACAGTCTCATCTTTATCACGAGATAATTAAAAAAACAAAATCCCCCAGCTGCCATTAAGTTATCTCATCTGCCCAGTTTTGCTTTTTAAGATCCTATCTAAATGAATTACAATCAGCAAAATTATAAAAAGAATTATAGTTAGAGACAGAAGATATTGGTAATCCCTTCCTGTTTGACAATGGATTTCTTCTGAAGGGGTTGAAAGCAATCATTAACATCAATTTAAATGCTTATTTACTTTACAGTGGTTAACAATGAAGTGATCTTTGAGGAAGAGTATGTTTTGGAAAGTTAAGCACTGAAATTGGCTTGCCAGCTCTTTTGGGGATGAGTTTTAAATACAAATTATCCAGTTTATGGAGGAAATGACCATCCTACAAACTTCAATAATTCAATAAATATTCAACTTTTAAAAAACATGATAAAAGTGGCTTATTTGAAGTTTAGGAGTTGCTATTAGGTATGTCCAAATAACATAATATTTAGCATTCTTGTGGAAATGGAATTTGGAAAGATAGACTGGTTGCCGGGGAAATGTTTGAAGTAAAATAAAAGATTGAAATGACTTTCTCTTGTTTTGGAAGAAAAGGTGGTATAATTGCTTTCTTGAAACCTCAATCTGTAGAGAGATTCTATTTGAACACTTAATAGACTAGGAAAAAGATAGAGCACCCAACATGTCAAATATTGTTCTAGAAGTTCTATATATATTTAAAAAATAGACCCCAGGATGACACACTGAGGTTAATACTAGTGTCTACCCTCCCCCACCCCCTCTTTTAAATTAACAAATTTTATTTTTTAGAACAGTTTTAGATTCACAGCAAAATTGAGCAAAAAGTACAGAGTTCCCACACACTGCTGCCCCCCATCCCAGGCACAGCCTCCTCACTAATAATATCCCCACCAGAGTGGAACATTTGATGTAACCCATGAAACTACGTTGACAAATCATTATCACCCAAAGTTCATAGTTTACATTGGGGTTCACTCTTGGTGTTGTACATTCTATTGGTTTGGACAAATGTATAATGACATGTATCCACCATTGTAATATCATACTGAATAGATCCACTGCCCTAAAAATCCTCTGTGCACCACCTATTCATCCCTCCCTCTCCCTAACTTCTGGCAACCTGATCTTTTTACTTTCTAGTTTTGCCTTTTCCATGATGTCATATAGTTGGAATCACACAATATGTAGTATTTTTTTCAAATTGGCTTGTTTCACCAGTAATGTGCATTTAAATTTCCTTCATGTCTTTTTGTGGCTTGATAGCTTATTTCTTTTTAGCGCTGAATAATATTCCATTATCTGTATGTACCATAGTTTATTTATCCATTCACCTGCTGAAGGACATCTTGGTTGCTTACAAGTTTTGGTAACTATGAATAAAGCTGCTTTAAACATCCATATGCAGGTTTTTAAGTAGACATAAATTTTCAATTCATTTGGATAAATTCCAAGGAGCACAATTGCTGGATTGTATCACAAGAGTATATTAAGTTTTATAAGACACTGTCAAACTGTCTTCTCAAGTGGCTGAACCATTTTGCATTCCCACCAGCAGTGAATGAGAGCTCCTGTTACTACAGATCCTCACCAGAATTTGGTGCTGTCAGTGTTTTGGATTTTGGCCATTCTAATAGGTGTCTAGTGATATCTCATTCTTGTTTTAATTTGTAGTTCCCTAATGACATATGAGGTTGAACGTCTTTTACTATGCTTACTTGCCATCTGTATATCAATGTTGGTAAGGTGTCTATTCAAGTCCTTTGCCCATTTTTAAATCAGATTGTTTGTTTTCTAATTGTTGAGTCTTCAGAGTTCTTTTATGTTTTGGATAACAGTTCTGTACCAGATGTGTCTTTTGTAAACATTTTCTTCCAGTGTGTGGCTCATCTTCTCATCCTCTTAACATTGTCTTTCACAGAGTAGTTGTTTTTAATTTTAATAAAGTCCAACTTATCAATTATTTCCTTCATGAATTGCACCTTTAGTGCTGTATTGAAAAAGTCATTGCCATATCCAAGATCACCTATAATTTCTCCTATGTTATCTTCTAAGAGTTCCATAGTTTTGTTTTTTACATTTAGGTCTAATAATCCACTTTGAGTTAATTTTTGCAAAGGGTGTCAGATCTGTGTCTAGATTCTTTTTTTTTTTTTTTTTTGGCATGTGGATGTCCAGTTGTTCTAGCACCATTTGTTGAAAAGACTATCTTTTCACCATTGGTATTGAATTTGCTCCTTTGTCAAAGATCAGTTGACTATATTTATATGGGTCTATTTCTGTGCTTTCTATTCAGTTCCATTGATCTATTTGTCTATTTTTTTCACCAATACCACACTGTCTTAATTACCGTAGCTCTATAGTAAGTCTTGAAGTCAGGTAGTGTCAGACCTCTGGCTTTGTTCTTCTGCTTTGATATTGAGTTGGTTATTCTAAATCTTTTGCCGCTCCACATAAACTTTAGAATCATTTTGTTGCTATCCACAAAACAACTTGCTGGGATTTTGCCTGGGTTTATGTTGACTCTATAGATCAAGTTGAGAAGAACTGACATCTTGAAAATATTGAGTCTTCCTATTCATAAATATGGAATATCTCTCTGTTTATTTAGTTCTTTGATATCTTTCATCAGAGTTTTGTAGTTTTCCTCATATACTTCTCACGTATATTTTGTTAGATTAATAGTTGTGTTTAATTGTTGAGATGCTAATGTAAATGGTAATGTATTTTTAATTTCAAATTCTACTTGTTCATTGCTGGTATATAGGAAAGCGACTGACTTTTATAAATTAAACTTATATCCGATAACCTTGCTGTAATTGCTTACTAGTTTCAGGAATTTTTGTTGATTCTTTTGGGTTTTTTACATAGATGGTCTTGTCATCTGGGAACAAAGACAGTTTTATTTCTTCCTCACCAATCTGTATATTTTTTACTTTGTTTTCTTGTCTTACTGCATTAGCTAGGTCTTCCAATATCATGTTGAACAGCAGTAGTGAGAGGGGACAGCCATGCCTTGGTCTTGACCTTAGCAGGAAAGCTATGAGTTTTCCCACCAGTAAGTATGACATGAGCTATAGATTTTTTGTAAGTGTTCTTTATCAGGTTGAAGAAGTTCTATTCCTAGTTTTCTGAGAGTTTTTATCACAAGTGGGTGTTGGATTTTGTCAAATGCTTTTTCTGCATCTAGTGATGGGATCGTGTGATTTTTCTTCTTCAACCTGTTGATGTGATGGACTACATTAATTGATTTTTGAATGTTGAACAACCTTTACATACCTGAGATAAATGCCAATTGGTTGTGCTGTAAAATTTATTTTATACATTGTTAGATTCAATTTGCAAATGTTTTGTTGAGAAGTTTCACATCCTCATCTTACATTTTGCATCTTATGTTCATGAGAGACATTGGTGTGTGGTTTTCTTATAATGTCATTGTCTAGTTTGGATACTAGGCTGGCCTTGTAGAATGAGTTAGGAGTGTTCACTCTGCTTCTACCTTCTGGAAGTGATTGTAGATATACCCAAATGCATAATTTCTTCCTTAAATGTTTGGTAGAATTCACCAGTGAACCCATGTAGGCCTGGTGCTTTCTGTTTTGGAAGATTATTAATTATGATTCAATTTCTTCTATATATGTAGGTTATTCAGATTGTTTATTTCTTCTTGTGTGAATTTTGGCAGATTGTGTCTTTCAAAAAATTGGTCCATTTCATCTAGGTTATCAAATCTGTAGGCACAGAGTTGTTCATAATATTCCTTTATTATCCTTTTAATGCCCATGGGATCTAGAGTGATGTCCCCTCTTTCACTTCTGATATTAGTAATTTGTGTTTTCTCTCTTTTCTTGGTTAGCATGTCTAGAGGATTATCATTTTATTTATCTTTTCAAATGGTCAAGTTTTGGTTTTGCTGATTTTCTCTATTGATTTACAGTCTTCAACTTTACTGATTTCTGTTCTGACATTATTTCTTTTCTTCTGTTTACTTTGGATTTAATTTGCTCTTCTTTTTCTAGTTTCCTATCTATGATGGAAGCTTAGATAATCAACTTTAGATCTTTCTTCTTTTCTAATATATATATTCAATGCTATAAATGTCCCTGTAAGCACTGCTTTTGCTGCATCCAATAAATTTTAATAAGTTGTATTTTCATTTTTGTTTAATTCAAAATATATTTAATTTTTTGAGATTTATTTGACCCATATGTAATTTACAAGTATATTGTTCAATCTCTAGGTATTTTGGGAATTTCCAGCTATCTTTCTGTCATTGGTTTCTAGTTTAATTCCATTGCAGTCTGAGAGCAGATATTTGTGTGATTTATATTCTTTTAAATTTGTCAAGGTGAATTTTATGCCCCAGAATGCGGTCTGCTCTCTAGGTGAATGTTTCATGTGAGCTTGAGGATAATGTGTAATCTGCTGTTGTTGGATAAAGTAGTCTATAGATTTCAATTATATTCAGTTGATTGATAGTGCTGTTGAGTTCACCTATGTCCTTATTGATTTTCTGCCTTCTGGATCTGCCCATTTCTGATAAAGAGGTATTGAAGTCTCCAAGTATACTGGTGGATTCATCTTGTTCTCCTTGCAGTTCTATCAGTTCAAGAACTCATGTATTTTGAAGCTCTTTTGTTAGGTGCATACATGTTAAAGATTTTTATGTCTTCTTTGAGAATTGATCTCTGTATCATTATGTAGTACATTTCTTTATCCCTGATAACTTTCCTTGCTCCGAAGTCTGCTATGTCTAAGATTAATATATTTACTCTCAGTTTCTTTTGATTAGTATTAGGCAGTATATCTTTCTCCATCCCTTTACTTTTTAATCTATGTGTCTTTACATGTGTCTTTATATTTAAAGTGGGTTTCTTTTACACAACATATAGTTGAGTCTTGTTTTATGATCTACTCTGACAACCTTTGTCTTTTAATGGTGTATTGAGACCATTGGTGTTTAAAGTGATTATTTATCCAGTTGGACTAATATCTACCAATTTGTTACTATTTTCTGTTTTTCACCTTTGTTCTTTCTTCCTATTTTTGTCTTCTACACTTTTTATGTTTCTAGTGATTTTTCATTGAGCATTTATATGATTCTGTTTTCTCTCCTTTCTTGGCATACCAATTTTACTTATTTTAAAACTCTTTAGTGGTTGCTCTAGAGTTTGCACTATACATTTAGCACAAATTCAATTCCACTTTCAAATAACACTATGCCACTTCACACGTATTGCAAATACTTTATAATACCTAGATATTTCTTTTTTTTAAAAGACCGGGTCTCGCTCTTGCTTAGGCTGGTCTCAAACTCCTGAGCTCAAGCGATCCTCCCACCTCGGCCTCCCAGAGTGCTGGGATCACAGGTGGGAGCCACCACTCCGGCATAAAAGCTAGATATTTCTAATTGCTACCTGCTGTCACTTGCATCACTCCTGTCATTCACTCCCCTTATACATAAGTAAAGAGATGTACATATATTTGAATACCCTGTTGCTATTATTTTGAATGAACTGTTATCTGTTAGCTCAACTAAGAATAAGAAAAATAAAAGGTTTTATTTTCGTTTCTGGCCTATGTCATTTTCCTTCTCTCAGGAGAACTTTTTAACATTTCTTGCAAGGCAAGACAGCTGGCAACAAATACTCTCAGTTTTTGTTTGAGAAAATCTTTATTTCTCCTTCACTTTTGAAGGATAATTTCAAAAGGTACAGAATTTTAGGTTGTTTGTTTTTGTTCTTCTCTCGACACTTTAAATATTTCACTCCACTCTTGCATGATTTTTGAGAAGTCTGATATAATTCCTATCCTTCCTCCTCCATAGGTAAGATGTTATTTCCCTCTGGCTTCTTTCAAGATTTCTTTTTTTATTTTTTATTTTCTGAAGTTTGAATATGACATGCCTAGGTATAATTTTGTTTGTCTGTTTGTTTTGGCATTTATCCTGCTTGGTGTTCTCTGAGCTTCCTGGATCTGTGGTGTCTGGGATTAATTTGGGGAAGTTCTCAGTCATTATTGCTTCAAATGTTCCTTCTATTCCTTTCTCTTTCCTCTCCTTCTTATATTCCCCTCACACATAATGTTATACCTTTTGTAGCTGTCCCGCAGCTCGCAGATAGTCTGTTCTGTTTTTCTCAGTATTTTTTCTTTTTGCTTTTCAGTTTTGGAAATTTCTATTGTTGTATCTTTAAGCTCAGAGATTAGTGTCCAGTTTACTAATGAGCCCATCAAAGACATTCTTCATTTTTTACAGTGTTTTTGATTTCTGGCATTTCTTTTTGATTCTTCTTAGAATTTCCATCTCTTTGCTAACATTATCCATCTGTTCTTGCATGTTAGTCACTTCTTTCATTAGAGCCTTTAGCATATTAATCATAGTTTAAAAAGTTTTTTTGGTCTGGTAATTCCAACATTCCTGCCACATCTGACTCTGGTTCTGATACTTGTTCCAATGCTTTAGACCATGTTTTTTACCTTTTAGTATGCCTTGTAATTTTTTTAAAAGTGGACATAATATATTGGGTAAAAGGAATGGTGGTAAATAGGCCTTTAGTAATGTACTGGTAACGTGTGGGGGAGGGGAAGAATTCTACAGTACTATGATCAAGTCTCACTCTTTTGCCGACCCTGTCCTCTGGACTGTGAACTCCACCAGTGTTTCTCAGTTATTTTCTCCCTTAAGTGCGATAAGATGGCTAAAGGGGGCTGGAGTTGGGTATTTTCCCTTCCCCATGTAGGTTAGCCTGTGATAAAACCCCAGCAGGCAAAAGGTTCTGGTAAAATAGTTTCTGTTGAGCACAGGCCTCGTGAAAAAGAACAGAATGCTCTGGCATATTTCAAAATGGTTCTTTTTTCCTTCCCCTTGCTGGAAGCACAAGAGGATTTTTCTCTGATATTCACTGTGAGGACCTGGTAGAGCTCCTGGAGGTAAAACTCGCAAAAGTGTGGGGGCCTCCCTATGACTGGTTCCCCCTGGAGTTCGAGCCTCTGGTACTTCGTCAATTACAGTTTAGGTTTTCCTACCCCACACTGGGTCTCCCAGAGGTTTCTGCTTGTGGGTTTCTACTCTAGTAAGTTGTCATTCTCTGTGTCTGTTTGTTTTTCCAATTTGGCGGGGAGCAGTTTGCCCTGTGACCTCACTTCTCTGACAGATATAAGAAGAGTTACTGGTTTTTGAACTTATTCAGATTTTTACTTGTTAAGCTAGAGTAGTCACTTCTAAGCTCCTTACCGGCCAGTGTGGAAACTGCCTATTACCTCCCTTTTACATATAAGGAAACAAAAGGCACAAGGATGTGTAGTATAATAATTTGCTTAAGGCCCCTCAGTTAGTAAGTGGCAGAGCCAGGATTTGTTGTTCTGGCTGAAGAATCTGTGCTCTTAACTACTGCACCATCTGAGAAAAGCAAGCTATTGGGAGACGAAGACATATGTTTTCTTAATGAGATCTTTCATGTCTACTAAACTTATACTTTCAAAAAATTTTCTAAAACATTTAATAAAGGAACATATGCCTGGAAAAGTTGACTTGAAAACAAAGATTACTAAAACTTGAAGTAAATACAATAAGTAAACATTTTAGAGTAAAAGAAATAAGTCACTCCTAGACATACCTTTTGTGCATATTACATTTTAGTCTTTGTCCATCTGTATGGATAGTATGTGTTCAACTTTTTCACTTAACATTGTATCCTGGAAATTTCCCCATGTTTATCTTTTTTTAATAAATGACATTTAATAGTTGTATAATAGTCTACCTAGGTGATATGCTATAAATTACAAAAGCATGCTGTTGTTGTTTGACATTTGATAATTCATGGTTTTCTTTTACAATGATAGATAATGTTTCATAATTGTTTACCTTCTGTTGAGTGATTTCATTCAACATATTCCCATGAATGTGATCACTGGGTCAATGACTATGGATGGATGCATAACTATTGCTGACTTTTGTCATATTAGTTTCCAGAAGGATTACAGCAATTTTGTGGGCTTTCAGCATTGTATAATTATATATATAAATATATATAATATATATTTACACACACAGACACTTCTTACATAAAAGTACAATGTCAATCAATACCAGGAGGTTCTAAAATATGATCACTTCCATAAACTGATACATTTACAAAAATATGTGTTTATGAAAATCTTTTCAGATTTTCAGTTTGTGTTACATGTAGCCTTGAATATAGGAGGTGTTTCATGGATATTTATTGAATGGATGGATGGTGGAAGGATGGATGGGTGATATTCAAATGATTCTTCCTAATTGACACACAGAAAGTTAGTGGCAAAATTGAGATATCCCGATTTACAATCTAGAGCTCCTTCTCCTACCGTAACTTCCGTTTTACTTTATTCAGCCAACATTTATTGTATACTTAGTATGTACAAAGCACAGTGCTGGGAGCTGGGGCTACTACTATCAATAAAACATAATTCCACGCATCAAGGACCTCCCAGTTTGAGAAACTCTTATGCCTCTCTCTCCACCAAGTTCTCATTTATAGAATGGAAGTATTGATCCCAGATTCTGTGATTTTATGAAACCCTGAACTTTCTATTTCTAGATTCTAGGACTCCAAAGTGAGCTTATTTTGAAGAGCAATCTAAAGGGACCGGAGATTCAGGATAACGACAGGGAATGTTCTCTCTTTCCCCTCCTTACTCATTCATACATTTATCACTCACTGAGCACATACTAAACACCAGACACTATTAAGTTCTGGGAATAAAAATAGAAATAAGGTAAGTCCTCGTCTCATAAAAAGTCTACATCCTAAAATGGTAAGGTTTTTTTTTAAGAGGAATAATTTGGTAACCCAAGAGTACCGCACACGGCGTCTACGCGCACGGGATGTGCTCATGGTACTATTTCGGCTAAAACTTAAACGGAGCGGTCTCCGGTGTCAAAGTACAGGAGAGAATCAGCTAATATCGATTCCAGCTTACCGTCTAAATGCCCCCAAAAGTTAGTGGAAAACATCATGGAATCTGGGAGGTTTGTGGTGGGGAAAAGCACTGTGGCCCTGCGGGGCGGCACTGAGCCGCGCGGAGGAAAGCGCGCACTCACCGCTTGTCCTCCTCCACCTGCACGCCCACAGACTGGAACTTGCTGGGCGCTTTACTCGCCCCCGCTTTCTCAGGTTCGTCGGCGTCATCCACCTGAAGAAATCATCAGATAGACAGAGTTACTCCATTTCCATTGCCTTGCTTGAAAAACAGACGCCACATTTTATCAGAAACATCTGTAGTATGACTGGAATGTTCTGTGATTTGTAACTTCTTCAATATTTGTCTATTTGATGAGCTCCTTTCCTACCTTATTAGCACCCTCTTTGACTCTGCTGATCTTAGTAAAAGTAAAAGTAAAATGAAGCGATTTTCTTCATTCCCAAGGTGGCTGATGAACGCCCACGACTCCCCCATAGATTTGCAAGTACATACGCACCTGTGAGCTCTATATTAGAAGGGAGTGCTACGTGGAAACATGTTCCTGGAAGTTTTGAATTTGAAGATAACAAAATACAAAAGAGGGAGGAAAATTCATTCATTGTAGTTATATTTGTTGATACTGGGAGATGTAGATATCAACCTTATTAAGATAAATTTTACAGTATCTTTATTTTTCCCCCTTACACGAAACAATTGGCTTTGAATATCACTCTATAGTTTCTAAATAGCTGTGTATATATTACAGCTCATACAGAAAATATGCCCATATATAACTGATAGCCTATATGACAGATTAGCCCCAACCCAAATTTGAAGTAAATTTTAGTACTATTCAAAGCAATTAGCTTTATTCCCTTTTTCTCCACGTATTTAATAAATTATTGTTTCCTAAATATAAAAGCAATTTAATGTAAGTTATATACAATTAAAATACAGAAATATATAATGTAGAAAGTCTCCCAAGAATCACTGTCAATTCTTTGATGCATATTTGTCTGTCTTCTTTTCTATATATTTATTTAATAAACATATTATATATATTTAGATGTATATGTATAAATGATTATTAATACTAAAATTACACAGATGAGATTATACTATATATATTTTTCCTTCAGTTTGCTTTATTCATTAACACTGCTATCTTTTGGACATTTTATCACGTGAGTAAATGTAGCTGTAACTCAATCCTTTTCTTGGCTACATGAATATTTCTTTTAATGACTACTTATTTAAACAACATAGGCCCAGGGTAATTTGCTCTTTGTTGCTGTTATGTATAATATTACAAATAATATATCACATGCATCTTTTTAAGCAATTGTACAAATATTGTTTAGGAAAAATTCTTAGAAGTAGAAATGCTAGGTAGAAGATATTGAGCATGTGCAATTGTAATAGATATCTCATGAAATCATTTACCATCCCCCCAGAGTCAGTGCATGGGAATATCCATTTTCCTACACCCTCACCAATACTAAATAATGGCAAGCTTTTAAATTTTTGCTAATACCACAAGTGAAAAATATTTATTGGCTTCTTATACTTCCATTTCTAAATTACCTCTTCACATCGTTTACTAGTTCCTCCTCCCCCAATTGGGTTGTTTTTCCTTTTCTTATTCATTGGATCTCTTTATATCTTTTGACCCTAAACCCTTTCTCTGTTATATTAATATATACTGTAAATATCTTCTCTCCATTTATCATTTGTCTTTTAAACTTTGTCCTTTACTGTTAAGAATCTTATTATGTAGTCATATCTAGCCTTTATGGTTTGGGAAGGCCTTCTTGTCTCTGAGCATTTTCTTTTTTTTTTTGTGATAGGGTCTCACTATATTGCCCAGGCTGGTGTCGAACTCCTGGGCTCAAGCGATCCTCTTGCCTCAGTCTTCCAAGTAGCTGGGACTACAGGTGTGTACCACCATGCCCGGCTTCTGAACATATGCATTAAAGTTCTCTTGTGTTTACTTTCATGCTTTCAAATTTCTTTTTCTTTCATATTTAGCTCTTGCATACACCATCCTGAAATGTTTGTGTGTTAGATATATATGTAGAGATCTAACATTGCCCTCATCCCCCACCCCTTGGATTATCAACTGATCTGGCTCCATTTATTAACTAATTCATCTCTTTGATTTAAGATGCTAACTTTATCTCATACCAAACTTTACCTATACAGGCAGTCCCTAGGGTACGGACTACCGGCCTTACAACATTCCATGTACTTACAAATGGGCTCCCAAGGCTCCCCATAGGATAATTTATAATTAAATAATTAAATTAATAATTGGGGAACTAGTTTCTTCTGTGCACGTAAACAAACCCGCATGATGTGAACGGTTCACTGGCGCAGCATCTCTAAGCTAGCGGCTGGTCTCACGGATAGAGGAACAGCTGATAGAAACACAAGAATATGAAGAATCAGGAGACCCAGAGCCAAGAAAACTTACACAAAAGAATTAGCTGAAGGCTTTCGTCTCATTGAAGCAGGATTTGCTGAGCTTGAGGAGCAAGAGACTAACATTGAGCGGTTTACAAAGGTTTACTATGCAGTTGGTGAGAACATCAGCCACTACAAGGCCATTTATGATGAAAAAAAGAAAAAGGCTATATAAACAACGCTAGATACCTTTTTCTTTTCTTTTCTTTCTTTCTTTTTTTTTGAGACAGGGTCTTGCTCTGTCACCTTGGCTAGAGTGCAGTGGTGTCATCACAGCTCACTGCAACCTTGAACTCCTGGGCTCAAGGGATCCTCCTGTGTCAGCCTCCCTAGTAGCTGGGACTACAGACAAGCACCACCACACCTGGCTAATTTTTCTATTTTTTGTAGAGATGGGGTCTAGATTTTGCTCAGGCTGGTCTTGAACTCCTGACCTCGAGTGATCCTCCCGCCTCGGCCTCCCAGAGTACTAGGATTACAGGCATGAGCCACCACACCTGGCCCCTCAAGATACCTTTTTCAAGAAGCTGACTTCAGTGGTAAGCTCCCCTCCTCCAGCAACAGAATCAAATCCTGATTCTCCAGCACCCACTCCATCCTCTGCATCCTCTCCAGCACCATCTCTATGATCTTCCAATTACCCTATCTTCGTGCCTCAAAAATGCCCCTTCCAGTAAGCAAGACACTGATGGCAACATTAGGTGTTAATCTTTAATATTCTATTTTGAAATTTCTCCTATCTCTTATCTCAACTCTTTGTATGAGTTTGTTTTTATGTTCTGTTTGTTGAATTAAACGAAAGAACACAATAGTTTCTGTAACTTACTACAGTACAGGGGTATTACTATTATTATTACAGTATTACACTATATTATTATTATCACATATGAGCCATTTTAGCATTGTTGCTATTATTATTATTACCGTATATGCTTAATATTTTAACTCTTATTTATTTATTTATTTTTGAGACAGAGTTTCACTGGAGTGAAACTGGAGTACAGTGGAGTACAGTGGCACCATCTGGAGTACAGTGGCATGATCATAGCTCACTGCAGCCTCAAATTCCTGGGCTCAAGCGATCCTCCTGCCTCAGCCTCCTGAGTAGCTGGGACAGGGTGTCACCATGTTGGCCAGGTTGGTCTCAAAATCCTAGCTTCAAGTGATCCTCCCTCCTGCCTCAGCCTCCCAAAGTACTAGGATTACAGGCATCAGCCACTGCACCCAGTCTCTGTTTTGTTTTCTAATGCATTTATCTCTACTTTCATTATTAGTAATTCCTTCCTTTTAATTTGTTGTTCTTTTTCTAGCTTTGTGAATTCAATGTTTAGTTTATATTGTAATATTTCTTCCTTAAATTATGAAAGAACATAGGGCTATGAATTTTTCTTAGATCATAGGTGTGGCCACAGCCCATAGTGATGATTTAGAAGATTCCTGTTGTTATTTATTTCATAATAATCTTGAATTTCTTTCTTAACCCAAATATTTTTTAAATGTTTTGATCTTTTCAACTGGTTAGATTTTGTTATCTGTTTAGTGTTAATTTCTTTTTTTACATTTGTATAAATTTATGGGGTACAAGTGCGATTTTGTTACATTCATAGATTGTGTAGTGGGGAAGTCAGGGCTTTTAGGGAATCCATCACCCAAATAACATACATTGTAACCATTAAGTAATTTGATATCATCTACTCCCTTTTTTCCCCCCACCCTTCCGATTCTCTACTGTCTGCCATTCCAGTCCTTACATCCATGTGTACACACTATTAGCTCCCACTTATGAATGACAACACATGATATTTGTCTGTGTCTGAGTTGTTTCACTTATGATAATGGCCTCCAGTTCCATCCATGTTGCTGCAAAAGACATGATTTCATTCTTTCTTATGGCTGAATAGTATTCCATTGTGTATATATACCACATTTTCTTTACATTTAGTGTTAATTTCTAGTTTTAAGGCACAATGGTAAGAAAACATGACTGTCATATTTCTTCTTTCGGGAATCCATTAAAATTATCCTGTAGGTTCATTAATTTTGACTTGGGATAAATCTCCCCCAAAATCTCTTCCCAAATACACATTGATGCTGACTTCAAAGACATCAAAATAAAGTTTGCAAAGTACAAATATATTGAAACTATCTCCTTAGTTTTCCTTTATTGTTTTGAGCCAATCAATTATAAATCAGAGGTAATGTGATCTTTTTGTTTTCCAAAGCCCTCTTTCAAATCAGAGTAACAATTCATTTGTTTTGTATGCTTTTTTAAAATAGTTAACTCAACTTAGCAGAGATAAGTTTCATCATTAGCAGTTGGGTTTATTTCTTCACATAGGGCATAAAATATATGTCTACATTTGGACAGCTGTTAAAGGAAATAAGTCTTAGGAGTGCAATCCCAATTTTCTTTTATTTTTAATTCAAAGAATGAGAAAGCAACTGCATTTCACATAATGTGAAATATTAAGCTTAAACTTCTTTTAGTCTGTTTTGCAACATGAGTTAAATGATCGTAGATGGAAGTCACAATCTACCACCTGGAGGTGGAGGAGTTGGGGTCTAAAGCTAGTACATGAAACTCGTATATTAGCCAAAGTTACTCTTGAGACTAAAGGACAGTGTAGCCAACTGTTGCCAGAGGTCACCTTTGGGGAGTAGAGTAGGAATAGGAGTTGAGGGTGGGAAAGGAGGAATTTCATATTTTTTTCTATATGCTCCTGTATCATATGAACCCTTCATAATAATACTGTATGTATGTATTACTCATTTTGTAATTTTAAGGAAAAAAAAAAATTATCCTTAATAGTGCCCATGACTTTTAGTATAAAGACATACGACTTTGCTCTAAATCTAGAGCAACAAGTCCCCACGCCCCTACCCAACCCCTAGCACTAGAACACCAAAAAAAAAAAAGCACCAGATAAAGTATTTGACTTGACTTTTGGAGCCATATCATATAAAAATGCATATCTTTAAATATTCTAAAATCATATTTAGTGCCGTGAGATGCTCCCACTAGAAGATGGGAACCAAGGCTGCACATTCATCCCACCCACCTTAGGCTTTTCAGTGCACATGCTCTTTGAAAGAAATAGCACATTTATTTATTTATCGGACAGAGTGCCTTGTTCTGGTGATTTGCTTACTGCCTAGCAGCTCCAAGCCTGTCTTCTACATCCATCTGCTCTGTGACACTGGGCCAGGACTGCCAAAGTACATTTCCCAGGCTTCTTGCTGGCTGGCTTCCAGTTAGGTTCTAACCAAAGAAGGTGGGAGAAGGGAAGGGACTTCCTTCCTGTTTTCACCTTCTGCGGGCATGGCTCCAGCACCCAAGGGCAGCCTCGGCTCCAGCCTTCAGCTTTTTTCAACAGCTCATGCACCAGCTGCACTGCACCCCTCAGAGGTACCAGCACCAGCTGACCACGACTGCCTCTGGGTCTAAGCATAGGCTGTACCAGGGCCTTTCTTCTGAGCATCTAAATTCTGCTAACCCCACCTTTCCCTTTTTGTTCCCCTGGCCCTAGGAGTAGTAACTCCTTACTGCATCCCTTACTGCTTTCTCAGCCTTCCCATACCTGTGTAACCAATTTTGTGCATTAAACTGCCTCTCTTTGAGAAACAAGCCTGGCTTCTGATTTCCTGAATGGGATTCTAACCAATTCCATGTGGCTAGAGACTCATGTAAGTTGAACATGCTTAGGATGTCAGCCCAAGCAGGATGTTGCAGCCTTGCACTCTGGGGTTGCATCAAAATTACCCAATGAAGCTTTTTACAAAAGATGCATGATAACTATTTCCCTTAAGAACCATGATCCTCAATGCATAGAGGAAAGGAAAAAGAAAGGAAGCAGGGGTCCTGAGAATGGGAATGGAGGACTTTGTTCTCTCCCCGGCTCAGCCTCACCTCACCTATCCAGCTGCCAGCTCATTTGCATCAAAGTGTTAACATCTTCTAAGCTTTAGTCACTGCATGCAAATTTATCTCTGTGACTTCTACCCTCTCAGTTATATCCAAATATTGACAAATGTGACCTTTCTTATATGGTATCTAGGGTAATCTACTTAAATTTATGAAGTAGCTTTCTAAAACTTTAAAATAAATTGCAGGGTACTTAAATCTTTGTCCTAAACAAAAAATTAAGAAAGCCCATGGCAAGTGAAAAAATTTTTCAGTGTATTTGGTTAATTGTGACTCTATTTAATTAATTAATTAATTATTATTTTTTTTTTTAGAGACAGGGTCTCACTCTGTCACCTAGGCTGGAGTGCAGTGGTGTCATCATAGCTCATTGCAGCCTCAAACTCCTGGGCTCAAGCGATCCTCCCGCTTCAGCCTCCCAAGTACCTGGCCTACAGGCATGTGCCGCCATGCATGGCTATTTCTAAAATTTTTTGTAGAGATGGAGTCTCACTATGTTGCCAGGCTGGTCTTGAATTCTTGGCCTCAAGTGATCCTCCCACCTTGGCCTCCCAAAGTGCTGGGATTACAGGCATGAGCCACTGCACCTGGCCACTGATTGTGATTTTAAAGGAATACTATTAATAATAACAACTAAATCTTTGTTGAGCTTTTATTATGCCGGGCACTGTGCTTAGAGCCTTACATATATCAGTCAATATTTACTATATCCTGTAAAGGACGGTATGAAATAAGGACTATTATTATTCTTATTTCCAGATGAGGAAACTGAGACGCAGAGAAAATAGGTAATTGCTCTAAGTTCTCCTAGGTTATAAAGTAAATGGTTGTAATATTAGCTATTAGATATAGATGAAATTAAAAATGTCAGGAAAGGCTTGGAAACTCTGGCCTTAAAAAGGCACAGCATGGGAGGCAGTCCAAGATCCTAGTGTTACATATTTTGGGGATTAATATTTAAATTAGATTTCTGTATAATGAAATTTGATGAATATTTTGCATCTTAAATTTGTAACCCACTCCATGAACCCCTATATGTTTTTTATAATCCTCTTCCTTAACTAACTACTTGGCCCTTTGAGTTATTTCCCAGAAATGATGGACTGGAATCCCTTGTCTCAAGGGATCCTCCTGCCTCCACCTCCCAAAGTCCTGTAATTATAGACGTGAGCCACCACATGGGCCTGAAATGATGGATTTTCTATAAGACAAAGGAGTTAAGGTTCTGAAGTCCCCAGGGCAGGCTTCCTGATGTTGAGATTTTCCATCCCCAACAACATGTCTCCAATGCATGTAGCCCCTTGTGTGACACACCAAGACCTGCCCCAAGGCATATGCCCCTCCTTTAAAAGCCCATGATATCCCTTAGTTGGAGAGACGGATTTTACGCAGCTTCTCCTGTTCTCTGGACAAGACATCTGTCCTATTAAAAATTCCTTTCTTCCCTGGAAATCCTTGTCGTCTCAATAATTGGATTTTTGTGAGGCAAGCACCTGGACCTAGACTGAAACCCCCTTGCAGTTTCGACGAGTTTTTTTTTTAACTTATGATTCCCCATCAAAGAAGCGGTATAACATGGTCATTTTAGACATCTAAGTACAATCTTAGCTTTGTCAACATAAGGTGAGTGATTTTGGGCAAGTTACCCAACCTCTTTGCTCACATCTGTAGGGTAGAGACAATCATAACACCTGTGCCATAGGGTTGTTGTAAGGTTAAATGAGAGACCCATGTAAAGTACTTAGTACTTTCTATAATTTATATAGCAGCACACAATGATTGGACGAAGAATAAGAACAGGTTTTTTTGTTCACTAAAATGGCCATGTATTTAAGAAGTAGGAAGTAGGATAATTTCTGAAGGAAAACTTTTCTCCCCAACATTCTATGTGAATTTCAGAGTAGTTCCATCTTGCTAGGTGAAATTAATAATGATAGAAGTTGGATTTCATTTATATGAATTCTTTATGCTAAGAAAGAATTATTTGGGAAGTAACCTGTAAGACCAACCAGTCAGTTGGATTGAGAAACAGTTATCTTCAAAATATATTGTTAAGTGAAAAAGGGCAAGATGCAGAATAGTGCGAGATACATGCTGACATCTGGGTAAAAAAAAAAGGAAATAAATAAAATATATACTTTCTTGAATATGCATAAAATATCTTTGGATGGAGATGGAAATGTTGATTATATTGATTTCCTCCAGGAAGGAGAATTGACTTGCTACTGAATAGGAACAGTAAAGAAGCTTGTGACTATGCACCTTTCTACAAGTTTTGAATTTTGAACAATGGGACTGTATTAGCTATTGAAAGTAGTATAAAATAAAGGAAGAAAAAAAAAAGAAATGAATATTGAGAAAGTAGAAGCAAACTGACATTCCTCAGTGCCAACTTTGTGCCAGATAGGAAGGTAGATATTTTTTTTATTGTGGTAAAATTTTTACCACTCCTCAAAATCCTTTGGGTGGTGGGAGAATTAGCTTCTAGTAGAAACTTAGAGAGATGTGGGGGTGGGGGTAGCTTTGGGCACTTGTCTCCTACAGCATCTTCTACTCCCAAGCACCAATGCTACAAGTTCTTTTAGAAAACTTGACAACTTGTGCTATGGTAACCTGTAGGTTATAAAAAGGCATTTGGCTCATTGCTACTAGAGAAAGATTAATTGCCTTTTAGAAGTGGACTTTGCAGATCGGATTGTAAAAATACATTATCGTTGTGAGAATATAACCCACGCCTGGCTTTTAGATGAGCCTTAGGGTTGGTTGTGTGGATAGATTTATTGCACATTGAGTTGAGAAGTTCTTATTCAAAGGGCACCTGCAGAATGATACAGCACAACAAAAATGGGGAGAAAGAGTGATTCTTCTCCTGTGATAGAAGGAAACTTCTAGCAGGGTAACCCAAGCCAAACAGATGTAAAAAAAAATGGAAGAATCAGTTTGATCTGATCTTTGAAAAGCAGAACACAGTGAACTGAACTGAGAATCCTGCTGAGTTTTCTACCATTTTTATGAAATGCACAATTAGGCTGAAACTAATGCACATTCTTTCCTGATGATGCCATGATGTGAGTTATTGCTTTCCACACTATCACTACTTTTCCACACTGACTTTGGCCTTTTCCTCCCTCACTCCCACAGCTATGAGAAGTGATTCACACTTTTGTTCTCATATGATAATTCAATAGTGTTGAACATATTGTAACGCCACTCGGTGACCCGGGTTATTCTTGGATGCCCACTTCTTTTTTGTGAATCAAAATGTGCATTAGGAATTGATGGCACCTTATGTTTGATAGTGTGCATGTTCCTGCAATTATCCTACAATTTGAGTCACACATTCAACTTAGAGAACAAAAATCACAGCTGCTAATAAAGTCTACAGACAAAACACCTTCCTAATCTTGATCACATTTAACAACGCGAGGAGTCCAGAGCCAATAACTTAAAAATCTGGTCCTGCATGTAGATATAACATCCAAAATGGCAAGACAGCAAATCTCCTAGGGAAAAAAAAAATGTGTTTCATTTCTTAGTTTTGAGTTCTCATTTCAAAGGACAGAAAGGGAGGCTGTTACCTGGATCCCAATAGACAGGCATCGATTTTTCTTAAAGTGGTCCTTCTTTCTGTCCTCCGTGGTGACGGTGGCTATGGTGGTAGTGGTGGTGACGGTGGCAGTGTTATTGCCCATGTGTTGACTTGCAGGGCCGTGGATCTGGGCGTTTGCAGCTTCGATGGCAGCTGTCAGAGCCTTCATACTGTCCAGGCTCTCCGTGGAGTTGCTGAGTCCAGACTGGCTGACAATATCTCCGCGTTGGCCCTGTCCGTCCATGTAGGCGTCCTGGGCAGATTCTGTGCTACTCTGGGCTGTGATAGAAATGAAAGGTTTCGTGGTAGTTCTGGGTGGGACTGGAGGTGGTGTCTTCTTATATGTTGTAATGCAAGATGACACTGGAAGACAGTGAAAACAAAGACACTGTGATTTCTGCGTGGGTCTTAATTTCTGATATTGTAACTGACAGCCATTGGGAAATTAGGGCACATGAAACACACCGAGACGTTAACACGAAAACAAGTCCATTGACAGACTAAGTGAGATCCCTGCTTTTGGTGAAAAATTGGGCCTCCCTCCCAAGAGGTGACGCCACCACAAAATTGAGGGGAAAAAAGACTGGAAAACATCAACCTCTGGCATGGAAGTTTCTGAACTGGAAATTAATATGTATCAACATAAACAAGACATGAGTAGCCCTCTGCAGAAATCTTCCCAGGCAACGATGCGCATATACACATGGATGAGGTGAGGGGAGTCTCTGCCTTTGCAGGACAAACAGTAAATATAGCTAATGTTAAACACAGTAACACATTAGAGAAGATTCTAGTGGTTGATAATAAACATTGAAAAAGAAGAAGGGAAAGCAAAGAGGTTGTGAGGATGTGTATTCTGACCCTAATGACAAGTATGAGGCGCCTGGGGGAGCACAGCAAGCCATCGCCATCCATGGGAGCATCTCAACTTCCTTTGTCAACACCCAGTTAATTCGTTTGTTCACTTGTTCCTCCCTTCCTTCCTGCCTCTCTCTTTCTGTCGTCCTGACTTTCCTTTCTTCCTTCCTTTCCTTCTTTCTCTCTTTCCTACTCCCTCTCTCTGTCTTTCCCCTCCGCCCTCCCCTCCTTCCTCTCTGTCTCTGTCTCTGTCTCTGTCTCTCTCTCTCTCTCTCTCTTTTTCTGGACAGGTGCTCACAATATAAATTTAACACATTGGTTTTCAGCTTTCCAATTGTAGAGAATGATTTAGGAAAATAAAAACCAAAAAAGAATTATTAAGTTTCCAAGTGGGACTCCTGTCAGTAAAGAATAATTCCTTGATCAGCTTTCTGAAGACTTTTATTTAGTCCCCTTAAAAACCAATTCAAATCATTATGTGTCCACCACTTTCTCCCCTCCCCCCGCCCCCGCCCCCGCCCCCTCCATGCATTCCCCACTCCCAGCTGGCATCATTGTGGTTATGTCACATCAGCTAGACCTGGCCACACAATCTCAACTTGTTACCTATGGCTCTAGCTGCCACTCAGGCAATCCCACTGAATGAAACTCTCACTTCAGTATTGAAGATGTTTCCTCAGGCCACTCAAAGGAAACATCCTATAATGAACAATAAACAAAGGGACCTTATTATGCTATCCTGCTGTTCTACGGGCCTGAGATTTGGAGTAATTTCCTTAACTATAAAAGAGAGAGAGACAGTAATGTCTGGCTACTTCCTAGGGATTGCCTGAGAACTCAAGGAACAAATCATGCAAATGTCACATTACAATATGACATGTACTCTGGAAGGGGGCAGGGTAATGTACATAACACAGATGTAGTCACCTCGCAGTCACCCGGTTGGAGGACTGGCAGAGGCTCACCCCAGGAAGACCTTCCATCTAAGCTCACTGCACGGAACGCACATCTTTACCATTTGAGCAGCGCTCAGCAATAAGCAGTCCAGCTGCCTTATGTTTCAGCTAAGGTGCCTGAGAGGTAATGCGACTTGTGGAGGATGCGGTGCCTGCAAGGTGCAAAGTCAGGAGCAGGACCAGCCAGCCTCAGATTCTTCCCTCTAGCCCACAATGAAGCCTCTGACTAAATCATGTAAGAATGTATGTTGTTGACACTTTGCCTCACTCAGTTTAGTTTCTGGCACCTAAACCACCGTGGAGCTCTGATTCCCAGAAAGGTTTGAGTGACAGTAGCCCTGCTTGGAGTAAAGCTCAGTCTCAGCTATTCATCTGCAGACCCAGTGTGGGTGGGAGGGGGACGGAGCCATATTTAGTACAGAATCTATCTCTCCATTAGAATTGAATGAAACTAGATCATTGTATTACTTCTCCTAAGACAAGTCTTTACAGTGTGAACTCATTATTTTGTTCAAAATGGATTCTCAGGACATTTGGCCCACTCATATTCCAAGAAGTCAAATAACATATTCCAACATCAAACGTTTAATCTTTTGGATTATTTATTGCTTCTTGTAGTTCTCCCCAGTTTCTTCTTGCTGTGTGCATAATCAAAAGTGGACAATGCAGCCAAATCTAGTGTTATTTCATTTGCCATGATATACGGTGAAAATCCCACTGTGATGTGACAAGAGTGATAACAGGGAGTGGGGGAGGTGTAGGGGGTCAGGCCACATTGTTTCCAATGTTTGACTGGACGTGGGGACATGAGCATCCTGTGTGGTCCATGTACTCCCCAGGCCCACCTGGTGGCTGTTGTCAGCTCTTCAATATCAATAGGGATAACTCTGGGTACCTTGGTCAACTGAGACTTCCAGTGCAGAGAGAGTAATGTTGGAAATTTACTAGGGTTGGGTTGGACAGGGAGAATAATGGGGACATGGTTTCTCCAGCAGGGTGGCCCAGCCCGCAGCACCCGAAGGAGATAAGAATTTGAAATTGCCCCACGTTGAATAGTGGAGCTGATCAGAGAATGGGAACCATCTTCCATGGTGTTACGTCAGAGGTGCTTCATTATGAGGTTTTATTGCAGTATGACATACTCTCCAGTCACCAAATAGGAACTTAAAAAGAATTCAAATCTTTAAAGTTGCCTTTTGAAGGAGAGAAAAGGTGGTCCAAATCGCAACTCACACATGTCACAATTCCCTCCTTCATTCCTCAATTCTTTTGCAAACTCATACAACTAAATCTGTCAATTTTCCTCAGCATCACTTTTTTCCTACCTTTGCAGGCTAAGCCCTAAGCCCCTTCTTCTCTCCTAAAGGTGTCTTTTTTTTTTTTTCAAGTTCAACTCTCATGATTCAGCACCAGGAATGATCTAGAACCCACTGAGAAAGTCTGAGTACCAATGGGCATGTGGTGGGTAGAGTCAGGCCCAAGGAGTGAGGAGACACAAGCCAATAAATATTGTCTGGTCAAAACAGAGGGAGAGAATGAGTGGCTTATACACAGTAAGTGAAACACCTCACTTGTTTAAGGGTAACATTCTCAAAAAAAATAATTTTAAGATGCATGTAGAACTTGCAAAAATAAATGTATTTTAATCATTATTATTGCTTTCCTTTGCGTGGATATGTTTATTTGTTCATTTCAAATAAAATGATTTTCCTTTCCTTTGCTGAGTCCTGATATACTACTCCAGTGAAAAATTGGCTGAAAGGACTCCTATACCTTCACAAGAAGAGTCAGCAGAAACATAGCTGTAGACTTCAGTGACATAATTTTCATTCAGTTGATACTGCCGAGCACAGAGAGACCAGAGGTTGGTTTTTACGTTAAGTTAAGTTAAGAAGTTAAGAGTTAAGAAGTTACAAAAAAAAATTTTTAAAGACCTTATAGAGAAAACAAATGAGAACAAATTCCTATCATTTCAGCTTCTAGCTAACTATTTAATATTGTCTATATTTGCATTGAGAGATAATGCCAGTGTTGAAAGTCAGGAATCATTTTATTGTGTAGTGGTGAAGGTTTTGTGGCAGACTTCCTTACCACTCGGGTTATCCTTTGTGATCAAGAGCACACATATATCAGGTGGCCAGAAAACAAATGTGGGATCAAACCCACTTTTTGTACCATTTTATTCCTAAGCTGTTACTGGCTAAACTAAGGGGTCATACACCAGAAAGCTATGCAGAGAAATTATTTAGCAGTTTCTGGTTACTGGATCTTAGAGATTCTTTCAAATATGAGAGAGCAAGCCTATAAGAAACTACAAATAAAAACACAATATGACAAAAAATGAATTAAATAGATATAGACATAGATAAAGTTGTACAATAGTCAACATCTTTTTGAGGTAAACATGTTGGCATAAGTTGTTCTTATCAAGCACAAAGCAAGCTGTGATTTGATCAGCCTCTAGAAGTGGGAGCTTCTATACTCACAGTGCAAGCAACCTTGGATTTGCTGTGAGTTGTGTCAGATGGTTCCTTCCTACTGAGCTGAAGACCACCAAAAAGAGAAGGGCTGCCTCAGCCCACTGTCTAATATTTGCTGAGGGCAAAGTTATCTTGATTTGGTCCAGCTGAACAGTAGTTGTTTAACAAGCCCTCAAAAGGAAAGACTTTATTAAAAAGAACATTTAAAAAATCTAATGGTATTGACAAAGGGGTGCTGGAACTGGCTCTTATCAGCTTGCTAAAGTTGATTGTGCACATCTTTCCCCACATCTGTGTTCAGTCACATCTCCCTGGTAACTTGAAATTGACCTTGGTAGATTTACACCATGGAAATTGGCAAATGCTAGAAATCAAGAGATTTCCCCAGAGAACCCATCGTTAAGCATTTTTAGCACACCTCTGTAGAGAGCAGTGTTATTCAAAGTCTGGTCCACAGAAACCAGACCGGCTTTGTGCCAGTTCTGAGACTATTTGTTATAGTGCATGGTGAGATATGCTATGAAAACTGAGAGTAAGCTTTTAGAAACTTTTATAGAAATTTTACAGAGTGTTTTTTCTGTTGAATAATAAAAAGAAAACTATGGGCTTGTTTTTTGCATGTCTTTGGTTTTTTTTAATTTCCTTTTTCCTGTTATTCAATTATATAGCTTTTTCCCAAAGCATTGATCTGCAACAGATTGAAGATCAAAGGAAAAAACTGGTCCCTCACCAGAGACAGTTTGAGAAGCGATGATAGAGAACATTTGCAAATCCAGAGAACAGGGCAGAGGTAGTGCAAGTAAGTTTAAGAATATATTGGAGAGGTAACTTGAAACCACAGGCTACTTTAGAAAACAAAACCATGTGAAGAGGCTAAAAGAAAAAAAGAAACTTGGAAGACTCTAAATTGGGGACATGAAGACACTGCTGTAGAAATACAGAGTGGGGAAGACTGGACTTAGGGTTTTAATGTCAGGTAAGATGCCTATTTCAGAAAAGGTAAGTATGATTAGAAGTGTGGTATCTAGAACAATGGAAGGGTCCTTGTGTTGCATTTCATTCTGGGCACCTCACTTTAAGAGGAATTTGCAAGGGGCTGTCCTCACTGGGGAGTGAGTTCTCAGTCCCTGGAGGTGTTCAAGCACAGACAAGCTCATCTTTTGGCTGGGAAGCTACAGAAATTGTACCAACATCTGATAGGGAGCTGAACTAGGTGACAAGATTCTTTCAAACTGGAGCTGTTATGGTTTATGAATATGAGTGAAGTCTAGAAAAGAATTTGAGAAGCAGGGTCCCATAGAGACTGATGCTAAAAAGCCAAAGCAGGAAGCCAAAAGAGGAAGCCAAAGAAGAAGCTCCCAGCAAGGCTGTTTGGTAGCAATGACGAATGTTCTGGCATCCAGGGAAAGTGTTTGGCACTGATGAGGACAAAACTGCTAATAGACAAGTTTGTTGTCGCCTCCTTCAGCCAAGTAGACCCAGAAGTTCTGTGTTTAACAATGAGTTGAGGAGGTCCCGCTTCTCATGGTGATGTGCTAGGCAGGCTGGACTCCTGGGCAAATCAGTGTTCTGGCTCAAGTCCTACACTGGGAAAAAGCACAAACCCAGGCAACAAAACAAAGATGATGAGATGAGAATTAGTCCAGACATGCCAATAGATCTTCCCAATCACCAGACAGCAAATCCTTACTCTGTACCAGACACTGTACTAAGAATTTAATAGACATGGTCTATGTCCCCATTTGATCGATGGAAATATTAAGGCTCACAGCAGGTAACAGATGTCCCTAAGTCATACAGCTACTAAGTAGTAGAGTACTCAGGGCTCCAAATCCCATCTTTTCCTTAACCCAAACCATCTCTATTCATCCTTCCAATAAACACCTTCCATTAAAGACCTTGTCCAGTAAAGCATAATGCTTTCCATGCACAGCACTCTGCACCCTGCAAGAACTCACCAAAGGTTTAGTGCATGAATGGATTTTGGTGTGGTCAACAAGGGGTGCCACTTTGAAAATACTGCAGAAAGAGAGAAACTTCACAAAACAAACTACACATGGAAAAATCACTACCTTGTTTCAAAATATTTACAGCTTCACATTTACAGGCCACCCAAAGAGTGGTGGTCAGTGGCAAGAAGGCAGGGATCGGAGGCTGCGGGGGTGGGAACCCTGATCCTCAGCCCACCTCCGCGAGGCACAGGGATCCGTGGTCTGCTCTCCTGGTTACGTCCTCCACGGAAACCGCAAAGATGACTAGCTCGACTTTTCCCAGTCAAAGTAGAAAAAAGCATGCTTGTGTGAGTGTGTAGGGGGAGGCGAGGGAACGTGGACAAGAGAGGGAGGGGTAGGGTAATAACTCTTGTAGTCATAAGACCCGCCAGTTGGTAGTTACTAGTATTCCAGACACTTCCTAATGCCAGACAAATGCCCCAAGCCTCGGCATGTCTGGCTTAGAGATCTATTCAACTGATAGCAGCCGCCTCTTCTGGGGAGAACAGATCTTTCAGAAAGCACTGGCTACGCTGCTAATCAAACACAACATTGTTCTCAGAGAGGAGAAAGAATGGGAAGGTTTGTTTCAGAGTCACAACTTTTTTTTTTTTTTTTAAAGAGGCACCCGAGTTGTTTTAACAAGTTGCTACAGAACTTGGGCTTCCTGAGGTGAGGCTGTTTTGCACAGTGCTTGTACTGTACAACATCCAGAAAGGGAGGGATCAGAAAGTTAGAGTCATTAAAAAAAAAAAACAAAAAAACAGCCCCGGGCACTTGATGCCTGGAAATGATGTCAGACGCAGCCACTCCTGGGTTAGAACTACAACCAAACAATGCGCAGGCAGCCCACAACAGCTGCCCTCCAAATGTCAGCGCCAGCCCAGCCAAAAGACCCGAGACCTACCAAGCTGAAGGAGTCTGTGCTGGGCCTTTCTCGCCCACATTTTCCCCAAGCACTCTCAGGAACCTGGCAACAGGTAACGTGGCAACCTTTGCCTTATAAAAGGGCAAGTGGCATACTTTCAGGGAACAAATGGATTTTTTTTTCAAGCCAGCTGCATCTCCCCCACCACCCCCACACTCCCTCCCTCCCAACCCAAAGTCTGAAACAACAAAGCGTTGCCGCTGGCAATCCCGCTCTCGAGCGTCCCCCGGTGGCCAAGATCGGAACATCACTTGTGTACTTTGTAATCCGCCGCTCGGCTGCAAGGTAAGTCCCGCTGTGGAAGGGGTGGACGTCTTTGCTGGACTTGTCTTCCAAAAAGCATAGAGTGGAAGTCAAGAGTCAGAACGGCTTGCTTTTTAACATACCACCTTAACAAAAATGTTACCGTTGCTGCAGTGTAAAATCTCTGAGTTGGGGCTGGAGGTTGTTGATTTTTTGTTTGTTTGTTTTTAAGTAGCACCTAGGGTACTTTTTCTTAGGGTGGCAAGTTGAAAAGCAAGAACTGCTGTCGCTTTTTTCACCCAATCTCTGTCTTCATATCCCAGTCACAGCCAAGAGTTGGGTGGATGGCAGTGAGGATACATAGCCCAGAAACTGAGGGAATTTTCCATTTTTATCTGAATTTGTGCTTTGTATGTGGACACCTTTTTCTCAGGCCAGAAGCACTTCTAATTTGTATTGCTGGCTTCCAGATAACCTATTTGCAAGGATTACTTAGGATTTCCAGACTGCAGGCCCGGCTCCCCAAGAGAGCGTGCCTCAAAGCCCCACCTTAATTCTTTTATCTCTGTGTGGGGCAAACACCCACAAAAATGCCAAAGGCAGTATTTTTAACCCATCTTCTTCCTGGTGGGTAGTCCATTCTCCATGCTGTGTGGGTTTTGCAAGAATGACTACAGCTGTGAGCTCCCGATAGTCAAGGGGAGAGGACATCCTTTCTGTCTCCCTCTGGAAATGTTAACCAGAAACTAAGAAAGAGCTTTAGATCAAAGTAACCGTTCTCTCTTCAGAGAGTTCCATTAATTAACCAAATTAGAGGAAATTAAATGATGTTTGGGGGAAGGTCATTTTAGAAGGCCCAGGTCAGGTGGCTGAGGTCTAAAACTTCTAATGTGGACTTTTAATGAAGCTTGGAAAAAAGTTCAATAATATTAGAAGTTGAAGGTTACCATATGTAAAACTAATTATTGCCTAAAATCAATAATTTCAAAAGAATATCTTGAAAGTGGACAGACATTTGGCTAGTGTTTGCCTAGACCATTTAATACTAAAGACTAAAAGCCTGGGGCTCTGAGTAAGAGTCATCTGACTAGTAGCTAAGGTGAGTCATAGCCTACATAGAACCAGGGCACACATGTTAAAGTCAGGATGTTTAGAACAACGGGCTTACTAATTTGTAAGGCAGGGGTGTTGCTTCCAGTAGGGAATGTGGTCAGGGTTTCACGGCTCATTTTCCCGGCCTTTCCAACAGGTGCTATTGAGTCATCCATGTGTACAAGTGACTGCCCTGGCAGTTTCATCTGTTAGGATTAAATTTCCATTTGTTCCATTACTTTATGAAGTGATTTCTACCATTGAGTCAGATATATTATCACTTCCTCTTAGACCTAGGAATTTTTTTTTTCAACGGTTATAACAATGTGTGTGTTTTTCAAAATGTGTCCCAGCCAGGTCTGCAGGTCTTCCTGGGTTGAATGGACTGTTTACAAGAGGGGAAGATTCAGAGCCCAAGGTCAGGGTTGCAGAATTATATAAGGTTTCCTGTTTGGGCAGCTGGTCTACCAACACCTCAGGTTAGGGCAGAGCGGGTCTTGTTGAGAGACAGCATGCCCAGGAGGCTGGGGTGGGATGATGCCAGGAGCAGGGAAGAAAATTTTTCTTTTAAGCTTTTCATCAACCACTTTCATTTCTTGTTAGATGTCGCTTTTCAGAATTACATTCCTATATTCTCTATTAGGAGATTTTTTTCTTTCTTTCCTGATCAGACTGAGAGAAAGGAATTAGTTAAGGATATAAGAATTACAGGGTCAGGCATTGTTGTCTGTCTGATCCCCGGATGTAACTACTTAGCACATGTGTGGCACATAGTACTACCATGGTAAATGTTTGTTCCATGAAGGGATGAGCAGGGATGAGGAGACACTTCCTGGACTAAAAAGGGACTGACAGTCAGGAAAGGGAGGTCATCAGGGCAGAAGGAAAATGAATACCTCAGCAAAGCCATTCCCTGTGACCTTGGATGGCGCAATATAATCTCCTGTCACCAATGCCCACTTGTGTTTGGCGCTGGCCACGTGCAATTATGATTGGCCACCATTCGATGTGGCGCTGGCATGTTCAGATCCCAATCTAATGTCCTCTGGAGCCATTTGGTCGCATGGATTATTCACCTGATGTCCTCCATTGTCTCTGCTGGGCTTTACCCACGGGCACTGGGCAAATGGCCCTGGTGGGGCCCATGACACTCATGACTTCCTGTGCGGCTGTTTTCCCTCTCCTCCGTGCTTCTAACTCCTTGTTAGTCTTTGATTTATTCTTCTGTGCTCTGTTCGCTTGCGCACAAGACGGCTACCTGACAGCTGGGGAACTTTCTTCACCTGGTCTCGTTTCATGAGAATTAGTATCACCTGCACAATGGGACCTTGGAGACAGGAATAAAAAGAAAAGTCTGGAATGGAGTCACATGGCCGAACAGGCAATGAAGACTCCCCTGCCACGTTGCTGTCTATACAGCGTTCCTAACCCTGAGGCTGTTTGGAGTAGCTGATTGTTTCTAGATGGGAACAGAGTATCGTGCACATATTGCCACTTGGTCTCACTTCAGAAAGTGGGGAGTCTGTGCAGAGTGAGTGGCCTGTGTACAAACCAGGATACGTCACATCTATAAATCCTAACTGTGACTCCAGTGTGGATTTGTTAGTAACCTCTGCTCGCTGGCAGGCTGCCTGGGCTTTGGAGAGAAGGCAGACCCTCCACCAAAGCAGGCCTACGCTGCTGCCTGTGAACAGGAGCCTGCAGCCAGGGCTTGACTGGAGCGGGAGCTTTTGCACAAGACAGACTCAAACCCCCAAACCTGGGAAACAGGATGTGTGGGGAAGGGAAGAATAAAGAAAATGCATCCACCATTCCTTCCTGTGGGTTTCAGCGAGTGAGGAATAATGACCTGGGGCTGGAAAGCAGGGCGTGGGAGGCCACCTCCAGCTGCTCTGGTGTGTGTCGTTAGGCACTTAATTATTCACCCTCCTCCTTTCCTCTGTCCTCCTTGAAACCCCCCCTTTGCAAAGGAAAAACAGGAAAAATTATCTGAGTTAACCTGTGGAATATGTTTATATCAGCCCATTTGGCCCAGGGAGGCCACCGCCTCCTTCCTGATGCTCAAATAACAGGATTAGCACTTTCAAATGTGGCCTCCGTTCATTGTCCAACTTTGTCACCCACAGAGGAGAACACAGATCCAGAGAAGAACTTGTCTAGGTGTCCCCCAGGGCTCTTTCCCTCTCCACAACTATTAAGTGTCCCTTAAAGACTGCATTTAAAATACCACCAAACTGTTAAGTACTTGTCATTTGCCAAAATTAAATAAAAATAACCTAGGTACCTGGTGAGGCCAGTATTAAAATCTCTGTCAATTTACTTTACCCAACTCCTCTCTTCCTCATTCAGTGAGTATTTAATAAAGCCAGGTGCTCTACCTATAGTCTCATTAAATTCTTAAAACAACCCTGCAGAGGAAGTTAGGATCTCAGTTTTGCAGGTGTGGAGTCTTATCTCCTTTTCATCAAGAGCTTGCAATGCCCATCCGTGCTCTCCTGCCTCTCGCAGGGGGAGTTGGGGGGGAGTCTGATTGGAACCTGGGTTCTTCCCACCTAAGTCTTCCTTTGAAAGAGCTGCCCTGTACTTCAGTCCTTAAGATTCTCCTTTGAACTCTTGTGGGAAAAATGCCTGGGTCTAAGAGCCCTTATCTGAAACTCTTTTGGCCAAATGTGCTTGGAATTCAGGACTTTTTGGATTGTAGAAAGCTAATATGCAGGGCACACCCAGCAGGGTCTGGGGCAGTACCCCTTAATCAAGTACTTGAACATGTCTGCAGGGAGAGGTAGTATTGTCACACCGCAAATAGTTCCAAGATCATCAGAATTGTGGATGAAGGAATGATGTCCTACCCCAACCTTCAGAGGCATCTTGGGTTCTAGAGCTCCGTCCCAAGCAAACTCACTTGCAGAGGGTGGCATGTGGGTGGCAATGGAGTGGTGACAGGTGTGCAGAGTTTTATATCTTTAAGGAAATGAGGGATCCAAAGTCATATTTGATAATACTTCTGACATTTTCTCCTGTTGGAGTTCTGGGTGTTCATTAGTTTATCACTGTGTGTGTGTTTCACACACTCTACTCAGAAACATCCTTTTTTTTTTTTTTCTTGGGCTGGGCATGGTGGCCTTAGCCTGTAATCTCAACACTTTGGGAGGCCAAGGTGGGAGGATCACTTAAGGCCAGTAGTTTGAGGCTGCAGTGAGCTATGATCATGCCACTGCACTCCAGCCTGGGTGACAGAGCGAGACCTTGTCTCTAAAAAATTAAAAATTAAAAAAATAAAGGAACAATCTTTTTTGGTTTTTATTATAATGGTAATTGGGGCGCTAGGATGGGCTTTTAACTGTCTTTTTCCTCAGTGTGGAATGATGTCTATATAAATTACAGAATAGGGTAATCTGATGTGCCCTCATAAATAAACGCTTCGCATTTGCGAGGTTGCCTGCTAGGTTGTGTGTGCTTTTTACCCCGGCTATAGCAAAATAAATAAAACCAACATTCTTTACCTTGGCTCACTATAATTTGCACCGACAGGAGGACAGGAGGGCAGCTCTATGCTAGGTCCAGGCGGTCCAGGCGGGTTCACGGAGCTGCTCCATTAAAGCTCTACCTAGTACACACACTTTGGAAGTCTTTTTCAAACATTGCCTTCTTATACCACATTTCCAACCCAAAAGATAACTGGTATAATCCATGTGATATAGCTTGAATTAAAGAATAAATTGATGTGTGGGTAAGATATTTATGTTAATGAACTACAGATATAAATAGATCAAGCACTAGACATTTTTATTATCTAAAACAAGCACTGCACTGCCTCCTGGTGTGGATTATACTTCAGTTTTCAAAGGGAATGATACAAAGTAAAGCGATAAAATTTTATTTTGGGGAAATTCCTATCACCGTAGGTCAAAGACTTTATCAAATATCTGGTTTTGATAAGGCAACTATAAACACTGCAAAATCTACCAAGCGAGAAAAATGCTAAAATATTCTGTATGTTGAATGTTTGGGGCTGCAGTTGTGACTTCATGCTCATGCTACGAAATGGCTCATGGTGACAGCTGACGCTGCTCATAATTATGTCTGTTATTGCTGCTTATGTTCCAAAGAGAACACAACAGGACAGGGCTAAGGTGCAGGAATGCGGAAAAACTTGAGGAAACTAGAGCTAAACTTTGGATCGAAATGAACTGCCAATACAGGCTTGGAAAATGGATGGCCGGGAAGGGAGGCATTTTGATGGCCATTGCGCCAAGGTTCAGCCCATTTGCAGTTGCTGATAACCTTGTCAGGTCGCCAGATAAAGGCAAGTCTTGTCACCCTCAGGCACCTGGCTGAGAGGTAATAAAACGGTCGCCTTATCTTCTAAGGGTGGAGTTAGTCAAACCTCAGCCTGAGGTAATTATAGTAAACTGAAATTGCCTGTCCTTTACAAAATAAAGGGGGGGAGGGGGAGAGGGAGAAAGGAAAAAGTCTTAAGGCAGGAAATTGTGTTTGTCTCTCTCCTTGGATTTAAAAAAGAAAGCGAGCGAAACAGCAAGAAGTTTTCCAGGGAGTGAGAAAAACAGCCGGGCTAGCCTCCCCTCAGCCCGGGTTAACAGGATTGCTGACAGGTCAGGCCCACGTGATAGTCAAGAAAACAGGCTCAAGCTGATGAAAATCCAAGAAATCTTCTTAGGAGCCTTCCTTTCGAAATGTAAATGACTGAGTCATTGCTTTGCTAAGGAGGGAAGAAAGTTACACTCACACCAAGAGACTCATTCACTGCTGTTAGCTCCGGCAGTTGGATAAAAAGTTTTAGCAGAAGCAGCAACAAATGTGCTTTACATACTAGCACAGTAAGGGAATTCCTGTCTTTCGGGATGAATGCCATGCACACAAAAGAGCTCCTGTGGACATCTCATTTACAGTCTCCCCCAGGACACAGACAAGACTGTTTCAATAAACCAGGCTCAGAAACACCCATTGTTCAAAATCTTCAACTAGCAACAGGCTACCACCACTCCCTATGGCTTTGCAAAATAAAAGATTTAGAAGAAGGATGAGGACAGTGGAAACTCTGAAGAGGCAGGAAAAAAGTCCCTTTGACCTGATGCTGTCAGAAAGCATGCATGAAGAATAAAGTTAATGCTATTTCCATTTTTATAAGAAGTGCCTAAGAAATGCCTGTGACGCTCCTGAACTAGTGATTGTGAGTTCCAAATTTGATGCCAACTTTATGTGTAAAGAAGCTAACTCCTGCCCACACAGGTGCTAAGTGAGAAGCTGAGGCTGCACTTAACCTATTCCCAGCTTACCAAAGCCTAATGGCAGCCACAGCAAAACACCAGGTGAGTCTTGGATGTGGGCTGTTGGTCTCCCCAGGGATTTAGAGCTTGACTGTCCTTTCCAAGCGGCATCTTCAGGCTCAGCGCTAGCTCCTCTGCCTGCTTTTCCTTCTCTATCTCCGCCATTTTGCTTCCTCTTTTACTAAAATGAACATTTTCTGGAGTTACATGTTTTTCTTTGGATGTGCCTCAAATTAAGGAATACATTTTGAATACAAAAAAAAACCCGGCCATTTCTCAAATGTTCATTATCTTTACCCTCCTAATCTTCCAGTTAACGTTCCCCAGTTCCCCATCTCAGCGCACGAGCCCTTTGTCTACCCAGCGAGCAAGCTAAATCTCTGGACATTGTCCTTACTCCTTTGGATCCTTCTTTCCTATCTTCTTAAATCCCTCTGGGATCATTCCACATCCTTCTATGCATCTTTCTGCTTCCGTAAATCCTACTATTTTTGTCTCCTCTCTGGAGTATGTTAGCAAGTTCCTAACTGCAAGTTTTCTCCAACTCAGAGTAGTGACTTGTTAATGAGCAGTGAAAACAGTTGAGGTGAGTCATGCAGTTTCACCATTTAGAAAATGAAAAATGTCGTACAAAATGTCAGAATGTATCATATGTAGAAAAAGTAAGTATTTTGGGACACTTGTTTCAGTTTGTGTGTGTATGTGTGTCCAGATCTGTGTACACACTGGGCAGCAGGTAACATGCATTTTATTTGTCAAAATATTTGGAGAAATACTTTAATAATTGTTCACCCTGGGTCTGTCTTGTCCCTGCTTCCAATCTATTGTGTCCACTTACAGCAAGAGTTGAAAACACTTCACAGGTCCTGTCAGTCTCCAGCCTACAAATCTGCCCTCAGGGTAAAGTCCAGGGTTTAGGAGAATAAGCTGACTCCTGCCCACCTTTGATGTTTCATAATGCTGTGTCCTCCTGACCACTTTTACTTTTAGTTACTCAATGCATCATGTTCCCTGGCTTTGCATGTGGAATTTATTCCTTGTGCATTCTTTCCTCCAGTTTCTCCTTTGAGTGAAAGCTTAGGTGTCACCTCTTCCAGGAAGACTGGGATGTCCTAAATGGGTCTCCTAGTTCTCATTAGGACGCTGCACGTTTTATCTGGCAGGGCACTTACAATGTTATAACTTACTACGTTATAACTTACTATGTTATAACTATCTTCCTGGTTCCCTACTGGACTTTAAGTGCTAAGTGGGCAGTCAGTATTTGTTGGTGAATGTTGTGTGTTGAATGCTCCATATCTTACACATTTCACGTTTGCTTCCTACAAACCAATTTGGGTAGTTATTGTAAAGTATCTTCTCTTTATTTCTCAAAGCTTTGGTTTTTATTCTTTTGTACTTCAGTATCTCTTGTTCGTTTGCTTTTCAAACACAACTTATTAATAGTTAATTTTAAAATTCACTGGACTCCTTTTCTTAAAAATAAAAATATTAATAATAAAACTTCAAGAAAGCTGTTTGATTTCTGGCCACTCACCCTCCCTGAATCTCAGATCTGTAAAAGGAAGGGCAGAACTCTGTGATCTTTAAGATCCTTTCCAGTCTACTACTCTGACCTTCTGACTTAAACTTTCTCCTTTTAAGGAACAGAGGGTAAGTGACTTTTCCAAGGTCAAACAGCTTTTTAGTGGCAGGAAATTGTTTGCCTGTCTATAGATTTTTAAAAGCTAGCAAGAAAGAAAAACCAAAAAGTTTATCCAGGAAACTCAGTGCCACTAACAAGGTCATGTGAAAGAAAATTCATAAAATTAAAGAAAAAGGGGAATGGAAACCAACAACAATCACAATGGATTCCTGTCTAGGCAGGTCCAAACATTAAAAAAAAAAAATATTCTCACTGTGGTTTGCTGTTAGATGGAGAGATATGCAGATTTCACATTTAAAATTGAAAGTGAAAACTTAAGGAATTTTGCACATCCTGACCCCTTGTAATGGCCATTCTTTGGAGGCACGATGTACAGACACAACCATCCTGAAGGTGCCAACAAAAACATCCTAATGTCGTTCTTCACTCTGAGGCCCTGGTGCCTTGACCAGTAACCACTCTTGAGAAGAAACCTGCAACTCACTAGGATGAAATTTGGCCTCAATTCTGGTAACCTTTCCCCTTCCTTCCCCGTCCAGAACCACACTAAAGAATTCCCTGCCATGAAGGACAGGCTTTTGCGTTGTTTACTTATGTTACAGAGTTTGGGTTTACATAACCTGTTATGTGAAGTAGAAAGTCAAGAAACAGAAATACACACAACAGTAATCATTCTTGGGTTTTTTTTGCTAATGTAATATGTTGTACTCTATCATTTATAAGCCACCCTATGCATTTGCTTTATTTGTTGCTTTTTTCACCTCTAATCGGAGCAGCAGTAATTTTGCCTTTGACAGAAAATTATGGTAAAAAGAAATTGAATTTGAAGTGCATTCTTAAAAAAAAAAAAGTCATTTGCTACTGTAAATCTATACCAAACTACTATGTACATGAGGACCCAATTTTGATGTCAAGTATAATATTTAAACAGCCAGGTGATGGGATTATGGATGATTTTTACTTTATTCCTAGGACTTCTCTGTATTTTCCAATTAAAAAAAAATAAACTACATAAAAAAGTACAAATGCCACAATAAAAATCAGATACGCTATTATAGTATTTCTTTACTGGTATGACAGCTGACTAAGTTATATGATTTTATTTTTACCCTATATGTTGCTGTATATTTTTACTTGTTTGAACCATTTGTTTTTTGAAGGAAATTTTATGTGGTTGCCCCATAAAGAAAGAATAATAAAAAACTCTTAACATTGTTTGATATTTTTCTGTCTTTAAGAGCTTAAGGAACACTGACCAGACACAGCTGAATATTGGCATGTAAGTCCTCTACAACTGCCCTGCCATGTATTTTATTTGCCTCTCCTGACACTTTCGTATCTATTTATCATTTCCAGAATGTACCACCCTTTAGCATGCCTTTAGGCCTGTGGCACACATCACTGTTTGCTTCCTCGTAACTATCCTTCCTGTCCTTGCTAATAGGACCGCAGTCTTTTCTAAGCAATCGTGATGCTTAGGGGAGGCTGGCCCTCCCTAGGTTTGGAGGCTGAATCTTCGCTGGCCTACAGGATAAAGAGATGAGAAGGGAAGTCTGATGGGAATGCTTCTGGGAAAGTTCACCTCACTTTTCAAAGCGACACAAGTCAGGGACATCCCTTTTCTTCTTCTGGGCGTTGTCGTCTGTAAGGGATATGGGAACAGCGGCTGCCGTCTGGGACTGCAAGCAGGAGAGCAGCCCACGCTGAGGATGACGGGTGGGAAGATGCCCAGAATCTCGTCCTGGTAAATTCACTGGCTGCCCTACTTCTGGACTTGCTATTATTTGAGAAAACAAATTCCTTTACCATCTTAAGTCACTTTGATTTTGTTTTTAAAGTTATATTTATTTGATTGGCTTGGCACTTATGCAGTGACTTTATAGATGCTGTCTACATGTTGTTGGGGCCCAGAACACGATGCCCCAAAATATGGCACTTTGACAATTAAGAAAACCACAGAAGCAAGAAGGTATTTGAAATTTGAGATGCTTCAAAGTCTGAAGCCTTTCGAGTGCCAACATGACACTTTAAGGAAATGGCACATGGGAGCATTTCGGATTTTCAGATCTGGGATGCTCAACTGGTAAGTGTAATGCAAATATTCCAAAATCCAAAAAAATCTGGAATCTGAAACACTTCTAGTCCCAAGTGTTGGGGCTCAGAAACCGATACCCCAAAATATGGTGATTTGTACATGCTGAACTGAAAAACAAAGCCTCAGGGCCTCTCTGACCTCCCTCCCCCACCCCACCAATCTCTCCCAAAGCATAGGATAAAGTTGTTCTCTGAAGTTTTCTTATCTGCCCAAAGTACAGACCTACCAAAGAAGAAGATAATTACCTCTGGTCCCTTTCCTGAATTTTCACTAACTGAACCCATATCGCAGGAAGAAAGACTAAAGTTTGTTAACAAACCTGGATAGACTTTTGTAACAGACCATTTTCTGCTCTATAGGCCCAACAAACTTTGCTCCAGACCACTGTATGTTCTTTAAGCCCATTGAATTCTCCCTAGATATCACTTATTGCCCCTCAACAGAATTCCTCTTCTCCTTCCTTCCCATAACTTGTTTTGCTAGGATCCAAGCCCCCAGTCTTTCTGTAAGCTCAAGATGGTGTATAAGCTTCCACACCTTGTGGGGTGGGGTCTTCATTCTGAAGGCTCCTGTGTATACACGTTAAATAAGTTTGTATGTCTTTTCTCCAATTAATCTGTCTTCTGGGAGCTGATTTTTCAGCAAAACTTCAGAGGGCCAAGGGGAACTTCCCCGGAGGCTCCTACACAAACATTTTGAAGAAGAGATACCCAATCTGTAGTACTTTTTCTCCCTTACAGTGTCAAGCTCCACTACATTTGTGGACACTTCCTACCTATCTTCACCATAAACCTCATCACACTTTGCTTCTAGTGATCAGGTAGGTCTTTGTTTACTACTCTATTTACTTGTTGATTTAAATGATTCTGTATGGCATATTCTATTACACAAGATATCACCAAACCAAAGTTTCTCAATTATAAAGCAGTTCTCAGCCTTGGTGGCCCAACTGCCTTCATGGTGACTGATGATGAGGTTCGGGACATACTACCCCAAAATATGGCACCTTGGTATGTGAGAAAACAGCAGAAGCAGGAAGGCCACTCTTACTTCCCCTTGCTATTTCCTGAAAAAGGCCATACAACCTAGGAAGGTCACTGTCTGACCTCCCCTGAAGACTCTCACGTGCCAGGTATCCTGCCCTATACCTAGAGAGGAGGAATGTCACACAGAGACAGGAAGTATCTGAACAAACAGGCCTCGCTAAGTTCCCCTCAGTTTATTACTATTAGATCAGACCCTTTTGTCCCTCAATCATACTTGTGCACTACTATTCATAAAAATAGATTTTTCCCATTTCTTTGGGTCTTCGTTTCTGAAGGCTCCTGTGTCATGTAAAATTTATGTTCAATAAATGTGCATGCTTTTCTCTTGTTAGTCAGGGTTTTGTTATAGAGGACTCAGCCATGAACCTTCCCATGGGTGTGGAAAAGATGTTACGTTTTCTCCCCTACCCTGGAAAAGGCAGCATCTAGAAGTTGGGAAGACCTGGTGCAAATCCTGACCTGCCAATTATAAGCTACGTGACTTTAGACTATTATCTTATCCTCGGTTTCCTCATCTGTTGAGTTAGGATAACACCACCTATCTTGGAATGAGGTGAATGAAACAGCTAATATAATGCGATACAGTGTGACACATGGAAAGTAAGCTCTTTCCTCTTTCCTTTCCTTCCTACGTTATTTAATACAACCAAATTCAAAATTACAAAAACCATCTTGAAAATTCCCTGAGGGGGAAACTCCATACTTTTAAGATACTTCTGTTTCTGCAGCATAAAGAGCCCTGCACAAGCGTGTGTGAGTACACATGTTAAGATGCCTTTTCCTAGTGTTTAATATTTAAAGTTTATCTTATCACTCTGGCCTCAACTCACATGTCCTCTCCTTTGAGAGAGGACTTTAAAGGAAACTAAAAATATCTCACCCCAAAATATGCTTCTTTGATATATTTTGAGATGGCTGTTCAGAGGGTCTGCACACAGGCATAACCCTGCGGAGTTGCCTTTTGGGGAGGAGATGTGCATCTGTGGAGAAAATGTGCATCAGTGAAATAAACAATCAGGCTTTCTCTGAGGACCTCCCCACTGTCTGGATCTAGGAAAGATTAACTTAGAACAGGACATATTTGAAAATCTGGCAGAGAAACACCACAGGCAACCATCTCTTGTTTCTGAGGGCTGCTACCTGAGAAGCTTCATCTGCGTGACAAGACCGCCTTTGCCCATTCCTTTCTTCTCCCCCGCTGCCCCCACAGCCTGTCTTGCCATGCTCCAAACCCCTATTCTTTCTGTAACCTCAAGATGATATAAAAACATCAGCCATCTGGCCCTTTTTTTGAGTTTTCACACTTTATATAATGTGTGCACGTTGATAAAATTTGTATGCTTTTTTTTCCTGTTAATCTGTCTAGTATCTCCTCAAAAAACTAAAACTAGGACTACCATATGATCCATCAATCCCACTGCTTTTGAGTATATATCTGAAAGAAAGGAAATCAATATATCGAAGAGATACCTGCACTCCCATGTTTATTGCAGCACTGTTCACGATAGCCCAAATATAGAATTAACCTAAGTATCCACCAGTGGATGAACGGATAAAGAAAATGTGGTATACATACACAATAGAATATTCGGCCATAGAAAAGAATGAAGTTCTATCATATGCAACAACATGGATGCAACTGGAGTACATTATGTTAAGCGAAATAAGCCAAACACAGAAAGACAAATGTTGCATGTTCTCACTCATTTGTAGGAGCTAAAAAACAAAACTTGAACTCGTGGAGATAGAGAGTAGAACGATGGTTACCAGAGGCTGGCAAGGTAGTGGGGAGCAGGGGATAAAGAGGGGATGGTGATGGGTACAAAAATACAGTTAGAAGGAATTCGATCTAGTATTTGGCAGCACAATAAGGCGACTATAGTTAACAATAATAGTATATTTCAAAAAATATAAGAGTGGAATTGGAATGTCCCTAACACGAAGAAATGACAAATGCTTGAGGTGATGGATACCCCAATCACCCTGATTTGACCATTACACATTGCTTGTATCAAAATATCATATGTGAGCTATAAATATGTACAACTATTATGTATCTGTAATAATTAAAATTTTTAAAATTCTCAAAAAATCTGTCTAGTATCTGTTGGTTTTATAGACTGAAATTATCAAACCTTCAGAGAAAAAATGTAAACGTCCCTACACCTTCCTTGACCACTCAGCTTAGAGCAGCTCCCACCCTCTCATCCCAGCCCCTAATGATTTGAGAAGGTGCGTTAAGGAAATTAAAATTGCTAGTGAAGGTGTTGCATCTTGTATAAGCTAAAAGCCTCTTCTGGGGGTGCAGAGCTGGGGCTTGCCATTCTGCGTCAACTCAGGCCTGTCCAGTTCTGTGCCGCCACGGCCCATCCCAGCCCTCTGCAGCCTTCCAACAGCTGCCACCTCCAGATTCCCTGCGTCAGGATTAGCAGCCTTCACTGTTCCCATGACCATGACCCCATGGGATCTTTTCAGAGCACCCCCCCTTGTCATTTTCATTAACGTGTCCCTGCCTCCCCATCCTTAAATCACACTGCATGGCTGGCTCCAGCCTCTGCTTTGTTGTACCTTGGAAAATGTAGAAATTGCCACAGATTTCTGATGTGTTGCAGGATGGATCCCTGTCAGTGGTTTCAAACTTTTTTCACACCCTCTATATCCCTCTTCAGTTCAGAAAAGACCAAAAAAGAAACCCTAAAGAAAACCAAAACAAAACAACTGGCGAGTATGTTTTCCTTTCCTGCTTAGTCAGCTCTGATCATTTCCAGCTGGCTGGCGGTCAGGCTGTGCATGGAATCGGCTCCCTCTGCTGAAGTTCAAGTACTTGAGTGAACATGGCAGACCCCCTCCAAGCTCTGCTGCAGGCACGTCAGCTAGATTTCCTTAGCTTGCCAGGGTAACAAGGGAGGATACTATCCCTAAATTTATCCACTTGAATTACTAAAAATCTATCAACAATTAATCCCCTTTGTTTTCCATGCCTGGAAGGCAATACTGCATGATGTTTAAGAATGTAAGTTTTGGAGGCAGACCTTGATTTGAAAGTGCATTACCTAGGGAAAGTTGCTTAATCACTTTAAACATCTGTTTTTTATTCTATAAAAATGGGGATAAGAATGAATAACAGGCTGGGTGCTGTGGCTGATGCCTGTAATCCCAGCACTTTTGGGAGGCTGAGGCAGGAGGATTGCTGGAGGCCAGGAGTTCGAGACCAGCCTGGGTAACATAGCAACACCTTCACCTCTACAAAAAATAAAAAAAAATTAGCTGGGCATGGTAGCACACACCTGTAAGTCCCACCTATTTGGGAGGCGGAGGCAGGAGGATCACTTGAGCCCAGGAGTTCGAGGCTGCAGTGAGCTATGAATAGCGCCACTGCACTCCAGCCTGGCCAATAGAGTGAGACCCTGTCTCTTAAAAAAAAAAAAAAAAAGAATAAATGAATAACTTCTATATAGGTTTGTTGGGAGGATGAAATGAAGTAGTATATGGGAAATGCTCACTGTATTACCTGACACATAGTAAGTACTCAATAAATGGTATACAGTAACAACAACAACAACAACATCAACCACAATTCCATACGGGAAATTCCTTCATTTTGTCTTGGCAGCTACTAAGCCAGGTGCACCCGTGGTCCTGTGCAAAAGGCCTGAGAACATCTGAAGCTATATTTCTCCTACGCCAAGGTGGTCAGATTATGCCGTCCTGTCTCTATGGCAACCAGAAGTCTCTATTATTTGGTTCAGTGCCAGGCAGGTAGTAGGTGATAAAATGAAAGGAATTGCAGGCTACAACTCTGCTGTTCAGTTTATTCATTAGCGGAGCTCCTGTTATATACACACTCAAAATTCTAACTTCATATGACCTTTGAATTCATAGTTTCAGTCATCAAAGTAGTTCTGAAGCATTGACCATCTCATGCATATTTTTATTTTTAGTTATTGCCTAGATGTTTACCTGAAATAAAAATAAACAAAACAACCAAAGCCTTTGTAGTAAATATACCTTGAAGTCTGTTATTTTAGTCTATTTTCTACGGCTAACATAAGGGGAATTATTAATAGATTAGGAAGTATGTTGTTGAAAAAAATGTTTGATCTGAAGTGAAATGTTTGTAGCACTTCATTTTATAAGTGGTATTTTTTTTTTTTTTTTTTGAGACAGAGTCTAACTCTGTTGCCCAGGCTAGAGTGCGGTAGCATCATGATAGCTCACTGCAACCTCAAACTCCTGGGCTCAAGTGATCCTCCTGCCTCAGCCTCCTGAGTAGCTGGGACTACAGGTGCACACCACCATGCCCGGCTAATTTTTCTATTTTTTTCTACAGACGGGGTCTAGCTCTTGCCCAGGCTGGTCTTGAACTCCTGATCTCAAGTGATCCTCTGGCCTTGGCCTCCCAGAGTGCTAGGATTACAGGCTGAGCTACCTCACCCAGGCTCTAATAAGTGGTATCAGATATAGAATAAATAAAACCTTACTCAGGAAAAAAGTTTGGCATTCTGGAGAAAGGAGTAAAGGAAACAAAGTTGGTTGAAAGGGCCCAGTGCCTAGAATGCTAAGAAAGTAAGAATTTATGAACTTCAAAGGCCTGGTTGCGTTAAAAGACCTTGTAACTCCAGGTCTATGAATTGGTAGGTCTGTGACCTAACGCAGTGCACTTAACTATTCTATGCTTCATTTTATGGAATAATAGCTATAAGATGGTGGTTATAGAGAACACTAAAAAGGAACTAGGCATGGTGGCTCATGCCGGTAATCCCAGATACTCTAGAGGTTGAGGCAGGAGGATCACTTGAGGCCAAGAGTTCAAAACCAGCCTGGGCAACATAGGGAGATCCTGTCTCAAAAAAAAAGAAGAGGTACCCTGAGAAATCCCTTTGTAAATTGCGAAGTGTTCTGTGTATGTTAGGTAAAGTAGCAGCAGCAGCAACCTCATAATAGTTGTTACTTTTTTTGGAGCCAGCTGAGTAATATTTCCAAACCACAATTCTTCCTGGAGCAACATAAAATCAGTAGGCCTCAGCCGATACTGGGTTGGGGCTCTGGGGATACTCCAAAATATTTTATAAAATTTGCATAAAATTGTACACTTAGGATAAATAGGAAGGAAAAAGTGCTGTAAAAATTAATATGGGACAAAGGGAATGGACTCTAATCATAAACTGCACACTTCCCCTCCCAACCGTCCCCAAAACACTCATAATATCGAATATAAAAAATAACATGGTGGCAAAGAGCTACATTAAAAAAGCCCTATTCCTCCAATATATCCTAGGGTGGAGCTAAGTAGATTTTAAAAGCGATTGGAGTCAAATACAATTTGGAGGAGAGACAAAATAGTTTTGTAAAATATGCATAAACAGAGTTGATAATTTTGGTGGTATTTGAGTAAATGAGTAGAGAGCTGGGACTGGAGGGTGCACTGTTCCCATAGTCAGTGCTGGCTGGGGGATCTGTATTTTCTTGACTAGAAACTTGCTTGTAAAGACAAAGAATTCAGATACATGTTAACAAATAGGCTCCAGGATAAACCTATCTGCGTTTCCAGCGGAGCGGAAATTGGAGATCTGCTGACACCCTGTTTTTCCCTACTCACTCCATCCCAAATTTCCTTACTCTCTTTCCCATGCCTCTAGATACGTGCTCTTGGATAGGTAAAAATCTAGCTAGTCTAATAGGGAATGCATTTGGGCAAGGTGGAATTTTTAAAAGAATTCTTGCAAACATTTATTCCCTCAAGGGTAATAAATATGTATTTTAAAAGAGAAGTTGGCCTTAACTCCAAGGAGTGCCTAAAATTGGGAATGTCCAGCACTATATGCAGTTTCTGCCACCATAGTGGCAGCAAACATCTTTCTGTGTCTCTCAAATCATAATTAAGCCTGGAAAGGGAAGAACAAAATTTTATACTTTGCCTGTTACAGGCATGAAATAGTGCTAAGTACTTTTTACACATGATTATTATTCCATTTTACAGACCTGGAGAGGGAGGTAAAGTTCAGAGAGGCTGGTAACCAGTCTGCAGCAGACTGCATTTTCCAAAGGTGGCTGCAACACTATCTTCCACCTGGTATGTTCTAGAATAGGTACCAACAAACTTTTTCTGTAAAGAGCCATACAGTAAATATTTGGGGATTTGTGGACCATTAGGTTTCTGTTCTGACTACTCTGTCAATGTGGCACAGCCATAGGCAGTATGTAAATGAATGAGCATGTCTGTATTTGAGGGGTGAACCAGATTTGGTCTGAGAACCATAGTTTGCCAATCCCTGCTCTAGAACTTTGCTATTTCCCATCAAGAGGTGGAGTCTCATTCCGCTCTCCTTGAATCTGGGGAGGTTTGTGATTTGCTTGTAACCAAGACAGTTGTTAAAGAAATGACACTGCATGACCCTGGGCTGGATCAGAAAAGGTGACGCAACTTCTACCAGTCACCACGTAAGCAATCCATTGTCCTGAGGCCGCCATGCTGTAAGGAAGCCCAAGGAGGTGTTGATGCCTCGAAACTACACGAGGTGCCAACCCCAGTTGTTCAGCCCTCGCCTGACCACAAGCTCAGGTGAGTTCTGAGGCAGAACTACCCAGCTGAAGCTCTGTCCACATTCCTGACCCATAGAAACTGAGAAATAATGAAATGATTGCTGTTGTTTTAAGGTATACTAAGTTTTGGGTTGATTTGTTACATAGAAATAAACAGAACTTTGCCCCAAAACTAGTGAGTGGCAGAGATGAGGTTTAAGCCCAAGCTGGTCTGAGCCCAACCATGTGTTCTTTCTATTACATGATTGTCTTCTAGAAGCCGTTTAAAGAAAATTGTGGTAAAATATACATCACATAAAATTTGCCATATGAACCATCTGTAAGTGCACAGTTCAGTGGTGTTAAGTACATTCATGTTACACAACTAATCTCCAGAACTCTTTTCATCTTGCAAAACTAAAACTGTACCCATTCAACAACTCCCCATCCCTTTCCTGCAGCCCCTGGGAACCACCGTTCTACTCTCTGTCTCTATGAATTTGGCTAGTCTAGGTTTCTCATACAAGGAAATTGTACAGCATTTGTCTTCTTTGTGACCGGCTTATTTTACTTAGAAGATACACACACACACACACACACACCCCTTGGAGATATTGTGGGTTTGGTTCCAAACCATTGTTAATAAATTGAATATCACAATAAACGGAGCCACACAAATTTTTTGGTTCCCCTATGCATAAGTGCACATAAAAGTTATGTTTATACTACATTGTAGTCGATTATGTGTGCAATAGCATTATGTCCAAAAAAAACCAATGTGCATACTTTAATTGAAAAGTACTTTATTCCTAAAAAATGCTGACATAGAGACACGAGTGAGCACATGCTGTTGGTAAAATGGGGCTGATAGACTTGCTTGACGCAGGGTTGCCGCAAAAACCTTCAATTTGTAAAAAATGCAATATCAACGAAGTGCAATAAAGTGAAGCGCAATAAAACGAGATGAGCAAATAGTTAAACCTATGTTGGTTCGTGACTTTGACCAGACAGTAGCAAAGGTTTGTCAAGGAGAAATGTCAGAGAATTGAGATCCCGTAAGTCAAAGACGCATGAAACATGTTCAAGGATGGACTTTGCAACAGCAGTTACTCTAACAATTACAACTCAGACTCCAGCCGCTAAAGGGCTTTGAAGAGAGAGGAATGCGTGAATCAAGAATAAGATAAGGCTATTCGGTTTGTTTCAACTTGTGGGCTGTTTGACTTCCCTATCAGAGCCATGCCTTGAAAATGAAATCATTTCTATCACACAGCCCTTTCAAAGAGCATCAAAGACAAACACTCACTGTCTGCACTTTTATTTCCTGTGTCCAGGGTGTGTATTGGCTTGGTGGAATTTGGGGAACTAGCTGTGAATTATGTATCAAACAAAAACATTCTGCAGGGAGCTGGCTCAGGGGAGGCTGAGCCTCAAATACTGCTATTTGCTTACACAGACTAAAACTGAGCCTTTGGTGGTTTCTTTGACCTTTTCTGCCTTCCTCTCATCCCTAGCCTAACTTAGTTAAGAAAAAGGCAGTTCTGGGTTTCGGGCCACACTTTTAAAGTTAATGGCTCAGGGGCAGGCACAGTGGCTCATGTCTGTAGTCCCAGCACTTTGGGAGGCTGAGGTGGGAGGATCGCTTGAGCCCAGAGTTGGAGGTTGCTGTGAGCTATGATCACACCCCTGCAGTCCACCCTAGGCGACAGGACAGAGCGACACCCTGTCTCTAAAAGAAATAAATAAAGTTAACGGCTTGGCCCCACCACTGCCAGCATTCACACTAATTGTGCCTAGTGCACCTGTTATACTGGGAAAGAATGAGGTGATCTTTTTGAATCTCCCAGGGTCCCAGCCCACTGTTATGGCTGCATTGTATTTCCCCCCAAATTCATATGTTGAAGTCCTAACTCTAAGTACCTCAGAATGTAACTGTGTTTGGAGAGAGGCAATTTTTTTTTTTTTTTTTTTTGAGACGAGGTCTTGCTATCTTGACCAGGCTGTACTCGAACTCCTGGGCTTAAGTGGTCCTCCCGCCTCAGCCTCCCAAGTAGCTGGGACTACAGGTGGAGATAGGTGATTTTAAAGAGGTGATTAAGTTCAAATTAGGTCATTAGGTCATTAGGGTGTGCCCTAATCCAATATGACTGGTGTCCTTATAAGAAGGAAGCCACCAGGTATGCACATGCGCAGACAAAATGAGGACACAGAGAGAAGGTGGCCATCTGCAAGCCAAGGAGAGAAGCCTCAGAAGAAATAACCTTGCCAACACCTTGATCTTGGACTTCTAGCTGCCAGAACTGTGAGAAAATACATTTCTGTGTTAAGGCAACCTGTCTCTGGTATTTTGTTGTGGCACCCTAGCACACTGACACACCCACTAACAGAAAGTTCACAGCCTTCAAGTTGTGACTTCAGCTCAGAAAAGTTCTGAAGGTAATAACGAGAAATCTCAAAAGGTACAGTTCCTCTTTCTACATCTTTCCCAAATGGCCCGCTGGCAGGTTCAGAAGGCAATGCTAGGGGCTGAGCAGGGGCCAGTGCTGGCCTTCAGCAAGTTTAGTGGGGGCACCAAAAGCTTTTAACTCAGAAGGGGAGGGTCTAGAGCTCTAATTTTTCAGAGTCAGGGTCTCATTATGTTGCCCAGACTGGAGTGCAGTGGCTATTCATAGGTGTGATCATAGTGCACTACAGCCTCAAACTTCTGGCCTCAAGCATCCTCCTGCCTCAGCCTCCTGAGCAGCTGGGACTACAGGTGTGGACCACCACACCTGGCCACCTACTGGAGTTTAAGCAGGTGGTGGGATGGGTAGTGCGTGGTTCCTAAAGACACCCACAGCCTAATCTTTGAAATCTGTGGATATGTTACTTTACATGGCAAAAAGGACTTGGCAGATGTGATTACACATCTTAAAATGGAAAGATTATCCTGGATTATCAGAATGGGCTCAATGTAATCACAAGGGTCTTTATAAGAGGGAGGCAGGAGGGTCAGAGACAAAGAAGATGATGTGGGTGGGGACTGGCAAACTTTTTTACCAAGTCCTTCCAGTGATTCTGATGCATGCTAAGGTTCACCTTAAAAATAAGTGAACTTAGAGATCTAATGTATAACAGAAAAAAAGTGACCTAGGCTGGTTCCTCGCTAACGGAGTCCCCTTACTGTCAGTTTCATGTGTGTACTATATGTGTATGTTGGGTGTGTGTATGTGTGTTCCCATTGAATCTACAATTAAACTGATATTTCATGATTCATACTTTGGCTGGGAATCATGGGCAAAGTTATTCTCCTAAAGATGGGCTCTGCAGGGAGGAGGGGGAGGAGAGAGAGAGTCCTGACTTCAGCTTCCCCGTGGCTACAAGCCCAGCCCCCTTCACCCAGCCTGTGCCTGAGTGAACAGGACTGGATTCTGGGGAGAGCCCTTTCTGCCACCACACTGTCCCAGCCTGGGGCAGGCAGAAGAAGGGTGGTTCCTCTAATCACTCCCCAAATTCTTACTTGCCTGAGGCAGTCCTAACCTGGCGTAGTGGAAAGATACTCACTTTGTGAAAACATGAATGAGGGGTCTTCTTTTCCAGCCACAGCTTAAAGTTTGGAATCACACAGACATTGGTTTCAGTCCTGGATCTGCCTCATATTAGCTGGGTGGTCTTGGGTGCTTCATCTCTGGGGACCCATGTCCTCATGTGTAAAATGCACCTGCTTGAAAGGACTGCTCTGATAGAGGTGTTGAGGGGATTAAAGGAGACCTGCTACCAAAAGGTCCTACTGCAGGGCCTGAAACAAAGTCAATGCTCAAACTATTGTTATTCAGTGGATTAAAGTGTAGAATGTTATCAACTTGCAATTATAGCTGATTATTTTTATCAATGCTCAATACTTGCTATTTTCCAGCTCACATATGTAAGGGATCCCACAAAGGAGTTCGGCTCCATAAGGGATTCATAAGTTCTGCCAACAACCTCTCTCCCTGAGGTTCTTCAAGGCTGGGTGAAAAGGAAAAGTCCCCTAGGAGCTGAAGGCGTTTGTCTTTGCGGCCCAGCTAAGGGGATTGTCGCAGCCGCCTGCATTCCGCTCGGTGGGGTCTAGTACTTTTCCTCCCTCCTCCTGGCCCGGCCTCCGCTCCATCCAGACAGCGGCCGCCGCATTCCAGCGCTGCAGAAGCGGAAGTAAGGCACAGTCAGGACCTTTCTGGGTGAGTGACAGGATTGGCGATGAGATTAATAAAATGCCTGTGTTAGGGGAAACCAGCCTTTCCCTGAGTCACCTCTGCCCCACCTTTCTCATGACACATACAGCGAGCCTGTCCGACTGCTGGTCAGCGCGATCCGCGTGTGTCAGCCTCTGGCCGGGACACAACGGGCGTCTGTGACCCGGGCGCGAACCGTCCGTCTGCGCGCCCGGGCCTGCCACTGCCATCGCCACTTCGTCCGCTGACCGTGCCGCTGAGCGTGGGGCTCTGTCCCCTGACGGCAGCTGTCCCCTGCTGTTGCAGGGATTTTCCTCAGCCACCGCGTGACGCCGGAGTGACAGCATTCCAGGAAACCACCGGGACCCGGCAGGCCTCCGGAACGTCAAAGTCCGCAGCTCGGCCCGGCTTCTGCCGCGTCGTTTTCTCTGAGCTGTAGGGCACTTTTGGAGCAGACTTACCGCTCAAATCCCACAAACTTTAAGACTGACACTTCTTAGAAGGGAAAAGCCTATTTATTTTTCCCCACAGAAAGAGTTTACTTTTTAAAGCTTCAAGATGTCCCCAAAAGTCATGATAAAGAACAGGGGAAACTAACAGATAAAGAATACCCCACCCTCCTTTTGAATGCAAATTTATTCTGTTTAACTAAAGGGAAAGATTGGTCATATTACATCTGAATTAGGCCATGTGCCTCTCGGGGGACCTCAAGAACAAAATCATCTAAACTCCAAGAAATAGACCACAAAGACCCACCCAGGCAGCATTCATTGAATGCTTCTCCTCCCTGTGCTAAAAACCAAAAATAATGGTCTCCCACAGATGCTCCCAGAAGCAAAGTCTACCTACCACACACAGAATACGCAGGAGGGAAAAACCCAAGTCATGAGTCCTTGAGTCCAACGGAGTGGGTGCCTCCCTCCGCCCCTGCCAAGTGCTTACAGTGATTTCTACCAGTCATGTCTCTAAGGAGACCTGTGGCGCTCATTCCTCTCTCCCCCGCAGGCTTCATCTCCCTTCATGGAAATCTAGCTCTAGATATCATATGCCTCGTGATTTGATGACTGCCAAATTCTGCTACTATTCAGGAGATTGTGTCAGGTATGGATGCATTCCACCTATTTGCTTTGGTGGCCAAGACCTCTGTGCAGCTGGGTTGGCAGTTTCTGTCCTCACACCCTGTGAGAGGTTCTGTGTACGTTTGGGGGTCAGGTGAGGGAGTCATGGTGGGAAGGAGAGACTGCCTCAGGTGAAGCTCATTGCCATGGGGCTGCTTAGTGTGTGTGTGAAGTTCTTTAGGGGGCACCGCTCACACAATGTCCCTAACAGAAAGCAATCATAGGCTAAATAAGCAAATTCTTTTCTAGGAGATTAGATTTTGGGTAACTTCAAGCATTCACAATAGAAAATGGTTTGCTTTAAGCCAAAAGCATAAATTTTTTTCTTAATTAAAAAAAAATTTTTGGAGGTGGGGTCTTGCTATGTTGCCCAGGCTGGTCTTGAACTCCTAGCCGTAAGTCATCCTCCTACCTCAGCCTCTGAGTAGCTAGGACTAAAGGCTTGAGCCACTGGGCTTGGCTGAAAAGCATAAATTTTAATTCAGAGGGACAGAAAGATTTGTGGTTGCCTAGATTTGGGGGTAGCAGGTAGAGAGTGACTGCTAAGTGGGAAAATGAAAATGTTTGAAGCTTAGACTGTGGAGATGATTGTACCACTCTGTGAACACACTAAAAAAAACCGAATTGTACACTTTATTTTACTTTATTTTGAGACAGTCTCTCTCTGTCTTCTAGGCTGGAGTGCAGTGGCGTCATCATAGCTCACTGCAACCTCAGACTCTTGGGCTCAAGCGATCCTCCTGCCTCAGCCTCCCAAGTAGCTGGGACTACAAGGACCACCGCGCCGGGCTAATTTTTCTATTTTTAGTAGAGACGGGATCTCGCTTTTACCCAGGCTGGCCTCGACCTCCTGATCTCAACCCATCCTCCCGCCTCGGCCTCCCAGAGTGCAAGGATTACAGGTGTGAGCCACCGCGCCTGGCCTGAATTGTACACTTTAAATGAGTGAATTTTATGGTATGTGAATTCTCCCTCAATAAAGCCGTTAACAGCTTAACTCTTAAAGAATTACATGGTCTCATAAAAAATAGCCCCAATATTTTATTAGTGCTAGTAATCTTTTATTAATTGTTCCTGGTGTGTGGTTACTAATACTTTAGGTTAAATATGCTCTTGAGAAGAACAGATTGGAGAAGTTATGGAGCTTCATAACTCAGGGAAGACACTGACTGGGTTCCAAGCATGCAAATGCAGCAAGTGGGTTTGTCCAGTGTTTTGTCAGTTTTCCTCGACTTTTTGTCCCCCAGGACAGATCCACAGGGTGGACGACTGCTACGCATGTATGCTTCCTCATCGCCCTGTATCTCCTGTCCTCCCATACTCAACAGTCCCCCACACTATCCAGGTGATTCTGCAATAGGTAAGCATATCAGAATCTTGAGGAGGAAGAAAGTGGAGAGGAGGGTAGTTTTTGTAATTTGAAAAAACATACAGTAGTGTGTCTTGTAATATTTTGTTGCAAGGCATTCCTTCTCTCTCTGCTGTATTCTTAAAGAATAACTGCAAAGTGAACCATCATCCTAGCCAAGATATAGAATGCTGTCAGCACCCTAGAAGCCTGTAGTTTATATCCCCTCTACATCTCTTCCCTGTTATAAACTCTCCACCCCAGAAGTAACCACTGTCGTGATGTTTGTAATTATTTTCTTGTCTTTTAAAAAATAGCTTTACCATTTCTGCATGCATTCCTAAACAATGTAGCTTAGTCACACCTGTTGTTGAACTTTATATTAACGGAAGCATACTACATATATATATTCTTTTGTGTTTTGCTTCTTTTACTTAGCCTTATGGGGTAGTTTATCCATATTGCTAGTAGACACAACTTGTCAATTTTCATTGCTATATGAAAATACCTAAATTTCATTGCATGGAAATATACAATAAAAACACATTTTACTATAGGTGGATATTTAGGTTGTTTCTTCGATATATGAACAATGCTACCATGAACATCCCTGTCCATGTATTCTAGCACCCAAGTAAAAGACTTTTCTAGGGAATTTCTGAATTGTACATTGTGAGTTTCTTCCTAATGCCAAATAATTTTCAAACAAATGCTTGTACCAATATACACTCCCACAACAGTGTATGAGAATTCCTTTTGCTCCACGTCTTTGCCAACATTTGACATTGTTATGCTTTACAAATTTTGCTAACCTGGTAGATGTGTAATGGTACATCACTGTGGTTTTAACTTATTTTGGATTACTAATGAGAGAAGTACTTTTTTTCAGCTTTTTGACATTTTTATTTCCTTTTTTGTGAAGGGCAAAGTTTGAACATAATAGTCAGATGTCACAATCTTTTTCTTTACTTTCAGTGCTCTTGGTATTTTATTTCAGAAACCAACCCCTATATCATTTTTGCAAGCTTTATTGTTTGGCCTTTCATATTTACCTCTTAAATCCATCTAGAATTGATTAGGAGGGCTAGAGTATAAGGTAGTGATGGTTAATTTCATGTGTCAACTTGACTGGGCCATGTGGTGCCCAGACATTTGGCCAAACATTATTCTGGGTGTGTCTGTGAGGGTGTTTCTGGATGAGAATAACATTTGAATCAGAAGACTAAGTAAAGCAGATTGTCCTCTCTAATGTGGATGGGACTTATTTAATCAACTGAAGACCTGAATAGAACAAGAGGCCAAATATGAGGGTAATTCTATCTGACTGGTTAAGCTAGCTGGCACATCAGTTTTTCCCAGTCTTTGGACTTGGCCTGAAACATTGGCTCTTCGTGGGTCTTGAAGCTTCCTGCCTTCAGATTGAAATTTATACCGCCAGCTCTCCTGGGTCCCTAACTTGCTGCCTGTAGATCTTAGGAATTTCAGCCTCCGTAAGTGTGTGAGCCAATTCCTTATAACAAATCTATCTATATCTCTCCTATTGTTCCTGTTTCTCTGGAGAACCCTAATACAAAGGCACAGTCCAATTTTATTTTACTTTTTCCAAATAAATACCCCTTTGGGCCAGCACCATCTACTGAAATATTGTCCCTTCTCCACTGATCTGCAAAGCTGCCTCCCAAGCTTCCATATGTGCATGGGACTATTTCTGTGCTCTCTAGTCTGTTCCATTGGGCCATTGCCCTGTCCTTGTGCCAACACCACATGTCTTATTACTATAGGCTAATTATAAATCTTGATGCTTGATGGGGCAAATCCTCCCAACTTGCCCTTTTTCAAGAGTATCTTGGCTGTATTTGGTACTTTGCAAAAACTAAAATATAACAACAACAAAACTGTTAGGATTTTGATTGAGATTGCATTGAATTTACAGATACATTTTAAATGAATTGGCACCTCTATAATTTGCAATTTTGGTCTTCAAATCCATAAAGTATTTACTTTTTAAAAAATGTTTCTCAATAAAGTTCTGTAATATTCTCTAGAGAAGTCTTATACAAGCTTCCTATAGATTTTTTAGGTACTTCATAGTTTTTATGTTTTTTCTTATTTCATCTTCTATTTGTCATTGATAAATACAAGTTGCAATTAGTTTGTCTATTGATTTTGTATCTAGCGACCTCTCTAAAATTTTTAACAAATTTTAATAATTTATCTGTAGCTACCCGGGGTTTACATGTACACAATTATACCATCTGTGAAGAATGTCAATTTTATTTCTACCTTTTTGTGGAAATTTAAAACATATCTGCAAAGTCTCTGAGAGTCCTCCCATTGAAAGGTGAGGACTAAATCCCTTCTCTTTGAATCTGGACAAACTTAGTGACTCGCTTGTAATCAATAGAATGTAGTGGGGAGACATCGGGTAACTTCCAAGGCTGAGTCAGGAAAGGCTTCCACCTGGTTCTGTGGGGTTGCCTGTTCTGGGAGAAGCCAGTTGCTGTGTTAGAAAAATACCTCATAAGGCAGCCATCATAGAAGAAAATGACCTTGATATCACCATGCTGGAGAGGTCACATGTAGGCCTTTGGTCCATAGCCTCAATTGAGCTCCTAGCTGACAGCCCGCATCAACTGGCAGCCATGCGAGTGGATCATCTTGGACACCCAGCCCAGCTGGGTCTTCAGATAACTGCAACCCAGCCGATATCTGAATGCAGCTGCATGAGAGACCCCAAGGGAAAACTGCCCGGCTAAGCCTTTCCTGAATTACTGACTCACAAAATTGTGAGCAAAATAAAATGTTGTTTTAAATTGCTACGTTTCAGGGTAATTTGTAATGCAGCAATAGGAACCAGAAAACGTTCTAATCCTTATAGTCGGGAAGCTGGGATGAGGAGGAGGAGCAGAAGAGACCCTCAGTGGACATATAGTGTGAACAAAACATAAACCTTTGTTGTTTTAGGTCGCTGAGATTTTGGTTTTCTTACTGCAGCATAACCTATTTACTCTGACTTGTATACATTGTATGTTTTTCCTCTTCTATTGCTTTCAGTCTTTCTGGTCCTTTTTTAGGGTGTATCTCTTGTAAGCATCATAAGTTTGTTTTTGAAAAAATCCAGAATGACAGTTTTTATCTCTTGATTGGAACATTTAGTCAATTTATATTTAATGTAATGTAGTAATATATTTGAATTTCAATCTACTATCCTACTATTTGTTTCTGATTTGACCCATCCATTTAATTATTTTTAAATTATATATTTCATTTGAGTATGTTTTATCTCCCTTAGGCATAAATATCCCTCTACTCCTTTGGAAATGATTCATTCTTTTTCTTTCATTTTAGTGATTAGTCTAGAAGTTATAACCCACATATTTAACTCATTAATATCTAGACGTAATCAATACCTTTAACCTTTTCTTAGAAAATGCAAGATGCTTAAAACACTTTAACTCCATTTATCCTCCTCCTAATTTATGCCACTGCTCTTATGTATTTTTAGTTGTCTTCTTAAAACAAAAATTCACAAGACTTTATTATCCTTGTTTTACACCGTCAATGCCCGTTAATCCTTACCTATATATTTTCCACTTTCCTTGCCCTTCATTCTACCTGCATCTCAGACCTTCCATCAGGGATCACTTTTCTTCTACCCAAAATACATCGTTTGTAATTCCCTTTAGTGGTGGTCTGCAGTCTGTCTGTAAGTATCTTTATTTTGTCTTCATTTTGGAAAAATATTAACATCGGATAAGACCTTGTATGTTGGCAGTTATTTTCTTTTAGTACATAGAAAGTCCTGTCTTCTGAAGTTAATTTGTCTTTTTTCCTCCAGTTCCTTTGAAGATCACTACGATTACTCCAGTCTTTGATTTTCCTTTGTTTGGGATTTGTTGAGTTTCCTGAACATGGATTGGTATCTGCCCTTTATCACTTCTGATATATGCTCTGTTTTATTTTCTCTCTACTCTCTTTTAGGAACTCTGATTTATTGCACATTTTATTTGCTTCATTCTACCATCCATATATCTTAACATCGTTTTGATATTTTTCATATTTTTGTCACCTTTGTCGAAATTTGGATAATCATTTCTGCCTGTCTTCCAGTTGTTTAATTCTCTTTTCAACTCTACTTGTTAAATCTGTCCATTGAGTTTTTAATTTCAATTATTTTTTTAATTTCTAGAATTTTCTTTGTTTCTTTTCCAAATCCTCTAGTCATTTTACTTTTTTTTTTTTTTTTTTTAAAGACGGGGTCTCACTCTTGCTCAGGCTGGTCTCAAAATCCTGAGCTCAAGCGATCCTCCCGCCTCAGCCTCCCAGAGTGCTAGGATTACAGGTGTGAGCCACCATGCCCGGCTACCTCTAGTCATCTTAAAACTAATTTCTTGTTTCCTGAAAATCTTCTAAAGCTTATTTTTTATTTCTTATACACAGCATGCATCTTTGTGTTATAACAATTCTAATAATCTAACATTTTATCTAACTTTATATATAACCTAACTTTATATATACTAATCTAGACAGATGCTAAACATACAATGTCAAGAAAAAAGAGCAAGTTGCAGAACAGATTAGAATAATTTCATATATATGTGTAGTGTATTTTATGATTCCATTTGTGTATGTGCATAGAAAATATCTGGAGAGCTACACAAGAAATGTAGACACTGTGACTGGATGGGTATTATGGAGACTTTTTTTCTTTGGACATCACTTCCCACCATAAGTTTGCATGATAATTTTTTGTACATATTAAGGAAAAAATAAAGTTTATTAAAAAAATTAATCTTTTTTCTAATATATAATGTTTTATATTCTTTATAATCCACTCCAATGAGAGAACTGATACTCTGTATTTATTGCTATCCAAATGAGATCCTTTCTTGTAGTTGAAAACTTTGATCTCCCTCTCCTCCTTTGTTTATCTAAAGGTTAAAAGACATTTTTGGACTTTCCATCTTGACTTAACTCATCATCAGCTGGTCATCTTGCTTTTGTTTCTCTTCTTCAAGTTTTCAATTTCTTGTTTATGTGTAGTGCCCTGACATTACATGAATGAAACTCAGACTTATGTAAATTATATTGAGAATATTGCCTGAATTTCTACATGAGTTCTCTTATTTTATGTCCTACTAAGTCACACGTTATGATTTTTATACAAATTCTCATGGATTACTAACTCAAATTATGCTGTTATAGTCAACCATATGAGGTGAGGTAACTGGAAAGAAATCTTGTTCTTACATAATGATCTTGGTCTCTGAATTACTGAAGAACTCTCTCTGTCATATATTCATCCAGATGAATTTATTTGGGGGTGGGCAAAATAATTCGAATCTTTACCAAATATTAAATTCCCCATTTATGATTTCAATTTCATGATATATTTAGCTTTTTTCAGCACAGCAAATTTTCTGACATTATTATCTGACATGAGACGTGTTGGGTGACATCAGAAAAGAGACACTTTTCCTGTTTCCCATTAGAGCAGGGTTTGGAATGAAGTAGGGAAGTGTGTACAATAATCACAGAAATCACTACAATAGAAGATATAAAAAATGTCCAAATATTCTAGCCTGCTGACCACAGAAAGTTTCATGTACAAAGTAGTCAAGAGTCTGGTTGTTGGCCCCATTTTGGTCAGCGAATAGGAATTCCACCTCCTCTGCAGTCTCCCGTCTCACCTCACTGATGGGGCCAACTCACTCATTCGTGCAGCGGCTGTGGCCAACCTCCCGGGGACCACAGAAGCTGCCAGGGCTGTGCCTGCGTGGGTTGTCCCACCAGCAGATGGCCACCGTCTCCATGTCATGACTGGTCATTTGCTAACAACTTTCTAACGGTTAACCCAACTCGCTCTTGTAATGTAATCCCCTTACATTGAGTTCTGACCTTCAAAAGGAAAGAAATTGGCAATATCCAATTTGTAAACCCACATTCCTCTCCCTCATATCTACGTTTATTTTATTTTATTTTATTTTAACAATCCTTCTGAGTGAGGAATCTGTGTTTAAATAGTCATCAATTCCATTAATCCAATCGCCTCATCCCATGGATGGGCTTGGTCTTGGCAGGCCTTCCTTAATAATCACTGAGTTTTCTGTCTCTAATGCAAACCCTTTCTAGTATCCTCTCTGGACTATATACTCTCCGAGTTATATTTTGAAGAGACAAACTTGATCATTTCGTTCACTGGCTTAAAGGTTTTCAACGGCTCCTCACTTCCTAAAGGATGACGGCCAAATTCCTCTTTGGGATTTTTACAGTTTAGCCCTATATCTTTTGCCTCTTCCTATTCTCTCCCACACACCTTTTGCTCCTTTCTCAAATATGTACATTTTCCTACTTCCCTGAGTTGACACGTGCAGCTCCTCTGCCTGAAGTTTCTACCCTCCCTTTCCTTACCTGGCCAACTTCTGTTCATGCTTTATGTCTTCTCTCACCTCTCCTGGGAAGCCTTCCTGGGTTACCCACACTGTGCTCTCTTAGCCCTTAGAGGCTGCCTCTCACACTTCTTGCTCACTAATTATAGATTTCTGTCTCCCCAAGAGATCAGAACTCATGTCCTAACCATCTTGGAATCTAGACCCTACACAGTACCTGGCTCAATACAATTTTTTTCAATTATACTCTTACATATCTTAAACTAGTTCCTATGTCTTTCTAAGGTAACCAATGTTTTCCCGAGAACAAAGTTGGACTATCACAAAATGGACCTCAGAATGTGCCTGATTACCCAGTGAGCAACAGCGATACCCTGTCCTTTGGATTATTAGTTTAAAATTTTGCATGTGTATGTTTTTGTGTATTTGCAGGGATAGTGAATGAGCAAGGAAGAGGCAGAGGGTAGTGAAGGAATTTCACTGCTTCCTAATTTTAAGACTCATACTAGAATAATACAAAATAGAGAGGCTGCAGAACCCTAGAAAAATCTCCATCTGGCGGCTCGCTCCTTGTTTGCCTTCTAAAAATATGTTTAATTTATTGGGTAAAGGTAGCCACACTTTGCTTCTGGGGTCACTTTCCTATACCTATAATTGTGCTCCTTTAAAAATGTTTACTATTAATATAATGATATATTAATAATATATTTAATAAACACAATAATAAATATTATTAATAATTAAATATTATTAAATAATAAATAATATAGTAATATAATTGACAGATTTGTTAAGGACCTAGCCAATTCCAAATACATTAGAAAGACTGATGCCTGACTTACCTTGCCCTAGCACTTCAAATATTTTCTTTTTCTTTTCTTTTCTTTATTTTTTTAGAGACAGGGTCTCACTTTGTCACCCAGGCTGGAGTGAAGTGGTACAATCATAGCTTCCTATAACCTTACACTCCAGGGATCAAGTGATCCTCCTGCCTCAGCCTCTGGAGTAGTTGGGACTACAGGCATCCTGGTTAATCTTTAAAAATGTTTTTAGAGATGGGGGTCTCACTATGTTGCCCAGGCTGGTCTTGAACTCCTAGCCTCAAGCATTCTTCCTGCCTTGGCCTCCCAAAGTGCTGGGATTACAGGCATGAGCCACTATGCCCGGCCTTTAAATGTTTCAATTCATAAATCTACTGGTGTTGCACTGTCAGTTACAAGTATTTTTTTGTTTTTCTGCCAGGCAGTTTTTTTTTTTTAAATCTTGTGATTTCATACTATTTCTTTCCTCAGTTACGTTACTGTTCATCTTACTGCCTTGCATGTCATCTTGTTAATGAAATATTTGTACTTTATAAAAATCAAGGTGACTATTCTGTTAGTCTTACATTTTTAAAAGTGGGAATATTTTGAAAATAATACCAAGTTTTTGAGGCATTATGTATTCGCTATTTTTAATATCAGTAAAACATTCACTATCATCAGTACTTGATACTCTTCGTATTTGATTCCTGTATTATCAGGAAAACAGTTGCAAATGAGTCTGATTATAGCATAAGGTTCAGCAAGATCCTAAAATGGTCACATGGGTTTATGGTATCAAAGTGGATATTAGATAGGTTGCAATGGTTGTATAATAAGTCTCATTTCCTTTAATCTACTTTATCTAACCACATTCAGTGATAAGACCACGAGAACTCAAAAATTAATGGTACACTGTACCTTCAGTTTCCTAAGATAGCTTTTTACTCCCATTGATTTGAAGTAGGAAAGTCCCCAAAGCTGTGACTCATGACCTGCGTACTCTTAGCAAGTGTCCAGAAGGGCTCATCCAAAAGCACAAGAAGAGCACAGATGTGTTGCTTTGTGGAGACAGCACAGGTCATTGACTGTCACAGGGCTAAGATTTTGTATAGGAATCATAGCCTGTTGGCTTAAAATCTGATCACAGCTGAGGTTTCTGTAGGGCCAGCTTGGCATAGCATTTATCATAGTGACTCAGGCAAAAAGCCTCTTAAATCTCTGATGCATACAATGATAAAGCAACAGTTTGACAAATATAAGAAATACATCATGTGACATAATTGTACCCCTGCTATTCACAGAATTGTCTTTTAAATTGATTAGCCTAGTGAGATACAATACATGATTTTCTTTTTGTATCCCTCAAATCTCCTAGGATAGTATTGTCTTTCATGTGATAGATGCTTAATAAATATTTATGAAAAAAATAGAAAGAGAAATAGGGGTAATTTGGCATAAAAGTTCTATTTAAGGCCTGTGCTGGGCTGAGTATCACGTTGTCCTGTTCTCAAAGCCAAGGGGCTCTTACCCCAAACTACACGCTGAAACCCTTGATTTATAGACCAACCAGTAGAGAATAGCACACTCTCAGGGTCAAAACCAGAATTCTTTCTAACATGCAAAAACAGTGTACATCCTCAAAAGCACTTTAAAGCAACCAGGAAAGATAAGACTTGCCATGGCAAGAAACAGAGCAGCTGGTGCTCTAAACTCGGGTCTTAATGAATTCTTGGTTGAACAAGTGATGGAAATGGACAAAGCTCCCAATCGAGGAGGAACTCAGCACATGGGGATGTTGGCTGGTCAGACCCCATGGGCAGTCCTCCAGGCTTAGACTGCTCCACGCAGGACCCAGGGGTTATCTAAGCCAAACCTGCACCACATGCCTGTGTTCTTCCCACACTGAACTTGTCAATGAAAGACGTTTCCTAGCTGAAGGCCAAATGTGTGAGTACTGCTCAAAGCTGAGCAACCCCCGGTTTCCTTCGCTTCGCAGCAAACACTTATGTCCAGAATAATTCTCAGCTTCCTTTTTCCCCCTAATATGACTAGTAACTATTCCAAGTACTATCATCATTTATTGAGTGCATACAATGTGCCATACATTTTTCTAAGACCTTGTTGTATATTATACAATTTAATCATGACTATTATTGTCATTCCAATTTTTAATGAGGAAAGAGTGGCACAGAGAAGTCGGTTAATTTGCCCAAGGTCACACAACTGGTAAGTAGGAGAGCCAGGATTCAAACCCAGGCAGTCAGAATCGAGAACTAAACTTTTTTTTTTCGAGACAGAGTCTCACTCTGCTGCCCTAGGTAGAGTGCAGTGGTGTCATCATAGCTCACTGCAATCTCAGACTCCTGGGCTCAAGTGATCCTCCCGCCTCAGCCTCCCAGGTAGCTGGGACTGCAGACGCAGCCACCACAACTGGCTACTTTTTCTACTTTTAGTAGAGAAGGGGTCTCACTCTTGCTCAGGCTGGTCTTGAACTCCCGAGCTCAAGTGATCCTCCCTCCTCGGCCTCCCAGAGTGCTAGGATTACAAGCGTGAGTCACCGCGCCCGGCTTTAGAACTTAACTCTTAACAACTACATTCTACTGAAACATATTCTTCAAGAAGCACAGCAAACAAAATGACACAGGTGTTCCAGAAAAGTAAGACAATGTGTTTATATATAATACTACTGTGTGTACATATACATATATTACATATTAATTATATATAACTAATATATTGTATATTAATAAATAATTATCAATATATACTCCCAAGGATTCTAGGGGAAGTTGTTCCATTAAAAATAAGATAATGCATATATGTACACACACACACATATACACAGTATATATTACTGTCATCTATGTTACTAATAGTAGATTGCTTTTTGCTTTTTCTGTACATAGCAGTACATTCACGATAACAAATACTTATGCTCATTCTTCACTCTAGAGTTTGGAGGTCCTTTTACCTCTTCCTCTCACTTGCCAGCCCAGCAGTCCTTTAAGGGCGTAGAACAGATATTATCATTACTGTGTCCTGTGTACCATAGGTGCTGTGCCTAGGCTTACAAGCCTTTCAAAAGGATAAAGAATATTTGAGTCTTGAAAAAATAGTTACTGGCTCTATACCATAAATAAAAAACTTCAAAATCAAAATTAATAAAATAAAATAAAATTAAAATTTGTGCCTTTGGACATTAAATCTTTCACTGTTCCCCACAGCGCAGTGCTGCTTCTGTTCAGTATCTTCTGGGATCTGTCTCCGCTGACACCTAGCTCCCCTTCTTAAATACATAGACCAGTGGCTGTCACTGTAGACACGTGCTGGATTATGTTCACTTATCTGTGGTCCATTGTAATTATCCACAGAAACTCACCAGCTACTCCCTCACCCAGTCTTGTGAGATTGTGCCTGGAAGCATTTGGTACTACAGGCTGAATATCCTTATTCCAAATGCTTGGGACCAGAACTGTTTTGGATTTCAGATCTTTTTGAATTTTTGGAATATTTGCATTGGAGTAAATGCTCCAATGAGCATTTCCTTTGAGCGTTATGTCAGTGCTCAAAAAGTTTCAAATTTTGGAGCATTTCAGATACTAGATTTTCAGATTTGGGATACTCAACAAATATGTGTAAACTTGGAGATTTCACTGTGTGTCATGTTAGATAGTTTATAACACATTACAGTAAAACTGCTTTTAGCCCTATCTGGAGACGTAGGTATACTGAAAAGGAGAGTAGTATTGTGGATTGCTCCACAGGTTCAATTATTACTCAGTCCTGGGTTTGAAATTTTATGACATTGAGCTAGTAACTTTTCCATGCCTTCCTTGGTTTCCTCTTCTATAAATCAGGGGATAATAAGAGTAGCTAGTGAGTTACTGTGAGGTTTTAATAAGATAATGTGTATGCTGCCTTTGCTTACTATAGTTAGAAACATAAAGTACTCAACAAATGTTAGCTTTTTATATCATTTCTAACCTTCATATCTTATTGATAAGTTCTTTGTCCAGAACTTCAGAAGTACACCCAAGAGCTAGGCATTTTTATATACTGCTGGTGGGAGTACAAAACACACAGCCCCTGTGGAGAGGCATATGGCAGTGTTTAGTAACCCTACATATGCACTGACCATTTGACACAGCAATTCAACTTCTAGGAGTTTATCTGAAGATTTGCTTCCCCAAATATGAAACAACATAGACTCAAGTTTATTCACTGTGGCATTATTTTTAATAGCAAAATACTGGAAATAGACTAAGTTGCTCATGTACAGAAGACTGGTTGAATGGTACATCCACCCAGAGTACTGTGCAGTCTTAACAAAGAAGGAGGAAGATCTTTATAAAATGAAATTATTTCTAAAATCTATTATGGAATTTAAAAAAGCAAGGAGAATGTATAACATGCCACCTTTTGTATATGTAAGAACAGGAAGATAAATAAATAGATGGATGGATAGGTAGTCACAAAGGAGTATTCTCTCCAATATATAAGAACTCCAATAAATCAGTAAGAAAAAGACTAACAGTCTTCTAAAAAGTAGTAAAGGATATGAACCTGAGAGTTCACTGAAAAGGAATTACGAAGGACTCAGACATAAGTTTAACATCATTCATAGTAAGAATATTGCAGATTGAAACCCCAAAAGTTTGATAAAAGAATATGTTGGTGAAACCGTGGAGAAAGAGGCACTTTGGAATAGTGCTGGTGGCACTTCTTGTGGTGTCTACTGGGAAAACCTATGGAGGGTAATTTGGCAGAATTCTGTGAATTAAAAGAGCATGTACCCTTTGTAATAGATATAATCAGTCCTCACCCATATTGTACTCTCTTCTGTCAGAAACAAAAAAACTGTATTTCTCCTCCTTCCTAAAGTTTGGCAGGGCCATGTGACTAGTTCTAGCCTATAAAACATGAATGGAAATCATGGTTGTCACTTTTGGACAAAGGCCATCTCTCTCTTTCCTGCTGCAATGATGTGAAGGCTGTGGGTTCTAGAGGGTGCCGGCACAAGGTATGAGCCTCTGGCAGCCTGGGTCTCTGAGAGACTGTGTGGAGCACAGACCTTCAGCCAACCTTCATGGAACATGTTGTAGGAGTTGGAATACTTTTGCTATGTTTGTTCACTGAGATTTCAGAATTGTTATTGCAGCAAAACCTCACCTCGTTAATATAACCTTTGACCCAGAAACTCCACTTCACGGACTTATCCTGAAGACATTCTGGACAAAATTGTATGTATACAATATTATTTATTGAAGCCTGTTTGAAATAGCAAAATATTGGGACAAATCTAAATGTGTGGCAAAGAAGAAATTGGTTAAATTATGGTATCCATATAGTAGAATACTATGTAGCTGCAAAACAAAACTAGGAAGTTCTCTGTGGAAATACAAAAATATTATGAAGACACATAGTTAAGTGGAAAAAAGCAAATTGTATAATAGTGTATGCAGTGTATTATCCTTTGTAAAATACATACTCGTGTTTAAATATGCAAAAAGTGTATATCTGTACAGACAAAAGAAAACTGATAATGGTGGATTACCTGTTAAGAAGAACTGAACTGAGCATTAAGGCACTGAAGTTTTTCCCCTGTATTTTGATTTTTGAGCTATGTGAATATGTTTTCTTATTCAAAAAATGAAATAAATACTAAAAATAAGTAAAATAAAATCCCTGTATGGCTATTTAGTGCCTATAGGAACCTTGAAAATGTATTTCCAGCATTGCCACTTTCATGCCTGGCTGTTTTCCCCTTTGGGCCTAGAGTCACATCTGACTCCCGGAGGCACCAGTACTTTTCATCCCTCTGTCTCTGTGTGCAGGCTTAGTTCTCCCTCAGTGAGACACACCTACTCTTCTTTGTCACCTTCTGTATGCCTTGAAAGACCTAGACATCATCACTGGGGTATCCTTCTGCTCCACCCAGGCAGGGTTCCTAGGCTGACTTCTATGTTCACGTAATTCCTTTTATATATTCCAACTATTGCATTTATTATAGTAAATTATGATTATCTGTTTACATATATGCTGTCTTCTCTAGTCAGCAGAACTCTGTCTGGTTCATCTTTCTATCCCCATGGTTTAGGACTTTTGTATAGGCATTAAAAAACTACATCCCTTAATTTTTTTTTTTCCCTTGAGACAGGGTTTCATTCTGTCATCCAGGTTGGAGTGCAGTGACGTGATCATAGCTCATTGTAACCTTAAATTCCTGGGCTCAAGGGATCCTCCTGCCTCAGCCTCCTGAGTAACTAGGACTACAGGTGTGAGCCACCACACCTGGCTAATTTTTAAATTTTTTGTAGAGATGGGGTCTCGCTATGTTGCTCAGCCTGGTCTAAAACTCCTGGCCTCAAATGATCCTCCCACCTCAGCCTCCCAAACTGCTGGGATTATAAATGTGAGCCATTGAGCCTGGCCCCATTAATTTTTTTCATAAATAAATAGATTAATAAGAACAAAGTAATAAATTATAGTATGTCATGTTTGGAAATAGTCTTTCCATGCCTCCTGCCATGGATGTTAAGTAGCATGAATCCTTTACCTCAATGTGCCTCACAAATACTCTGGATGAGCTATTATACTGAAAAAGGCTGGTATGCCCTAAATCATTCTATGTTGGTATTTTTTAAATGTTCTATTTTTAATTTGATGAGCATTTGCTAGAGTAGTACAATATTTAAAAAAAAAAAAGGAGGCTGGGCAAGGTGGCTCACGCCTGTAATCCTAGCACTTTGGGAGGCTGAGGCAGGAGGATGGCTTGAGCCCAGGAGTTGGAGGTTGCAGTGAGCTATGATGACGCCATTGCACTCTACCCAGGGTGACAGAGCAAGAATCTGTCTCAAAAAAAGGAAAGAAGAGAAACAAATAAAAACATTCCAAACTTAAAACTGTAAAACAATAACCAGATAAAGAAAATAGCCGAGAAAAGGATATTTAGAGACATTCTAATAATTTTTCTTAAGTGATTTTGATTGTATCAACCTTGTTAGTTAGATTTCCATTAGACTACATGTAATAAAATTATATTAAATTTCATAAAAAGAAATTCATAATTACTTAGACACATGATTACTTTTAAAAACGTATAAAATAACATCAGACAAAAGTAACAACATGTGGACTTTTTTATAATTCAGTTTTTGAGCCAAAGTAGTAAAACTAAAAACAATAACAAAACAATATAAATAAACATAAACATCTGAAGTATATTGACTGCCTATGTGCTAAATAGTTTACTAGGTACTTCAACATTACCTCACTTTATTTAAGCCTCTTAATCATCCGGAGTGCTAAGTAGCTTTAACCCCATTTTATAGACGAGGAAAGTGTGGTTCAGAGAGAGTAACTTGCTTCAGATTACAACACAGCCAGGAAGTTATGGCTAAGAAGTTTGAACCTGGGAACGTCCTTTATAATATTCTTACTTTCTTCCAATATAATGTGTTCCAAACACAATTTTAGCAGTTTATATTTGAGGAGGCCATCTATAAAATCAACAGTGGGATATAGAAAGCTTAAAAGGAAATTAAATTTGCTTCTGTATCTCTTAACAGGCATATGTTCAAGAAATCCTGTACTCAACGGAGATGTAACTCATTGTTTTCTGTCTTTACCTAAGCATACATGTTGGTTAAAACTAGGGAATTCCTGAAAATCTGTATTTCCAAAATATTTCACATCCCTAAAACTTTTGGACGGGTATCTGATTTTGCATTTCATCAACACATTACTATAAAAACGCTTTGGCTTTTTCTTCAGTGAAACCAAACAAAAATCGTAATGTGTGCTCTTTCAACTTAAAGCATCAATGGCTTCAACAAAACTGTTATATATACAGCTGTGGCAATATTTAGATATATAAGCCTCTTAGCTGAATACCAAATGCAAGCAGAATCAACCCGAAGGAATTTTACAGTTAATTTTAATGGGTGTGATGGATAACTTAAGAGGGTGTGATTTCCGGGTTCATACTCCAAATCACAGCATTGCATGATTCAGCAGTCGTCTAAATTATGGCATGTTCCAAAATTAATAGTAAGGTCAGACTATAATTTAAGATTGAAAACATAAAGGTCATTTTCTAAATTTGGGGTTTAAATACTAGAAGTGGCTTTGATATCACTACCGAACAGGCTTCAAAGACTACTAATTAGACCATTGTTCTTACAAACTGCCTTTTTATGCAACTTAATAGACTTGGTTCTTTTAGAGTAAGAGCTTTGTTGACATTGAAAACTTCCAGTAGACTGCCAAAATAATAAAAACAAGCACACAGACACTGAAACTTATACTTTTAAAAAAACAAAAAGAGGGAAAATAAATCAGTGACTACAGGTGGCAGATTATCCTCTGCAGCTTGCCTTTGATGTACACATTTCTATTTCCTGCCCCAGGGAGGATGGTGAAGGGTAGGTTATGGTGCTTTGGATGCAAACTGCCTTCTGGGTTATGCTAATTTGTTGCTAGGTGCTCAAGGCAGCTTACTCAGGATAGATTTTATTAGTTTTTGGCTATAAAGTTCAAAGATTTATGAAAGGTTGCTCTCTGGATAGCTGTTGTTGTATTCACTTTAGTTCTTTTTATTCAAAAACTTCCATATTCTTTTTTTTCCCCAGAATATTACAGGGGTACAAACATTTTGGTTACATGAATTGCTTTTATACAGTTTGAGTCAAAGTTATAAGTGTGTCCATCACCCAGATAGTGTGCATTGTACCTGTTAGGTGTGAATTTACCCATCCCCTCCTCCCCCTCCTACCAAAACTTCCATATTCTTGATGAGTGGTGACAAGTGGCTTACTCAGGAACACTGTGTGGGTATAAACTCCTTTGTGATAAAGCATTGTTAATATTGATGAAATCAGTCTTTAGCACTTTGTTGTACTAGCCTGAAAGCCTTTCCTCTCCTCCCCACCTCCTGGGACTAGAAGAATGGGTAGGGGGACAATCCCATCTGATTTGAACACCCCAAATTGGGGGTGTGACTGGCCCCTGGCACTGTCTTCACTTGGGCAGCTGCTCCCCACTGCACAGAGAAGCCATGGCTCCTGGTGAGGTGATCAGGGAACTCAATCTGATAGAAGGAGCCTCTTCCCTCTAAGTTCTCAAAGTGGAGAAGCAAGGATTTATGCTGGCTCTGTCTGTCTATGGCTTTGCCTATAATGAAACTTTCAGCAGTGTGCTACCATTAGACACCGGGAAAAGGGAGGGCTGCGGGAGTTCAACAAAGAAAGGAAAGGTGGAAGAAGAGAAAAAGAGCTTATGGAGCACCTGTTGTATTCCATACGCTGTGTTAATTCTTTACAGCTATCATCTGGTTTAGTCTTTGCAGTGGCCCTAAGAAATAGAAGTCCCTGTTTTATTGGTGAGGACGTGGAAGCAAATAGTGGTTACTTGCCAGACTTGTCCAGGGAGTGGTTGGCTTTCTGTTGCCTAACTTAGGCCCCACATGTTTTCTTCTACACTGTGCAGAAATAGAGAAGTACAGCTGGGGTGGGGGACGACGGAGAGGGAAGGAAGGAAGGGGAAAAAAGAAACTTAAAAAAAAGAATGTGAGAGAGCTCTGAAATGCGACAGTGGTTGGTTGTGCGAGCTTAACTTTACCTAAGGTGAAGGCAATCCCAAGAAAGCCTGCGAACGAATTAGGTGAACCTTGAAATTGTTCTTTTGACCCATCCTCTTTCAGTTTCTGGGTCACATGGCTCCATCTTTGCCATTTCAGGAGGGTCCTCGTCTTACGAAGCTATTTGATAAATTCTCAATGTTCCCAGGGACATTACTGTTTAATAGGTAAATTTCCCCAAAAGTATAACGACAAATCTCTGCAACATACGTTTGAGAAGAGAACATTCACCTGTGTAATAGGGCGATCCAGCTTGTACATTACCCTTACAAGGAGGTCTGGGTTTCTTTGCAGAAATAAATTTCTTGAGTCTTGTTTTCAGTTTCTACAGTATTCTGTTTTCTATTCCTGACACATGCTACCTTTCACGCTGGAGGAAGGGGAGGAGTTCCTTCCCAGGAGACAGCCCCTGCCCTATCTCTGTCAGCTTTCTGACTTGAAGGTCTGTAAAGACATTTTGATTTCCAGGACTAAAAATGTTGAAACTTCATTCTCAATTTACCACTCAAAGTAGGTCCAGCTGCTGTTTGTTTGTTAATGGATTTGCCACAATCTACCCTGACACACTGAGCATATGGCTTTGCTCAAAAAATAGAAAGTCACAATGACAAGAACAAAAGTCACCTACAGAGGGAATGGCATCAATACATTTGGAATATTTCAAAAACCTTAAATCCGTTTGGGATATTTTTGGATACATCACATGTCATATTATGGAAAATAGACTTTCTTAAGCAAAGTCAATGAATATTGCAGTCCTCAACAGAAATGTGAAGTCAGATCAGAGCTCCACCATGGAAAACAGCTCAAATTTTTATGGATTTGCAATACAGACATGAAGCTGTGGGTGTTGTGAATTTTGGAAGTGGGAGTGAAGACTGAGCCCAGCTTTTAATTATTTTATTTTTTCTATTCTTGAGGAGTCCCTCCATCTGCTGGGGCAGAGGTCATGAGGCGGTAGAAAGTGCCACCTTTGATTTGACAACAGTTCCAAGTCCCTGCTCTGTTGGGGATTGTGGCTCATGAGCCATTACTGCTGAGCCATAAAATACTTTTAAAATATCTAAATATAATGAAGTGACAAGAAGAAAAAAGGAAAAGGGAAAATCCATATGTCCAGAGGAGCTTTTGCTTATACAATCTAAGCTGTTCATTTATGGAGACATGTGAGGTTTTGCTGTTAACTCTCACGTTTCACTTCGCTAACTGAAACCCCTGCGTCTCTACACGAGAAGTGATCAAAAATGGGCGAGAGCTTGGATAGTCATCTCATCCACTGATTTCCTCAGAGAAGCTCATCTGTTTCTATTTTTAAAGAAATAGAAACTTTTCCATGGAAACTTTTCCAAAGAAGTCGAACTTCATTTTCTCGTATGGGCTTTCAAAAGAACTTAATGTCATTTTTGCGTTTTGGATTCTCGCCTACGAGGTATAAACAAATCGTCTTTGAGGCAAGTCTCATCACAGAGCACACCCCGGTCGTCAGTGGCACAGTCTGTGTCAGCCTTTCACCGCAGCTGCCTCGTCTTGTCCCCCTAGGCCCGCGCCTGCTGGAATGCTCCCCGTGCCCCACATGTCTGAACGCACCAAAGAGCTTCCGGCGGGGCCACGCCCTCCCTCCCTGGAAAGAAACAGCTGCCTATAGAACATCAGAACAATTCTGACTCAGGCATGACTCAGCTCTTACAGGACCTGTGTTCTCATTTCTCCTTGATAAGGCCGGTGCTCTGCTCCTACTTGTAGAAATATGTGTCCCCACTTCTCCCCGCTCCAATTTCAAGGGAAAAAATCCCTTTCAAGGGGATCATTTGTAAGATTTTCTTACAGAATTCTTGCTGTGGATGGTTTTTCTCCCCTTGTCATTGCCCCAACTATCTCCCCTTTCCCGCAAATTGCTGTCTGGATGTCTCTCTCTCACCCCAATTTTCTCAGAGTTTGGGATTATCAATCTAAAATTAGAGGTGAGAATTCATCAGTATTATTGAAAAAACTCTGCAGTTATTTCTTTCAAACTTGATTGTTTTCCTTTTCAAATATTTTCCTTCATTGTGAAATAATCAAAGCATTGATGAGTGTTTCTGTTTAAGTCTTTGAAAGGACACTTCACTTTAACCTTACCATTACTGTGATATAGAATGGTTTTTTTCCTTCTGCTGATTTAAAAAGCTGATATGAAGCTGCAAAATGCTGAAGAGGGCACCCCTGCTTCGGAAAAGGAGAAGGGACAAAACTGCAAGACAGAAACACCTGGCAGAAAGAGGCAAATTGAATCTTTGTTGATTTTTCTTTTATGACTTTGACAATTGTTTTTTCCTTAAAAAGAAACGAAAAAGAGAACCTACCTAAAATATTAATGCTATTTTCAGAGTTCTAGGATAATCCAGAACACAGTCATTGTTAAAGAAAAGGAAAGAGGTTTCATTTCTGGTAGTGGATCCCCTCCGCTGATTTGCATATTCTTGGACAAGATAAGTTGTATGAAGCGGCCTGGAATTCATTCAACAGGTGGAAAATAGCAAGTACAGTAATTAGCTAAGCGGTCAGAAGAACTACCAGCTGAGGTCTGATTTCTCATCGAGAGAGAGTGTCTGACACAGGTTCCACTGAGCATGCTTGTAAGAGTCTCACATTCTAGATGCACTGAGAATGCATGCATGGAACACACACACCCCGCCCCAACAACCACACCCCAATCCACCCTGGCGCACACATATTCTAACACGGTCACAACACAGCATGCTCCCAAGCCTTCAAGCTTCTACAGCCCTCAGCCAATAAGCTGCCAAAGAGATGCCCAAGCAGCAGTTGAAGTGGGCCTGACCTCTGGTACCTATGGCTACTCCACAGAACTTCCTGTGACCCCTAGGGACTTAGAGCAGGCCGAGTGATGAGGGAGGTGGCCAGAGGCTGCCGGACAAGCCCCAGAGAGTCAGTCTGCTTCCTGCCCTCATTTTCCCTCAAACTCTCACCTTCCTCTGGAGACCATAATAACCCTGTTTTGGGGGCTCAGATAGGCCATGCCACCCAGGAGTAACCTCAGCAGAACAATGGTTCTAAAATTATCTAACGTTCTCTTGGCTTTCTGACTTTTTAAAAAATTTGTGTTTTGTCTCTACATCCTTTTGTTACAAGTGGAATATTGTGCTTAAGCCAGGCAGGCAACGTAAAGCTATGACTTCAAAGCCATTCCTTGATAAAACATCAAAACAGCCCAGAGTGAACCAACTGTTATCTGTATTTCTACAGATAATTAACTGAAACTCAGTGCTCAAGTTGCTACTGGGAGTTTCTGCAGGCAAGGTCATTCTCATGGTGCTACTTGATTTTGTTTCTGTGTCTCTTATATCTTGTCAGGCAGGGAGGAGTTTGGATAGTCCTTCAATAAAATTCCATATTGACGTGCAGAGGGAACTTGAATTTCTGCTTGGCCTAGCAGAGGCCTGACACAGATACTTTCTCCTTAAGGCGGGAATGTCTTTCTCTCCACCCTAAAACACCACCACCTGTACCTTTTCCTTGTTCTTTCCTTAGATTAGAGTAGGTAGCAACGTACTTCCTAACACAAGTGTCAGACATACTGCTTTTTCGACTTGGCTTTATAAAATGTGATGATACTAAATCCACAAATCCACTGTGGATTTGCCAATCTCATGGGTACATAACTGAGTTCCTTGCTCATCTCCCGACTTTCAAACTCCAGCCCACTGAGTCCCCTAGCTTGAGTCAAGCCAATGGCCTCACCATTCCAACCCCGCCTGCGTTTTTTCCACTCCCCACCTCCATGCATTGCCCATTCATCAAGCCCCATCTCCTTTTAAGTTGGGAAACTCACCTTAAAGCCCACCACCTCTTCCAAGCAGCCTCCCTTGATTAAGTGAGGATGAAGAAACCTCCAAAGCATGACCGACAAACTCTCAATAAACAAGAACACACGCACACCCCGAAACAAACACAGAAACTCACAAAAAGAGAAAATTACACATTCTCTACTTTCAAATTGTAAAGCTCCTATGGGGTTAAGGAGATCAATTTTACAGCAATAACCAATTAATTACTTCAGACAATGAAGTATTTTTAACATTCTTGGGGGTTACTCAGCAAAACACTCTGCTGTATTATTTCTTTTGTACATTCTTTAATCCTTTTTTTCTTCTCAGCTTCCTGAGTGCGTAACTGAAGGGAACTGCCACTCACTGATATGGACAAGACTAAAGTAAGTTGGTCTTCACACCTTGCGGTGGTGGATCACACCGCCCAGGAAGAATTCACAATGAGATTGGCAAATGACTTAACCATCTAGATTTCTCATCAGGAAGCTTTAACGACTTTTCATGCCCACATACTTCCTGGTCAAACAAGTCTGCTGTGTTGGGATAAAGGTCATTCTAGACAAGCCCCTGCTGAAAGAACTGGGCAAAGGTTTCTGACAAGACTGAACGTCCAGCCTCAAATAAGGCTGTTGAAGAGCCTGGGGCTCTCTGAGGAGCACTGGATCTGAGACAATCACATCAGGAAATAGAAAGAGACATATGTGCTGTCTCGGAAAGCTGCCCTCTCAGGTTGGTGTTAACGCCACTTGCGGAGGACCGAGAAACTTGCAGCATAAAATGACCAGAACAAGGAGAAACACAGATAGGATGGCAATAGCCGGCAACTCGAACATGGCATCAAACACCACTGCCACAGAAGCTTTCTAGCTATAAGCCACACTATGCAACCTTTAAGCAAAACATTATTGATTTTGTGGTTGTAAAAACATACCTTCAACTGCAGAACTCAGTTTTATGACACCTTGAATAAAAACAGAAAGTGGCAGTTATGTAATGGACCCAAATTACCTTTTCCAGTCTTCTCATAACACACACATACTTCAGACCTGGATTTTTTGGGGGCATTTCAAGAACTTAACTAAACAAATACCAACCTCAAAAATAAAATAAGTTTTCGTCCTGATTAGACCTCCTGGGTGTCTTCGTTTCTCCCACTAAAACACTTTGAGGAATTTTTCACTAGACATGGAATCAGATGCGTTTTTGGATGAGACAAAGGCCAAGTGTGTTTGAGTAACTATTCCTGTATATAAATTATGCTGGATTATGGATCTATAATACTTCACACAATAGGACACGAGGGAGCAGCCTTTCTTTTTTAGTACTGTGCATAGAGATCATTTTGTGCATGTTGGGACAGAGTTTCTGTTAAAATATATATAAAAGGTGGTTAAAAATCATGGTGTGATCTGGCAACTTTCTTCTCTAGGGTGGCTGGGCCAGAGGCCTTTTCTTGGTCTGATGGGTTCAGCTTTCAGCTCCCTGCAGGTCAGAGTGTGAACAGGCTATCTGAGTATGTCGAGTCATTCACCAAGAAAGTCAATATCCTTGACTGAGATTCATGTGCCTTTTTGGTGAATCCAAAGGTGAAAATACTAAACTAAGACAAATTAGCCCTGGTATAATCATTTGACTTAAGACATATTTTTCTGTAAGTCATTGTTTTAAATAAATAATATTCCCCAATCTCTATGTGATAGTCATGATCCTTCAGGCGGAACAAAAATGTGTGCAGTTTCATTTGGTTGAAATCCCGGTTCTCTTTCAAGCTGGAGGAGTTTCCAATTAAAAATGGAAACAAAACTCCCTTCAACACTGGTCAATCAAATTGGTATCAGCATGAACATATTGGTTTTAACAGATTATGTTCACAAAGAGACAAACTTGCTGTCCATTATGACTTTCTGAAAAAGCTGCTTTTAAGTTTCCTATTGAATTTCACCTTTCCTGCAGAACAGTGGTGTCTGGGCCAGCGGTGAACAAGGAATTCTCCACAGGAGAAAGTATCCATATATATGCACACACGTTTATTGTAAATTTTGCTGATATAAAGGATAGGTAGCACACAATCTACAAATAACAATGAAATATACAGTATCCTTTTTTGTTTTTGTTTTTGAGAGACAGGGTCTCGCTCTGTTACTCAGGCTGGAGTGCAGGGGTGTGATCATAGCTCACTGCAGCCTCGAACTCCTGGGCTCAAGCGGTCCTCCCTCCTTGGCCTCCCAAAGTGTTGGCATTACAGGTGTGAGTCACCGTGCCTGGCCATACAGTATTCTTTATGGCAACTTCCATACAGTGAATGGATTCTCAGAGAGTGCTTTTGTTGATTTTGGCCAAACTCTTGTATCTGCAGCCAGCAGTTCAACAACAATTGGACAAAATCACATATTCAGTTGCATCCCAAGCTTCTCTTTTCCCAATAAATTTATTGTCATTACATCTTTTATGTGATCTACTCTTAAATTATTTTTCACTTTCATATAAAATTATTTTCATTAAATTAAAACCTCTTTCAGCTTCAACACTATGTCAATACCTGCACTATGGCCTATTCAACACTGAATGTGGAGTTGGGAAGAGATGTACAGTGGCCACCACCAGCATGTGGCACTTCCACCTTACAGGGACAGTCGGTGTGAATAATCTCAGGGGTATGGGTGGTAAAATGTAGTCAAACAATTAGGAACTGATGAGTTTTAAGTATCTATTACTTTTGTTTTGGTATAATTTATTTTATTGTAAGCTTATATAATTTAATTTGTAATAATGGGCTTACAAAATTCCTGAAATTATAACAACTGGCTCTTGTGAGCTGGTATGAACTGGCTTTAGGGCACCACTGTCATAACTGATGTTTCTTTCCACTCAGGCACAAAGAAGAAAATCTTGAACTTCAGAATACTTTCTGAGATATTCATAAAGGGGGTTGTAATTTAATTGAACAAGCCAAATGGGAGTAAGTTTAGCATTTGCTATTATTTTGACAGTCATTTCAAACTCTCTTAAACATGTCATTGCAAAAAGACACTATACATACATTACCTTGGAAATAACAGTCATTGACAATCAACTAAGAACACAACATAAATGGATTTGACATTCTTTTGGTCAAGCAACTAAACCAAGAGGCAAAGTCAGGGACAAATAATTGGCTTATTAAGCAATAATCTCATCTTTTCAAACTGTAGAATCTTTATACACATCAGAATATTAATTTTTTTAGCCACATTCATGTTTGTGTATAATCACGGTGTCAGCAAATGTCGTTCAAATGAAAAGACAACAATGTACTCTAATCAGTGTGTAGAAACAGGCTCTATGCAAGAAAACAAGAAAATTTAAACAGATTCTTTTAGAAGGTAGGGGTGGTGGTGGAGGGGAACCCAATAATGCATTTATTGAGTTGGGGAAGAAAGGTAAGTTCAAATACAAAAGCCTGACTTTAAAACTCTAATTATAAACATTAGTCTAATAAAAACATGTGATTCATTAGCTCCATATGGGCTTTTCTTATATCTTTAAACCCCAAATCAAATTTTTTCTCTGTAGTTGGTTAAGTCTTTATATTGGGAAGTAACTATGTCATAGTGAAAATCTGGAATTAACTAAACCTAGTTATATAGCTTATATTAACATGATACACAAAGTTGTACAATGAGAGGAAAAGATATTATTTATCTAAAATATGAATATTAACATTTTTTAAAAATTTGAGTAGTTAGGAAGTGATTGATGTTGATGTTTAAAAGCTACACATAGCACTGCTGACTTCCAGGACACACAATAGACATTATCTGGTGAGCAGCTGACACTGACATTACCTGGAATTCAGGGTAAGCCATAATACATATATATATATATATATATATACACACACACATACACAGCGGATCCTACCACCCCCCTCATTTACTTCTTCATAGTCTGCAGAAGTGTTTGAAATAAAATTGAAAACAAAAGAGAAAAGAAAAAGAAATCCGACTATTTTTCTCTGAACTCAGTATCTTTAACATAGCAAAATTTCTAAGCTTGAGGTGATTTGTGCAGCCTATTTCCATTATCTCCTGCAAATCAGAGGCAATCACTAGCCAGGTATGTTTTCTGCCATAGTTCTCCAGTTCCAAAATTATTCTACTCTCTTTCCTACCACTTTCACCTAATGATTAATTTCAATTGATCTAAAATGATTCATAGGAGAAAAGGTCAGGTTAAAATAATTCATACTAAAGTGTGAATGACTAGGGCTCACTAAGACCTTCCAATGACATCTCATGTTGAAATACCAAGCAAATTTTTAACCCTGGCCAACAAGGTCCTACATGATACATCCCTCCCTATTTTCCTATTTCTTCTCCGTCATCTCACATGACTTTCTTCCTTATTCAAGATGCTTTAGCCACATCTTCTTCTCTCTGTGTTTTGCAATGTTAGTTCCTTTCTGCCCCGGGCTAGTGTACTTGCTGCTCCCTCTGGCTTGAATGCTGTCCCCTAAACTGCTAAATCTTCCTACAGCTAGGTCTTTTTCTTTATTCAGATTTTTCTTCACGTGTAACTTCCTCAGATAGTCTTCCTTGATTACTGTATTTAGACCAGCTCCAGAAATAACTTCCTCCTCCATTGCTCTCTCTTATTTTCTTATAGCATTTATCACTGTTTGAAATTATCTCATTGATTTATCATTTGGTTCCTTGTTTGCACCTGTCTTCCTTATGAGCAGAATATGAGCAGAATGAGAGCAGGAACCTGGTCTGTCTTGTTTGCTGCTTTTCCTAGCATAGAGCAAATATGCAATAAATATTTGTGGAATGAAAAGTGATCATTCCCAAGTGTCCTCAGGGAGGATCTTACCAATCTAATAAATGTACTTCAAGTGTGATTTTACTTGTGGCTATTGTTGAGCAAAGCCTTCAGATTTCATTATATGACCACTGTCTGTTTCTACTCAGAAGGTGGTCTTTATAAGGGTTAGTAAAGACCTATGTATAGAGTGAGTATACATAAGTGACAGTAGATATTTAGGTTTTTCAGGGGTATAATACTGGCAAGGTCTCTGAGAAGTAGGTTTATCAACTACTTGGAGGCAAGATTATGCCCTAAATGGACTTCAAGGAATATTAGGTAATAAATTTTATATCCAAATATCTCTGGAATCTACAGTTCTCTTGTCTCCACTGTTATCACCCCAGGCCAAATTATTATAGGAATGTCCACAGGAACCTGTATGATAAGGCACAGACAGAGAAAGAGGAACTAAAAAAGAATCATTCCTTTTTTAATATCCCTCTTCTCTTTTTTTTTGAGACAGAGTCTCTCTCTGTCGCCCAGGCTAGAGTGCGGGGACATCAGCCTAGCTCACTACAACCTCAAACTCCTGGGCTCAAGCCATCCTCCTGCCTCAGCCTCCCGAGTAGCTGGGACTTCAGGCATGGGGCACCACGCCTGGCTAATCTTTCTATTTTTAGTAGAGACGGGGTCTCACTCTTGCTCAGGGCTCAGGCTGGTGTCAAACTCCTGAGCTCAAGTGATCCTCCAGCATCAGCCTCCTAGAGTGCTGGGATCACAGGCGTGAGCCACCGCGCCCAGCCAATATCCTTCTAATTCACTCCTATACTGCCGCTGGAGTGGCCTTTTTAAAAGGTCAATGATATCCCTCAAATTCTTAAGATAAAGATCAATTAAGCCTTGAGGTGACCTGCAAAGCCCTTCATGATATCATCTATAGCAGAATAAAAATGTTCCTGCCCTGGAGAAGCAGAAGCTCTGTCCCCTTCCCTTGCATCTGCATGAGCTCTGTGACAACTTTGGCTGTTAAAGTGCAGAGGAAGTGATACCGTCTCCCAGCCCTGTGGCCAGTCCTCTGGTCTCTGGGAACCCCGACCCACCAAGTTAGAAGTCGGACACTGCTGTGATGGAGAGGCCACGTGCAGGTGCTCTGACGAAACATTAGCTAAGCCTAGACTTCAAGGTTAGGCAGAGGGCAGAAGCTATAAGGCCTTGAGGAGACTGTCAGTGGAGGCTGGGAGGACAGAAAACTGTCAGTGGAGGCTTGAGAAAAGGCAACTCTTTTGATGTAGTGGCAGAGAGTTTGGCAACATTATCACCTATAGTAATGTGGAAAATGGAAAAGGTACCTAATGAACCCATGGATTTTAGTACAGAGACTTCCAGGCAGAATGCTTAGAGTGCCAATTTTTTTTTTTTTTAAAGTCCATACACAATAAGGTGCAGGCAGAGAAAAATGAGTCAAAAAAGAACTATTCAGTTTTCAAGTAAAATTTAGAGAAAATATAAAGAGCTAGAACTTGTGTAAAACAAAAACAAAAACAAAACAAAAATTGGTTTCACATTCCTAGGGCATGGCTGTAAAACCCTTTTTTATGACTTCAAAAATACTTAAGCGTGTATCTCATAGAGTTTCTAAAATAGGCAAAAAGGCTTATAAGAATCCTAAGGGTGTTGTCCCCCCTGGCACCCTGACTCTGAGCCAGGGCCAAAGAAGGGCTTATCTTGAAGAGAATTGTGGATGTGTGTTTTGTTTAATAGAATGAAATTTAACAAGATTCACAGGAAGCGCGTGAAGGAGCTTAGGAAATTTCAACCCAAAATATGACTCCTTGGTATAAAGAGTATTTTGAATTAAAGGCCCTTAGAGATCAACGGGCATTAGAAGGGGTTTTCCCTCTATCCACATAAAACCAGACACATCAAAAAGGACAACTGACTTCCCTTCCCCTCCCTGCTATCTCACTATATTGTAGGAAAGAAGATCAAGAATGCAACCAGACTTACCCCAAATCATTTAAAGATAATACCTGTCTCTCAGGTTAATTTAATTTCCAAAGACGATCATTTACAAGTCAATCTGTTTCCCCCATCCATTCATCCTCCCTCGTACCCACTTACTGCCCCTCAACAGAATTACCCACATTCCTCATCTGCCCCTCCCCTCTAAAATGAAGGTATATAAGCTTCTGGACCCCATTGGGATATCGGGCAATCACTCTGTGATTCTCCCTGTGTGCACAGTAAATAAATTTATAATCTCTTTCTCTTATTAATCTGTCTTAATAAGAGAGTTTCTCCTCACCCCCACACCCACAAAGATTACAAGAGAAGTATATGAGTGGACACATTATCAGCTTGGATAAAGTGAGCAGAGATAGTTGAAAGTGCAAAGAATCCTTAGGGCCCCCAAACTTCTATGGGCAGGAAATAGGCTGAGAAGATTATTCAGCTGCAAGTGTTACTTCTTATGGAGAAGAGATACTTCAGAAGGTGCAATGAGAGTCTGGAGAAACCAAGAGCTGCAGAGAATCATTTCTGGGGAGCAGGACAGGGTCCTCCAGTCAAGGAACTGGCAACGTGGGTTTCAGAATTGCTAGGGCAATGCCTGGCATGTGCCTGTTCTTCCACTCTTAGAGCAGAAGTATTCAGGGCAAATACCTTTTCTTTTTAGTTCATAGATCTTCATCTTGAGAGAAATGATACTAGACAACAGCATCAAATGAGCCCCATCCTCCTCAGAACCTTATTTAGATGGTAAGAACTTGGATCTCAAGCTTGAGCTTGGGATGAGACTTTTTAGGTCTTTTAGAGTTAGTGAGTATATTTTGCCTTACAGAGGATGTGAATAATTTATATCCTGAAGATGAACCGTGGCTGACTAAAGATGGTCACAAGTTATTTGAAACTCTTCCCATTGACAGGTGGCATCTCTGTCATTCCCCTTGATCTGGGTGGGCTCTGTGATTTTGGCTGACAGAATATGGTGGAAATGATGCTCTGCCAGGATCTGGGCCCAGACCTTAAGACCTCCCGTCTCTTGGAACTTTCTCTGGGAGCTCTGAGCTGACATGTAAGAAGCTGCAAGGCTAGAGGTGCCACTTATACGTGCCTTGGTCAATAGTTACAGCTGAGCCCACACTCTCAGCCATTGAAACCAAGGTGCCAGGCACGTGAATAATGCTATCTTGGACTCTCTAGACCAGCCCAACTGTGATGGTTAGTTTGTGTGTCAACTTGACTGGGCCATGGGGTACCCAGATGTTTGGCCAAGCATTATTTTGGTTTTGTCTGTGAGGGTGTTTCTGGACAAGGTTAACATTTGAATCAGTAGACTGAGTAGAGCAGATTGTCCTCCCTTATGTGGGTGGGGCTCATCCAATCAGTTGAAGTCCTGAGTAGAACAAAAAGGCTGAATAAGAAAGAATTCTCTCTTGTTGCTGGGACATTGGTCTTCTCCTGCTTTTGGACTTAGATGGACTTGAACTGGAACTTATACCATTGCTCTTCTGGTTCTCAGGCCTTTGGACTCAGAATGGAACTATACCATTGGCTCTCCTGGGTCTCCTTGCTGGTTTGCTTGCTGACTGCGGACCTTGGAACTTCTCAGCCTCCTTAATTACTGAGTCAATTCCTTCTAATATATGTGTGTGTGTGTGTGTGTGTGTGTGTGTGTTGTACGTATGTTTGTTCCATTCTGTATATAGATTCTGTTTCTCTGGAGGACTTTGACTAATACACCAACTTCTAGCTGAATATGGGACAGAAGAATCACCCAGCTGAACCCTGCCTAAATTCCTGACTTGAAATCATAGGGTACAATAAAATGATTGTTTTTAAGCTGCTATACTTTGTGGTAATATGGTATGTAGCAACAGGTAACTGACACAGTCAACTGTGCCTAAATTTTCTGACTTCACATGTGCCCTGTCCCTTAGCTGTCTGTGCTCCAGCCACACCCTTTCAGTATCAGCACCTGCTGTCCCTCATTCCTCTTGACCCTTCAGCTCTTTCTTAGCTTATGAGGATTTTCTCAGGGAAGTTCTCCCCATCCTCTAGATTAGTCCCTTTGTTACAGCACATTCTCCCACAAGAACTGTGTTTCTTTCTTTCAGCACAATTATCTCTGTGATTATTTGATTCATGCCAGTCTCCACCTCTAGATTGTAAACTCCATGAGAACAAAGAGCAAGACTCTTTTTGATCATCAATGAATTCCCAGAGCTCAGCACCGTGTCTGGACATAGTAAGTGCTGAATAAATATTTGTTAAGTAGATGAATGGAATACTTGATGCAGCTGATAAGGACTCCATTCTCACCACAGCTTTTAATAACTGTGCCACCATTCTTCTCTTCACACACTGTGAAAATTTGGATTCCCAGCCATTGTACCTCGGGAAAGACAGTGTGACTTAATATGAGGCCACTGCTCCTGCTTTGCTCTTGTGTGGGAAGGCAGCTAAGCACAACTAGAGTTGCTGAAGTTCCTTTTCATAACCTCTGGGGAAGAGCAGTCATACAGGAGCCTCTGGGTATGCGTGGGCACAGGAATGCAGAGAGAAAAGAGCAATCAGTGCTTGCTCACATTTATGCCTTTGGTGGAAATAAGGTGCTTTCCTGAGAGTCTAAAGAAAATTGTGGGCACTGAAATTATTTAAAGTATTTCTAAATTTAAGTTTAGAAAGAATTTATTGCTAGATCGTGAACTTTTTTCCACCCTAACCCTTCATTCTAAAACTGGAAGAAAGAATTGCTCCATCATGAGTCCTGATAGCTAGGAAAATTCTGTACCTTTCATAACCACTGCTCCTAGAATTGTTTCTTAATACCTAATCTGTACTCCTGCTGTTTAAAAATGCATTCCCCTACCTAGTTAGCCCTGTGGATATGGAAAATAAATGCTCCATTGGATATAGTCTTAATAGTATTTCTTTTTTTTTTTCCTTTTTAGAGACAGGATCTCACTCTGTTGCCTAAGCTAGAGTGCAGTGGCATGATAATAGCTCACTGCAGCTTCAAACTCCTGGGTTCAAGTGATCCTCCTCCCTTAGCCTCCCAAGTAGTTGGGACTATAAGCGTGCCACCATGCCCAGCTAAATGTTTTTCATTTTTTGTAGAGACAGGGTCTCACTATGTTGCCCTGGCTGGTCTTGAACTCCTGGCCTCAAGTGATCGTCCTACCTCATTCTCCCAAAGTTCTGTGTTTACAGGCATGAGCCATCACACTCGGCCTGGAAAGAATCTCTCTTAAAATGTTTTGGTTCTACTTAAAGATCAGTTGGTCATTTTTGCTGTTAGTGAAATAAGCCCAGGTCTCTATAAGTGCCCTTATAATTTCCATTTCATAATTTTAAAAGTAATTCCTTTACTTCATTATATTTCTTTTAACAGTAGCCTCCAAATGGGTCTGGGTACAGTATTTCATTAAATGGGTTTAGCAGAGTTCCAGCTGGAGAAAGGAGGATTTCCATTTAACCCATATCGTTTTAGTAAGTTCTCACACTCTGAGATTCTGCCCATTTCCACTTCTATGATTTGTCCTCCCTCCCTGAGTACACAATACTGCATTTGTCCCTTTTGAACATGCAGCAGATTAAAGGTCTGGGCAGGAGGCAGATGTAGGCACACCTTTGATCTCTCATCCTTGGAGGTTAAGGGAGGGCAGACACCTGGCGGCTGCTGAGCTGGAAACAAAACACAGGCCCGGACTGGAATTACCTTAAAGGGAGCCACAGCTCCAACCGCAGAGGCAGCTGGAAGCACTGAGTGGGCTCCGAGGCAAGAGAGCCCCGTGGCTGGGCAAAGGACGCAGCAGAGTCCTAACGATGTGACCCAGGTTAGCTGGGGTTGGCTAGAATAACCCTTCGTAGGCAGAAAGACCTAGGAAAGCCGCTAGGAAGTACCAAGCAGGTGCACTACGAAAAAATGAAAAGTAAATCTTTTGTAAATAATATTGCAAAACTTCCAGCTGTGCACAAATTCAGAAAGGCAATTTTGATGGCAAGGCAGGAAGCTTTCACAGAAAGGATTTTCAAACCTTTTTCCTTTGCGGAACTCTCTTTTGATTAAATTTTTCACCTTTGCACTAGGATGCTGTGAACGTTGTTAGTCAAAAAACCAAACCAAATCAAAACAAAAACCGAGACCCGCGTTTCCTGTGATTCTTCGGTGAAACTGCACTGCCCCCTGGCGTTCGTGTGCTGTTGTTGCTCCACCACGTGTAAAGCCCAAAGAACAGCCAAGCGGAGGAAGGACGCGGCTTCCAGTTTGACTCTACACGGAGAAACCTATGTGATAGCCCAGGATCAGAAAACACAGCTCCAAACTTCAAATCTAGACCTGGTTTGACAAGACATGCAATGAAATTTTGAAATTAAGAATCCTTCCTTGTCCATCCTCAGTAGAATCTCCTAAGTTGATCAAGTAGCTCGGAAAAGAAATTGATCGGATTCGAATCTGCCAATTTTTCCCATACGAAGCGTTACGTGAGCGGCGGCTGCCGCACACCTGTTTTCAGAGCCAACTCAAATGTCTCCTGTGCTGTAAAAACTTTCCTGAGCTCTCAGCAATTGGTACATTGCAGGTAACACACGCCTCTCTCTGCCTTCGTGCTTCTCTCTCTGATGGAAAGCGAAGGGGGGATTATACCTGAGTTGCCTTCGTAGCCCGCGAGACTAGCGTAGTGGCATATCCTGGACTCTTTCAAAAGGAGCCAGGGCCAAAGAAGACTGCGCTTGACCTCTACATTTAGTGGCCGTTCTGATTCCAGTACCTGGACCTGCGAGAGTAAGTTGGGGCCTGAGAGGGTCCCTTCCTGTCCTGTTCCAGGGCGGAGCTCTACCCCCAGGCCTAGGCCAGAGCTGGAACTGCGGCTAGGAGGAGAAGTCAAGGCCAGACTTGCATGGCCCTGGTTCATTTCAGAGTTCAGAATATGCCATTGTGAAAACATGATTTTGAGCTGAAGACATTTGAGAACAGGCTCATTTCTGAACTCCCTTATCTGCCTACAAGGGGAGCCTCCCGAAAGAACTCAATTGTCATAAATCTCCTCCCCTAGAGTTTCTGCAACCAAGGAAGACTGACTTTATCATCAGAGAGAAGCCAGAAACACACCTAAACAGGCATTGCCACAAAACTATAATATCTCCCATCTATTCTCCTAAAGGCCCATTATCTTTCTTAAACTTCATTTGTTTTTCCTTAAATGCCCTTCTTTCCTGCTCTTCCCCTGTTAAGATGGCATATAAGCCCCGGATTATAAGCACCTTCTTGAGTTACATTTTTCTGTGAACTCTGGTACCTACATGAATAAAAATCTGTCTTTTCTCCTGCTAATCCTGTGTAAGTTAAATTTGCAGTTAAATCCCTCTTGAACCTAAGAGGGTAGAGGAAAAGTTTTTCATCTCCCAGGCTTTTCTCTGGGCCTTTGGCCAAATATTGGACTCCACTGTGCTAAATCTCTGCTCAGGTCCTCAGAACTATCTTGGCACCTTGTGCCAGGGCATCCTCCATTGGAGCAGCTGTGGCAAATAAATCCACCATAAATCAGAAGTAAAATGCTCCATGTAATATTCAACGTGTTAATATTTGTAGAGTATCTTTGAACAAGGTCTGACAAATACAAGTGCTAGATAAGTGTTTTTTTTTTTTACATTTTTTATTTTTGAGACAGGGTCTCTCTGTGTCTCAGGGCTAGAGTGCAGTGGTGTCATCATAGTTCACTGCAACCTCAAACTCCTGGGCACAAGCGATCCTCCTGCCTGCCGAAGTGCTAGGATTACAGGCATGTACCACCATGCTGGGCCTAGATAAGTGTTTATTAAATAAAAATGAATATTCACTGTATTGTATAATTTCAGTCTTTAAGACAAGACAATGCAGACCAGTTTTAGGGTTCCACACCTTCTAGATGTTTTTCTTATTTTGCACTGCATCTTTAAATCTTGCGCATATGATGATGGAAGAAGTGTATATTGTTAAAAAAGCTAAAAATTTTTATTGTTGGAATAAGATGGTCAAAGTCGGATCATTTTAACTAACTTCTGTATTTTGAAGTATAACTGGAAGTGCATTTTTAAACGTGTGCAAGGCATCTTCAGACTTGAAGATGGAATAGCTGGATGACTAGAGAGATAAGCGGTGCCAATAACCACTAACAATGGTGCAAAATTATACATTGTGGGAGCCTGGAAATATATATTCTTTTTTAAGAGAAGAAGAGACTAGAAAATTGAGCCCTCTAATGCAATTTCAAAAGGCATACAATCATCAACGAGCCCCGTGGGGCTGGCAGAGCGCACTCTGACTTCCTGGGAATTTCACTGCATTCCAAGAAAACCTGGCAACCGACAACTTCCTATTTCCCCAATTATTCCCCAAGTTGTTTTTTGGTAGTTGTCAGCTAAATCTTTACATGAGTGCAATATCCACTGTGCAGAAATGCATTCATCTTAGAGGTTTTCATTTTCATTTGGCAAAGGATATGCAAGAATGGTGATTGACATTCTCAAAGCCTAAAAGTGAAAATTCAAGGGTATGTTTTCTACAAGCACAATCAAGCATATTGTAGTATTATTATCTTTATGAGAAATTTCTAAGTAATATCAATGTCCCTAAATGTAAATCATAATTCTGATTATACATGCTTATATTAACCATATCCTGAAATTAATATTTGCCAACTGTCCTGTAAGCAAAATGTATAAACTTTCTTTGATAGATAAATCATCTAACATTAGCTTTTCCATAACTAAGCACACTGAGATCAAGGTCAGTCTGTTAGTTTTATTTTAGTTTACCTGATTAAGGACAACTGAAAAGGTTAAGCTGCTCAACTCTTGATTGAAACTGTTTAATAGCCTACCATTGCTCTTTGCAAAACTTTCAAAATCCTTTATGTGGCTTACAACATTCTGGGTTATCTGAGTGAGCCCTTATTACGTCTAGTTTTGTCTTGGACCACTCTTATCCCTTCTCCCTCCTTCTCCCCCTACCCATCCCTGTGTTCTAGCTACTGGAGCCTGCTTTTAATATTTCACTTTTTATTCTCATTCCTGCCTCTGGCCTTTGCTCTTTGCTGTTCCCTCACCTGGAATTCAAGGGAGACTTCTCTTAGGAAGAGGCAATTTATTTTCTCTGACCACAAAGCTCATGGTTGCCCTAGGATCACAACAACCCTATTTCTCTCTCTTTGTAGCACTTGTAACAACTGTAAAGATTATATGCATAAACATTATGGAAAAAAAAAGGTCTCAGATTTTCTTCTCTTTGAAGTCAGGGTAGAGGCTGGGTCATTGTTATTGCTGTGGTCAGGGCAGAGGCTGGGTCAGTGTTATTGCTATGTCCTCAGGAGTAACCTGGTGCCCGGCACACAGTAGTGCTCAGTAAGTGCTTGTTAAATAAAGGGAAGAAATTCTTAATTCCACCTGACTCTTAAATTGGCAATTCATGTTTCCCTGCTTCATGGCTGCACTTGAGCAGAAATGACAACCACGCCATGGATGCTGATAATTTAAGTCTGAGATGAAGCCAGTTATTTTAATAAAGGTAGAAAATAGATTTTGAATTTGTACTCCCCAAGAGCTTTTTAAAAATTTCATTATTTTAAAATTTATTTTTATTTTATTTTTCTTTAGAGACAGGGTCTCGCTCTGTCACCCAGGCTGGAGTATAGTGGCGTGATCATAGCTCACCACAGCCTTGAACTCCTGGGCTCAAGAGATCCTCCTGCCTCGGCCTCTCAAAGTGCTAGGATTATAGGTGTGAGCCACTGAGCCCAGCCCCTAAGAACTTTTTAAATCGATATTTTCTTCCATATTTACTCAAATGATGGAAGTATAATCTTTAAGAGAACCTAAACTAATATAGTCTTAATGAAGTAATTCCATTTTTTAGAATCTATTTTAAAGAAATAATTATAGATGTTTTTACCCTTGCCCCCATATGGTTTATTCCCAGCACAGCAACAAGAATAATCCTTTAAAAACCAAGATCATGTAACCCCTTTGGTAAAACCCAGAAATGGTTCCTATTTCACTCATAGTAGAAGCCAAATCCTTTCAATTGACAACAAATTATAACATGCATAATTCATGTTATTTATAAATTTTATGTTATTTTCTCTACAGAATTTTCTACAATGAGATATTTGTTCAGAAAAAACAAAAGCATTATTAAAAAGAGAAGAGGGACATTCAGAAATGAGTTTTGGAAAGTTAATGTTCTGTTTATCACTGAAAATAAGTTGTGAAGACTTTAGATTTTTTTAGAAGATTTTTTAAATGGGAGGAAATGTGATCATCACTATTTAGTCATTCAATTACTGATTTCACACGCACACACACACACACACGTGTGCGCGCGCACACATGTATGCGTGAAGAATTTGCTCTTTGACGTCTACATTTCTCTTTCTTAAAAGGTAATGAGAAACAGATAAAACCAGGAAGTGTTTAAGACTTTTAGAGAACTAGACTAAGCACTAGTTCTTATTTTGTATTCCCTTTGACGTCATTGTGTCCTTCCTAATTTTCTTGGTTCAACTGCAGCTGCTCATCCATGGTGTGGTGAGTGCCTCTCCCACGTCAGGGCAGAGTCAGCATCGAGGCGCTTCTCCCCTTCCCGGTGCCATGCCCGGCAAGTCCTTAGCTCCTCTTGCCTGGAGCCTTTCAGTTGTATTCCAACTGGTCTTTCCCTCTTCAGTCTTTTTCCTCTTGAATTCATTCCACGTAGGAGCGACTTTTCTAAGGTACATGTTACTTCCTTACCTAAAAACAGCTCATAGCTCCCTACTGCCACAAGGTCCATCTCAGTCAAGACCCAACCTCGTCTTCCGTTGCTTCCTCCTGTTCTTGGGACTCTCCCTTCCCTTCACACACGGTGTGTTTCTGCGTCTCCACACCTCTGCATGTGCCTGGGAACCCTTCCCCAGTTTTCCAGATGAACAATTTCTTTTCACTTTCGAGGCTCAATTCACTGCCTTTGATAGCGTTGCCCGTCCTCTTCAGGCACAAAACCACCCCCCTACTGTGATCCTTAACACTTTTGTATCTCCATTACAACCCTCACTACACGGTCCTGCCATTCCCTACTGACGTTTCTGTTGCCCTTAGGGACCTGCGCATTCTGTTCTCCTAAAGCACTGTGTTACCTCATGCTGTTGCTCTTTAGAAGTAGTAATTGATGGAAAACCTTGGTTGATAGGATACTCATAAAGAGAGCTTTTCTGGTAAATAGCAGTGGGAATGACTATTGTTAGTACACAAGCTTCTGTTATGAATGACAAGAGGATGATCACTGCTATTGAAACCTCCACCTCCACCACCTGCACCATCCTCACCTCCACCAACCCATCTCCACTTCCACCATCCCCACCATCCCCACCATCCCCACCATCCCACCTCCACCATCCCCACCTCCACCAACCCCACCATCCCCACCTCCACCAACCCATCTCCACCATCCCCACCTCCACCACCTCCACCATCCCCACCTCCACCTCCACCATCCCCACCTCCACCAACCCACCTCCACCTCCACCATCCCCACCTCCACCTCCACCTCCACCATGCCCACCTCTGCCTCCACCACCCCTACCATCCCCACCTCCACCTCCACCACCTCCACCATCCCCACCTCCACCTCCACCTCCACCATGCCCACCTCTGCCTCCACCACCTCTACCATCCCCACCTCCACCTCCACCACCTCCACCTCCACCATCCCCACCTCCACCTCCACCAGCAACACCTCCACCATCCCCACCTCCACCACCTCCACCTCCACCAACCCACCTGCACCATCTCCATCTCCATCATCCCCACCTCCATCATCCCTACCTCTTCCATCTCCACCATCACCACCAAATCCACCACTATCATCAGCCTCACTCATTAGCATTTGTTGAGCACTGCTAAGGACAAGGCCCTGGGTTAGCTGATTTATATACATTATCTCATTCTATCTCTAAAATCTGACCAAAGCTGAGAAAACTGAAGCTCAGAGAGATTAAGTAACATCTTTTCAATTACAGAGCTCCAGGTGGAAGAGTTTGGATTATAACTTGGGTCTCTCTGACCTCAGAGTCTGAGTTCTTCATCACCAGGTAAAATATGTCCTACATTCCAAGTTCCTTAGGAACAGAGGCTATTCATTTTCCTTCCTTTTGTAACTTTTCTTTCAGTGCTTTTCCCCCTGGTGAGAATACAATAAATGTTGAAATTCAATACTAGATGCAAAAGTTGGTAGCCCAATTAGCATCCAGCTTGCTTACTGAGTGTGTGTGTGTGTTTTAATTAAAAAGACATATCATACCATGAATAATTGGTTCTGATGGTCTTTATAAAGCCTCCACTTCAAAAATAGTAACCTGGCTTTTAATCTGTTTTACTCCTCATCTGAAATCCAAAACGTTTTATTTTTGGTCTAGGACAGCAAGGCAAGGGAAATCTGAGATTACACTGAAGATACCTATGTCTATGTCTAAACATGTGATTGCAAAAGAAGACTATAAGGAGAAGATCAAAAGTGAGGAAGGAGTTAAAGGGAAAATAGTGAGTCCTGTATGTCACCTAATGCCCAGAAAGTTGAACAAATTTATGCAAAGGGAGTCCTCAGTACTTTTGTTTTCACTTAAAACTCTAATGAGAAAATCTGCTGCAAAGAACATCTATATCACCTGTCTTTGCCAGCCTCTCCAGGTTACAAGCCATGAACACACAAAATTTTGTATCTGGAAGGCAAACCTGTAGAAACTTGCCCTGGAATACTAGCATGTTCATGGGAACTTGGGGCTAATACATCAGATCTTCCTTGTTACTAATAAGTTACTGCAGCTTACCCCACAGTTTGGTTTCCTTCATTCCTATCATCTCTGCTCACTTCCATCCCCTCCAGCTGACTCATCCGTGCTGCCCATTCCCACTGACCCACTTCACTGTGTACCTCCAACAGTGCTTTCCATTATGCCCTTTGCAGGGCTGTGCTGGCAAATGTTTAACAACAGGCTCTCTGAATGGGGGAGAAGGGACTTCTGGTTTCTAACATTTGCTGATTTCCTTGGTGTCAATACTGCACATAGGTTTTTAGTACCTACCAACTTGACATCAATCAGCTGAAAAAATTCTTAAAAATTTCACAGTCAGCTCTCATGAGCCAGTATGAGTTGGCTCCAGGGTCCTGTGGAATCCTTTCTACTATGAGCAACTCCCTTCTTCCACACTTCTGTCTGAAGGAAACCACGGACTTTTCCTTGATAATATCATTACCCTCAAGCCCTTGCTAATTTGAGGTTGCTCCTCCTTTCCCTTTCAGGAGAAAAGATGGTGAGGTCAGCATACATAAACAAATAAACATTAACTAATTGATTACAAAAAAACACATTTTTATGGTTTAAAATTCAAAATTCAACAGTGTAGTCATTGGAAAGTCTCTGTCCTACCTGTGTTCCCAATCACTGGATTTCTCTCCCTGGATCCAATCAGTGTTCTCAGTTTTCATGTGTTATCAACATACTTTTCCATTGCCATTGCCATTTATAGATCATTTTTCTGTTACCACTACCCTTTATTTTTTTATTTTTTAGCTCCTCAGTCAACTTGATACCACCACTCTTTAGACTCTCTTATTTTGAAGATAATTCCACTCAGACCATTTTCTCTGTCTATATCTACTAACTTCCAGGGTATTTGTCACCTTCTGTAGCGACTGCAGCCCCTGCTTTATTGACCTTTCCATCTCATTCCCTGGGATTTCAATGTTCATGCTTCTGGCCTCACAAATTTCCCCAACTTTACTGATCTTTATCTCTACTCCAGTTCCTCAGCCACCAGCCCAGTCATACCGCAGATGCAAGCATTTCTCAAAGCGACTGGAAGAGTAAAAGAACTCCCTTGGCCACAACACCTTTATCTCACGCCTTGATCACCCCAGCAGTTGTACTGCACCTGCCCCACAGCCACTTGTGAGCTCCAGCACGTCTCCACTGTGCCCCAGTGAATCAGCTCTCCACTGGTTTCAATTGTTGCTACTTGGCCTGGACCCTCAGGGTTAGCCATTTCCACAAGAGCATTCTCTGTCCTCTTACCTGACTGCCACTTACATCTATTCTAAAATTACTCGTTCCCTACAGTGCACATTCCTGGGAAAGTTCTGAATCCATTTCTGTGCTTAAAACCCTTCCATGGCTTCCACGTTTCTAGTGTGTCTGTAACTGTCCACCTCATGGATCTGATGCTTCAGCCTAATTCAGCTACATGCTCTTGTTTGAATACACCTTGGGCTTCCCACCATGGCTTCCATGCCATGTGATGATGAATCCTTCTGCTTGGAAATTATCCTCAGATCTCTGCCTAGCAACATCCCATAGATTTTTCCCCAGCTCACATCACATCTCCGTCACCAGGCCCTCTCATTTGCCCCATCTCTCCCATAAATTCTCATATTCCAGTGTGTGAACTTACTTCTTTTTATAAAACAAAGCGCATTCTGCTCAATGTGATAGTTCTTTTTGGGCCTTATCTTCCTAATAGACTAAATTTCTTGAGGATGCTTTTATTTATAAGTCCCTACAACATTAAATATAATTGCTTTAGAATACATTTTAATTTTTTCTTAAGAACTAGCAAGGACCAGAAATCAAAACAGGGCAAAATCAACATTACAATGTTCTGATAGGTTACGATACCACCCAACTTCATTCTCAGAATACTCAGAATAGGGTTGTTCCCTCCCCCAATTGTCTTAGAAGCTGTTCTTTTCTACTTAAATATAAAACAAAACCCCAGTAAAGGAAAATTTAAGCACTTATTTCTTCTATACATTACCATATATAGGATATTGTATGGCAGATGCATGTGTGGCACGTGTCCAGCTCACAGAACGTGGTCAGTGAAGAAGGAACAGCTGTAACTATCACTGGTGATGCACAGTTTAGTTGTGACAACTGCGTTCATGATCAACAAGGCCCCAGTGTTTTTGCAACAAGTGTTGATTTCTCATCCCCTGCCCACCCCCCGCCCCCAGTGGATTTTTATCTTTTCACAGAAGCTCTTGTTGATGTCCATTCCCTTATAATTATTCCCTAATTCTGTACTAGTTGACCTTCCCAATGTAAAACAGAGTGAGGTCTCTGTAATTATAAAACTGCTTGTGTGACAATGTCATCATTCTTTTTGTTGTGAGAATTAATAGCAACTTTCACTTCCTGAAAAACACAGCTCTGGCTTGAGTACACTCAACGTGTGAAGCCTCGGCAGGAATGACTAAGTACAAACTGCCGGGAAAGAGCACTTGATGACTGTCTGCAGGTTTTAGCATCCCCTACAGCCCAGACACCCCTTGCTTTCTGCCCCTTCCTGACCACTGCACCAACACACGTGCAGCAGGCAGTGGAGAGTATTATGGGTTACCGATAGGGCCTAGGAGCTCTGTGGGGATTGGGCTCTTTAAGAAAGCCAACATAGGGACATGAGGTGTCCTTGTGTTTTCCTTCTATTAGGTTGTGGAGTTGTTTCCCAAGAAAATAGCATGAAGCACGAGCCATTTGCCAAGAGAATAGCATGGCCGTTCCTCACAAGGGGTCTTGGTTGAGGTTGTAGAATCTCTGTGGCTTCCCTCTCTCTAATGGATGGTAAAATATCCATGTTCTCTGGGGGTGGCAGGCCAGCAGTGTGATAGGACAGACTGGCTGGAGACTCCATCTGTCATCTCCATAGGATTGAAACTGTGGAATGGAGCAAAACAAAACCAAAAAGTCACTCCAAATCGCTCAGGATCCAGTGAAGGAAATCACAAACAGAGCAGCCATGAACTCTGTCCTCAGGGCATCCACAGACAGGTGGGAACCCAGACAGGGCAGCAGTGGTGGCCACGGGCTTGAGGGCACAAGAACGTAGTATAGGTTGGTACAGTGACCACAGGGTCTAAATTTTCTGAGGAAAGTCCTGATGTTACATAATCTATTCTGTTGTCAGACAGGCTCTGTTCTTTCACCCTGAAGGCTTAGTCTTTGAAAACTTGGAGGGAAAATATTGTTTGACCTGTGGCCATGCTCTCCACAAACAAACGGTGCCACACATGCGCGCCTGGGAAGGACGCAGAAGGTCGAATCTCCGCTACAAGTTCTGGTTTCCACAAGCCTAGAGAAAGGTGAGTAGAGAAGGTGAAGGAGGTCTCAACGAGATGAAGCAAAGCCTGAAATCCCAGCTCATCTGGAGAGACTCGAAAAAGGGTAGGATTAGCTGTGCCGCCTCCCTGAAAGGAGAGAGCTTGATTTCAGCTCGGTTTACAGGCACACACATCTTCAGCATGAAATGGGGCCTCACCAGGATTCAATTCAACTGCTGTTTCTGGCACCACAGTAGGGGTTATGAACTGACACCATCCTAGAGAAATTTCAGGAGGTTTAAGTGGACTTGAAAACAACACTGCCTCTCACTTTTTCAGTTGGTTTCTTAGGGTCAGAGATAATTTCCTGGGGGAAGCAATAAAAGGGCATTTCTCATACCGATTTGTGACCAGGAATATCTATAGAAAAGGATGTCCCTTGCCAGGATCTTCAGAGAGATAACTATGCTTCCAGTCCCATAGAATGACAACTATTTATTGTGTGATGCTAATAAAAATGTGATGCAGCTAAAAATTCAAGGTTTTTTTTTTAATAACTATCTTCTTCAAAGAACTCTGAACTCTAGTCACTTTATATGATAGACGACAATGACTGAATGAAATTCTTATTTGTCCCCTCCAAGAATGGCATGTAAAGTATTTACATAAGTTGATGTTGCTGGAAAAATCTGCAGAATCCTTATGCTTGGGTTCATATTTATTTCTTTTCTTCCCCCCAAAGCTAGCTGTGTGATTACTAGGAGACCACAGCATTTTGAAAAAAGTTCTAGTCTTTTTTTTTGAGACAGGGTCTCGCTCTGCTGCCCGTGCTAGAGTGCAGGGGTGTCATCTGAGCTCACTACAACCTCAAACTCCTGGGCTCTAGGGATCCTCCTACTTCAGCCTTCTGAGTAGCTGGGACAGGAGTGTGCCAAGGCGCCCAGCTAATTTTTCTATTTTTTTTGTAGAGATCGGGTCTCAAATTCCTGGCCTCAAGTAATCCTCCCACCTCAGCCTCCAAAGTGCTAGGATTATAGGTGTGAGCCACCATGCCCGGCGTAAATCTCTAGTTTGAAAGTCCAAGGCCAGATGATCAATGTCTGGATATGTGGTAAAGAAGATACTTGACAAAAAGATGTTGGACCTGATCTTCTCTATGTCTGCAGAAAATAGCATCTGATAATGATGCTATTAATTTATGAGTCAGAAGGCCTGGATTCGAGTCCTGATTCTTCTCTAACAAGGTGTCTGACTATAGTTAAATTATTTTGGTCTTAGTTGCTTCGTCTGTAAGGAGGCAGCTAGTCTAGATAACTCAGAGCCCCTTTCGTCTGTAGCATTCTGGGGACTGATGTGATGTGTAAGCACTGGATCTAACTGGGTTCTAAGAAAAGCACTCGTAACATGGAGTTCCTAGGTGCGTTCTCATTTATGAGCATTATTTGATCAAAGACTAGTATCCAGAGCTTTAAGGAAAAAATACATTGAGTGCTATACTTCTTACTGAGTGCTCTAACTGATCAATTATGGAGAATGAGCAGATGTTGGATGAAGTCCGGTGAGGAAAGGCCAAATATACAGAAAACACCAATACATCAATTTAATTTCTCTTTATAATAAACAACCCAAACCAAAAATATCAACAGTATACAAACAAGAACCATTCTGATACAATCCTATAAAAATAAATGGCTTTATTGAAACCTAGCCTGAGGTTTTATGGAGAAAAGATCAAACTTAGAAAGCCTCCACATCTATCAAGAGAGAAACATTTTTTTTCACCTCTATTTGGGATGATAAATGATGCAGTTCAGTTTCAGAGGCACAACTAAAAACCAAGGATGAAATAGTAAGTGCTTAAGTGGGCTGGAAATAAATATATTAATAGCAGCCACTTTCCCCATATGAGAGATGTGTAGCAGTAACGAGGATCAGACAAAGGATCATCATCACAGAGAGGAAACGAGGCATGAAGCACATAATTAAGGAGTATTAAATCATCTCAGAGAATACTTGTAAGATTGTAAGAGGCAAACATTGCTAGCCGTATTGTTGAAAAATGATAGCAAGAAAAAGCGAAGGAAATACAATTAGTGTTTGGAAGGGAGTGTGGTATTGCGATCCCTTACTAGATGTATGTTTTTCAGCAAATTACTTACTCTCCAAGATTCTTAATTTTTTCATCTGTAAAACGAAGCAAGTAATATCTCCCTCACCGTGGCAACACAAGGGTTGAATAAGGTCATGAATATAAAGCCCCTCGTACTGGTTCTGAAACATGAAAGGGGTCAGTAATCAGGGCCTATTATTATTCAAAAATAGAAATGAGGTGATTGATCCAGCTGGCAAAATAACTGTATTCTACCACTGATGTGAAAAATGTACTCTAGGAGAAATGACAGCTTGTTAAAATATCATGTATTCAAAATATGATTGGGCAAGATGTTTTTATTTAAGCCATATTGTCTTGAAAATTGGTGATCCTCCACTTTCATTGCATGAATCATTCACAACAGGAAAAGCAATTCACCCAGGATTCCACCAGGTGCTTCAGGAACTAATCCTCTATGAGAAACACAAAAAAGAAAGAATGGATTTGGGGCACCCCTTCAGGGCAGTTGGAGGCATTTGCTGACAGAGACTAGGCAGAACCTGGGGAGAGAGGAACTTTCTCATCAGGAAAAAAATTGCTGAAATTCTGATTGAACAGGGAAAAAAAAAGTCACTTAAACCACACTTGTATGTATACATAAGGCCATCCTTGGCCGTCAACATTGCAACCAAAGTTGTAAGGAAGGAAGGCAGCATAGTTTGCCAACTTATTTGATAAAGTCAAGCAAGGATTTGAACACAGTGAAAATTTCCTAACGATTATTCAAACGAGAAAGCTGTAAACATAGAGTATTCCTGTATTGGGGTTTTTTTTTGGTAGCCACAGTTTAATGTTGGGCATTATTTATAAAGCACTAATTTCCCCCCTAAACATTTGACATAAAAATGTTGAGCATTGTTGAGAAGCCTGCACAGCCCTGTAAATAATAACTGTATCTTCTGTTCTCCTTGATTTAGTTATTGCCTTGACATTTAAAAAAAAAAAATTTAGCACACAGTGGATGTATCAGTAACTGAGAGACAAGAGCATGACAAAGAGCAAGGTGTATTTCCTGAGTATTCAGTGTCTCACGGTGAAAATACAGAAGTGCTACACTTTAAATCTTCATTATAAGAATAAACCAAGAAACCTAGAAGCGCCTTATATAACACAAAATAATTGCCCTTCAAGGCCCTGGCCACTGTGTAAGGTTTAACAAGGGAATGCTGTGCAGGGGTGTTTGTTGGAAACCTGACCATTTTGGCCAAGTATGACACCCTTTCCAAAAGCACTCGGAATCTCTAACATATCAATTAAGGAAGCATGGAGGAAGATTGTTTATACAACTCTTGTTTTGAAAACTGTAGCAAAGCACATTGTCAATAGTATCAGCATTACTTAAAAGAATATGTTGGTTATGATAATAATAAATACTGCAGTTCAGTGTATTATAGGGCAAAGGCAATGTTCCCTTATATTAATGCAGTGGAGGCTTTATGCAAGGGAGTTTCTTCCCTGCGAGTTTTCTTTCTTTTTTTTTTTTAAAGTGAAAGTGAAATTTATTCAGCAACTATAGAAAGTTAGAAAGTCTACTCCACAGACATAGCAGAGGCAAGTTCTGCCTGCAGAAGAGAACCCGCCCCCTGTACAAACTCTAGAAAGTCTTCTCCACAGAGTAGAGGCTGGCCCTCCCTGCAGAAGAAAACCAGCCCCATGCTGAGGAGAACCACCCTATGATTTTTCTTTTACTTTACAGGCCTTCACCATTGAACCAGAGACTTTAATTGTCTCAGGAAGAGGACAGATCCAGCCTACAGCAAAGAAATCATTGGTCAGGTTCTAAACTGACCTTTAAAATCCATAGGGTGCATACCCCACCCCCAAAAGTGAGTAGAAAGGTGGGCTCCTGCACCTAGAACAGATGTCAGCGATGCCGTGGCAGGCAGAATAATGACCTTTCTGGAGATGTCCAAGTCCTAACCCTGGGACCTGTAAATGTTATCTTATCTGACCAAAGGGACTTTGCAGAAGTGATTAAGGATTTTGAAATGGGGAGATTATCCTGGATTATTAGGGTTGGCCCAATGTAATCCGAAGGGTCCTTATAAGTGACCCTTATAAGGGTCAGAGTGATGCAGGATGAGAAAGACTCCGTAGCTCATTGCTGGCTTTGAAGATGGAAGTGGCCACAAGCCAAGGAATGCTGGGGGTCTTCAGAAGCTAGAAAAGGCAGGAAAATGGATTCTTCCCAAGAGCCTCCAGAAGGAACGGAGCCCTACTGACATCTTGATTTAGCCTAGTGACCTGCCTCAGACTTCTGACATTTCGGAATGCTGAGATGATAAATTTGCATTGTTTTAAGTCACTAAGTTTGTGATAACTTATTATAGCAGCCATGGGAAGTGAATACAGGGACCCTCTCTCACACTTTTGTATTCAGTTCACTTTGATGCACTTCAGCTTGTGGGTGCCCAATTAGGAGGATTTTCTGATTACATTATTTAGTTTTCTCTGAATTAGCCTTCATAAAATGTACAATAGACAGATGGTTCACAATAATTAAGGATAATACCAATAATGTGAGCATATGCAAATAAAATAATAAAAAAGTTGACTTGCTTTGATATAACTCTTCATTAATTACTTCATAGATTAAGCATGATGATGATCTTACTGGATCTAATAAGAAATTGGCTCCCAAATTTAACATTATCAAGAAGAATGAAGAACATTTACTCTTTAAAATGAGGAACTGAGCTCTAAATATATCAAGCTTCATTAATGGTTTAAGTTATCACAATGAAAAACTGCTTTTAAAACTACTCAAAGTATTGAAGGTATAGCTAGGAATAAAAAAATGATTTGTGAAAGCATATATAATACTTTCACAGAAGAAATTGAGAATTCAATGCTAAAAAAAAGCAAAACAAATTTTATGCCAGGAAGTGAAGTAGGTACGTAGATGATAGAAATGGCTCAAGAAAACAAATGGCCAACCTATGATATTAAAAGAGAAATTCTGGCCAGGTGCAGTGGCTCACGCCTGTAATCCTAGCACTTTGGGAGGCTGAGGGGGAAGGATCGACCTTGAGGTCAGGAGCTCGCAACCACCCAGAGCAAGAGTGAGTGAGACCCCCATCTCTACAAAAAAAAAAAAAATTGGGTTATTAAGTATGAAATGTCCTGAAGTGTCCAATTTCCTTAAGTACTAACTTTGACAATTGATGTTGCTGACATTTCACTTTGACGCTTCTTATTTTATTTTTATTGTGAAGGTACATCCTCAGTCTTGCAAACACATGTTTTGGCTTGTGATTATCTTTCAAATTTTTTTTGAGCAATTTTTGTGAAATCATGGATAAGTCAAAAATTCATGTTATTTTTGAATATGAGCTCCACCATGCAACCAATGCAGCACAGACAGCTAGAAATATCAATGAAGTGTTTGGGAAGGATGTGGCTAATGGACGCACAGTAGGTCAATGGTTTGAGAAGTTCCGTTCTGGTGATTTTAATCTTGAAAATGAGCCATATGGGTGACCTGAGACCAAGGTGGATAATGATAAGCTAAAAGCTGTAGTGGAAGCGAATCCATTTTAACCTGCACGTGAATTAGCAGCAAGGTTTGACATTACTATTCCAACAATATTGGACCATTTGAAACAAATTGGCAAGGTAAAGAAGCTGTATAGATGGGTATTGCATGAATTAAATGAGCGTCAGAAGAGAAATCGTCTGGAAGCTTGTCTTTCTTTGCTGTCACAACATAAAGGCGAACCATTTCTATACCATATTGTTATGTGTGATGAAAAATGGATTCTTTTTGACAATCTCAAGCATTCGGCACAATGGACGGATAAAGATGAAGTGCTGAAACACACTCCAAAACCGAATATTCATCAAAAAAACCTAATGGTGTCTGTTTGGTGGTGCAGGGCTGGTATTATCTGCTACAGCTTCATGAAACCTGGTCAATCACTTACAGCGGATGTCTACTGCAACCAATTGGATGAAATGATGAGGATGCTTGCGATTAAGCAACCGAGATTGGTCAACAGAGACAGGCCAATCTTCTTGCAAGACAATGCTCGACCACCTGTGGCACAAACAACGCTGCTCAAACTACAGAAGCTGGACTTGGAAACTCTCTGTCATCCACCATATTCACCAGACCTTGCACCAACTGACTACCACTTCTTCCAGGCTTTGGACACCTTCTTGCAAGGAAAAATATTCAATTCTCAACAAGCTGTGAAAAATGCCTTTCGTGATTTCATCACCACTGTCTCTCAAGGCTTCTTCGCTGCTGGCGTAAACAAGTTACTGTTAAGATGGCAAAACTGTGTCTATAGTCTAGGCACATACTTTGATTAATTGTACTGCTTCTTGTTTGAGATATAATTAACTACACTTTTGATTCGAAATCGGACATTTCATATTTAATGACCTTCATTGAAATATTAGCCAGGTGTGGTGGCGCATGCCTCTAGTCCCAGCTACTTGGGAGGCTGAAGCAGAAGGATCGCTTGAGCCTAGGAGTTTGAGGTTGCAGAGAGCTGTGATGACGCCATTGCACTCTAGCTGGGGTGACAGAGTGAGACCCTTTCTCAAAAAAAAAAAAAAAAAAATAGAAACTCTGACCAAACACCAGCTCTATAATGAGAACAATTATCCCAAACCTGAGAGACTGTTTTAAAATTTAGTCACATTACAAGACAGAATTATTTCCCATCCAAAATGGATGTGGTTATTGGTTATTAAATGTGAATTTCTTGATTCATATGAAAGAATGTGTCACCTAAAATTAGACGAAGATGTGAGATGCAAAGTAGAAATCCAACATTGTAAAGGGACGCAGAGAGTGGTTATCCTCAGAAACGGGAGGGATGCAACCCTTGGGATATGTTGGCAACTTGAGGGAAACATCACTGAGATGTTGAAATGTTGATCAATGAAAATGTTGAAAGTTACTAAAAAGGAAAAAGAAAAATGTGAAATGCCTGTTCATGTAAGGCTACTACAATGTTTCAGAACAAATTTTAGAATGTTATTGTTAATAATATTTGCTTTTGTCCCATCCATTTAAGGTATTATACTCTAGGTATTTTTTAAAAAAGACCAAAAAAACCCCAAAACTTAAAGATGACAAACAGGCTAAGGAATGGGTTAAAGGGGAGGCCTGGAGACATCTGGCAATGCTTGCATTCCCCCCTCCTTCTTCCCCCATGGATTCTTTACGTGTTTGCTGGAGCTTCAGATGGTATGTGAGACTGGCCTCTTTCATCCAGCCTCTTTTCTAGTCTCCAGAACCCTCCAAGGCCCTTTGCTATTGACTCCACTGCAGGGACATGCTAATAAGAAACAGATTTGATACTAGCAATGCTGTTATGGAGAACCTCAAGCTTAGCTCGTTCACATCACGCCTACCTTTAGCAGGCCTCACTTTGCCCCAGTTTCATGCATTCCTGATACATTTATGCACACATCTGTCTCTCTGGAAACGTTTTAAAGTCCTGCCACTGTGCTCCGTCTCCTCTAAACACAATGTTTTTGTACACTAAAGCACTGAACAAATGTTTACTAAATTAAAAAAGAATCTTTGGAAAAAATTCTTTGTATTATTTATTCTTATATTATTTGCAATGCAGGATCTGCAGTTTCTAGAAGAATTTAAATTCATTTATCTCTTTGCTCATGCTTTTTTTTTTCTTTGCTCACGTTAAAACCAAACTACCCCCAAACCTCAGACTATAATTGACATCTACAAACAACAAACCTTTTCATTAGCTAGATCAACAAAGTTAAAAACCTGGCTGCCAAATAAGCCAAATAAGCTTTCCTCTCCATTCCGTTATTAATGTAATTTTAGATATCCCATCACCCAGGGTCAGGTTGCCCTCATTTTGGCGACACTTTGAACGTCTGAAAAATAATCTCTGGCCTTGTATATATCAGACAGCATGCATCATGTATCCTTTTTAGCTGACCTATCTTTTCCCTTCTCTAAATATCATTATCAAGAAGAGAAGGTAATCAGCCATTTCAACGGGAAGCTGATACATGTTGAGAATTGCTACCCAATTCAGCAAATCAAAACATGAGTGATGGATATAAAGGTAAATTTTCATGTGTCTGGGACTAGGACCCACACAAATATACCCAGGCCCAATGTGGCATAATTGCTGTTCAAGTCATTTCCCAAATTGTATGCCTTAGAAGACCCCTTCTGAGAGACACAAAAGTATCTCTTTTGAGGAAAAAAAATGATTTTGTGGTTAAAGCAATTTAGAAAATTCTGGATCGATTAGAATGACAGAGTTTCTTTATTGTAGGGTGTCTTAGAGCATTCAATATGGTAATAAGCACTGTGACTTCTTTGACTTTTTAAGAGGTTTATAGCACGTAACTAGGGTGAGATACACACTTTTGGTTTTGAATTTTTTTCTAGAACACCTCATGAAATTCTGGAACACAGTTTAAGAAATGCTGATAAGCCTTCTCCTCTCTCTCCATGTTTTTGGTGAAATTCCTAAGCATTGTTGAGAATTTCTAAGATTATTAATAGTACCCTGGGTCAGGACTTTTTTTTTGACAATATCAAGGAAGGAGAGATTTACCTTGGCCTTGGAAAAACCTTTAGGGATTCTAATGACTTAGGGACATCTTCGGGACATCCCAAAAGAAGACTTGGGGCCTTTGATTGATTCTGAAGCCCCATGACCTTTGAATGGCCTGGAATCACCTACTAGTCCAATGAAGTGATCAAAGTGCCCAGAGGAAGTTCAGGCTGATATGAGCACATTTAGAGAAGACAGCAGTTTTAGGAAGAAATAAGGAAAGAAAGTTATTGATCTTTCTGTTTCCCCATTTCTTCTTCAAGCATTTCTTTAAAAGGGAATTTCCTTATAACATCTATTCTTTTTTGGTTTTCATATACTGTATTTTTTTTCCTTAAGCTTCCTAATATTAGGTTTTTTCACCACTACCCACAGAATTAGTCTCTACAGCTCATGCTACTATTCACTGAGGCCAAGACTTATGATTCAGATGTGCTGACGGTGGCTGGCTTCTAATAATGTGAGGAAGAAACAAATATAATTTTGGAAAATGGTACAATATTGGTACGCCACACAAAACAGGATTTGGTGTGGACGGATCAAAGGCATTTCTTGATAAAGGGGACTCCTTGTTCTCAGGCCAGAAGTTCCATAGGCGATAGGCTAATTTGAAAAAACATGAGTTGGATAAACTTAAGTTACTCAGAAAGGTTAAATTAATATGTGTATAACTTCCGGCAAGTAAGCTTTTTTTAATATCTTTAAACTTTTGGGCCTGTATTAACATTTATTATTGTAATAATATAAAGATAAATACTGGCCTAAAAGAAAACAGAAGTCCTTGATAATTCCACCAAACAGCAACATCTAAAAAATTTTATTTATTTTTTATTTTGAAATATTAATTGGGTACAAATGTTTTTGTTACGTGGATACATTTTATAATGCTTAGGTTGGGGCGTTTAGTGTGTCTATCACCTGAATAGTGTTCATTGTACCCAATAAAACATTTTTAAAAAGGGTTGAAAAGTGAGTTCATTTACTGTTTCATATAAGGAAGGATAAGTAGAAAATCTTGAAACTGCATAATGGCGGTTCATATTTTTCACTGTATTTGCTCATGTTAATATTTTCTTTAGTTTGTCTTCATCTATAAAGAGCTGTCCTTAGGAGAACTCTGAAAAATTTACTAATTATTTTAACATATCATCAAAACAATACCAAGGGAAACAAATTTCTGGCTGTTTATAAGCTGCCTCTGGTAATGTAATTTAGCTCAAGAGCAAGGGTTAAGTGCCTCTTACCAGGGGAGATAAGTAATCATTTTCATTATGTGTATTTTTTTGGAGTGTTTTTATTGTTAATACAAAACGAAATGGACTTTCACCCCCATACAAACCATTACTAGTTGTGTATGTGCATCCAAAGCACATTATGAGTCAATTATCAAGTTCTCATGGTCTCCAGAGTTCAAATGCAATTTTATCATTTTAATTAGTAGTTTATTCTTTTACCAAGCATCAGCATGTCATATAACAATGTACACTATGGCCTATCCTCACTCCTAATTTACAGTGGAATAGGGAGGCATTAGTTCTTCTAGGTCGCTCAATACTTTTCCCCATTTATTTACATTGGCAGTGGTTCAGGTCCCGGGAAGTCAACCCTGTTTCTATAAGTAAGCACCAAGTGGTCAGGTTTGGCTGAGATCTGCATACAGCGGCTGCTAACTACTCAGCACTTTGAAGTTTCAAAGCACTCTCCTGTAATTGCGTTCACATATACTCAATGGGAGATGGATATTATCTCTGAATTACTATCATGAACCAACCTCCCTTATTAACTTTTCTCCTTCTCTGTTAGGAAATCAAGAAGCTGTGTCCCTGGAAATTCAACCACCTTCTCTCATATTCCAGAACTAGCGAACGTGGCCAGCCTACTGGCAGTGCAGAGCTAGGACCTAGGTTAGCGATTCTGGACTTGAAGCTTCAAAGCCCTGCTCATGTCGGTGAAAGCTTTGCAACATGGCTATCGCAGAGCTAGCACCCGAATCACTGTTGAAGCTATTCAACTCTTTGCTTAAGCTACTCTGGGTTTCTCAGTATAAAAGCCATTACATTTCTTTGCATTGCTAATGTCAAGGAGCTAATATGAGGCAAAGCATATTTTCTAACATTTGATTTCATCTTTCCACATACACTAATCTGCATGTAGAAGAAATGCAAAATATTTAATTATACTGTGCATGGGCAGAAACTTGTTAGAAAACTGATTTTAATGTGACGGCAATCACTGCATAGATGTATGCCAGTCAGATTAGTAGTATACTTCCTGCTGAATATGATTAAAGAGAAAAGGGAAACTCTGACACCCTGGGGTAATTGACTCAGTGCGACTTGGTATATAATTACACTCAGGGCCATGAATCTTCTGTGATTTCACAGCTGAAGTCAGAATGCCCCAATAAATTTAAAACAGAAGTATTTTCCTCTGCTGAATATTTGTTTATTGAAAAGGACAAAAAGGAATCCCTGTTGGGCTAGGAGGCTGTTGGGGGTGCATTTAGTCTTAGCATCTCAGTGTCATGATCGCTGGCGAGCATTGCACTGCCTGTATCTGCTGCTGCTGTACGTCGAGGATGGCTTTTTAAGTTTACTAATTGCCTGATTTCATTAGAGGAGCAAAATACCACATGGCGTGAGAAGAAATAACCAAATTGTCCTCATCCAGGGTGAAGGCATTCTTCAGTTATTCTTCATTCTGTAATGTCTGTGTGTGGCATTCTGGTTAAGGGTGACAAGGCAAAGCAATGGCCCTGTATTGGAGCTTCCTGAAGCAATCATACCCCTCCCTACAAATAGTTGAGGACTCTGATTTCTAAAGAATATTAAAATCATAATATGGGATTAGGAGAATGACAAAGTTGCAAAATCAAACAGCAGGGCAAAGCAGAAGGATCTGAAACATGCTTATGTGATAAATTTGGTGCCAGCTAGTTGAGCTGGGGAACAGGAAGTTGTTGGAAGATCTGTGGTTTCAGCTAAAAAAAAGCTGGGGAAATAGCTAAGGGAGCCACTTGGGCCTGAAGTAGAAAGAGGCTGATGCAGAAAAGCTCTGGAGGCTGAGTCAGGAGACAGTTTAGACTTTGGGTGATGAAGAAAAGATTCTGTCTGGTATATTTTGGGTCCAGAGCAAAAAGGGACCTGTTTCTGTAGGATAAATTGAGATAATTCAGCCAGGATCTGATGGATATATATAGAGAGAATGCAGTATAATCTCAAGAATCAAGAGCACAGGACTCATAGGATGGGCTTTGTGTGTGTGAGAGACAGAGAGACACAGAGAATTCTTGCAAGTGACTGTTTGATTTCCAATGTGTGCCAAGGTGTCAGGGTAACGTGGAGATGTGCATGTTTATGTTAGTCTCTGTATATGAGTATCCTGAGACTGTCTTGAATTTTCAAATAGCAGGTGTGCTTTATGGTGCTTGATTGTATGTACTTCACTGGAGTAAACAAGGTTGGGAAAGGTTATCTCAGAAGTCAAAATCAGAGGTGCATAAATTGCCAACCTCTTTATGTTTCCTCTGGGGTGGCAATAGAAAAACTCCCACTGAGGCAACAAGGGACCCCTAGGGTAGAACCTGGTAGGGGTATGGACTTCCTGCATGGAGGTGCTCTGGGATCCTGAACTTCTTCCTGGACCTTTCCCTGGGGTTGAGAAACAGCGGAGTGAGGCAGGTTGTAAGATCCTATGTGCACCATCCTGGAAACAACTGGTTACAGCAAGGTAGCCGGTGCTGAGCCAGTCACATAGCTGGATGGATTTAAGCTCAGCTCCATGGGCAGCCACAGGGCTCGGCTGGAAGGACACATCTGCTGGATTAGGAATAGTTAATAATTGAAAAGTCGGAGAAGCCCATTGGCAGGTGCCCTACTAGCAGGTGAGGAGGAGGACAGGCAGGAGAAAGGTGGGCGCTCACTCCTGCAGCCCCTCAGCTCATCCAGGAAGCAGCAAGAGACGTGGTACAAAGACAGAGGACAGGAACCCAAGTCCCAGAAAGGGGTAGAAGATGGGAGCTTGGTCTTAGCAATAGGCAGGAAGCTTACTTGCTGGGACAAAGGGAAGCCAGGGTCCCAGCAAGTAAGTAATTGAGGAAATTGGTGTTTCCTCAATTCTGGGAAGGCAGGATCAACCCAGAGCTTGCGAAGAGGTACAGCCTGCTGGTGCCCATGGGTTACCAAGACCATTCTGGGAAGAGGGCTAGGGAGGAGGATGTGGACCCACGTACATTATGGCACTTGAGGTCCCTTATTCCAGATTCCAGAATCTCTGAAATGGTGTGAAGGTAGTGGCTCAGGACCACTTGAAAGAACTGCTTCTGGGATGGAAGTTTGGAGCTGTCCCAGCAAGGGACCAGAATTTCTTGTCGGTGAGCACGAATTTTACCACATTTACTTCAAATGCAATTGGGCAGTACATAAATAGGTAGGGGGGATTAACAGGAAGGGCAGGAGAACATGAGAAGTATCATAATGAAATACTATAAAGAATCAGTAAACAAACCTGCTAGTGAACTAGGCAGATACAGAAAACAGAGGAGAGAAATTGCCAGAACTGCTTCAAGCAAGGCCCTGATCGATCTCTAATGAAGAAGCGGAAGTGTCGGAGGATGTGTGTTCAGAGGAGAGCGAGTGGCTGTCTTTCGCTCGTTTCCTTTGAGAAGATGGGGGCTGTTCGAAAGATCTCTAGACACGGACACATTCCCTATTTTCTTGAAACGTTTTAGCTGCGACTGACTTCATGGAACGCGTTTCGGGGGATGGTTGTTCTTTTCCCTCTGAACACACCTCAGCAGCCACCAGAGGGAGACGTTCCACGCAAGGTTGTAGTGGAGACAATTCTCTTGGGGATTACTGTGCCCTACATTATACAAATTCCTCCCCAAGCTCCCTTCCCATGCACAGCCTCTAATCTGGACAGTTCCCAGAGCAGCAGGCATGGCCACATCTGGGCAATTATACCGTTGGGAACCTTAAGAATGCTTTGTAAAACCATAGGCACTCAGGAACAGATGTTTTAGAAAATGTAAAAACAAGACTACAGTGACGGCAGATATAGGATGGTGGCAGCCGATCCCCTCCCTGCATTTCTCCACGTCCTATTCCTGAGTAGGACGCTCTGCGGAGCCCAGGGGAAGGCTGTGTGCTGCCTGCCAGGGACCCCAGAAATTGGCAAGATTCGCTTTGCCCAGAGACCAGGCTTCCTGTGGAGGGTGGGAGGAGGTGGCAATTCTGTTTCCCACAATAAAGAAAAAATTAAATTTCATGACTGAGTGAGAAATGGTCATTTTGGGGGTCCATCGCTAGATTTTCTTTTAAATCTTCTCAAAACAATGTTGAGTTAAAATGTGTAAGAACGCAGTGACTCATGCCTGTCTACTTCCTACCTCTCCAGCTGAGCAACCCACTGGGTCAGAAGTATCTTGCCAAGAGGGAAGTATTTTTAATTTGGGCTTTATCTGTTTGTTGCTGAGCTGATGTCATGGAGACTGGCTGGCATGCATGCAATTAGAAGAAGAAAGAACACCTCTAGGATTTATTAAAATTAGTATTTAATTTCTTTTGGACATTTTGAAAAGCAGGCTTTTGTAAAGAAAAAAGACATGAATTTATGCAAAAGCAAATAGGGAAAAAGCCAGCATTTATAATACTGTATTTTAGGATTCAGAATTAAGTAATGAAGGACAAATGTGTGGATCTCCAAGGAATTATTTCTGTAGTTCAGTTCACAAAATGCAGAGTGGAATAAGTTTAATAGATAGAAATAAGAAATTCAGTTCTTTTATCAGAAGAAAAACACATGTAATTTGGTAGGGTTATTTTAATTTTTTGAGCCAAACAGATTTTGTTGGCAAGATGACTTCAGCAAACCATCTGCAAGCCTATCTGAAAGGAATCTAAAATAAATGAAGGGATTATACCAGCTTATTTTGTGGAAAGAAACATTTTCAACTTTCAGAGTACTTTTCAGGAAAACTTCAGAGGGTTAAAATGCAGTTTTGCTTTACTCCATACATCTCCTTGTCAACTAGTATTGTACTGGTATTGTACAGTATTGTAGTTGGAATGAGTCATATCTATTTCTTTAAAATATGCTGGAAAACATAGAGCTAAATGGATCACACTTCCTTAGTCATATTGTATAATAATTCTTTATAAGATGCTACTCTGCCTGATCCATCAGCAAAGGAGCATTAGGATATTGTTTACCTGAGGGCCCTGGACTTAAACCCAATTCCAGACTCATAATGCTATTTAAATAGGGTAAGCATATATCCCAGTGTAATTATTAATGGTGCCTTTTTCACACTGTCAAAAGTGTACCACTTTGGATGATACTTTAAATGGCCACCCTGCATTTAATACCAGTCCCTGAGCACACAGGGTGATGGACACAGATAGGCTGGGCTATTCTGTCTTCCCATCCCTTGAGCCTTCCTGCAAGGTGCACACATCCACAGCTCCAGGGAAAAGACAGAAGACAAAGATGCTGGAAAATGGGGTACAAATTCTCTTACCCGAAGTGCTTGTAGGTATGAGAACATAAGGGGCCTCTGAAAACATAAGTGTTGATTCTGAGCTAGAGCAGGTTGGAGATGGAGCCCCAAGAAGGCTTGTACATGTGAGACAGAGTGACATCAGTGATTTGTTGAGTGGGATTGTGATCTAGATGCAGAGAGAAACTGAAGAGATGATGGAACGATTTGATACAGATCACAGAGCTGGGGGTCCAGTCAGAGAGGTATGTCAACTTATTAGGGGCAAGTAAGCAAGAAATATCAGGAAAGCATGAAATACTAAAATAACATGTCCTGGTAGAAAAAAGTTCCCCCGAATGAGAACTTGACAGAGAGGTATTCATAAAAATCCCAACATCTAGAGGACACTGGTGCCACTAGTTTGGGAGTTTGGGAATGGGGGCAAAAAGGAATTTTGATATGGAATTTAAGAGAAGAACTGAGTTCAGCATGGGAGAGCTGAAAGCCACCAAGGTATTACAGATGAAGTTGTGGTTTATACAGGAATATAGTGAAGAAATGGGTTAAGAGCCTGATTAATTAGTAAGCCTGGACAAGTTACGTAAATGTTAAAAAAATTAGTAAGCCAAGATCTAGTATTTATTTGCTTGTCTCTTATTTACCTGAAACCTATCTATCTGAATACAGTTTATATCTTAATATTCCATGACTCTGCAAGTTCTCTTACTGTAACTCTGTGTCAGTCTGAAAACAAAAAGGAGAAAGACAGAGGTATGAAGGTCCCCATCTCTGGAAGAGTACTTTCCCTTGTGCTTTTGATGGAGGCAGAAGAAAATGGACCCTCAATTACCTTGTGCATACCTTTATCATTGCACTTAGAATATGCACTGTAATCACTGATATATTTATCTGTTTTCCTACATTGGTTGCTGCATTTCTGGAAGGTAGGGATCATATTTTCTATGAAGGCAAAGACTATGTCTGTCTGATTGAAAGGCACTCCTTGGAGCTCTTTGGTCATATTAAACCGGCCAAGGAATAAAGTCCTTCTAAAGAATTGGTGCTGGGCGATGGTGTGACATGGTACTTAGGAGCACAGGACCCCTGTGGAATGAACCTCTTCTTGGCCAGGGCTGCAACCTCTTTTGCAATTCAGAATGACGTCGTTTCACCGGGAGAAAATGGCAGAAACCATATACAACTCATCCTTTGTAATTGCTATCTGAGAGAGAACACAGATCTGACTGTTATAAAACAATGTCTTTATTGTCAGAGCTGTGAATTCACCAAGTTGAAGAGTATACGGGGTGGTCTTCACCCATTTTGCCTGCCCAGTATCAGGGGTGGGTGAGACATGTTGTATTACAGGATTCCAGCTTCATGTCAAGGCCTCTGCAGAGGACAACACCAGTGTCTCATTCTTGCTCCATTTCCTGTCTCCTCCCCTCCCAAGCGCACCTTCAGGACTGGCGGAGGATGAGGGGAGTTATTTGTGATGGGCACCTGGACTGGAACTGCTTTTAATTTTGCTGCATATTCTACAACATGAATAAAAAATGTTTATGTAACCATAAGCGAGCTAAAGCTTGGAAATGGTAATGAAACAAAAGGATAGCAAAGGACCCAAATTAGCTTTCCCTTAGAGGAAAGCTTGGTGGGGGACTCACCCCAGACTCCTCACTGGTAACCCAGATTTGGCATTTTAATGCTTCACTCCTGGGTGTTTTTCAGGTGGAAGGAGGAGGGGAGAGAGAACCAAGTTCTCAATACCCAATTCCAGTTCCCTGGAAACTTTTCTGTGTCTTTGAGATGCCTCAAACCTCTTCAGAAGCCTATAATTTGGTTGAATCCACTCTCCAAAGAGAATGGGGCACAAAAACTTTACAAAGTCTATTTGTTTAGTTAATTTATCCAGCAAATAGCTATTGAGCACTTACTATATGCCAGGCACTGGGTATACAATGATGGGAAAACAAACATAGTACTTTCCCTCAAAGTGCTCATATAAATGTATAATTGCAAATTACAGTAAGTACTATGAAGGTAAACGACATACAAGCAAACTCAAGTCCTGGGCCTAAATAAAATTAGAAAACTGCAGTGCAACCTAATGTCCACTCTAGCCCCCTGCATGGCTTCTTTTACTCTCTGCTGGTCCATTCAGCTTCTTGGTATTTACCAAAGACACCCCTGTAGGAGTCTTCCTAAGACTCTGAAGGATGCTTTTTAAGAATCCTTCCCTGTACACTGGCAAATCAAAGAGCAGGACTGAGCCAGCTCCTTTGATCTGATAAGCTCCATTTGAATGTAAACTGAACTGTTAGCTCAATCCAACTTTTGAGCTAGCGCTGAGTTCCCAACAAGACACTAGTGGAGTTAAAAGCAATTGCACATGTCAACTGTATAAAATCCTATAGCAGCACAGAGAGACAGATTACACTAGGGCTTTTAGCCTCTTTTCAGTTTGCAGAGAATGTGTACATTTGCCCTGGGTCCTACAGAATTCTCCCACTGTAAAGCAGCAGCACAAAAATTGAGGATTTAGCACATGGCATTGAAGTTGAAAGTGTAGGTTTCCATGCTAGACTGTGAATTCCTCTAGGGCAAGCATGATTTCTTACTGGTGTTCCTAGGCCTGAACTCGGGGTTTGGCACAGAAAAGTGTCCAGTGTTTGCCAGACTTAAGGATTAGATTATATGTAATATTCCTCTTTTCTCCTAATTCCCACCACTGCCATACCCAGTTAATACTGGAATCAGAAGTAAATGGCATGGGATAGAGGTATATACTCTACTGTTTCTGAGATCCAAGGGGCCCAGGACAGGCCATAATCTGGTTTCCTTTACGAATCAGCTCACAAAATAAAACTTAGGTCCACTGAGGATGAATAATTGCTATACCTCTAGCCAGTGAGAAGCACAGGTAACATTTTAAACAGGGAGCTGCTACTTTCCATTGTAGAGTGATTCTTCTTGTGTGGCTAAATTTAGGACATACAGCTTGGGACATGGATGGATTTATGCTTCTCTGTGCAATGGGCTCTCCCCACAAATACCCAGTGGTCTTTCATTTTACACTAGGACAGACAAACTGCCATGAACTGAGACCGTCTCACACACTATCTTATCCTACTCCTACCAAAAGGAAGGAATATTTAGGGAAGATGATTTGAAGGGCTTGTGGCCCAAGCTTCCTTTTGACAAACTCAAAACTCTCATCTGCCCCTGTAGATTTTGATGGGAGCCCTACTTCACCCCCACCCTCTTACACGCCACCCCAGCTCCAGGCCCTGCAGAGGGACATGAGTTTTTGTTTTGTTTTTGCTTTATTAAAAGGAAGTATGGGTTAAAAAAGTTAAAGACACTGGTCGAATGGTCTCCCCATTGTCCCCACAAAAGCTCCCATCAGGGACAGTGCTGATGACTGTGGAGAGGAAGGCACAGTTCCCATTCACTTATTCATTCCATATATATTTTAAAAGCATTTGCTATAAATGTCACTGTTCTGAAAGCTGAGGCCATAGTAGTGAATAAGACAGAAAAATTCTTTGGCTGGATTTGAAATGACAAATACCCAAGTGAATATCTAACTTCTGGTAGCAGTAAGTGTCATGAGGAAGAAGAAAGCATCACAGGGGACAGGGGTTGGGGAGAATGACCAGTCAATGGCTAGAAGTTTTGGTTTTCATTCTGCTCTGTGCTGGAGGCTGAGGCTGCAAACCCGGAATGGACACTTACTGAATGGGCATCTCACTGCACTCACTGCCCGCTCAGTCCCGCTTGAGAAGTGCAGGCCCACCTTCATTTCCTGACTGTTCTAGAGGAGGAGGAAGACAGCCTAGACTATAGCGGGGCTCAGATCAGCCCCACTGTGGCACCGAGAGGGGCTGGACTTTGAGCACATGGGCAGTGTCAGCCACGGGGCTCCTGCTCTCGGCAGCTCCCTCTTCTCTGGGCACACAGGGTTTCCCACTGGAACGTCTTACTTGGGGTCATGCTTCTCACCTGTACCCATTAACTCCCATAGGGCCCTCCCTAGAGACATATCTCATGGAGTTATTTATCCTCAGTTATTAAGAGCTGATAATGGCCCCATGTGTTATTTTCTCCAAGTAACAAATAGGCTCTGATTTTCAGCAGGCCCACGAGAGGAAACTAAGTGGGGTGTCAAATGGCAGGGGGTGGGGAGCTAATTACCGGCAAGGGCATGTCAAGCCACAGAACTGCCCTTCTGATCATTCCATGGCTCACTGCAGCTGAAATTGTAGGGGTCTCCAGCGTGAATAAGGGAAGACAAAGGAGGTGACCACAAGTTTTAGGGTACTTAAATTACTAGTTTTTGCAGCTAGCGGGACTATAAGTTTAAGCAGGTGCACAAAGATAGAAGCATAGCCAATTCACTTCCGAGTGACTCACCCAGTTTGAAAGCCAAACTCTTGAGACAGTGAAGTAGTCCTAGTGATACACTTTTCTTATGGAGTTTTCCTTTAGATGTGCTCAGATGGATGGGGTGGGACAGAGTGAATTGCAAAAGATCTACTATTGGCATTTAGAGCTTTTACTCTCTTCGATTAATCCTCATAAAACTGTGCTTTGGTGCAAGAACCAGACACTGGCTATTGGGAGATCTATATATACAAGGTAGAACCTGAACTACCAACAAGAACAATCTGGGTTAACCTGGAACCAAGGCCATTCTACTGGTTCTCCTTCTCCTTGCTTCTTCGTCACCATTCACAGATTGATCAGCTGAGCTAGAGTTTGCACAGCTGCAACTGACTGGACCCCCACTCACCTTTTCCAGAACATGTAATAGGTACCATAACCTACAAAAGCTGATATTAACCCTACAGCTGAGGAGATTAGGAGCAAGGAATGGTAAGGATGAGGTTGGGGTAAATCCAAGATGAACGGAGTTGAAGGCCTGAGGACCCACCATTCAGACAGCTGGGGTTTATGCAGGAATTGGAAAGATCTGTCCGGGTGGGGGAGGCTTCAGTCTAAAAGGGGAAATGTATAAATGTTACAGTAGCTTGTTAGTAGTTAGAAGTATGAGTATGTGCAAATTGACTTTTGGGATAAAATTAAGGCATATGGTATGGGATGGAATCATGCTTGGTGGAGGCAGAGGTAATAAGTGGCAAATTGATGAATTATGCTTTTGCTTATATTTCTACTCTCAGAACTCAGGGTTTGCTTTAAGTCTCCTACCTGATCATCCCCCCAGTACATCATACATACCTGGTGGTCCTTCCTCTGATATGAAGTGTGACACTTACGCAATGTAAAGACATGCTGTTTGTGAGACAGCACCAGGAAAGCCGGTGCCCTGCAGATGTTTAGTGGGTGGCCACAGTCTGACTGCCATGTAGAGTACCCACATTTGAACATATGGGAAACCCAGAAGTAAAAGGTTTTGAGGATGATTTACCATTTTGAATTATATAGAAAAACAGGCAACCAAGCAGGGACACTATCAGGATTCTGCCCTATTCTGAAACACCCACATTTCCTTACAGCATATTCAGAGGACATGGCCCCAGGAAGCAGAATTGATCAACTAATTCTGTCCAAATGTTTCTGGAGGTGTGGTGTTAACATCAGAAATAACTTCTTAAGAAAGAACTTTATCTGAGCACCACAAGTTTCTCAATCTCCCCCTTTTTTAAAAACAAAACCAAACATAATTTTGATTTAGAACCAATATGAGGGGAGAGAGGTATGTATGTCCTGTTTAGTAATATAATCCCATTAAGTCTTTGTCTGGAAGCAAAGCAAAACCACGCATGGTTTTCTGAGATAGTTTAGGGCCATCCCATTATGTAACTGAAACCAAGAAGAGTTGTTTTTGAAAAGAATTACTGCAAATAACATGAAAGTTTAAACAGTCAATTGTTTCTCAAACACAACCAGAGGTTGTGGATGAGTGGATGGAGGTACAACCCTGGATGGAAGGCTCTAGATTAAAACATACAGTTATCATTAAAGTTCATGGCAAAACCCTAAAGCAGAAGGCTAGAAATAAGTTTCCGTTTGCTCATCATCTTTGGTTGAAATCCTTGTTACACACATTCAGCTTGAATGCCATGGATCTACTAACACATTTGAAAGTATTAACTGATGTACATGGGTTTTAAAATTCAGCAGACAACACAGCAGGTGCATTTGGTCTTTCTCTTAGACAAAGGCTTCACAATGCTTCTGGAGTAATTTGTCCTACTACAAGATATGGATTGGAAAACACCACCCTATAGTACTCTTGTCCAATGCAGCATGACCATACAAATGGAGGAAACCCACTGCTTATTTCTGGGGTCTCATTCATGCCATGTTGCCTCAAACAGAGTTCCAGAAGAACATATGTCAGAAAAGAGAAAATTGGTTAGCATGGCTATTTTCACCTTCTCTAAAGTTCCGCCTAGAGCAGCGGTTGGAATGGGTGAGAAATGGCCAAGTGCCTTTGAGTTCTCCCTGGAAAAGAATTTTAAAAAGGGGAGGCAAAGCGCAAGTCAAGAAAGAGTCTGAGAATGGAAAGGCAGATGCTGCAAAGAATGCCACCAGTTAATGTCACCATTTCTTCCAGGGCTAGCAGAGTGCGGCACGAAGGCTCTCGGGTGGTCGACAAAGCACTGTCCTTTGTTTTATCGCTTTGACACATGAAGCAGGGTTTCTTAGCACTTTTCTAGCGTAGGTTTGTCAACATCACTTTCTCGCTTCATGAATAACAGTGATGATGATTTGCCATGACTCTTCCTAGTTCCACTCAGCGCTTTACTTTTTCTATTTTAGAAAGAGTTCTCTCCTTTCTGAAAACACAGGTGGCCTACAGTATTATATTAGATCGTGGCTGTGATAGAAACCTTTTTTCTCACCATAATTGCTTGGGGAGCTTTTCTGGCTGGAACACAGGTACAACTGCAAGAGCGCCCCTGAGAGCTGAGCTTTTGTAGGAAAGGACTACAAAGGCATGGATTTAAGGTTTTTAAAGATACCGTAAGCTGGTTTTATGTAGCTTTATTCCTTTGTCCTAAACTCCCTTCTCCTCAAAAACCACCTGCAACTGTGGTTTGCAAACTAACTGCCTCTGACATATGAAGGGGAAAAAACCCTACGAAGCCTACAAAAACCTCACCTGCTACCACTATGAGGCAAGAAAGCAAAGGAAAGGATCTTTTAAAAAATGTATTATTATTATTTTTTAGAATTCCTTCCTAGAAGGAGATATTGTATGCCTAGATAACAACAGCAACAAAGCAGCATCTTTCTAGAGCCCATCTTCAATGATCCTGTCTAAGCGCTGAACCCAAGAGACTTCCTTTAATCAAGAAAACTAAAAGGAAAAAGGTGAAACCTGAAGGATATGCTGACATGAGCTGTATTATTGCTCCTAAATAGGACCCTAACCATGAAATGTTAGCTATTTCTTTTTTAAAAATGAAGTTTATTACAAAAGTAAAACATGCACACTATAGACCATTTGGAAAATAAAGTATAACGAAAAAACAAAATCATTTTTGGTTTCAATATCAAAGATAACCACCTTAACATTCTAATGCATTTCTTTCCATTTTTTTTTTCTGGGCACAATTTGATGACATTCTGAACTACTTGTGTATGTGTGTATGTCCAAAATGGATTCTGATTCAATGCACTGTAGATTGCTAGCTTAATATAGTATCCAAAGTTTCCCCCCATCTTATTATAAACTCTTTCTAAACATAAATTTTACAGGTGGATTAATAGTCCATTGAAATGGATGTTCCCTAGTTTGCTTAACCTTTTCCCTGCTGGTAGACAAACATTCACCCCTAATAAAGGTGGTTCAAGTCTTTCACCATCATAGATAATGCTATGGTGAACATCTTTGTCTATAAATTTTTTCTTTGTTTCAGATTATTTCTGCAGAACAGATTTATAGGAGAGAATTAGAGGCAAAAAAATAGCAAACATTTAAAAACTTTTTGGATTCTAACATTTGGCTTGGGTTGTATCCTATGTCTTGGATGGATGCGAGCAAAGAGTGGGAGTTTTTATTGTTTTTTGTTTTTAATGGAGATTTGAAATAGGGAAGAGATCCCACCCCAGCAGCTTTAGAGCTTATCAGTATCTTTCGGGTCTTTCATAGTGCTCTAGTATTTCTGGGGATGAAGAATATGATGCATTTTTTAAAAAAGTTAGAAAAAAATGGAAAGAATATACATTATGTATGGGTTTGGATTTATGACAGGCCCGTTCTCCTGGGCCTTTTGTGGTGTCCCATGACAGAGCAAACTGTGGCCCTGAACCATTGCCTGGCCTCTGTGCCTGTAGGCTGCTGGCACTGAAGTGGGTTGCACGGTGGAAAAATAAAGAAACAAAAAGAATATATGTAGGCCGGGCATGGTGGCTCATGCCTGTAACCCCAGCACTGTGGGAGGCCGAAGAGGGAGGATAGCTTGAGGCCAGGAGTTTGACACCAGCCTGAGCAAGAGCAAGACCCTATCTCTACAAAAAATAGAAAAAAATTAGCTGGGCACAGTGGCCCATGCCTGTAGTTCCAGCTACTTGGGAGGCTGAGGCAGGAGGATCCCTTGAGCCCAGGAGTTTGAGGCTGCAGTGAGCTGTGATGATGCCACTGCACTCCAGCCTGGGTGACAGAGTGAGACCCTGTCTCAAAAAAAAAAAAAAAAAGGAATATATATTGATGTGAATCCTCCATAGGTTTCTTATATTTTGATATTCATTCCAGAGATGTGATAAGCAGTCCATGAAATCTCTTTATTTAGATATTTATAGGCAGAGATTTGACACCAGGTCAGGACTGAGGATTCTAGTAACACGTCTTTATTTACAGATAAGAGAGGGAAAAAAGGAATTTAACTGCCACGGGGCTTTGGCCAGGAAAGTGGGGAGAAAGAACATAAAGTGAAATGAACAGCCTGAGAGTAAAGTGGGAGTCTTTACTTGCAGAGGTCAAGGCTTACCAAATCTCTTTCTTTTTTTTTTTTAATTGTGTCATCCTTGTGCCAGGGCCATGCTAATCTTCTCTGTATCGTTCCAGTTTCAGTGCATGTGCTGCCGAGGTGAGCACTCTTTGATTCCGTTTCTAGAGGTTCTTTCCTCCAAATAAGGAATTATTGAAGCTTTGTTCCTCAGAATGGTTTTGAGGTGACATGTGACCATCCCACTCTCTCTAAAGTGAAGTGGTTTATTTTCAGGTGCATGAAAAAAAGTAAAGAATTTTCTGCTTCTGTGGAGAGGTTGGAGTCATCCCAGAAGCCTACAGTGTTTGCTGGAGCAGCAAATTTCCTGAGGAAATCATACATTTTCACCTTTTTTTTTTCACTCTGTTGCCCCAGGTAGAGTGCAGTGGTGTCATCATGGCTCACTGCAACCTCAAACTCCTGGGCTCAAGCGATTCTCCTGCCTCAGCCTCCTGAGTAGCTGGGACTATAGGTATGCGCCATGACGCCCAGCTAATTTGGCTAATTTGGCTAATTTTTCTATTTTTATTAGAGATGGGGTCTTGCTCTTGCTCAGGCTGGTCCTGAATTCCTGAGCTCAAGCAATCCTGCTGCCTCAGCCTCCTAGAGTGCTAGGATTACAGGTGTGAGCTACCACGCCTGGCCCATTTTCACCTATTAATCAACAAATATTCATGGTGCAAATCTTATGTGCAAGAATTGTAGGTTTCTGTTTAAATGGCTAATTGCTGAACTACTGCAAGGCTGTAAATTAAAGGGTATTTAAACTCTTTAACTCATTGTTGGGTCACAAGATAGAAACCAAGACCTTATATAAGAGTGGCAGAGACTTTAAGACATGCCAAAGTGAAGAGCTTTCATTCTCTTGATTTAAGCAATTTAGAAAGTGTTGAGAGCTTTTGGAGTGTGGCTTTCTCTCTCTCTTTTTCTGATGAACAGCTTTTCATGTTTCAGGTCACTAATTTTTAAATAAAAAGAAAGTCGCTTTAATTTGTGTCAAATTTACCTGGATTTGCATCAACATTCTTTTTATTTAAAGGGATACAGTAAATGCCCTGTCAATAAAACCAGAAAAGATATTGATGTAGCTGCCATTTGAATTTAACAAACACAAGGCAATTCCATAAGCAATATAAATAGAGAATGTCTGGTATTAGTATTATTTTTAAAGACAAGTTGTATTCTATTCAAGTTCAACTCTGGCTTGATATGCTACTTAAGTCATCCTAGATTATTTGAAGGACAATGGGTACTGCTGTCCTCGAGGATTCTTTGTCGTCCCCTCTTAAAAAATCAAGATTGTTGAGTTTTTTGTTTGCTTTTGTGCCACAGTAGTTGGGCATTTAAAAAAAGAAACTATGTAACTTAGCCCATAGGTTGCAGAATGATAGGAAGATAATGAACTCTAAGAGGCATGGTGTGCAGGATGCAGTAGCTAAACGTAACTTTGGCTGGTCTGCCATTTGCGGCCGTCCATGTGAAAGTTGGGTCATGTTTGGTGGGGCATCTGCACAACTGCAGGTGTGGAAAGAATCATTTTTGTGTTCAACAGGCCGATGATGTCATATAACAGAGATGAACAGTCCCTGCCCACCCACATGCTCTTCTGAGGAAACCACTCAACTCAAAATCCCCACCGAGGGAGCTGTGGTCATTTGTGTCGCCAGAATCTGAGGAGAGGAGAAGGGTGGGAATGAAAAAGTAGCCATGGAAATAATGGCTGCAAATTCCCCAAATTTGGCAATTTGGTAAAAAATATGAGTAAATAAAATACACTTTTCTTCTCTGAGATTTTCTACATTCTATTTGACATTTGAAGCAAAAAGTATAACATTGTATGATGTGGCTCTTAACGTATGTGTAGGAAATATTTAAGGTAATTAGAAATGGCAGAGGGCAAAGAGGCTTGAAGGGAGGTGAAGTTTCTATACTTCGTTCAAACTGGCAAAATGTGGATGCCAGTAGATTTTGTGGTGACAGAATGGTTCTGTATCTTGAGTACAGTGGTGGTCCCAGGAATCTACGCATGTGGTCAAATGTGAACTATTCATATACATTGTAATAATGTCAATGTCCTGGTTTTGATATTATATTACAGTTATCCCAGATGTAACCGTTGGGGGACACTGGATAAGGAGTACAGGGGGCCTCTCTGTCCTATCTTTGTAATTTCCTATAACTCTATATTTATTTCTAAAGAAAAAATGAAAATAAAAGATGATGGAATGAAGTTTCTTGAAAATGATAAAAGCAAACATTAAAGCCTCATTATGATTCTCTGGACATAATCAACATTTTAGAAGAGAGAAAGGTTTTTCAGAAGCAATGCAGTGGATGATACGGACTGATTTTCTTAAATTTTAAAATTTCATTGTGGAAGAAAGTATGTGATGGAACAATAAGAATGTTACATGAAAAGGAAATTCAAAGTTGGCTTTACACTTCTGGCAATCCTATCCAGAAATTCAGGATGAGCTTTTGTCTTGATCAGATCTGATGCCTCTTGTCAGGGACACATCTCCAAAGCACAAAACTGGTTAAGCAATATTCACTTTAATAATATTATATATCCCCCCTGAAATCATAAACTATTTAGGGCTAAAAACTAATTAAACTTTGACAAGTTGTTATATTTTTAGAGATAACTTAGACTAGTTATTTTCCCCTATAAGTCAAATTAAAAGTTATTAGAAGTCGTATTCTTAGTAACACTGACAATTAGAAGAAAAGGTAAAAAAAAAAAAAAGTCTAGGTGTGGTGGCTCATACCTGTAATCTCAGCACTTTGGGGGGCCAAGGTGGGAGGGTCACTTGAGGCCGGGAGTTCAAGCCTAGCCTGGGCAACATAGCAAGACTCCATCTCTACTCAAATAAATAATAAATAAATGAATAAAAATTAAAAGAAGAAAAATTCTCTTCTTGTATGTTGGTGGAATTTGCATGTCAGTAGAACACCAGCAGATGGCAAAGAAAGCTCTCAGAGTGTTAACAGTTACACAATCATTGATTTGTCATTAAAGTAAATATAAGAATATTTCCAACGTCAATAGGGTAAAATCATGGTGCTCTTCATTTTGGTCTTCCCTGTTTTTAATCAAGCACACTTGACAGCAGGAATGGTTTGCCCTGAAAGCTCGACAGAAAGTCAATGGCAGGAGCAACAGACAGAAATACAGAACTCTGGGCCTCGGATTTCCCACCTGGAGCTAAATAATGTTGCTCCCAAAGTGGCACTGTAGTAATCACAAAGTGTTGTCCAACTTACATGTCCAGTTTCCAATTGCTGTGGCTTTGCTACAATTGTTCAAGTTCAATACGAATTGGAACAAACAACTCTGCACTATGAAGGCTTTAAAAAATGGCAGTTTCCTCCAGGACAGAAGTGTCTATGGAGGTACCACAAAGATAAAAAAGTGAGTTTTTAGGTCCTATGTTTTTAACATCATTTTTGTTTTTGAGGAATTTCTCATATAATAAATATTCATGTGGAAGGAGCCTGATTTTCTAATTTGTGTTTTCTGACTGGCCATTGTAACTGGGTCGTGAATGCTCACATCTTTGCAGCTCAAACAAGGGACAGTCAGATCAGAATTAAGTTATTGCAGGATTTTTTACATAACCTGAGGGCAGAGACCCCTGACCATTTCATTAGCCACAAAGCAGAATTTGCCACCTGCTTAGTTTACACATGAGTTCACAAAAATTCTTTTTTCCATTCAGTGCTGCCTGACAACACCATGACTAGATTAGGGGATTGGATATTTGATCTTTTAAATCTGTCATAATGTCAAAATGACAAAGTATATTATGAAGTTTTAAACCCAAAGAGTATTTTCTTTTTAAAGGCTTTTTCTTTATTCATTTTAATGTCTCTCTATTTTGTACATCTTTAATTTAGCTTTAAACAGATATTTCACAGACAAACCAACATGAGAGACCACGTCAATAATATGTGAACAAAAGTTTCTTTCAAAAACTTTTCAGAGGGGTTTTCAAAAATGTTTATGAAGAACACAGGTTTCAAACATAGCAGAAGCTAAATGGATATTTATTTGTGAAAGGAAAGAAGGAAAGGAAAACGCTCCTAGGCCACTCATTCCAGAAACAGATTTGTATTGAATTATTTCAGAGTATACTGAAATATTCAGAGCATTTGTTGATGGGTACAGAGAGAATTTGAGCCTGCTCTGTCACTTACTAGCTATGGGGCCTAGTCAAGTTGTGTAAACTCTCTAAGTCTTAATTTTTTTTTCTGTACGATGAAAATGATAATATCACATACATGTCATACATGTATTCTTAGGAGCACAGGAAATAATTCATTAGGATTACATGAGATAATCTACGCAGCTGGCTCATAATGCTTGTCAAATAGTAAGTGCTCAAAAGTTAGCTATTATCACTATTATTAAACTAAGCCAGATTGAGAGATTTTAAAGCAAAGCCAAGGTACAGGCATTCTAATTTGTAACACACACAGTGCTTCCTTAATGATCTCATCTGAACTTCACAACAACTCTAAAGACCAGTGTGCAAGAAAATTCTGGAGTCCCTTCACTATTTGCCATGTGACAATCCCTCCTGCAGGTGATGGTGGACTCGTTGGCTGTCTACGGAGCCTGGCCTCCAAGGCTGGGCACTCTGTTCCCAAGAGGTGATTTATATACTTCAAAACAACTGGAGGAGATGAAAGCGTATGGTGTTCTTCAGAATTTAAATCTTGCTCTACGTCTGATAGAACTTTTTCATTTTTACGACTTCATAATATCAAGAGTATAGAGGAATCCCACCTCAAGTTCCCCAAAGAAAAAAGGAAAAGTTATAACCAAAAGTCTTCTGAAAATTATCACTGTTCAGTTTTCTCAGACATAAAAGCAGACAAGGACAAGTTCCGTCATGAGAGGAGGAGGCTATGCCACAGATCTTGCTTTTTTTTTTTTTTTGTCTGAGCCTCCAGCAGTGGAACTAAGTGGATGTCTCCAGTTCTACCTGGAGAGATTCAAAGAAGTAAATCTCATTAGCAGAGGAACAAGGAACCAGTCCAGGCAATATCCGAATATTTATTACGAGATTTTATCTTGAATAGAAAAGAAAGATGCTTTGTTTAAAAAGCTTCTGATTGATATCTGTCCCTTGGACTTCTGAACCTTTCCCTCATTGCTTTATAAAAAGGATCTATTAATTAACTTAGTGCTTGGCAGAGAGAAGTGTGCTTTCTCTGAACTCTAAGAATTCTCCAAAAATGGTTATTAATTCTGGTAAGAGGAGCAGCAATTATAATCTCATTTTACACATGAAGAAACTGAAGTTCAGGATAACTTCATAATCATGCAATAAATAATTGGTAGAGCTGGGCCCCAAGGGAACAAAGGGCTGTTTGCTGGGAGACCTGGATTTTTTATTCTGACTTTGCCGCCCGCTAGGGGCACACCACTTTGGGTCTTAGTTTCTTTATCTTAAAGTAGGTTCAATGGCTTAGATAGGCACAGCAAACTTTTTCTGTAAAGGGCCAGATGATAAATGTTTTTGGCTTTGTAGGCCTGTTGTTAAAGAGCAAAAGCAGCCACAGACAGTGGTAAACAAATGGGTGTGACTGTGTCCAACGACACCTAACTCAGGAAAACAAGCAGCGGATTGCATTTGGCCCATAGTCTGTAGTTTGCCGACCACTGGACTAGATTGTGTAGGAGTTTCTTCTACTGCTAATATTTTATGATTCAACTTGTTTTACTGGCAGTGCTATTTCCCTAGGAAAGTCACCTTGATTGTTTAATCATCTGTTGCTTATGTGGTTTGTGGAATACTTAAGTATTTTTCTGCTTCTCTCTCCTTTCTTCCTCCATTATTGAATGCCTACTGTGCATATTGCAAATATAAATTATCATCTTAATGTTATTCTGCTTAACATCTTATGTGTTTAGGGCTTTTGTGTGGGTGATGGTGGTAGTGCAGAGCAGGGTGTATGGGATGGAGTGCACAGTGCATGAAGGTAGGTTAAATGGGGTGACTGGCTGGGAATGAAGACCCAAACCTGTGGGAGAACCCTCTGCATGTTAGCCTTGACCTCAGGTGATCAAAAGATTAACTGCTTTTGCTGTATTGAGCCACGCTTGAGTAAGAGTATCAGAGCTGCCAGGAATGGGAGAGTATGTAAAGTAGGAATATGGAAGACCATGTCTCTATTTAGGGGAAAATATGATCTCTCCTGTTACAAAAATCAAACTGCAAATACTGCTGTAACTATAGTCCCAAGACACACCTAAGAGGACAAACTCTGTTGACTCCCTGGCTGGAAAACACTGCTGCTCTCAAAGGGGACACTGTACCCTGGGTCCTACTTCGCTTCCTGGAGGGCAACGTGGAGGATAGGAGACAAGTTCAACTCCATCATCCTTTAGAAGGTCTCCCAGTGAAACAATAATACAGCACACAGGCCAAACTTTAAGACCAAGAGTGTGGCAAATGAACCTACTTACTCTTTATAAAAATTATAGTATGGCTACATAAAGCTTCTTTGAAAATTTTGTAATTTCAAAGAGAAGAATTTTCTTAAAAGACCCGAGAATCATGTATCATAACAGTTTGCCTATTTCTGTGAAAGAGTATTATTTTTATTCAAATATTATACTGGCTTTAAAATCACAAATGCTTATTTTAAAAATCCCCCCTCTCACCTTACCATCTGACTCTCCTCACCTACTGCTTGCTAGGTAACCACTGCAAACGATTTATTTTGTGTCCTTTATGATGTTTTTTCCTATGTAAGTGTGTGTCTGTATTTTCCTGGTGTGCATCCACTTATGATTATTATACAATATTTCTGCCTGTTCAGGCTACTGGTATCACTGGATACAAGTCTGCTTAGTTACCGTGTGAGAATGCTTTTGATAGGTCTTAGAAATCGTTCAGCATAGGAAGTAAAAAGAAAGCTCACCCTTAAATGCATACAGTTGCATTGGTATAGTCCATAAGAGGCATGTTTAATCCGATACTCTGGAGGTCTGGGTATATTTCCAGTGTCAGGTTCTACTTTTACCCAAAATATTTAGACAATTATGGCAAGGGTGCTTGTTTTCTCATAGTCATGAGATTAATTGCCCCACTTTTAAATTTTACTTTCCTGTAGCAGCTCTAATCTTAACCTAACAGTCCCAGGTACAGTGGTTTATAAGAAAACTTGTTGAATCTATTGGATAGAGAGAGATCTGGGTGCTTGAAGTAGATTGCAGGCTGAGAGGACATAAGATTCTATCATAGTTAGATAAGTCAAGAAGTCAAGAAACCCAAGGAAGCATAACTATAAGTCACTCTCTAACTCTGTTCCTAATTTGCCCTGATTGGCTGAAATGTCTCCATTCATTCTCACTCACCTGCTAATAGCAAGAGCTGAGCCCATCTTCATGACTCTCCCATGTGGCATCAGACTTTTTTGTGGACTTTTGTCTGTGATTTCATTTTGCTAATATGAATAAAGGACAAGGCTGGCAGAAAAAGCCTTAACAGTATATTTTGCTGAAAACATGAACAATTAAAATGGGCTGACCCCCAAATCAAAGACTCATAATGTGGATTGTGGTGGGGAAAAGTTATACTTAATAAATGCTATTGACAAAAATGAAGAATTTTTTCAGGACAAGAGGAAGTTTAGGAAAAACGGAATCTGTAGTATCTAAGAATAATGGACCAAGGAAGAGAAGCAAAAGGAGAAATCTATAGCAAGTCCTACTAAACCTGGATGTACACTTGACCTGTGTACATGAGGGAAATCAATAAAATTAGAGCAAAGTCATTTCCCGATTTTCATGGATAAGCACATTCTTTCAAAATTAGGAGGTCCTGTGCGAAAATCAATTTTCTGCATTTTCTATAGGAAGTTGTATTTGGTCGAATTTAAGAAGGAAACCAGTGGATGAAGAAAATTAATATGATAGTACTGAGATCATGTGAGAGAGAAAAGGAAACTGTATATGTGTGTGAGAGAGAGAGAAACAGCATACAGGAATAGTGGGAGGGGCAAAATGAAGGACATTGAACCTATTGTTAGAGTGGGAGACTAGAAGACAGGGCTGAGAGCAGATGCAGGGGCTTGAAGATCAGGTGCAAGTGTTAAACAACTCATAAGTGGAAGCTAACTAGAGGGGCTGACAATGGCAGGCAAGGACTGGCTTCATCTGGCTTGTCAGCTATCTCTGCTTCCTTACATGAACTTTGGCTAATTACAATATCATTTACATCGTGGCTTTAAAATTTCTCTGCCCTTGAAATCACCATGACAGTTCCGAGATAACCGTATAAAGTATGAAAATGGGAGGGAACCCAATTCTAGGAATTATTACCCAAATTCTTAATGAAAGCCAACTCTGTGGTCTTGAATATTCCTCCCCTCGATTAGTAAGACTACAAAAGATCTAAAACCACTTCCTCTGTTCTTTTCAAGCCTGCCCATTGTCTTCCCTGAGAGTGGACTTTTGCTTTCAATAAAGTTTTCTCTTCCTTGGCTTACATGGTGTATCCCAAAATTCTTGTCCATGATGAACACTAAGAACTTGGAAAAACCTCCACTTGGAGGCCGGTAATATTATTATATCATAAAATTATAAATTATTTCAAAAGAACAAATCCATGGCATGGAGAAACTGGGAAAGGTAATAGTGGAATTCATAAAGTTGTACTCTTAAATATCTGACGTGCTTACTTGGTTAGTATCTGCTCTAATAGTTTAGCATTTAAACTGTGTATTTTTCCACAACTGTGAAGGTCTTACATCATGTTTAGTTTAATGATTCAGGATGAAGTCCACAGCTGCCCTGCGCAAAAACCCTGGCATTTCTTGTGTCAACAGCCCCAGGGGCAAGTCACATCTTCCTGCCCCTAATCCTTGCAGTGGCAGCCAAGCGTGGAGCCTTCCTATCTGGAGAACTGCAGGTGGAGGTTGCCCAGTACTTAGGACAAGGCTCATGGAACCCAAGCAGGAACAGATGCAATCACGTCTGTGCAGTTTTCATTCACTTCTCCTTGTTTTGGGTGTTCTCCCACACAAAACCTCTGGCTAAAGCCCCTCAGATTCTATTTACATTCCAAAAGGAACAATATAGGACACCCTCCCAGGCCCCACACATCCCCTGCTCTGATAGGCTTGTTGGGTTTTAGCAAATACTACAAACACTACAAATAGTTTTGTAGTATAAATATTTCCCACGTGATATTTGGGATATACTTACTACAGAATTATTCACCATTTACCTGAAATTCAAATTTAACTGCATGACCCAGATTTTATTTGGCAACCCTATTGTTTGAACTCTGGGAGCCTCCAGAGTATTTTGGAAGGGTCTTAGAAAAGGCAGACCTGTGGGTCTTTGGAGTGAAGAGTGGGGGACAAAAACTGATGCAGGAAGTGTAAGTAAATTGTCTAAATAACAAAAACACAAAATCCTCTGAGAGGGGAGCAGAGAAAAGCCATTCCGTGTCTCTTGTCACTTTATCCACAACAACACTCCCTGAGGGGGAAGGAGTGAGCCTGTGGCCCTTTCCTTCCTGACTGGTCTCCTGAGAGTGCACACCCCTTAGCACTTCTGGCAAAGATCTGCATTTTGTATATTTAAGGAGAAGTTTCAGCTGGCAGACAATGAGCTTGTTATAGAGAGGAATGGACCAGACGCTGGAAGAGGGTTGTGTGTGGGGTGGGGGTGGTGACAATGGGAAACACCAAGAGACACAGTAATATGCTATACGTACAGGGCAGACCTTCCAAACTACACTTATTGTATGAATGTAAACACACACATAAATATGATCATGGTTGATTTAAAACAAATTTTTTTGTCTTCATAAATCAATGTTATTTAATTTACTAGTCTCATCTGTGGCTGTTCTTGGAGGATTTCCTAGTGAGCAAGAATGCACATACACCCACTATCTCTGGTCTGGAGACAGCCAGCCAGGGTCAAAGCTGCTGAACTTCAGAGCCAATGCAATGTCTGGAGGCATCCCTTTCCCTGATGTTGAGGTCTCAGTTTGCAGTGGTCTAGAATGAACTCCTCTTGCTTAACCTCTAATGGTTTTTTCAAGATTCCTCCCTCAATCCCATACATCTAGTTAGCAGGATTTTAACTCAGGTTTGAGGATCTTTTAACTCTCAAACCTGCAAAAGCTCTAGGCTGAATGATAATTACTGACATTTTATGATGAAATTGAATAACACAATATTCAGGCATAGGCTTTTCTTCATAATTTATTCATCATTATTTATCTGGACTCTAGGTTTGATTACCTTCTTCTAGAACTACTCTGTATTGAAGTTATGTTGAGTTCAATCATAAAGTTAAGCCTAGTTAAGATGGAGGCATTTTCTTCTTGGAACCCAAATGTTTTACATATATATAAAAAATACATTGTCAAAATAGCACAAGGCTGTATTACTGTGCAGGTTCCAGTGTCATGGAAACTAGTTAAGCTCTTCTGTGCTTCTGTGCCTAAAATCTACTGATAAAAATACAGTTTAACTGCAGAAATCTAAATACAATTTAGAGGGAAAAGAAGGTGCTATTTTTATATCGATAGAAGGCTTTAAAATAATGAGATATATCTGCTGTTATAATAATAGAAAATTCATAAAATGTTTGATCAACATTACTGGGTTATCCATTTCTTCCTTCTTATTTTCTCACGGTGATATTTCAGGTCTTTTGGGATAGTCACTTTGTGGTCATCTGGGAATAAAAATAGCATTTCAATTCTGTGATGGACAATAAGCAGGGTGTCTGGTTCATTTAGTTCACAGCCCCAAAAAGCTGAGCTTAATTACTGAGAGTAGGAGTTGGTTTTGATCTGTTTGCTAGCTCCTAGGATGCTGCGCGGGGATCTTGGAAACACCTCCCCGCTGTGCTGTCCCTCACTCATGGTGCTATAGTCCCCGTTTCCCCAGTTGACACCAGAGATGTACACGGAGAGGGAAGGGGGTGTGTGAATGTGGCCAGAGGTGGGGATAGAGGCAGGCAGGGAAGTAAAGCCTTTGCTTTGTAGGACATGGGTGGTATTCTGCTCCTGGCAGCTGTGTGTGATAATAGCAAGGGCACAGTCTTTGCGGACAGCTGTGCGTAGCCAGCACAGAGGCAGGCCGGCTGTGGCTGTGGCCCGTCCACTCACCCGTGCTGCTCTGGATGGTCCTCACGGTGGTGGTGGTGCGCGGCGGGGAGGACGACCTCAGGGACACGCACTCGTCGTCCTGGGAGCAGCCCTTCTCGATGGCCCGCACGTAGCTGTGGCTCCGCATGCGGAAGCAGCCGGGCATGGGCAGGTCCAGCGCTTCCACTGCCTGCGACTCCAGCTCGCTGAACACGGATTCGCACACGGACTCGAACTGCCCGTTCACTTCCATCTCGCTCACCTGCGGGCAGACACGAGTGTTGTAACACCCCGCAGCCAGCTCTCCACCTGGTGCAGGATCCCTCCTCCCTTCAAGCATCTGCGAACTTCAGTCCCCAGAAGGAAAAGCAGCGTCTGGTTACATTAAACTCGATTGCATTTTATTTCCTTTAAGTTATAGACAATAATTGAATGGTATCTAGTTTATAATTGCAAATAACCGATTACATTTTAAAGAAAAAGAGTGTTGTTTTCAGAATGCAAGGAAATGTGGGGGCTGGGAAGTCTTATTTCAAAGCATGCTGACGTGATGATTCTTCGTATTTATAAATGCAAACGTAGAGAACAATTTTATCGGTCCATGGTCAGAGTGCATATATTTCGGTGCAACTGTTTTTAGCACAAACATTTTAGAAACTAGTATTTTTATTGTGCCTTTTGAAGTGACTACTTCAAATAATTTCAGTGTTAAGCTTAATTTAGTGCAAAGTATGGAAACACGCCCTATATTTTCTGGCAAGTTACCTACATGTTGCACAAAAATAGACTAAATTCAGATATGTCAAAATCTTGAAAAGCACTATCAAGATTTTCAAACTATTTACAGGTTTCACTCTTCTTTATAAAAAGCTGATATGGTCCACAAATTGTTTATAAATGCCTTTAAAAAAATCTTTGAAATGATATATGGTTTGATAGAAAAAAATAAGACCTAGTGTTAGATAGATCAGTATGGTAGTTTACAATAATCTATTGTATATTTCAACATAGCTAGAAGAGAAGAATTCGAATAGTTCTAGCACAAACAAAGACAGATATTTAAGGGGCTGGATATCTCAAGTACACTGATTTGATCTTTACAAACTATATGAATGTATTAAATTATCACATGTACCCTGAATCTGTGTACCTCTATTATGCATCAGTAAATTATTTTTAAAAGTCTTTGAAAATAAGGCCTTCTTTTTTGAGGAATAAGCTTTTATTGATTTATATTCCTCTGTATATAACTCACATTGGGTTTGAGCCCCACTTAAGGAAAAACATGCCTGACTAGATGTTCCAGTCAATTTTCACTTTGAAGTGACTTGCTAGGGATTTGGTAGCATTTCTCAATTTTCTATTACCTTCTAGGGTGTCTTATCTCTATTTTTCCTAATATCAAATATTCGTGAATAATTGAGCATTTAACAGATTAAGCTACAACTAAGTTTAGTGCACCTACTGAAAATATACAATTTTGACTGTCTTCTCATTTTGTGTTATCTGAAGTTGTGCTCCAGGAATGCCTAATTTCTTTAAACTTCAGATAAAAGTGACTAATTACCTTAAGGCATATAAGTGGAAAGAGACATGCATTTCTTAATAAGAATTATTTACAGTTTAAAAAATAGTATTTTCACATCTTTTATCTAATTTGATATGTCAAATTCCCACCTATTTTCAAGGCTAATAACCATATGTTTCCATATTAGAAAATTATATCTGTATCTATATTTATATCTGTATTTCCTTGTTTTTTCAGAAATACATGGACATACATTTAGAAGTAAAGGGATGTGATATCTGCAACTGTCAAATGGAATGAGAGAGATAAAGAGTCAACAAGTGAGCCCAAATCTAAACAGTTAATAGATTTGAATCTGGGTCAAGGCTGTCTTTGTATTATATGTGTGACTCTTTTGGAAGTTTGAAATGGTTTCAAAGTAAAAAGTAAAGCAAACTATATATATGTGTGTGTTTGTGTATATATATATACACAAACATGTATATATACGTATATAAGTATGTATATATATATAATTCAATTTCCCCCTTTTAATCGACATATGAAACATCACAGAGAAACAGTAAAATATCTATCTCTGTCAAGGAAACAACCATTAAACTTGGATGACTATCTTTCCAGAGGGTATATATGCCCTCTCCCCTATCTTTTATAAAACTTGAATCATAGAGTAAATATAATTCTGCAACTTGTTTGTTTTTTACTTAACCCTCTAGGTGAAACTTATATTCTTAATAGGATTCTTCTTCATTCTCTTTTAATGTTTTATTTTTATTATACATAGATACAGAAAACCATGCAAAATAAATGTATAACTTAATGAATTATAATAAGGCAAACACCCTTGGAACCACTACCCGGATCAAGAAACAACTTTCCCAGACTCCCCACAAGCCCCCCACATGCCCCATCCTAACCATAGCCTCCGCCTTCCCGCTCAGACTATGTAATGAATACCCTGAGTTTTATTGCAATCACTTCTTTGCATTTCTTTATGGATTTTTTCACCCAAGTATGCATCCCCAGGCTCTACGATTTAGTCTTATCCATTTTCAAAATTTGATACATTTTTAAAAATTCACCTTTAACATACTTTTTTAAAATTACAATTTATCTATTGAGGAATCTGGGTTGTTTGACCCATAGAGCTTCCCACAGACTAGATTTTGCTGATTTCATACTCATGGTGGAGTTTATCATGTTCCTCTATATTTTGTATTTCCTGAAAATTATAAGCTGGATTCAGAGACTTGATTAGACTCAGGTTCAATCCTTTTGGCAAGACTAGAGGTCACATTTTTTTCATCAGGAGACACATTTTGTCCAGGTTCTCTCTTTTTATGTTGTGAGGAGTCATTTGTGCTCAACAAATAGATCCATTATTTCACTGGGGGTAGCAAAATGGCAATATCCTAATTCTATCATTACTTTTACAATTACTAGTTGGAATATTCTCTCTTATATTATTTGGTGACTTCATGGTTTCGTTCATGTAGGAATGGCACGATAAATGCTTGATTTCCCCCTTTTATTTACTAATTTTCAAAATAATAAATTTCTTCCCTCTTATCTTTCATAGATGATCAATTTTTTAAAATATTAAAATTAACTCATAGATTTAACAGTATTTGATGATCCGGGCGTGGTGGCTCCTGCCTGTAGTCTCAGCTACTCAGGAGGCTGAGGCGGAGAGGATCATTTTACCCCAGGAGTTTGAGGCTGTGGTGAGCTATTATTTGCTACTGCACTCCAGTCTGGGTGACAGAGAGAGACCCTGTCTCTTAAATAAATAAATAAATAAGATAAGATAAGATAAAAATACTTGATGGTTTTAAGTCCATTTCAATTACTATTCTTAGTGAACTCAAATTTGTCCCGTCTCTGGCCAGTGGGAGCCTCTTAGGTTGGCTTGTGAGTCCTTTTGACATGAAAGTACTAGTCTTTGATAGCTTCCTTTATATCTGGTATGTCAAGGTATTCCAAACTCATCTTATACCTTCTCTGCCCAGGCCTGGAATTGGTATATTTCCAAAAAGCCCTTTATTCTTTTAGTAGGAAGTAGTATTGTAAGAGCACAGTCTGGGTACTAGAGAGGTCCATTGTCATTGCTACTGGGTTAATCATTGTTCTTAGGTCTTTTTAGTGGGAGAAATACTATATGAATACGTCCAATTCAAATGCAGACTACAGGGCTTTTATGTAACTTCTTTTATATTTATACTTAGACCTTTATTCCATACTAGGAATCATGGTTCTCAAGGACACAAGAGACGATGGAATTGGAATATTCTACAACTATTCATTTGCTTTATTCCATAATACATGCACAACAACCTCAGAGTAACAATACTAATACTACCACTGCCCACATATGATTATTAAAAAGAGTTAACAATTTTATTTTGCTTGTGCTCCCTCCATTCTTCCCTCACTTTTAAATAGTTGTGCTATATGTACATTGTCAGAGTGTATAATCCTATTATGCAACCTCCCCCACTGAACCCTCATTTGGTCTTAGTTCCACAAATAACTGTATGTTTAATGCTTGCTACTACAGATGGTCCCTGACGTATAATGGTTCGACTTAATGATTTTTCGACTTTACAATGGTGCAAAATTGATACACATTCAGTAGAAATCATATTTTGAATTTGATTTTTTCCTGGGCTAGTGAGATGCAGTACAATATTCTCTCGAGATGCTGGGCAGGTGTCAGGCACAGTCATGAGGGTGAACAACTGATACTCTTCAGTGTACTGCATTGCCAGTGTTTTTTAGATATTTTGTTTTGTGTTTTCACATCCCATCATGTTTACAGAATGCCCATTTTTGACTTAGGATATTTTCAACTTACAATGGGTTTATCAGGATGTAACCCCCATCATAGGTAGGGGAGCATTTGTAGTTCTTCTGTCCGATCGTTTTGGTTGTCTAATGCTCATTGTCTAGTATATCCCTCAGGATGGGCTCATGGAAACAAGATACCCTGCATTCATCCATGCTTATAACAATAGTACCATTTATATTTAAAAGTGAGTTTTTCTGGATATTAAAATATTTGGCTCACATTTTTTTCCTTGAGTATGTTAAAATGTTATGCCATTTTCTTCTGGCATAAATCATTGTTGTTAAAGAGTCTGATGATAATTTAATTTTCATTTTTTGTCATTTGCTCTTTTTGTCTAGAAATCTAAAGAGTTTTTTTAAAAAATTCTTTAAAGTCCTATAATTTTACCAAAATATGCCCTGATGGTGATTGTTCTGGGTCAATTTCTCTGGTACATGGTGTATTCTTCCAATGTGTAGTTTCAAATCATCTTTTTATTTCAGGAAAGTTTTTTTTAAAAAAATTAGTGCTTTTATTATTTATTCTGTTCTTTTTCTTTGACTTTATTCTTCAAGGACTTCTATTATCTGCATTTCAGTCTTCTTTGTTTATCTTTGATATTTGTCAATATCTCTTTAATTCTTTTTATGTCTTCATATCTATTTGGTTTTGAAAATTTACCTTCTTTTTAGCTTCTATTTTTCTTAGTGTATTTTTACCTTTTGTAGATTTTACTAACTTACTTTCTAAGACAATTGTAGCAATTCACACTCCAAATAACAAGTAAGACAGAGTTTGTTCTCAACATGTTCACCAGAACTGAATATTAGCAGTTTTCGCCACTCTGATAGGTCAAAAATGATATTGTCTTATTTTAATTTGCATTTTCCAGCCTTCTAGTACATAGGCTATATTTACTGGCTTTTGTATTTCTTTTTCTCTGTTTACTAACTCATAAGTTTTGCCCAAGATTCTTTTGGGTTGTTTACTTTTTCTTACTAACTGGTAGGAACACTTTAAGCAATTGAAACATTAACCCTTTTTCTTAATGTGTATAAATATTCCTCCCACCAATTGTATTTTAACTTTATGACATCTTTTGCCACAAAGAAATATTTAATTTTATTTAGAATAGATCTTAATCTTTTACTTTGTGTTTTCTGCAATTCTTGTTTTATTATAAGTAATAATTCCTGCCATAATACCATCATACACATACACATATTCTCCTAAAATTTAGTTTACTATTTTTTGTTATTGCATAGATTTTAAATTTACTTAGATTCATTTTTTATATGGGATGAAGGAAGAGTTTAATGTTCTTTATATTACATGGTTAACAATTTGCTTGAATTCTCCAAGCTTCACTTTCCTCATCTGTAAAATGAGTGCAATAAAACCTACTTTATAGGGATGCTTTAAGGATAAAAGTAAAATAATGTAAAAAATACATATTATATTTCTAGGCATAAGGTAGGCACTTCATAAATGGTGGATATTATTTTGTGAGACAGTGTAGTGGGAAAAATGAGATAGATACATTACTCCAACTCTCTGAGACTGAATTTCATAAATTAAAAAACGATCTTTCTTATAGAGTTGATGTGAAATTAATGAGATAATATGCAAAGCTGCTAGTATGTATCAGGTAACCAATAAATGGTAACTAACTACTCTATTATTTTTATTTCCATTGTTAGTGTTACTATTACTAGCAAAATTATTACCATCAATACCAGCAGGTATTGAAATAACTTACCAGTTGGGAGTCAGGATACTTGGGTTTTCTAGGTTTTGTCACTGACTAGCTTTGTACACATAGACACTTAATTTATTTGGGTATCCATTTTTCTTTCTCTCTCTCTTCACACGCACACATACACACACACACACACACACACACACACACACACACACAGAAGGGACAGCCTAAGTCAAAGTCACAGCTAAGCTGCTGGTAATATCACTAAGCACAACAGCTGCCTAGTTACATTAATGTTTTAAAAATGATGTAGAAACCCAACATGTTGCCAGATAAAATGTGTCTAGTTTGCCATTCCAGATGAAAATACTTAGCAGTTGGACTTGTAATAAATTAAGACATAAATTAAGTTAATTTGGAAATGATAGTGACTATATGAAATATTTTAAAACTGTTAGACTTTCTGCAATTCTTTCAAGTCTTACTTTAAAAGCCTCCATTTTATTAGATGTATATATAGTAAAAACATATAAAAAGAATAAACATGTGAAAAGGTACTCAATTTTTCTCTATCATCCAAGCACAATCTGTTTTTAGGGGTCTTTTATATCTATGAGTAATGAAAGACAGAAACAAACAATTTACTCTAAACCAATTCCTTGGCACATAAAATTTTACTTTAATCTTTCTAGGAGCCTTTGATGAATAATATGTCAGGTTTTAAATGGGAATAGGATATAATGCACTTAAATTCTATACTATTATAGCTTCTACTAATGATCTATTTGAGAGACTAGCTCTCACATCATAAAAACCAACCCCTTTTTGAAAAGTCTAGGATATACGGTAGTATTGCTTTGGAGAGGAAATTATTCTCCTTTGAATGATGACAATGTTGCAACTATAATAGGAAGTTTGAAATTATCCTTAAAGATACTGTGTTACTTGAAAATTGAGTATGGAACTAGAAAAATGATGTATCATTAGGAATCCATTTAGGTTGGCCATTCTTCCCATACTTTTCTTAAGGCCAGATGACTACTCCATGGAATTGCAGCACTTGGCCTGACATGGCATTAGTTCTCCCATGTGTCTGCGCAGTGGTTTGTTCATATCTTACTAAGCCGTCACTGGGAAGTGATGTTGTCCCAAGGAAGGTCAAACCCACAGCATGGGGACTAAAAGTGGTCAGCTGTTTAGGCACAATGTCCTGCTGAGGAAAATTAAATGTTCTCCCATTTTAAACATGTTAATGTTATGAAAGCCATAAATGTGTATAAATTCCAACAAAATTTTTTAAACCCAGTGATGTATTCTGCATGTATGACAGCTGGATTTATAGACTATTTTACAATTTCTGAAGACTATGTGACCTTTAGGCCATGAAGAATAAAGCTATGCTTCAAGAAGTTTTAAATATTATATTATTTATTATTAAAAAAAGAGAACAAAACAAGTCCAAATGCACCAAAATGAGGCTCCAACTATTTCCCTGAGAGTTGGGATAATGTGTATCATTGGATAAGCATTAACTACCACAAATAGGTTGCATACTCTAGGAGATTTCTTTAAAGTAAGGAAATGTATGATGGGTCAATATTGGAATCTCACATGCCAACTTTCGTTGGCTCCCTTCCCACTCAGCCCTCAGAGCTTGGTTGTGGTCCCTGACTTTGCTCTTCAAGGCTCCATTCAGAGCAGGGAACTAGCTCTATTTTGATTGCAGGGATAAAGTGAGAGCAGTGGTTCCATTTCAGGCTCTCATCTGACAGATGTGTCAGTGATCAGCCTACCATTTCATCATTTTTTAATCAATACATTGTTTCATTATACCAGCATCACACTATACCATGAGTATCATCACCATCACCACCACCACCACCACCATCACCACCACCATCACCACCACCACCATCATCACCGTTACCACCACCATCACCACCACCATCACTACCACTACCATCACCATCACTGTCACCACCACCATCATCACTGCCACCACCAATAACATTAATTTTCACCTTGATGATCACAATGTCTTCCAAACTAGCCTCTCTGCCTGTAGCTTCTCATCCCTTCCAATCTTTCCTACATTTTGTTGCCAGATTAGTTATCCTACATCAAAGTTTTGATCATGTCCCTTGCCTGCTTAAAAGCTGAAGTTCTAATTATTCTTTACTTAATCCCATTCCTAATGAATAAGATCCAGTTCCCTGGGCCTGGCATGCAAGGCCATCCATAAAAAAATGTCTCCAAGACAATCTTCAGACTGGATCTCCTAATGCTGCCTCTACAGGTATTCTAAGCTCCAACCAAACTAAAGCATTCACTATTCCTTGAATATGCTTTAGGCTAGCATTTTTCAAGGTTCAGAACAAATAATACTTTATTAGAATCACTTGGGATATTTGTTAAAATACATATTCCGGACCCCATTGTTAGGAGCTCTCTCTTTAGAATCCTGGCTACTTAACGTCTTTTTGTCCTTAGCTTTGGGATCTTGTTGACAATTTTGTGACCACAGGAAAAGTCCCATTTAATATCTGGTTACTTATATATTTTACAGGGTGTTTCTAAGGACTAATAGTAAAAATATAAAGCAATTGGCACAGTGCCTAACCCAGTGAGTTCCCAACAAAACATAGCTTTTATTGTCAATTCTTGTCCCACCTACCTCAGAGTGTTTTTGTGATGTTAAAGTAAGTAATGTTTGTGATAGAACTTTTATATTTTTCACATGCTCTCCATTAGACTGTCAACCTTGGGGGACAGGTATTATGTATTACTCATCATTGTATAACTTGCAAAATCTGATATAGTGTTTTGCTCACTAAATATTAACTGAATTAATGGTCTGGTACTTATTTTTTAAAATTGTGATATAAATTTTAATTCAGAGCCTTTAACATTTAAAAAAAAATACCCTTTTTTATGTCCTCCCAGAGGAAGCCCCTGAAACACCTTCTCTCCTCCTGCTGGTGGCCCTTGAAAACTGCAGGATCAGTTCCTCTAAGAGTCCCAGGTTCTCTGTGCCCCTAAGCTTAGGAGCTCAGCCTTCTGAAATACTCTCTGAGACTTCTGATGGAGAGATTGGAGAGTTTTAGCTCAATATTTTGGCAATAGTATTCAGTCATCCTTGTTAAGTCTTCATCTCCAGTCCTGTGTACCAGTTCTTAGAAGTGGGGATCTGTCTCATTAACAAGGTGCAATATTCACCTAGGACCTGGTTGAGGTAACTAGATCAAATCCTATGTCCTGTGTCTGGGTCCCTGTCTGGATGACCTGTTTAGTACTCCAGTACTTTTAGGATTAGACACTGCCTTGGTTTTTCCAATGATGTCTGTCCTGTGCTTCTGTCCTTCAAGCATCTTTAACACCTGCAGTCTCATCTATCAACCCCTTACTGACAAATTTGCTGTAGAGGCCCCTCCCCTCCCGGTAGGCCATTGATGCCAGGTGCTTGCTGCGGCTGAACACATGGCATACTCTTTGTAGCATTTCACTGGACCTCCTGTCTGATCCCTCAGTAGTCTACTGAATGGCTGCTTCCCCACATCACACCTTCTCAGTTTTCACCAACCCTCCTGCAGTTATTGGCCTGAGGCCACTACTGATCCGATGGCACCTACCTGGCTGATGGTGCTCATTGCTCGCATGTAGCTCTCATTCCTGGAGCGGAACTTTGGTGATGTGAGCAAGCCTGCAGGGTCAAGGCCATCCAGGCTTCGGTTGATGGAGACTTCACTCACCGCCCTCAGGTAACTGTGACTCCGGATCTGGAGTTTGGGTGAATGCTCATTGGAGATCCTAGAAGAGAAGAACGGAAGAGGTGCATTTAGTCATATTCCAAAACGTAGACAGGAACAAGCCATGCCACTATCATTTATGTGGTGCTCTAAATACTGAGGCAAAAAATATAGATGCCCTTCTATGATTGCTCAACTCGCCCACAGTGTCTTGGAAGAAAAGAACTTTTGGCAGGAAATCATCAGGGTCTGATGACATTAGACAGCAAGTAAGATTCTCTTTAACCATGAAATAATTTCTCCATTCACGTTTTCCTGGGCATCCTAGGGAGGGAGAGAACAGCAGCAACTGTCCTGTCCTAGAATTCTGACTTGTGTAATTTGTAAGGTTTTCCTTTGTACCTATTTCTTTCCTGAGGCCATCTTTTTGTTTATGGACTCTCTAGTAATGGCAAGTGGGTCTATATCTATATCTGTATCAATACCAATATTTCTATCTATCCACCAATCTCCCCTCCTTCCCTCCCTCCCTCCCTTCCTTCCTTCCCTCCTTTCTTTCTCATTTGTCTGTCTAAGCTTTAACTCTCTCCCATAGTTGAGATTATACTTAGTGAACAAAACATAAATCTTAACCATTAAAAATGCACACGTCTCTGAATCTTGATATGTAAACACAAGTCTTCTACACACTTTGTACTCTTTGGATTTATTGCAAGATGCACTGTAAAGTTATAAAAGTAGGAAATGCTCATTGCAAAAACCAAGCTATACAGAAGTACACAAAGCAGAAAGTAGGCTTGCCTCTCTCCTGTCGTTTCTGCCTCCAGAATTCTGCACTCTTAAAAGAACTACTCATGGCAGTTTGGTGTATATTTTTCCTCACTCTTTGTATACATTTATAAACAACTTAATTTTAGGAATTTTTAAAGTCTGTAATTTTTAAAGTTTGTTTTCACATGGGATCAGGGTGATTTTTCTTCCTTTATTAAATTTCTTTAATTTTGTCTATAACATTGTTTGCAATTAAAAAAATTAAAGTTGGTTGGGAAAAAGATGTATGCCCAACATAGCTGCTATTATCTATCATTATTCTGGAGATCCGAGCCAGTGAATTTAAAAAATAAAAAAAGAAATAGGGAATATAAATATTGCAATGGGAGAGATAAATTTTGAGTATTTACAAATTATACAATGAATTATATGTAAGATAAAGAAAATCAAATGAAAAATTGTGAGAACTAATAAGAAAGATCATCAAGGTTGCTAGATACAAGGTAGTAAAAATACAGAAATTAACAGCTTTTTTATATACTTCCACCACCAAATTAAATTTCAATTTAAAAATCCCATTTAAAATGGCAAAACATAAAATAAATAGAAATAACCAAAAAGAAATGCACCAGAATTTTATGAAGAAAATGATAAAACTTCATGGAAGGCAGTAAACAAGTCCTAAATAAATGCAAAAATCCCCAATAAATTTCTTGAATTAAAATACTCAATTTTGTAAAAAATTTAAATTTCCCCTAAATTAATCTATAAATTTAATGCAATTGCAATAAAAACCTCCATAGAATTTTTTATTTGAATGTATCAAACTCATTTTAAATTTCATATGAGGTTCATAGCAGCATTATTCATAAGAGACAAGAGGTGGAAACAACCCAGATGTCCAACTGATGAACAGACAAACAAAATGTGGTATAGCTACACAATGAAATATTTTTGGGCCATAAAAAGGAAGGAAGTACTGATACATACTACAACATGGATGAACTTTGAAAACATAACGCTAAGTGAAAGAAGCCACATATTACAAAAGACCACATATTACATGATTCCACTTTTATGAAATGTCCAAGAGTAGGCAAAGCTATAAAGACAGAGAGTACATTAGTGGTTGTCTAGAGTTTGGTGGGGAAAGGACAAGAAGATGGTGGCACTGGGGGTGATATCTAAAGGGTCTAGAGTAGGGGTGGGGAAACTTTTCATGTTGGAAGGCTGATTAATTTAGCTGTAATCAAATAAGGCCACATTCAGGAAACTTCAATTAGAAATACTTAAAAATGTAAATTATTTTGTAAAAATCTAACTACTATGTATTTAATAATTTCAAAAATGAAAACTGTTTGTTAATTTTAAAGTTAACTAACCTTTTAATGACTTTGTTGTGTCTGCTTTTTGTTGGAAAGCATTTAAATATTTGGTTGCAGCATGGAGGTCTGCAGTTTCAGTTGATCCTCTAGATGGGCATCAGTCATTTGTGACCTTAAGGGTGTCTTGATTTGGGTTAGGTAGGAGAATGTAGATTCGCAGCAATAAGTGGTTGAAAAGCAAGAAAGTGTTTTTCAGGCATGTTGCTGAAGGTGTGGGTATTCTACTGCATTTTTCCATATTTCAATTGGATCTTTCTCAGCATCAAACAATGACTTTAAAATGTCATCTACTGAGAGCTCAATCAATTCCATCTGTAGTTCTTTAGGTGCATTGGTGACATCAACTAGCTGAGGCTGAAATGCTAATTTGAGTGTGATGTCATGATTCTCAAAGTAATGAAACTTTCATTGTATTCTCCAATTAATAGGTCTATAATAGGTGCATATTCTTCAAATGATTTGCATTTATCATCCTGCTCATCAAGAACCTTTGCTAACTGAGGAAAATGTTCATCTGAAATTTCCTTTTGCAGAAGAAGTGTTTTCAAAAAATATAGCTTTTTTCAAAATGCTTGGATTTTTTGCCATATATCATATAAAGACTTAGTTTTACCTTGCCAAGAAATATTCGAGTCGTTTTGATTTGACATGATATCACACAGAAATGCTGCATTCCTATAGAAATCTTCTTTCAATAATTCACATTGCTGATTTTGTTCTTCATAAAATTTAACCATCTGTTCTCACAGAGATAAAATTTTGGCTAATACCTGTCTCTGAGATAGCTAATGCACTTTAGAATGATATGGCAAATCCACACTGCATACCTCATCCTTCAACTTTAGCATGTTATGAAACTGAGGACGCTGTGTTGCATTTGCATGAAGATAGTTAACTATACTTATAACTTGTTGCAAAGTGTCACTTAAAATAGTAGCTTTAGCACAGAGATTTTGCTGATGCAAGATACAATGAAAAGAAATGAGAGCATCTGGATCTGTTAAGACTTTTAAAAAAATCTGTACAATAAACCCTTCATGTTTTCCTGTCATGGAAGGTACACTGTAAGTACACTCACTAAATTTACCAAATTCAATCCAACTTCAGGACATTTATCTGGAAAGTTGTTGAAGATACCTATTTCCCATGTTCTGTTCACAAGAGTGCTCAAAGTAACTCTTTGTAGCAAAGATAATCTTCTGTTATGACCTAAATGAAGCATAAAACCTGTGCCGAGTCAGTAGTATCAGTTGATTCATCCAAAGCAATTGAATAATATATATTTTCCTTTTGAAGTATTGCATGAAGTTGTTCTGTTAAGTTGAAGGCTAATTCATGCTGCAGATCAGTTATGGTTCTCCTTGAAAGAGGCAGTTGTTTGTACTTTGAAACCTTATTATGGTCTAAGCATCCTACAACTTTAACAGTGCATTCTTTCACAATTTCTACATCACTGAATGGCTTCCCTTTTGTCCCGAGTATATATGCTACTTTATAAGTTTCTTCAGTGGCATTATTTCCAGGTCCTATTGCTGCTTGAAAGTATTGTCTTTGATTTGCTTTTCACCTTTTAATTTCTGCAATACAACCTTCTGTGCCTCTCCCTCTAATTTAAAATATTTGTGGTCCTTACGAGTGTTATAATGCTGATGAGCATTGAATTTCTTTAATGTTGGTATTGCAGTATCACAAAGCAAGCAAATCATCTTATCTTTAGCAGAAACAAGATAATGTTGCAATTCCCAATCCTCATTTAAAAAATCTGTTTTCTTCCTTTAGTGTTCTTTTGGTCTTCTTTGACATGATGGGCTGTTGAGCAGACAGAATTAAAAAATACTGTCGAGATGTGCAACTATTCACAAATTCCACCTCAAACAGAAACACAGTGCACCGTTGTCAAAAGCTGATAACAGCCTGGCATACTTGACCCCCATAAACTCTCACCAACCGGCCTTGTGCAGTAGTGGCACCAGTCAGGCAGGGGAAGTTAGAACAAAATCATGAGCATAGCAGCCGTCAGTTTACCCCTTATGGCTTACTAATGTTCTAATTGTGCTGGTCAATCTGGAAGGATTATTTCATTGAAACTTATTTTATTTTTTGGTATTTTAAATACATTCATTTTAAAAATAAAATAAAAATATAAAAGACAAACAAAAATGTATTAATAAAAATAAGAAGATTTGTTCTGCAAAATTTGGATTCAGTCAAAAGGTCACATTTAAGGACCTAGAAGGCCACAGGTTCCCCACCCCTGGTGCAGAGTTTCTTTTTAGAGTGATAAATGTACTAAAATTAAGCTGTGGTGGCAGTTGCACAACTGTGAATATGTTAAAAACCACTGATTTTTACATTTGAAATGGGTGAATTGTATGGCATGTGTATTATATTTCAATTAAGCTGTTATAAGAATCACAAGGCCTCAAAGTAATCAGATTTCCTTATAAAGGGAGTTTATTTTTTATTTTTATTTTTTGCCTTTTTTTGGTATAAATTTATGGGGTATGAGTAGAATTTTATTACCTGTGTAGATTGCGTAATGGTCAAGTCAGGATTTTAGTGTATCCATCACCTGAGTAATGTACATTGTGCCCATTAAAGGATTTCTCATCACCCACCCCTCACCACCCCTTCTCCCTTCCAAGTCTCTGTTGTCTGTCATACCACTCTCCACGTCCGTGTGTACACACATGAAAGGAGTTTAGAAGGTGAACCATCCTCTAAAGTGGGCAAAACTAGAGAAGGAAAACCAGTCAATCTGGTTGCAATAAGGACTGAGTCAAGCATCAGTAGTACTCGAGAGGAACAGATTTGAGAATCCACAAGAAAATTAAATGTGGATGATGAGTAAGAAGGTAGGGTCTAAGAACAGCCAGAAAATAAAAATATATAAAAAACAAGGGGAGGAATGCCCTTTATCAGATCACAACTACAATTTATAGCTACAATGATGAGAAAGAATGGTGTTAGAGAAGGAATAGACAAGTCAGTGGAATAAAATAAGGGCTCCAGAAATAGAACTGAGTATACATTTGAATTCAGTATATTACAAAGATGGCAGTTTAAATAGGCAGGGAAGAAATCAACTATTTAGTAATGGAGTTTGACTATTTGTGCATCATTTGGGAGAAAAATGGATACCTACCAGGTATGTAGATTAAAAATAATATTTTTAAAAATTTAAAGTTCTCTAACATGATATAGAAAATTATACTTTATAATCTCAATTTATATACCTAAAAAATTAAAAAAGAAATTTGTTGGAATTTTATTAAAAACAAAACAACTATTAATATATAACCTTATGGAAGGCAATAAAGAAGGCCTAATGAAATTCAAAGGAATATGGTGGGGAAAGATTTTAGAAGCATGATGTTAAACCCAGAAGCCATGAAGATAAAGATTAACAAATAGAAGTATATAAAAATTTAAATATTTTTGTTCAGCCAAAGACACTGTCAACAATGCCAAGAAACGTAGTCACTGAGGAGAATATATCTGCAACACTATGCACCAAAAGAGTCCACATCCATTATATCTAAAGTGGACTTTAAAATGAATAACAAATAATGCAACCAACACAATAAAAAGTGGGCAAAAGCTATAAGGAGGTAATCACAGAAAAATCAATACATAAATTCAAAGGAAAATAAATTTTACACATCATCAAGCATATGACAAGATGCTCACTAGCAATTAGAGAAATATTGATTAAAAAATACATTCACATATCACATCCATGAACATCCATGTTCACATCTTCAGATAGTAAAGAATTCCCTAAATTTCAAACGTCGTTTTAGTGGCAATGCACGAGATTGCATCTATTCTTGAAGCTTGCAGAGAATTACTTAAATATAATAGCCAAAAAAAACAGTCTCAATAGCACCAAACACTGACAATGTGATTAGCAATCACTTTCTGCAATTCCACTCAGGGAGGAACCGAATTAAAACAAATCTAGAATATAACATCAAAAGTAAATCTCTTATGTATTTTACTATTACAAAAGAGAAACGTCTAGAAATGCTCCCTGTAGATCTTTCAAGTAGTTGTCAAACATGAAAATACCTCTGCCAGGTCAAGAAAATATTTTCCATGTGTTATGTGCTATTATGGTGATTTATACTGTTACTTAATAATATCCATGCCAAAAATGCCAGCCAACAAACAAACTGAAGAATTCATTTTCTTTTTAAGTTTTTTTCTTTTTTAAAAGAGAGCCCCAGCTTGAAGCATTTATAACCTAAAGTTCACTTCCCCTTAGAACTTGAGAGTTAGATGACAAATGTGTTTCTTTGGCTCTTTTGCAACCTGACCCAGAGCAATGATATTGCCCACATAAATGACGATGCTATTCCACATGGATATTGGGGCAGAAATGGGGGTGGCTATCTCATAAATGGTATATATTCAAAAGAAGAAGGGAAAGTCTGGTATTTTGAAAAATGAGTGTCTGCTGGCTGAGATGGGGAAATGGGGCATCATTGCAACAATACTTCACCCCGGCCACTTGTTATGAAATAGGGCATAATTCCAAAATTTCAAAGTGACAAATCATTTAGAAGGAATGGAATAATTCTTTGGTGAGTCATTCCTGATAAAGCAATGCACACATAAATAACATACTAAATATAAGGAAATGAACTCTTTTATCTTGTCCACTTAGAGAGAAGAGCCCCACAGTTATCAATATAAAGGGTACAGTATGTACGTGTGCTCCTGATGCACAAACACTCGTTAGAGAAACACTAAAATAGTGCATTGATTACTTTCTTTTCATCTCAAAAGAAAGTTGATATGCTCAAAAGAAAGGGAGTGTGCATATTTAAAAAAGTTAGCTCTCTTATGTTAAATTATCTTTCAATGTCAGCCCAACAAAATGACATTCATCCTTTTCCACACTTCTCCCTAAATTACTCATGCTAAGTTAACTTTTCCTAGCTTATCAGAACTGAAGTGAGAGTTGGCCTTGTTGGCATGTGAGTCCCATACATTATCATGTCCCTAAAGGGCAACCAAAGATAGGAAGCCTTTAGTTGATTGTGAGGCAGCCACACAAACCAGCTTTGCCCAGTGTATCAGCGAGCTGCCACTGCAAAGAAGAGAAAATGCAGCAATACTCAAACCACAAAGTTTTAAACCAATGTCTCAAAAGAGAAGACAATTAACTTTGTAATATATTATTAAAAATATAACTTCAGATGGTTGGTATTTTCCCCCCTACCCCCCAAGAAAGAAATGCTTCAAGATTCCAGATCATGGAGTCTAGTGGGAGAATCTCTGGAGGTGATGGGCCATCTGAGTGATCCATCTGTGCCCTCATTTTTGTTCTTTTTCACTTTGTCTTGACTCTGACTTATAAAAGTATTAAAATATATGGTTATTCCACAGGACCCAGAGGAAATACTTACTGGCCTCAAGAGGTTAATCCAGCTTTGACATATTTCGAAAATGAAAGTATTTGTCTTGGTCATGACCCTTTCACCAAATCATTCTCATAAACATCCATGACTTGAACTGAGAGGCTTCGATGTGGAAGATGGTCCTTAGTAGGTGACAGTTCTCAGTCACTAGTTTTAGGGAATCCAATGCAGGGTGTTTTATTAGTCAATTTACTTTGGTAAAACTGAGTACAGCTTTCTTCTCAGCAACCTCATGTGTAATGTCTTTGTAGTCCTTATACAAGAATAACTTTCATTAAAGTTGTTTACTTTGGCAGCTGCCTTTTGAGTTATTTCTCCTTTATAATAACACTTGACATTTTTAATTTATTTTTATTTTTTTATTTCAAAATATTACCGGGGTACAAATGTTTTGGTTACTTAAATTGCTTTTGTACCATTTAAGTTGAAGTTGTAAGTGTGCCCAACCCCCAGATAGTGTGCATTGTACACGTTAGGTGTGAATTTACCCATCCCCTGCTCCCACCTTCCATCTGCTTGATTTCTGATGAATGTGATTTCCAGATGTGCACATAAGTGTTGATTGACTAGTTCCAATTAATGGTGAGTACATGCGGTGTTTGTTTTTTCCATTCTTGTGATACTTCACTCAGAAGAATGGTCTCCAGCTCCATCCGGGATAATACCAGAGGTATTAGTTCACCTTTTTTTTTATGGCTGAGTAGTACTCCATGGTGTATATATACACCGTATTTTATAAATCCACTCATGTATTGATGGGCACTTGGGTTGTTTCCACATCTTTGCAATTGTGAGTTGTGCTGCTATAAACATTCCAGTGCAGGTGTCTTTTTTATAGAATGTCTTTTTTTCCTTTGGGTAAGTATCCAGTAGTGGGATTGCTGGATCAAATGCTCGTTCTACTTTTAGTTCTTTGCAGTATCTCCACACTGCTTTCCATAGATGTTGTACTAGTTTGCAGTCCCACCAGCACATGACATTTTATTACCATTTATTAAACACCTAGCTATTGTTAATATCTCCCTATAGATAAAGAAACCATGACTTCAAGAGATTACATAGTGTGGAAGCCAATTTCAATGGACTCTTTGTCTTCTAGCTTCCACATTTCAGTTCTGTTCTCATTTCCTCTAATTTCTTTGGGAATCCTGCCTGGATTCTCATTTGGGTTCCTATTACTCTACCTTGCCCTTAAATGCTTTTATTCCCAAAGACTTTATAGTTGTTTATCTTCTCCTTTTACTCTACATTCTTTTCTTGGACAATCTCATCTACTCAATGGCGTCTAGTACTAACTTCATGCTAGCCACTCCCAAATCTATTTGTAGTCCATAGCCCTCTCCTAAACTTTTAATTAAGTACTGTACATTTCCACCTGGATGTTCCACAAGTACCAAAACTCATCATGTCTCCCAAATGAACACATACCCCTCAGATTGCTTCTTTTCTTTTGTTCCACATTGAGATGAATGGCACCAAAATCTACTCTGTCAACCAGGCCAGAAATCCAGAAGTTTATCCCAGATATCTTTTTCTTAACTGTCCAAATCCAGGTGATTATCACACTTCTTATTTTACTTCCTGTGTACATTTAAAGTTGGTTTCCTCTGTCTTTCTCTCTCTACACTTACTGCTCTACTATTTCCCTAGTTCAAGGTTCATCTTGATTCTCCTCACCAGCCTCCCCGTCACCAGCCTTGCTCCCTCCAGTGTATCTCCTCCTGCTAGTTATGTCAGCACTGTCTTGCTTAGGACCCTTCTATGAATCCTCTTCAGCTACAGGAGAAAGTCCAAACTCTTTGCCTGCTTTTCTAGTGTCATCTTTTTCTATCTCCTCACGTGTACCATGCTTACCCTCTCATCCTTTGTTTCTGCGCATGCTGTTTCTTTTGCTTGGAATACTCTCCTTCCTCCACTTTCCACCCATGGGACTCTTACCTCAACTCATTTTAGCAGGTCACCAGGTGCTAGAACCTTTTTTAGGTCATTTGTTTTCAGAAGGTGTCCTTTGGTTCTCCTCAGATTATATAAAGTACTCTTCCATCTGTACTCCTATAATTTTTTTTTTTTGAGGCAGAGTCTTGCTCTGTCTCTTGGGCTGGAGTGCAGTGGCATCATCATAGCTCACTGCAACCTCCGACTCCTGGGCTCAAGCAATCCTCTTGCCTCAGCCTCCTGAGTAGCTGGGACTACAGGTGCAGCCACCACACCTGGCTAACTTTTTCTATTTTTTGTAGACATGGGGCCTCACTCTTGCTCAGGCTGGTCTTGAACTCCTGGCCTCAAGAAGTCCTCCTGCCTCAGCCTCCCAAAGTGCTAGGATTACAGGAGTGAGCCACCACGCCTGGCCCTATGGTGTTTTTTATACTTCTCTGTTATACACTTTTCCCATTGTTGTAGTTTTATTTGGTTTCTTTAGTCTGCATACTATTTAGCTCTTAGATTTTTGAGCTCTTAGAAGCAGAATCAGTATTTCATTCATTTTGTTACACAGTGGTACAGTGGCACTTAAATTTTTAAAAAATGATTAATACCAATAGCTAATATTTACTTGAGTGGTTCTTTTTTTGCCAGGCGCTGTATTTGAATCATCTCATGAAATGGGTGAATGAATGAAAAAACAAAGGAAGAGGGTGACTCAACTGATCATTACTCTAGACCTAAATAGTTTGCTTTAAAAAAATTTGTTTTCACTTATAAAGACCTCATAAATTATTTTTTAAAAGGTATATTGTGATATAATTCACATATAGTACCATAAAAGTCACCTTTTCAAAGAGTGCACTTCAGTGGTTTTTATTTAATAGTATATTCATACAATTATGTAACCATAACTAGTATCTAATTTTAGAACATTTTTGTCATCCCCTCCACCCCCCCAAATAATCCTATACCTGGTAGTAGTCATTCTCCATTCCTCCCTACCCCTAATCCCTGGAAACTACTAATTTACCTTTTGTCTCTATGCCTTTGCCTGTTCTGGACACTTCATGTACATGGAATCTTACAATCTGTGGCCTTTTGCATTTGACATCTTTCACTTAGCATGATATTTGCTTTTCTTTTATTTTTTTAGAGATGGGGGTCTTGTTCTGTTACCCAGGTTGCACTGCAGTGGCATGATCATAGCTCACTGCAACCTGGAACTCCTGGGTTTACGTGGTCCTCCCACCTCAGCCTCCTGAGTAGCTGGGACTACAGGTGTGAGTCACCATGCCTGGCTCTAGCATATTTTCAAGGTTCATCCACAGTTGTAGCATGTATCAGTACTTCATTACTTTGAATAGTTGAGTAATATTTCATTGTATGACCGTATACCCCAATTTGTCCATTCATCAGTTAATGAGCAGTTGGTTTGTTTCTATTTTTTGGTTCTTATGAATAATGTTGTTATATACAATCATGTACAAGTTTTGTGTCAGCACATAAAAGCTTTATAGGGAAACATTATTCATGACAAATGACCAAGAAACTTTACATAGGGTGTGGGACTTCTGGAATGGCAGAGTGGAATTAAATTAATATGTTAGCAAAACTACCAAAATTAACCATTTTTGAACTCAAGAAACCAAAAACAGAGAACAAACAAAATTATTTATTCAAGAAAAACTATTGATTTTAGATTAAAAACGATGGGGTCTGTGATGACTTAACTTGGAAATACTTCTATTCCCCGGCTCCCCAGCTCCACGGCATAGTAGCTATGGACAGAGGGCAGCTTCACAACCAACATCCTTCTTGGAGCTCTGTGGAAATCACCACCTCCAGTGAACAGTTAACATGTGTACTGGTCTCACAACTCCCTATCAAAGCCCCGTTCTCAGGGCGTTGCTGCTATTCTAGCAGCCTGGGAGCTCTGTTCTGTGGAAAAACCATATCCCCAGGCTGTTATTGAAAAAAGTGGCAACTGCCTCAAATTGTTAACATCGCAGCTATTTAAGGCTGTGCTTTCAGTTGGGGAAAACAAGAGCTTGACCCAAAATTTAAAAGAAAGATCCAGGGAACTTGTTGGCTATACAGGATATTGAAAAGTTCTGATATTTTACTGAGGATCTAGAAGACTTCATGCATGTACAGTGACCTGCGCATGTGTAGGAAATACCTAAGAAGAGAAAGGGCCTTCATCACTTACCTGTGGCTGGCCTTGAGACCCTGTACAAGCAGGAAGCAAAAGCTAAGGTTGATTTGTAAGTTGCCTGAAATTTGGAAGTTTGCCTTCATATACAGATGCTCTTGGCAAAAGGTGAAGACTTACTGACTTAAGGTGTTTAAGGACATATTCTAACTAATCATTGATCACTAAACATGACGATCCAAGGTGAATCCAAGGAAGCCAGGCTTAAAAATGCAGTTGTCCCTCAGTATTCGTGGGGTATTGGTTCCAGAACCCCTGCAGATACCAAAACCTACAGATGCTCAAGTTTCATATAAAATGGTGTAGTATTTGCATATAACCTACACACATCCTCCTGTATACTTTAAATGATCTCTAGATGACTTATAATAACTAATACAGTTGACCCTGAACAACATAGGTTTGAACTGTGCAGGTCCACTTACATGCAGATTTTTTTCAATAAATATATTGAAAAATTTAGGGGGGATTTGCAACAATTTGGAAAAATTCACAAACTGTATAGCTTAGAAATATCAAAAAAATTAAGAAAATGTTAGGTATGTCATGAATGCATAAGATATATGTAGATACTAGTCTATTTTATTATTTACTACCATAAAATATACACAAATCTATTATAAAAAGTTAAAATTTATCAGAAATTATGCACACAAACACAAACCATACACCGTGCCATTCATAGTTGAAAGAAGTATAAACATAGATGCAGTATTAAATCATAACTGCCTAAAATTAACTGTAGTACATACTGTGCTACTGTAATAATTTCATAGCCACCTCCTATTGCTCTTGTGGTGAGCTCAAGTGTTGTGAGCTTCAAATGCCATGTGATGCTGATAATCCCTGTGTGAGCAGTTCATCTCTCCAGTAAATTGTGTATCACAGTAAAAAGTGATCACTCACAGTTTTCACATATTATCATTGTGTTTACTGCAATACCATAAACCTTGAATAACACCATGGGACCCATGTGAAGTCACACTAGTGGTGCTGGAAGTGCTCAAAAGGGTCAGAGAAAAGTCCTGACATTATAAGAAACAGTTGAATTGCCAGATAAGTACTGTAGATTGAGGTCTGCAGCTACGGTTGCCCACCATTTCAGACAGATGATTCATCTTGTAAACAAATGATGCAAACTTATGGTATTGATAAGTACAGTATTATAAATGCATTTTCTCTTCCTTACGATTTTCTTAATAACATTTTCTTTTCTTCATCTTACTTTATTTTAAGAATACAGTATATAATACATATAATATACAGAATATGTGTTTACCAATGTTTATGTTACTGGTAAGGCTTCTGGTAAACAGTAGGCTGTGAGTAGTTACATTTTTTGGGGAGTCAAAATTTATATGCAGATTTTTGCCTGTGCAGGGGGGCAGCATCCCTAACCCTCATGTTGTTCAAAAGTCAACTATACAATGTAAATGCTATGAAAATAGTTGTTATATTGTATTTTTTAAAATTTGTGTTATTTTTTATTGTTTTTTCCCCAAATATTTTTGATCAGTGGTTGACTGGCTGAGTGGTTCCCATGGATGTGGAACCTGCAGATATGGAGGGCCAAATTAAAAAGCAAGAATTAAAAAAACCCAAAAAACCCCCCAAAAGCAGAGGAGTCAGTGGCTGTATATTGCAGGCAACAGAATTTAAAGAAGTAGCCCTGGAAAGTTGCTATAAAAATAAGCAGCAGCCAGGCAAAAAACCCCAAACAAACCCAAAGAAAAAAAATTATAACAAAAGAATGGAGGGGGAAATTTGTAGATTAAGAAACTCAAAACATGTGCCAAGTTAAAGAAATGGGAAAGATAAGGTATGATGTCTAGGGAAACATACTTGGATGATAAAGCCATAAATAAATGCAAAGGAGTAATTATCATAAATGTCAGGATAGTGGCTACTTTTCAGGAGAGAGAGACAATTGTGATTGGGACTGGGGTGGCTGGTAAAGTTGCGTTTCTTGATCTGGGTGATAGTTTCAAGGGTGTTTGCTTACTAATAATTCATTAAGCCATATATTTGTTTTGTGCATTATTATGTATATATGTTTTATTTTTAAATTACAAAAGTTTAGAAAGAAGAAAAAAGGGAATGGGTAAATATCTGATTCAAGACTTGTTATAAAATATCATGTAAAATGTATAATTTTCATCAAAAAACTATGAGACAAGTAAAGAAATGAGAAGGTATGGATCATACACAGGGAAAAAGCAACTAATAAAAAATGTTCTTGAGGGGGCCCAGATGCTGGACTTAATTGATAAAGACTTTAAATAAGTTATTATAAATATGCCCAAAGAACTGAAGAAATCTATGTATAAAGATTTAAAGGAAAATATGTCAACAATGTATCACCAAATAGAGAATTTTAATAAATAGGTAGATAAAATTATAAAAAAATCAAATATGAATGCTGGAGTTGAAAATAATAATGGCTATTTTCTGAAGTGAACTAAATAACTAAGTAATAAACACAGTAACTAAATGAATAAATTCTCATTACTAAGTATTAATAATGACTAAAATAAAAAATTCATTTGAGTGGCTCAATAGCAGATTTGAGCTGGCACAGGAATCAGTAAACTTGAATACAGTTCAAAAGAGATCATGGAGTCTGAAGAGCAGAAAGAAAAATAATGAAGAGAAATGAAGAGAGCCGTAAAGACTTGTGGGATACCATCAAACACACCAACGTGCATGTGTGGGAGTCTCAGAAGGAGAGGAGAAAAAGAAAGAGTAGAAAATATATTTGAAGAAATAATCATAAAAAACTTCCCAAATTTGATAAAAACCTTCAGCTATGTATTCAAGAAGGTTTACAAACTCCAATTATGATAAATTCCATGAGATCCACATCTAGCTATAATCTAGTCAAAGTGTTGAAGGTCAAAAACAAAGAGGAAATCTTGAAGGCAGAAATAAAAAAATGACTCATCACATAGAAGTGATCTTCAATAAGATTAACAAAGGCCTTCTTATCATAAGTCATGGAAGCCAGAAGGCATTAAGATGAAATATTCAAAATGCTGAAAGAAACAAAATTATCAACCAAGAAGTCTATATTCCACAGAACTATTTTTCCAAAAAGAAGGTGAAATTAAGGCATTCCCAGATAAATAAAGACAGAGAATTTATCACTAGCAGATCTGCCCTGCAAGCAGTACTAAAGTGAGTTCATCAGGATCAAAATAAAGGACACTTGATAGTAACTTAGATCCACACAAAGAAATTAGGAGCACTGGTAAAAATAATTCTGTAGGTAAATATGAAAGATACAAACATATTTTTGAAACTCTTTTCTTCTTCTAACTTATTTAAGTGAGAAATGTATAAACAATAATTTCAAAACTGTGATATCTTTATAAGTATAAAGATGCAATTTGTATGACAATAAAAGCACAAAGGGTGTGGTGGTGAAGGGAGCTATCTTGGAACAAAGTTTCTACTTACTACTGAAATTAAATTAATATTAATCTGAAATAGATTAAGTAAAGAGCCATACTGTAATCCTCAGAGCAACCATTATGAAAATGATTTAAAAATATGTAGTAAACCAAGAAAGAAATTTCAATGGTACACTAGAAAAAAATATATAACACAACAGAAAGAAAGACAAACAGAGGAACAAAAGAGACATGAGACATAAGACATATAGAAAACATATAGTAAAATGGAAAATCTAAATCCTACCATATAAATAATTATATTAAGTGTAAATGGATTAAACACTCCAATCAAAATGCAGAGGTTGTAAGACTGGATAAAAAACAGATCCAACCATGAGGACACACTTTCAATTCTGAAACACAAACAGGTTGAAAGTAAAAATATTTCAAAAGTTATAGCATGCAAACAAAAACTGAAAGAGAACTGGAGTGGCTATACTAATATCAGACCAAATATACCTTAGGACCAAAAAAAAAAAAATGTTACTAGAGACACAAGGGACATTTTATAACAATAAAAGTATAAATCCATCAGGAGAAATGTTACAGTTATAAAAATATATGCACCTAATAATAAAGTCTCAAAATATGTGAAGCAAAAATTGACAGAATTGAAGATAGAAATGAATAACTCAACAACCGTAGTTAGATACTTCAATACTTGACTCTCAATAGTGGATAACACAATTAGACAGAATATCAGCAAGGATATAAAATACCTAAACAACACTATCAACCAATTAGACCCAACAGACATCTACAGAACACTCCACTAAACAAAATCAGAATACACATCCTTTTCAAGTGCACATAAAACAGCTCTAGGATAGACCACATATTAGGTCATAAAACAAGCCTGAATAAATTTAAAATGATTATAATTATGCAAAGTATGTTCTTTAATTACCATAGAACTAAATTGGAAATCAATAACAAAACAAAATAAAATTCTAGAGCTCCACAACTATTTAGAAATTAAACCACACATTTTTAAAAACCACGGGTCAAAGAAGAACTTACAAGGGAAAACAGAAAGTATTTTTAAGTGAAGAAAGATAAAAACACAACAGAAGTTTATGGGATACAGTTAAAGCAATAGTTATAGGGAAATTAATAGCTTTAAATATCTATATCAGAAAAAAAAGAAATGATATCAAATCAACAATCTAAGCTTTCACCTTAACAATCTTGAAAAAAGAAGAGCAATTTAAACCTAGTGCAAGCAAAAGGAAGAATACAATAGCTATTAGAGTGGAAATGAATGAAATATAAAACAAAAGAACAAAAAATTAGTTGTTTTTGAACAAAACAAAGGTTGGTTCTTTGAAAAAAATCAAGACTTTAGCTAGATTTAAAAAGAAAAAGAGAATAAATAGATGATCAAAATTAGAAATAAGAGAGTAAACATTATGACTAACTTGTCAGACATTAAAAGGATTATAAGAGAGCTTAGATGAGATAGACAAATTTCTAGAAAAACAAAATGACCAAAACTGACTCAAGAAGAAATAGAAAATCTCAATAGATCTACAACAGGTAAAGAAATTGAATTTGTAATAAAAAATCTCACAAAGAAAAGCTCAGGCCCAGATAGTTTCACTGGTGGATTATGTCAAACATTTAAAGAAGAAATAACACCAATATTTCACAAACGTTTCCAGAAAATAGAGGAGGGAGGAAATACTTTCACACTCAATCCATAAAGCTAGTATCACCCTGATATAAAAGCCAGACAAAGACACTGTGAGGAAAGAAAACTACAGACTAATAGCTCTCATTAATATAGACACAAAATCCCCCCAAAACAATAGAAAATCGAACTCAACAACATATAAAAAAAATTACACATGATGCAATCACACCAAATAAGATATATTTCAAGAATGCAAGGTTGGTTTAACATGCAAAAATCAATTAATGTAATATACCACATTAAAGGAATAAAAGACAAACACACGATCATCTCAACAGAAGCATTTGACAAAATCCAACAGCCATTCATGATAAAGACTGAATAAACCTGAGATAGCAGGGAACTTCTTTCATCTCATGAAGGGAATCTACCAAAAACCTACAGGTAATACCGTCCTTAATGGTGGAAGACCGAAGGCATTCCCCATAAGATTGAGAGTAAAGCAAGAATGACTGTTCTTGTTACTTCATTTCAACATCATTACTGGAGTTTCTAGCCAGTGCAATCAGGCCAGAAAAAGAAAAGAAATTTTACACAACACTGTATTCAACAGTGTATATATTCAACACTGACCAGTGAAATCTGAACACTGGACAGTAAGTCTTGGCTTTGTCATTAACTATTTAAATGACTTTGGAAGAAAATCACTTTAAATCCCTGGGATTCAGTTTTCTAATCTGTAAAATGAGAGAGCTCCAAATTTCTATGATGCTATAATAATGGTGGCTTCAGCTTACAGTAATTTTTCTTGATGATATTGTTCATTATTGGCCAAAAAATATTTACAGAATGTAGCAGGACTTCAGATGCATCACTTTCCTTCATTTGTTCCAGATATTTGTGTTGCCAGCCACGTAGCATCCTTTTTAAAGCTTCACTCCTTTTGTAAGATCACACTGTTCCTTAAACACTAATTTTCCTTCAGCTTCTTAGGTGTGTAACTTCATAAAGGGATCCATTTCACCAACCAATTAACCCCATCAGAAGAGCACGGCTTACACACAGGGGCAACTTCTCAAGTTTAAGATGAAAACTGAAGGAGCAAAATCTTACAGATCCCTTGCTATATTCTTTGTTGTTCTTCCTCCATAGATGATTGACATGTGGGACAAATGTCAGCATTATTTCTGGGAGACACTGCAATTGTCAAGAGCTGTAGACTTTGCTATCTCCTAGAAGCTCAGAGTTCACAGTGGGGTGAATGAAAAGAAGTTGAGAGAATGATCTCGGGGATTCATGTGATGCTGCAACTTTTTATTTGCTCCATCAACTTTGTAGAAAAAAAAAAGACTAATTTGATTGGGGATTTCTGACTGTTCAACTGAGGGCATTATTGGAGAGCCATAGGCTCTCTATATACAAAGTCTTATGCTAGAAGCCGGGAAAATCCATTTTGGTTATAAAGCAGGCCTTGTCCAAAATGAAAGTACAGCCCTTTCTGCAATAATTTATCAGACATAGAAATTATTAACATAAAATGCAATTCTTCTAGTGTGCCAAATATGTTTATCCATCATATTTAGACTCTAGTGACACTTGGAATTCAAATGTTCTTCCTCAGATTCTCTGGGTTATGCAACATTAGACTTAAAGCAATAAAAAATAAATGCCAACTATTTATAACACTTGGGCTAGATGTTATGGAGGACATGCGATTCCTGCCTTTGAGAACTTCATGGTCTCTAGGTTGAGACAAACATGCAGAACTGACTTCCAGATAATCTGCGTTAAGTTTATAATAATTGTTCAAGAAAGCAGCAGTAAGAGGATAGAAAAAGAAGTGACTCATTTGGAGTGTAGGCATTAGGAATGCCTCAGAAAGAAGGTGGCTTTGAGTTAGAGCCTGAGTGGTAAGGCTGTCACCAGGTAAAGTGAGCCAGACAGAAGGCATTCCAGATGCAGGGCACAAAAGCATGGGGGCAGGAGGTGCAGGGCCATGGCTAGGGTGCTGGGGTATATAGCACTGCACCTGCTCTGGTCAGAGGCCTATTGAGCCATGTTGTAATTGTCTGAGGGTCGGTCTCCCCCATCAAACCGTGGGCTTCCCAAGGGCAGTGAACACTGCTGGGGACATGGGAATACATCACTGTATTCCCAAAACTCAGCACAGTGTCTGACATATAGTGGACCTCCTTATATATTTGATGTATAGGTGTGAGAGGGGAGGGATGGTAGGATATGAAGACCAGGTAAGACATTGTGGCAAGAGGCCCAGTGAGACTGTGATGACAGCCTGAAAAGAATCAGGGAACCGTGGAAGGAAGACCAGAGAGGCAGAGCAGGGCTGACTCAGAGAACAGGGCAGTGGCCAAGGGAACAGACCAGCAGAGCTCTGTTCCTGGCTGATGGGAGGCAGGTGGTGACACCTTTTATCTGATATATAGGATATAGTCAGGCCCAGGGGAATTTGTTTCTGTCTTTGGGGGTAGTAAGGAAATAACCTTTCTTAATATATACATGTGCCCAGCAGAGTTTTATTGTTATTGTTGGTTGTCTGAGCATAAAGCAAGCTGTACATAAATAATTGTTTCCGAAAAGCCCTGTGCAGGAATTTCACGGTCCTGGGAGGTCTGTATGAGTACACAGTGCCCACACGTCTGGGCAAATCACTGCCCAGAACTGAACAGCAACCAAAGCTGAGTGGGGCTCCTTGCCTGTCTTTCTGCTGCTCTGAGGTGACCAGTTTTATAAAAACAATACTCACACATTGCCTCAAAATAACTCTTGCAGTTACCTTCATTTTAGTTCACTTAGGACCAAATTGATCATCAAATCAATTAAAACAATCTGGAGAGAAATGAAATTTGCTATGTGTGGGGTGGTTGCCTTTAACACAAATAGTTTCCCAGTGGCAGCTTGTTCTGGGGGACCCGGCTCTGCCATTTGATGAACCTTGGTTCATTGGTTCTAGTCTCTCTCACCACATTTTCCTCTTCTTTGAAATAAAGATAACAATACCAACCTTATGGAGCTGTGAGAATTTACTACATAATAAGCATCTCTCTTTCTCTCTCTTGGTGGCAAAATACACATGATATAAAATCCACCATTTTAACCATTTTTAAGTGTAGAGTTCGGTGGCATTAAGTACATTAACATTATTGTGCAATTATCACAACCATCCATCTCCAGAACTTTTTAATCATCCCAAACTGAAACTCTGTATCTATTAAACACTAATCCCCCATCGCCCCTCCCCCAGCCAGTGGCAATCACATTTTACTTTCTGTCTCTATGAATTTGGCCACTCTAGGTACCTCATATAAGTGGAATCATATAAAATTTGCCCTTTTGTGACTGTCTCATTTCACTTAGCATGATGTCTTCAGGGTTCATCCACATCATAGCATGTGACAGCATTTCCTTCCTTGAAGGCCGAACAATATTCTATTGAACATACACACCACATTTGGTTTATCCATTCAGCTGTAGACAGACAATTGAGTTGCTTCCACCTTTTGGCTATTGTGAGTAATGTTGCTATGAGCATGAGTGTTTAAGTATCTATTCGAGTTCCTGCTTTCAATTCTTTTGAGTATATATCTGGAACTAGGAATCTCTCTTTAACAGAGGTACTTAATCTTTTCTATTTCATTTCTTACCAACTTTGCTACCAACAAATTTGGGGACCAACATAATGAAAACAAACCATCACTTTTTTCCCTCTGAGGAAGCACTCTATTGATAATTTATTGTAAGTTTTAAGGATGCTAAATAATATAGTAGTACTTCAGAGACTCACTGTTATTGCCATGGCTACAAATAGAAAAATAATACTCCTATTATTATTGTTATACTGGAAAACTGTAAGATAATTAAAGCTTGATATAGTATTGTTGAGAATAAATTATATTGCATGATTAAGGCATCCAGAAAAACAATTCCATAAGCAGTTAGAGATTGCTGAAGGACTGTTGACAATAGTGTCAGTTTATGAACCAGTAAAAAAAGAAATAATTTCACTGTGAAGAAAGATGCTATGACAATTCCAATTGTACTAGGCAGTAAAAAGCCCACAATGGTAACTCTTAGGAAGGAATGGAAATAATGACCTGCATGTTGTTTTGAGCTGAACACAGTGTGTTTCTTTCTATTTTAAAAGTGTCAGGGCAGAGCAGATGTACTTACACAGATGTAAGATGACATTGGCAATTGGAGCAGTTAAAGCCTATGTAAAAGTATTTTGATAGATTTTTTACAAATGGCTTCATATTCTGACTTCACCTCAGGAAGAAGAAAAGTGACTAATGGCAGGCTCTTAAATATTTCTTTTAATGTTGGTTTCCTTCTAATCCCCATTGTCAAATGCTCTGTGTCTAAACTCACTATTAGTATGCCAAAAGGTCACAAAAAAGACATCTCTTCCATGTAATAGTTTTCAATGGTTCTGAGCACAGCAATTGTGCCCTCCCAAGCCTTCCCTCCTCCAGGTGACAAACCCCCTCTATCTGTTCCTCTTACGTCAACATTTCTAGGCTCTCTATAACCTAGATGACTCTTTTCTAAAGTTGGTCAAATTTGTTAATTTCTCTTTTACAATGGAGCACCCAGAACCAAACTCCACCTTTCCAATGTGGGCTGACAAGTGCCAAATCCAGCATGGCCATTATGGTCTGCTGGATGCAGCCTAAGAAAGCTTTGGATTGCATGGTCAATAATCATGCTATTAGCTTCTGGAAAGCTCCATTTGGACAACTTTTAGGTCTTTTTCATACCAAATGATGTTAAATCCTTCCAATTTTTGACTATTTGCTTCTGTTAACTTGAAACAAAAGGCTAATCTTGTCACCTTTATGCAATACATGCAGTATATCACCTAGTCTTGCCAGTTATGTGTATTGGCAAATGTGATGACAAAAGCAAAAATAATAAAACCACAACTTAGTGAGTGTCACATAGTCTTGTGCATTTAAGTGCTTTACCTAATGTCTTATTTATCACACCAATATGATGGATTATGATAACAATTATGAAGTATTGTTATCCCTATTTTACAGATGAGGAAACTGAGATGGGCAAGTTTGTAAACTCAAAATTGAAAGCTAGGTCTATCTCACTTCTGTAGTCTTAATCACCTTGTACCTTCCCATAAGCATGTCATCTATTTTCTCACCCAATCATTGATAAGTTATTGACCAGAATGGGGAAAATTTGGGACCTTTTGAGTTGGCTCAGTCCATTAATAATTCAGTCTTTACTAGAATGCTGTTTAACCAACTACATATGTTCCTATTACCCAGTCCTCATTTGCTTGTTTTAATTTTTTCCTATGAGCCTATTGTGATCCACTGTTTGAAATGCTGTCCTAAATGTCCTAAGTGCACTTACATTCCTCTGAGATGTCTGTTTCAACCATGCCAAAGAGGGAACTGGACAGAAAATCAGCAAGGATAGAGAAGAACTCAACAACTTCATCAACAAATGGAATCAAATAGACATTAGAGAACACATTACCTAAGAACAACAGAAACTCATTCTTTCCAAGTGCCCATGGAACATATACCAAGACAGGCCATATTTAGGGCCATAAAAAAAAAAACTCAAGAAATTAAAAAAAATTGAAATAATACACAGTGCATTCTCTAACCACAATGGAATCAAATGATAAATCAATAACAGAAAGATGATAAGAACATTTCTAAACATATGGAAGTTAAACAACACAAAACTAAACCATGGATCAAAGAGGAAGTCTTGAGGGAAATGAACAAATAAATTGAACTGAAGGGAAATTAAAATATAACATATTAAAATTTGTGAGACACAGCTAAAGCAGTGCTGAGAGGGAAATTTATAGCACTAAATGTATATATTAGAAAAGAAAAAGTCTCAAATCAATAATTAAGCTTTTTCCTCATGAGCCCAGAAAAAGAAAAGCAGTGTAAACTCAAAACAGGCAAAAAAAAGAATCAAAGATCTGGTTCTTTGAAAAGATCAATAAAGTTGACAAACCTCTTGAAAGCCTGACAAAGAATAAAAGAGAAAAGACATAAATTACCAATATCAGGAATAAAATAGGGAATATCACTACATATTCTGCAGATCTAAAGGGATACTATGAGCAACTCTACATACATAAATTTGACAATTTACATGAAACAAACCAGTTCCTTGAAAAATACAAATTATTACAAGTCACCTAATTTTAAACAGGCAATAGACCTGAAATTCTTAAGGATATTGAAGTTATAATTTAAAAGTTTCTAAAAAAGAAATACCTAGGTCTAGATGGTTTCACAGAAGAATTCTATCAAACTTTGAAAGAAAAATTAAAACCAATTATACATGATCTTTTCCAGAAATAGAAGAGGAGTAAACACTTCTTAATTAACTTTACTAAGCTAGTATTACCCTAAAACCAAAAGCAGAAAAAGACAGCACAAAAAAAGAGAACTACAGAGCTCATGAATAAAGACACAAAAGTTCTTTTTTTTTTTTTCCACAAAAGTTCTTAATAAAACATTGGCAAGTAGAATTCAGCAACATATATAAAGAATTATACATCATGACCAATTGGAGTTTATTCCACTTGGATGGGATGTTTCATTTGCAGGGAAATTCGGTATTTGAAAATCAGTCAATGTAATATACCATATTAACTGGCTGAAGAAAAACATGATATGACTATATCAATTGGTGCAGAAAATGCATTTAACAATTTTCAACATTCATTCATGACAAAAACTCAGAAGAACAGAAATAAAAGGAGACATCCTCAATTTGATAAGGAACATCATTAAAAAATCTACAGCTCACATTATACTTAACGGTGAAAGACTAAATGTTTTCTCCCTAAGATCACGAACGAGGCAAGGATGTCAACTTTCATCACTCTTATTCAAAAGTGCTGGAAGTTCTAACCAGCGCAGTAGTAAAATAAAAGGCATAGAGGCCGGAAAGGAAGAAATAAAACTGTCCCTGTTTGCAGATGACATGATTGCTTGCATAGGAAATCCCAAAAACTTTGCAAAAAAACCTCCTAGAACTAATAAATGAATTCAGCAAAGTCACAGGATATAAGGCCAACATACAAAAATCAATTGTATTTCTCTACGCAGCAATAAACACATGGACACAGAAATTAAAAATAAAATACCATTTATAATCACTTAAAAAATAAAATACTTAGGTGTAAATCTAGCAACATATGTTCAGAGCCTGTGAGCTGAAAACTACACAACACTGGTGCAAGCAATCAAAGAAGATTTAAATAAATGGAGATACATATGATGTTTATGGGTTGGAATAATCAACATAGTAGAAATATCAATTCTCCCCAAATTGACATGCAGGTTTAATGCAATTCCTATCAAAATTCTGCAAAGAGTTTTGTAGATATAGACAAGATTATTCTAAAATTTGTATGTAAAGTCAAAGGAACAAGAATAGCTAAAACAATTTTGAAAGAGAAGAATAAAGTGGGAAGATTCACTCTATTTTTTTCTATCTATAGCAATACAGACGGTGTGGTATTGGTGGAAGGATAGGCACATAGATCAATGAGACAGAATGGAGAATCCAGAAATAGACCCACACAAACAACCCCAACTGATTGTTGACAAAAGTGCAAAAGCAATTCAATGGAGAAAAGAGAGCCTTTTCAATAAATGGTGGTGCTGGAGTAATTGTACATCCATAAGCCAAAAAACAAAAAAACAAAAAAACAAACAAACAAAAAAGAACTTTGACCTAAGTCTCACACTTTATACAAAAATTAACTTAAAATGAATCATGGGCTTAAATGCTTAAATGTAAAATACATAAAACTTTTAGAAAAAGTAGTGCAGAAAATCTTTGGAATTCTGAACTAGGCAAAGAGTTCTTAGACTTGATACTAAAAGAATGACCCAAAGTCCAGACACGATGGCTCACACCTGTAATCCTAGCACTTTGGGAGGCCGAGGCAGGAGGATCACTTGAACCCAGGAGTTCATAGCTGCAGTGAGCTGTGATCATTTCACTGCACTCCGGCCTGGGTGACAGAACAAGACTCTGTCTTTAAAAAATAAAAAAAAAAAAAAGAATGATTCAAGGCAGGCACAGTGGTGGGTGCATGCCTACAGTCCCAGCTACTTGGAAGGCTAAGGCAGGAGGATCACTTGAGCCAGGAGTTCGAGGCCAGCCCCAGCTTGGGCAATATAGTGAGATCCCATCTAAAAAAAATGATCCATACAAGGAAAACTTGACAAATTGGGTTTGATCAAAATTAAAAACTTCAGCTCTGTGAAAGACCCTATTAAGAAGATGAGAAGGCCTGCTAGAAATTGAGAGAAGAGATTTGAAAATCACCCATCTGACAAAAGACTACTATCTGGTATACATAAAATACTGTCAAAACACAACAGTAAAAAGCAAACAATCCAATTAGAAAATGGGCAAAAGTCATGAACAGACATTTCACAAATAAGCACATGAGAAGATGTTCAACATTACTAACTACTAGGGAGATGAAAATTAAATCCAACAATGAGACAGCACTACATACCTATCAGAATGGCTAAAATAAAAAATAATGACAACAACAAACGTTGGTGAGGATTCAGAGAAATGAGATCACTCACACATTGCTGGTGGAAATGTAAAATGGCACAACCACTCTATTGGAACAGTTTGACAGTTTCTGAAAAACCTAAATATGCAACTACTATATGATCCAATAATTCCACTCCTGGGAATTTATCTTAGAAAATTAAGCCTATGGTCACCCAAAAACCTTTACAGGAATGTTTATAGCAGCTTTATTTATAATAGGCCTAAATTGGAAACAACTCAGATGTACCTTAATGAGGGAAGGGTTAAACACTGTGGTACACCCATACCATGGAATACTTCTTGGCTACAGCCTGGATAAATCTGCAGAACCACGCAGAATGAAAAAGCCAGTCCCAAAAGGCTGCATATGGTATGATTCCATTTATATGAGAGGACAAATTTATGGAATTAGAGAACAGATCGGTGGTTGCCCAGGGTAAAGACAGGGGCTGGGTTGGAAGGGAAGTGGGTGTGGCTATAAAAGAGCAACATGAGGGATCCTTGTGGTGAGGAAATGTTTTATATCTTGACTCTCAATGTCAACATCCTCTTTATGATACTGTACTACAGTTTTCCAAGATGTTACCATGAGAGGGAGGGAAACTGGGTAAAGGGCACATGGGATCTCTCTGCATGTGAATCTATAATTACCACAAAATAAAACTTTATTTATTTTTATTTTTATACATTTAGGGGGACAAGTGCAGTTTTGTTACATGGATACAGTACATAGTTGCGAAGTTGGGGCTTACAGTGTAACCATCACCCAAATAGTGTACATTGTATCCATTAAATACTTTTTCTGAAAATAAAAATTTAATTAAAAAATAACAATACCACCTTCAGACAATGAATGGGTTAAAATGTAGAAAAAACCTAATAATGTGGTCCATCACCTAGTCCAAAGCTGGGCCTTGGAACTGTGTGTATGCCTAAGAATAAACAGAACCAAGTTAACCTCCAAATGTTTAAACTTCTGCCAAGATGAACCAGCATCTGTGTGTGCAGCAGTGAGTAATGCACACCTTAAGAACATACTCATGAGGGTGGACTTGGGGACCTGGTTAGGTGCCACTGTGTGTGAGGTCTGTATATTCCATGTTCCCTGCCCAATAGGTCGGTGCTGTTGGAGAGGAAAGGAAGACAGGAAGAAGGAGGTGGTGGGGCTTTCCTTTGATTCTTCTCCAAGTCTCTAGAAGTGCAGGTAGTTCCTAATGACTAGACACATCTCCTGAATACTGCCCCCTGCCTCCCCAACACATCACTGGCTACTACAGTTCCTAATAGCCAATCTGCTGCCTTAATTAATGCATGTAAAACTGGAAGTAGCCATAGGAAAAGGCATTTAAAATACAATTTGATGTGTCATGAAACACAGATGAATGTGCATTCGTTGGCCATGTTTTACATCAGCTTTAGCTGCAGAAATGCAAGTTCTGAAACTTAGAGAAAATAACTACTTATTCATCTGAACAAAAACAAGAAAAAAAGGTTTTCCAGGAAATGTGAAGAATCATTAACTTCACAGATTCTGAACAGAAAGTATAATTGCCCACGATATAAGGCAGAAACATATTTTAAAGCATTTGTGAGCAAAATGGAAACACGCCCCACTGATCCATTATCACCAGAATCAAATAGTATTTAAATGACCGCATATACTCTGACTAAATCAATTAGGTACAAAGACAGGAATAATTAGTACCGCTGGCAGTTAAAAGCTTTTCCAGATATGGGCTTAGGTGTTGAAAAGATGACTTCTACCCACTTTTATTACCTTTGTGCTGTGGTAAATTACAGTAATTTCTTCTGCCTTGGGTGAGAGGAAATGGAGAGATAATATTCACCCTATCGAGGACGGTTTAATTTTTCTATAGAGAAGCACTGAACAATCATTTACCAACACATAAAAAGGGATAAAAGCTTCTGGTCAAAATGTACTCTATTATGGTAGCTATATAATAAATTCTACACATGCTGTTGTGGAAAATCCCAAGATCCCGGTAAGTAATGTGTAAGAAACACACAAGCGCAGTGGAGCTGGTGGATTAGACACAATAAATAAACAAAGGTCCCCTTTCACAGGCCGCTGTGGGGACAGCGAAGACTCGCCTCTTGTCCTTCCCTCTTCTAACCCCTGAGGGCCCTTCCTCTTCTCTGGGTTTTTATTAATTGGCCTTTGTCTCTCCGCTAAGAAAAAGGCACTTATGCTCCGTCCTACTCCTTCCTGCTCCCAGCGGAAGGATGGTGTGGGGACAACGGCGTGGCGCCAGGGCAAGGCAAGCGCGAGGCCGTTTCCAAGGGCACGTGCCCGGCTAGCGGGCGGTGAAGGGCGAGACGGTCCCGGGAGCGCCTGCAGGGGGCGCTCGACACTGAGGAATGCGCAGGGCCCCAGCAGGTGCCTGGTCGAACGTAGGACATACCTAACGCAAATCTCCACGACAGGGTGCCTTCTAGGAAATCCAGGGTAATTGGCTAATCAAGTTTTTTAATGTTTGCCGTTGGTGACTTAAAAAAAGAATCAAAAGATGTTAGGGGCCTGGATTTCCGTGATCGTCTTTTCAAAGGCTCTCATTTAACAGATAAGGAATTAAGGCTCAGAGCAAGCTCTGAGTCTAATTAGCTAGTTAGGGGCGGAGTTAAAGCTAGGACTGAGGTCTGCTAACAGCCTGTCCCAGCTCTTAAAAAAAAAAAACAAAAAACAACTCCAAGGAGCCACTGGCAGCTTTTATTCACGAGATAAATATCTAATGCTAAAGAACATTCTTGCCCTTCCTGCCCCCTTCTGAGTTAGCATTTCTAGGGTTTAGGGGGCTGAAAGTGGTGAAGCTCACTGGAGGAACACAACAACAAGTTTGAAATAAGATAGAATTATGAATATATTGCAATATTTGACAATTTTGTAATAACCATAGGCTGTAATGGTAAAAACAATTGAAAAACTAGGTGTTTTGTTTTTTTTTTCTTTTTGTCTAGTTGTATCTGCCTATTGTCCTTTCAATATATTTAGGAACAAAGAGTCTTTGCTGATGAATTATACATTTATGTGATCATTTTGGGAATTTGATTATTTTTTCCCCTCCTCCACTTCTGAGAGTCCACTCCAGAACAGTTAATTTAGGTTCTCCTGGTATTTTTTAAAGCATGCTACTCAAAATGTGGTCCTTGGCACCACCTGGGAGCTTGTTGGAAATGCAGAAATCACAGAACTCATTTCAGACCTTCTGAATCAGAATCTGCATTGTCACAGGATTCCCAGGAGATGCTTATATACATTAAAGCTTAAAAAGATCAACTTTAAGCCCTCTATAACTCCTGTAAACATTTGGCAGAGGGCTTCACCTCTTCAACATGGTGTTGGACTCGGCTCGTAGTTCTTACCTTAGTGTTCCTGCCCATAATTAACTTCAGCATCTCCTATTTGAAAGAAGAGAACATTTTTACTTGTGCTTTAAAATCAGGCTGGAAGAATACTGGAGCGAAGGAGTTCTTTATATCCCTGTATATTCTTAGATGAGACTTTTTTTTTAATGTGAAAGGGCACTATGTTGATATTATACAAGGAAGGTTTGAAAGTTCTAATATAAAACTCATGGGAGCTGAAAAAAGAAAACCAGATTCTTGGTGGGCTCTGTTCCCAGTACTTGACTCACTCACTGATAATAAGTGAGGCACTCTGACACACACACATTAAACTCTGTCAGGCTCCCAGGATATCCAGGACATTTGGTAATAAACTAATATTATAAGAGAACTTACCTTCTAATTGTTTTTGTTTCATTTGAACACCAATATAAAACAGTGTTTTGTATATACCAGATGCCTAACTATCCTTGACAACAACAGCACTAGGTAAGTATTATATTTACCGAGTGCCTGTGATATACAAAGTACCATCTTGGAACAAAATGTTTTCCTAATTACAATAGTTAAAACAGTTAATATTTTATTGTTATCAGTGCAAGAAGTGAGCAATTTGGATTGATTATTTCAGTTATCCAGTTTGCTTTTGGATAAGATGCCCTAGCACTGAAGGCGAGACCTGGCAGACCAAGTTCTGGTGTAACTAATGACAGTTTTCATGAATAACTTCTTGCCCCACTGATAAAAATCTAGCCAAATGAATTTCATTTCTAACTGATGGCTAAATATTATTTCTTTTTAATTGATTTTATATGCCATATATTAGTAAATATATTCTACTTTGTTCTGGGAGCACCAAAGACTCGTGCAACATTAACTCAAGCAGATTATAGAGGGAAATAGATTCAAACTTTCTGCTAATATTTCTGTGTATCCGGACAGTCATATGTTAGAAGTTTTAAATCACTAAGTTAAAAAGTAACAGAAAGAACCAAAATATATTTTCCTGTGATTGGGAACCCAAGTTGAAAAATGAGACTTCTTTTCCTAGTTTTCTACCCCCAAATTAGGGTGCTCACCTCCCCCTAGCAGCTGCCGCCTCATCTCCTCCCTCCTACTTATTAGGAATACTTTTCAACAGCTGTCTGAGGAAAGTCTGCAGCAGTTGCCAACTCCTGGGTTTAGGCAGCATCCTTAAGCTGTTCAAATAACTCAGTGCCAGGATTTTCCTCTTGGCGAGTACTAGGTAGGATACAAAAAGCTCAGATTTCCTGTTCAGGCCTTAGCAAAAGCCTGGTCAACAACTAAGTCTGCCAGGTACTCAAAGCCTTTTCTCCTTAGTGACAAGGTAATTCATAAGGAAGAATATGCAATGGGCAGTGATAAGAGGACTTGGGTAATTTGGGGAGGTCTTAGAAGCAGGAGTTCTGAGAAGTCATTTATGGTATGATCTTCATATGGAATGTCATGGATGGATGGGATGTCAGTGATGCCCTTTCTAAGCTCATGTAGGAGAGTCTGTGTGATGTCCAAAGGGGCTACGTTCAGATGGCTTAGTGAGGTCAGGGAAAGGAGATGTACTCGTCTTGCTAGAAGGGCTTGGCTTGCTGAGTGCTGCTTTGCCCTTCGCTGCTGGGAGGTGATGCCAATCACTAAAGGGGATGGTGGTGGTGGCCCAATCATCCCATTCTGCCTGTTTGGCCTAACTTCTTTAAATCACTCTTTTACTGAAATATACCATATATGCAAAAGGGTACACAGTCATAAGTTTACAGTGGTGGGGTTCAGAAACAGATACCCCCAAATATGGAGCTTTGACATGCTGAACTGAAGAAGCAGCCTCAAGGTCTCTCTGACCTTCCCCCCTTACTGTCTCTCAGTCCTCTGTCTCTCCCAAAGTGCAGGATAAAGTTGTTCTCTGAAGTTCCCTCATCTGCCCACTAAAGAAAAAAATAATGACCTCTGGTCCCTTCCCTGAGTTTTCATTAACTGAACTCATATTGCAGGAGGAAAGACTAAAGTCTGTGAACACATCTGGATAGACTTTTGTCACAAACCATTGTCTGCTCTGTGGGCCCAACAGACTTTGTCCCAGGCCACTGTATGTTCTTCAAGCCCATTGTATTCCTCTAAAAATCACTTGTTATGCCCCTAAAATCATCCACACTTCCTCACCTCCCTTTCCCCCTAAGAAGAGTATATAAACATCTGTACCCCATTGGGTTATTGGGTGATCTAATATGATTCCTCCATGCTATGCATACTAAAATACAATTGTATGCCATTTCTCCTATAAATCTGCCTTTTTGCCAGTTGATTTTCAGTGAACTTTCAGAGGGCAACAGGGAAGTTTTCCCTTGGCCCCTACAATAGCTCAATGAATTGTCACAAAGTGAATGTACTCACGGAACCAACCCTCAGTCAAAAACGAGAACATCAGTCGTATCCCAGCGGCTCCCTGCCAACCCCACCTCCTCCCCAGTCCCCCAAAGTAACCACTGCCCTGGCTTCTAACACCATAGATTTGTTTGGCCTGCTTTTGAGCTTTAGATAAGTGGAGGCGTAGAGGATGTATTCTTTCATGTCTGGCTCCTCTCACTCCACATGATGCTCATGAGATTCACCCAGGTTGTTTTGTGTAGCTGTACTTTATTTGCTGGTATAAGTATTCTACTATATGCATAAACCATAATTTATTTATCCATTCTGTTGTTGATGGACATTTTGGTCATTTCCAGTTTGGGGCTGTTAAAAACAACACTGCAATGAATATTTTGTATGTCTTTTGGTGCACATGTGAATGCATTTCAGTTGTGTATGTACCTAGGAGTGGAATTACCAGTTTGTAGGCTGGTAATTTTGGGGAGCACACCTGTATGTCCTTTCTTGGTGTCCTTTGTATACCAAACTTCAAAGTGCATCCATCTTCCAGTACTGAGCAGTTATGGTAGCTTGTCACATAGAAACTAAGGAGGTCAAGGCAACCACAACATGACTACTGCTTGTTCCTCAGGGGATTGGGTTGTTTGCTGCTTGCTACCAAAGGTGCTGAGCCCTTGCCCTTGTGTTCCTCAGTTGCAGCACAACCTGCTGTGTGAGTGGCTTCCATGTAGACCCATCATGGTGTCCCGTGGGTTTGGGAGGCAGGGGAACCAGTGCAATGTCCCTGCTTGTTGATGTGCTGTGAGTAAAACACTGCCTTGCTCTGATTTATGACATTTCATAGTCTACTTTTGGCAACTGTAGAGTTGTGTCAAACCACCTTGCCTGTCCACCCGGGTATCTCCTGTGGGACCTTATTACTCCCTGCTCTCCTCTAGAAGGCTGGGGCTCTTCCCTAACAGTACTTATTTAGTTTTGGTAGTTGATAAACTACACTAATTAGTTTATCAAAGTAGTATATGAGACTTCTCACTGCTCTTCGGACTCAACTTTTAAATAATTTGCTGTAACTAATCTTTTTATTATTGCCTATTATATGCACGATGCTTTCATATTATCAAATATAATGACTCTGTGAGGTAGGCATTATTTTATAGATCATAGTACTAAAGAGGTTAAGGAACACATTTAATTTTATGCAACTCTGATAACAGTGGTTACCATTATAGGTAACAATAGTTACCTACAACATATCAGATGCTGTGGTTGGTGTTTTTGATGTGAATTGTTCATTACAAGGCTATGAGATAGGTATTATTACCATGCCCAATGAATAGATCAATAAATTGATGTTTGTTAAAGTTAATTAACCTTCCCACAGTCACATAAACAGTAAATGATAGAGCTGAGATTTAAATCCAGGGTGTAACTGACCTCCAAGTCCAAACAAATACCTGCCATCCATCATGTTTGTTGTCTAGATCTGGTAAGCAGTAGAGGTGCACCTTGAACCCATGCCCTCAGAATCAAGAACGAATGCTCATGTCACTGCGCATTTTGCCAAGATACCTCAACCTTCAACAACTATCAACTTCTGTGAGTTCCCTACTCTGATGCGGCACACAATGAATGAGCAGAGGAACGGCCAGTGATCGGGCAGAGGGAAAGAGATGGAGAGAACAGTAGGTTTGTGTAATTTTTTTACTGGATCGCCAGTCTCTGAATAACAGACTGTGTGCACTGCATAGAAAACAGCATTCAGACTATATATCCACAGAAATCTAGAAGAGAATATGTGGCTACTTTTAAAGGGAACATTAATTTTGGCTTTGAAAGGTTACCAGCCTCATAACCTGGATCTCATCTGGACCTCTCTGTCTCCAGGGAAAGTAGTTCTGGAAAGTCAGGAGGGGTGTGTTTGTGTGTGTCCGTAGAACCCAAATGAAATGAATCCCCAGGAAGTGTGTGGTCTCCCATATTTTTTCACCTCCCATGCTAAACAGGCCTCAACCTAGATCCCAGAGACTGGCCTCTGAGAGGAACAAATACATGATTAAATTTTAACATCAACCCAGTTCTTGGCTTTCTTGCTCAGGGACCTTGGCCACTCCTGGGGTGGTGCTGACTCTCCATTACAACCTAAAGGTGAAAATCTCTCCTCACCCTCTGCCTCCCCTGTGCCAGTGCTGGCACATTTCTTTGGGGACATCACACTATTTCTCTGAGCCTGAATGTGATAAAGAGGAAATTATGTCACAGTTGCTCAGTTGTCATTTCAAAAAACCAATTCAAAGAGATCCTTGGAAAAATTATTTTATGTATGTTTATATGTATATATACATTAAAAAAACCCATGCATTAAAAAAACCTGTATTTAAATGACAGTTCAGAATTTCCCTTTACCCATTCATAAATGTGGCTGGAGTGTCTTGGCAGAGAGTGGGGAAAAGGGTGTATGTGGATATTCAGAGGAAATGCAGATCAAGGATGAAATGTGTCTTCAGCAGGTAGAGGCCATCTCAATACCAGCCCATGAGATCCAAAGTGACCATTTCAGGGAAGACATTGCATACGTTAGACCAAAAAAAAAAAAAGCGTATATAATTTTGTAAACGTGGAGGTGGTGGAGGAATATGCATATGTGGCTGGAGAGAAGGGAGAGATGGGTTATATAAGTTTATATCTTAAAATAAATTTCTTAGAGCCCTGTTGGTTATTATCTCATATTAAAAGTAAAGAAAGCAAAGACTTTCTAAGCCTTTTTACTTAGAATTTTTCATACAATATCCTTATGATCATCTCCTCTGGAAAAAACAAAAGAGATGTAAATGTCATTCCGAGGACGTTTGGGGTAGAGAGTAAGTATGTTCCCATTCTGACAGGTGTTCCAAATCAGGGATAGGTTTGGGTCAGCAAGACCTGGTCAGAAAAAGGTCTTGCATTTTGATATTATTAAATACTGTTTCTTTTAATGCAATGAAGTAATTAAACCAATAATAATTCGTCCTCCCACTCTCACCCCGTGTTAAGCAGAAAAGAATGACCAGAAAGGAGTTCTTCAGATCTAACTGCAGAGTCCTGGGAGGGGCGGTCCTCTTCTGAGATCAGGGAGGAGTGTTGGTGTGTATGTGTTTGCAGAACTCGAATGGAATGAATCCTCCCAAAGTGAGCAGCCTGTCACATCCATCCTTTTATTTTTGCTTCACCTCACATTATCGTCAATGAGACTTACTCTAGAAGAATTTCTGATTAAAGATGTATCTTTAAGAGAAAAGTTTAATTGTGCACATCATAGTCTTGAACTAATTACCTTTTTGGGTGCACGTAAAAAGCAGGTCATGCCTCTCATTTTATCCGACATAGGGAAGAGAAGACTTTTTGATGGAAGGATCTAGGTTAGCAGTAAAGACAGTTTTCTCCACAATGTGGGCCGCGTGTGTGGGTTTATCAGGTCTGCTGGGGCTCTGTCACCAGAAGGCTCGCAGAGACCTGAGCACAGCAGCACGTGGAGAGACACACACCCCTCAGAACACGCCAGAGTGGAAGACTTCAGAGCCAGACCACTCCGCTTGTGAAATAGAAAGGCTAAGAAAGCATGGATATGGGAAAGACGAGCAAACCATCACAATACTAGGGATAAAGATCCACCGGGAGAGCAGGCAGGGAGGCAAATAGATCTGCGGAGGGAATGAGGACCCGACAGAAAGGGAGCTCCTGCCATGGAGACACAGGTGTGGCCCTGGGCCCTCTCCCACAGCCCCGCTCAGTCCTACAGCCTTATGTGTCATGTGACATTCACACAGGGGACTCCAGCGGCATCTAAAGCCCAGTCTATCTGAACCTGATCCCACCCTCACATTGCATATTACTCTGACCAGGTCGTCCTGCCCACAACCCAGGCCCAAAGATTACCCTTCCTTCCCCTTCAGCTGCTGCGTGAGCAAGCCATCCAGAGCTGCCCCTGAGTTTCTGTCTACATTGCCCTCCCTCCTTCTGTCCTCATCTCAGGGCCTAGACCCTGGTGGCATTCTCCTGTCCTGTCTGCCTTTGTCTCTCTGCGTGAAAGGATTCATCCTAAAAGCAATGCAATTCATTTTTTTCTGCAACTCCAAAATTTCATTGGTTTCCATCCCCTACCAAATCAAGCCCAAACCCAGAGTAACGCATCCAAGCCCTCTGGGATCAGACTTGAGCACTCTCTCAGGCTGCAAGTCACACTGCTCTGCGGTACACCACGCATATGACACCTGACAGCCCTCCAACAGGCCTGCCTCATTCCTTTGTTCATGCTGCACCTTCATTTTGATCCCCCCCATCTTTGCATGCCAAGACTCTGTTCTTCAAGATCCAGTTTAAATCCCACCTCCTCCAGGAAGCTTGCTCTGATACAAACAGAAGGAAGCTACCTCTTCCCCCCCTTTTCACCTTTTCAACATCCTTTTTTTTTTTTTTTTTTTTTTGAGACAGAGTCTCGCTTGATCACCCTGGGTAGAGTGCAGTGGTGTCATCACAGCTCACTGCAACCTCACACTCCTGGGCTCAAGCGATCCTCCTGCCTCAGCCTCCCGAGTAGCTGGGACTGCAGGTGTGCCATGATACCTAGCTAATTTTTCTATTTTTAGTAGAGATGGGGTCTCACTCTTGTTCAGGCTGGTCTTGACCTCCTGAGCTCAAGCAGTCCTCCCACCTTGGCCTCCCAGAGTGCTAGGACTACAGGCATGAGCCACTGCACTCAACCCTTCAACATCCTTAATAGGCGGTCACTGAGAGTGGTTAGTGTGTACTTTCTTTATTATATTAATAGGTGTCTGTTACTGTCCTTTCATAGGCAACCCCATAGGCTTAAAAAAACCTTTTTAAATTACAAAAGATATATGTGCTTATATAGAAAACATAAATAACTGTAACATGTAAAAAATAAAGGTATCCTTTCTCCACACTTTAATTCTAGTCCTTTAAAGATAAATTTATTATTAGTTTATTATGCATCTGTATTCATTTCTTATTGCTGCTGTAATAAATTACCACAAGCTTAGTGGATTAAAACAAGTCAAATCCATTATGTTAAAGTTCTGGAAGTCAGAAGTATGAAATAGGTCTCACTGGGCTAAAATCAAGGTATCAAAAGTGTGGTGTTCCTTTCTGGAGGTCTAGAGGAGAAGCTGCTTCCCTGCCTTTTCTAGCTTTCAGAGGCTGTCTGCATTCCTTGGTTTGTGGCCCCTTCCTGCATCTTCAAAGCCAGCAATGGCTGGTGGAGTCTTTTTCATACTGCATCACTCTGACACTGACTCTTCTGCCTCTCCTTTCACTTATAAGGCCCTTTGTGATTACACTGGGCTCACCTGGATAATTCAGGAAAATCTCCCTATCTTAAAGTCAGCTGATTAGTAATCTTAATTCCATATGCAATCTTAATTGTTCCTTATAACATATATATAACATATTCACAGGTCCCAGGGGTAGGATATGGACATCTTTGGGGGCTATAATTCTGCCTATCACAGGATCCCTCCATGTATTTTTCCTATCTTATATTCATGTATCAATATCAATATGGACAGATATTTTTTAATAGGTGATTTTTAAAGGTGTGAGATAGCAGACATATGATATATATTTTGTTTTTTAATAAATAATTTATCTTGTACATTTTTTATGTCAGTTCATTGAGAGGTGCTCACTATTTTTAATGGTTGCATAGTATCCCACAGCATAAATATTATATTTCATAGTTTATTTGATATTTTCCCATTAATGGACAGACATGTTAGCAGCTTTCAATTTTTCACCTTTGTATATACATGTTTGTGCCCTTAGACAAGACTGTCGACCACATAGATGTTCATAAGTGGACCTGCTGGGAGCAAAGGATAATTTATATTTCCAAAGGGCATTTTAAAGTTTTAAGCTATATTTACATATTAGATGCCATTAAATAAAGTGGAAATTTAAAAAACATAATTACAATTTGCCGTTCAAGCTCTTATAAGTTCAACATTCACATCTTTCCTTTCACTACTTGTTTGATTCATCTACTACTTATCTGGGTGCAAGGTACACACCAGTGTACCTTCATTTGATTAAAACACAACTATCCTTGTTGTTGTTACTGTTGTTTGTTTGAAAGCTCTATAGGATGTTCTGTGTACCACGAGCTATTCCACAGGAGGCCTCAAAGGTCAGTAAAGTTCACTTTTGCTGCAAGATTTAAAGCATGAAGCATTAGGCACAAACCAGTTGCACCAGACTAATCATGCAAAGAGGGGCTTTGCTGGTGTTGATGGCATGTGAGTCAGAATAGCTCAGGAAGAATGTGGACAAAGACCCAGAATCCCTTTAGGAGGTCCCAATTAATTTTTTCAGGAAAGGGGATGCATTGGCAATGACTCACCAAGGTCCACCAAAACTTGCCCCTTTTGTGCTTGTTGAGTTAGTTGTGCAGTGACCCTGCCATGGTAAGGTGGCCTCATCTCCAGGATGCTATGAAAGCCTGGAAACTTAGCTTAAAGTACGAGTGTTGAGGTGACAAGCAAATGAGCCTTTTCAAAACCCAGAGAACTTTATGTCAAATTTTCGAAAAGTTAAAATCTCAACTAACAAAAGCCTATTCAGTGTTTTTACTCCAGTGATAAACTACCATAACCTCCTTAAAGACCCTCAGTGTCCTGTTCCTCTTTGTGCCTTTGAATAGGAACATGACTTCCCTTCTTTTCAAACTAATATTTGAATTTCTTTTTAAATGCATTTGACTTCAATTACTGTGACTTTTCTTGTTTTTTAAATATTGGACTTCATCAAAATTAAAAACTTTTTTGATTCAAAGGACTCCATCAAGATAGTGAAAAGACAATCCCCAGAACGGAAGAAAATTTTTGCAAACCCTTTCTCTGATGAGGGACTTGTACCTAACATGTATAAAGAACTCCTACAACTCAATAATAAAAAGACAAATAACCCAATCAAAAATGGGTAAAAGATGTGAATAGACATTTCTCCAAGGAAGATATATATGTGACCTATTAATAAGCACATGCGAAGATGCTCAATATGGTTAGTCATTTGGAAAATGCAAATAAAATCACAATGGGATACTACTTCACACCCACTAGGATGACTATATTAAAAAAAGATAGATAAGAATAGTGGTGGCCAGGATGTGGAGAAATTGGAATCCTCATACACATCTGGTGGGAAGGAAAAAGGGTGCTGCCCTTTCCACCTAGGGCTGGAGGGTTGGGGGGAAATGGGGCATGACTACTAATAGGCATGGAGATTTGGGGGTGCTGAAAATGTTCTAAAATTGATTGTGGTGGTCGCACAACTGTGAATATACTAAAAACCATTGTATTGTAGACTTTTGATGGGTGTGTTATATAGCATGTACATTATATCTCAATAAAGCTGTTTATTTAAAAAAAGTGATATCTTTATGAAGTTCCCTGCTTGTGAACATAAGGCTTTTGCCTTCCTGTGGATGTCAATGCAATTTCCAGAAGGGGTGGTTATGGTGGTGGTGGGAATCTTACGTGTACTCATATGTAAAATTGATGATTTATACACTCAGGTAAGGTTATTCCTAGCCTCTGCCTAGTGGGTTCATTTCTCTCCCTGTGCAGATCTTGTGTGCCTTAATTTCTAAATTTTGAGTACATGGTCTTTTATCTACAACAAGAGTCATTTCAAAGACTAGAATGGAAAGAAACAAACTGTGTTTGTGTTTAAGGGGGAGGCTGATTAAGGGAGAACTACCCCCAACCATCGTGTGCCCTGGGGGCAGAGTCCTGGGGGCCCTGGAGGTGGCCACCTACCGGGCTTTAGGCACCAGACGCGATGCCTCGCCTGGGCTGCTTCCTCCTGGAGCTCCCCCAGATGTTGAGCTTCCAGGTGCAGCAACAACCTGGGGTCCGGATAAATACAATCCTCTTCCCTAGTTTTCTTTTCTATCAAGGTTTGTTCTCCATTTTATTCTTTTTTTCTCAGGCTGTTAGATTCTCAGGAGAGATTTGGGTCTGCTCTGTGTGTGTATACGTTTTATTTTTTAAGAATCCTGAGGAATCTATTTTTATTCATCCATTCAGGTGTCCAAACGATGAAGGCATTTTCTCCCGATCAACGGCAACCCACACACAATGTCAGGGTGCTCTCTGGTTAGGTGTGGTGAGGACGCGGCTCCTGCCCGGCTCTGCGTCCCGAGCTGCTCCTGAGCCCCTCCGGGCCGCTGCTGACAAGGAAAAAGGGCCACCCGGGGCCACGTGTGGCTCCAGGGCCTGTGCGGAAGCGGCGCTGCCGCAGTTTTATTTTGTTAAAAACTGTATCAAGAAAACAAAAATGAGCCCCAGAAGGGGTCTAAAATTCAAAGTTCTCAGTGAAACCTGTAAAGCTGCCGGTGACAGGGCTCTGGCCGCCTCCCTGGCTGTCTCCTACCCTGGCCCTGATTCACCCTGCCACCCGCTGGGCTTCTTGCTGCTCCCGGTATCAGACCACCACACGCTCCGGCCACAAGGCCTTTTCGGATTTGTAAAATGGAAGCCCAGGTTCGTGTGTGTGTGTTTTAATATCCACTTTACATTATGGACTGAGAAAATATTGACCATTTCCCATGTCATGTTTTTAAATAATCTGTGCAGCTTTTGTGTATTCATTTTACCTATGTCTATAAATACACTCTCACTGATGGAAGTAGTTTTGAAGGAAAGGTTGTGTTAGTTATTTGTTGCTGCTGTAATAAATTACTACAAACTTAGAAGCTTAAAACACTCACAAAGTTATTATCTCACAGTTCTTGAGGTCAGAGTCTGAAATGGGTCTTAGGGTCTGCAGTCAAGGTCTCAGCAGGGCTGAGTGGCTTGTGGATGCTCTAAGGGAGAATCTGCTCCCTTGCCTTGTAGGGGCCAAGGGAAAACTTGCCTTTCACCCTCTAAAGGTTTGCTAAAAAATCAGGTGACAAAAGGCAGATTAATAGAAGAAAAGGCATACAAAATTTATCTTCATGTGCATGGCATGGGGGAATCACAGGAGAACAATAACTCAGTAGCCCAATGGGGTACAGAAGCTCATATTCCCTTCTTCATAGGGGAGGGGGAGATGGGGAATGTAGATCATTGTTTTGAAGGGCAGTAAATGATTCATAGGAGAAATGAATGGACCTGGAAGACAGAAATTAACTTGCAAATGATTCTCTTTTGAGACAGGGTCTTGCTTGGTCACCTGGGCTAGAGTGCAGTGGCATCGTCATAGCTCACAGCAACCTCAAACTCCTGGGCTCAAGTGATCCTCCTGCCTCAGCCTCCTGAGTAGCTGGGATTACAGGGGCATGCCACCACGCCAGGCTAACCCATCTTCTTTTCTGAGATAGATAATGAGATTTCAGGGGATGAAAGGAAAGGAGGGGATGGAAGGCATCCTAAGTAGATAAGGGAATTCCAAAGAAAAGTTTCATCTTGTGCTTTGTGAGAAACAGAGGATTTGGGGGAAGGTTGGAGAGATCTTGATGTTGCTTCTTCAGTTTAGCCATATTTTGGGGTGAAATATTCTGGTTTCCTTTAGCCTTTTTCCCCTTCTAGAGACAGTCTGTATTCCCTGGCTGTGGCCCCTCATCTTTAAAGCCAATAGCACAGCATCCTTCAATCTTTCCTTCTCTCTCTGACCTCTGCTTCTGTTGTCATCTCCTCCTCCTCCTACTTTGACCATCCTGCCTCCCTTTTATAAGGTACCTTTTGATTGCATTGGTCCCACCAGGACAATAGTTCCATCTCAGTATCCTTAACTCAATCACATCTGCAAAATCCCTTTTGCCATGAAAGGTAACATATTCAGGTTTTGGGAATTAGGAAGTGGATATCTTTGGGGGCCACTATTCTACCTTCCACAAAGGTTAAGGGCTGAAATGGTTCAAATGCATTATTTTAGGCCAAATGCTTCCATTTGACTCTTATAATGATGATGACTAGATAGTCCTTTATTTAGTACTCGAAAAGGAAAGGTAGTTACAGATAATAGAAATAAGCCTATGTTAAAACATCTAATGAGAATAAATGAGTAAAAATTACAAAAAGGTAGTTGTGAGTTCAGTGAATAATATCTTTCTGAGGAAGAGAAGTTATCATCAGTGGAAAAGGCTATCAGTGGTACGTGTACCCTGGGGTTTGAACTAGCTGTGCTGTGTGCCAGCCGGACACTCTCAAACTTTACTAGTTTTTGATTCTAATGAGGAAGTCTCAGCATTTGGATAATCATCTGCAGTCATAGGTAAGAACATGGAGCCCTCGCTGAGCAAAGAACAAGCCTTTTAAGTGTACCTCAAAAATAAGCTGTTATGGGAAGGTGAGTAAATGAATACAATTTTCATTTGTAAATTACTTTCAAGCAGTACATCTGTTGTATAAAACAAGACATTTGAGCTCAAGAAATTTTTGGATGATATCAAGAAAGTTTTGGATGATACATGGGTATAGTTATTAGAAGCTGGATATTAATGATGAACCCTGGCTTATAGCTCAAGGTCAAAGAACAATGGCAAATGAATGTGTACTTCAATGGGGAAAGCAACTTAGAGATTCCGTGGAGTGTATCATTTGCATTTTTACACTGTCATAAATAAAAATGGTGAATAAATATCAAATGGTGAATTTTGAGACTAATACTGGGAGAATTAGCAGTGGTTATGTATGCAACAAGCTGAAATAATGAGTATTGCAAGATAATTTATGTTTCTAAAAACAAGTTTATAAAAAATGTTAGTGATAATCAAAATAGGAACATCACAAAATGCTTTTGTCTTTTTTTGGCATAGATATAGGGTTACATCAAGGTAACAAGAAGAAAATGTACTTATATTAATATTACTTTCCTCATGATTTCACTGTAGTTAGTATTATTTAATTATGGTGAGTCATACAAATGTAGTATTACCATGAGCACAATGGGGGCTGCATTATCTTGTAGGCAGTTTTTTTCATTCTTGTTCATCTTCATTTCTTCTAAAAAATTACCAGAAAACCATCCAAAGGTTGGGCTTCCTTTTGACTCTGTTGGGGCTCAGAAACCAATACCCCAAAACATGGAGCTTTGACATGCTGAACTGAAGAAGCAGCCTCAAGGTCTTTCTTACCTTCCCCCCTTCCTGTCTCTCATCCCTCTGTCTCTCCCAAAGCACAGGACGAAGTTGTTCTCTGAAGTTCTCTCATCTGCCTAAAGTCTGGACCTGATAAAGAAGTAAACAATTACTTCTGGTCCCTTTCCTAAGTTTTAATTAACTGAACTCATATCGCAGGAAGAAAGACACATCTGGCAAACCATTGTTTGCTCTGTGAGCCCAACAGACTTTGTCCCAGGCCACTGTACATTCTTCAAGCCCATTGTATTCCCCTAAAATCATTTGCTATGCCCCTAAAATCATCCACACTTCCCCATCTCCCTTTCCCCTAAAAAGAAGGGCATATAAACCTCTGTACCCCATTGTGTGGTGGGGTAATCACTCTGTGATTTTACCCCCATGTACGCTAATAAATTTGTATTCCATTTGTCCTATTAATCTGCCTTTTGTGAATTGATTTTTCAGCGTATCTTCAGGGAGTGAAGGGGAAGTTTTCCCTTGTCCTCTGCAACTCCAAAATTCTCCCAGAAATGATCACTCTGGAAGAAGGATGGAGAAACCATGGATGAGTGAACTCATATTGCTTTGCTTTTTTATAACTCTCTTTCTTCATCTGAAATATGAGAATTGGACTAGGGATAATTCCTTGGATTCCTTCTAGTGCTAAAATTTGATCATATCAGGCAAAGATGATAATATAGGAGAAAGACTGGGAGGAAACTGTTACTAGATGAAAATGGATGACTCTAAAACTGCAAAGGAAGCGAGATGTTTTTGCTGCCTGGCTTTCCCTTCTTAATCCTTTCAATGCTTGCTGTTTGGGGAAGGTACATTATCACTAACCTACTCTGCCTTCAAAGGAAGAGACAAAGGAAAGCGAGTTATTTCTATCCTACAAACGTTTTTTCAAACCTATAAGATACTAAATATAACTTCTACTTGTACAATATCTTTTGTCTGAGGAGTACAAACAACTATGATTAGGTTCATTTGGCAAATGGGAAAATTTGCTCTTTCAGTTAAGTAGCTTTTCAAGGTCATTACACTTTGGCAGGCTCCCCTGGCACTCGGTTTTGTGTATCAGATATAATCCTTACAGCGTCGGGCTTGGCCGTCCCATCACAATCATCCTAAAACTACTTTTGCCATATAATGCAGCCGTTATAAGGGATAACTATAAAGCCGTTATAAACACATGGAGAAATGGTTATGAATGAACGTTTAAGTGAAAAAAAAAGCAGAACACAAAATTATATATCCATTATTGTTACAACTACCTAAAAATACGTGTGCCTACGGAGAAAGTATTGGAAAGACATGGTTAAAACAAAGAACAACAACAACAAAACCACCTCTGTTATGTGGTGATATTGTAGCTATTCTAAATTTTCCATCTTCAAACATTCTTCTACTTTACTGTTTCATTCATTCACACAACAATTAATTTAGCATCTACTCTGCTAAATTACCTACACCTACAGTGCCAGTCATTGAAGAAACAGACGGATGTGACTGTCCTGGTCCTCAATGGAGTCCTAGCTCCTAGTCTAGCAGGAGAAAGTGACATGTAGGCAAATAGTTATGACACCAGGAGATATATCCTGTAACAAAGGTCTTTAAGAAGAATCTGACGAAGAAGAGAATTTATTACAGAAATACTTAGAAGACACAATGAACAGACTTTAATAACCTACTGAAATAGAGGCTGAGGGAAGGGAGGTAGCAAACAGAGAAAAGGGAACTGGTAAGGGTCTGTGGGAGTGAAGAGCCCTGTTGTGACAACTTTCAATACTGAGGTGCGAGGCAGCTGTTCAGGGAGTAGCTGGAAACTTCTTGGAGATATGGGGATCCTGTGAAAGGCCTGGGCTGAAGAGGTAGATTTGGGGTTAAAGCCCAGCAGATAATAGTTGGCTCTGCAAGGGTGGGTGGGAATGCCTAAAGAGACAGTGTTGAATGAGAAGAGGCAACAGTCAAGGTAGGACCATAGGGTGCATCAATATTTAAAGGGGCAGAGAAGGAAAGGGGCTTCCAGGAGGCACTGAGAGGGGAGGGTTGGATTTCTAAGAGGACGGCAAAGAGAGAGGGTATTGCTTAAGACAATGGAAAAGTTTCAAGAAGACAGTGGTCAACAGTATAAAATATTATAAAAATGTCAAAAAAGATGAAAATTCAGAAGTGTCCCTTGGCTGTGGCATTTGGGAGGACATGAGTGATTGATCTTAAGAGTGATGAGGATCCGAGAGTTAATGAGAAATACAAAAGATATGACAGCGTTACATTTTTAAAAAAGAAACAGGTTTGGAAGGATAAAAACAACAACAACAACAACAAAAAGAAAATAACTGAATTTGGGCACCATACTAAGATGACCAGCAATGACACTTTTAATTGTCAGAAGCTCTGTTTTGGGAAATATCATAAGCAGTAGCTCTGGTACACAGATTATTTCAGAGTCAAAGAAAATTATTTTATCCTAAATGTGGGTAAATGTTGACAAGTTCTTCATGACTTTCAAATAGCAACTAAGTACGGTTGATTTTTACTTTGGGGAGATGCCTATTGGCCCCCAGATGATATGTCAGAATTAGTGGAAAATTTTAAAATCTCAGTCTCCAAAAAGATTTTTTAAAGGACCTTTCTTCTCTTTGTTTAGTCATATAACAAGCAGATGCTTGGTGAACAGATGAACATGCCACTTCTTTGTGTGGACAGTTTCAAAGTCCTCCTGAAGTCTTTGTTTCTTTAATCTCTCAAATTAGGAAGTTGGATTAGGTTGTGATTTTCATTATCTAGTTTATTTGAGAAAAGCAGGAAACAGACATTACATTTAACTGAAGCAAGAGTATTTGCTTGTGTTTCTTTTAAATACGATGTGTCCACGACAGAATTTAGAAGGAAGGGAAGGGCTCATGGCTTTCAGAGAATTGGACACTACATTTTTGGCATAGAAAGTGGGGAAGGTTTCCTTTGCAGGAGTCATTGTGAGTGGCTTGGCAGGGCTTCAGCATCTGTCACAAGGGGCTTGGTAGATTTATGTGCTTCTCTAGGAGGCCCCTGAACTTTCTTTCAGCATGAGATAAATCACTGTCACTTTGCAGACAGGCACAGACAAACATGGAAGTTACTTTTGCTTCATTAAAACAAAAGAACCAACCAGGCTCCCGCAGATGTGGTTTCTACCTCTTAGAAATGACAGAATCAATTAGTGCAGGTTCACCTCGGTGGTACACCATGGGCACGGCTTTTGGGCTGAGGCAATAAAGACCTGTCAACTATGATGATGTTTCTGGAGAACAGTGGGGAAAATATGGCAGCTCATCAGGATATGAAAAATGATATTCCTCAGAAAAGTAGGCGCAGGCATTGTAATAACACACTTGACAAGCACCTTATCTTCTAGCAACTTCACAAGGCATGATGTTAATTACTAATCAAAATTGGCTCCATATAGCATAGCAGTAGTCACCAGAAATCTGCATAGATGGGAAGGCTGTGGAAAATAGCATTTTTTTTCTCATAATTTCATACACATTTGTTACTACAATGGGGTCAGAAAACTCAAAGTGGCTTATAAGAACAATGGGCTCTGGATTCATAAAGCTGGCTTGAATCCAGAGCTGTCAAAGTTTAGTCTCTGTTGCATGATGCCATTTATTGAAGCAAGGTAATCGTGTGTGTGTGTGTGTGTGTGTGTATGGAGAGAGAGAGAGAGAGAGAGAGAGAGAAATCTTATTCAAACAAAAACACTTAGGATATTTACTTAGGAGTCAATTATAAACATTACATAATTTATGGTATCAGACATAGCCATGTATTTTATATGAATTAAAATATATTTTCCTAGAAAGTATAAGAATCTCAGCATTTTAAAGCCTATTACTCAAGATGAGCTACTGAAATGAAGCACAGTTAAAATAAGCCAATGGGCAATTTATCATTTTTAACAGCAAAGTAATATGTCAATGCCTATCTGCTCCCACCTCCACATGAAGGACACTCCCCCTGTGGGCTGGAGAGAGCCCTACCCCAGGCCATGTCTAATCTGGCAGCATCTCATCCCAGGAGCCCCATGCCCCAGGCCCACAGCTGGCTGGCCCTGGGTGCACACAGGTCTGCAGAGCTGCAGCCTTCTTTCCTAACCCCAACTGTGGGTACTTAAGACATTATGCTGGGACATCCTGCCTTGATGTCAGACTGATCTCCTTGATGGAAACCTTGACCCCTCACTTCCCTCCTCCCAAGCCCTTCCACCTGGAGGTGGGCCTGAGCCCTGCGGTTCCACTTGCTGGCTGGCTTAGCATCCCCTACAGACCAGAGGAACAGGATGATTCCACTGACCTGACAGTGTGTGGCACCACCACCTGCAGCTGCTCTCACCACACCTCACCATACAGACTAGATTCCTTGGACACTGGTGTCAGCCCAGATTGAGCCTGTGTTGGCTAAACTGCTAGGATAATGTACTGCTTATGCACCTCCCAGACCCTTTTCCTCCTGCCTGACCCCTCAGCTTTGGACACTTGCCCTGCTTCCTGGACAGAGCAGCCTCGGGATAGTTCGTGCTGCTGCCATCTGCAAAGCCTGGCTGCTGTGTCTTTTCCTCCACCTGCAGCACTGCCTGTGTCTCGACCTTCCTTGGGGATGAGGCCCCAGCTTTGCCCAGCCCTAGTGAGCCCAGCCCTGTGTGAGACAGTTAATACCACATGCAATAAGTTTGAACCAATGAGAGACAGGAGACTGGTAGGAATTAGCAGATAAATTGCTTACCCTTTCTCTTTCAGATGGACTGTTCCAGCATGCAGTGGTTCCATATGGCCTCTCCAGAGACATCCCATGTGATCCAATAACCAGCTGTATTTTCCTACAAAGCTCTGGCCAGCCTGGTAATGTCCCACCTTGTATTTGCCTTATCTCCTTCCCAACCTCCCATCCTCTTCCTAGTCTTTCCTCCTTCTGTTTTAGAAGAATATGAAAGCTCTAGCTCTTGTTGCATTTCTGGGGAACTAGGTTAAGACAGACAACATGAATTGGATAGCAAGATGCTGTTGCAAAAGGAGTGTCCATTATAGGCCAACCAAGGCTCGACCCTACTCATTTATAACATCTTCTCTGGTCCCTACTGGTCTGCTGTTGAGGCCAAAGCCTGTCTCACATCTGTAGCCACATGGGTTATGTTGAAAATTGGAAGATTCTTCAATATTTTGGTAATTGTTCTATATGATATGAGACAAAGTAGCAAATGTAAGAAGCCATGTTTGCTCATTCTTGCCAGCATAATTTCACAAAGTCCCTGACTCTGTGCCCATGGGCCGCTCTCCAGAGGGCTGCTTTGAAGACAAAACAGGATAGAGCACACAGCACCCCACATCTCTTGTCTGAGTCACTATGTTCCTTAAAAATAAATGACCCTGGTCCTTGCCTTTTCTTACATATAAGATAACACCTGCCAAGTTTAGCAATTATGCCCTGGCAAAGTAAAACCAGATGTGCTCTTGCACCCAGGTTTTGATGTGATTTTGCACATACTGAATCTTCACCACCAGTATATAAACTGTGGACTGAAGGACTGCTCCTGGGCTGTAGGCCTTGGTCTACAGTCCTTAGCAAGACTTCTCAATAAAACCAACTTTAATTCTTTAAAAGCTTGATTTTTTTTTCTTTAGTCAACAGTGGTCATATGTTTTAGAGCTTGGACCAAGGAAGAGAGATTTTGGTTTAATATTTCTAACTTTTACCAGCCCAAAACAGAATACTTCGTTCAGGACTGGTGTGTTAGTGGCACCCTCATAGAGGAGTTTGACCTTGGGCTAGGTCGCTGAGCTTGAAAGATATTAAGAAGCAGTGATGCACAGGCATGATTTTGCATGAGGGCCAATTTTGTGAAAAAACATTTATAGTGCTTATTTTTTCTTAAATAATTATCAGCTCATATTTTTCAAAGTTGCTGTATTTTCCCTGTATATTACAATGGCAATTTCATGAAATAAACAAAAGCATACATCAAACTTCGGGAACACCCCCATTCTTTGGGAACAGTGGAAATTGCTTTGCCTTTACAGGCCACCCACGGGCTTTGGGGGGGGTGATCAATGAACTCCCCAATAGTCTGAGGAGAGTGTCCACAGCTTTCATCAGCTCCTGAAAAGGGTTTAGGACCTAAAAAAATCAATCAAACTTTAAAGAACCAATGTTTGACCTAATAAAGAAATATTTTAAATTTACTTGATATTAAAAAAGTGAACCTAAAACATTCAGATCTCTTGATAGGAGGAAATTGTTATATTCATCCCTTCTCCCCCCAAGTCAGAGCAAAGATGCAAGGCCTTTAACAAGGATTCCAAATGAACTTCTTTTAGATTCTGGATGAGATTTTGCACTTGCGGCTGGCCAGGTCCCAGGCTGTCTGCTGGTACTCTCTGCTCTCATGCTGTCTTATTTAGCTGCACTTCCTCCTTTAATCCTGTTCTAACCATGACAGCGTGGAAGGTGACCGCTCAGGGGTCAGTGATGAGACAGGAAACTTGTCAGCTGGGACAGGACACATAAAGAAGAGATACCATGTAGCTGACAATGTGCATTATTGTGATATATGTTCAAAGCCCATCTCAATTACAGGCACAGATTCATTTTTTCTGACCTCAGAATGCTCTGTGCTGAAAATCTTGCTCCTACTACCTTGTTGAACTTGATGACAGCAATGGGAAGTGACGTCTGGGGAAGGGCCCATGAATAGCCAACCCAGGATGCTCCCAGTCAGTGCTGACATGATGCTGAGCATAGAAGGTTCCTCTACGTGTAAAGAGAGCTTCTCACAGTTGGAGATTTTGTGTGGAAAGGTTAACATAGAACAGTGGGGTTGAATCAGCCACTTGGGATCAAAGGTGTGGCTTGGCCCGCAGCCCCCTAGACGGCAGATTGTAGAAGTTGGCAGAAGCTCCACCTAATTATCAAGGTGGCTGTGTGGTTGAGAGTTACTGGCCAAGGTATCCAGTAGCAGAGGAAGCTCTGCCAATTCTCAGCACACAGGATCTGGCTAATCTGATAACATATGGTAGAGAAAATGTGCGTCACTAGTTCCCACCACCACTGACTGCTGCAAAGCTGCTGCCTCCGTGTCTCCCACTGTGAGGCCTTGTGCATTCACTCCCATGAGATGGAATCAGCATCCTGAAGACAGAACATCTTATAGACTGCAGAACGACCCAATGAAAACTTATTTGTTGTTCAGGGAGAAAGTAACTTCAGCCAATTACCCACTTATTTCCAGATTGGAATGACCCTAACACTTGGCATGGACATACATAACTCATTCAGGATAAGGAGGGTCGTGGAGCCACCTACTGAATGTCCTAAGTGACAAGGGAGTTGGATGTCATGAAAAGCCAGGAAGAAGCCCCTAAATCCCATGAAACAGATAAAGGGATTTTCTTATTGGGAGCTAAGCTAGACACTAAGCTAGAAAATGTATTTTCTCTACTTTCCTCACCTGTTTTCTTAGGGTTATATGGTTTGTTGAATACAATTACCCAAAGAAAACATAAATGTTCTCCTCGTACCTACCAATCAAAACCCACAACAAAATTTATCACCCTTTTATTGTATATGATCTTTTTAGACATCTAGCAATGCTAAGAGGCTGAACAAGTAAAGCAAGCAGAGCTACAGGATTTGGTCAGTCATAGAGCTGCCATCTGATGGCAAAAAAGTTAATATGACGAGGGAGCTAAGAATCAACATCTCCCAGGAGTTGTTGCCCATTAGCAACCTCAGGCAAATATTACCACTGATGTTGATTACAGACATCACTCCTATGTCTGTCCTGGGTTCTAATGCAGAGACAGCGAGAGAGGAATTAATTTGTAAGATAAGCATAGCACTTAGAACTCTGGACCCACAGTTGTCTTGGGGAATCCTCCATAGTGAAGAATTGGAGGAAAGACCCCTTCTTTTCCCCTTTCTCACTGGCGTTTAATATTATGGAAAACATGCTTGTTGTGGAGTGAGAAGTCCTGGGCTACACCCTAGTTCTGCTCATGGGCTGCCATTGGAACAGCTTGTCCTGCATAGAAGGGGGCTGATCAATGATCAAACAAGATACAAATGACAAGCTTTGACATCTGTAAAAACTACATAAAAATGAAGTACTGTCATAACTACTGCAATGAAAAATGTTTCTAATAATCATAACATTCCATTAGTAGGATTCAGGTAGTGTGTTCTCTTAAGAAGCCTAGAGAAAAGGGAACATGACATGCATTGAGTGACAGCCCACTAAAGAGATCCTGGGAGAAAGCAGAAATTCGGAACCTGAGCTCCATCCATGGATATGCTACAGACCTGTCAGTCACAACTGCTCAGCCCCTAAGTTAAGAGCTGAAGTTGCATGAGCTGGGAGCTCTTGGGCCCTCACCATGCTATCAAAGCAAATTCCAACAGCAGGTGCCTTCTTGGTAAAAATAATGATCATAATTCATATTTTAATAACTTAAAACACATTTCCCAATAGTTTCTTTTTCCTGTGGTGCATCACCACCCTTTCTTAAGCTATTATAGTCACAGACAGAAAATGAATGTCAGGTGCTATGGACTGAATTGTGCCTCCCACCCCAGTTCATATATGAAGCCCTAATGCCCAATGTGATGGTATCTGGAGATGGGGCCTTTGGGAGGTAATTAGGTTTGCATGAGGTGAGACCTTCATGATGGCAATGGTGCCCTTAAAAGAATAGACACCAGAGAGCCTGCTCTCTCTCTCTCTTTCTCTGTGCCATGTGAGGACACAGTGAGTAGGCGGCCATCTGCAAGCCAGGAAGAGAGCCCCCACCAGAACCTAACCATATTGGCACCCTGATCTCGAACTTCCAGCCTCCAGAACTGTAAGAAAATATATTTCTGTTGTCACCCTGTCTATGGTATTTTGTTATGCCAGCCTGAGCAGACTACCAGGTGTAGATCGAAGGATGAAAAATATGAACAATAAGAGAAGAAAGAAAGCTTTCTTCATTAAGGGCTAATGAGCATGAAAACGGGATATTCTTAACATTTTTAGTGGGGGAATCAGGAGAGTGTGTTTCGCCCAAATTGGCCATATGAGACAAGGATGTGTCTGACGTACTAAGAAAAATGATCCAGTACACAGTAAGCCTTGCTTCCCCCAGTCATTGAGTTCCTGTAAACACAGGCAAAGATACTCGTTTAGAACAACAGGTGAAATGTTTAGCTTTACCAAACCAGAGATCATTCGCTGCGACTTGCCAGTGGAACGTTTGCAACAGAGGAGAGGATTCAGTGAGAGAGGGATAAAAGAGAGACTCAAAAGCAACTACAGAGGTCTGCAGTCAGAGAGCAAAACTGGGAAGGCTTCACGTTCAGCCAATGAGTTTTTCCAGTCAGCCAGGGAAGTACCTTCCTTCTTGGGACAGGGACAAGGATGGACCTACAGAGGTCAAAGGCCATGGGCAGCTACAACATAGAGGAAAAACATAGTCCAGGGGCAGTCCTGGAAACCAGCATGGAGAGGAGAGTAGGATTCTAGTTCTGCCAGGAAGAACCTCCCAGGACCTGGCTTGGGTCTGCCCTCACTGGCTGGGCACATTGTGAGTGGTTGAGTGATCCATTTTCGGAAAGTGTATCTGTTTCTGTAGTTTTCCATTTGTCTTTTTTCCTTTAAGGTTGTTTATTTATTTTTAAGTAAAATTTGTATCTTGCACATAGAAGACACTGAATATATGTTTACTGACTAGAGCATTCCAGATCAGGTGCTTAACATAAGTTTGCTCATTTAATTCTCACAATATTTCTTTAATGATGCATAATTAGACCCATTCTTAACACGAAAAAAAAACCACACTCAGAGAAGTTAAAAGTAACTTGTGTAAGGTTGCAAATTGATAAAGTCCAGATTTGTTCCTAGTTCTGTCTTTTCCTATTATTTCAGGCTGCCTCTATGTCAGCAGGACGGCGGCTTGATTGTCACTGCCAGGGAGCGGAGGTGTGGGCGGTGCCATAAAGGGAGAGGGGAGGAGAGGAGGGTGGCCAAGCATGCTGTCCCTTCTGCTGGGGTTTCTTCACAGTGGTCCTCTAGTTCCTGAAATTATTACATTTCTAATAGTATTGAGGGTGACCAGCAGACCCAAATGATGACAGTTTTGTTTTCGGTATTTTATCATGTCATTAAAAAGCAGTGTGTATTTTTTTTTTAAATAAAAGGGACCCAAAACCATTGTTAATATATTTAAATTATCATTTAAATTTTATGTAGTTACCTCTAGGGCACGGAGTATGATCATGGAAGCAAGACAAAGGCTTGCCAAGCTGTTTTCCACAATACTCAGCTTAGCTACTTAAAGTGTGGGTGGTTGCCATGGGCAACTACTTAAATAAACTCAGGGAAGGTAGAGGGAGGGAGGGCTGCATAGTGCAGGCAGTTAATGGATTTATCTAATTCAGAACAAAACAAAACACCTCAAATTTTTTCCCCAAGGATCACTTCTCCCTCCTGCTAATACTCCTCTCCTGAGATGATTGCTTTTTTCCAAGACAGCCAAGGAAACAGGAATGGGAAGGAGAATCTCAACCTATCTTCTAAGCAGCTCAGTCAATCTCAAAATACTCAAAAAGGAAAAGAAGCTGGAAATTTCTAGCTGTTGATCAAATACTACCATGACTGTAAGTTTAAAAATCAAAACAGACAAAAAATCCACTTACTTTTACAATGGCCCCCTGCGTTATTTTTCTGATGGTAGATTGTTTATATTCAGCTTCTGCATGGCATAGTCTTAGAACCCAGTCCTGCCAGCAAGGAATTGAAAAAGCAGGTTTTATGATTATACGTTCCTATTTTGGTGACTGGGAGTATATTTCACTTTATACCATGCTTTTTGCTTCATTTTCATTGTCTTCAAATGATCAGGTGCTTTGAGATGCTAAGCCTTCATGTTTATTGAAATTACTTTTAAACTTTTAGTGCATTCCTGCACTCTTGCCCAAGGATTGTAATTCTATGACCATGCTGATATGTTACGAGTGTCTCTTTTTCTTGTTGAGGCCTTTTTGCCTTGTTTTAGCTTTACATAAAGAACATTCTGCATTCAAAGAGGGAGATGGTTACTAAATTATGGTACATGCATCCAATGGAATACTTGGCAGTTGTTAAAAAGAATGTGGTTAACCTACATGAATTTATTTTTTAAAATGCTTAAGATGTAATTTTAAGTGAAAAGAGCAAATTGTAGAACAGTATGTGTAAAGAACGTTTAGACATGTGTATATTAAATATATGCCTAGAACATTTCTGAAAGAATATGTAAGAAACTTAGAATTCTTACCGTTATGGAGGGTAAAAAAGGGTTGGAGAGGGGAGGAAGAATTTACATATTATTAAAATACTCTTCAGTGCTGTTGAAATTGTTACGGTTACTATTTTTTGTAGTAATAAAAAAGGAAATCTTCCCATTATTCCTAAATAGAAAAGAGACCTGTGTAGGTATGGTGTTTATTGGGGTAGAGAGTATCACCACAATAAACAAGACAAAGTAACAGCAGCAGCAGCAATAAGATTTGACCTGTCCTTGGTTGGCTTTTGTCGTTGGTACCCTTATCTGCGTAACTTTGTATACCAGCCCTTCCTCCCTTTCTGGTGGCATCTAAGTTTGTCTTCTACCATTTCCTCCCTGGAGCAGCACAACTTTCAGCTCTTTTACTTGATTTCAAACTCTGCCTCCAACTTGTCTCTCTCTCTCTCATCCAGAGGCAGCATAGTGGTTAATGACATGGGCTCTGGATTCAAATCCTAGGCTGTGGCACATCTAGCTCTGTGACCTTTGGAAAGTCGACTAACCTCATGTGCCCCAGGTTCCTCCTTGTATAACTCAGGATAATAATAATTCCTGTCTTTTGGGGACCGTGAGTGTTATTACATGTACTGTGTCTGGCATATAGGGAGTGCTTCCAAGTGTGCTAGTCATTATTATTCTTTGAAATTTTTTTTGTTAAAATTAGATACATTATAACCATAAGACAAACCAAAAAAGCAAAAGAAAAAAAATTGAGAGAAAAACACAAAAAATACAGCAAAAATCATCCACAAAGCCTCCCCACAGGGAGAATGACTATTGAGATATTAGAAAATGTCCTTCCCTACATTTATACTCATGTAAATAATATGGAATATACTTTCATCTAAATGAGGAAGAAAACTCTCCTGTAATTGGCCTTTTCACTCCACACCATGCAAGCCATCCTTGTAAAACTCTGATTTCATTCCCTGGCTCTGCCATCAGTGGTTCCCTATCACTAACTGCATTAAAATAAAACAAATTCTCTGGATATTTAAGCATCTTGCTGGTAAAAGTCCTCACTGATGATCCAAAAACAGTTTCCCATTTTTAAGTACTCATCTTATGCACCCGTCAATTTGGTTTCTTTATATTCAGACACATTCCTCCTCCCCAGTCTATAGCCTCTTGGTGATTATTCAAATTCCAGGTTGAATCCCTTCTCTTTCATGAAGCCATTCCTTGTTCCTTCCACTTCATATTAATTTTTTCCCTTTTTTGAACAATTATCACACTTTTAGATAGAGGTAATGTACATAATGTAATTTTGAAACTTACAAATAATTATACAAAATTGTTTTCGTTGCTCTTGGTGGCACTTAATCATATGTGCAGCAGAAACAGAGCCTTATGTCTCCTCTGTTTCCTCCAGGGAAGGTGGCAGCTTGAAAATTTTGATTCCTCAGAAAGGAATCTTGGTTGAGAATGAGAAGATCTGGATCCTAAAACTTGCAGAATAGTTTAAGCAAGGCAATGCTTTCTGCTGGGCCTCCATCTCCTCACATGTTATGTAACAGGGTTGAAATCATCTCTAAGGTTCCTTCTAGTTTTGCTTCTGAGATTTTTCTTTCATCCTATCTCTGAAGATAATGCCCAGTGGCAAACCGCTAAATGTTTAAAAACTGACTCCCTGGGAGCAAGAAGCTCCGGCTTGTAGAATATGTTGATTTCCGTGGTATAAATATTCCCATCATGGCCAATATCAAGCTACCAGGTTGACAAAACTGAACGTGGAGCGGTTCCTTTCAATGAGGTAATGCAGTCTCAGGCTTGATGAACATGGTCAGCTATTTTCATCTCCAGCCTCTCTCACTCTGAAACTCCGACACTATCTTTCTTTATTGAGTGCAGAAGGTGGGCACAAGGGCAAGCAGTCCTAACTTGGCATTTTAATGCCAGTCTCTGAATACACAAGCTCTAGGATTGGGCCAATCTTCTCAGGCACCTGTACCCATAACTGAGTGTCCAGCTCTCTTGAAATTTGGCACAGGAACGATGCTACCAAGGTGGCACAATTTCATAAGCAGTTGATAATCTGCATCTATGCCGAGAGCTCTCAGCTCGCTTTGCTTTTTCTGGGAAAGAGGAGTGGTCCAAAGAACTAAAAGAGGGTTCTGAGCTGGAAGTCAAGAACAATGTCCAGATGGTAGAGCCAGTCCCCAGACTGTTCAGGAAAAAGTCTTCAGAGTTCCATGAGTCAGTAGGGGGAAGAAAGTTGGAGTAGAAAGAAGAGGGCTGGAACTTAAGACCCAGGACCAAGCCCAGGCTCTACCTCGTGAGGCTCATAACCACGAGAAACCCTTGGTTTATCTATAAAGTGTTGGTTAACATCAACTCTAAATTCCTTCTGAGACTGTTGGGAGGATCAAATGAGATGTACTGAAAACTCATGGTAAACTGTTATTCATAATTATTTAATCTTGAAAAAATAGGCTCAGAAGAAAATTAAAAATTACTGTCAGGATAGGTGATTTTTCCTCCTCATTGGTTAATGTGGGTTCAAGAATTATTTTTAAAGAGTGCTGTGTAGTTAATGTGGTCATTGAAGAGGACCCTTCCCCAGTTCTAAGAAAGTCTAGTTAATGCTGGCCTTTGATAGCCACCCTCCTCCTCCCCACAGAACTAGAAAGAACAGGGATTTCCCAGATGAACTGAAGGAAATATGTTAATGTTCAAAGTGGATGACAATACTAGGGATGGCTGTGTAGGTATTTTTAACATGCTAATGTGTACCTGCCAGACTGAGCTCCCAGCCTCCAGGTGGGCTGGCAATGCAAAGTAGGGTTGAGAAGGAACAGGGAGGTTTTCAGAGAACCACAGATTCAGAAGCAGAGGGAGGGTGAAGAATCAGAGAGAACACAGATGCAGCCAAAGGATGCCACGCAGATGTTAGATGACAATTCAGCTCGACAACTTTGGGCTAAAGCTACTCTGGGAAGCTACTGTTCAAGACACCTTAGGCACAGAGGGTTGTGCAATGGTGTGTTAGCATTTGTTCAGCATCTCCTGTGGGCAGACCTTGTGCCAAGTGCTTTGCAGACATTACTTCAGAGAGCATTTAAACCTCCTTCTACATGAGGGACAGAGAAAAATAGAAAAGCGTGTAAGAATGCTACAGCTACTTTGAGAAATGTTAAGACAGTGCTCTGGGGGCTCTTAGGAAGAAGAAATAATGGCCAACCGGGAGAGGTTAAATTTGAGAGGAAGATTTAAAAGAATGGAGTCTTTCTTCTAGTCTTCTCTCCCATTGGAACATAGTTGTATTATACTAGGAACCCTGACATATCCTAACGCCGAGTACATAGTACGTGGCCAAAACTAATAATAATGCTGATAATAGTTACCATGTATGGAGCACTTATCATGTGCTAGGTACTGTGCTGAGTGCTTCACATATATTACCTTCGTGCATATTCACGATTACTCTTGAGGTAGGAAATACTACCATCCTTATATAACTGATGAGGAAATTGAGGCACGGAATGGTTAAATAATTTTTCCACAGTAACACATCTAGAAGTGACAGAACTATTTTTTGAACCAAGGTAATCTGGCTTCAGAGCCTGCACTCTTGAGCAATATGTTACAGTGAATTCTTGCTGAATAAATAAATGAATAGGAGCTGGCATTCCAGACGTATAGGGTGTGGAATATCATAAATAAACAGAGGCCTTAAGTTATCACAACTGCCATTCACGAAATATATCCAGAGCTCCAATTTCTGGGCATATGATAGCATCATACATCTCTCCCTCTTTGAAATTGGGTGTGGTCATGCCGATGGCTTTAGCAATGAAATGTGAGTGAGTGTGTTGTGTATCACTCTAGGAAATGGTGCTCCATTCACCACATTCCGTTTCTTTGATTCGGTGATCATGGAAGCATCTGTTGGGATGGACCCTCTGTCATTTTGAGTATCTGAGTGACTCATAACGGGCACATATTGTGAGCAAGAAATAAACATTTGAGTTTGGGGGTTGTGTAACAAGAACAACAAAAAACCCTAAAATAGGTGACTGTGGTTTCAAGATTTGGAAGCAGGCAGCAAGGTTATTGTTATCAGAGGCTGAAAAAATGTTGACCCTTGCTATGCAGTGGTGAATCATTTGGTGAACTATTGCCCACAACAACTTGGAAGGTAGATGATGTAACAAATGAACTCATAACTCTAGGGGAAGTAGTTGCAAAGCACAATGTTAACAGCATGTGTTTGGTTGCTGCTGTCAAGTTTTGACAAGTTATTATATAGTTGGAAATGAACTCAGAAAAGTATTGGTTAGATTGCAGGTAGCAATGAAAGGAAATAGAGTCTAGACATTTGCAGACTTGCAGGTTTGAAGAAGCAACTAATTTCAATCCAGCTTGTAAAAGGTAAACCTTAGAAGGCATTTGAGTGACGAGGACACAATAAAAACTACTCCTTGTGCCAAAGTTCAAATCAAGGATATGGCTACCTCACCCCATTGTTCAAATCTTTGAATGGATTCAGATGATTTAGGAGGAAGATACAATTAAGTAAATCCTCTTGATTAGACAAAATGATTCACAGGAAAGCAGCTAATAAGTTTGGCTCTCCTACTTAGCCCAATAAGCTGAGAGTATCTAAGATAGAGGCATGGGGGTGGGAAGGCAAAAAAATTGAGCAAGAATGATAATTGTATCTAGAAGGGTTCTGTGAGCGTGACAGTTGGTACACGGAACTCACCGGAATCAGTAGATAAGAAGCTGAGTGAAGTTTGGAGAGAGCTGTACTGCCTAGATTAAAAGATTTGGCAACAGGAGTCCTACAATATCTCTTGGGCTGCTAAGGAGCACATGTTCCCTGACATGTGCTATGGATATTGTCAAGGAAGATAACAGAAATGGAAGACTCTCCTAAAGCAGCGAGCTAGGAGACATGGAGAACAATGGACAAGGAAATTGCTCCCAGGCAACAGAATTGTAGCCTTACCAAGAAACAGTCCCCCTCAGGGTAGAGAACCTGCAACATCTTACCCAGTGGGATTGCAGAATTCCTATGGACCAATAACTACTGTTATCTCCTATCTTCTTCCTTCAGAAGGGGAGTGTTTATGGTGGACATTTTGTTCTTGTTCCACCATCATATATTGGATATGATATATTTGGTATGTGGGAGGCAGATAGTTTGTCTCAAAGACACACCTGGACCAGATGTAGGTATTACTGCACATCCTTCCCTGCTGTATAAACGATCACACACCACCCACAGAATGGAAACTCTGAAGTTGATATTGTGCCAGGGTAGGCTTTGGGGTTTTTTCCCCCTTGATGGTGGTGGAGGGTCATGAATGTAATTTGCTTGCAAGAGAAAGAGTGAGCCAAATATTTAGTGTCTGAAAGGTAGTCATTAGAGTTGCTTTTTGTGTCTGTGTCCCAGGCCCGTGGTAAGGTTGCCTTCCCTGACCTACTTGAAGTCAGACACTGCCGTGTAACTAGCTTTTGCCAGTGAAGTGGGAATGGAGGAGACCTGTCCCATTTGCAAGTGGAAGTTTTAAGAGCCAGTGTTCCATTCATTCTGTGCTCTTCCCTTTCCTTGGTGACTTTGGGACCATTTGTTGGTATGGCATATCTCCAGCCTGGCACCTGGGTGACTATGTGAGCAGAGTTCCCTGCTGACCTAAGATGGACATGTGGTGTGAGCAAGAAATAAGTTTTTGTTGTTAGAAGCCTCTATGATTTTGTGGTTGTTTTTTCACCCCCGTCATAATCTAGCCTATCCTGGTTAGCACAGACCTGAAGCCACCAACACAGATCCTCAGAGCAATTAGCAGCTCAGTTCGATGGAAGCACAGAATACTCGTAAGGGAACAGCAGGAAAGAAGATCTCAAAAGAGAATGGAGTCTTACTATGAAACTTTTGAAGGCTACATTGAGGACCTTGTGCATAGACAAAATGGGATCCCAATATGATTTTTCGGTAACCTGGTAGAAGTCTATAGAAGGAGCTTGAGCAGAGAGAGGCTTGGAGGCAGCAAGACAAATTGGCCCATTGCAATCATTCAAGTGAGAAAAAGTGAAGCCCTAAAGCTGGAAGAGGTGAGAGGTGAGCTGCAAAGTTTCAAGACTGTATTTGCAAAAATGGTAATTCCATTGACAGAAAGGGAAGCGCCAGGAAAGGAAGTGATGTATTTAGGGCGTGCTCAGTTATTTGGGTGCCTTGAAACCTCATCTTCCTGAATGCTTAGCTTGACAGTATAGGCTCAGCGGACACCGTAAGAATATGATGCTGATCTTACGCTGAAGTCTTCAATTCCTTGGGCTGGAAAAATCTCATAGAGCTCTCCTGTCTGTCTCGCTGAAGCAGAATTATCAAAGCTCTCAGAGAAATGTAACTCAGGTTGTTTTAAAAGATGCCTAGGAAAGTTTCTTTGAAAATTTCCAAACTAATTTATTCAATAATTAATAACTTGCAGGTAGAAGTTCCTCCTTGGTGCTGACCTAAATTCCCTGGGCTGCAGTTCTGATCTCATTTCCTCCTGTTTTATATATAGGGATGTTGATGGTTTTGCTATCCCATATGCATTCTCTGTAAAGATACATTTATTTAGGACTTATACACAGCCTGCTTCCAAAAAGGATTAGAGGCAACTCCTAATATGTCCGCCTAGGCTTCCTTTTAAAGAAGCTTTTCTCATTCCTGCATAATATCCTGCCATCTGGGTGCATGACGAGGATTTCTTTAATGACATAAAGCGAAAGTAAAGCTAATAACTTGAATTATGCTGACAAAATAGTACCCTGCGGGGGGGGGGGAACCCAACAACAAAATATAAAAACAACAACAACAACAACAAAACCCAAAATAAGACAAAACACAACCCTTCCCCATGCCAGGTAAGGGAGATTTTTCTGACCAGAAAAAAATTCTGACCAAAACTATGAACTTTAATACTTCCAGCTTTGAATTTTAAGTTTCTTTTTTATCTGTATTGCTTGCTTTTGCCTTTCTTAAACTGTAGTGTGTGTATGTGTGTGTGTGTATACACATATATTTATTTTCTCTCCAACTTGACTCTGGAAAACCAGATTTTAGTAAAGCACTTCATAAATGTATTGAAACCAAGGTATAAATGGCTCACACAGTACTTAAATATTAAAGGTACTGAATAAATGTTTGTTGCATGAATAAATGAGTGAGCGATCACAGAAATACCATTTCTGATTGTAATTAGGGTGTTCTCTTTACCTGGATGACTGTACTTTAACGGGGTACAGAGATATTAAATTGAAGGAATGGCAGCCAGCAGGTAGGCAAGACAATGGAAGTCTAAGGCTCTTTGCAAACAGAAGTCTTCCTGGCAGTACGGTGGGCAGTGTCTTTGGTCAGTATTACCCAAAGGGAGTGGGGAATCTTGGCGTCCAGAACCCTCAACTGGGGCCTTCCCCTGCTCCCATCTCTCCGGTATCCCAGGACATTGTTTACACCACCCTGAGCAGCCAGCTGTCAAGAGTGCAGACCGGGTCTGCGGTCACGTGAAGAAGGCTCAGGTTATACACTGTGAGCCACAGAACAGGTGGAGGCCCAGGATCTGTTGCACTAGTTCTCACAGAGGTGAACCCAGGCCATCACTTCTCCCTGCGTCCTCTGTCAGCCAACCCCTCCTGTAGCTCTGATGCTTTGACCATTAGTCTTTCCTTCCCTCACCCCAGGCCACACCTGAGTCAAGACGGTCTCCAGGAGCTTCTGGTTTCAGCTGCATGTCCGCTGCTTACACTTAAAAGTCAGAACTTACTTCACCGCAGCCTTCTGACAACCCCTCAGATCCTTTCTCCATCCTCACGATCTGCTTTGAATGTCTCTTTTTCCTGGCCACAACTTCTCAGTTGATCTTCCTCTTCCCTCCATCTTTAAACCTCTTTTAAATAGTTCATTACTGCAGTCTTTGTAAGTTCAACCTTCTACCCAGCTTTTTATCTTTTCTGCTTTCTATACCTGGGCTCAAATCTTAGTTCTGACATTTAGTTGATAGGTAACCTTGGACAAGTTATGTGATCTCTCTGAGATGCAGAGTCCTCATTTGCAAAATGGTCAAAATCACATGTATAGAGTTTTGATGGTCACATGAAAAATCCTTAGTGCTTAGTCAGGCACTCAGAACCTCGTCAAAATGTAAAGATCTCACCTACTTTTAACAAACCTCTCCTTTCTTTCTCTCTAAAAAGTATCTGGACCTCCTCTCTTTCTTTCATCTCCCCTAGCAACACACAAGTAGTTTTCTCCACTCTGGAGTCACGATCATTGTAGGGACTGTTCAATCTATGTAGGTTTCCTTCTGACACAGGCTTTTCTAAAGAGTAGTTATATAGCAAGGGACCAGGATCTTGGACAGACGATAATACTCACACGCACCCACATCATTTGGAGGAGGGCATTCATAGCCCAATGAAGCACTAATTTTTTTTTTAAAGCTGGGTGTGGTGATCAGGGACTGAATGTAATAGGCAATTTCTTATACTACATTTAAAATTTTTAAATCAGACTTATTTCTAGCAGGGGTTTGAAAGGTATTTAGATAATTTGTCTATGAGCAAGATTGACTTCCCCTTTTTAAACTTTTCCATGTCTTATTATTTTGGAAAGTGGTGGGGGGGGAGTTGGAAGGGTAGAGGATAATAGAATAAAGTATTAATATTATGGCCAGAGAAGAATGGGAAACTACCCCGAGCTTATATCACTGAGGACGTAAATGCGCAATTCTGTAGTGTCAGGTTGGGTTGTTCTGTCCTCCCTACTGTTGTATGGAGCATTTGCTACTATATGTTATGAAGGTACTGAGGGGCAGGTAGGAGAGGAACCAAAAAGCATTTGAGGAAAACAGACAACAAAGGAAAACAGAGACATTTCATGCTCCTTAGCACAAAGACGGGGTGACGTGTATTGCTGTGTTCTTAAATGTGGTTTACGTCTTTGGGGAAAACAGCAATGCTCCCGTCTTCGCTCCTCCTTCTCTCTTTTTCTGGGAAGAAAAGGAACATGAGGAACAGTAGGTGGGTAGGAGGGGCGTGTGGAACATAAGGAACACGCAGAGGACACAGAGTGTCTAGAGGGAGAAAAAGAGAGAAAGAAAATTATACAAAGAAAAAAAAAAAAGAGACTCCAGCAAGAAGCTATTGTTTTGGGTTCCTCATGTAGAATTGATTCATTTTAAATTCTCAGAGGTAAAGTTGAAGGAGAACATCCCATCTACCTCTCCTCAAATTATTTTCTTTACCAAAACTACTTACTTTTGTCTTTAAACTGTAAACTGCCAGCTCTATTGTGCCTCGTTCTTATAATTACACACATTAGGGCTGAAAGGTCCCTCAGAGACCTGTCATGTGGCCTAAGGACAGCACCTGTGGGCATTGCGAATCAGAGTCCTGGGGCCTGGAGCGCTGTGTTGAGACTGATTCTGGGGTTCGGTCTGCGCTCAAAAGGAAAGATGGTGGATCCATCAATGCCGGGATCTGCTAATGCTGTCTGCCATGGGCCTGGGGTGGGAGCATGGGAGTTGTGGGGAGACTCACCTAAGTGGTGCCATCACGCTAAGAGCTCGAGACTATCACCTATAAGGAGGTTCAGAGACATTAATCCAGTGGCCAAAAGCCACACAGCTATTTAGTATTCCTTCAGTTTATCTTAAAAATGAAAAAGGTTCAGGGCCAAGGGAAAAAATGAAGATTAAGAGGATTAACCATCCTGAAAAATGAAAAACTATCTGCCTGCAAGGCATTTAGAATTGAAAAAAAAAAAAGCCTTCCTGAAGCCTTCTGTTGGACACTTTATCAAAATTGCTTGGAGCTCTGACTGGCCCTTTTGCAAAAGCCTGGGGCCCTTCTCTACTCAATTTCAAAGGAGTTTCAAAGTCTATGATAATAAAGACTGACTATTTTTTCCAGCGGAAAATTTTTCTTAGTGCCTGGATGAAGGGATAAAGAAGAATGAAGACATTTTAAAGTGTTATTTGCCGAGGATTAACAAATATTTGAGTTTAACTTTAGAATCTTTTAAATGGCAGCTCACTTAGTATTGTTTTTGAAAAGTTATTTCTCCAGCACATTGAATAAAAGTCTAAGATGGGATTTGGACATGGTTTTAACTAATCACGATAGCAGGCAGTAGTCTCCGTTCCTAAATAAATAGTATATTATAGCAAATCCAATACATTCTTCATCAGAGCTAAGCTGCAGTGACACGCTTTGAAGGAACTCTGGCCCCAAATCTCTCCTCTACTTGCATGAAAATTTACTAGTAAACATTCAGAAACTCTTTTTGAAGATACTAATATTCTTGGGTGCTATGCTATTTCAAATTCATTGTTGTCCAATAAGTAAGGAAGAAGGAAAAGCTAGTGATGAGGTGAAGAGATTTGTTAATAGCTGTGGAACGAGAGAAGATAATAGCAGAAATAATAGTTTTCAGAGGGTAGCACAGGAGTTTTGTAGGCCCAAAGATGGATTTCATTGTCTCAAGACTACTCCTAACTCCAGAATATTCAACCGACCTCGGGCCTTGTATATCTGAAGACCCAATACCTAACATTAAGTAGCAGATGAAAACCACCCACATAAATAAACCCCCAAGATGCCTTTGGAAAATGGAAAATGGAAAAGAAAAAAGAAAAACAATATAGGAAAGTGTAGGAGTGCCTTCTCTCCAACATTTCTGAGAAGATGGGAGTTGAAAACCTCCAACAAAATGTTGCCCCAATCTTACTTGACTAATTTTAGTTATCTTGGTTCATGGCTATGATTCATCCCTAAAGCTGTGAATTGCTGAGGAGGAAGAAGGAAAAAAAAAATTGACTTAAATGTCAAAGAAGTAGGAACATAAATATAGTTTTCTTTTTTGAGGAACTAGAATTCCAGGATATGGGGATCTTTTTTTCTCATGAGGGACTGAATGCTTCAAACTTCTAGAAAAATAATGATCTCCAGTCAAAACATCATGAAGGAATAAATGACAGAATTGATTATGAGTCACGTCATGTCTCATTTTTGCCTCCATATTGTATTTCCTCTTCTCCTTGTGTATCTCCTTAAATCTGGTTAAACTAGAGATCACTGATAATCATTTGTCACTGAAGATGATGGAGACTTAATATGTAGACTGTAATGATAAAATGAACTCATAAAATACGTGTGGGGGAAATGAGTGGAGGTTAGCAGAACTATGAGCAATGATTCTGGGGACCGGGATGGTAGCACAGAGAAGAAAGACATGTTGGGATGGTGGCCAGATATTTTCTTGTCAGCTAAAGAAGAGGGGACGACAGAGATGGTTTGGTGACACTCCATCCTAAGTAAAGAAAAATGTTATTCCACCTGCTAGGTGTCCCCTAGTCCCTGGGTTACCAATTTGGATTTCCATAAGTGTGTAGGAAGGAAATAGCAGTCACTAACTCACACTCAGTTCAATGATTTCACTGTCTGATGTAGCTGACCCTCTACCATCAGCCTAGCCACTCTCTGTATGTTTGCCTCTTTCTGCCCTTAAAACTTCTGAGCAGTAAAGGAAATATATGATGGTTGTAGAAATATGGTCCAGGGCATTAGCAGGAGATAATATTGTGTGGAAGACAGCAAGAAAGAAAGAGTTCCGATGACTTCACAGCGATTCTCCACATCCTAGAAGCTACCAGAGTAGCCCCAAGGCACAACTGTGAATGTTGGTTTCAGCCTCTACTACTGTCCTCAGCCTCCCTTAGAGCACTTTCCTCCTCTTCCTCACAGCTTTGCTCCTTTCTGTTCTCCTCACACCTGGGTGTTGCTGTGAGCAGTAGCAATCACTGTGCCCTATCCCAAGACCCAAAGTGCCATTCAGTGACTGTGACCAATGCATCCCAATGATAACCTCACAGGAGACTCAAGAGGTGGAAGGGACTGGAGGTTGCAGGTCTAATTGCATTCCCTTTTTTGCATCTTCTGAAAATGTCAATTAACATCACAGCCGTGACTACCTATTATTGTTTCTAGAGGAGAGATATTTTAAGGTCCATAGAAGATATTTGTCAAAAGAGTTCTTGGCCACCCTCATTTTATACCACCTTGGCCCACTGCCTTTATTACAAATCCAGTTCTTTTCGGAATGGGTATATTTAATTTTCCGAGCCTCTGCTAGGTGGCTAGAAGTGCCAGAGTGCAATGAAGACCTGTTTCTATTTCTTATTTCCGTGATCAACTTTTACCTTATGTGGCAGTGTTGTGGGTTGAATTGAGTTCTCTAAATAGATATGTTGAAGTCCTAACTCCCAGTATCTGTGAATGTGAGCCTATTTGGAGATAGGGTCTTTGCAGATTTAATCAAGTTAACATGAGGTCATCAGGGAGGACCCTAATCCAATATGGACTGGTGTCATAAGAAGACAAGAGGGAGAGCACCACATGACAACAGAGACAGACTGAAGTGCTGCAGCTGCAAGCCCAGGAATGCCAAGCATTGCCGACCACAAGAATCTAGGAAGAGACGAGGAAGAATTATCCTCTACAAGTTTCAGGGGAGCAGGGCCCTGCTGACACCTTAATTTCAGACTTCTAGCTTCCTGACCTGTAAAACAATACATTTCTATTGTTTCAAGCCACCAAGTTTGTGGTACATTGTTACGACAGTCCTAGGAAATGAAAACATCCAGTAATAAAGGCAAAGAAGAAGGGAATGGGAAACCAAAGGAAAGAAAGAAGAGCTTCTTTTCTTGGGTTGGCTTACTACTGTATTGGTATTAATTTTTGATTAAAATAATCCAGAGTAGTTCCACATAATCCCTTGAAAAAGAATTCACAAAGGGACTATCCCTGTCCAGTTCTTTAAACGATAATATACTTAGCTACTTAAGTGAATTCCCATCATAGAATAGTCAGCTATATTTCAGTGTTCTTGATTAACAGCCTGGTTTATTTTCCTTAACTCACCTGCTTTGGTCTTTTCTGTTTTACTTATTTTGTCTTTTAACATTTTATTTTGTATAAAATATTTTAATATAAATTATGTAAATGCATGAATAGTAATATGAGTTTCATCAAAATATGGAATCAAAGGCACTTAAAAATACTAATTGTCTGTAATATATTTTTCAGGTCCAAATGTAATTCTATCTAGATCCATGTTCTAAGGCTCTGATTTACTCTCTATAAATAGTATTAAAAATTAAATCAGGTGTTGCTTAAAATAATCAATTTCAGTAGTTTCCTTTGTAATGCCATTCTCTATTTACAAATAGGACAACTGGAGGTAAGGACTACAGTCATGTGATGCACAACAATGTTTCGATCAATGATGAATTGCATGTATGAGGGTGGTCCTATAAGATTCTAATGGAGCTCAAAAATTCCTTTTTTATTTTGAGATATGTTTATTTTATTTCATTTTATTTTTAGCTGGCCTTCCTGTGTCAGAGATATGTTTAGATACACAAATACTTACCACTGTGTTGTAATTGCCAACTGTATTCCATACAGTAACATGCTGTACAGGTTTGTAGCCTAGGAACAATAGGCTATACCATATAGCCTAGGTGTGTAGTAGACTGTCCCATCCAGGTTTGTGTAACTACACTCTATGGTGTTTGCACAACAACAAAATTGCCTAATGACACATTTCTCAGAATGTATCCTCATCATGATGCATAACTGTATTTATAATCATATTTTTCAAAACAAAAAAACATTTTTAAGGTCTTACAAATTGTAATATGTACTGAGTGCCCAAATTTAAAAATGTATATCAAGAACCTTCACATATCACCCAATTTTCAAACATACCCACATTCTATAAGCTTTTCCAAGACAGTCTCCTCTACTATGTTACTCAGTAATCCAAAAAATTCAAGGATCAGGATCTTTTAAGGAAGAGTTCTCCTGCATATTTAGTGGCTGAACAAATCTCCAAGAATTGGGATACATGGATGCTCTCATTGACTAGAAATCTTAATTCTTTTCAGAAGCCATTCTGGATTGTTTCAAACCCTTCCTCTTGGAGGTTAGGGGTTCACCTTATGATTGATGCAGAGCACATGTGGGTACCCCATCTTTGAAGGCACTGGGACATACAAGTCAGATCCAATGTTGAAATGAATAGGCCATTCACTGTATTACACTGCTCCATTGTAGGATATTTAATGCCCTGCTTACTCTAGGAGTCATACCATCTGATTGTTGCCGATAACACAAGGAGCTGGACCACCAGAAACACAGTGTTAGTACTACTTACTTGAGTGTAGTGAGTTCTGTAAGGGATGGCTGAGTAGCCTTGAGATAGCTTTCTCTTCGTGCAGCAACTTTGGGAGAAGGCTTGGGACTCGTGTCTGAGTCGCCACTGTCTTCATCCCCCATGGCCTTGATATAGCTGCCACTCCGCATTCTTCGGCATGGAATTTCATCGTCTTTACCTCGAGGGGTGTACCCTGACCATTCGTCTTGAGGAACCTATTCAGATATAAAACAGATAATTCACTTTTTATAAAATTCTGCCTTTTTCTTTTCTTTTCTTTTTTTTGTTATGACCCTGGAAATGGGTAATATAGCTAATTATCCAAAACTTTTAGACATTAACCTTTCAATAATAGTGTTTTAATGTAATAGGCTTGAAAATATTTTGAATACATGCAAATCCATGTCTCAATTTTAAAACAATCTGTGTATTAGGAAAAATTGAAACCATTCATTCTGATTCATTTACACTTAGTTTTCTCATGCTGATAATAGTTGACTCAGGCATAAGAATGCTGTTGGAAAGGAAAGCAGTTCTATTTGAGGTTTTTGGTGATTTGTTTTCAGTTGTCATTTAAGATTCAAGAATGTTTTCTGATTGATCTATGCCTCCCAAAACCTTCCACCTTTACCATCTTGTTTCCAGTCTCTCTTCTTCCTAAACCAGTGGCCTATACCAGCTGCATTCACTTCCCAGTCACCTATTCTTTCTGAACCCCTCTTAATTTGAATTCAGGTTCCATAGATCTGCTTAAAAAACTCTTTAAGGGTTTCCAATGATCTCTTCATGAAAGCTATTGGCATTTTCTTAATTTTCATTTTTGTTGGCCTCTACACACACACATGCGCACACATACACACAAATAACACCTCTTGTGAGCTTCTCCCCTTTTGGCTTTCTGGTTGCTCTACTTACCCGGTATAGCTACTACTGTCTGAATTGCTCTTTCCCTCTTGCTTTCCTGGATCCTACTCTAAATCCCTAATTGTGGGCACCACACAAGATAATGTTTTCAGTGCACTGTTCTTTTTTCTTTCCACAGTAATTTCTTCTGAGTTTGGCAGGGCGTTGCACTACGTTTTAGAAGGCTTCCTTATTATGACTTTCTCTCTTCAGTTCCTCCTAGATTTTCCACTTCAATATGAACTCAACCTAGGATTTCACTCCTCCATTTGGTGAAAGAATTGCATAATCACCACTCTTTTTATCCATCAAGAAGTAACAAACAGCCTACAGTGCACAGAACACTGCACAGAGCTTAATTAAAAGAGACCCAAAAAGGGGGAGGCCAGTTCTTACCCTCAATATTCTTACAGCACAGATGAGAAGACAAAGCATAAATAAATTTGGGAATAGTTGCAAATCATCATGTTGGTAAGTTTAAGATGTGGTGCCATAAATGGAATTAATACTAAATGTATTAATACTAAAGAGACACTAGAAACAGGAGTTATCAGTAATAGTGATGAGGAAGGAGTATCCAGGAAGGGCTCCCTGGAATTGGCCAGGTTTGTAATGAGAAGATAAAAAAGTATTTAATATTTTGATGCTAACTATTTACTGGTTATCCATTAAAATAATGTAGTACTTCATTATTAACATTTAACTATGCTAAGCAATTTGCCTATAGGATATTATTTCATCAAATTAACAACGTGTGCAGTTTTTCTGTATTTTTCAGATGAGAAGCAGGATCTCAGAGAGGTTAAGGAACTTGCCCAAGGACACACAACTAGTAAATGGAAGCACTGGGATTCAAAGTATTTTGGTTTAACTTCTAAGATAAGAATTTCATTAATCTAAATTTTATGATTAATAATATATAATTTTGAAATTCAAAGTGTTAGGAAAATTGTCCACAATGACACATACACATATTAGACATATATTTCTATATACTGTAGGTTCTAGGGAGTGAGAAGAGAGGTTCTAGTAAAAAAAAGCACAATTCTTTTCTTCTTAAATTATTAATTTACCTGTATAATTTGGAAAAAAGTTTATATCTAGAAACATCAGATTGAAGAACTGCTACTATTCATGGACTTGAAAATAGCAGTTTGTAGGTTCTAATTCTGAAAAGTACTAATGAAAATTAAGCTTCACTCTGCAGCATGTTTACTCTATTTAGCAAATTCTTATACTGTTCTTCTTGTGTGCAGGCACTATTCTAAGTGTTTTATAAATATTAGCTCATTTGATCCACCCAGCTGAGGGGTGGTATTATTATTATCATCCCCATTCTATAAATGAGGAAACTAAGGTTATGAAACTTGCCCAAAGTTATAGCTAAGAAGGGCCAGAGTTTCAATGGGGCCATTTCTGGGGCCTTGTACTATTTGATGCTCCCTCTCTCTTTCTAGGTTGTGCTTTGTGGCACCTGCAGAACTGAGCAATTATAGTCTATGACACCCTTGTAATACATCACATTTGATTTGCTTGCCATTTATTAATTATGCTAGTAACAATGTAGTGTTCTTACTTTTTTGGCTAAAAAGCATCAAAATCACCACAGCAACAAAGATTTCTAGGGAAATTATAAATGTTGAGAATAGTCTTGTTTTCCTTCAATTGGCAGGTAACATACTGCATAGATATGACCATGTTCAGAACCTCATTATTAGCCTAGCAATTACATTTTAAAAATTAACTTGGTACAGCTGGGGCTCATAGACAATGCGTACTTGCCATTGCTCAGGAAATACTGATGCAAGTTCATGAGCATTGCTCTCTGAAATATGTCAAAGACTAATGACAGATAGATTAGCTCATATTGCTTATGAAACAAAACATGGCAAATTTCTGTTTCAGTATTTTTTCAAAGTTAGTTTATGGTAGAAACTTGGGCTTGTACTAGAAACAGTCTGCAACTGTTGCTAAGGGAATCAGCTGAGAAGTATTTAATCTGTATATCTTTCAGTTAATCATACTTTTCAAATGATAGCACCTAAGAAGTTGTGTGGAAGTGACTTCCATTTCAGTGGAATTTGAATATGAATACATTATTCATACACCTGACGTTAGCATACAACAAGGGTACATATAAAATAACACAGAAATCAGTTCCAGGAAAAATGTAAAGACACAGAAAATCCAGACCTTGGAGAAGAAAAACACTATTGCTGAACTGTAAGGGCCAATACAATTGCTGTAATTGAGCCAGTTTTTATTTTTAGTTTCTTCAATTCTAAAGCAAAGGGAGACATTGCTTACATACATGGTTTTAGAACAAAGCATACTGGCTTGTGAAGGTCCCAAAGAGTGAAATGTTATTCCTTTTTGATTGGAACAAAAGGACAATTACATGGCTGCAGCTGCTATTGTGAGCTGGTCAGAGGTTGCCGCATCTTTCCACTTCAGTCGCACAGAGAGAAGAGATTCAGAGTAATCCAAACAAAAGGTTAACCTCGCAGCTGTCTCAGAAAAGCTCTCATTATTACTGGTGGCAGCAGTTTAAGGGATTGTTAGTCGTGGTAAAAAAGGGAAGCTGGAGCAGAGAGAAAAAGCACAGGTACCTGTTGATACCAGGCTGGCGAGATGTCCTGCGTGTCCACGCCGGCTTAGGAGGTGGTTGGACCCAACAAATGTAAAGAAATAATAATAAAAGCAATCTAATGGAAGTTAGGTTTTACAGTAGTTATGGATTAGAAAAAAAAAGGATTATTTGATTTTTAATGCTTATGTTTAAGCATTAACACTAAATAGAGATCTTTATTTTTGATACAACAAAATGAGAATTAGTGTGCATTTTCTATTTCAGGGACAGCCTATCTATAACTTAAGCCACATGTCATCATTCAGAAGTCCAGAAGACCTGCCCTTGACTAAAGAATTACCATAATCAAGTGCTATCCTCCTTTAATTACAGGATGAGGATGCTTTCTGAATTGAAATAGTGTCATGAGCACTGATGATGGGCCGTTCTAATGAAGGTTATAATCTATTCACTCACAGAACAGGAGGAAACAAAACATCACCTAATGGATGCTTACATTTTCTGTCCCGCTTCCTGCCTCCCTCCCTTACTCCTTTACTTCTGCAAGTATTTTTTGATTATTTCTCTACCAGCCATATAGCAGTGAACAATACAAATGTTGATCCCATCCCATGTAATTTACATTCTAGAAGGAGAGCTGGAAGAGATAGATAATACACAAACACACTGATAAATGAACAAGATAATTTCAGAAAGCATAAATGCTATGAGGAAAATAAGATGAGGCTATGTGTTAGGGTAGCCAGAAGTAGCTGCTTTAACTTGTTCTTTAAGAAAAGCTGCCCTGAAGAAGTTACATCTGAGAGATCTGAGGACCAGAGGAACCAGCCTTGGGAAGATAACAAGGAAGGAGCTTGGCAGAAGGATTAGACAGTGCCAAATCTCTAGAGTAAGGATAAGCTTGGTGTAATCAAAGCCCTAGGAATGACAATGCTGGCCTGGACAGAGAGTATCGAGCAAGAGGTAAGTGACATGAGGTGGTGGTCAGGGGGTGGGCAGGTCACATGTTGTCTTTTAAGCACATCTCAAATCTTCCTCAAATCTGAACTCAGCTCTCCCAAAGTTCCCTTAACTGCTCCAGCCTAAATTGATCTTCTCCTTTACAAAATCTATAGTATGTACCATCTACATAAGGGGCCAGCAAACTATAGCTTGCTGACTAAATCTGGTCTACCATCTTTTTTTATAAATAAAGCTTTATTGGGACACAGAATCCCCATTCATTAGATGTTATCTATGGCTGGTTTTGGGCTACGAGGGCAGAGTGTATGGTAGTGATGGAGACTGTATGGCCCACAGAAAAAGTTTGCCAACCTCTGGTGCACATGATCATATTGAGTACTTATTTGCATAATCACAAAATGATGTTTTATATACACTACTTGCTCTTTGTGTCTTTGTTTCATCTTTCTAACAACTCTGCAAGCTCACTGAAACCAGGGGAAGCAGTATTGCTGAATGGTTAGAGGGCTCTGCAATTAGACTGCCCAGGTTTGAATTCTTGATGGGCAAGTTAATTAATTTCTCTGTGCCTCAGTTTCCTACCCCATCGAATTATGCATGGATTAAATGAGATAATGCCCACAAACACAGAGGAAGTGCTTAATAAAGGTCTGTTTTATGGGAGTTCTATGCTACTCACATAGTACTGAGCACACAGATGCTCCCTAATTATGGACGACTTTGGCTTTCCAAGAAAACTCTGATGTCTGCTTTTAATTTTCTTTGGTAATGTAGGGGCAGAAATAACTGAAATATATTAAGCAAAAGCATAAATTCCTAATATACTATCTGCTCCCAACATTTTTTTCCATTTTTTAAAATTTAAGAATATTATGGGGATACAAATGTTTTGGTTACATGCATTGCTTTAGTACTGCTTGAGTCAAAGTTATAAGTGTGTCCATCACTCAGATAGTGTACACTGTACTCATTAGGTATGATTTCACCCATCCCACCTGCATTATTTCCGTTGAGTTTTAGTTCCATCTGTGCACATGAGTGCTGATCGGTTAGTTCCAATTTAATAGTGAGTACATGTGGTGTTTGTTTTTCCATTCTTGCGATACTTCACTTAGGAGGATGGTCTCCAGTTCCAACCAGATTGTTGCAAAAGGTATTAATTCATTGTTTTTTAAGGCTGAGTAGTACTCCATTGTATACATATACCACATTTTATTAATCCACTCATGGATTGATGGGCACTTGGGTTGATTCCACATATTTCCGGTTGTGAATTGTATTGCAATAAACACTCCAGTGCAAGTGTCTTTTTGATAAAATGACTTTTTTTCCTTTGGGTAAATACCCAGTAGTGGGATTGCTGGATCAAAATGGTAGGTCTACTTTTAGTTCTTTGGGGGATCTCCATACTGTTTTCCACAGAGTTTGCACTAGTTTGCAGTCCCACCAACAGTGTATAAGTGCTCCTTTCTCTCTGCATCCATGCCAGCATCTATTATTTTGGGACTTTTTGATAAAAGCCATTCTCACTGGGGTTAGGTGATACATCATTGTGGTTTTGATTTGCATTTCTCTGATGATTAGTGACGTTGAGCATTTTTTCATATGTTTATTGGCCATTAGTCTATCTTCTTTTGAAAAGCTCATGTTCATGTCTTTTGCCCACTTTTTAATGGGGTTGTTTGATTTTTTTCTTGCTGATTTGCTTGAGTTCTTTGTAGATTCTGGTTATTAGCCCTTTATCAGATGTATAGCATGAGAATATTTTTTCCCATTCTGTAGGTTGTCTATTTGCTCTGTTGATTGTTTCCTTAGCTGTGCAGATGCTTTTTTGATTTAATCAAGTCCCATTTATTTATTTTTGTTGTTGCTGTGATTGCTTTTGGGATCTTCTTCATAAATTCTTTGCCTAGGCCGATATCGAGAAGAGTTTTTCCAACATTTTCTTCTAGAATTCTTAGTTTCATGTCTTAGATTTAAGTCTGTTATCCATCTTGAACTAATTTTTGAGTGGTGAGAGATATGGATCCTGTTTCGGTCTTCTACATGTGGCTATCCAATTTTCCCAGCACCACTTATTGAATAGGGATTCTTTTCCCCAGTGCACATTGCTGTCTACTTTGTCAAAGATCAGATGGCAATATGTGGGTGGTTTTACATCTGGGTTCTCTGTTCTGTTCCATTTAAATGTCTATGTCTCTATTTTTGTGCCAGTACCATGCTGTTTTGATTACTATAGCCTTGTAGTATAGCTTAAAGTCTGGAAAAGTGATGCCTTCAGATTTTTTCCTTTTGCTTAAGGTTGTTTTGGCTATTCAGGCTCTTTTCTGGTTCCAAACAAAGTGCAGAATTATTTTTTCTAGATCTGCGAAAAATGATGTCGGTATTTTGATGGGGATTGCATTGAATCTGTAAATCGCTTTGGGTAGGATGAACATTTTAACAATGTTGATTCTACCAATCCCTGAGCATGATATGTTTTTCCATTTGCTTACGTCATCTGCAATTTCCTTCCTCTGTGATTCATAGTTCTCTTTGTAGAGATCTTTCACCTCCTTGGTTAAATATATTCGTAGGTATTTTATTTTCTTTGTAGTTATTGTCAAAGGTATTGAGTCTTTGATTTGATTCTCAGCTTGACTGTCGTTGGTGTATAGGAGTGCTACTGATTTGTGTATGTTGGTTTTGTAGCCTGAGACTTTGCTGAATTTATTTATCAATTCCAGGAATCTCTTGGCAGATTTGGGGTTTTCTAGATATAAGATCATATCATCAGCAAAGAGTGATAGTTTGACCTCCTCTTTCCTGATTTGGATACCCTTAATTTCCTTCTCTTGCCTCATTGCTCTCGCTATGACTTCCAGCACCAAGTTGAATAGAAGTGGTAACAGTGGGCATCCTTGTCTTGTTCAAGTTCTGAGTGGGAATGCTTTCAACTTTTCCCCATTCAGTATGATGTTGACCGTGGATTTGTCATATATGGCTTTTATAATTTTGAGGTATGTTACATCTATGCCTATTTTGTTAAGAGTTTTTAATCATAAAATGGTGCTGAATTTTGTTGAATGCCTTTTCTGCATCTATTGAGATGATCATATGATCTTTGTTTTTGCTTCTGTTTATGTGGTGAATGACATTTATGGATTTATGTATGTTGAAACATCCTTGCATCCCTGGGATGAAGCCCACTTGGTTGTGGTGGATTGTTTTTGATGTGCTGCTGAATTCCATTTGCTAGAATTTTGTTGAGAATTATTGCATCTATATTCATAAGGGATATTGGTCTATAGTTTTCTTTTTTTGTTGTGTCCTTTCCTGACTTTGGTGTTAAAGTGGTACTGGCTTTGTAGAATGGGTTGGGGAGGATTCCTTCCTCCTCAATGTTATGAAATAATTTCTGTAATATGGGTACCCGTTCTTCTTTTTAGGTCTGATAAAATTTGGCTGTGAAACCATTTGGTCCAGGACTTTTTTTTGTTAGAATATTTCTTTTTGCTGCTTCAATTTTGTTACTCATAATTGGTCTGTACAGGAGTTCTATTTCTTCCTGACTGAGGCTTAGGAAGTTGTGTGTTTCCAGGAATTTTTCCATTTCCTCAAGGTTTTGAAGTTTATATGGATAGAGATTTTTATAGTATTCACAGATGTTATTGTGTATTTCTGTGGTATCAGTTTTAATATCTCCTTTTTCATTTCTGATTGAGCTTATTTGGGTCCTTTCTTTTCTATTTCTGGTTAATCTAGTGAGAGATTTATCAATTTTGTTTATCTTTTCAAAGAACCAACTCTTTCCTTCATTAATCATCTGTATTGTTTTTTTATTTTTGATTTCATTTAGTTCTTCTCTGACCTTAGTTATTTGTTTTCTTCTGCTGGGTTTGGGATCGGTTTGCTCTTCCTTTTCTAGTTCCTTGAGACAATTCATTAAATTGTTGATTGGTGATCTTTCTGTATTTTTGATGTAGGAGTTTAAGGCCATGAATTTTTCACTTAGGACTGCTTTTGCTGAATCCCAGAGATTTTGGTAACTTGAGTCCCCTTTGTCATTTAGTTTGAGGAATCTTTTGATTTCTACCTTAATTTTCTCCTTGACCCAATAATCGTTCAGCTGTAGGTTGTTTAATTTCCATGACTTTGTGTAGAATTGAGTGTTTTGTTGGAGTTGATTTCTAATTTTATTACACCATGGTCTGAGAAGATACATGGTATAATTTCTATTTTTTTGAATTTGTTGAGACATGTCTTGTGGCATAAGATGTGATCAATCTTAGAGAATGTTCCATGTGCTGATGAGAAGAATGTATATTCGGTAGTTTTTGTGTAGAATGTTCTGTAAGTGTCTGTTAGGCCTATTTGCTCTAGAGTCCTGTTTAAGTCAAGTGTTTATTTATTTTCTGCTTGGTGGATCTGTCCACTTCTGCCAGTGGGGTGTTGAAGTCCCCAGCAATTACAATGTTGCTGTTTATCACTTTGTTTAGATCTAGTAGGGTTTGCTTTATGAATCTGGGCATACCTATGTTGGGTGCATAAATATTTAGGATTATTATGTCTTCTTGATGAATTGCTCCCTTTACCATTATATAATGACCATCTTTGTCTTTCTTTACTATTGTTGATTTGAAGTCTATGTTATCTGATGTAAGAATGGCCACACCTGTTTTGATTTCCATTTGCATGGAATATTTTTTTCCATTTTTTTGCCTTGAGTTTGAATGAGTCCTTGTGGGTTAAATGTGTTCCCTGAGACAACAGATACTTCACTTATATTATTTTATCCATTCACCCAACCTATGTCTCTTGAGTGGGGAATTCAAGCCATTCATGTTTATTGAAAAAATTGATAAGTGGGATGCATTTCTGTCCATCCTGTTGGGTAGAACCTTATTGCTTTGTTTTATCTCTTGAGCCATTATTTTATATGGATTCTGAACTTTAGCTTTTGGGTGATTTTACACTGGTGGGTTTCTATTGTGTTGCTTGATGTATAATTTTATTCTGAGTATTTCCTGCAGGACAGATCTGGTCTTGACAAATTCCCTCAGTGTTTGCTTATCTAAAAAAGTCTTAATTTCTCCTTCATATAAGACACTTATTTTTGCAGCGTACAAATTCTAGGCTGGCCATTATTTTGTTTAAGAAGACTGAAGATGGGGCCCCAATCCATTCTTGCTTGTCAGGTCTCAGTTGTGAAGTCTGCAGTTAGCCTGATGGGTTTTCTTTTGCAAGTTACCTGATGTTTTCACCTTACGGCTTGCAGGAGCTCCTTCTTTATGTTAACTTTGGCTAGTCTGATGACTGTGTGTCATTGTGATTGCCTCTTTGTGATGAATTTCCCAGGTGTTTGTAGAGCTTCTTGTACCTGGATATCTAAATCTCTAGCAAGACCAGGGATGTTTTCCTCAATTATTCCCTCAAATAGGTTTCCCAACCCTTGTGTGTTTTCTTCTTCACCCTCAGGGATGCCTATAATTCTTATGTTTGGCCTCTTTACATAATCCCATATTTCTGGTAGGCTTTGTGCCATCCTCTTAATTCTCTGTTCTTTATCTTTGACTGACTTGTTTAATTTGAAGGTGTTGTCTTCAAGCCCTATGATTCTTTCTTCTGCCTGGTCTAATCTATTCTTAAGACTTTCCACTATGTTTTGCATATCCTTGAATGAATTTTTCATTTCCAGAAGTTCTATTTGATTTTTTTTAAATAATTTGATTTCTTTAGTGAATTTTTCATTCATTTCCTGAAAATTTTTTTGTGCTTTCTTTGTGTTGGTTTTCCATTTGGTCTTGTATTTCATTGAGCTTACTTATAATCCATATTTGGAATTCTTTATCTGTAATTTCAATATTCTGATTTTGGTTGGTTTCCATTGCTAGAGAGCTGGTGTTAACTTTTGGGGGTGACCTTTTGCTTTGATTCTTCATACTTCTGGAATTCTTTTGCTGATTCCTTCTCATCTGGAGCAGCTGTTTCTTCTTATTTTTGGATTTTCTTTTGTTTAGATAGGCCTTTTTCCCCTCACTTCACTCATATGGGTGTTTTTGTAGCATATGTTTGGTGAGAAACTTTGGCTTTGCTTGTGGGTGCTTTGATGGTGATCTAGGTTCTGGATGGATGCCTTGGTTATAGATATCCTTGGTGTTGTGGTTTTCTCAGTTGCTAGTTGTTTGTAGGCTGTAGGAGTGGTGAGCTATGGGGGTGGGCAGATTCCCTGCCTCTCTTTGATGAGGGAGGATGGAGGTCTTTGAAATCCTTTCTCTTTCCTGAGCCCTGTAGTCTTCTTAACAATGTGAGTTGTAATGCCATGCCCAATTTAATCTCTGAGGTAGTAGATGGTGCTTGTGGGTAAGAATCAACCACACCCTGCATGACTGAATCAGTAAATGCTGTAAAGGGCATGCAAATTAACCTCCCTGTCAGTAGGTGGTGCTTGCCAGAAGGAACAAGCTGAAATGTTGTTTTTGGGTCCTGTGACTGGCTCTAGTCCCTCAGGAGAAGCACTTGAATGCCCCAGGTGATGGGTGGGGCCCTGGAACTTCAGGTGAGTCCTTATTCTCTGCCACAGCAGAGGTGGGTGGGGGACTGAGACTGGGCAGGCTGGGTTGGGTGAGTTTGTGCTCAGGCTCCACAAAAGCTGGCAAGGTATCTTTTTCAGCAGGGGTTGAAGGTCTGCTCGAAGCTTCTGGGCAAAGCTGCCAGGGAGGGGCTGAAGTGGCCCCACCAACCAGTAAGTCTGCTTGTAGAGGTGGGGCCATCTGAGGTTCACAATCTGGCATTCTGGAGCGGGCCTTGCTCCTCTCTGCCCTCCCCTGCCTCATGGTTCCCCCCCGGCATCTGCTGGCAGGCAGGAGCTCAAGCCAGCTGAGCTCCCCCATGATTGTGATGTGGGCCAGGAGATTCCCTGACCAGGATCCCGGCCTAAGCTGAGAGCACAGCCTTCCTGAAATGGGAGGGGTGCCACGTGAGCATACTGTAGCTGGGACCCACACTGCACTCCCCCACCTGTCTGTCCATGAGGGCTCCCTCACCTCCCGAGACTAACTCACAAATCACCCCTCCTTGCCCCTGAGCAATGTGATTGAGAGCAGGGGGTATGGGATCTGGCCTGTGGGCCCATCCCCGGCTCCCCAAAGATCAATCCATGATCATGCAGGGAGAAGCATGCTAGTCCCAAGTTGCCCATGGGGTGCCCAAGCATGTTTGCTTTCCCTCTGCCTCAGGGAGTGCCCTGCTCTGATGGAGTCATCAGGCAAGCAGCACCAGGGAGGGCCAGAGGGCAGGGAGCTCACAGTCTGAGCACCCCTCAGTCCACTGCAGGGCCCCAAGAGGAAAGTTCTGAGCCCCACTCTCTGTGGAAGCCTCAGTGTGACAGCTCGATTGTTTCTTGGCAGCCATGGGTGGGGGAGGGGAAGGGGAGAAAAACAGTTTGAATGGAGGAAAGTCCACACTCTGGTCATGTCTGTCCCTCACTCTGGGAGGCCGCCCACCCAGAATGTCCAGGCACTGGAGTCGCGCAGATCACCCAGGACCAACTGGACCCCTGTGGCTCCCGTAGTCTGGGTCAGAGTTGGGAAATGTCTGTGTGGGGACAAGCAAGACAAAACCCAAGGAGTTGAAGCCCACTGAGGAGGACAAGGGTGCACAGTGGGTCGAGAAGGAATATGGCACCTGTTGCCCTGGCTGTGGAGACAGGAGGCACCCCTGGGGGGCTGGGAGCCTAGTGCCCTGTCCACAAGAACCTCCCAGCTCACTGGCAGCCACCGCCTTTGGGCTTGTATGGGCAGAATGTCTTTCCAGCAACTTGGGAACCCACCAACTGTCAGAGATGTGAGGGAGGGAGAAACAAACTGCTCCACCTACCCTTCTCACTGGACTCCAAGCCTCTCAAGGGTTGATCTCTGCCAATACCTTGCTCCTTCCTGTTCTGCTCTGCAACTTTTTCCCACGGAGTCCCCTGAAGGTTCTGACACCCTTCCCTCAGATCCACACCCTATCTCTGTTTGTCTGTTCATTTTTTTCTCTTTCATCTAAAATTTCTCCTTCTTACTGAGGTGCCGTGCCAGCTGGTGTCTCTGGTCAGCCATGTTGCTCCCCATCCCCAGAGATTTTTCTGTTCCCAACATTTTTACACTAGAGTTCCCCATCAGGAAGTGCTACATGGCTCTCTGTCCTGGGGACTCAACTCTATTCCAGAGGACTGAGAGGAGAGCCTGCAGCCCTGGGGCCACCCTGGGTAAGCCAGCTTGCTAGGCTTCCCAGTGTTTGAACTGCGGATATCTGCTTTTGGTTCACAAAGCAGAAAACTTACAGGAAAAAAAGCTCCATGGGAACTATTTTTGTATTTGGAGAAGATTTTTAAAGAATCTTTGGCTTTAGACCTATGCACTCCAGATGTATAAGGACTGTCACGGCCAGTGGCTGGGGGTGAGGGCACTCTGGGTTGCATAAAGCCTCTCTCTGTCTAGCTTGTAGTCAGTGAGGTGGGGGAGGGCAGGCTGGAAAAAGTAAATGGGGCAAACTTCTTATTGTTTATCTATTTCTAGGGCCTAGGACAGTACCAGAAACAGAATAGTTTCTGGGTAAACATGACCTGAATGAATGAATGCATTCCACCACCAGCTTGGCAGTTTCACTCACTGTGTATGACATTGGATAAGTCACTTCACTTCTTTGATTCAGTTTTTTCATCTATAAAGTGCAAATGATAATAGATGTATAATGAACAGGAATAATGTGTGTGAATACAGTTTGTGAACTTCAAAGCACCATAAAAATGTGTGAATGAAGGATAGAAACCTGTCTCTGCATGGCTACTTTTTAAGTATGACCAACCATAAAAATCTTGGGGATTAAAAAGCAGTGGCATTTCAGAAGGTTGCCATCCTTCTATTTATTACACATTCTAGTATAAGGATATAAATGCAAATAGACTATATATGTAATCATATGCAATAATATAAAAATTTCTTCTATGATAAGAAAATGGCTCTCTTAAATTGGCTCATAGGCAAAAAAGGTATTTACCTGCCTTCTAGGATCTTTGGAAATGAGCGTCTTTTGGTGCTGACGTTTCCCCCCCTCCACCCAGAACTGAGTTGAAAGAGGATCACACTGGATCTGGGAGGTCTGGGAGCTAAAACTATTATGAGCAAGTGGGTTCCGAAAAAAATCTTTCTCATAGGGAACTTTTAAAGGTTGTGTGATTCAAGGTAAAAACTTCTCTTCTGAATGTCTCAAACATTTTCTGGATTTTTGAGGGGGGCCTTACCCCACTTAGTTAATAAAGTTCCCATTTGGAATAGACAAGGTACTCTTGATTTTTTACTCTTTTTCAGCTTTCTCCTAAGATAAAATACTATGTTTTACTGAGTCTAAGATACTAATGCAATTGCCCCAATATTTTTTGTGCTGCTAAGAAAGAAATAAATGCCATCATTAAATTCTGAAACTCCACAGAATGTAAGATGCATCCCAATGTCAGAGATGCTAAAATGTGAAAACTATGGGTCCTAGAATTGATAAAAATCTTTAAAAATATGTATGAAAAGAAAAACAAGAAATGGATGCATTCTTGGATAGTAATTATTGAATGTAATGTTCATATTTAGTAGTGACCAAATTAATAACAATTAGCATTCATCTGTGCTTTTGCACAAAAACATGTCACATGTCTCATGATCCTTATAACTATCTTTAAAGATAAGAAGAGTAAGTATTATAACCTTAGTTTGTCTAACAGAGAAGCTGAGGTCCAGAGAGGTTAGTAACTAGTGCAGGGTGGACACTGTGCCCACACTGGGGTCTGCCACTCACAGCCCAGGAATCTCCTCCTCCTCATATTCATACGTCTTTTGGGTAACAATTGTTATTTTATGATAAACTACAGACCACATATTTCAGATAAGAAAACAACTTTATAGGGTTTAAAGGTCTGTCTGGAGGAAAAACATTAATAAACAAATAATGGGTTACATGCCTTGAAATAAAAGTTATAAGGACTACTATTTCAGATATGGGAAGGCTTGAAAGTCTCTCCCAGAGCACACGTCGCTTGAGTCTCCCCCTTTGTCTGGGCTGCAGTTATTGAAATGTAACTAAATGGTCGATATAGTCAGACATTCTGTGCTGATGACAGTCTGAGAGACAATGGTTGAGAGATGAAGCCATGTGCTGTGACTCCTTGAGAGCGGATTGTCTCATGATGGGAAATTGAATGGTGAGATTGGAAGGGATGAAAATGCGTGAGATTTTGGGAAATCTGAGAGCCACAAAAGGAATGAACACGCTTAGAAAGCCGGGACAGCAGAAATGGAGCAGATGTCCTGAAAACATACAAGGGCAGGCCAGTGCAATTCTGTTCTGGATTGCAGAGATTCGGGAGGAAGACTGGAGAGCCTCAGGCTGGGGTGGCACATAAAGTCTAGTACTATTTTATCAGGAACCAAAGAAGCTGGGAGGAAAAACTTAGGGGTTGATCAGGTAGAAATGAAGACACTATAGCAGGGAAGAGCAGTGATTGAATGGTGAGTATCAATAATCGGTTATATTTGCATGGCGACCTCCCAGCAGCGGTTGGTTCCTTCCCAAGCACAGGGTATTTCAACGAAAGCAACCAGGCGAATGAGGGTACTTGCTGTCACTGAGGGGGTCAGCCTACTTGGCCTTTCCTGCACTTGACGAGGAAGGGTAAACAGAAGGAGAAAAACCTGTATTATGAAGGAGAGCTGGGGATCTGACATTTATTAAATAATCTGACAATTATGGAATAATCTCAAAGGGCTGGGAGCAATGCCTGTGTTACTTTATTTTAATCCTTCCAGCAGTCCTAGGAAATAGGCATTACCATTTCCATTTTACTGCTGCAAAACTGAGATTCCAAAAGGTGAAATGACTTGCCCAAGGTCCTAATAACTAGCAAGAGACTGCATTTGTCTGTCACCAAAGCTTTTAATAATATCCCCTGCCTCTGATGAATCCATGATGATTGAGTGAATGGACAAATAAACTAAAAAGAATGGAATGTACACTCCCACTCAATACTACTTTTTAAAAAAATAAAATGTAAGTATTAAAGTAAGCATAAATATTCTCTTGTCACTAATTTGCTAGCACTGTTAAATTAAGTATTTAAAAATAAATACTTAAAATAATTATGAAGTAAAGCAGCGTTTGCTGTTTCCCAGTTCCGGAGCTCCCTTACAGCTGTCGTTCTCAGTTGCTGCTTAAACAAAAATGGACAGTTTGGGAGGTGGCAGAAGATTAGAAAACTTGCAAGACAGCCACAATTTTAAAGGTGGCTTAGGGGTGGGGGAACCTCCAAGTACCGCAGCAGTGATTTAGCATTTGTAAGAAGGCTCCATCCTGGATTTCAAGTTCCTGCCTACAACTTTTTACAGAAATGGCTGTAATGCATTGGCCTTCTAAGCACTTTTAGTGGGCTCTCAGATTCCCTACTCACTGGGCTCCTTTGCATCTTCTTTGCAGCTGGGAGAACTGCTTTTCTGCTCCACACAGCTTTCACCTTGACAAATGCGACTTGGCTTAAACGTCCCTGTAGCCTTTTTAGCTTGCTCTTCTCATAGCAAAAGCAGAAAAAAAGGAGCAAGAATAGGAAAATTACAATTATGCAATGTGCAGATCCCTAGGCATGATAGTCTTTTCCCAATCGGGAGATCTCCCTGGCAACCACCCTTTCTAACTCCCCTGGAAGCCCAAAACTGGTGTAAAACTTAATTTGCTTCAGATTGCTTAAAATTATCTTCTAAGGACAAGAGTAAATACCTACCTCTTTTTAAATAGGGCTTATACCCTTTGCCACAGGGTCTTCCAAATAACTTTTTTAAATGCTCTTAAAAGAAGAGAACTTTGTAAACAGTGATATATAATGGTGCTTTGCTCACTGTGACCCTATGGAATTATTCTCACTCACGAACATTTTTATAAGTATCTACAGGGTATCTAGCACCACAGCAGGTGCCGGGTAAATACAACAAAAGCATTTTATAAAACACAGTCTCTGCTCTCAAAGGAGTTTATAGGTTTTTGAGGGGATCAGGCAAATCTGGAGGATGGATGAAGGAAAAGAGTAATAAATAGCTTTAAGTCAAGCTGGGTTGAGTATTAAATCTCAGTACCTCCGAATTACCTACTGGGTTTGGAGTTTGTTCCCATAAGTCCTCTTCCCTGGTAGTGGAACTGTTCCTTAGGAGTTGAATGTATGTGTGTGAAGTTTGAGTGCCGCTGATAAAGCAGCCCTGCAGGAGAATGGCAGAGGGGCAGTGCCCCAGTCCCCAAAGGATGAGGGATCCATGGGCATTTGGGGGATGGTAGGAAATGCTATTGAGGTGCTGGCTGACATCAAAGGGGGCACTACCTGTTGGGAAGATGCCTTTGTGACACCACATCAAGAAATAGTAACTAAGAATCTGGGTATGGTGGCATGCACCTGTAATCCCAGATACTTGGGAGGCTGAAGTGGGAGGATCCCTTGAGCCCAGGAGTTCGAGGCCAGCCTGGGCAACATACAGAGACCCTGTCTCAAAAAAAATTACAAGAAATAGTAATTAAGATACTAGACTCTAGTATGATATAGGGACAAGAGGGGGAAAAAGTTTATTAACTGTTCACCTTCTATTTTGACTGTACTGGACAAGTGTGGGCTTTGCTATCCTGGTTCCACTTCTGGTTCTTGTAGTCATACTCCCCTCCCCCCCGATTTTGCTTTGGGGAAACCTTCCTTCCCCACTCGAGGTCCCTGTGTTTCAGGAGTAGCACAGGAGCTGGGCTAAGCCAATCAGCATATCACATCCCCCAGCTTCATTGCTTGGCTTGGGTCAAGCGTGTGATTCAAGCCTATTCAATTAGCAAGGATCTCTAGGCCTGTGGGTGGAATGCTGGGACAGTGATATCTCCTTTCTCATTGAGCACATTAGCAGGGATACATGTGCCCTTAGAAACTGCTGCTAGCCATTTTATAATCACCAACACACAAACATTATTTCATGTAATACAAAAACCCTATGTTGTTATTTATCCCATTTTAAAGATGAGAAACTGAGACTTAGTGGTATTGAATAACTTACACTAAATGTTACAGCAAGTCAGAATCAAAAGGCAGGTTTGTCCTGCTCAAATTTCCATGCTCTTTTCATCATACCAGTCTTCTGTCTGTAAGAGTTTCAAAACTTAATTGTAGTAATTTTCCATTAAACATAAAACTCAAGTGTTAAGTTGCTGGGAGGTACAATGCTATCGCATTTTGAAAATTGTAACAAGTAGCGAGTGTTTTGGAAGAACCAAAAGACTTTAAAGTAATGGTCACAGAACGCCCATCACCCAGCAGTTATAGTTGGCTACAAGTTTTAGTGAAATATAAGAACATCTTAAAAAAGTGCAAGATAAAAACGATAAAGTTTAGGTCTACAGTAAGTATCTTATATTTATTTCCAGTGACTGCATAGGGGATAAGCTAATTTAGAACCTTTCCTTAGTTTTTAGTATAACTGCCCATTTTCTGGCATATTGGAGGCATATCTGTTGGCTTGAACTGGCTCGCTAAGCCAACATAGTTTTCCATTATTGTAACAGTCACTAAGGTGCTGGCGTTTGTCCACCACATCCCATGTGGTTTGTCGCCATAATTCCTAGTTCCAAAAATCGAATTCCCTGAGACAAACTAGAATTCTGTGTCTGGTATTCAGAAGCAGAGATGTGGGTAGAAGATTAGTGATCTTCCCCTGAGGGTCAATAGAAGCCTAGCTGTGGAAACATTCATCAAAAGTAATCTTTGCTGTTGACTAAAATCTTATAAATCTCTCAGCACATCTGCCTGTTGCTATACAGACCCCCACTATTTGTCAAATTTGTATGAGCGTGAATTTTTTCCTTAGAACTTAAAGTCTGATAATCATATAATGAACAAATATTAACAGTACAGATATTTTTCAAATTCTTATGAGTACAGATCTTTACCTTAGAACTTAAAGTCTGAAAATTTTACTATTAACAAGTGGTACAACTAGTTTACAATCTATAAAATATCAAGTCAATCATCTCAGGTGTTAATACCTAATTCACAAATTATGAATTTTGAAATAAATTTCAGCAAATATTTTCCTTAACTTTCTCTATTATTAATTTTGAAATACAAAGTCTCTCAAATGAGGCTATAAATGATTATACTGTGAATCATTAACTTAGCTCTTTGACATTTATAAACAAAAAAGCCCCAGTAGATTTAAGAAGAGACAGAACTCAAAATTTCCTGCTTTTCATCACCATCATCTGATTACTACTGCATCTTGGTGCCATTTGGATTTTTTATTCCAAGTTACATTCGTGACACCTAAAAGTATACTGCATTCAAATAGACCAAAATAGAATCTTTCCTTCCTCAATACCATCCATTCTGTTAATAATGCAATGAAACCATCAAGGTATATGAATCTAGCTCTTGATACTTAGAAATAACTGAATAATATTTTGGTGTCCTTATGCACATGTTTGATACAACATTCCACTTTAATAATCATCATATGGGGAAGTTGCCTCTTGAGGACATGTGCTTTAAGCTATGTCTCAACCCACTTTCTGTAGGCAGCAAGATATCTATAACTAACAGGAGCTGTCACACAAACATGTGTACCAATGAGTATGATACACTCCACAGCTATCTGAATCAGAAGTTCCAAGCTAGCGCAAAGTCCGCTGAAAGGAAATGTTCCAACTGGAGTATTCATTATAGGGTTGTGAGGTAAGGTTTCTTAGAACAGACTTTATTATGGTATTCTCTTCCTTCACTTTAGACTGATTACTTTGTGGTTAAGCTGGAGTTAAAAGTGCCATTTCTTCTGTGACTTTATCAAAATGCTTTGAAAGCATTCAATCACTTGTTCAACATATATTTGTTGAGCATATATTAATAATCATCCCTCAGTATTTGTGGGGGATTTTGGTTCCAGGACCCCTGAGGACACAAAAATCTGCTGCTGCTCAAGTCCCTGATAGAAAATGTTGTAGTATTTGCATATAACCTACGCACATCCTCCTGTATACTTTAATTATCTCTAGATTCCTTATAATACCTAATACAGTACTCACACATCACTTCATTCTCGTGGATTCAACATAGTACTTGGCATGTGGCAAATTCAAGTTTTGCTTTTTGGAACTTTATGGAACTTTTCCCCCCAAATATTTCCAACCTGTAGCTGGTTGAATCCATCGATGCGGGACCCATGGATATGGAGAGTGGATTGTATTATGAAATAGGTGCTGCTTTAGGTGCTGGGAATACAACAATGTATAAACAGAAAAAAATCTCTGCCCTTGTGGGGAAGAGGGAAGCCAGACATTAATAAAATCAGTAAAATGTATGTTAGATGGTGATACATGCTATGGAGAAAAAGAACGCAGAGAAGGGGGAAGAGAGTGTGTCTGTGGAGGAGGGGAAGGCGGCGGGATGCGCAGGGTTAGTCCTGTACTCATCGGAGGCCTCGCTGAGAAGTGACTTCTGAGTCCAGATGGAACAGGGTGAAGGAGTTAGCCCTGAAGTCTGGAGGGAGAGCGTTTCAGGCAGAAAGAAGAGCATGCCTGCCGTGCACATGGGAGGAGGCCAGGTGGGCAGAGTAGAGTAAGAGCAGGTGGAAGGGGAGGGCAGTGATAAAGGGTGGGTGTGGGGTCCATTCTGGGGGGCCTTGCATGCTGTTGTAAGGACTGTGGCTTTTAGTCAAGGTGAGATGGGAATAGAATGCAGGTTTTGATGAGAGACAGACACATTCTAGTTTAGGAGAATCACTTAGGTTGCCAAGTTGAGAATGACTAGAAGGCAACAAGGGTGGAGTCCGAGATGAGGAAGGAGACCCATGCAGCAATGCAGCCTAGCGTTAAAAGGGAGGAACCAGTGGTTGGGGTGGGGTGGGGAGAAGACAGGACCAAGAGGTTCCTGAACGATGATTCGGATGTGAGGATGGAGAGAAAGTAGTCAGGGATGAACTCCAAGGTTTTTGGCCTGATCAACCGTGGAGGGACTGAGTTCCCACTAGCAGAGATGAGGAAGCCTAAAGCAGATTGGGGGATGGGGATTAGGCATTCAGTTTGGGATGTATGAAGTTTGAGATGCCCATGAGACATCCAAGTAGAGATGTTGAATAGGGAGTTCCAGCAATCTGGGCTGGAAAAACCCACATGGGCCTACACACCTGGTACTTAAAGCTATGAGAATGAAGGAGGTGACCTAAGGAATGAGTGTTGGTAGAAGAGATAAGTGGTCTAAGAGCTGTGTGCATTTTGCATTGCTCCACCTATAGGAGATGGGAGCTAAGAAGCAACAAACAGGGCAGTCTGAGAAGGACCAATAAGGTGTGTTATCCTGGAAGCTGAGTGAAGGAAGTTTTTCAAGGTGGAAGGAGTGATGAATTGTCACATTGATCCCCCCACCGTCTTAATCCCATAGGACACTAAATCAACAATGTTCATTTTACCACTTAGTCATTAGCTGTTGTATACAAAGGGTCTGCTGTTCATTAATTAGCTTTATCTTCCCAGAAAGATGCAAGCTTCTTGAGAGCAAGACTTTTATTTTCTTCTTTTTTTCTCTGTCTATAGCAGTGGCTTTTAAACAGTTTTTGACTACATTTCATAGTAAAAAATACATCTTACTTTGAAAACCAGTATACGCACATATACAACTGAAAGAAAGAGAGAAATACTCAACCTTTCAGCATGGCATGCATGCTTCTTTTCTATTCTCTCCTACTGTAATCTATTTAATTAAAAATAAAAATGCTTGTAGCCCACTAAATTGATTTCACTAACCACTAATTAGTTGCGACCATTGCTTTGAAAAACTTGTCTTCTACAGCATCTGGCACAGACCTCCACCACATTCGTTATTAATCAGAGAGACAGTGCTATTCATCTTCGTTTCTCCCAAAGTACCTTCTGTAAAGTAAATGCTTAATAGGTGCTTGTTGAATGAATAGTTTTGAGACCCTCAAGTAATATTTCTTGAATTGAGCTCATAGGCCCTTAGTTACTTTTACTTTTACTAATTGTAATTTTGTAGGAGAATATTTCTTAAAAGCTCTCTGTCTTCAGAATGAGGACAGACCTGAGTGTCTTTCTGAAGAGGTCCCTGTGTAGCCAAGAGTCAGAGGAAGTACCTGCTGGGGTTGGAGATGACCACCCAGATGGAGTGAGTTCATTGTTGGTTTGTTACCACATGTACAAAGCAAGAGCAGGAAACCTGATGTTTGAATGCTTTTTCATATTCTTATATATCAACCTCCAGATGCCAGGGGCAGTGGGGTTCAAAACATTTTTAAAAACAAAACCTTAAAAAAAAAGACTTTCATTCACCTTAGAGCAATCCTGTCTTTTTATCCTAATTTACATAGTATTTGATGTCAATATGAAACATCTGTCATTTAGGAACAAGGGAAAAAGCCTCCATTAAATATCTATGACTTGAGACAGATGCAGCTGGAACAAAAATCATTAGTGCTAACATGTCTTAGAATTTTGAAATGCCCAACTACAGAAATGATGTATAATTTAACCTAGACCTTTCATTGCAGGAATCTTTAAAACAAGAACCTTGTACTTAGTAAGTCCTCAATAAATGTTAGCTAATGTTTAAATAATTCTCCATATAGCACACTTACAAAAGTGGCACAGAAGAAAATGGAATATTTTTCCACTGTGTAATTCTTATTCAGGTAGTTTTTCACTTATAGGGAAGGAGCATGGTGCAATGAATATATTATAGATTTTGGAATCAGGTCAACCTGAGTTCAAATCTGTCTCTACTTTGACCAGACATGTGATTTTGGCCTAGTTACCTGGACATCTTTTAACTTCAGGTTTTCAAACATAAAATGAGGACAGTAACACATACTTCAGGTTCTGACTATGTGGATAAAGATGATACAAAATGACATATACGACATGTCTACTAAATAAAAGTTTGTTTGTAGTTTGGCTTTTTGGAATTCAGAAGGTATTATCGTGTAGAAATCATGTTGTAAGTGATGGTTAAGTCCCCACGTGGTGCAAACCCCTGAAGCCTATTTAATTCATGATAGAGCTGAACCTTAATGGAATTTGCAATAGATCCAAGACTCTTTGAGCCTGGGGGAGGGAAAGGTTCAGGCTGGGGGAGATCAGTACACCTGGGGGAATCTCCAGAGGCCTGTGTAGGGGACTGTAGATCAGTCAGGGTTCTCAGAAGAGAAAAACCAGATTTATTTCAAGGAACTGGCTGACATGACTGTGGGGGGTGACAAGTGTGAAACCCGTAGGGTAGGCTGGCAGGCTGGACACTCAGCCAGGAGCTGATGCTGCAGTCTTAAAGCAAAATTTTCTTAGGAAAACCTCAATTTTGCTCTAAGGCCTTTTAATGGGTTGCATGAGCCCCACCCACATTATTAAGGGTGAGCTCCTTCATGTAATGTCAACTAATTGTAGATCTTAACCACATCTATAAAATTTCTTCACTGCCACACCTAGATTAGGGTTTGATTGAATAACTGGGTACTCTAACCACTCCAGGTGGCCACACAGAACAATGCATCATGAGTGGGAACTCAGTGGCAGCCCTGGGCAGTGGGAGGAAGACTGCAGGGGCAGACAGGGCCACTGTGCTGCTCATTGATGTTCAGGATCTCTTTAGTCGAGAGCTGTATGTGCTCTGTTCATCTTCTGAGGAGTTATAGTTTGGGTCAAAGATCTAAAAGTAAATGCCAACTCCTAACTAGCTGCCCAGGAGATCATCCCAGCAGAGTGAGCCTCTGCCGTAAGGGCTTTGCACCCAGCACCTAGCAGGGTGCCTGGAACATCAGTTTCATTGACAATTTTCTAAGAGCAAAGGAGTCATTTGTGGAATTTTTATTTCTTGTTGGCAAAGAAACAGGAAAATCTACAGTCACCTGAAACATCACACCACATGCAATAAACAGGAATTTTAGAGACCAATCTTTTATTTAAGCCCTTTTATATTCTAAAAGACCAAGAATCCCATAATGCCTTGCCTTAATAAAACAAATACAGAGCTAGCCTTTTTAAATCAAGATTTGCTTTAACAACCTGCACATACTACTAATGTAACACTTATCATGTTGTTTTAAACCCATTTGTTTATAAATCTGTCTCACCCACCAATCTGTAAGCAACTTGAGAGGAAAGATGACATCATTTGTCTGGTAGAGACTATTATTCATTCCTGCAAGCCCAGTTCTAAGAAGAGTATCAAATCAAATAAAATGAAATAAAATAAAAGTGCTCATGGAAACTTTAATTACATCACCTGGGGTATACCTGGTTTTTTTCAACTCAGAAGTAAAGTGTGGGAACCTTTGGTCCTGGATTTTCCTCTTCCAACGACAGGAAAGAAACCTGGCATTAGACGTGGGCAAGTAGGATGGATCTCAGGAGAACATGCACATGTGCATGAATGAGCTGGTGTGTTTGTGTGTGCATAGGGGGGTGGGGAACCCATTAGGTGGACAGATGCAGGTTGGCAGCACTAACCACAGGAAAAGAGGAGAGGGACAAAAATGAGGAGGCCAATGCCCATTTAGAACCAAACCCACAACAGCAGGAACTTGAGGTTAGGGACTTTTCCCAGCCCGGAACACGCACAGAAACTAGGAGCTCATGTCCAAAGGCAACCTTTTCCCCACTAACACAGATTAATACAGTAAAACTCATACCCACCCGTGCCATGACAGTTTACAAATGTCATAGCACCCCCTGGAAGTTACCCTATAAGGATAAAATTGGGGAGGGCCCTTAGCTTTAAGAACTCTCCATCCTTTTCCCAGAAAAATAATGACTATGCCGCCTACCATTTAACATATCATAAGATGTAGACATAAAAGTGTAAGTGTGGTAAAACCCCAAAGTCTTCTCTACTTGTGGAGACAGACCAGTTTCCCCTCAGGAAATGCACTTTTGTTTTTTATACTGAAAAGCCTACAATAAAAGCTACTTGTGTAGAAGTACTAAGTATCTGTCATCATTTTGTCACACTGGCCCTGCTTGAGATTTTTCCAAGCAAGGAGCCAAAGAACCAGGACAACAACCCTCAAAAAAGCAACCCTGACATTTTGGTGCCAAAACCCAGGACCACACTTTCAAGGTAAGATGACAGAACGCTTGTGTGCAAACCCAGCATCTGGAAGAGAGGCTCTGTTGGTATGCACGAAGCTGCAGTTGGATGTTTCTGTGGAGATCTTCAGGGAACCACAACCACATCTTATAGTAGGGCCGACTGAAGTCCACCAGGCACTGACAGCCCCATCACCAGATCGTGGCAGGACCAGTCAAACAGAATCCTAAAACTGCCATCTCACCCAGTATATTCCAAAGCACATTTCATGACTCACCAATCCTTCAAAACGCTTTGCAGAAGAGGGTTCCAAGATGATTTGGGAGATGCTCTATATTGTATTGCTGTCTTAGAGAGTTGCCATACATATTAGAATCTTAAAGATTCCAGGATGTCTGCCGATATAGAAACCTGGATATATTACTCGGTTTCTCAAATTCAACTCCTTTTCTTCACATGAACATCTATTCACATCCTACTTTGGTGAATGTCAGCCTCCTTATTTACAAATGAAGAAACTGACACCTAGAATGTGAATTACAATTTGTATGCCTAATAGGTGGCAGAATTGGGTTAGAATTCAGCTCTCCTTTTGGGCCAATGCAATTTCTACTTCATCACACTCCAACTGCTTGTCTAATCATTGAACTCTACAAAGTAAAAAAAAACCCACCATCTATATGAATACTTTTCAACAATTTGTGTGAAACTGTTTTGATCTCCTTACATTGATACATAGAAGACAAAAATGGAAGAGTGGTTAATATGTATGGAAGGGAGGGACTATAGCAAAATCCAGTCTTCAGGAACTTAATATTTTGTGTCAAGCCTGTGCCAGTATTTGTCTCACTCAAAGTATGGGTGCAGATGAAATGTAGTAATAGAGACATGTAAGTGGCATTGGTCTGTAAAAATAGGTATGTGTACATGTCTTGCATTTTACACCATGAACTTAAGCCATGCAAACATTTTCATGGTAAAAACTGTAATAAGGGAAGAATGGCTTATTCAAGAAAATAGATAATTATCTCTGGATGTAGTAGTAACCAGAACCCTTGCTAACAGCATGCACACTCCATTATTTCTTCTGTCTCCAAGTATTGGCTGGAATTCAGTCTTTAGTATTCTCTCTCACACACATGAAAACACAAGCATACTTCATATTCAGTGATGATGCTTTTCCTATTAGGAAAGTTTTGAACTACCCATGGATGGTAATGATGCAGATATTTCATTTGAAAAAAGGCTTTCTTTTGTCATTTCCTTTCTTTACCTTTTTGGTAATGAGTGAAGCTGACCTGATGAGGGTTCTTCAGATAGTCATGTTTCCTCCTGGTGACAATGCTGGTTTTCACATGTGCACTGCAGCTGGATGAGTGAGCACTTAACCACCTACTCAAGTTAGCAATTGTTTGTCTAGAGTAAAAAATTCTGAATTAATAGAAAAGCATTAAATTAAGCTCCATTTATGATATCCCATTTGACAATAGGAATTATTTTCTTTTCCTTGTGGCAGATGTAGACAAACATCCAGGGGAAAAAAATTTGTTTTGTGTTAGAATGGCCACAGAGAACTTTTTTTTTCTTTAGGAGGGGACATTTTATAAATCAGAAAAAATAATTTATGCAGCTTCCTACTTTTTGCCCAAACCAGCAAGTGTTCTTGATATTACTGGAAGAAGTCTGAAACACAGAAAATATGTAATGGGGGGAAAGGCCAGTGTGAGGTATGACGGGGTGGGAAGCAGGAGGCAGCATCGTGTGCCCCCCAATCCCTGAGGCAGAGGGTGTGAGACCACCCTTCTCCCTGACCCCCTTGTCTGTCAACTTCTTTTCTTCCATTTGAGGCTGTACCTAGATGTAAATTTTGACCTGGTTTCAGTTGTAATAAATACATGAGGCATAGAGGCAGAAGAAGCTCAAATGGCTTTCTGAAGGAGAATCTCATAAATAATAATTGGTTTTGTTGGGCCCAATTATGTTGGAGGGATAATTTTCTAGAATTTTCTGTGAATAAAGAAATACATTTGTTTTGTTTTGATTTACTAAACACCTTTTCTTTTTGTCTTATATTACACAGAAGGCAAAAGGAGATAAAAATTTTGTCTGAGAAGCACTTGGGTATCATGAAATATTTACATCAGAAGTTTCTAGCACGTGTGATCAATAAAAGTAGAGGGAAACTGAGACTTCTGACCTGATTCCCTTGTGGAGCATGATCATAGACTAATCTAGGAGGATTCAATTCAGATAAAATTTTAATACCTTTATTAAGATACTTGAAGCTGTTGATTTACAAAAGATTGATTATCTCAGTGTAAATATTCTATTATTGCATTATTTAATTAGCAATGAAAAGCTCACAATCCATTTCTAAAGAAGTTGATAATATAAACAAAACTGTGACTGAAAGGCTGAATATATAGAAATAATTTCTGCAATTTATCCAACTGATAAATTGGTATAAAAATTTATTTACTAGATGATTCATCACAGCATTGTTTATAAAAGCAAAAAGTGTGATAATGAATAATGTTCCTCAAAACGTATTGCTAATATACTAGTTCTTTAATATGTGATGTCAATATAGTAGGAGGTGGTCTTCACGAGGGCAGGGATTTGACTCAACCTTGTGTTCCCAGTGCCTGGAAGTGTGCTTGGCACAGGGTAGATGAGCATTAAACATTTGCAGAACTAATAAACACTCTCATATAATGAAGTAGTTCATAGCTATTAAAAAGAATGAGATGGATCTATATGTGCTGACATGGACAGATGGCCACTATATATTATTAAGGAAAAAAAGGCCAAGGGCTGAACAGTATTTGTACTATGATACCAGCTGATTAAAAAGAAGAAAGAAAATGTATATATGTATATATACACACACGTCTGTGTGGATGTACACAGATAAATGTAGACATACACATATGCATATATATTTGTATGTCTGAATATATGTAGAAAATATCACAAGGAAAATATTAAAATGGTAACAGTGGTGGTTGTCTTTGGGAAGTAGGAATGTGACACAGGGGCCAGGGGGCTTTTACTTTTAACTCGATATAATTCTGTACTGTTTGATTTTTTCACAATTAACATATATAACTTTTATTTTAAAATGAATTCTGTGGAAAAGCCCCAAACCTACAACCACCGTGCATCTGCTTTTTAGAATTTGTGCTTTCTTTCCATTACCCCAATCTGAAGAAACAACCATTTTGTGCAAAGAAAACCTAAGGAACAGGCTTTAACTGGAAATTGATGAAAGCTGGGCTGGAGAATCAGAAATTAGACTCTTCATAGAATCATCATTACAGATTATATTTTGCTTTCCTATTTCTTCAGCTTCAGCTAGAATTTTGTATTCAAAGTTAAGAAAATTTACATGTAACTGTACGCACAAACCCATATGTTCCATGTCAGTCTGTACCATTTATTTTCAATAAGGTAAAATAGCTTATTTAAACTTTGAATTTTCCCATTGGGTTTACACGATTCAGCTGTTTATCCAGCAGCATTCTGCTTAAAAATAGAGAAGATGACATTTGTGGGTGCTTTTAAAAAAATATCCTTCAGAGAAAGAAGCAGAACTCTAATGCCACATTTACCATTTATATTATGTAAGAATGGCAAGTTTTTACAGGGGTTTGATAGAAAATATTCTCCTTTCTAACATATAAACTATAGCTCTTTTGGAACCAATCCCAATCATTGAATGTTTAAGGGCATCACACCTGAGTTTTACTATTTGGTGATTATAATTAATTTAATGGAAACCTAAGCATGGTTGGAAAGAGCTTCTAGTAATCGCATATGAAGATTTTTCTCTTCCTTCACCTTCCTGATTAAGTAGTTTCCCCCATCATTCTTTCATCAACTATTTAATTGAGTGCTATGTGGTAGGCATTGTCGTTACAAAGATGCATATAAAGAAGATGTTGAGTATATTTCACCTCATTTTATAGACCTATTTGATAACGTTTATGCCAACCTGCCAAAAATAAGAAATGGATAATATTAGCCTTAAACCTGCTGTCATTCGATTCCACAGAGTCTAGGATAAGAATTAAAATAGGTTGAGCTGAAAATATACTGTCACTCGAAATTGCAAACTGAGGAGAACTACAGTCAATTAAAGTATGAAATATTAAAATCAGTGTTCCAATCTTGGTAGCATTACCGATGGCAAACGATTATGACACCAGGAGGAAATGAAACCAAACGCATCACTTTCCCACCCAGAATAAAACACCTATCTTAGGATCTTACTGATTTTATTTATTAAAAATATACACTTTCAAAGGAAATTGCATTTATTGGGTAATATGAAAGAGGAAATGAGGTCCGTGTGAGGGTATGGGTGTATGTCATCACTATGCAACATTTCAATCTTCAGCTTATAAAAAGTTTATAGGAGTTTTCTCTGAGTACTCATCAAGGGTAATGGAATTTGTTTGTTTTTCTCCCTTTGTCAAGGGTTCTGCTGACCCTGCATGCTGTCACACACTCAGATTGCCGGTGAACGGGTTCTGCCCGCTGAGGAGGAATTGCATTTTTCCCCCCTCCTGGTATGTGACTTGAATGCCTGGCTTGTTCCGTATCACACTTGCCACCTGCTCCTGCTTGGAGGTAGCCTGCTGACCTGAAGCCATCTTGGTGGGTGATCAGGGTAGGAGAAAGAGTTCTCAACCACCCATTTTCCACTTCCCCTCAGAATCGCCTCTCAGAGGTAGCCTAAGTGGCCCTCCTACCGGACACATTGTTTTCATCACTCCTGTAGTTTACTTTTCTTAGATTCTGCCAATGCTTTTAATGGTCTGGGTCCCCTCCTAAGAGCAGATTCTGTGTTTTCTTTTGAATATCGTAGTATAGTTCTGAGCACCCTGTGGCATTTTGTAAAAGTGATAAATACTAATGATGAACCATGAAGCAAGCTCCCGAGGCCCTGGGGTTGGCTACAGGAGAACTCAGAATGAGGGAAAAAATAAATCAATTTCTACCACAAAGGCAAGATTTAGCCTCTCATTAGATCCAACTGCTACATGTAAAAAAGTTTGTTAATAAAATGGCACAGGGATTTTGTGAGGTGGAGCCAGGCCTGCAAAATAGTCTTTCAAGATGTGTTTTCCATCTTCCTTCCAATTTTGGGTGTTATGATGTAACAGGATTTTGAAATCCAAGCATATGTTACTTTCTTTCTTCTTTTCCTTTTATGTTTAAACCTCTATTATGATGAATTAGCTCTCTTTCCTCAATAGCTTAGAGTTCATTTCTTTTCCTATAAAAATGAAGTGTTTAGAAATGAGGCGATATTAGGCATAGTTCCCTCTTAAAACTCTTCCCAGCTCTATTTGTATGTGGTTTTAGACTCAGGTGTGAATGCATTAATTTTGGTAAGCAATGGACATTATTGATCTTACACTTAATACAGTGTATTAAGTACAATGTAAAAATGTATACTTTTTCATAAACAAACCTTCTAAAAATACTGAATTTTTAAAAACATTTGACACAATTCATAATTTCATTTTGAGACAGCAAAATACCCCAGATTGTAGAAGTTATGGACAGTGATAAATGCAAGTACTACACATCTTTTTCTCTCTCTAGATTCCATGGTAGTTTGGAAAAGAGACAATTTTTTTTTTTAACCAGTATATTATTAGTTGATGACATCTAATTTCTTAATAATTTAAAAATAATGTAGATTGGGATGGAGCCACAGAATTAAAACAATGGGGAGAAGAGAGAAATAGAAGGTAGAAACAATTTTAAAATAATAGCCAACCATCTGTGGTAGAAGGAGAGCTTCTGTTAGTGCGTCAAATAATTGAGTTTTCCTGGTGTTTTAGCCCAAAAAGATTACTCCTCTACCACATACACAGGACTTGATTACAGTGTAATCAAAGCTAGTAAAAATGTAACTAGTCTACTTGAGGTAAGGAAATATTAAAATGCGAATTGTTCTTTTTTCAAGGCAACTTTTTGTTAGCAATTCAACAGTTTTATTTTTTTTATTTTTATTTTTTTTTTCCATGCATAGGAAGATGGTAAATTCAACAGTTTTAATCATGCTAACCAGGTTCTTTCAGTGGTTAGGAAATACTTTCTTTTTTTTCCAACTTCTTTTATTTTCATTGATTTAAATGCACTCATTCCAAAAATATTCTATTACTAATAGTAAACCATTAGTAACAGTATATTCTGAGAATATTCTTTTTTTTTTCGTTTTAAAAAATTTTAATAGATTTAGGGGGTACAAGTTGAATTCCATTGCATGAATATAGTGTACAGTGGTGGAGTCTGGGCTTTTGGTATATCCATCACCCGAGTAGTGTACATTATACCCCATAGGTACCTTTTTCTCCTTCACCCCATTGTATGGTTTATGAATAAATATGACTAGAAATTCTCAGCAACTGTAAAGCACAGTAACTGGGAATGGTCGGTACACATATTTGTGTCACCTACAGTGCCTGACATTGTGCTTTGCACACACAGAAAGTGTTCAAAACTACAGTTTGATGTAAGAGTGTAGGATTTCACTTTCCCCTGCAAGTGCTCTAGGTGGTAGAGAGCTCCATTTTTTTTCTGTTCATAGTAATGGGTAAACTCATACAGCCAGGTTGTTAACTGTGCAATTTTAAATTTACTAAATACTTCAAATGGATGTAGAATTAGGAAAAAATAGTTTATAATTTGTTACCAAGACTTGGACATACCCAAGTTGGTCTTTTGAGTTGTTTGCTTTTTGTGGGTAGATGCTGTAGATATTTAATCCCTTGATAACTTATTAGTGATCTATTTAATTCATCTAAGATAATTTATATCCCAAATGTGAACATGATGTGTTTTACTACTGCTCTTACTATTTATTTTTGTAATAAAAAGATAATTGTTGCATCCATGTATAAATTTTGCATTGAACATGACAAATTTATCTTTTCTAAGAAAAAAATTGTTAATCTTAAAAATTTTTCCTTAAATGTACAATACACCAGGCAAAAACCAACCTGGGGTTTTATTGTACTTGAAAATAAATTAGTGTGCATTTAACACAGTATTTTGTTATTCTTCTTTTTATAGCTTGCTTTGATAAAGAAAAATCATGTCACAAAAGTGATGGCAAATTAGATCTGGGAGTGAAGAAAACTTGTTCTTAAATTCTGGCTCAGATGTTGAGTAGTAGTTTAAACTATAAAATAGATGACAATGAAATTAATATTGGGTCCATGCATGAAGCAGTTCTGCTATTACTTCCTTTTATAATTTCTTGCTTTTGAGAGGTTAGGGTGGAAGGATTTATTTTCTTTAGACACTGATCCTGGGATTCATGAACTTAGTTATTTTCTTTATCTTACAATAACTGTGCCCAGAGGATACAATTAATGAATCAATTCATCCATCCATTTGTTCACATTTATTGAATGCCTTGTGTATGCCAAGCACTGTGGGGGCAGAAGACACAAGAATCAATAGGCTTATATTTGTCCCTAGGGATCTTTCTGTCCATTGAGGGGAGAGGTAGAATTACTGGAGCGAGGGAGCAATGAGCTCTCAAGTGTGGTTACAGTAAAGTGTGGAAATTGCTAGCAAACCCACATGTGGACAGTAGTAGCATGGAAGCTAGCTCAAGGAGGGTATATTTGACTTGAGACATGAACAATGGGCAAGACTTTGCCACCTGGGCAAAGGGAGGGAAAGAGGGCAGGATAGGAGTAGAAACAACAGGGGCCTATGAAAGGCACAATGTGTGCTGTGGGAAATACCAAATCACATACAGCACATGGAGAGTTCAAACAAAACAAACTTCACTTCGGACCTACGGCCTCTCAGGGTACTGCTAGAAATAGATTATGTTGAAGGTATTCAGTCTTGTGTTAATAGTCTTGACTTAGTTTAAAGACCCAGGAGGTCTTTCTCAGGATTTCTCTTCTTGGACTGTCTTTTTTTTTATCACTAATATGGTACTGAGAACAATAGAAAATGGCTGCTTTTGTTTCTGAGATACAGGTCCTCTTTTCTAAGACCCACACCTGGTTGCCCAGGGAAATTCCCCAAACCAGCCTTTCCTCTGAACTGATCACTCTCTTACGAACAGGACATTCCACCATCTGCTCAGCCACCCTACCTGTCACATCCCACCCTCAACCACTATTCATCATCTCCTTTTTCTGGAAGATCCCACTTCTGTTCATGTCTAAAAGCCCCACAAATGGCTTCAATCCATCCACCTTCCCTTTCCGGACTTCCTCTAACCCAGGCACTGCAATACTTCACCCACACATCCAGGCATGCATTTTATACTGGGAGGCCCTCTCCACCCCACTCATCAGCCTTTGTAGTATCATCTCTCTTACATTAACATTTTATTCCTCTTTATCAGCTCATTTGGAATCATCTTTCATTTCCCCAAATATAACCATTGTATTAGTTTCCTTTGGCTGCTGTATCAAATTAGCACAAGCTCCAAGTTCAGTGGCTTAAAAACAACTCATAATTAATCTCTTAGAGTTGTGGAGGCCAGAAATCCAAAATAGTTTCAATGAGCTGAAACCAAAGTACCAGCAGAACTCAGTTCCCTCTGGGCTCAGGGGAGAATCCATTTCTTTGCCTTTTCTACACCCTAGAGCTGCATTTCTTGGCTCATGGGCCCTTCCTTCATCTTCAAAACCAGGAGCAAAGTATCTTCAAATCTCTTTCTGTTTCCATGGCCATGCGGCCTTCTGTGGTCAAGTCTTCCTCTCCCTCCCTGTTAAAAGAACACTTGTGGTTACATTGAGGGCCCGCCTAGATAATCCAGAATAACCTCCCATCTCAAGATCCTTAATGTAATCACATGTGCAAAGTCATATTTGCCATGTAAGGTAACATTCATACTGTCCGGGGATCAGAGTGTGGCCACATTTGGAACCCTTTTTCCACTAAGTATAACTACCCACACTATCACCATCATTCATAGAGTGCTTACGCTGTGCCAGGAATCCTTTTATGAGGTAGGCACCATTATTATCTCCGTTTTACAGATGAAAAAATTGAGGCACAGAAACATTAAGTAACTTGGTCCAGTTATAGAGATAGAGAAACGGTACGAAGAGGGCTCAAACCTAGGTGTGTCCAACTTGAGAGCTTTACTCATTCACAGAACGTTTTTGTCTCTCGTGTTTTGTGGTTAACTGTGTGCATCTCTGTGTTACTTTGGATCAAAGAACCCTAAAAACTATCATGGTCAACACAAAATGGAAAATTTCCCAGAAATTGTACATGTCCTTTCTCTAGCTGTACTTCTAGATATTTCTTCCATAGAGAGCACAGTTAATTAAGTGGTTGGGTGGTAACAAGAAGCAATTTGCTCCCCCGATGAAAGACCAGGGGAAGCCCCCTAAGTAGTCTGACATCAGGCTAAGACCGGAGAACATTAAGGACCAACTGAGTTCAGGCAAAAGTGCTGTGAAAAGAGTGATCATAGAACAGGACCAATAAAATAGTCCCTGTTGAAAAGACAATGGAAATGAAGCAGAAATGTAAGGCCCAGCTACTTCACTGTAGAGAAAGCAAGAAAGGCCGAAAACTCCTGTAGACATAGGGGTTGTAGAAGAAAGCTAGAGAATAAAGAAGACAGCACAAAGAAAAGTACTTTCACATTAACAATACGGGAAAAATACACTCAGGGCACTCTATTGGAAGTCAGAAAGCAAATGGCAGGAAGTGAAAAACTAAGAATTTAAAAAATGATCACTATACATTTTTAAGAATTTTCTTTCTCTTATTCTAAGGAGGAAGCGGGCATTGTGGGGAGTAGAAAGAGCCGGCCCCAGGGGATCAAACGGACCAAGGGCCCCTTCCTTGGTATCAATGTCTCTCATGGCAACTCGAGCCTCAGTCTTTCACTTACAAAATGAGACTAAGAATATGAAGATTAAAGAATTTTTGTAAACCATCTTAGCACAGTGTTTTGCAGGAATAAGTAACATAAACAATCATTTCCTTCAGTTTCTGCAACCTCATCAAGACAAAAGGTGATAAAGCTTGGTAAGGGGTCCAACTGGCTAGTCATGCATTTGGATAGAACTTACTCTGTGCTGGGCAATGTGCTGGTTCATGGACCCCAACTAAGAATAAGAGACCAAACATATACTTTCATGGAACTGACAGGTTAGTGGAAGAGTCAAACAAGTAAACAGACAATGCTACACAAAACAGAGGAAGCACAATAAGGAAATAATGAATGCTATGCGAACATACTGGGAGAGAGTACCTGACTCTCATGTGGCCAATCAGGGAGGGTTTCCTAAAGGAAGTGTCATCTCAGATGAGACTGTTAGGTTGAGAGGGGATTGAGTAGGGAAGAGAGGAGTCTGGGTGTATGCGTAGAAGAGACAAAAGAGGAAGCAGCCCATGAAAAGGCCCTGGGCAAGAGAACATGGCACTCACGAGAAAGGGAAGAGAAGATCAGTATGTCTGAATGCAGAGTGCACAGAGGGAGTGTTAGGAAAGGAGGCTATGAAGGAAAAAGGGCCCCAATTACATCAAAGCCTTTAAGTCACGTTAAGGAGTTTAAACTTTATTCCGAGGGTATAGAGGAGCCATTGACGGCTTTTTGAGCAGAAAATTTAGTGATTCTACTTGTATTTCAGAAAGATCATTTGGGCTATAGTATGGAGAATGGACTGGGTTGAGGAAAAACTAGAGGCAGGAAGACTACTAGGAAGTGTGTACAATAATCTATGTGAGAAATGACAGACATTTAACTGGGGTGGTAGCAGAGGGTTGGGGAGACGTGGATAGAAATAAGATTTATAGGACCTTGCTGGTTTTTCCATTCATTCATTAATTCAACCTTTATGAGTCTGCCTCGGAGAAGGGACACAAGGATGAGGTAGAGCGAAGCATCAAGATTGTCTCCCGTGTTTCTGGGTTGAAAAAACGTGGGTAGACAGTGGTGCCATTTACAGGGGTAGGAAACTCAGAGTAAGGAGGCTCATGGGGGGGATACTGAATGCAGTTTTAGGTTTTGTGGAATGCCTTTGTTTTTGTAACCTAGATATCCTTGGGTCCCCCAGCCTGTGAGCATAAATGAGGTCACATTAATAATAATTTATAACCAAGTCCTGTGATATTTTAGTACTCTCTCATCTTTGTTCCTCCTCCAGTTAATTCTGGTTGTCCCCAAGAATGGGCTTCATGTGTATTTGGGAACAAATCTGTTTGCTGCCTTCTGTCAGGTCTCCTTGCCATGGTGCCAAGAACTTCTTATGATGGAAGGAAGGCATCCGCACCAGTGCTGCTGCCTCCATCACCACTGTCCCCAGCTGGTGGCTGCTCCATTGTCTTTATCGTGTGTGTGTGTGTGTGTGTGTGTGTGTGTGTGTGTGTGTGTAGGGAACGTGGTGATGCTGCTTTCTCTAGATTTGCTCCATTAATTAACTAACACAGAGAGTTAATGTGTGAGTTTGTAAATAACACGTGCCCAGCATTTGGCATTACTGGAAATACCTTAAAGGACCAGCAACTTTGCCTCTCCTCTCAGAGCATGCATGGGCTGACCCCTGTAGAAAAAAAGATCCTTCAAAAAGATGCTGCCCAAACAGCCTCGCACACTTTCATCATCAAGTTGGTTTAAGGTGGCAGTTAGTCATGGATTAAAAAGTCATGTTGGTATAAAAGTCTTCTTATTGTACAAATGGCAGGAAATAGAAGACAACAACAAACATTTGTCTTCTAGTTTGTTTTTGCCAGATTTAAAATGACCATAGGGCAACCCATAGGTTCTGGATTAGTGATACTGGGGAGAAAGGAAATGGGGAAAATAGCAAACTCAAATAAGCAAAAAAGTGCACGGTGAGGGGGTAGCCAAGGATAGTCTGGAGGGACGAGGTGCGAGAAAGGAGGAAAAGTGGAAAATAAAATGAGCACCTTTCAAATCCAACACAACCAACCACATTTGAGCATTCAACACAGTTCCACAGATAATAGCCGCGAAATTGAACGTATTTTAAAACCTTGAAGTATGAGCAGGTAACACATGTCTGTCTTATTCTTAAAAATTAACCGTGATAGACTAAAATGCCACACTCCTACTTCTTGAAGGCTTACTCGAATTAGAGGCATTTCAAGAGAAAAGCCTAAATTTTTAGGTGAACTATAGATGACATTTCAGGTGGAAGTCAGTCATTAGTGGTAGCTAAATACTTGTGCTCAAATGCTTAGCATCCTGCTCATACTTCTAGGGAAAACACACGTTGTGAACAATTGAAAGGAGGAAATAAAAGTTCTTCCTTATCTATAAAAGTCTGATTGTGATGTTTAAAAGACTTTCATGGAACAAAAACACCTGGTGCCCACAGCCTATTTCTCATGCATAAAAACAGAACATGAAGATGAGACCATGAGAATAGGAAGAACATTTCCTCCCTATTTCTCCAAAATTTCCCATATACTTTGGCCGTTTTTGAACAGATCTTCTGAAATATCTTTTGAGGTCACCTACTTTGAGAGAGTAGAGTCTCTGCTTTTCAGGTGACACGACAACTAGCCCAGAATGCCTGAAAACATAAATCTTAATTATATTTTCCATTTTTGTCATTCTTTTAGAAAAGGAAAGATTATAATTTCTTCCCCATCTTGCTAAGCCTTTGCTAGTTTCAGGGATTTGAGCTACGATCTGATTAAAATCAAAATCTCCATGTTAAACACCAAAAAGCTGTGTCACAAAAAGTGAAGCCAAGCTAGTAATTGTCTCATCACTTCTTGGTTTTGAGATATAGTAACCAAAGTAGCAATAAAATTCCCAGGGAGATCTGATGGTTTCTAATCCCATGAACTTAGTGGACAAATACATTTTCCACATGAACCAGAATCTTTGCAGCCATGGTAAATCAAAAAAGTAATAACAAAAATTCGCACAACCAGTATGCTGCTATTTTTAAAATCCAATCTTACAAAATAAAACTCACCTAAACCGAAGCTGTGGAATAATTTTAGCAATTGAAAATTACTACTTTCTCTATAATAACATGTACTTAGAAATGAAATGATTCAGAAACCAACATGATGTATGTATTCTGCTTTCTTTAGAGCAAATTCAACATCAGTTTACACTATATCATGTTAAATATATTCAATAATCAGTGCTTAAATAATTTAGCCTGTCTTTGCTGCCTCTAAATATTCTGCTGTTTAAGTAAATTCACTCTGCACTATGGATGACAAAAATATTAATATACAGATTTCATTCTTACTAAAAGGCTGGATTGCTCCCTTAGCCCTGCAGGTACCATAAGCAACGGAATCAGAGTAAGAAGGTACATTGGGGGTACTCTTTATAAAATTGTTCATCTCAAATTCACAGACATCATGAAACAAGAAATTAACTCCAGCAAGGAAAATGATGTATTAGCACAGAAATCAAGCACAAAAAAACCTATTTCTTTTCCTTTCCATAGACTACAATTGCTATTAGCTTACCTTATTAGCCGAAATGCCAAACAGAATGTCTTTATGGAAAATTAAGTTCATTATTCATCTCAGCTTTGATTTGGTGTAGTGCAGCTGAGAGCATTTAGCTTCTCTCTATGATTTGCCGAGGCAAAGTGGTTGAGTAAGGCAGTAAACACAGGACTTGGGGGTGGGGGGAGAGTGATTGGCCAGGGCTCACAACTCAAGACTCGCAACTTTACATTTTCATTCATATGAAAATACTTAATGAAATCAAATCTTATAACTGAAGAATAACATTTAAGGGAATACTGAGTGCAGATTTTTAAGCCAGTGCAATTTTGCATAGCAGTCGTGGTTGTAGTGTCCTGCACGCTCGCTGTCCCAGCAAAATGCCATTGCTTTCTTATGATCTCAGGGGATTCTTGGGCTGTTGATTCACTTTGCAGCGCATAAGGGGGTAATGTAAATTCTGTCAAGGAGAAGTCCACGTGGGGGAGTGATCTCTGCCACTTGTTAAAAAAAAAAAAAGGAATGCCTGATTGTCTGACTAGTGGTGGAAAGACAGATGCATTTTACAAAGTTGAAGTGTGTGCACACACATACAAACTGTACACACAACATTCAGACAGCTAACAGAGAGGCTTTAGGGATCTAGAAAAAAAACTAAGTAATATTTCTCAATAATTCATTAACTTTTTTCTTCAAAAGAATTAAACATGTTTTAGAAAACCTCTCGGCAAATACTTTTCATTTTTTAAAAAATTGACTTCCATAGAGAAACATCCCAGAAAAAATTTGTTTCAAGTGTGTGTGTCTCATTTCTAGATGGGGCTTGTTGCAGCTTCCTCTTCCAGGTGCTTTACTTCATAAAATTTGAGTGGGCAGCATTTATTAAAATCCTGCTTTACCAAGTGAACTCTGCAACCACAATCAGCAAAATCAGTTCCAGGTTATCAGTAGACAAGAACAATGTGACCGAGCAAAACAATTTTAGTTTAGAGCAAAGACTTTTAAATTTTCTTGCCTTTGTTACCATGCAAAACCAAACCCCAAAACTCTTCTCTCCTCAACTAATAAGAGCATGGCTGTATTTAATAAGAAATGATAAAAAAGGAATAATTAAATGATTGGTTTGTCTCAAAAAGTTAAGCACAGTGTTACCATATGACCCAGTGATTACACCCTTAGGCATATATCAGGTGAAATGAAAACAAGCATCTATACAAGAACTTGCACACAAATGTTCATAGCACCATTATTCACAACAGCTAAAAAGTGGAAACTCCATCATTCATGAATTGATGAATGGATTAAAAAATATAGTATATCTATATAATGGAATATTATTTGGCATTAAAAAGAAATGAGGTATTGATACAAACTCTAGCATGGATGAATCTTGAAAACAGTATGCTAATTGAAAGAAGCCAGTCACAAAGATCACAAATTGGCAAACTTTTCATATCTATATGAAATGTCCAGAATAGGCAGAGTTTATAGAGACAGAAAGTAGATCAGTGGTTGCCCTGGGCCTGGGGTAAGAGTGTTGGGAAGTGACTGCTTAATTAGTAGAGGGCTTCTTATTGGGGTGATGAAAATGTTCTTATCTTTGATTTGGGTGCTGGTTGTACAACTCTGTGAATATACTAAAACCATTGAGTTGTACACTTTAGATGGCTGAATGATATTGCAGTAAAAAATTTATTCTACCATAGTGAATTACATTGATTTGTGAATGTTAAATCAACTTTGTATTCCTAGGATAAAATTCACTTGCTCAAGATGTATTATCCTTTTTAATATATTGATGGATTCAATTTTTTAAGGGCTTATATGTCTATTTCATGAGGGAGATAGGTCAGTAAATTTCTTTTCTTATAATATCTTTGCCTTGTTTTGGCATCAGGATTACACTGGCCTAATAAAATAAGTTCTGTTTTCTGGAAAAAAAAGATAATAATATAATAATTATATAATAGTTATAAAATTACTTTCTTATAGAAACATTGTCATATACTTGTATGAATTAGTTATGTATAATAAATTCTATAAGAGGCAGATGGGGAGAGCTGGGGTAAGAGAAAGGATGACCTTAAATGTGGGATGCTCTTGAGGACAGGACGGCTGTAGACATACCTAAAGAACCATTTGTGCTGGTGTCTTATTGTGGTTCAATTTAAAAGACCCCAAAATCAGCAAAAGTGGGAGCAAGAGGAAAAAGAGGAAGAGGAAGAGGAGGAATAAGAGAATAAAGATGAAGGAGGAAGGAGAAGAAAGAAAAGAGGAAGGAGGAGGTTGAGGACGGGAGAGTTTCTGACCAGATAACATGAGAGGGCACATGACTCAAGAGGGAAGGTAGGACCACGACACTTAATTATAGCAAAATAATATCAAATAGTCCAGATGAGAATAGAAGAGAGCCCGTAAAAAACCAAAGGAATTACACAATGAGGGTTTTGAAGTGTTCAAATGAACAAAACTTGTTTTAAACCTTAGAGATGGGTTCACTCAAGGAAGAACACAGGTGAGCAATGAGCATCCATGCAAAGTGCACCAAGAGGGCTAAAGCCCAGAATGAAATGAGGTTCATGAATTAAAAAAAAAAAGTCAAGGACAGTTAAAAGAAAAAAAGCCTTTTACAAGAGATGGCTTGGAACAAATAGAAGAACAAGGAAAATCCCAAGGCTTGCTCCAGATGGCACAATGTGAACAGCTGATGACGAGGAGGAGCAGTGGGGAGGAGAGAGGAGAAGGACAAATACCAAACTCTCAAACTTTTATTTCTCTACGATTTTCTCGGTCAAAGGACAGGATCTTCACATGGGAAAGGGTAAAAGAGGAGCATGGTGAAAAGAAAGTCGAACCCCAGGAAAACCTCTTTGATGCAGATGACTCATAAATGTATTATATATTCTCACTCCAGAACTCCCGTATGAGCTTCAGGTACTTGACAACTGCACTGCACATGTGGCATCTGCAGAATCAAACCCTCCCTGCCGCCATCCTCGTCTAGAGTTCTCTACTTCAGTGAATGGAAGCACCGTCTTTTATGCAAGTAAGAAACATAGGTACCCTTTCTGGACACTTCCCTCTCCCTCCACATTACCAAGCACTGTTGACTTGGAATCTCTGGACACTACCCACCTGCCTCTCTATCACTGCCACCATCCTAGTCCCAGCCTCCATTTTCTTTCACCTGGAATACTATATTTGTCTTCCAACTGGTTCTCCTCTTTCATTATACTTCTCTTTTCACTCCACCCAAAGGGATGTTGTCAGAAGGCAAAAGTTGGTATTGGCTTTCTCCACTCCTCCCCCACACACAAACAAGGAAGTGGTGCAGATGTTAAACACGACCTCCTGGGCCCTGAGTCATACGGTCCTGTGTATCTTTCCAGACTCATCTGGCACCATCTTGGTGATCCAGCCACACTAGATTCACTTCTGACCCTTTTGTTTCTTCCTCTCTTTACAAATACTCTTCTTTCTACTTGAGACATTCCTTTGGCTCATTGTCTACTTTACTCTAGCTTTTCCTTTACACCTCATCCCAATCATTAATTCCTAGGGCATGCTTTGCTGAACTTCTCAAGTCAATATGCTATTACACAATCTCCTCTGTCAGTATTGAGCAAAGTACCACTTGGGATAAGCTTTTACTTCATTAAACCCACTATATAGAGACCTGACCCCCTGCTGACCACCTCCTGATAGGATAAGTATGAGGGGTACATTGCATGGAGGGAAGGCAGGGAATAAATGTTTTGGGATCAGGGACCCAGCATCTGATCTTAGGTGCTAGATGTTTAGGGGAGTGCTAAGAAATACCAGTTGCCCACACGGGGGGAAGCTGAATTCAGCCATAATTTCTCTCGGTGAAGAAAAGGACAGCCCTGATTGCAGACAGTTCACTGCTAGAGAACCAGGGAAGAGCTCCCAGAATAATTCAGCAATAGCCCTTACCATGGTAGTAAACTGACATTCATGTGTGTGATTGATTCAAGAGCGTTTATCTCACCATTGCACAAGAGGGAGCATGAGAGTAGGAATCGTGCTTGCTTCTGATCATCATCGTATCATTTGCCTTTAGACAGGACCTAGAAACGGCAGGCATTTAATAAATCCTTTTTTTTTTTTTTTTTTGACACAGACTCTCTCTCCATCACCCAGGCTATGAGTGCCCTGGCATCAGCCTAGCTCACAGCAACCTCAAACTCCTGGGCTCAAGCCATCCTCCTGCCTCAGCCTCTTCAGTAGCTGGGACTACAGGCATGTGGCAACATGCCTGGCTAATTTTTTTTATTTTTAGTAGAGATAGGGTCTCGCTCTTGCTCAGGCTGGTCTCAAACTCCTGACCTCAAGCGATCCTCCTGCCTCAGCCTCCCAGAGTGCTAGGATTACAGGCGTGAGCCACTGCACCCTGCCAATAAATATTTTTTGAATGAATGAATGATAGAGCTCTTAAATTGGTAGGCTGTGGTCAGAGGGTAATGATAGCATAACTGCTAGTAACTAGCAAAATACTTTAAAGCATGTGTTTTATGTAAGATATTAGTACCAGTGCTCTTGTTTATACATCTGACCGTTCTGTAGCTTTCCCTGGTGAACATGGCTGTGATGCCACTATAGCACGAAGATCCATTATTAGTCAAACACACCTTTTGCTTAGAAAATTAGTATGTGGGATGTTGATTTAAAACATTATAAGACCTATTAGATTAATAATTTAATTTTCCCAAGTAAGACATTTTAAAAAAGATCTTAGCATACTGTGCTTCATTTTTACTTTTGAAGGTTAACTTGGTTGATAGGTAAACACATACCCTGAGATTCCTTATGCAAAATCGTCTTCATAGAAAAAAAAAACAGGAGAAAATATATTAAAATGTTAACAAGACTAGTTTTTGCAGGAACTGAATTTTCTCACTTCTCCTGGAATCCATTCCAAACAACAAAAACAATAATAGAACAAAATTAAAAGAATTACCCACAAATTACATTTTCAACAAAACCAGCAGAAAATCCAAAGTCAGAGTCAGGCAGAAAGCCAAGGAGGAAGGTCATGACACTGTGGTAGGTAAATGGGAGGCATGAAGGGGTCCTACACACAGGAGAGTTCAGGAATCTCTATTGAATATGCACTCCCCAAAAGTGAGGACCTTCATCAAATAGGAGAGTGCTGTGGGAAAGACTGGGATTAATGTAGCCACAGGGGGGTGAATGGCAAATCTCAAGAGTCAGAAAAATTCTAAAAGTGTTTCTGAATGTGACTGTATGATGTGTGTTCCCATGTGACAGGCAGCCTGTGGGGTGATCCAGGAAGTAAACTGAGGAAGTACAGAACTAGGTTTGGTTCAAAGAGTCAGAGGATGTGTGATTACACAGATGCATCATATTATAAAGAAACAGTTTATAACTGCAGCGGCAGCAGCCCAGAAGCAGCAAAGCAAGCCCCAAATGCTTAGAAAACGACTCTCCACTACTCCCTCCACAGGAACCTTCTTCTGATTTTCTAGGAAAAACCAACTCACTCAAATAGGAGTAACATAAAAGCAATACACATGCAGATACTACAAGAAATATGAAAAAGAACAGCCACACAAATTTCTTGTAAATAATGAAAACTCACCTGAAAAATATATTGTCACAAAGAAGATTAAAATATAACCCAAAAGTCCATTACTAATTAAACCAATAGTTAATGAAGCAATTACGCTGTAAAGAAATGTCACAAAGCAGAATTAGAGGAACTCTGGGAAGAAATGAGAAGATGACGGGAGGTTATTGGCAGATTGCTGGAGGATGTGAAACAGGAACTGGCAGAATTGAAGGTAAAGGAAGGGACATAAAAGATAAAAGTAAAAAAAGCACATAAATGATACAGAGATATAAGTTAGAGAGAAATCCCAATTTGAATCCAGGCAAAGAAGATACAACATAACAGTTGTAATCTCTGAAGAAAAAAAGCCAAAACAATGGAATAGAATACTTATCTTAAAATAATTCAAGAAAATAATTCAAGAAAACTTTTTAAAAATAAAAAAGCCTTAAATCTACTTATTAAAAAATGCCCATTGTATCAGTGAACAAGAAGTCATCCAGAATGGTCAACACGAAGATATGTACCCGAGAAATTTTTGGAAACACTCCTTCAGGCAGTCAGGCAAAAAGATAAAACCAGTTTAAGAAAGAGAAAATGAGGTTGACATCATACTTATCCGCAGAAACATTTAACTTTAGCCCTCAGTGGAGCAATATCTATGAGATACCAAGAAAAGTAGGCCGGGGCCAAGGCTTTTCTGTCCAGTCAAGCTCTCCTTCACGTGTCAAGACTCAAGGAAAAAGACAGCTTTGAACATGCCAGAATTTGGGTAATATTGCTTAATATTTCTAAGAGAAAATACTAGGGGAGAAGCTGTTGACTAACATGAATTCAACAGAAAAATGTCAAAATGTCAGAACCAGGGGCCAAAAACCCAGTTCAATACATTTTTAGAAGGTGTTTATGTCTTATTTCTGAACTTAAAAAAGACCTTAATGATCCAACATGACATGCAGTTCCTGTTGGCTATATATAGATACACTTTAAGAATTTTTTTTTATTCCTAATGTGTTATGGTTTTTTGTTGTTAGATCATTAATGGCTGTTGAGTATTTTGAAATATCTTTTATGCATATATTGATAGTCATATGTGTTTTTCCTTTAACCTCTTTGTGCTATAAATTATGTGAAAATCTTCTAATGTTAAGCCTTCCTTTTGTTCCTAAATAAATGCCATCTGACCATGTTGTTTTACATTATTTTTAATTGTTTCATTTTATCCCTAAGTTTATTAAGAATTTTTGCATCAATTCATGAAAGAAATTGCATTAAAATTTTTCTTTCTTAAATTGCCCTTGTCTAGTTAAAGACTATATTCAATTCTAAAACAAATTAGGTATCTTTTTTGTTGTTGTTCTGATCTCTACACGAATTTTGCAGGTTTCATAAAACTAACTGGATCTGATCTTTTTTTTTCTGAGTAAATTTTAAACTAATGTGTCAATTTCTTAAAATGTTATAAATATATTAAAAGTTTCTGTTTTTATTGAGTTTTGAACAATTTAATTTTGCAGGGAACCGAGCACTTAAGTTTTCAATGTACAGGTTGAATATTCCTTATCCAAACTGCTTGAAACTGAAGTGTTCTGGGTTTCGGATTTTTTCTTATTTTGGAATATAGTCAAGCACCTAATAACATTTGGTCAATGATGACTGAATATAAGATGGTGGTCCCATAAGATTATGATACTGTATTTTTACTGTCCCTTTTCTATGTTTAGATGTGTTTAGGTACATGAAAACTTACCATTGTCTTACCAGTGCCTGTAGTATTCAGTACAGTAACATGCTGTACAGGTTTGTAGCCTAGGAGCCATAGGCCATACTATCTATCTTCGGTGTACAGTAGGCTATACCACCTAGGTTCATGTAAAGTATACTCTATGATGTTCACACAACAAAATTGCCTTATGATGCATTTCTCAGAATGTGTCCCTGTTGTTAAGTGATGCATGATCACATTTACATCTCACCGATTCAGCATCTCTAATCTGAAAGCCCAAAATTCAAAATGCTCTTTTGAGTGTCATGTCAGCTCCCCAAAAGTTTTGGATTTCGGAGCATTTCAGATTTCAGATTTTTGACGTAGGAATACTCAACATGTATTCATATGAAGTTTGTTTCTGTTCTTTTGTATGACAGATTTAATATTTAATAGTTTTTGGATATATATCCATGTCGCCTTTTTCATTCCTAACAGTGTTTATATTGTGCTTACTTCCCTCCCACCCCTTGGCGAATTTATTCAGAGGTTTATCAATATTATCAGTCTTTTCAAAGAACAGCAACAACACAAAATTGTTAACAGTGATTATCTCTGGGTGATTTTTATTATCTTCCTGATGTTCTCATGTATTTTATAAAATTTACCCGGTAAATAAATGTGTATTAACTCTATGAACTCTTCCTCCCCAATAATATCTGCAATAAAATAATATACTTTTTAAAAAAATAAAGAAATGTGGGCTGGATAGGAGATTCATAAACCAGTCGAATGACTTTTCCTAAATGGTATAAAAAAATTTCATGACAAAGTATAGGATGGTCTTCCGTGGGATATACAAGCCTTTCTTTTTGGCCCTATTCTGCACTTTTTTTTTTGAATTGTCAACTTCAGTGATGATACATTAGACACAATTATGATATTTACAATATAACATATCTTGGGAAGATATTTAAAATATTGGATTTCACATTTCATAGTCCCCAACTCTGACAGCGAAAACATTCTTTTTTTGCAGTTCAAATGGCACTTTTAGGTGGGCGAATTAGAAACAAGCTGTCCCTTCCTCAAGATTCTGACATTTGCTGGAAAATTATAGTAATAAATAAGTAACACTAGGATCACTACTAATAACTGGTGCTCCCTGGAGTTAGGCAGTGCACAACCTGCACATGAGTACCCAGTAGGCCTGGGCAAGAAAGATGTACTCATGTCCATATAATAACATTTAATAAAGATACATATAACATTCTACATTGCATTAGACTACCCGAGTGTACAGTACAGGTAGGGAAACATGTCAGTATGATTTCACATGAAAAAAATGATCCTAGAAATTTTAGCTGAGTGTGAGACAGGCTGACATGGTGGTCGAACAAGCTGGTACTTGGATAGTCCAAAAATTTTCACTAATAGCTGTGAAGTCTGGACCCAAGTGAAATATTGTTCAAACAATTATACCATAGGCTAAGAGGAATGTTACCTTTCTTGGGCCAAGATACAATTTGTCCAATGGGATGTTGAAAGCGCTTTGAGTCCTGCTCTCAAAGAATTGCTGAAGGAACTAGGTCTGTTGAAGGCGGAACAATAAGACTTACAGGGCAAATAAGGGTTTTCATTAAACATTTGAAGGACTGCCACGTGGAGGAGTAATTACATCCATTTCTTGTCTTTCTACAACCAAGTAAATAGGAGGTGGATTTGGATTCACAGTAAAGAAGAATTTTCTACAGGGGGTGCCAAGAACGGGAAGTGTTACTGGGATGAACAGTCAGACAGCCTTTCTAGAGGTCATTTGGTGATACGTGCAGAGAGCCTCAACATTTTGCATGGCCATTGGCCTGGCTTGTCCACCTCCAGGAATTTCTCCCAAATAAACAAGTGGACGCTTATGGAGGTGTTTGTAACAGTAAAAGATTTGGATAGGTTACTGAGTAAATGGGGGTGGGGGGAAGAAATATGAAAGAAACAGAACGAGAGCAACGAGAACTGGAGGGAGAGAACGAACTCTGCGGAACAGAAACTACGACTTAAGAACAGGGCTAGAAAAGGGAGTGAGACATTATTAGAAAATTGCCAGTCAAAATAAGGTTGAATGCAGGACACTGAGGCAGTGGCCCAATTTTTTTGTTAATTAGATGAGAGAATTGTGATTGCTAAAATTAAACTTAGATTGAGGAACTCTAGGGAAGTGAGGTCAACAAAAATAGCTAATGGGGGGAAATTACCTTAGTCATTCGCAACTGAAGAAACCTATTACTAATGGGTATTAAATTGTTTGTAATATAAAGAAAGAAAGCTGATTCATGTACAGAGCATTATATTCTATAATGCTGCCTCCATAGAGGACTTCCATATATAGTACGAAGAAAATGCTTCCTCTAGAAATGCGCACACTAGGTTAGACAACAACCCAGGCATTTGTGATGTCTCCATCTGAAAATAGCAGAAAGAGCAAAAAAAGTCTGTGCAGAATAATTACTCAAGATTAGAATATTTAAATTAAAGATGGTAAGATGTACTTGCACTTCTTCCTTCAAATTGAAAGATGGTGAATAATATTTGGGCATACTAACCAGAAAGAGTTTTAGCCTTTTATTAAAAATGACATTTATGGCATTATTCACAATGGTGAAAAAATGTTAAAAATTCAAATGCCAAATAACTGAGAAATGAATATTCTAGCCATGGTGTATTTGCATACTTCAATAGCTATCCATATTTTCATTAAAATGATAGGCTATTATTAAAAATAATAAGTCTTTACCAAAATGATACAACATGATTTTCACCCCATCACGTTAGGGAAATTATTGGCACATGCAATAGTTGCTTCCTAATTGCCAGGTTCATTGATAAGCTTTTCATTCCCTTTCTGACTAGACCACTTTTTGGGTGGTCCCATCAACAAAGTTGACTTTGTTGAACTTCTCCTGTTTCTTGAAATTCTCTTCTCCCTTCGCTTCCATGCTTTTCTGATTTCCTTCTATCTTTCTGTCCTTTGTTATTGCTCTCTGTTTGCTTCCTGTTTGTGTAGTCCAGGAAACTGGCCTGTGCTGCCTCATTTTCTGACTTTACCCATGCCCCAATGTGACCTCATTCACTCTCAAACTCTTCTCAACCTCCTACGTGATAACTCCCACACGCCTTTCTCCAGTCCTGATACCTTCCTGAACTCCAGAATCATAAACTCAGCTGCCTTTACTTTTCTCTCTTCCTTCTCTGTCTCACTCCATTCCTGACCAACTTGACACCTTTAAGATAGGCTAGAAAGGTACCTTTTCTTTTCTCCATCTTTATTGCTTCTACCCTAGTCTGAATACAATCATTTCTTGTCTGGTTTACTACAATAACTTCCCAAATAGTATTTGAATAAATGAAAATTTGTCTATGGGATATCTTCAACTGGACAAACTACAGGCAAATCAGATTCAACATGTCTAAAAATAAACCATCCTCTCCATCCAAACTTATACTTTTTCCCATATCTCAGTTGGAAGTACTGATATGCACCCAATTTTTCAAACCATCAAGTGATAGTCATGTCTACTCTTCTCTTTCCTGACACTTTAGTCATTCGATCTCTAAGTCTGGGCGATTCTATAGTTTTCTCCTATTAAAAAATTCTCACCATCAGTGCCCCTCTCTGCCCAGGCTATTGAGCTGCTTGGGGGCAAGAGTCATGTCTTTTTAACTTTATATGCCCAGCCTTTAACAGAGCGCCTGTCACATACTTAGTGCTCACAAGTGTTTGAATTAAAAATTATATTATGTACAATAAAGGGCAAAAACATATATAATACTTAATTACAAATGTGTAAAATGTATGTATTTACATTTATAGATACTGGAAGGGGATTTCAAGTGATATGAAGAATTGGTATTTAACTGTAAAGGGAATAATAAAAATTTCAAATAAAGAAGCAGCGGCAAATATGTAACTCATAGGCAAAGAGGAATCTAGACCTAATAAACTCATCATTGTCTAGAGTAAGATCCCTCTGCTCTAAAAAGCTCACTGAGTTTTCACATGATAAACATTAGAGGGTACAGCATCTCACAAGAAAGGAGCACTAAGAGCACTATAAATGTAAGGAGAAAAGTGGCAGATGAAGCCATTGAATGCTTGTGTTTCAAGAAGAGAGACGAATAAAGCTTAAGAGATTTTTTTTCATGCATGGAGGTTATAGGTATATTTTAAGTAGGAAGAGAAGTTAGAGCAGATGGCAATATTTAATACAAACTGAAAAGTTAATTGCAAATCAAAAATTAATGATATCTAGTGAATGACTGTATATGTGTAGTATATAAGTGACTATACATTCTATAAGTGCTCTGAGCTGAAATAGTGATTTCAATGGAGATGTTGCCAAACTATTTTAGAACAGTATTGTTTTAAAATAATCTAACAAATACAGAAATTGATGGCCTTTCCATTTCATCTCCACATACACGAAGTGTCCAGGGACCAACACATGTATACAATGACCTCATTTAGCTGGTATGTGTTGGATGCATCACTTCATACACCTTTCATATCAAGCTTAAAAAAATAGTCTTAGGTTCTACAAATATATCATGTATTAGGTAGTAGATTCTGTGGTAGGCAGAATAATGGCTCCCCAAAGATACCCATGTCTTAATCCATGAAACCTGTGAATATGTTACCTTGCGTGGCAAAAGGGACTTTGTAGATGTGATTAAGTTAGTGGTCTCGGGATGAGGAGATTATCCTGCATCATCGAGTGGGCCCAATATAATCACAAGGGTCTTTGTAAGTGAGAGGAGGAAAATCAGAGACGGAGCTGTGACCACAGATGCAGAGATGAGAATGACGTAATTGTTGGCTTTGAGGATGGAGGAGGGGGTCTGGTGTCAAGTCATGTGGCAGCCTCTAGAATTTCAAAAAGGCAAGAAAATGGACTCTCCCCTAGAGCCTCTAGAAGGAGTGCAGCCCTGCTGATATTTTGATTTTAGCTCCTTGAGATACACTGCAGATTTCTGACCTCTAGAACTGTACAATAATAAATTTGTGTTGTTTTAAGCCACTAAGTTTGTGGTAATTTGTTACAACTGCCATAGGAAACTAACACAGATTTATTCATGTAGGATTTCATTTGCTCAAAACCCTGAATAAATGAAATTGTGATCTCTAACAGTAATTTCTTCAATGTCTCTTAAATCTGTTCTCTTGTTTGAGTTCATACTGCTACTACCATGTTTCCAGGCTTAATAATAATAATAGCATTTATTGAGGCATTATATAATGTCCCCTTTCCAAACATTGTTCTGTGCCTTTTATATGTAACTCATTTAATCCTTTTAACAACCGCATGTAATAGGTATTTGTATTATCTGTACATTACAGAGGAGGAGACCAAGACAGAGAGAGAGATTAAATAACTCACTCAAAGTTGCATAATTAGTAAAACACAGGATTTGAACACAGCTTTCTGGCACTAAAGCCATACTCACTCTTTCCAGAACTAACTTCATGGCCTTTGAACTGCATGGCTTTCCACGAAGGTGAGATCATCACTGATTTGCCATCCATGTCAACTCTGTTGATGATTATTGTGTTAGATGGAATTTTGTCTCCCATGGTCTCTGCCTCCTGGTGTCATGCCCATGAATTTGTTATGTTTCATGGCAAAATAGATTTTGCAGATGCAGTTAAGTGTTTTCTAGGCACTATGTTAAGGCAGGGGGGATACGTGGCTGAATTATTGAGAGATTAACAAACAATGGGAAAATGCTAAGGGAAATCTCTTTAAGTATGCTCCCACAGAAATGCTACCAAAGCTTTAGAGATATAACATTTTGAATGGGAAATCTTTCTTCTCCTTTACCCATCCTTCCTTACCTAAAACCCAGGTTTGAATTCTTCTTCCTATAAACCCTCATATTCTTTGTTCAGATGTATTTATGCCTCTTCTTCCTTTGCCTTGTATGACTGTATTTATCTACTTAATGTCCCATTAGACTATAGACTTTTTAAGAGCAAGGACTGTTTTACAAATCTTTGAATTCCCCTTTCTTATCAGCTTCTACCTTGTGTATAACATATCCTCATTTTTTTTTAACTTGAATTGAATTGATCAATCTGGAAAAGTTCCTTTACAATAAATCCTATTATAAGGTTTACTTTGTCATAGGAACTCCAAATCCCAACAAAGCATCTATTTATTTCAGCTAAATTCCCCCACAATGATAATTCTTTAAAAACTTTGCATTCTTCACATTATTCTAAAGGCTTTTCTAATGAACTGTTATCATAAGGAAGAAGAAAAGTCATCAGTTTTACATTTTTAAGGAAAAAGCTACCTACTTTTTAAAATATCATAATTTAAAGTTATTAGTGACATGACAAAAACTAAGAACTTTTCTTCCAAGCAAGATGAACATCACACTCAGCCCCAATTTTTATATAATTTCAGGATTTCTCTGATCACATAAAGTTTACTCTTACATGCCCAAAGTTTCATAGCCTCAGTTAAGAACTTGATTTAGGTGGATGGGTATACCCTGCCCTTCTGCATTTGATTTTCTCCCCAAAGCCTTTACCCTGCCCTCTACCCCTACCAAACGGTCTTTCCCAGATAGTTAGTCAAATGTGCAATCTTGTCAGTTCTATGACAGGGCTGTCCCAGCCTGATGAGTAACATCCCCACAGATGCTCCGTCCTAAACCCCTCTCCCTCTGAGGGCCCACATTAGGGAATCCTGCCTCAGTGAACTTTTCCAACAGCCTGCCACCAATGGCACTTGTCTGGCTTGCTGGGCTAAAACAATCTCTCTCTTTTCAGGCCTCAGAGATGGCCAAAGAGCTCTTGGTTTCAGAAAGCAATATGGGAAAGTACAGCTTTTGAAGTTTGGTGAGTAAACAAATGAGGCCAGATAGCATGTTTTTGGTAATCACAGTTCCCCTAAAACAGAAGACTTTAAAAAATACATCCTGATTATTATTGCATGAGACTACTGCCTATTATCCAAATAGGTAATTATATTTGCAACTCAGAATGATGTGCTTAAGTCTCACATTGACACCTGTAAATCGATACCATTAATTTTTCAGTGGGCAATGGAGAGGTGTGAGACTCACTCGTCTCAGTGAACAGGGTTAAAGTAAAACACTGCCCTGGATAGCCCATAATGAATACTGCAAGGGCCTCTTTAGAAAGTTCTTTCCCTTTGGCCAAAGGCAGAAGCATGTGAGGTAGGCAGGAGCGTCCCAGGTAACAAGCCAACCGTGCCTGTTCGGGCGGAGGCAGGAGGCCCTGTCTGTATGGCACGGGCTGAAGGACTGGCTGATATTACTATGCATCACCAACTTCCCAATCCATTTGCACCCAGAGGCAGCTCCTAAAGGTGCCAAAACATTGTAATTTACAAATAAATGTGAGGAGGAGAAAAGTTTTGCAGACTTGTTTCTTAAACGAGGAAGAATCACAGATAAAGATTACTGTCCAAGAGAGAGCGTCAGCAAGTACTACCCACAGCTCAGAGTGTGAATGGAAATATGCAAGGTACTGCCTGGTCCCCTAATGGTGAGTTGCTGCAAAATACACAGTAGGAGCAGAGTAGGCACCTGGAGGGGACACAGCAGGACGGATGGGAAGATCCAGGAAGACAATGTACACAACGTCACAACGTGCTTAGCACAATGGCCAGTGCATAACGAGTGACTAACAAATGGTGGGTGAGAATCTGGGCAAAATCCCAGGCTAGTTAGTCTTCATGTTTCTAATGAAAAGTTGGTTGTATTTATAGAAAACGAGGTACTTTATATAATTGACTTCTTAAAACAACGCCACAAGGTAACTATTTTTGAAAACAAAGAAAGAGAAGTTTCGAGTGGTGGAGTGATTTATTTAATGCCACACGGTGAGTACGTGGAGAAACAGGCATTCCGACAGGGCAGCCCTCCCATCTCACTGTGCCCCCCCTGCGCCCGTGTGGGCACACAGAAAACCACCAGCCAGTTTGGACACCTCTGACCACTGGGACATCACAACAGGGTATTACCTTTTTATGGCAAAGCCCAAATCTACTAGAAGTCAATATAGTAAAAAAGACAAACAACTAGAGCAATGCAGCCTAATAGAACTTTCTGTGAAGTGGAAATGTTTATTGCAGGATTAATAAATAATGGAAAATGTGATTATTGACCACTAGAAATGTGGCTACCGTGACTGAGGAACTGAATTTTAATTTTTATTTCACTTTAATTCACTAAAATTTAAATAGCCACATATGGCTAGTGGCTACCATGTCAGATAGCACAGAACTAGACTATCTGATTTAAAAGGAACCTGAGGGGTCATCTGCCCTCATTTCACCAAATAGGGAAATGTTTTTTGCTTTATCCCTGACATGTTTATCTAGTCCCCCATTACACATTTTTAATAACAAGAAACTTCTTCACTTTACTTGGAATCTGATGCCTTTGTTAGAAAAATCTGCCTAATCTAATAGCTACATCCTCAGGTGTTATCATCTGGGGATACAGTTAGGTTTTGGTAAAATAACAAACCCATTAATTATTCTCTGGGGTTATCTCCCAACTTGCCCTCTTCACTCTTCTCACACCTGTGAATGTTTGGGTCTCCGAGGACGGCCCCAGCTGCCTCTAAATTCTCTGGGGGCATGATGTTGCTACTGCCATCCACAGAGTCCATGGGATTCCACCCTGCTGGCTGGTGCTGATGCTGAGCACAAGGATGCGGCATGAATCTGAGGACACTTTTCCTCACCCACAGTGCCATGCTGTATGCTTAGATTTCTCCTCCAGCCCCACTGCCTCTGGGGCCAGCAGCCTGGTGCCTTCCTTGCTCCTCTGGGGAGACTTTCCCTGCTCTTTTCTTACTCTCACACCATTGATTTCCCTTAGAAATGCTGCCTAGAGATTAAATTACTTCGGCTTGGCCTCCAGGCTAAACCTTATCATCCGTCTTTTGGAAAATATTCCATATCATCTCATCCACTGGAGAATAAATCCTGTCCACCATTTACTTATTCTCACCAGCTGAGTGGTCAGCTATGCATCTGTTCTTTTCCTTTCTCCAAACTGGTCTTTCCCTTTCCCACTTTTATCTAGTCACCTCCCCCAGAGTTCAGTCTGGGTCAAACAGTGCTAAATAGATCTTGGACAAATAAAAGACTCATTGAAAATGGCCATATTATTAAGCCATTTAACAAAATTTTTCATTATATGCTCTGGGACCAGATAATGCAAAGGGACTACATATGACAGGTGGATTCACTGCCTGTTGAAGCTAAGACATACAATGCTACTACATTCTATTCATCCATTAATCTAACAACACCTTCAAAAACATAAATGAGATCAAATTGGCATGTTTTAATTTCAGTGAATGCTTTCCTTACAAGTCCCTGAAAAAGTGAATAATTAACATTTCATTCTTACGCATGGGAATGTTTTATAAAATATTGAACTGAGAGAAAGTGGAGGCTGTGGAACATATTAAGAATTGTATCCATTATTTTAAATTAACTTCATCTGGGCTTAAACAAAGAGAGGAGAGCATGTAAACAAAGGTTTGCTAGAACACTGAATTATCTGCAATATGGTACATGAAAGAGGAAAAATCCAAAACAAGCTAAGAAGTAGAATAATAAAGATTGCATTGACTTACTTCCAAGTTCATAACTGAGTATGGCACCTTTATCCTGATGGATTTCAAACATCTGACCATTCTGGGATTTAGTTTAAACTCTTCTGACAGTCCCTAACAGCACTATTTTTTTTTTATGCATTGGAAACCTGCAGCCACCTCTAAGCTGGCATACATAACTGCTCCACATTGGATATTATATGACTCACTAATTCAGTTTTACTTTTATAGGTAATTAAGAGAAATTCTAAGGGTGGACCTTTAGGGAAACATATCTTTTTCTTCAAACCTAGACTAGTAATTTTACAAATAGTAAAACTGATGAATTCCCCAAATATTTAGTTAACATTCTGGGATATATGAAGCTCATGTATCAAGCAAAATTCTGGTTCACAATATGCTGAGAGATAACTATCTGGTCTCCAAAAGGTAAGGGCAGACAAAATATAAAGTCACACCAAATTATAGAGGAAATGGGTTGGAGATCCCTAGTTTACTTCCTCATCATTTCAGTGAAATTACTTCTTACAGAAGCAAACATCCCAAAATCAAAGCAAGCAAAGGATATTAAACGGGCAGACAGTGCTTATTTGGCCATAAGAAACTTACAGTGTTATGAACAATGTTGTCACTACAAACAGGTTGGCAGTCTGATGGGACCAGTAGTATCGTTTCTTAGTGAAACAAACTAACAAACAAATAAGCAAAAGAGCCTTGAGCAATGGTTCTTTCATAAGTTGAGATATAAACTTACATGAAATAACATTGTTCTATTACAATCTAACCTTTTACATATCTGACTTTGCAAATAAATCTCATATATTACTTGTTTTCAGACATGGCTACTTTCTAAACTAGATTTAGGTTTACACCTAGTCATAGAGGTAGAACCTGTTTTTAAATCATAGTTAATCTTTCTTAAAAATTATTATTGAAATAAATTCTCATTAAAAAATCCTTCAAGAGAAGATCAAAGGAAATATTTACAAAGCAGAGGCAGCATGACATGGTAGAGAGTGAACAGATTTTGGAATCAGACAGACCAGGGTTTAAATCTCAGTTCTGTCACTTACTGACATTATAATCTTGAGCAAATTTATTTTTGTATAAAACAAGGGCCAGAACAGCTACCCCAGAAATTTCCAGAAATAAGGACAATGTAAGAATCCTGTATGTTGAGCACAGGCCCATGGAACTTTCTCAATAAGTCACAGTTCTTCTTTCTCTCCTTCCTCCTCTCCTCCTCCTCCATCACCTTCTTCTTCCTATTATTATTCATTATCACAAGAGTGTGTCCAGCACTGGATGAACATGAAAAGATGCTCTATATGGTGCTGTGGAAAGAGGACTAGACTGGGAGTCGAGGGGCCTGTGTGTTCTGAGGAAGGTCAATTCCTCCTTTTGGGTCCCAGCTGAGGAAGAATGCGTGAAGGTGACATAAGAATTTATTTGTTCAAGAGCTTAAAGCTCAAAAGTGATTTTATAGCCTGAGTCAGTCAGGAGCTCTTGAGTTCCATGATCAACTGCTGTCTTTTTCTTTTTTTCCTCTTTTTTTTTTTGAGATGGGGTCTCCCTCTGTCACCCAGGATAGAGTGCAGTGGAATGATCCTAGCTCACTGCAACCTCAAACTCCTGGGCTGAAGTGATCCTCCTGACTCAGTGTCCTGAGTAGCTAGGACTATAGGTGTGCACCACCACGTCCGGCTAATTTTTAAATTTTTTTGTAGAGACGAGGTCTTGCTATGTTGCCCAGGATGATCTTGAACTCCTGGCTTTAAGCGATCCTCCCACCTCCTTCTCCCAACGTGCTAGGATTACAGGCATGTGCCACCGTGCCCAGCCAAGTGCTCTCTTTTTAGTGAGGGACAGGGTACCAGGACTGTAGCCTGGGGTAGCTGCTGTTGCTAATCAAACTTACCAAGCTTGGGACAGATAACTCACCGTGCTTGGGATAGTTACCCAATATTTTGGGGGCTTTGTCAGGATTTTCTGATCTATCTGATTTATCAAAAGTGGGTTTATCAAGAGTGGATGCAGAAAATTTCCCCCTGGATCATTAAACTTTTTCTTAGACATCTTAGATTGATTAACCAGGAAGGAACGGGCAGTAGTTTTCAAATTGTGGAAAACTTGGGTACAGGGTGGGTTGGGGCGGGGAAGAGGATTTAAATTTGAATCCTTCTATTTTTGCATCAATGTGAGTAATTCTGTTTTAAATTGTTTTTACATATTTGCTTTATTTGAATCCAGACTTTGATGGTTAAAAAGTGTAAAAAGCTAAGGGACGTTTTGAATTCTTTCAGATGTCTGCTTCTATTGACTGTGCATGCTCTCTGGAAATTAATAAAGAAGAAAGCACAGTGAGATGCACTCTCTAAAAACTTTATCAGTAGACTGGGCGTGGGCCACACCAAATTGGACCCAGAGACGACAGTGAGACAGGTATGGGGCTGAGGCTGGAACAGAACATCCCGAGGATACACGGAGCCCTGTCTTGTTGCTGTGACTGAGGATCCCCAACACGTGGGATCAGGGGAGCTGAGGAAGACTTCTGTCAGAGTACCACCACCTCCCCACCCCTCTTCACGACCAGGGGGCCCGAGGAAGGCCAGTTAACCTCTCCAGACCTCTGGTTCCTCATCTGTAAACTGATAGTTTTGGACCAGTCTTCCCTGCCAGATAATATAAAATAGCTACTAGAAAGCAGGGGAAAGGAGAGAGGAGGAAGAAAAGGGGAGGGGGAGGATTGTTGAGCCCAAATCTCTCTTGCCAAGGAGGGCACGGGGGGGAGGAGAAGGAGCAGAGAAGGGGGTATATTAGCCTCCCATATCCAATTTCTAAGGTTCCCTCAGTGAGATCAGTGAAGGAAGACATGAAGGTCTTGCCCAGCAGGGGTGCAGTCTTGCAGGGAGAGCCATAGCCTGCCCTGGGGGATTTGGAGGTGTTGCTGATGGTGGGGTCTGGGAGGCAAGACAGAAGGCAGGCTGGTCAGGGAAAGGGCAGCTTGGAGGAGAAATGGGGAATAAGTTTCAAATTTCCCATCCTGGAATAGCTACAGGAATTGGTTTTCTAGATTTACAAATGGAATCTAATAAATAACAGTTGGCTTTGGAATTTTTTTTTTAAAGCAGCGTGAAAGTCAAAGTACATATTTTTAAAGAAGCATGAAAGTTCAGATGAGACACTTTTGATTGATTGTTCAGTTCATGAGATCATCTGGCATGAAATACAATGTTTCTTTTTCCATACGGCGATTGCATAAGTCAAATATGGGAAAGCGATCTACACGATAATTTTCGGCCGATGGATCTGATTTTTCATAAGCCTCACCGCATACTCCTCACAGAGAGCTGTTGTTTCTGGTGGATTTGTTTCACCTCCTTTGTGAAAGCCTTAGAGAGAAGGCAGTAAGCAGGAAAATCAGCTATTTATAGGCATTTTTGACTAAAAGTGTCTGCTCAGCGTGCCATGGAATATTTCCAAGAGGTGGGAGAACAGGAAACTATCTAAAATCAACTAGAAGGCTGGAGGAGTGTTATGGGGGAAGGATTCTACATGGGAGTCATTTTCAGAAAGCTCAGATTTCATTTGCAAACAAATGACAGTTACTTTCACTGACACCCCCTGAGTTACAGATAAGCCAGCTAAACTTTTACTAGTTAAGGAGAGGAGAAAAAAGACAATTTTTCCAAGAATTACAGGTAGTTGAGATCCCTTAAAAGACTTTAAAAGGTAAAGTCCTGTATAAATAAGCCTCTCTCCATGCTTATTTACCGCTGAAGGGGTTGCCAGCCAGATGGATGTGGCCCGTGGAAGAACTTGGGTTAGCAGATGGCATTCTAAGTGTGGACTGCAGGCCCTGGGTGACCTGAAAGGGCCCCACCGTGCCTATAGGAGGGTCTTTATCCTCACTGATTTCCACTTTGATAACTAAAAAAGGGCAAGAGTATTTTCTCAAGTTTTCATAATTGAGAGACATAATTTCATTAAATGTAGCCCACTCTTCCTGGGAATTCTGATGGGTTTTGTTTTCGTTGTTTTGGTGGCCATGGGGAAGCACGTGAGATGGGATGTCTTTAGACTGCCAAAAGCCATATGGTTCACAGAAAAAGTCTGATCTTTCAATGGTTCTGTGGAGAAGAGGTCCTGAGAGAGATCTGGCTTCAGTGTTCACTTGTTCTTTTGAATTTCTACAGCCTTATAAGAATGACACCTAGCATCAGAGCATCGGGACGATTTGTTAGGGACTAAGAGTGATGGCTGGGAGCCTCTGCTCACCTTCTAGCACACAGGGCAAAGAAGCCTTACACCTACACTGTGATTAAGACCTGCTGCCATCCTGCCTTGATAGGGCTTTCCTTTACCAAAGAATCGGACATGTTCATCCCACCCCTAGTTTAATGAAAATTAGATCAAGCAAAATATAAAGGAAAAAGTGGTCTGGTACATGAAACACATGGAGAAGAGATAAAGCATGTTAACAGTGTTAACATTTGAGGATTATAAACTCAAAACATTTTCACATTATATTTTTCATTTATTTCCCAAATTTGAAATTAAACTTTTTTTCTAAGACCGAAAGCAAACACAATCGTATCATTATGCCCATTTTACAGATAGATACGGAAGTACTAAGTAGAGAGAACCCCAAGTCATGTAGGAAGTCAGCATTAATAGTGAAGCTCATAGATCATCTGAAGCTCATGTTTTCATCTATTACACTCTACTGCCCCCTTCAGTAAATAAAATGAGAAATTAAGCCTTATAATTCCCTAGAATTGGTTTACTTAAAGTGTGATCCTTGGATTGATTTCTATCGGAATCATCCCATCATCTATGAAATTGGAATCTCTTGGGTTAATGCCAGAAATTCTTATGTTATAGACACTCGCAAAGTGATTCTTGTGCACTAAAGTTAAGGTACCCCTAAATATTCAATGATAGAACAAGTGGCCACATACATACATGATTCTATACAGGCATGCATGTGATATTATCATGCTCATGTTTACCCATATTGATACCACTTTATCATGTTTCATGTAGCATTTCCAACTTTAGAGATAGATCTTCCCAATCACTTACTTTTTAGTTTTGGGTGCAACAACCAAGAGATTAACCTGGAGTGTCTCCTATGCACTATTCCTTTCAGATTCTCTGGAGTTTCCCCAATTTAATATATTCAGTACCATGGTCCCATTGTCACAATGCATACTGTCCTACATGGCACACCATATATATAATATATGTATTAATTTTGGCCTTTGAAAATACGGTTGCAGCTATGTTAATTTTTATCCTAGGAAAGGGAGGTGAGGGATTCTGGCTCCCAAGAGAGTGGAACATACCAGAAAGAAGCATGCTGTCTTCAAAATCCAGACCCAGGGCTCTGAGTGAAGTGCCTAAGATCACATATCCAAACAGGGATCAGTTCTGCTCCATGCATCCTCCTTTGGTACATGGTTTACTCATAATGAAACCATCGGGATGCAGGAAGGACTCATCCAAAACAGACGAAACATACCCATTTCTTTTCTTTTCTTTTTTTTTTAAAGAATTTAAAGAAACTCCCCTGCCCTTTGTAACCACAGAATTACAAATTTCAGGTAATTATTTAGTTAACAATTCTCTTTATCTTTTATGAGACTTCTGAGCCACAAACTTGCTTCAAATCTAACTTTCAGATAATTTCTGTCCTCCCTTTGCCTCCTTGTGTCTTGGCCCTGCCTTAAAAGGATATTGCAAGAATGGATGAGCTAGTCTCTGAAAAGAACCTTAAAGGTTTTCACAGATTAGGACGTAATGGCAGCTGAACTGCACAGGTAGCTGGGCAGTGAGCCGGCTAGTGCCAATCTCTGCTGCCGAGTTGACTGACCTTATCCAGGTATTTCCTTAGGGCTTATCTCTCTTATTTTTAAAAAGAGTAAATTAGATTACATAATTTCAAAGTCTTCTTTCATAAGGTGATTATTAGATGGAAAATAGGTAGGCAGATACAGTGTCTACATTGCAGGGAGAAGATTGTGAATGGGAAGCTACACCAAATGACCTTCCAATGAGGAGGTTTTATTATTCTAAAACTGTCATTTTTGGGGGAAAAAACCCTTGCCTGGTTCTGTAATTACACACCTTAAGATTTTAGTCTTGGAGAGTTAAATCAGGGACGAGTTAGACAATCCTGCAGGTATATATTAAATTGTGGTTAAAAAAATAAGGGGAGGCACAAGTCATTTCCTTCCATGGTTGTTGGATGTCTCTTTGCATTAAGGGGACTACAACCTGCTTTATTCTCTCACCAGGGAAGCAGGATACCCCTAACTAGCCTACACTAATGGTCGAAAGTGAAGTTCAATATAATCATTGGAAAAGCAAAGTAATACATTTTGTACTGGGGTCTGTGAAAAATCTGTTTCTCTACTTCTGAGTCATTCCTCTTCCGTGGACTTTCTGAAGTGGTACATTGAAAATGGATATGATTTCATGAATCAGAGATCAAGGACAGCATATGTATAAATGCATATTTTAGAAGTATGGTTGTAGGAATGCCCCTGCAGATGGAAGGTGTACATATGCACCTGTACACAGTAACCCCAGGCTCACATAATTCTACGTCAATAGACTGTTCTGTGATATCATGAGGCTGATTTCTGTGGAAAGTTTCCTGATTCTGTGAGAACAATAAGTAGAAACTCCAATTGGTAGAGAACAGTGACTTAATGTATACAAAAGAAAAGACCTCATTTGCAAATGTAATTAGAGGTCTCTTTATCTTAGAAATGGAAACAAAGCAAGGCATATTAATAAACTTAGCAAATAAAAAAAATTTTAAAAGTAACAAGCAGGTTAATAACAAGATCTTGTTCACTCTTCCTCCTTGTGTTTCTAGCTTAATGTGTAAACAGTAAAATTATATGTCACTGTAACAAGCAGGTTAGGATAGATTGGTATAACTACATTTTCATTGAATTTCTGCTTTTTGACATATACTAGCTCCAGTTAAGAATTTAGGAAAACACTTAAATAAGTGTTTAACAGAACACTTTAAGAAAATAAAATAAAAAAAAAATTCTCCCTGTGCAATAATTCACTGAGAGAGATTGTTACCTTCGAGCCTAAAACCAAAATGGTGAAAACCATAATCTAATTACAAATCAAAATCAGTTTGGCAATAGTGCATATATTTTTTAGTGGTCCCTAAGAAACCTGAAACAAACGACCAATGTGTTCTAGCATTCACAAATCACTGTGTAAAATCATGTAATGCCATGATCTCAAATGGGCCAGAGATTATGGATGAATCTTTCTCTTGAAGAACGGTGAATGATTACCTTGATTTACTGCCTTTACTTTGCAATCAAGCCAACTGTCCTCTAGGAAAATGGAGAAAGGGGAAATAAAGTAAACTGGCCACTGAGAGATCAATCCAAGGCTACTTTTTCTCTTACTTGTTATTAACCAAAGTTATACCTTCAATTAGTGGATTAGAATCCCGTGAGATCAGAAAGTATATGTTACATGCAGAAACCTCTGACTGTGGCTAACCAAGCACTTTCGGTGTTGCTGAAAATGTCTTTAAAACAATGAAACCTCAGGCCAAGAATAATAAAGTTTCTTTAACAACTTCCAAGAGTGCTTTCCTATTTATTTTTGATCTTCTCTTTACTAGCACCCCCCAGTCTTTCTGGACCCTGCTTTCTATAGTGTTTCATCAATTGTCTTTTTCCCTGTATTAATTGTATGTGGGTAATATCAAGAATTATAGAGAATCAAAGTGAGAGAGAGAGAGGAGAAAATATCACTAGGAATCTGCTGCCGATCACTGATTCCACATTCAAAGTTAGCACCAGGCTGGCGTAATCTCATCTTTCTATCAATGAAGAGGGACATCTCTACCAAGATCAGTGAAAAATAGGGAGAAGATTGTGCAAGCCAAATAGGAAATGCATTCAAAAACCCTGACATTCACTTGCTGGATTATTAAGGCAATTTAAATTAAAAATAAAGAAAATCATCAATTAATGTGGTTGGTGGGGTTTTAGAAAACGGCAGCAAGGAAACATCGCAGTAGCTAAAGTCATCAGCAGAACTGTTCAACACTTTCATAAATTTCACGTAAAGTGGTGTTCATGGAATTAATAGAATTCAAATTATTCTAACACAAGAGGAAGGAAAAACTCAGCTAGGGAAAGAAAACTCCCACTGGGAAAAGATGGAAATAATCTTGAACAGAATTTTGAAAAATAATTATACCTGCATTAAAAAATCCTGGGTTGGTACTTGCCATGAGTGCTTCCTCAGTGATCTTTTGTGGAGCCTTATTTAAACAACAGAACCTCTGTGCGGCCCCCCCCCAAAAAAAGAGCAATCACCCAGAAATTTTAATTTTGCAAAGGAATAGTAAGTATTCAGGATTCTTGTCCTGGAAAATGACCGATCACATTTCAGTCACCAGCCACATAATGTCCTCTAACAGCACCTAGCAGATAGGGAGATCATGTGTCAATTAAAGATTTTATGAAGCCTCTGTTGAGACACAGATTTGTAGGTATTTGATGTCTCGACCTATTTTTTACCATCTGTACATACATTAGTTTGTTAGCTCTTTCAGTCTTACTAGCCATTATTTAGAGGAGAAATAAAATCACAAATACTACCCTTCCTCCTCCCACCACAAAAACCACCCAAACCAACAACACACTACCATCAAATACAAAGTAATAAAAGAGTTATACCCAAACCTGGTCAGTCCTCCCATTTCTTGAAACTTGCACACAAACCGAAGAAACCCACTCAGCCTTAAAAAGGTCGATCATTTTGGTCTCCTAAAATTTCATCCCTGGGAGTGCTTTCTTTCCCGGTTTCTGTCTTGCTCTCTCTCGCTCCCTCTCTCTCTGTCTCTCTCTCTCTACTTCTACCGGAGAGCGTTTTGTTTCCCTTTTCCTGTTTCTGCTGCTGGGTAAATGCAAAATACACGATTTGAAGGGATTTTTCTTTTAGGTTAACAGTTGGAAATCTAAAATCTTGCTTTTCTGAATGGCTTTATATGCCAGTCACTCAATACATAACGTTTGCATAAAGAGGCATATACAGAATCAAGAATTCTGCTTTCATAAAGCAGAAACAAAACAACAAAAACCACCTTTTACTCCATCTCTGAACCTCTTCCTATTTTATTTATTTAACTATTAAGCACTTACCCTGAGATGTGCCATAAATGCTTTATTCCAAATGTATAAGAGCCAACCACATCTCAACTGAGAATTAAACAGTTTTAATGTCTTCAAATCCATGTTCCTGCTCCCAACCCTAATACAGACAGTCACTGGCAGCGGTACAATAGTTCTAAACAGCAGACATCTGATTCTTGACATTTAAAAATAACAATATTGGAAAAAAAGGGAGTCTTTTTTTTATTAACTACAAACAGCTTGTGAGTGAGCACATATCACCAATTGACTGTATTAACTGAAACTTGCAATGACTTTCAAGCTACAGTATTTGATTTCTAAATCAATGTCAGGCAGAGTCTAAATATCTATAGACCTCTATAGACCCATGATTTTCTATAGATTCATGGCCATAGCTTAAATTAAGTTAATTCTAAGTGATAATTCTGCAAAGAGAGAATCAGAAGTTTGCTAGTATTTAGATTCTACTATTGGTGAATATTAATTTAATCTATGTTAGTCTTGAATCAAATTAGGGACATAATTGGTCATTTCATTGCTAGTCTAATTTAATATTCATGCCTTAATTGCATGCACCTATATGAGGTCAAATGCACACATGCAATTGCTACAGAATAAATCAAGTAATAAAATAAAAAATGCATTTATTTCTATTTCTGAAGCATATTTGGCATTAGACAGATCTGGGGTCCAGTGTTAGCTTTCCCACTAACAATCTATGTGTTTCTAGGCAAATGATTTAATCTTTTGTGCCTCAGTTTTGTTGTTTATAAAACTAAGGTAAATAGTAATATTTTACAAAGGTGTTTCAAGTACTAAATGAGATACTTATGGTTTCTGGCATATACTCGATATTTGATACGTGCTGCTTCCTCCCTCTGCTTTGTATTTGGTGAGGGTAGAGACTGGGCATGGTAAATGGAAAGAATACAGACCTTGAAGGCAGACAAATCAGTCTCAACCCACCATGTCACCAGATACTAGCTGCGTGTCCTTGGGCAAGTGACTTAACCTCATTCACTAAATCTCAGTTTCTTCAACTGTAAAATGCCTCTGGAGTTTTAAAGAGCAGATTAGATAACATTTGAAAAACATCTACTTTTAGTAGGCATTTGTAAAATGAGTCCCAGGCCTTTCAACTTTTGAAAACTGCTCTAATTAGTACTCTGACATATGTAACTTATGAATTTAAAAATGTGGACTGACAGACGAGGTGCCTAATTTTCTAGCAGAAGGAGGAGGCCCAGAGAGCTGAAAGGATGGCTGCAGGTCATGTCACTAGTTAGTGGCAAGTAGGGACTAGGATGCTAGTAGACTGGTAGAACAGTGCTTTCCCCAGTAAACCTTATAATATTGAAGAGAAACACATTTGTAAATCCAGCTTCAAAATTAGTTGGTGATTAAGGCAATATAACTAAAAAAAGAACAACAACAAAGAAACCCTCTCTGTTTCCCCAAATTTGCTTGTAAGAATGAGCTTATAAATGAAATTATTCCATGGGCACTGGCTGGAGCTGGCTAACCCTATCTTCCTGAGGAGAAAGTCCACAGGATGGCAGATTCCCTCTCCATTTCCTAAGAGAGCAGGAGCCAGTTCTCAGGATTTTCTGTTGTCCTCCTTCCCCAGGTGAATGTACAGCTCTTTCTTCTCTTTCTTTACAGAATCTCTTCAGCTTCAGCATACTGACTTGGAAGAGCACAGTGCTCTACATTTAGTTCATTTACTAACACACTACCTCTCCACGTTGGAATGCAGAATGTTTTTTTCTTTTAGTTTGAAAGTCTTCCATAGAATGAGGACTCAATAAATGTCAATACCTATTAAATAAGATGTGACTTAGAGTTCAGTTTACATTTAAAGAGTTGAAGTAGTTTGGGATAATTATTGCCCAATGCAGGCTAGAAAATGTTTAATTTTTTTATCCTCTCAATAATTTCAGAATTAAAAACAAAGGAGCTTTGGATATCAAAGTCAGATTAGCTATTACTCTGGGGAAGAAGGGAAGTAAAATGGGATTGAAGAAAGTACATGTGGGATCCATTATAATTAATGTTTTATTTCTCTAGTTGGATGATGTATAAATGAGTGTTTGTTTTATTTTAGTTTTTTCTTTATACCTTTCTGTAAGCCTCAAATGTTTCGCTAAAAAGAAGCTGGCTTAAAGAAGGCAAATAATTTGAAAAGAGAATTTCCAAGTCTTTATAATACGAGATACATTAATGCGACTACACTAAATCCTACACTTAAAACCTTAAGATTTCATTCTCATTTTACTGAAGAACTTTCATAATAATATGTTTACTTTAGAGATTTTATTTTCTTCTTGCTCATCATTTTCATGCCCTTGATTCCCCAGTTGTGGTGGGGCATAGTGGAAAGAGCTTGGCTTTGGTATCAAACAGATCTAAGTCTAAATCTCAGTTCTACAACTCCCAGGTCGTGGGGCTTTAAATCATGTGATAAAATACAGTATTATTACATCCAGTAATCTCAGGATTATTATGAAGATTAAGTGAAACAACAAAAGTGAGAACATTTCCTACAACATCTGGTACATAGTACATTTTCAATTAACATCAGTTTCCTTCTTTCTTTCCCTACCCTTCTACTTTTCCCCTCTATTTGAAATTTTGACTTCAAAAAGGTATAAAAGGAAAGAAAAATGAATTCAAGGTAGGAAGAATGTAAGCAATTATGCAATCATAATGAAAGAATTTCATAACTAACAAAGGCTGGTGCTAGATCCATATATAGCATACTTCTTTAAAGCATCTGATACTTATCTAATCTCTCCATTACTTATTTAAGTACAGGGTTCAAAAAAATTTATTTTGTTTTTCTGCTAGTCATAGGACCTTCATAGACAAAATGTGTTCTCTTCTGGGGCTTCTATCTCCTTACTCATCCTTTCTTCAAGACAGATGTTCCTTATCAAAATACTTTACTTTCAGCAGCGAATGAGCTTTATGTGCTTAAAGAACTTCCAGAGCTTTTAGTTGCAACCCTCATAATGGTCACTTTTATAAATTAAGAGGTGGGTTCTAGTCCCACCTCTGCCACATGCTAAGAGTGTAACCCACTAAATCTTTACCTTTCTTTGAGTTTACTTTTTCATATGCTAAGTGGATTAAATGATCCCTTTAGCTCTAAAATTGTTTCAGTTTTTGATGACTTATTAATGCCTGTAGTAACCTTACAGGAAATTAGGCAATGTCACCTTCAGTGGGAAATACTGACCATGTAATTATGTGTTGTTTGTAAAAACTATTCACATGCTGGTGGCTTCTTCTGCACTCCAGGCACCGGCTCTGGCATTGTCCTTGCCTAGGGGACTGCCAGCTTGGAGTATTCTCAGGGCTTGGTGGAGGCACTCCCCAGGGAGCAAAAAGATGAACTTCTCAGTGAAAGAAGTTTTCATTTTTCTTTGCATTTCTTCTTAAGATGGGAGTGGGTATGTCATACTTTTATAGCCCAATAAAAACTTAAAAAAAAAAGGGTGAGGAGAGCAGAAGAGAACAGAGAAAAAGACACTCTGAAAAGGAAAAAGATGGGGGTCATTCTTGTGGAAGTTTGTGTCTTGGGAAAAATTACGGTACTAGAGCAAGGAGGTGGGGAAGAAAAAGACCTTCCTCTGTATTTTTATCCAGGGGTCAGCTGGTTTCAGTGAACTAGAGGGCAGCAGAGAGACTATGCAGAGACAGTGGAGGGGAAGGGCAGCGTGCCTTGGGTCTGTATGCGTGTGGGTTTTACACGCTGACATTAATTGTATTTTACTGCTCTGATCCCTCATTTTCCTCCCCTTCCCTGTTGTCCCGGGTCTCTGCAGCTGTGCTTGTCAGGTCTCAAACTGGCTTGCTGTCCACCTCCTCAGGGCACAGGGCTCATCCTGATTTGCTATGCTCTGGGGGTGGGGGCTCAGCTGGGGGCACGGTTAGTGATGGGGATGGGGATGACCATGCAGGCTTCAAACTAATAGCTTCAGGCAGGATTTTACAGTTAAAAAAATCCTGAATAGATCTAATGAAACTCTTTCCAAAATTGAAAAGATCACTGTTTACTTTTGGGGAAAAAAAGGCGGATTTATTTTAAAATTCTGTGTAGACCTTTCCTCTCCTTCCCATCCTATGATCCCTCAGGCAAAAGAGGAACACAACCCGTTAATAACTCCTTGCCTTTAGGTAGGCGTGCTTTTCAAAGCACTTGTATATCTAGCATCTTAAGATAACTGGATGAACTTGGTAGCATTTGTGTCCTTGCATTTTCCTGACAGGAGCACTTAGCCACAGAAATGCTAAATGATTTGCTCAGATTCACACAGACAATTCATAAAAGAGCCAAGACTAGAAGCCAGGGGAAAAGACCACACAATCAAGTCAGGTAGTATTTCTAAGCATCCATCACTCGACAGAAATGGTACCTGCAGGTACTGGCAGGAACGTTCTTGTTGACACGACTCAGACTTCACCATGGCCTGGTCCATGTTGACCGAGGCCTTCTGGTAAACCTCCCGGGCTCGGCTCACGGTGAGCGTGGAGGACCAGGCGCTCTTCTTCAGCAGCGGGGCGTCCAGGTTGACCGGCAGGTTGGCGCAGGTGGAGCACTTGACGTCGTTGTTACTCCGGGAGGCCTTCACCGCCTGCTCGCTGATGGTGTTGTAGGCCTCCATGAAGTACTGCGAGGCCGAGCGGTCGGGGCACCTGCCCATGGTCATCACGCCCGAGGGGGCGTGGTAGATGCACATGTCGCCGTCCAGGTTGTCGTCGGAGCTCCACCAGCCCGGGGAGGCGCTGGCGCGGGGCTTGGGCTCTGCGCGCCGCTCCTTGCTCTTGCTGCGCTTGCCATATCTCACCGTCTGCGTCTCGTCGGGGCTGGCCTTGCCCCCGTTGACGCTGCCCTTGGACGGCCCCTCCAGGGAGTGCGACTTGGTGAAGAGTTTCTGCACCGAGTGCACCAGGTGCCGGATGCGGCCGGGGCTGTCGCTGCGGTGCTCGACGGCCGTGCGCTTGTACTGCAGCGTGTGGTAGCCATCCCGGTTGAGCGGCAGCTGCCTCTCAAACTGGTCCAGCAGGTTGGCGGGGATGCGATTCGCCTTGGTGGCCAGGGTGCGGGGCACCAGGGCGCACTCGTCCTTCAGCTCCTGCTGCGAGGTGTAGTGCCTGCGGGGGAAGGTGCTGCTGGCCAGCGGGTCGCTGAAGGGGCCCACGCACTCGGCCTGGAAGGAGTTCCGCTGGGTGTAGTAAGGGTGGTCGGCGGGGTGGTGCTCCACCGGGCTCAGCAGGTACGGCTTGCGGTCTGAGTGGTGCGACAGCGAGTCACAGGCAGAATCGCAGGTGACCCCGTGGTGATGGCTGCGGCTGCCCGATAACCCTTTCATTGCTGACGGGAAGCAACCGCCGGGGTCATGGACCCCCGGGAGTTAGGTTCCAGACCCGTCTTGGGCAAAAACCTGGGGGAATGAAGAGGAGGGGAAAATCGTTAATACTTCCCTTGGAAAATAGATGTTGCTCTCTTTTGAGGGTGCTATTTGTTGCTGTGTTTGTTTTCTGGCAGGAGAACTTATTACGGTCCCTTAAAACAGCTTGAATGCATTGTTGGAAGAGCTCTGTCCTGTCTATGGGGTGGAAACCGCCGACTTCAAAGCCATAGGGAGAGAAGACAGGGGTGAAAGCTAGAAAACTTGGAAAGGGAAACCATAAAACATGCAAATTAAAAAAATACATTTGAAAGTGTAATTCCCCCTCCCTCTGTGATTCTAATAACTGGGTGTATCTTTCCCTTGCTTCTTTGGTTTTCTGCACCACATGTTAATTGTTAAAGATTGCACCTGGGAAGGGCTCAGTTCCCCTGAGAAACCTTTGCTGAGACCACTCACAGAGAGAATCAGTTCCTCTCTTGTGCTCGCCAGAACCTACAGAATCGTTTGCTTCCAGTTTAAGCTCTTTGCAGGCCAGCCTGCCTCTGAGTCACCATTAAGTCCCCCTACCTAGTGTGAAGCCAGCCAGGTAAACTATGTAAGTGCGTGCTCCATAAATGTGAATGAAAATGTGAGTGGAAAAACAAGATGAATAAGAGAAGCCGGTGGCACCTTATTTCTTTAGGATTTATCCTTCTATCTTCTGCTACATGTTTCCTTTAGAATTCTGTAGGAGCAACTGCAGCACACAAAAAATCCCTTTGGGCTAATCAGAGCTGAAAAAAGTAAAGGTATGGCAAATAAATCAGAGATGTAGAGAAAATTTGCCCATGTATTTCTTTCCTTTTTGAGACAGGGTCTTGCTCTGCTGCCCTGGCTAGAATGCAGTGGTGTCATCATAGCTCACTGCAACCTCAAATTCCTGGGCTCAAGCGATCCTCCTGCGTCAGCCTCCTGAGTAGCTGGGACTACAGGTGAGCACCACCATGCTTGGCTAATTTTTCTATTTTTTGTAGAAATGGGGTATTGCTATGTTGCTCAGGCTGGTTTTGAACTCCTGGCCTCAAGCTATACTCCCACCTCGGCCTCCCAAAGTGCTAGGATTGTAGGCATGAGCCACTGTACCCAGCTTTGCCCAGGTGTCTCTGTCATCCCAGGATCAAGGGCTTCCTCTAAACAAACTGAGAACAGATGAAGAACAAATAAGTTTGAATTGGCTAATTTGAGAATCATGTAACTCCTCTTCCTGGTTTAAGGTTTCTGGTTAAATGTTCACAGGTGATGGCAAAATGACTAAAGGAAAGGCCCTTGAAAAGTTCCTGAGGACATGAGTGAAGGACGCTGGGCCTAATGGTCAGCTCAGCCACAGGGAGAAGTCACTCCTGCAGATCTCACGTGGGGGTAACTCACTCCATTTCCAAGATCAGATCTTCCCCAAGCTTTAGTAACAGAGACTGCTGTTCCACCAGGGCAGAGTATTTTCTTTAGACTCTAACACAGTGTTAGAGCCAGTACCTGACCAAGTTCCTACTGACAGGCTGATTTTTTCTTAAAGCTCCCTACATTACAAAAATTGTCATATGAAGAGTTGTCCTCAAAAGCCAATGTGACTTTCCAAAATATCACAAATGTCATTTCAGACATTCAGAGAGGGAGTGATAAATAGTTTAATTAAAAATCAAACCAAAATAAGACACCCATACTTGGCCTCATGAAGAAAGACATGGATTTTTGAGAGGTCAGGTCTTGCCTGTTCCATGGGACATACTGCATCTGAGAGCTCATGACAATGTTGACAATCTCAATTCCTGATTTATGAAGCTCCTTTCTTCCTCCTGCCTCCCAGCTTCTGGATTAATGGTTCAAGACAACTGATGGGAGATTTTAATCAGTGGAGTCATTCGAAATTGGTTTCTCTACTAAATTATGAGCTCCTTGAGGGTAGAGACTAAGTTTCACCCACCCAGTACCTAGCAAAGTTCCATCCCAGCCAACGGTGGGAACTTGGTAAAATATTTATTCAGTGACTTAATGCATTAATGCAAAATTTCTCAAAGTGGTTCACACTGTGACTCAAGTAGCATCTGTTTAGTGAAAACATGACTGTGTGGAAGGGCCATGCCAGGCCAAGGAAGGCTGCCCAAGAGTCAGGGGGGACCATTCCATGGGCATTCCAGGGACCAGTGGTTTCAGAGTTAAGCAGCAAGCAGGCAGGCACATGCTCCTTCTGCATGCATTCACCTTCAACTTCTGACTCTCCACAACCCAATGAAGAGTATCACACCTTTTGCAGTCTACCTGCCCGGAAGTTAAGTCTGGGGAGTGTGCCTGACCTGATGACCACAGGATGCCTAGACAGAGGACGATCTGCCTGGTGGAGAGAGAGAAACTGATACCCAAAGAGACAAAAAGGAACCCAGGACTCATGAGACCTGTGGATAAGGAAGAAACTATAAGTAAAAACTTGCCCGCTGAAAAGAGACTAATGAAAACGAAAAGCCTTGGTACTGCTTTGTATGAAATTATGATCCTAAGAGTGGCAAGGAAGGATTTAAGAGGGTTAAATGTGTTCATTTTAGCAAAACTGTGGCACAAACTAATTTGATGGAAAAATTCATTGCATCAGGAAGTCTCTCTCTGTAAACCAGGTCCCACTGAAGATATTTTTGCCTCTCAAATATGAACTTAAAAATAAAAAACAAAGACAATAATCCATTAGGATTATAATCACATAATAAATCTTGTGATTACACATAATAGAATCTCAATATATAAAATAATATGGGATAATGCTTCAAATTTTTCTTCTTAAGCAGCTGGGTTTTGGGTAGATATTTTCTGCTAAATAAAATGTGAAACTGGCGAGAGCTGAAAACATGAATTATACATATTTCCTCTAAAATGTACAAGATTATTTTAATCAGGTATTCAGTATTTAATTATCTTTAATATGTGAGTAGCATTTCATGTAAGATGATGTTATCTGAGGACAAGCAGAGCAAATGAAGAGCCTTTTTAAGGCCACTAATGATGAATTAAGTTAAATGATGTAACCAATGATAACTTCTGTAAATTAGACAGACACAGTGTGATTTTTACTAAAATTTAAGTGGACTATTTTCAGCATAGTGACAACCACCTATATTTTCTTAGAGGGTAACAAATTGCATCAAGAATAAATAAGTTAAATTTCTTCCTTCTTTACTTAGTATCTGTAAAAGGGATATTGAAATCTTGTTCTTTTTTCTTCATGTTATAACAAATAAGCTCATTAAAAAATGTCAACAAACATTTCCAAATGCTAAATCTATTTGTCTGGTCAAGGCCAAACAAATGACTTAATATCCTGGCCCTTCCTATAAAAAAGTCTTACATTCTCTTTTACCCTCTTGTCATTTCAGAAGGAAAATAGGTCAATTTGTGATGATAAAAGAAAGCAACACATTTGGTGACTTCCTGGTGAGCAGGGGCAGATGACCTAGAACCCTAGTGTTGTTGACAATGGCTGGACAACTGCTGGTGGCGCCTACCCTGGAGGTCCTGCTCTTCGCTCTCTCACTCTTCATTTTCCTCTTGCCTCACTCTCAGACTTCCTTTCCAGCACATTTCTCTCTGTCTTTTTTCGCCCTCCCTTAATTCATGTCTATTAATTATCCATGGGCACCACTTGCTCCCACCTGTGGTGTGACCAACAGCATCATTAGGAAGCATTAACTGAGCACCCGTCACGTGCTCGCTGCTGCAAAGATGACCAAACGCGCGCTGTGAACCCCTAATGGCCAAAGGGCTGACGATGCCTAGAGAGAGACATGACCTAGCCATGAAAACAAGATAAATAAAAATTCCTGTTATTTTATGCATTCTTGGAGGAGGAAGCTGCTAGCCCCTCAGTTAGCTTTTAAGTGACCATAACAATTTCTGAAAATAGAAAGGGAAATTGCCTTTCATGCCTTGTTCTTTGAGCAAGGATAGGGAGTGTGGTCAAGATGCCTTCATGAGGGTTTCTATGACTGCAGTGATTATCTCTAATTTTTCTTGTTCACTGTGACTTCAAAATTACGTTTTGTTGTCCTCCTAAGTTCAATTTTGCCATCAGACCATCTGATTTTTAGCTTAGGGAATTTGTTAACTTTATTGGTGACTATGAGACGAGCTCAGAGTGTGAGATGCACACTGTTTTTCCAGAGTTCTCACACCTGGAGCAGAAGCATTGCTGTCCAGATGATGACTAAAGCAAGAATAATCAAGCACTGTAAAGGAAATTCTCAAGGTAGATAATTTATTAGAACCAAAGAAAAAACAAACCACACAGTCCAAGATGCTGACAAGGGAAAAATAGTCTTGCCAAGCTGGCAAATTTTTATTTCATTTTGATTTCTGTGCATGTCTTTATTTAGAGCTGCTGTTCTTGACTTTTCTTTACACACAGAGAGAAGAGCCAACTGAAGGCCCTCCCCTGTCTTACTTTGCGAGGATTGACAGGCAGGCAATCATGACTTGCTTTAGAAAGAACAACATAGTGGATACTGCCCAGGAAAACAGAGAGCTGTGTTCTGGTTTGGGGAGACATCGGAAAGAGGAAATTTTCATGAAACTTTTCAGAGTCAAGTCACCTTTTTGGCTTCTGTCCACCTGCCTGCAACTTGCCCATGCCAGGTTATAACATTCAGTGGAAGAGAAAGAAAGGATTCTTCTGTTGAAAAGTACAAAGCAGCCCCTGAATAATGACTACATTTTCCAGTCTCACTAGATGTGCACACAGGTGACTAATTCTGACTAATGGGATATAATTGGAAATGACATGTGCAATTTCTGGAAAACATCTCAAAGTGAAGGGCATACCCTTCTTTACCCCTTTCCTGGCTGGGATGCAGCTGTGAGGGCTGGTGAGTAGCTATTTGTGCCAGAGATGGAAGTTAGAGTTTGAGGATGAGAGAAGGGCAGGATAAAGGCACTGGCCACAGTGGAGTGCCACATCAGCCCTGGGCATCCCTCTGTATTTTGTTTATGTGGGAGGAAAATAGACCTTTACCTCGGCTATGCCACTGTTATTTTGCTTTCTGTCATTTTGTGTTCTGACCCTTGCATGTGAACCTATTCCTAAGTGAGATGTGTGATCAGGGCCAAATCACAGACACCGTTGGTGAGCTCTCCTAGGATGCAGGTGTTTTGCAGGTGGTGGTAGTTCATTAGAGGGATTTAAATAAGACAGCAGCATGGTCATACTTGTACTACAGATTCCTCTAGGTGCAGTTAGAGAATAGATGTAGGGGTGGGGAGTAGCAAGAAGATCTAAAAGAAGCAATTACTTCTTGCCAGGAGGGCAGTTCGTGAGAGAATACTGAAAGAGAGGTAACCCCAAAGAAGGTGACAATGTCCTGGCCAGCTGGGGCAGTCTCTCCCGATTCAGACTTCCTTGCCCACACGTGCATGCTCCTACCACAGTTGGAACATGCACGGCACTTTTTCTAGACAGAACAAACTTCTCTGCAATGAGGATGCAGATTTGTTATTAGTCATTTCCCCTCTACTTATAATAAGTCCCAATTCTACAAAGACTGGGATTGATGAACCATATGGATGCTCAACGGGCTGATGATTTTAAATACTTTTTTTTTTTAATAAGGGGAGGGTTCTCGTTAATACACTACTAAACAATGAAGCCACGGCATTTTAGGGTAAAAGTAAACAGAAAACTTAACAGAGGTGAGAATGTGACTTAACATTGCCCAAAGGTCCGCTTTTTGGATGTTTTCTGACCTTATGAATTTGTAGCTGCATAGCATAACTGAGTGCTATTTTCTTTTACTTTTTCAGGCTTTTCTACTTGAACATCTTCATATTTTGTATGATTAAAATTGTAAAAATACTATTAGAGCATCTTTGAATAAGCACAATCTGAAATGCACCAATTATGTTACTCAAAATACAACGTGAAGCCATTTCATAGAAGCAGAATGTATTTCGGCTTGTCATTAACATTAGCTGCTATCCTAATCATCTGCAGTTTGACTTTGTTTGTGAATACCTCCATCAATCAGTCTGCTCCTACAAATAAATGCCTGTGGGGGCATTTCCCTTTCAAAAGACATGGGAAATGTATGAAATATTATATGAAAAACAAAACAAAAACAACAACTCAAACCTTCTCCAATTTGGTCACATTAGGCAGCGCAATTACAATCACCTTTGTCTCCATACAAAGTTTTAAAAAAGTGGTTTCATAACAGTCTTTGAGAATAAAAAGGGGGAGGTGGTGTTCCTTGGGAAATGACTAAAAGATCTTCATTAGTATTGGTGGTTTGAGCAAAATGTTGTAGGACTTAGGAGATGATTTTAATGTGAAGATAATCCAGGCAGTAAATTATAAAATCTCATAACATTATTGTGGTTTGACATAGGTTGAATGTGACTGTGCTGGGACCTTGGAGATGTGTTTCCTGTGGAGTTGTTCTCATTCGGATTTCCAGAAGAGAGTTGGTTATCTCAGCGAAGCCAACAGATGGATTCCCCTGGGACTCAGCTAAGAAATGTGGTCACTTTAACCAGCCAGTGTCTTTCAGGAGGCACCCTATCTTATGGGCTACAACTGATGTCTGCAGAATATTCCCAGAGAAGAGCACAACTATCAGTGTGTACTAACAAATAAAAAAGTTGGGAAAAATTTGCAAGCCACTTATTAATCTAGGAGAAACAAGGAATGATGATAGAATAAAGCTGTTTAATGGATATAAAGACAGCCATGATGGAAGATGGAAGAACACAAAAACAATGACAATCAAAACAACACAACAATACAACTTGAAAAGAAGCAGTGGAAATAGCCTCTGATGAAAACTGAGTTATTTTTATCTACATTGCTCATAACTAGTTGAATAGTCTTGTGAACATGTTCTGGCACATTCTAGACATCCTGTTTCACAGCCAGATTATATATATGTGTGTGTGTGTGTGTGTATATATATATATTTTTTTTTGTTTGTTTGTTTTACCCGAATCAAGTTTTGTCTTATAAATTCTCTTCTTTTAAATGCCATTGCTTTTCTTACCAAGTTTGCTGTACAAATCTATAGGTCATTAAATACGAAATGTCTGATTTTGAATCAAAAGTTTAATTTATTATATCTCAAACAAGAAGCAGTACAATTAATCTAAGTAAGCGCCTAAATTATAGGCAAAGTTTTGCCATCTTAAGGGTAGCTTGTTTATGCCAGCAGCAAAGAAGCCTGGAGAACAAGTGGCGATGAAATCGTGAAAGGCATTTTCCACAGCTTGGTGAGAATTGAACATTTTTCCTTTCAAGAAGTGGTCCAAAGCCTGGAAGAAGTGGTAGTCGGGTGGTACAAGGTCTGGTGAATACAGTGGAAGACAGAGAGTTTCCAAGTCCAGCTGCTGTAGTTTGAGCAGCATTGTTTGTGCGACATAGTGGTTGAACACTGTCTTGCAGGAGGATTGGCCTGTCGCTACTGACCAATCTTGGCTACTTAATCACAAGCATCCTCATCATTTTGTCTAACTGGTTGCAGTAGACATCTGCTGTAATTGATTAACCAGGTTTCATGAAGCTGTAGTGGATAATACCAGTGCTGGACCACCAAACAGACATCATTAACTTTTTTTGATGAATATTCAGTTTTGAATTGTGTTTCACACTTCATCTTTATCCGTCCATTGTGCCAAATGCTTGTGATTGTCAAAAAGAATCCATTTTTCATCACACATAACAATACGGTGTAGAAATGGTTCACCTTTATGTCGTGACAGCAAAGAAAGGCAAGCTTTGAGACGATTTCTCTTCTGATGCTCGTTTAATTCATGTGGAACCCATCTATCCAGCTTCTTTACCTTGCCCATTTGTTTCAAATGATCCAATATTGTTGGAATAGTAATGCCAAACCTTGCTGCTAATTCATGTGTAGGTTGAGAGAGATTCGCTTCCACTATAGCTTTCAGCTCATCATTATCCACCTTGGTCTCAGGTAACCCACGTGGCTCATTTTCAAGATCAAAATCACCAGAACAGAACTTCTAAAACCATGGATGTGCTGTGCGTTCATTAGCCACATCCTTTCCAAACACTTCGTTGATATTTCGAGCTGTCTATGCTGCATTGGTTCCATGATAGAACTCATATTGGAAAATAACACCAATTTTTGACTTATCCATGGTTTCACAAAAATTGCTCTAAAAAAAACTTTGAAAGATAATCACAAGCCAAACCATGCCTTTGAAAGAATAAGGATGTACCTTCACAATAAAAATAAAACAAGAAGTGTCAAAGTGACATGTCAGAGATATCAACCGTCAAACTTAGTACTTAAGGAAATCAGACATTTCATACTTAATAACCTAAATACTTTACCAAGTTCTGAGGTCCCCAAAAGTGCCTGTAGTGAGCCCATTTGTGGTAGTTCTTCAGCTGTCACCTGCTTTGGGGGATTCCTTCCCTACTTGCAGCATCTGCTGATGACATCCCAGCCGGAACTGTTGAAGGTCATCACCACATTCTCTGACCTGATTGAACTGGGTTTGAAGACCCTACTCAGGGGCCTCCATGCAGAGGCTTAATTGAGCTAATCAGATGCTTCACTTCGGGAAATTTAAACGGGAATGTTCCTGGAGTCGCTGGACTCTGGGGAGCTTATCAGCAAGGCCAAGGAAAGGAAGGGCCCGCATTGGCCCCATAGGAAGCCAGAGTCTCATGCTATTGAACTGTGGGGCAGCAGAAGCCAAGGGCCCTGCGGGGGGAGTATGTGCAGAGAGAGGGCAGGAGTCAGCCCAGAGTCCATGTAGCCCCAGGGAAAGAAACAGAAAGAAGCTGCCAACCCTCTAGCCCGAAGAGGCTGAGACCCTGTAGTCACCTGTGGCAGAACCACGGTAGGCCCACAAAAGCTCACTCATCTAACTACAGCCGGAACTCCTGCCCAGCTGGGGTAACTACAGACATAACAGAAGCTCCACCAATGCGGTCTCTGCCCAGCGGGCCAAATGTGAGTCAGTTGCACAAGCAGCCTCATCAGAATTGGCTAAGTTGTCTTCATAGGGCTTTATACCAGTTTAGGTATTTATTGGCTCTGACAGACTGTGCACACTCATTCAGATTTTACATTCACTCTTTCGAAACTATCGTCAGTGGCTGGCTGTGTGTGAGAGAGGCAGGCGGTCAGATGCCACGTAGGAGGTGAGGAGAAGGGCAGTCTCTGCACTCACCCTAGAGCTCTTTGTCCTCAGGTGGGTCTGGCCTTCCCAGGCCTCTGCAGTAGTTGCTGTTCATGGAAATTAGATTTGTGATGTCTCAGACTGTTCCTTCCTTCTGCCTCCATCTTCCTGTAATTTTTAAAGTGCCTTTTTCTTACTCTTCACCTATCTAGCAATCTGATTGCTTTTCAACCTTTTTCATTTTGGAACCAGTGTTACTTCTCCTCCAGAATTCTATACCCAATCTTAAATTCTAAACAAACAAATCCATATCCATTCGACTTCCTGAAACACTTTTGCTGTGGTAGAGAAGAAAACACGATGACATTCATTGTTTCTGGATTAAAGTTTTGACAGATAATGATGTTGGCCTGTGAGGCATCAGTCAACATAGTCTTTGAATGGACGGGGCATGAAGTCAAATCAAATCAACACATATGAATTTAATTCAACAATTATTTATTAAATAACTATTATTTGCATGTAGTGCACTAGGCACTGTAAAAAGAATTGAGGATTCTTAATATTCCACCTTTAACTTCCTATCTCCCAAGTTTTCCTGTTCCCTTGCTCCCACTGTCACTGTTCTCTGATAGCTCAAGTGATGATTTCCTCCACTGGCTAGTTCCTCTACTCTGCCCTCTTCTCCAGTTCTGTCGGCCCCTGGTGGTCTCACTTCCTCCTTTGCCAGCCTAGGAGACCCAGCAGGTCAAACATTCTTTTGTTAGCACCCTTGGCTCCCTTGCTCTAGGATCCTTCTACCTCATCTGTTCTGGATAATAGAAACCAAGGACCGATGCCACCATCCTTTTGTCCTTCCACACAGGAGCTGCTGAGTGTCACTGGGGATGGGGCTGGCACTGTGACAAATTCCCAATGTCCACTCTCAGCTCTACTCCCAACGCTGATTAGGAATGGTATCACGGGTCCCCTGCTTCTCCTCTCTACCATCTAGGGCTATCCTAAGCCCTCGAATCCACTATTGTTTCTCATCTGGACTTAGTTGGAAAAAGAAATTAGTAATCAATAAATACCAAGTGAATAAAAACAGAATGGTCTCTCTGCCTCCAGGAATCATAATAATGACAAACATTTTTGAGCACCTATGTACCAGGCACATGTTGACCACTTTAAATGGATGATCTCATTTCATTCTCAAACAACCCTATATGGTAGGGACTATTCTCTGGATAAGAAAACAAATTAAATAACTTGTCTGAGATCATCGTTAGTAAATTTTGAACGCAGCATGCTCTTAATCACCAGACCATAATGACTGTTCTCATTACCTCTAAAACACACACACACACACGCAGTCTTTTTCATAATGCTAACAGTACAGTTTGTAATGTGATCTTTGCTATCTGATTATGCCATTCTTTAGCTTTAAATTCCTCCCAAATCCTCTACACCTTTACGATATAATCTAAGCCTTTGACTGTGACCCAAGGTAGGGGGCTTCCTCCATCTGCCAGACAGCCCTATCTCCTCTGCCTCACCCCAGAGAGCTCAGCTCCAGCGACCCTTGCGCTCCTTGGATTCTTCCCCAAGTGCCACACTTTCCAATGACTCTGTATTTTGTGCTCTCTAAAATACTCACTTCCATTCTCCAAGCAAATTCGTATTCCTCCTTCAGAAGCAGGTACAAATATAGCCTCCTCTTAAAATGTTCCCTGGCTAAAGGAAACATGGAAATGATAGGCCTCATCTAATTTACGATCTAGTTGAGAAAATAACTCACATAAACGTGAACAATCAGAGAATAATACAAGCCAGAATCTAATCAAGCGCAAGATTGTATGGCATGTGTTGCATATGTAATGCACCAAGTAAAAAGCTTTTGAAAAAAGAAGTCTAGAAGATGTCAAAGTTAAGGAATTCTAAGACATCTCAGTTTAGGAGGTTTAGATAGTTCAGAGCAGCACATTCTTCGAAGATGAGGTTCTCAAGACAGTGTGCAATGCTTGTTCTCTATTTTGTTCAAATATAACCATTTCATTTCTCCTCTGGCTAATTCAATGCTCCCATTTCTACCTCTGATATGAGCTTTGATGATACTATTCAGATGTGGGTCAGACTGTCTGAGAGTTCCAAACTCTTGTAGTTTAGCCCTTTCACTGGGTTCCTTTTACTGGACTACTCTTAGATATTAAGCCACTGGCCCACATCAGGGAGCCATAAAAACAGACATTTACACTTGCCATAGTTTTCATTGCTGGGATGTCACTGTCCTCAGCAAAAAGTGACTTTCAAATGAGGTGCCATGCATGGGGGAAAATCCCTTTCAGGTTTTAGTGTTAGCAAAACTGTATACTTAACAACCGCCTTTAACCTTGCAGCTACTGTTGCTCTCGTAAGCTGAGTGTGTTTCCACGTCAAGCAGAGGGTGTTCCAACAGCTTGAATACCAAGAACTTTACTGGGATATTTATGGCAAAAGAGTAGTGCTTTTACTACTTTTCTACTTTTATTCTACTTTTGTTGTATTTCCCTTAGCTGTTTACTTCACCCCTTTTCATGATATATATAATCTTGTAAACCACTTCAATCCTTTGTGGAAATAAGTTGCAGTAGAGGCAGCAAATCTATATCCATGTATCTCTGTATGGTGAAATATAAAATGTTTTGTTAATCTATATTTTTCCTTCACTGGACGCCATCAATTGACCATAACAGTGATTCTCAGACTTGCGTGTGTGTCAGAATCAGCTGGAGGGCTTCTTAAGACACAGAGTGCTGACCCATCCTCACCTTCACAGGGCCCCAAGAATTTGCATTTCTTATAAATTCCCTGGCCATGTTGATGCTGGCCCAAGAACCACCCTCTGAGAACTACTGAACTAGACTCATTATTACTTTCATTTGTGGTTTTTCCTAGAACACACATTTTCTTTTTCTCCATTAGGCTAAACTCAGACTTTTCTTCCAAGCCCCAGCCCAATGGCCACTTTTTTGGTAAAGCTTTTATTGAATTTGGTAGGCAGAGTTAACAACTAACTGCCTTGTGTGTTCTCTCACAGGGCTTTATTCGTATCTCCATCTGCCATGGCAAAAGTGTGCAGTGATTTCTTTTGCTGCATGCATATCTCCTCCAGCACACAGGAGATTCTCTGGGGCATAGAGGGGTCTTAATCATTTTCATATTACTATTTCCTAGGAAAGTCCCCAGCACTCAAGAAATTTTAGCCAACTAAATACATGAATGGGAATTCTTCTGCTTGGGAAACAAGACATTTTCGTGTAAAAAAATGATAATTTATAAATAAAATGACAATCTTTGCACTGGAAATGATGTGTGGTCAATGTAGGCACTGCACAAAGCTGAGGCACTGTGCTAATCGGTGAGTGCTTGAGCAGAGACTAATGAAGACCACTGAAGCCTCCTTTGCTCTCTCATCCCCTGCACACATGTCCTGTGGCATCCTCCTTCTGCCTCCTCAGCAGTTAGAGGCTCTTAAACTACAAAGGCAATGATTGAAGAAGCTATTGTAGAAAACACTGGGCCAAATTCTCTGTATGTCTTTGAAGACAGGGACTTTTTGGTTAGAACCTGGCTGCTAATCAATTGATGGCATGAAGGAAGGCTTTGTCTCCTTCTGTAGTGAACTACAAGGCCACTCAGTAAACTATAGAATTATCTACCTGGTATTTTTGAATCTAGTGAAATATAAGCTTTGCTGTATTACAGGCTTGTTATATGCCAGGAACTTGATATATATTACTTCTCATCCTTACAAGCTTGGCATGACTTCTTCCCTTTCCACAGTTGAAGAAATTGAGGTTCACAGAAGTTAAATACCCTGCCCAAGGAGTGCAAAGAGTAAGCAGCTAAGCTGGGACTGGAACCCTGTCTGTGAAACTTAGAGCACATGCTCTTCCTGCCCCATCAATAGCTTTCCTGCTAAGCTCCAAGACACTTTAGGACACCAGTGGCAGCACAGCAGGGACCATCCTCCAATCAGTGGATCTCCACAGTCCTTCAGACTTTCTTTTGAAGAAAGATTTAGCTGCTAAAAGAAAAAATGAACAAAAAAGGATAATACTACCATTCTTCATCATATTTCCTTGTTTTGATACAAGAAGACTCATCCAGCTTAAACATTTAATAAACATTTAAGAAGCTAACCAGCAAACTTCTCCCTGGTAATGCATATTGTTGGGTATAGATGGGTGGCCCTGAGCTCGTGTTCCTCACTCAGCAACTTTGTACAAGCTGTCAGGACTCAGAACATATAGCCCAAAGTATGGCATCTTGGCGTGCTGAGTATTTTGAAACTTTGCACTGAAGGACGCTGAAAGGGCCTCAGAAACAAGCTCTCTCTGACCTCCTATCCTTCTTTCTCCCATGAAGCGAATCATAGAAACCAGAATTCTTCTTCCCCAAGGCAGATCACAGAAACCAGAACCCCTCTCCCCCAAAGCAAGCCAAATACCTAGAAAGGTTACTTTCTCCCTTCTCCCTTGAAGACCCTCATTCCAGAGGGGTCCTGCCCCATACTTAGGAGGAAGGAATGCTACACAGAGAGGTCAAGAAGAATCTGAACAGACAGGCCTTGCTGGTGTAAACTAAAAAAAAAACAAAACTAAACAAAACTGAACAGACCCCCCTCTTGGTCAAGGGGACCCCAGAGAGACCTTAAAAACTGAGTTCCCAGCCATGATGGGATGAGAGGTCAGACACACCTCACTATACCCCCTCCCCTTTGTGGTTTAGACACAACTGACCCGTATTAATATTAAAATAGAGATCATAAGACTGACTGAATGAACTCTTTGTGGCAATGAGATACCAAATTATAAACAGGACCTAAGGCCATGCCAGGCAAGGGTTAAGTCATGCACCCCTATGCTTAAAGAATAAACTGTATTCAAACTGCCAAAAAGTTTTTCTTTTTCTCTAGCAGCTAAATAAGCTCTGGCCTCAAGAAAAGCAATATTAAAACAATTTACAGCTCATCCACTGCCAGACACTGACCCCCATCCCCTGTTCCACAAGCCATAACTACAGCTTTGATTAGACAAGAGACTGATTTCAGTAACTTTCTCCTGATTAGAAGACCACCGACCACAAACTAGTTCTGTCCAGTTTTATAGAGGCTGCACAGTTGAGTGCCTTTGTGTCCTGAAAAGATCTTTTGACATATAGGGCCTAATTGTAATACAGTTAAATGTTAGGCCTCTACCACAAATTGAACATGTGTCATAAGTAACATGCATGTTTGTTCAATACACATCAAACTACATACATATTCACAGGCAGAATAGATATACTGCCCACACTTTTAGATAGGCCCTTTAAAATGAAAAAATCCTAGCAACCTAGAGGAATTTATGAACTTCTCCATAAAAAATGCTTTTCCCTCTACACACCTTTGAGTTTAACCTGGAGCTTCCAATTTCCTTACGGCTACTTCTCACCATCTATTTATGCTGGCACAGGGGGCAATTCACCTCATTCAGGGAGGCATCCTACGCTACACTTATAAGTAAAGACCTGCAAGCCAAGTGAAAGAAATAAGTTGGGGGAATGAACCCACAATAAATACTTCATGGGGTGGCATCCAATGTGCAGTTTGCGCTGGTGTTCCGTATAGCAAGCACCGCCCATGGCAGCCTCCCCTCTGACTGCTGAAGGGGACTGCTTATTTCCTCCACCCAGATCTGTGTTAAGACAAAATTCCATTAAAGTATGGCTATAAGTTTTATCTCCCAGTCAAATAAACGAGCAGCCTAAAATTCCAGCAGAGCCGATCTGAGCACGAGCAATCGGTGCTGGTGCGAGTGCCTGTGGCCAGGGTGAGCGCTAAGCGTGTAGGTTGGATGATGATGTGCCTTTGAACGGCAACAGCAATGTTCAAAGGATGTTGCTTGAAGGAAAATAGTTGATTTCAGATTTGAGAAAACTTTTTAGATGCTTACTTGGGAAATGAGATTCAAAATTTGAGCTGCTGTTGCCTTCTTATTCTCTTTACATAGGCACCCAGGTTTGGTCTGATTTCAGAAAATGTCCTTCCCCGTTGCCTTGGGTTTCTACCCAGCTTCATTCCAGCATAAGCATCTTTAACTAGAAAGAAGGCGTCTTCTCTTACTATCCCGCTTTCTGCTCGTGTGAGCTTAGAAATGTATTGTTCTTGCCCTGCTCCCCTTCCTCTCTCTCCCCTCGCTCTCTGGGGAAGCTTGATTAGGGAAAAACAGCTCTATAAATTGCAAGAGTTCTCCCGCTAAGACCCTTGGCGTATACCTGGCAGCTACATCACCTGTTTTAAATGTGGTCAACATTTTGTGTCCTGTAATGAGGAAATCCTTTTAGAACTACGTAAGTGAAGCTTTCTATCAAGGTTGATTTTTGTTTAGACCCCAAGAATTGCTCTGGGTCGTGGCATATGACCCATATGCAAAAAAAGAAAACCCTGAAAAAATATATTGTGGAGAAAAATGTTGAATAAGAATTCTGTAAAAAGGGTTGGAATCCAGTGGCAAGCAATCATAGTGTAAGACTGGACCCATAAGTGATGGAGGACGGCAGCGAGGAAATCTACTCTGTACTCCCAAGCTCATGAAATAATTGGAATGGGGGATGTGGAAAGGGAATCTGTTATGGGGAACACAGCTTGTCTCTCCTGTGAGTTGCTGGAAGTTTGAGGTAACTGATAACAATTCTGTGTGTACCGACACTTGACACTGTTATTCTTCATCAGACCCCTGTGGCCTCCTCAGGACCCCTCACTCTCCCTCCACTGAGCGTTCCTGTACCTCTGGCCACCAGGCCCTTTGGAAATGGCCTTGGAAATGTTTAAAATGTTAGCACTTTTTAAACACTTGCCTCTCTAAAGAGCAGTTATTTGCACATTATTCTGTCTTCCCTACAAATGAGAACTTAATAGACCTGTTTGCTCAGCAACTAGCCCAATGCCAGGCACAGAGTCAGGGCTCAATAAATGTTGAATGAATAGAACAAAAGGAGGGGAAGCACACCCCATTGGCTGTTGGCTCACTTATGTGTCTCATAAATGAATTTGAACAGACACTCCAAGACTTGTAAAAGAGGAACGTTATGCCTTTGGGATGCAGGAGGAACCACACATGATGGTGTTAGATTAGATTGTGTTGGTTGGAAGAAAAAAGGAATTTGACCTCAGAAAGCTGTTTTCTTCAAAGTGGGAGTTTAATGCAACAGAATCCTGTCTTCGGACACTCCTTATTTGGTTTGTGGGTACTGATAACACAAAAAGGACAAGGGAGGCAGATGTTTAGAAATGGTGTAAAAGATATTCTCTGCAGCCCTCCCTGCCTCTCCCTTCACCGCCCTGCCCCCCCACCTCAGCTTCTGCAATTCTCCTGAATTATCCTTCTAAACTCCAAATCTGATCGTGTCCCTTCCCTGCACAAAACTGTCTCTATTCCCTTCAAAATAACAACTAGGACCCTTGCATAGCCTGCACCCCCCCACCCTCTGTGGCCTTGTTGGGAGTGCCCTCGGCCTCACCCCTACCCACTCCCTCTGCTCTCTCAAACGCAGCTACAACCACCAAAGGACCTGCCATTTTCCTAACCCTCCCTGCTTTCCTGTTCTGTATGCTTCGCGGATGGTGTCTGCTTCCTCTGCTCGGGCAATGCCTTTCCCTGCCTATACATTCCTACTCATCCTGCAAAATTCAACCATTCCCCCGCCCACTGCCTCCATTCCCCTTTCACCCTGAGCTCTGTCCGTAGCTGAGAAGGCTCTGCCATTGTCTCCTCCACTCGTCTTCCTTCCTTCTCAACATCTCTCCTCCCACTATGGGGTGGGCCAGGTTACACGGAAGGCCAGTACACTTCCGCCTTTACGCCCAGTCCCCTGTTCCTCAATAATGAGCTTTATAATCTCCTAAAACTATAAACGCCGTACCACGTGAAGAAACTCTGGAGTTGGTTGCCCAGGGATGGCGGCCACTATGCTGCTGGCTGTCAGACACACGATGTCAGGTGCCAGGAGGTTGATTCACCTCAGCGCATGGCTCTGACAGGCGAGAAGGATCTGACATTTGACTCACAGTCCCCTAGGTCGTCATGGGTGACAATATTTTGCTGCCTGCATGGGGCATTCCTACTGTATTTTAACATTTCTGTGCAGTCTAAGAAATCCCCCTCCTTGTTGTGTTTTCTCCGAGAACAAAGGTGGGTTATTACTATGCTCGTTCCCAGCAAGGAGAGGGAAGCAGCTCATACACACAGAGTAGAAATGAACTTAAATCCTACAGTTAGGATTTAATTCCCAAGTGATAATGAGCTGAGGGAGAAGTCTACCAAGAATGCCTCCACCTCTCACCTGGCCAGTAAGAACCCCGACATGTCCTGGACACAGACTTTTCTCCTGGTGCTACGTGGTACCCATTTGTGTGCTCCCCACTCCACCGTGTGCTCCCCACTCCACCACGCTCTCCAGAACAGAGTGAAGTTCACCTCTGCATTCCCACTTGGCAGCACAGAAGCGGCCTCCAGCAGAGAACCTCAGCACAGGCACTGGGTTTCACAGTGAGAAAGTTATTTCCATTTCAATTCTCTTTAATCCTTTTAGTCTAGGCAAAGCAGAAAAATTGATGGCAGGGTTTTAACACCTCTTTAACATTTGTTTTTTCTCTGTTTTAACCAGGCATCAGCAGGCACCTTATCTACCTAGGAGTGTTTCCCTTGTTTTTTTTATGTGGTTAACATCGAACTCAAATGGCAAGGCAAATGGAAGTGACATTAAATTTGTTTTTAAAAAATAAATGTATTTAAATTAAACATAAGTTTGTTTGTAGGAAAATATTAAGTTGGAGTATAACACCAGTAGAAGAGGATCTGGCCAAAATCATGATGGTGGTACATAAATGATGGACCCTTAGAAAATACTGGCATATATCAGGTGCTCAATAAATGTTAATTTGATGGATAAATGAATCTCTCTTGCATCTTCTGTCTTTTTTCTTTTTCTTCCATTTATTTTTTATTTCTATATGTTCATGGGGTACAAATGCAATTTTGCTTCATTGACGTATTGCGATGTGGTAAAGTCAGGGCCTTCAGTGCTTATACATCACTGTCTATTTTCAACTTCTGTAACTTCCACAATAGATCTGGCTTGTCCTCAAGTCTGTATTGCTGCACTTGCTTCATATTCTGAGCTGTATTCCTGCCTCTACCTTCTCCTCAGTTCCTGCCATGCACTAGCATGACCTCCTCATAAATGTGCCATGGTTCCTTCTCAATGAGCAGTAAAGCGCCGACTTCAGACACTCAAGGTCCTTCAAAAGCTGGCTTGAATCTATCTTTCCAAATATATCAGCCCCAACTCTTCTGCATAAACCATGTGGATGTTTGTGCTTCCCAGACCAGACCCCAGGTGGTGTCTCCCTTGCCCTGAGTCTTCCTGCAGGTGGGAAGCCCTCAAATCCTACCCATGTTTCAAGGCCCATTCAAATCCTCCTGCCTCCATGAAGCCTTCTTTGTTCATTCTCCGCCTGTCCTCCGAGCTCCAGGAGCACCTTGCCTGTGAATAAATATTCACCATGTGTATATTACATTTAAGATATTCCTTTAGTTTTTCCTATGTGCCCTATGTGCTCTTTTAAATTGCAGGCTCTAGGAAGGCAAGAACCAATTCTCATACACCTTTCTACCTCCGCTATATTTTTGTTCACTAAACACCTTACTGACTGAATTAAATAAATAAATGGAGAGATTTGGGGATATACCGAGGGAAGCAAGTGTGGAAAATCAGTGCACCATTTACAAATGCTATCTCAGCTGAAGGAACGGACAGCAAACCCAGCAGAAAGTGAAGTTCACCGGGAATGTGAACATGGCACTTGACCCAACTTGACCATGGGAACCTTCTTCTTTTTTTTAAAGGATATGTGATAATATTTTAAAAATTATATCTCAAAACCCATTATTTATGATCCAGTACAAATCCCTCCATTTTAGAGGCAAGAAAATTGAGATAACACTACAAAGATAATGTATGGACACACATGTCCACACATAGCACAGTATTCAAGCTGCAAATATGCACAGGGAAATGGTCTTTTGGTTCTCTGCAGTATATGTTTCAAACCTCAGATGAATCACATGCTATGAAATTCTCTTAACCTTAAACAAAACCATAAACAGTAAGAGCCATATCTGTAGCATGTAGTCTACTCCACTGGGCCTAATATTTGCTGGATGTTTTACAGAGACAATGGAGAAGGCTAAGGTGTCTGTGGATGTGTTAGGTTGACCATTCCTTTCAGGGTGAAGTGGTATTACCATGAAAAACATTTCAAAGAAGATCCTTCTACACTAGCTGCCTCTAATTTTTAATTTGTTGTGTTGTTTCATAACAGATGCCTCACTAGGAAAATAGCAATATTGAAATGGCAAAGGCAGTAATGTTAGTAACATTATTAGCATTGCTAGAACTATTCTGCAAAAAGCAAAACAAAAGAGCCTGTGCTGGGGCTGAATATTGGCCTGAGTGAGCCTTCACTGCATCTCTCCCAGAGAGATGGGTCACTTTCATAAGGAAACACCATTATTCAAGTCTACAACTCTAGGCTTAGGGAAGGATTTTCCTTCTTGACCCTGGTCTGCTAAGAATGCCCTTTTGCTCCTTTTGCATCACCAACAGAATTGAGGAAATGCACCCTCAGGTGTAGCGTTTACATTAAGCGGGAACAAATCCCCAAGTAACCAGTGGCTGTGAAGGATAACATGTTACATCTGTCTCCTTTTGCAGGGGAATACCCAGACCGAGGACAAACAGGGCATGCAGCCTTACTCTGTAGCCCACTGCGGGCTGAGCAGTGCAGGATAAGGTCTAGAGCAGGTTTGGGTGGTTGTGTGGTCAACGGTGGCCATATTGCAGGTGGCACGAGGACTGGTGAAGTCCACAAACCCCGCAGCAATGTTGGCTTGGCTTCAGAATGACCTAACCCTTTAGGGAAAGTAGAATTTTAGGAATTTTATTTATTAGTTTGGGGTTCTGGGGTGAATCCAAGACAAAATGGAGCTTGTGGACTTTACCTTATCCTGCCCTGGAACCTTAGTCTACAAAGTTGGACTGTAATAGCATCAGTCATCAACATTCTTGGAGTTGCCATTTGATGGGATTTTGGTGATGATTAAGGATCTATTCAAAGGGAACATGCTCTTGATTTTCTACACTTTAACCACTTAATGAATCAGTGTTTGAGGAACGGACAGATCTCATAATTAAAGCAAACTGTTAAGACTAAATATTTTGTTTGCACAAAGGGATATAATTCATACAATTCTTAATTGCTAATGTGCTAAAATGCTTTTCACTCCTTAGGAAGCCTTAAGGTCATTCAGTCTTTCAAGATATACTTTGGTTCTTACTCACTTACGTCTTGTACATAAAATATAAAAGGAATAAAAACATGTACCCCACTCATTTGGTACAGATGCATTTTCTGGACTACTGGATGTGTATGGATTTGCGAGGTTCCTTAATAGAAAGCTCCAACACAATTTATTATTATTATTATTTAACGTCTGTTCCCTTTTCTCTATATAGCTCTTTCACTGACATTAGAAAAATAAATCAGGACAGTTGAAATGTACCCTGCATAAAGGGAGGAACTAAAGAAATTATAAAGATAATTTGGAAGTTACCCATATCAATACCAGTACTGTACAAAAATTTCTTTATAATTACCAAGTTCAGGGGTGTTTATTACTCAGTACCAAGGAAACCATCTACAGAAGGCTTTGGTAGTGCTCCACCCCTCTCCCTGACTTAGTTCAAGGTGTTACCTTTTAAAAATTAGCCCCATTGCCTCTCTGCAAATTTCTAATCACGTGTTTGTTAAAAGAATGAGGTAGTGTTACAGGCTCCAGCTAAACAGCAGATTTGGAGCTAGAAAGGAACATAAAAATAGATAGGCCAAAAGTTCCCCAAAGTGTGTTCTGTGGGTCTCCAGTCCTGAGAGGTGTTCTGTGAAAAAAGAGATTTGGTGCAATGTGTTTGGGGGAAGCTGGCTACTACAACCCTATTTTAGAGATTGTACAACACCCTTTACCCTATGAAAGTCTTCAAAATTTTGCAGTAAAGAAACCTGTTTAACATTTTTTACCACAGCATATCGTAAAATCAGTCAGGTCACTGCACCTATTTAAAGAGTACCTCTTGCCATTTCTTGGAATGACTGTTCTGCTCAGGAAATTTCACCCCAAAATATTACTCCTTGGTATAAAGAGTATTTTGAATTAAAGGCCCTTAGAGATCAACAGGCCCTTGGAAAAAGCTTTCCTTCTATCTGCATAAGCAGATGAGATCCATCAAAAGAACAACTGACTTCCCTTCCCTTCCCTGTTATCTCAGTATGTTACAGGAAAGAAGGTTAAGAATGCCTTCAGACCTGGCCCCAATCATTTTAAACATAATACCTGTCTCTCAGGTTAATTTACAAGTCAGTCTGTTCCCCCCTATTCTATTCATCCTCCCTAGCAACCACTTATTGCCCCTAAACAGAATTGCCTATATTCCCCATCTCCCCCTCAGCTGTTAAATGAGGGTATATAAATTCCTGGACTCCTCTGGGATATTGGGTAATCGCTCTGTGATTCTCCCCATGCTCAAGGTAAATAAACCTCTTTCTCTTATAAATCTGCCTTAATTGTGAGTTGACCTTTCAGTGAACTTTCAGGGGAAAGGGGAAATTTCCCCTCACTCCCATAGAACATACCTGAGGAACTGCTGATCTAATGTTTCTCATTTCACAGATTTCACCTAAACCATAAGTTACCTGTAAGAACCTGGGGTAAGCATGGATAACAGGCTTTTGAAGCTGACAGGAATTCAGTCCATCTTTATAAAAGAAAAAACTGATTCCATTTGGGAAGTTTAATTCATTTATCTAAAGTTAACAATTAACCAGGGTCTAGAATCCAGAATGTCTTCACTTCTGCTCTCTCCTTCCCACATCAAAAAATGCTGTTGCTCCTCTATGACAATGCTTCAGAAATGATTAAAGCTTGCATTTTGCTGTATCTTGTGTCGAGTCTTTTTTTGTATGTAGGTACAGCAGAAGCCCTTTTAACAAAGCCCACCTAATCCACTCACCAGTTTGACAGACGCCCTTCATGCTCTCTGAAAGTACACTGCTGCCCAAATCACAGGACTTCACACCATTAAGCTGTTCTAGAGCTTTTCTAGACTTTTGCTCAAATCTACGTATGTTTACCTAACTTGGAATTACAATTATGTAACTTAATTAAACATCACAAAAAGTGCTGACTGTGAATGCGGAAGTGTCCTTTCTCTAAAACCAAAATCAAAAGTTTTGTAAAGATTTGAAAGACATTAGCTGTTAAGATTTGCTGTCAAAGTTGTGGGTAAGACCAATTGTAAATAACAGGAAAATAATGAAAATTTAGAAGGATTCTTCATTCAGATTGTTTTGCATGTCCAAATTTAAAGAAACTAAAACTAGAATTTATGGATAACACATTGTAAATGTGGTTTATGCAAGAAAGACAACTTGGAACTCCAATCAATAGATTTCTTAAAAAAAACAAACCCTTGTTTCTTCATGAAAAGGTTAGTGAATGAATATACATTTGTAAGTTTTAAGTTAAAACTACATGTTTGAAGAAAGTGTTTTTAAATGGCTCTTTGCTTTATCTAACCTTTATAAAAGCTAACTGCCAGTATAAATAAAACATTTTAGGAGAATCGTTGCTGTGTTTCTGAAGATTTAACAGCACTTATTTAATGTATTAGAAAGGTGCCACATCCCCGTGTGACAGTGTATTTTGAATTGCTTTCTGTCTTATTTTACTTTTCTCGGTTCCCTATGTCCTTTCACCGCCTAAAACTAGACTAGAGGGTGAGGCTCATTGCCCCAGGGCAGGGAGGACACAAAGGGATACAGAGACAGCAGGGACAAAAACATCCTCAGCTCAGATGCAGCAGTTGGGAATATCCTGACTTTCAATAGGGAGGAACAGATACAGGAGAACGAAAAGCCAGATAGGAGAGAAAGCCCAAGTCTGGAGGACTCAGAGCATAGTTTACAAAATTAACCAGAGAATAGAGAGCTTAAAGGACGATTCCACAGGAGTGCTTTTTCACGGGGAAAGTCAGAGATATCAAAGGTTAAAAACTCTTACTGGGAGACCAGAAGAGTTTAAGTGGTACAAAACAAGAGACCAGAGTTGTGTATGTGGATTTTTTTATTTTTTTGAGACAGGGTCTCACTGTGTCGCCCAGTCTGGAGTGCAGGGATGTGATCATAGCTCACTGCAGCCTCAAACTCCTGGGCTCAAAGGATCCTCCCACCTCAGCCTCCCAAGTAGCGGGGACTACAGGGGCACGCCATCATGCCTGGCTAATTTTTCTATTTTTTTTTTTTTGTAGAGATGAGGTCTTGTTATGTTGCTCAGGCTGGTCTTGAACCCCTGGGCTCAAGAGATCCTCCCGCTTCATCTCCCAAAGTGCTAAGATTACAGGCATGAGCCACTGTGCCTGGCCGAGACTAGAGTTTCTGATCCTTTTTTGATTAAAAATACAGTAAGAAATATATACAGCTAGCCTTCCATATTGGCGAGTTCTGCACCGGCGGATTCAAACAAGTGCAAATCAAAAATATTTTTAAACAAATGATAAAAATAACAATACAATAAAAAATAATACAAATAAAAAACAATACAGTATAACAACTATTTACATGACATTTGCATTGTATTAGTTATTATAAGTAATCTACAGATGATTTAAAGTATAGGGGAGGATGTGCATAGGTTATATGCAAATACTATGCCATTTTATATCAAGATTTGAGCATCTGTGGATTTTAATATCAGCGGAGGTACTGGAACCAATTTCTCCTGGATCAGATGACTGTAGCTTACTTCCCGAACCAGTACTTTAAAAAAGGCACTACAGCAATATGTTCTATTTGATTTGATTCTATTCTATTTAATCTTGTCCTATCCTATTCTATGTCATTTAAAAACTCTGATCATGTACACTAAATTATTTCTTGACCTCTAGTTTAGAAAACAGTGTATAAATAATGACTTATGCTGCTAGAAGGTTCATGTCTTACCCTATCAACTCTTGGAGTCAAAACCTGGTGTGGTAATAGAAATACTCAGATAAAATAGGTATGGGAACTATCCCAGATCTCTTGCCTGAGTCCCAAGCTTGGAAAGACAGCAAGCCTATAATATTAATAGAAACCTTCTATATAGGCTTGATTCAGGATGTAATTGGAAAGCACCTGGAGTTGACTTGGAGGATGAGTGACCTTGGACAGCCCTTCACTCCTTAGCTGGAGGAGGAAGGAAGAGGTGATGATTCCTGAGCAGTTGCAGAAGTGCAGGAAGAGGCCTGCAGGTGGGGCACGGAGGACACAGTGCACCCATTTTGAGACCAAAGGCTGTGGTAGAGGCAGCAGGTATCTTCAACTGCTGGTTGTATATAGAGGACCTGAAGGCCAGGTAGGTGCAGCTACCTCTCAACAGATGCCAATGACCGGAAGAGATGAGCTGCAGCTCAGAGGCCAGCAGATGTAGGCTGTGAGGACACAACCCCACCCAGGATGCTGGGTAAGCCTCCCAGCCTGATGAAAGAATACTCAGTTTGACCAAATATTTCTCTAAAAGAGAGAACTGTACACAGAGTGACTATTACCTTCATGGCAGCAGTATTCTGGATTCTCTGTCTTGACTGAAATTGAGGTCTCAAGAGCTGAGTTTAATTTAGTTGTAGAAATTAATAAAAAGTTACATTCCTGCACATAGTGATTTGTGACTGTCGATTTTCAACCAGCTATACCTGCATTGAAAAAATTTTTGGTGTATAAAAGCAACATGCAGTGCCTGCTGTTATTTTTAACAGTTAATCAGTGCCAATGTTCCAGGCATTGTACTGAACACAGAATCAGACAGAATTCCCTGTTCACTTGGCTTATGGGCAAAATGAGAAGAACACAATATACAAAGAGGCAGTATAATGGGGGAAAGGGATATACACATGATTAGGAGTGTGGCATCCTTAGGAAGTATTAATCAATCATCTCATGATGTACGTACCACTTAAAGATAATTGCTATAGGGGACCAAAATTATGCACTCACTTCAATCAAGTCATTGATTAAAATCTCTAAAATCATGTGTAACTATAGAATTTTGCTCTTAACTCTGGCTGGCTGGATTCAGGACCCTCAGCAGCACTCTTGAAAAATTACTGATCTCTGGCCCTCCTTCCCGAAAACCTGGGGTTTAGCCTGGCCATCTATATTTTCAGAATGTTCCCTTGGTGATTCTGATGTGAAGCTCAGGTTGGTAGCCACTGCTAAAGCAGCCATATGTGTTTTTTATAGACTCTCTATTTATACTTGCTTATACATTTATTTGGTATTCTTAAGAGGAGAGAAATTAACTATTTGCTAACTCACAAATATAACTCAGTGAGAAAACATTCTTAAACATAATAAGGTTAGCATGTAACATCCAATTTTGCATTAATTAAAACATACTTTTAATAAAATATGTGAAAAGTAATAAATCTACAAAAATGTGTTTGAAGCCTCATGCGAGAGGTAGCATATTCCTGAAATTTTGAATAATAAATGTTGTTCTGAGGCAAAGACTTGCATATTTCAGTTTTTAAAATGCTTAAACCATGGTAATAGGAAGCCTCATTCATCTTGTTTTTCACAGTTCTGGTGGCAAGGTACAGTTTGTGTTTAGGAAATCCTAGCTTGAGTTGCTGAAATCAGTAGAAACAAAGCATACTATATAAAAATATGGTGATGATATTTAGGAGGACATGTTAGAAGTGAAATTTTATTTACTTTAGAAAATCTAACAGTGATAATTTTAAACTTAAAACTACCTCGGTATTTATTGCTAGGACAGCCTTTTGAGATAGGAGGCAAAGGGTGGTAAAAGTAGTTTCTGTCTTAAACAGTTGAAACCAATTGTTGAAAATCTTTTGTAAGTGAGATTTTTAACCATAAGCAGGAAAGCTTCCTCCGAGTCATGGCCTACAGGTTTTTAGCACCCAAGTCTCTTATTCAAGACCCAAGATCACATAAACCAAGTGATTAGATAGAAGTTAAGGTTTCAGTCCTTGACTATTAATAAAGTTAATCTGTACTTTTGTACCACATTAATGCCCTTGGTTATATTATGAACTGACCATTGATTAACCATTAACTGCAACTTGTAACAATATTCTCAGGCTATGTTCTAAAAGGGACCAACTGTCTAGTGATCTTGGGGGACTAAAGTTTTTCCATCTTTTTAGTAGACTCGAGAACAATTAAAACTAAAAATGGCTGCTTGCAATAAGGGCAAAAATGGTGATTAGGAATCATTGCCATCTGCTAGCGCCTGCCTTTGCAGCATCCAGGGGATGTTGATTATGGAGCTGTATTTGTAGCAAGCTTCAATGGAGTGACTCACCTCCTTTCTTGGACAGAAATAAAGGATTGGGAAGGGATACCTCATTTTCTAAATATATGAAAATATTGCAGAAAATTAGAATAGGAATCTTTCTGATGACATCAATAGTGTCTAAAAAAACATGAACACCAACAGAGAAGGCTGAGTGGAGGTGGGAAAAGATTTCTACAAAACCTGCAAGGATCATGGCTTGCTGGGAATTAGAAGGAGTCATAGTTCTAACCCTGCTTTTGGCCCACGAATTGCTGGAGGATAAGACATTTAAACACTCTAGAGTTTAATTTCTCCAGCTGTGAGTTGAGAAAGCCTTGGATAAGTACAAATGGAGCAAATTCCTAGTAGAAAGTTTTGGATGGTAAACGCCCATCAGGTAAACTTGTGTCCTCCTGGAAGACAGAAAAGTTGACTGGGTACCTAACTTGAGTCATATCTGGGATGCGGTTTTACATGTACTGTGCAGTCCTTTAGTATGAAGTCTGGATCTTATACATATTTGATTATTCTTTGCACAGTTGATTGGCTAATCAACAGTACTCAATAAATATTTGTTGAATGAATTGATTTTGCATAAATTATTTCATGCAAATTAAAAAAAAAAACTTTTTTTTCTGAGGCCAGGGCAAAGATGGTCAAGATTGGATCCTTCTTAAAGCAAGTTTCTTCTTTTTTCCTCATAATTAGAACCTTCATTTTGTATGGTTATGAGAAGAAACGTAGACCTTGTCAGTAGATGGATAAAACATAGAAAGTTGTTTGCTCACTTTCAAATTGTTCAATGACTAGAATATTACTCATTGTGGGGTATATGGTGACATGGTACAGTATAGCTAACTGACTCACCCAGAAAGGAAATTACATAAATTTTCAGTCCTACAGAATGGCAATCCAAGTCAGTTTCCTAATGAGCTGATTGATGGCTCCTTTGTGCACTATTTTAATAGTTAACAGGAACTGAAATAAACAAGATCTGATCCCATCTACTGAATCATAGCACTTCCCCTTCTGCTCCTGTTGCAGCTCAGCTGTCAGAGGTAAATTGATAACATCTACTTAGCTGCTACAGGTTCAGCATGTGCCAGAGGTTGAAAATTTACTTAATTTCAAATTAGTGTATCGCAATGAAAGGTCAATCAATGGTAGCTGGTTCTCAAAGTGGGTCCTCAGACCTGCAGCATCGGTATCACTTGGGAGTTTGTTAGAATGAAAGCCTATTGAATCAAAACTGTGTTTCAGTAAGCGCTTCAGGCTGATATGTGCTAAAGTTTTGAAATTGCTGATATATAGCATTTAATGTTCCAAAGAACAACGAAGAATTTAGTCTTCTCAGGCCCCTTTATTTTTTTGGAAATAAAAGATTATTACCTATTAATCTGTTGTGTATAGATATCTAAATTTTAATAAACCAAAATAAGATTTCTTGTGTTCCCAACAACTCTAAAGCTGTTACCTAATATGTTCTGTCATTTTAGATGGGACAACTTCAATTCACATCAATAACTGTTGCCTGGACACCTACTGTGTTAAGTGCTATGGGGAAAATGCAAGTGAATAAGATTACTCCTTTTCTTCCAGAGTCTCACAATCCAGCGGGGGAGGCAGACATAATGCTAGGCAGAGCGTGGGAAGTTTATTCGTTCGAAAACTATTACTTATTAAGCACCTACTGCAAGATGGGAGCTAGTCCAGGTGCTGGAGAGAGCTCAGGGCACAAGCCAGGTACAAAGCCCTGGCCTCACGGAGCTTACATTCTAATGGGAGAGACAGACAATAAACAGAATGAGCACATGGTAGATGAATGGACATATATTTAAATATATAAATACATAAAATAAACATATGGCATGTCATAAGTACTCTGGAGAAATGCAAAACCAGGGAGAGGATAGGGCTGCACTTTGAATAGAAACACACTGTGCCGTGGGAGGCTGGAGTGTCTCCAAGGGTCTTGACCCCCTCAAGACCTCAGAGCTGTGGCTGGGTAGGTGAGCTTGGCCAGGTCAGGTCCCCTTTCTGTGCCCTTGTTTACTTGCTTGTAAAAGATTCTGAGGTGGGGCTAGAATTATAATTTGAAAAGGTCCTTTGCTGACTGCAAAGGGTTGGGGATTGGGAAAGAAAAACTAGGGGAACTCTGTGCCTCCTGCTTCAACTAGAACGGAAACTTGTTTATTTATCAGGCCTCCTGTGTGAGTTTTTATTTGAAAAAAGGTTTCCATAGCTGAAGAAGAAATAAACTGCCAAACTAGATGATCTCAGGTTTGTTCCAGCTATGGTTCTATAGTCTTTACTTCTTCATAAGATTCTGAGAGGGTTGATTAGCAGGAAGAGATATTTTGAATTCTTTGCAGGAGATTGTTCTGGAACTACAAGGTAAAATAATAAATATTTCTATTAAACACTGCTTCTGTTTATCACTCAAAATGGAACAAAAAAATGTCTGAGTTTTCCTTAAGAAGCTTATATTTACCTTTTCTACTTCCTATCCTGATGTAAGAACAGAGAGAACAATTACTTTTTCTATGGCTGGATTGAAATATAGATGCTTTTGGACTTGGATCAAAATTTCAAAATAGATTGAATATCAACTGAAAGAAGACCAATACCTGATAGTTCAAGTTCTCATTAGTATTGCTCCTTAAACTAAATTTTACTCTTCAGTTAGCCTTCTATTTATGAATATAATGTGACTGAAATTATATCCTCTCTCTAATCTACTACCATATGTCTTGCTAGCTTAAAAACATTACGATAAGGATTTTTTTTTCCTAACAGAAACCAAAAGAATAGTACTCAAATAAATGACAAATGGGAAACCCATTACTAGTTCGGGCTGGAAACTGATTACATTTTATTTTCGTAACAACTCAGCCTTAATTAAAAGCCCTTCCAATTGTCACTATGGCTTCATCTTTTTTTCCCCCCATAGGTAATTTTATTTTATTTTATTAACTTTTTTAGTGGTGAACATTTAACATCTATTCTCTTAGCAATTTGCAAGTACAGTATACAATACATTAACTATAGTCATCAGGCTGTACAATAAACAGGTCTCCAGAACTTATTCATCGTGTCTAACTGAAGCTTTGTATCCTTTAACTAACATCTCCGCTTCCCTTCCCCCTACCGCTTCCCAGACTCTGGTAACCACCATGTTACTCTCTGCTTCTATGAGTTTGACTTCTTTAGATTCCACATGTAAGTGAGATTGTGCAGTATCTGTGTTTCTGTGCCTGGCTTACTTCATTAGCATAATGTTCTCCAGGTACATTCATGTTATTGCAAACGACAAAATTTCCTTCTTTTTTAAGGCAGAATAGTATTCCATTGTGTGTGTGTATTATATATATATATATACACACATACCACATTTTATTTATCCATTCATTGTTGATGGATACTTAGGTCGATTTTGTATCTTTGCTATTGTGAATAATACCACAAAGAACACAGGAGTGCATATATATCTCTTCAACATACCAATTTCATTTCCTTCTGGTATATAACCAGAAGTGGGATTACTGCATCCTACGGTAGTTCTATTTTTAATTTTTTGGGGGAACCTCCATACTGTTTTCCATAATGGCTCTCCTAATTTACGTTCCCACCAACAGTGAACAAGGTTCCCTTTTTTTCCCACATTCTTGCCAGCATTTGTTACCTTTTATCTTTTTTTTATACTTTTAAAAAAAATTTCAGAATATTATGGGGGTACAACACTTTGGTTATATACACTGCCTATGCACTGCCCAAGTCAGAGCTACAATCGTGGACATCCCCCAAACTGTGCGCCCCGCACCCATTCGGTGAGAGTTTTCCCATCCCCTTCACCCGCTCCCACCTGCCCGACCCCTGACGAATGTTATTTCCACATGTGACCTAAGTATTGATCAGTTAGTACCAATTTGATGGTGCATACCAGTGGTGCTTGTTTTTCCATTCTTGGGATACTTCGCCCCTTTTATCTTTTTGATAATAGCCGTTCTAACGGGTGTGAGGTGATGCCTCATTGTGGTTTTAGTTTGCATTCCCCTGATGATTAGTGATGTTGAGCACGTTTTCATATATGTGTTGGCCATCTGTATGTATGTCTGTTCAGGTCCTTTGCCTATTTTTAAATCAGGTTATTTGTTTTCTTGTTATTAAGACTATGGCTTCTTTTTTAAAAGAATTTTAATAGTTTTATTATAAATGAAGTTTAATAAGCTCAGCTGTGACAATTATGTCCAAGAATAAGAGAAGACTTAAAGCACACTAACTGAGCTTTAGTCAGAGTCACTTTGAAGTGAACCTCATGGAGAGTTACAGCAGTGGGTGACTCGGTAAATAAAGTGGCAGTTCACTGCAACACAGCTCAAGGAATGAGTGAGTAGCCCAGTTATGACTTAGCGAGGCAATTGAGAAGATTAAAAAGGAACAAAGATTGAAACTGCTAATTGCAACTGAAAAAGGGCATTGTGGAACCGAATTCCAAACATAAGATGAGATTGATCTGTTCCTTGGAATTCTTTTCTAAACTTGGGGAGTTTCAAAATCAATTAAGCCTTTGCTTCTTAAAAATAATGATCACAAGGAGGAAGAAAAGTTAAAACAAGTAAAACAGCATACCAGCATGGGACAAGCTATTTCTGAAATATCAGTTACATTTCGGATGCAGAATTTGCAAGTTTTCTCTTTTGGGAGGATGTCATCTCCGAAAACTTTTTTTTTTAATCTTTTTCTTTTTTTTTTTCTGTAGACCTCCTCTGCGGTCATCTGAAAACATTTTACTGCCTTTAGGAAAGAGTAGTAAGTTCTGACAGGTCTTTGTCCTTAGACGAGAGTAAAAGTCAATAAAAATAGAAAATTCCCTACTCTCTACTATAGCAAGACACCCATCTGCAGAAAGTGATAATGCAGAAAGAGATGCTACACTGAACTGTGGTCACCCTTGCTCAGGTGAGCAAATTAAAATCCCCAAAGATATCAATAGACTTCTCTCTAAACATCTAAGGGCTGGATTTGCTCTCTGCTGTCCACCGGAGAATATGTTCAATTTGCTGAAACCTTGTCTGGTGCTAAATAGCCCAAGGACAGGGATGCTGCTTTAGAAACACCCACGGTCACAGCTGCACCAGCCAAATCTGTTTTTGTGCCCGTGTCTTCTCGGAGAACAGAGCAGCATATGGATGGGTTGGGCTCTTTGCCATCTGTCAAGAGTGGGCAGGACAGCGCGTGCAAGCCCAATCTGCACCAATGCCTGGGAGATAGCACTTTCCACACGGAAGGGTCTGCTGGTCTCAGATAAGAACAGCTTTCAAATGAGGACTATGAGAAGCCATACAACAGACACAACCTGGTTCCACTCCTCTCAGATCTACCCAAAGCTGTCATAGTCATAACCTGTATGGCTTCGAGGGCAGAAAACCCTGACCCATTTCTCAGTTGCAATGGAGCTTGATCATTCACTCACATGCTGTATAATAAGACATCACCACCATTTATAGAACTGCTGCCCAGGAAGTCTTCCCTTTAACTTCTCTAAGAGCATGAACAATGTAGTATCCTCATCGATGACACCGAGACCCACCTGTCATACTTTTTCCATTTCTACGTGTGCTCCTAACTAGTAAGGTAAAGAAATGATAGTAGGAATTATTTTTATTAGGAAATTGAATGCTGAGTTTTCTAGCGTTCCCCTTTATTACCTTGAAAATCTTACCCTTTCTTTGAACTCAGACCAATACCTATAACTGACCAAATGAAACAATATAAAACATGCAATTAATATGACCACCCTATTTAAGGAGGTGGCAGTACATAGCCCTATGAGGTTAGCATGATGATTTCTGCTAAAGGCTTGTCCAAACTAATCACTATATATTTTGAAACTCCTGAGTTAGTCCTCCAAAATGTCTGTCAACAGTTTAGTTACCTTGCTCAATGCAAGATACCCTAAAAGACTAAATTCTTGTTTCAGACACCATATTTAAATTGTTGTATATTCCAACTCATCAAATCCTTTTGAGAATTCTGCATTGTAGGTACTATTATTTCCTCATACAAATGAGGAAAGTATGGCAAAAAGAAACAGAGTAACTTATCCCAAGTAATGTAACTGGTAAGTGGTGGGGCCCAGGAAGCCAGCGAAGGGAGGCTGGCTCCAGAGTCTGTGCTTGTAACCATTAGGTGTCACTGCCATGTAGAAGGGTGTGGGGAACCAGCGGATTTCAATAGCAGAGATAGCATAGAGGAGAGGGTGGGAAGAGTAGGAAGAAAGAACATAGAGGATGCATCGGGATGTTCCTTGTTTCACATGTCCTATACAGCTGGTTCTTGACTTAAGGTAGTTCAACTTAGGATTTTTCAACTTTACAATGGTGCAAAAGCAATATACATTCAGTAGAAGCTATACTTTGAGTTCCCATACAACCATTCTGTTTTTCACTTTCAGTACAGCTTTCAATAAATTACATGAAATATTTAAACTTTTATTATGAAATAGGCTTTGTGTGAGAAGATTTTGCCCAACTAGTCTAATGTAAGTGTTCTGAGCACATTTAAGGTAGGCTAGGCTCAGCTATGATGTTTTGTAGGTTAGGTGTATTAAATGTGTTATTTTCAACTTACTATGGGTTTACTGGGATGTTTCCTCATCATAAGTCAAGGAGCATCTGTACTAAATTCCCCAGGGAGCAAACGCAGTGCCCATAACAGAAGGCAGGGATTGGCATTAGGGGCTCAGGAACCTGCCGTCAGGGTGAGCCGCATCCTGCCCTTGCACCCCAGGGCAAGAAGGGTTGGCACTGGAGGTCAGTTTAAGAGCAATGCCTACAGTCCAAGGAGCCTAATATCCATTTCTCAGTCAGTTTTGTTATTACCTATTTGTCCCCATTTCTGGAAGAGTCACCTAAAATATTACTATATCTATTTTGTTATATTTTATATCATTTTATAGAGTAATGATCTACCCTAGTATTTATAAGTGTAGGGGTTTGGGAAGTCACTAGACGCATACCTGGCAAGTATCGAGGGGCAGCTCTATTCAACTATTATTTGCTGTTAAGTAAATTGCAGGATAAGTAAGAGGAGACTTTGGCATTGACAACTGTTGAGCATCCTTTGGGTAATTCTTGGTGCAGTATCACATATGTAAGGCTATGTAGTAAATACTTTGCTAGAACAATATTAATCACTCTAAACTTGCTCATTTTGTGAAAGTGGTATATATGAGACAGTCAGTAGCTGAGGGAAAAGAAAAAATCTCAGGCAAAAAACCTCAAAATAAGCAAATAACGTGGTTTCCCTCATAGATTGGGGATATGGAATGGTGGTGGAGGCGAGGATTGTGGAAAGGAGATAAAGAAAAGTAAACCAGATTTAAGGAGTCCCCCCCCAACCCCACCATTGCCCTTCTTCCTGCATGATCGTTGTCAATGGTATTACAAAGAAAGGAAACAATTTTACAAGTTTCCTCATGTCTGACAATAAACTAGAGGATCTGACAGAGGAGGAAGTGCTGGGATATTAACATGCTGAAGGATGAAGATTGCTTGCACATTTGCATTTCTTTGGTTCTTCGCAATCATCTCTGTATTCAAGCTGAGCTGTGACATATACCATACCTGTTATTACCAGGCTCCTGGACTAAGTGTGTGCTTTGTTGTTGTCGTTCTAATACTGGGTCTGTTGCTATGAAAACCAAGCACTCCAGACTAAGATTTCAAGTACATACACTGAATACTGTAGAAAGCAACACACAATTCCTTCTAGTCTTGAATGAATATATTAGCTGAATAAGTCATTTAACCTCTCTGAGCCTCAGTTTCTTCTGTGAAATAAAGATGCTGTGCTGGATGTTTCCCAAGTTCTCCTTAACCTGTAACAGTTAAGTGAGAACAGATGGACACCAACCAACAAGCAACCAAACACAGGCACTGAAGGGGGATAAGAGATAAAACGTCACTCATGGGAAGGAATCACAGAACTTTGGATTCAGGAGCTAGAGGTCTCTGGTAAAGACATTAAGTATGTTTCCAGAGCCCTTCTCCACACATTTTCTCTGCTGGAAGAATAATTTCTACCTGTGTTACAGGTTGTTCCAGGAAGTGGCATTCTGAGCAGAGACTACCCTTCCTGGGGACCAAGGGCAGTAAGAGAATGCGGAAGAACAGTAGACCGGAGGTATTAGTGTGAGGCCTTGAACTAGGGCGGCAGGTGGCAGGGAACTGCAAAGGAAGGGGCAGATGGAAGAAGTATCGTGACGCTGACGTAGGGAGGAAGGCAAGGCTCATGAAAGGAGTTGCGAGCACTAGCGATGGGTAGCTCAGGAACCTGTGCACAGGGCAGCTGACCAGCGTCGGTCTGTACAGGATTCTCAAGAGATGCACACTGTCTATATATGCAAAGGGATGGACAAAGCGTTTGGATAATTTATGACATACACAGTCCAATGAGAGTTTTGCCAAAATAACATTAATGCCACAACAAGAAAATTCTTGAATGTAGATAAAGTTGATCAACAAGAAAGATTGGTGAAATGGCTTTGACCTTTTTCCGGTACTTAGTTTCATAGGCATAGTGGATAATTTTAACCTCCCTTGTAGGCACTTGGGAAACACTTGAAATTCACACATCTCAAAACCTTAGCTTTGTTTAAAGGTTCCTGTGGGGATATTTGTATCCCTTCCTTAGCAGGTAAGGGAACTTGATACCATCTACTGATGTTTCAAAGTTTTCAAGTGCAAGGGTAGGAATCCTTTAGTTTACTACAAAAGCACAGTGCATCAGATGCAGAGCTTATAGATTCCTGGTGAGTTTACTTGGGAGATGAAGCTAGAAAGTTAGGTTAAGGCTCGATTGTGAATGATGGGATTGATAAGAGAAAGCTACTGATGGTTTTTGCGCAAGTGGGTACTGCAGGCATAGTATTACTTTAGCAAGCTAATAGGGCAGTGGTGGAAAAGTGCATTCATTGGTCAAGGTAGAATTCTTGAGTCATGCTGTAAATAGGAACTTGCTGAAGTGCTAGATACAAGGTGATAAGATGTTATGATATGCCATGCACTGTGCTAAATAAAGTACTTCACCTGTATTATCCCACTTAATCCTGATAGCATTTCTATTATACAGTATTATTACTAGCACTTTATAGAAGAGTAAACAGAGGCTCAGAAATTTTAGGGCACACAGCTGTTGAACAAAGACCTGTCTGACTTGTAACCTGTGCTCTCAGCCAGAGGCTAAGAAAGTGACAGTGATAAGGAAGAGCGCAGGTAGCACTGTGACATAGAGGCCACAGTTAGATACAGCTGCCTGGGAGGTGAGAGTCATCTCCCATATGAGTTTCTGCAGATGTGATAGGCCTAAGAAAAGAAATCTTTCTTTCTACATCAATCACCTTTTTTTACATTGTAGGTGATTGATGTAAAAAAGAACTTAAAAATGGCTTGAGGCAGAACTGGTAGGATGGAAAAGATCCACCATGCTTAGTTATTCTCATTTTCCTGATGTATTATAAGCCTGGTTACCATTAAATTTACTAAAATTGTAGTGGATCATCTTCAAGTTTCCTACCTTCCCTCTGCTACCATTAGGCATGTCCAGTTTATGTCCCATTTATTTTCCAGAGTATATTCAATATGCCCATTGTCACATTTCTCACCCTTTAATTTTTCTCCAATATCTACGAGGTAGATATTGTTGGCACTGCACCTCATCGCATTGCATTGCATTGCACTGTATTGCACTTGGCTTTCAAGTAGAGAGTAATTCTCCCACACTATTCCACCTTGCCCAAAGACGTATATCAAGGTATCCATGAAGCAATGTCTATTGACATAAAAGGTCTTGTTGACCCGATAGCAATCAATACTCACAGCTTGTTTTTAGGAAAGGATCACTTTTTGTCAATTGCTTTACCTTTTCAATTGTTTCACTAAACATTGAGTGCTAGATTCTGACTCATGTAAGAAATTGAATGTCAGTTTTTTCTGTTCCTCTGGCAACAGTGAAATGTTCAATGCTGATAACTGCTAGAAAGTATTATTAGGTAAGTTTTGTCTTTTCAACAGCAGCCCTAACCATAAAAAGTCCAACTTGTATGTTGATAAAATTGTAGTTCTGCTACATTTATAATCACTACATGGCTAAAGGGATCATTTGATTTCCCAACATACTAATGCAACGTGGGATGATTCTACAGCTCGATAGAAGTAGATAGCATGTACCAGGGAAGCATTCTTTTACGAACCACAAATGTAAGGAAAGAAAATGAAACTAGGAACTCTGATACCTGGGTTCTTGTTCTAGCTTTGTCATTTCCTGCCTGGGTAATCTTGAGCAAGATGATTTAATATTCTGAACCACAGTTTGTCCAATTATTATAAAATGAGAAGACTACTTCAAAGTGTTGTAAGAATTTGAGAAAAAAAAAAAAAAAACAACGGGTATGTGTGCAAACATTGTTTCCCTGTGCAAGATGACAAAATCACCATGAGAGTAACTTGAATAGTGCCTGCACTTCCCACACTGATGGGGAAGTATGGTGTGGTGGAAAGAACATTTAGAATCAGAAGACACAGATTTAAAGTCTGGCTCTGTCAATGTGTGAATTTGAGAATGTTATTAACCTGATAAATTTCTTGTAAAAAAAAGGCAAGGGGTTAGATGGAGAGGATTGTAGAGACAATCAAACAAAAGATGTTTGTCAAACTACATCGTCAACTGGAGAGTCATGTAAATGTCAGAATAAATTATTTAAACTCAGGTAAGCCTTTCTTAGGGTCAGGAGAGAGGGTAAGCATGTAAACACATGTTGCAAGGAATTGAAATAGGTCATAGAGTCAACACCTCCTTCTCTAGTTCCTGAGCTCTGCCACAGAGATAAGCAAGTTTCAGTTCTCTGCTAGCATAAGAACAGTTCATCTGCAACCAGAACTTGAAATTAACCGTAATATTAATAATATGAACTTTGGACTTGATGAATATAAGATGCTTGGGAGGGGGTCCAGGAGGAGATGACCAGAACATAGTGGGATATGAGGTTCTGGAGTTCAGATGAGTGGTCTATTGAGAGATTTAGATTTGGAAAATTCTTGCACGAGAGCAGGAGTGTTGTCGCAACAGATACGAAGGAATGCCAAAGTTTAAGGCAAAAGGCAGAAGCCCGCCTGCAGGAGACAGGAAACCGGGAAGGCAGCATTTCAAAATGTAGCAAGTGGTCACCAACAGTAAATGCCAGAGGAACTGTGAGATAGAAAAAGTTTCCTCAGTTTGACGATTGGGAGATCGCTGGGTTCCTTTGAGCAGTTTCACTGGGATTAAGGGTTTAAAAAAAGCATCATTTTAGTTGAATAAAGAATAAATTAAAAGAAAGTAATTGAGGAAAAATATTTTTGACTCTTCTCTTTAGGATCTTAACCACGATGGCAGAAAGAAAGATACCCTGTACCAAGCTAGGCCTGAGTGGCATGAGTCCCTGCCCCGGGGGAGGAATTCATCAGCAATCGTGCTGTCCTTTGTGTGTGTTTAAAACAAAAGGCTGGTGTTTTACTGTTTTCAAACTCTAAGGATAAAGAGAAAATAAGTCTACAGTCTTTGGATTCCATTCCCTGGAGAAACCATTGTTGACGGTTTGTTTCTTTTGTGTGGTGCACAGAATGATCCACAACTTGTTTTTGACACTTAACACTACATAATCTTGGACATTTGCAAATCATCACAAGAAGATTCAGTATCATTCCTTTCAATAGTTGCATATGACTTCACCTATGGATTTATCATAATTTGTTTAAATGGCACTTTATGGTTGAACATTTGTTGTTTCTAGCTCTGTGCTATTTGAAGTCTCAGTTACCATAGGAATGCATATATTTTCACATATATCCATTTCTGTTGGGTGAATAACTACAAGTGGAGTTGTTTTTGGGTAAAAGGATTCAGGTAGTTTAAAATTTTTAAAAAATATTGTCAAATTTCTTTTCAGAAAGCATACACGGATTTTGTTCCCACTAACATTTGAGAACAAATTTTTCCCCACTAGTCCTGGGTATAATCAACCTTAAAATTTTTTATTTTTTTGCTAGCTTGATGAAATCAGTATCTTATTTGATTTTTAAAAATTATATCTTATTTTAATTTTCAATTTATTATGAATGAGTTGAGCAGCTTTCATATGTTTATTGGCTATTTTTATATTTCTTCTGTAAACTTTTGCCCATTTTTACATTTGATTAAAATTTTTTTTTTTGATTTGTAAGAATTCGTTGGCCTCGTAGGAAACTATTGCTTTGTCAGTCATATATTAGACAGATATTTTTCTAGTTTATTTGTTTTTTTAACCTTGTTGTTTTTATGTAGTCAAATTTATAATATTTAACTTCAAAATTTTTTTTAATATCATACTTACAAAAGTCTTCCCAACTTTGAATTTTTTTTAATATCACTTTTTCTTTTTCACTTTAAAGATTCCAAGGAAGAAGTTTCCTTAATCTTTGGTGAAATCAATTTCTAGCATCCATTGCTCTTGCCACCTGAAAGTATTTTTATTAACCTAGGTCCTTGACATTCTTTTGTGCTAAAACGATAGCGTTACTATTTTAGTATTAACAAATTTTTGAATAAATTTTTTTATTGCCAATTCACTTTTAGTAAAAAGAATTATAACAGTACATCAAAGTCACGGCGTCTAAGTTCAGGACAAAATCAGTATCTTAAAGGAGATGGTGATGGTGTTTAGTCACTACCCAACGGCAACCGGCAACTCGCAAAGCAATCATTCTTACTGCTCAGCTTGACTCCACTGGAGAAAACACAATTTTCTAACCACATCTGAGAGTTAAGCCGTGTGTACTGAAATGGGAGCCTCACACATTTCCTCTATGTGTTGTTTAAAAGCATCAGTGATGCCATGAAAAGAACTAACTGTTTTATGGAGTGTTGCATTACAAAAATAGGGGGTCTGGCTGAGGGGAGAATGCACCAACTACCATGTGTCATGTTGGATAAACGACCATAGAGTAACTGCTGCCTGAGTGGAAAGAAGTGAAAAGCAAGTTTATCATCTTGTGTATATTCTCCTAAATCAGTAGCCTGGAAAATGTAAAACAATTTTGGTTGAATAGTTCAGAAAACAAAAGCAGTCCCACCATATCCTTCCAGGTGTGGTGTCCTGAGTCTACATGCTCCACTTCCTCCCCCCACTACCTCCTTCCCCCCACTCTCATGAAGCTCCCTGGGTTTTCTGTTTATGTTTCTCCCTCTCCCATGACGCTCACAGTTTCTCCACAAAGCAGTTTACTAAGTCAATGCCATTAGCATGAGCAAATTTCAAATTTGGGTGGGGAAAAAAGCTACGAAAAATCCTTAGAGGTGACCTTGTTCATTTCCTCCCCCAAAAGTGTGAGCTCTTTTTGTCTTATCCCCACAAGGCCCTGCCCCAGCCCTTGTCCCTATGTTGTCCACGATGAAACACATTTGACCTTCTGATGTGGCCTAATCCATTTCTAGGCAGTACTAATTACCATATAGTTATTCTTTCTAAGGAACTGAAATTGGAATCTCACGATTTCTACTTTTCAGTTTTACTTCTGCCAATAGGTGTCAAAATAAAGATAGCTTGTTTTTGTTTTCTGTTTGTTTGTTTTGCCTATCTTTTGATTATACTTCACAGTGACCTCTCAAATCTGTTCTTGAGCTGTAAATGGGAGTTCAAAACACCTCATCCGTGAGGAAAGCAGCCCAGCAGTATTATTTTACATAAGTCTTTTTTTGTTGCATTTCTATTTAATAACAGATTCATGGGATCTTTCTTTCTTTTTTGTTTTTTTTTTTAATTTCAAGATCCCAAAGAACATGTCATCTGCAAATGTAGGAATTTTATTTTGCACTACCTCTACCATACCCTCGACAGCAGCATATCCATGCTATTAATAAGAAGTTCCCACTTACCTGTAATGTAGAAGTGAAGGCCGGCCAGTCACTTTTAGGCTCAGCCTTAGAATGCCCTGGCTCTGGTGTGCCATGGGATTGCCTGTTCTTTTAAGGCAAATGTGTAAGGAAAAAACAATATTCTGAAAATAACCTCCTTTGGTATAAGAAGTTTATCCAGAAAATCACACAGGCCAAAGGGCTAATATGTTTAAAGACCTTCATACTCCAGGGCATATAGATCTAAGTAAAACATAGTCTATTTTCAAAGCTACAGTTGCAGAGAAAAAAAAATCAATGAAGCTCGAGTTGCTCTCATACATAAATTATATTTATGAAAGCAACCCCCAAGCAACCCAGGCAACTTTTGAGCATGGTATTTTGACTATTCTCAGGCTAAAGGTCAATAAGAAAAAAAAGAAAAAAGAAAAACCAAACCAAAACAAACCAAAACAAAAAAATCCCACCTTAACAAATACTGAGTTTTAGTAAGTAGATTTGTTTTCCTGTTGAGGTATGGAACAGCAATGCAGAAGCATACTTTCTGTGCCTTCTAGGCTTGATTATTGTGGTTAAAGGACCCCGTGTTTCTCACTGTTGCAGAAGGACAGGCTAGAGCAGTGTGGGTTGAAATTGGAGGTAACGGTATAAGCCAGGCTTCTCAACTTCAGCGTTGTTGCCATATAGGTTAGATAATTCTTTGTTGAGGGGGCTGTCCTGTGTTTTGTAGGATATTTAGCAGTATCCCTGGCTTTTATGCACAAGACGTGAGTGGCAACACCCTCCCCAGCTGTGACAACCAAAAATCTCTCCAGATATGGTCAAATGTCCCCTGGGGGCAAAACTGTGCCCCCCCAACCCCTGTGGAGAATCACCAGTATAAGTTAATGGTTTTTAATATATGTAGATATAGAGAGAGGTGTGTGTTTGTGTGTATGTGTGTGCACATTCACATATTTCCTAGCTCTGTCTCTTGAGAGGACATGGCAGCAATGACATCATAGTAGCAATGAGTACCTCTAGCACCCAGGGGTTGGGTTCTAATTACCATTTTTGACTAAAAAGAGCCAGAGCTTTTTGGAGAAATGGCTTCTTCCAGGGCTGGGGCTGGGACAACGTAAGATGAGCCTGCACTATCTTGTTATGTGAAAAAGTAAGGAAAAGCTCAGAAAGTGATGGGACGTATCAAACTGATATATAAGACATAGAGGTTTGCTTGAAGGTGTTCCCTCTCACCAAATCTGGGGCAACAAATTCGGAAAATTTGAGCAGCAAAATGAATAATAAATGGAATAAAATAATAATCCACAGTCCACACTAAATAAATAAATAAATGAGAGAGAGAAAAAAAGCTCTTTCTTACTCAACTAATGAATCTCAATGAATGAATGCAGAGTAACAGCTATTCTACCATTAGAAGATTACACAGGCTGGTAATAATTGATTCAGGCAAGAATAATTCAATGGATGCTAAAACTAGTGAGTGAAAGTGGGTGCGTAACAGTATGTTCACATCTTAAAATTTTAAGGAAGCCGTCGGCTGAGGAACATATGATTGTCTTCTTGTATAAATGCTTTTATTGAAAGACTGAGAGAAAGAAGCCTAAATTATGGTACAATCTGGATTCAAATGAGCACATATCATTATACTTATCAGCATCTATTCTTGGTGAAATAAATATTTGTTAAGTGAATGAATAGTATATCCCCATTAAATATGACATCTGGCTGTTTCTGCAATATAAGAATCATAAAGGTGCCATTGTGACATAAGAGCAAGGCAGTTGGCTATGATTTTCTTAGCCTAAATAAATTTTTATATCAGCAGAGAAGTTTTAAATGTTAGGCTTTCAACTATAGATATAATTTACAGTTTTGATGCTGGGAAAAAAACCCATTTCTACTAGTAGGATAAGGAAGCCAAGTTCGAATTATCCCTTTATATTCATAGATTCTTTTAATATGAAGTCCCACTACTGTAAACTGACAGGGACCAGCAAGTGAACTTATTAAGGAATACAAGTTGTAACATGTATATTACACATTGTATTATTAAGCAGCATGAATTTTTTTTTTAAAATGTAATGTAGAATCATTTAGATTTTCGTTGACTCATACACCAGTAAAAGCATTCTTCCCCATTACAATAGTTTTCACAAAGCTGAGACAATCTGATTTGCACACCAGTCATGTAAAACAAAAGACTTAGAGACTTATCTGCTTAGGAATTTCCCCCTCCTAAAGGGCCCTCCCCACCATTAGCAGTTTCTCTATGTTTTATGGAATTTAGCAGCTCACATTTCTCCCCTCCCCATCCACACATGTTGCTATTTTTTTCTTCTGTTTCTTCATGGTGTTCTGTCTGCACCACTGTTTTCCTTTTGCATGTGAATCTAGAACAACATCTGGTGCTCAAGACATTCCATGAACGCATCTAACCACAACACCACACTTGCACTTTTTCATTTCTAAGCAGCAAGGTATTTGGTTTGTGGAACAGGACTTTTTGGCTGTTAAGTTGCTCCCAGGTGGATGTTCCCAAGCATCTTTCCTTGGAGGAGCATTTGAACACAGAGACATATTCTCACCTCAGTTATCATGCTAAAAGTTTATTAGGCTCCTTAAAAAATATTCCTAAAAAGGCAAGAAATGAGGTTGGAAATATATGCTCTAATTTATTGACAATTTTCAGCACAAATGAAGAGAGAAGTAAAGAAGATACACTAATAATAATAGCAGTTGAATAACAATGATGATAATAACTTTTGCCTTGTATAGAGACCTTACTATGTGCCAGGCATGGTTCCAAATACTTCAAATGCGTTAGCTCATTTAATCTTGACAATAACACAGAGTAGGTACTATTATTCCCCCATTTATAGATGAAGAAATTGAGCCACAGAGAAGTTAAGTAACTTGTTCAAAGTACAAAAGCTGGTAAGTCATGGAATCTGGGCTAAACAAAGGCAGTCTGGCCCCAGAGTGCTGGCCTCTCCCACTATGCTGAATTTATATGCCTTGCAATTTCCATGCAAAATTTTCTTTTGTCGCCTTTTTGGGTAATTCCATTTTTAGATAGAGTTAAGTAAAGTTGTTTACCTAATCTAATCATGCTCTCAGCCAAGACATCTTGTAGTGTATTATCCCCATGGATTTGCAAATGAATTGGAAATAAATTGACAAAACAAATTCCACAGTCCTTGAACATTCTAGCAGTGACTTTAGATCACTGCCTCTGTATCAGAAGAGAGAAGCCCCCTACAATGGGGTTGAGGTTTGTGGTTCAAAAGTCAAAGCTACCTTTGCGGTTTTCTAAGTGCAAACATGGATGGCAACGTTCAGAAGTGCTCTCCTAAATCCCCTCTTACCCGATTATAACATTCAGGAGACAGCAAGAAGCCTGGCTGTGTGTCATTGGGGGGCCATCTCCCAGAGCCTGTGGGTGTGTGTAGAGAAAGGGCTCTATAGATTTCTCTCTGGGGGCAGATGAAGCCACATAAACATGGTCTATCCCTATGATATGTGTACTTTAGCAGGAGAAATGGTAATACAAGCCAAATTTATTTCTCTCAGTTGAACTTTAAATTCTATGCTGTGGATTTTTGTTGTCTATCCATGAGCAAAACTGCCTTATTGTGTTTGTCAAAGTTTTTCTCAAAAAAATAGTGTGAGGAATATTTTATAGATAAATATTTGTGCACGTTCTGTTTTTTTTCTTAGAATGAATTCCCTAGAAGTGGAATGACTGCACCCAAGTCTATATGAACATTTCTGAAGTTTGTAATCTTGTACTGTAAATTGCCAGATCACTGCGGAAAGGCTGTGCTGGTTCACAGTTTACAATGTCACCAGTAGCAGGGTATGAGGTTCTGTGGGGCTGCACCCTGGCCCACAGTGGGTATTACCTTAAAACACAACAAAAAGCAAACTTTGCCAATTCAATATGTGGGGAAATGGTGTTTATTATTTTAATTTATACTTATTTGATTTTTAATGAGGGTGATATTTTATATGCTTTGTGGGCCACATGAACTTCTTTTGCGAACCGTCTGCTGGGAACACTTTCTTTTCCTATTTTTCTACTGACTTATATAAAACTCCATTTTAATGACAACAACAGTAAGTGCAACTTATCAAGTAGCTGCCATGTGCCTGGCACTGTGCTAAGCCCACTGCTATCATACACATGGCAAATATTTTCCCAGGTGGTTTATGTTTTAAATACTCTCCTATGAAATCATCACTTCTATTTCTTGAGGCAGTTTTTGGAGCAGTCTGTTTTAGAAGTCTATATTAGTTCATTTTTAGCATTTAACATCTTGAGTGGAGGACTGCGTAGGCTGCCCCTAAGTTTGTGCAGCTCTGAGCGAGTCCTTCAATAGGAAGGGTGCCGGGTCCCAGCGTGAGGGTGCACACACTTGGTCACTACCCTGGACGCTATGATCTGGAACTGCTGTGGTGACCTCAGAATTAGGTTCCAGGTGCTCTGTGGACATCCCTCTGTGCCTGCTCTTCTATGGATCCCAAAGAGACAGAAACTTGAGGGTCGACATGCTGAGGAACACTGATGCCACTTTCTAGTGACACTAAAATATGGGGTAACAATGGTCCAGAGAGCTCTTGGACACTTATCCAAGCACCTGTAGGAAACTGCACAGTGTTATGATTGAGGAAGAACAGCAACAACCCACTAGCCCTCAAAATATCATGAGACAGAGAGACACTTCTCTTGTATGGTTTTGGAAAATAGCTACCCTGTTGCCATGGTTATGCGACAAAAGCTGGTCTAAAATGGCTCCTATGTTAGCATCTGGGCAGGGGCCTAACCACCCGTCTCCATCATTTTCTCTACTGCCTACTCCTTCCTCTTCTCCAAGAGGCCGTAAGGACACTGCATGGCTTCTGGGTATAGTCGCTGTGCCAAGCTTAAGGTTGGGCCAGCACCATGAATTGCTCCTGCCTCCACCTGCTCACGCTGCTGGGTCCGGACTTGCACAGAGATGCTGTTGCCTGAGCTCCCTTCAGCTTCTCTCTGACATCTAACTGGCCATCGCTGCCTTTCCCTGCATGCAGAGGTAAGACCCAACCTTTGGCTTGGGAGTTGGGGTTGAAACAGGCGAAAGCAGTCTTCCCATCGACTTTGGCTCTGGCCCATTAGACTGGTAGAACTCGGGCAGCAGCTCTTCTCTCAGTCCTGCCCTGTTCCCTGGGTCTGTGCCTGGGGATGAGGAATCACCTGCTTCCTCTCTGGGCAGGAGCCTTCCTCGGGGACTGCCTCAGAGGGGCGGTGGGTGGAAAATGGTCAGACTGTAGTTTTCAAATCTAGATAGGCTTTGGAATGAATTAGGACACTTGTTAAATCTAGATTCCTGGGCCCTGTTCCCCTTTGTCTCAATAGGATGGGGTAGGGCCTGAGAGTCTGTATTTGTCATTAATTAATTAATTGATTGATTGTTTAGTTGTGCTCAAAGTAATTGTAATGCAGCCTGTCTGACATTTGGAAAGCAATGACTTTGGGCAGAATTGGAATATTCACTTGTCTTGGCCAAAACCATCTAAGGACTCATCACTTTCAATTTCCTCCTTCCCACAAATCTGAACAGTAGTTGAGTGCTACTTTTGGACAAAGAATTATTTTTTAAAACGTAAGGTAATTGTGGTAATAATTAATACCAGTTAAAGAAGACCGCCTTTTGCAAGAATAGCCTGTAAATACAGCATCCAGTAAGGCGTTTGGGAGTTCACATTTGTCTTCCTACACCGTCTTGGCCTTGGTAGTGACTCATCTCCTCCTCCAGCATCTACAAGGTTGATTAGCCTACAGTCCTCCAGCTTGTGCACCCTCAGGCATGCGTCCTCGGTCTCTTATTCTCTTGTCCCTGCTTTCTTACCTGCACTTCTCCCATCATGAGGGCTGCTGTGACAGATACCAAACACCCACAGGCCCAGTCACAGAGGTGGAAAGGCTGTGTAAAAATGTCCTGTCCAAAATATACTTAAACGTCCTAATAATCTAATGTGTGTCGACATCCATTTGGGAAGTACAGACTTCCCAAAGAAAGCCACTGGGCAGACTGAGGTTGTCACAGCAGCCTGAGGTTAGTAGGTGAGTGAATGGATACAGCCCAAACCAAAGAAGTCATGACATCCCACCTCCCACAGATTGCAGGAGTCAAAAAGTTCCCTTGAGCATTTTTCTCCTCTGGAGATCTAGCCAACAACATCAACAAAAAGTGCCTCAAATGCATCTTTTGAAGCTCAGTGGCAGATGGGAACAACCCCCACAAGGTTTGTGCCAGAATCAAGCTGTAATATCAGCCTCTAAGATGGCATGCTGCAGAAATACCCTGGGGACGAGCTCAGGCCCTGCTCGCCAGCGGAAGCCAAATCCTCCACTCCTGGGCCTCCCACTTGGCAAAAGGGGGCATGGCTGATGACGAGGCGAAAGTATGAAATGTGACAAGAGCAGCAGGGGCAGAGATATGTTTGGAGGAGACTGGTCTTGTCTTTGTTCAGTCTATCGCACCAATAAAAATCAGAGTCAAAGGCACGACTGAAACATGAACAGGACCAAGGTACAAAAATCCCTTTAGAATTGGCTTCCCCTAACCCTAAGGACTCATTTCATATCCATTTGACCACTTGGCACTAGGGACTAACTAGTCAGAAATATAAAAACACTTAAATCAATTGCTGCACAGGTTGTTGGAGAAAAAGAAAAGAATAAAAGAAAGAAAAAATCAGATTCAGCTTAGAAAATATGCACCTGGGATATATACACAGGGCAAGCTGGGCCCAGCCTGATTCCTGTTGTAGGAGCCCTCAAAGGGTAGACTAGTGACAGGGTAAGGGGAGGTGACAGAAGTTTGGGATTCAGCCTGCTGTCCAAGTGGGTTGAACAACATGGGTTCACATTTGACCTTGGGAGCTGGAGCAGGTTCAACATAGTGGATCACTGGGTGATGCATGGCACTTGGGAATTCATTCATTTATGCAACTAACATTCTCTGGACTGGTCTTCTAGCTTCAGAGGCTGTGCTCTTCCCAAGTCTCCACCCTACCCTATCTTTGTTACTTCTTAAGGTATTCACTGAACTAAGGGCTAAACACAAAATGAGAGGAAAATTCAGATGGCCTCTGCCTTTCTGTAGCTTATAGTGTGGTAGGAAAATGAACATGAATAAAATAATCACCAAATACACTGCAGCAGGGTCAGAATTGATAGTCACAATGCAGGTTGCAGAAATGGAATGTTCACTGTTTTTTCATATCTGAACTCCATTTGTTCTTAAGACCTCATTTCTGCCAAGGAGTTTAAGAGATCTTTTTCATAACCTTTTTGGTAATAAGTCAATTTAGAAATCAAGTTTGATTGACTCAAAGTTTATTGATTAAATGAAAAAACTGTCCTCTATTCTCAGAAGCTATTCCCTCCATTCTTCCTCTCTCGATGTGCATCTGGGAGCAGGAAAAATAACACAACAGCTTTCTGGCTGTCTATTGCTCTTTTTCTGAAAGCCTGGCCCTCCTGGTAGTTGGTCTCTGGCCGTAATCACCCTTGCACCCCGTCCCCTCTAGGGGAGGAACTAAAGACGTGGTGTGAATGCTCCCTTTCTCATACCCCTACTGGTTTGGAATCTGCCTGCCATTCAGACAGAATTGAGGGGACAGAAGAGGTTAGGCTAAAAGGAGAGGGCCTGAACCAATGTTTTCCAGAAGCCACAGTTATACAGAAAAATTGGTAGATTCATCAAAATGATAGTCTTCTAAAAAGAGATGGTATCTTCCTACACAGTATCCAGTCTCCTATAGACACACTGGTCTAAGGACATCAAGGGGTTGCTGAATCTTCGGTCACTTGGTGTCATTAGAAGCAGCCAGTGGGCTCTTAGACACTAAATGGTGGTTCTGACCCTCATGTACTCAGCAGGAAGTGGCTGTGCAAGGAGGGTCATCTCTCTGGGTAGATCTTTTAGGTAAGCACTACTTTTATTTAGTGACTATGCCTAGTCACTTAAAAATGAACTGCATTTACTAAAAAGACATGATGACTAAGTACATGCATTTCCATTAAAGATTTCTTCATTCATGTTAATTAGTGACCACAGCCACAACACTGTAAGAGTAGACTGCAGTTGTGTGAATTTCCCTAAAGCTTCTGGGCCTGAAAGGGATGCTTTCAAGGCCAATACGGTAGACTGTCCAGGAGGCTCCCGGGAAAAAGGAGATCCTCTGGAAATGACTTGCAAAGATGAATTAATTCAAACTCATAATCATTGACTCATTCATTCCTCCACTCATTCAATAAATGTTTAAATATCTAGGGGCTTCTAGTATATGCTGGTATAGATGGATTGATGGAAGGATGTATCTACATATGAATGAACGTATGAATGGATGGAGAGAGATGGGGGGAGGGTGGAGAGAGAGAGAGAAAATGCTAGGTATTATGGGGAAGGAGTAGTCTCTGCCTTCAAAACATTTACAGACCTACTGGTGACATAAGATAATACATATGCACAGAGTAAAATAATATTTTTTAATTAAGAGTAATGCCAGGCAGCAGTACAAAAGGCCTCTCATGCTATCTATGTCATGATTTAGCACCAAACGGAGTTCAAGGGAAGCGGAAATGACGGATTGGCGGAGGCACAGCCAGGGCAGGTCCTAAGCAGGGCAGTGCAGTGGGATAAAATGTACGTAGATAGTGAAGAGACAAAGTGTCTATGGAGCAGTGACTACATCAGCCTGGTTGGAAGGAGGTGGTCTTTTCAAAAGAAGCATGAGGCAGTATAATGCAGGATCAACAGCACAGGTTTTAGAATCAGGCAGTTCTTTATTCAAACCCCTATTCCATTTCTGAGTGCTGTATACCTTTGAGTGGTGACTCAACCTTGCTGTGCCTCAGCTTTTTTTAATCTTGAAATTGGAACAAAGACATCTATCTAATAGATTTCCTGTAATGATTGTGAGAAAGAACACGTACTTGCCTGGCATAGAGTAGGCCCTCAGTAAATGCCTGAGGAGAATGCTAGTTCCCTTCCTCTTGTATATTGTGCTTCATAACATGCAAAACACTTTCATAGACACTATTTCCCTTGGTCCTCACCACAACCTTGTGAGATGGATAAAGCAGGTATAAATATCCTCATTTTATAGGTCCATGGGATTTCTACTATACTACCTTTCCTCAGAGAAATAGTGAAAAATAAAGAAATGGAAAAACACATTATTATTAGTTCAAACAAAGACTTGAGGATTAGTTAAGGCGTTGGGATTTTAATTCAATAGGTAATAGGATACAACCAAGCATTATAAATCAGAAAAATTAAATGATAGCAGTATTTTAGGAAGGTTCATTTGGCAGGGGTAGGCAAATTGTATTGAGAAGGATTTATTCAAGTATGCCTCAAAGGCAAGTATTTTGGGTGTTGCTTCTTATAGAAGTATAAGGTTACTATGCCCAACGATGGGCTGCTGATACAATTTGAAACCATTTCCTCATCACCAACAAGATGTGCAGTGGTCCACCTCCTGTTCTTGCCCGTCTCTTCCTCCCTCACAAAGTGATGATAATGTAATGACAGTAATACGACATAATACATACAGGGTCTTAGTACCAACAGTGCATCAGAACTGTGTATATCTGGTAAAACCGAATCCTCAAATTATTGCAGCTGAGGACCATCATGATCGTGACATGTCACACTAGATAACTGGCCTGGGTTGTAACAGAGGTAGTGCTGAGAATATGGATTTGAGCCCAGCTCTCATTCCAAACTCCAAGCCTTTTCCACTCTGACATTTTCCCTTCAGGGTTTGGGGTGTTTGTCTTTCATCAAGGCAAAGGAAATATTTTATTTATACAAACCCTACACAAAAGCCAAACCCCCAAAGTTTGGCTTCCTTAATGACTTCATTGATGGCACCAATAATAGACTTAACCAGCCCACAATAGAGAGTACTGTCTTGGGAGTCACCTCTGCTTCAGGTCAGATCACCATGTTACAGAGTCTTAGCCTGTTACTGAGCTCTTCACAGACTCATTTACCATGACGGCCTCCTACAACTCTTCCTTTGCAAGTCCAAGTCTACTCAGATGAGTATTTCTAAGACACCAGCTCATACTGGCGTGAATCTGCTGAAAGCCTGTTCTCCTTGCACCCTCAGCGTTGAGAGCGAGCTCTGGAGCCTGGCAACAGAGGCTCTCATCACCTGGCCTGGGCTTCCCTCAGCTCCACTGCTTGCTCTACGATCTGCCCTCCTAGTGACTCAGAAATTCTTGTTCTCCCCGCAGATCTTTACCTTTTCATCTGCCTAATTCCTCTTAATAGGTCCAGGTTTACTCCTTGTCCCAGAATAGGTACTTCTTCCCCCAAGTGTCTCCGCGACTCCATATGCATTTTGCCTTTATTTCCCATCAGCACTGTACTAAAGTAATCCAGGTACATTCCTGTCTCTATCAGATTGTGAATGCCTTGAGACAAGGCCCTGTTGTCTGATTCACCACCTTTGCATAATTTTTGGTCTATAGTAAGAGTTTAAATAGGATATTTGAATGAATAAATGAGTGAGTGAATGAATGAATGAAATGCTTTTGAATAAATTCTAGGACGGCTGCAGCATTCCAATATCCACAAAACTATTCACAATTTGGAGGGATATGTGGGGAAATGTGGCACTTGTCAGCTTAGTCAAGAGCAAAGAAGCAGGAATGATGAACCACCACTGAGAAACTCTAATCGACAGGTTGAAATCCAGCTAAGGGGGATGGAGGGAGAGGGACACACCTATTTCGTGTGGGCGTTGGAAGTCGGTCAACTCTGACATGTAGGCTGTGGTCCTCAGCTGTTATGAAAAACCAGTTTGGCAAAGAATTTATGACTAAGAACCCAAAAGCAAATACAACAAAAACAACAATAAATAAATGGAACTTAAACTAAAAGTTTCTGCACAGCCAAAGAAATAATCAATAGAGTAAATAAACAAACTACAGAATGGGAGATAATATTTATTTGCAAACTGTACATCTGACAAAGGGCTAATATCCAGAATCTACAAGGAACTCAAACAAATCAGCAAGAAACAAACAAATAACCCCATTAAAAAGTAGGCAAAAGATGTAAACAGACATTTTTCAAAAGAAGATAAACATATGGAGAACAAATGTGAAAAAATGCTTGACATCACTAATCATCAGGGAAACGCAAATTAAAACCACAATGAGATATCACCTTACCCCTGTCAGAATGGCCATTACTAAAAAGTCAAAAAACAACAGATGTTGGCATGGATGTAATGAAAAGGGAATGCTTATAGACTGTTGGTGTGAATGTAAATTAGTACAACCTCTACGGAAAACAGTGTGGAGATTCCTCAAAGAGCTAAAAGTAGACCTACCATTCTATCCAGCAATCCCACTACTGGGTACCTACCCAAAGGAAAAGAAGTCATTATATCAAAAAGATACCCACACCCGAATGTTTATTGCAGCACAATTCACAATTGCAAAGATTTGGAATCAACCTAAGTGCCCATCAACTGATGAGTGGATAAATAAAATATGTTTTTTTATATATATACTGTGGAGGACTACTCGGCCATGAAAAGGAATGAAACAATGTCTTTCAAAGCAACTTGGATGGAACTGGAAGCCATAATCCTAAGTGAAGTATCTCAGGAATGGAAAAATAAATTCCACACATACTCATTTATAAATGGGAGCTAAGTGATGGGTATACATTGTCACATAGAGTGGTATAAGGGACTTTGGAGACTCAGAAGAGGGGAAGGTGGGAGAAGGGTGAGGGACAAACAACGACCTATCAGGTTCCATGTATACTATTCAGGTGATAGGTACCCTCAAAGCCCTGACTTCACTACTATACAGCTCATCCATGTAACAAAAAAATCACTTGTACCCCTTAAATCTATCGAAATTTTAAAAAGCCAGTTTGCAGAGAGCTCATGGGGGAGCCCATGGAGGGTGTATGATGTAGGGAGAGAGTGAGCTCTGAATGGAAGCTGGAACATGGGCATGCTCTGGCAAGGCCCACTGCTGAAATAATGTGTACAGGAAAAGAAGAGCGTGCTCTGGGCTATACGACTTGATGTGTGCGTTCAAGTTGCTATATCGCATTTATTGCAATTCCTGCTTATATAATATGGTAACAACCTGCACACCTAGAATTTAGCTACCCAACACATTCACCTCTCTGAGACACAGTGCTAAATCAGAAGTAATCAAACTTAGCAGTGATAAATCAGCTACGCCCAAAGTGACTGAGTTTATCACAAAATTCATGCATTAAAGCCTACACCCTTTCTTCACAGACACTTACTCAGAGCCAATTTATCTTTATTTTACACGTGATTCTAGAAGGGATGGGCACGTATTATAGCAGTTAAGAGTGAGGGCTTTGGAGCAGATTGCATTCATTCTAATCTGGCTCTGACATTTACCAGCTGAGTCACCACTAGCGAGCTATTTAGACTCTCTGCACCTCAGTTTCCTGAACTGTATGGTGGAAAGAATAACAGACCATACTTATAGGGTTGTTGTGAGGATAAAAGCACTCAACAGATATTAGCTAGTGTCATGAAATGTGGTTATCTAGTTTCTAAGCTCACAGTGGATTAGAAGCAGTGAATAGAATGGTGTTACTTAAGGAAGGTGTGCTGAGAGCTGAGACCACTGAGGTTTTGGCAGCAACACAGGTATCAGAAGCAGAAACACAAACATAAAAAGGGCAACAGTTTGGGGCTATTTGCCCTATAATTGGAAAAAAAAAAGTTCCCTTCCCTCTTGGAGTTTTCATCTGACCAGGGAGCTGGGCTTTAAACAGATGAATGTACAAGGTATGGCTCAGTGGTAGGGCATCTGACTGGAGATGAACATAGAATATCAGATGTGAAGGAGGTGTGAGGAAACGCAAAGTGGAGCCTGGGGAGAGGAAGTGGTGAGGAGAAGAGCCTCTTGGAGGAGAAGACGCTCAAGCTGAGATCTAAATGACGTGAGGGAGCAATAGATGTGCAAACCTGGGAAAGAACATTCTTGGCAGAGGTAAGAGCAGGCACCAGGCTGTGAGCCTTAGTTGCTCTTGATGGGTTTTGGGATCATTAAAATACAACTTCCATAAGGCAGGCCTGTTTTTCTGTTTCATTCACTGCTTTACCCCAGTTACCTAGGAGAACATAGGGCAGATGGTATTTGCTCAACTAATATTCTCAAATGAATGAATGAATGCAAGGAGACCAGTGTAGCCAGAGCATTGGAGGCAAGGAGAAGCGTGGAGCAAGAGAAGGTCCACAACACAGCAGGGTCCAGACCACGTGAGGTCCTGTGGGCCACTGTCAGGACTTGGGCATTACTTTAAGGATGACAGGAGGCGTCTGGAGGCTTGGAGCAGGTGAACGGCATGATCTGACTCATGCTGTAAAGACACCGTGCTGACGGCTGGGTGGGAATATGCAGTAGGGGATAAGACTGAAGCAGAGCAACCAGGTGGCAGGATAATCCAGGTGATGGGGCTTGGACCAGGTGGGGCAGTAAAGGTGATGAAAAGTGCCCAAGTTCTAGGTCTACACTATGTTCATCACTACATAAGTTGAGGAGTGTGAAGTTGGAGGAGAACTAGGTCACCAACAGTAAACGAGGGGACTGGACGTATATTATTGAAAATTATGCGGCAATGAATTAGATATATGAACAGTGACAGGGATAGCTATTAAAAACATAGTATGGAGTATACATTTCAGAAAGAGAAAGACCCATGGCACCATTCCATTTATGTAAATATAAAAATGACCATTAAACCTCTTGTACCTTATAGGAATATATTTCTACATATACGCATGCCCAAAGATAAACCTGAAGCTCTTTTGAGTGGATGGTGGGGGTAGGGAGAGGAATGTAAAGAGGGATTGAGAAAAAGGAATAACAATAAATTAAAATATGGTGGTGATGTGCTGTGAATCAAGGAACATGATTAACTCTTGGCTCCTGAGGCTCAAATGCAAAGAAACAACCCCCTTGACCCCCAAGCACTAGTGACCAAATTCTCTATGAGGCCTTATAATTTATAAAATCATTTTACCTTTGTGGTATGTGGTCCCTAGGATCCAAGATGGTCCCCAGTGATCACTGCCTCCTGATATTCATGCCCTTGTTTAGTCCTTTCTCACACTGAATAGGGCTGACCTGCAAATCAATGGAATATTACAGAAATGACAATGCGTGACTTCCAAGGCTAGGTCATAAAAGACATCTTGGCATATGGCTTGTTCTCTCAAATCACTTGCTCTGGAGGAAGCTAGCTGCCATGTTGTGAGGACACTTAAGCAGCTCTGTGGAGAGGGCCATGTGGCAAGGAACTAAGGCCTCCTGCCAACAGCTACCATGAACTTGCCAGCCACGTGAGTGCACCATCTTGGAATGAAATGCTGTGGCCCCAGTCAAGCTTAGAGATGACTTACAGTCCTGTCCATACCTCTACTGCAACCTCATGAGAGACTCTGAGCCAGAACACCCAAATAAACCACTCCTGGAATGCCTGATTCACAGAAATGGGGTAATAAAGGATTATTGTTGTTTTAAGTTGTCAGTTTTGGGATAATTTGTTATGCAATAATAGGTTAAATGGACTCCATTTAAGTCAGCATTTTGTGCTCTTTCCCTCAGAACTGATTCACTCAGAGCTGCTGAGGAGTAAAAGCATTGTCTGGCTTGGGATTCATTCATTGCTTCTCATTATCTCCTCCTTCCCACCCAGTGGGAAAGGCACTAAAAGTAATAATTTAAGTCAAAATAAGTAACCACCTGGTTCAGGTAAAATCAAGTCTTGTAAAATTGGAACTCATAAAATAAAGTGCTGGCGCTGCAGTCAACTGCAGAAGCATCTTTAAACACGCAAATTATTCCTAAAGGTACACAGTGGTTTGCATTAAAGTTTCCTTTTCTTCATCACGCTCACTTCTGAAAAATCATCGCCTTGCTTTGAAACCTTTTCTGTTCTCTTTACAGTTTTTAAGACAGATCCATGGTACGCATAATAAACAGATGAGCTTAAATGAATGAAATAATTTTGTATTGACTGACTTTTGGTAAGGACTTGAAAATTTCTCACAGTGGCAGAGAGAGAGAGAGAGCGCACACGCACAAGAGTGCCAGCGTGTGCTGAGGGAATGGCATGTGAAAGATCCTTTTAGTCTATTAAGGAACTCGGTGGGAGCAAGTGAACACCTTAGTCCATCACAGTGGCGAAAGCCACAGGCTATAAAGTGGAAATGGCATTTTCCTCCCTTGCTGGAGATGATGTTTACCAGTTTGCCATACTACTTTAAACACACAGTAAAGACAAAACTGTCATGATTAAATCCTAGTAAATCAGAAGACCAGGGATGTGAATGGAATTTGCAATTGGAGGCAAAAACACTTATTTGAATTTGCCAGTGATCTCTGCCTGGCCAAGGGTTTGCATTTGCCAGACAGTGAATATGGTATAGTGTAGAAACGGAGCCCATTAAAGACAAGGAAAGGCCTGGATTCTGGAGCTTAGGCTGCAGGGCTGTGTGACCCCTCCCAGGGAGCCATGAGGCCTGAACTGAGGTGCTGGCAAGCACCTTGGGGACAGGAACCAAGGTTGGGCAAAAGTGGAAGGAGACTTAACAACTGGCTGATAAATAGAAAACGCCAGAGGCAAATAGGTTCAGTAGAGGTTGATTCCCAGAATCTAAGATAGAGAATTCCAGAAAGGGCAAAGGGGAAAACTGTAAAATCAGAAGCCTGGAGGACCCTTGGGATTCAGAGAAAGAAATAACCTCCTTTATCCAAGAAAGCCGTCATCAGGGGTCACCATCTTAAGTTAACAATAACAGTAGTTAATATTTTTTTCAACATAAAAAACATACTTATTTTTTTCTGGAAAAGATACATAATATTATATTGTAATTATAGGTCTTTAATCATCCCAGAGGAAATTTGAGATGATGATGGAGATTAGACAAAGACAAGCACCAGGTCTTTCTTAGGAGAGAGACAACATGTAGAGTGACGATCATGAGTTCTGGATTCAGACAGTGGTCCTGTTTCATCCCAACTTTGTGACCCTAAGTGAACTAGTGAGCTTAATTTTCCAGAAGTTAGTATTTATTAAGAGCCTCCCCTATATGACAGGCACTGTGCCCAGGGATTTACATACGTGTTCCCACTGGATTCCCACACCAACCCTCTGAATGTTGTTATCCTTCCAATTTATGCATGAGGAAACTAAGGCTGAAAGAGAGGTTCAATCACTTGTCCAAGGCCTTGGAACTAAAAGTGCTGGTGTCCGAAGGCAGCCATCTGACTGCAGAACCTTAGCTTTCCTTCTCTCTATTATAGGACCTTCTACCTAGGAGGGCAAAGCGGCAGAATATAAGTTTTTTGCAGGTCCTGAAGACAGAGGAGATTTTCTGGGAAATGATATTCAGACTTGGAAGTAAGTTCTGGGAAGGATTAACAAATCTATCATGTCTGAATTTGTGACAACCAAATTTGCCTTAGGAAAGGGCTGCAGTATCTTGGTCTCACATCCATCCAAACAGGATGAAAAGAACTGAACAGGGTAAAGTGCACGGGCCCCTTTACGGGGAGCCAAGCCAGTCTGTTGCTGGAGCTCAGATCAGAAACCTATATCTGTTCTGGGCCTTTTCTTTCCTAGAGGGCAGGAATTCATTTTGAACAGTACCTAACACAAAATAATGTTTCTTGAATTGAAATAATTTTCCAGAATTCTTACAAAGATTATTTGTTTTGTCCAAAACTATGAAGATGACAAATTTTTTATACTTCTAATATACCCTCCAGGGGTTGGGTATGTGGGTAATGGTTTGAGCAGAATTTGGGAGATGGGGCACTAGGTAGGGAGGATTTAGCCAAGGATGAGAATTAGAAGCACAGCAACATTTTTAGGCTTTCTCTACCTAAGCCATCTCTTGATGCAGCTATTAAAAATAAACAAGAAGTGGTTTCACTTTCCACTTTCTTTACCGTCCACTTTCAAAGGAAATTGGTTACCTTTTTCCTTCTTGCTCTCCATTCAGTTTTGTATTTCACCTCTCTTTTCTGGTTATTTTGTTCCCTGGCATCAATCTTCTGTCTTAAATTTCACCCAGTCTTACCGTCTTCCCTTCCTGAATCTGCGCACCTCCGTCATTTTTCATGCATCAAAGAGGTTAAATTGACAAATAGATATTTTTGAAAGAAGGAAGGAAAAAAGGAACAACGAACTTCACTTGGGTGTTTGGAAGTTTGGCTTCACAGATTGCTGGGCTTCGCTGACTTATTTACGAAAGACGATTTTGATTTTGGCATCATCAAAGAGCTTATTCATGTCAAGGTTTTAAAGGTGATAAACTACAAAGATGGAGGATTATCTGCTGTGAAAGACATTTTTCTTTTTCCCCTCTGGCATGGGGAAAAGAACATCACTGCCAGGAAATGGTGTGGGCCTGACACAGGATTACTCCCTTTGTGAATGTGCAAATCAGCGGAACTGGTCAGCTGCTGGAGAGGGGAGATAACGCAGAGATTGCAAACCATACCTGGAAAAAAGTGGCATGAAATATAAACCCAAATTCAGATAAAATAGCCTACATCCCAATTTCTTTCTTTTCAAATGATTCCATCTATTTGTTAATATAAGAAAGCAAATAAAGTGGTATTGTACAATCTTCTTAATTTATATGTGTATCTCCTATCTCCGCTGTATCACCATCCTTGGGTTTAGGACCCATGTTCCAATGGAAACATGTATGTAAGTCACCGGGCACTGTGCCTGGAATATATTGAAGGCTCTCAATAAATATTAACTTCTGGAAAATGAGGCTCACTAGCTTGCTTAGGTTTGTGTCCTTCCCAAGTTCATATGTTGAATTCCTAACCTCCAGTACCTCGGAATGTGACTGTGCTGTATTTGGAGATAGGGCATTTAAAGAGGTAATTAGGTCAAAATGAGGGTGGGCCCTAATCCAACGTGACTGGCTTCCTTATAAGAGGAGATTAGGACACAGACACAAACAGAGGGAAGACCATGGGAACACACAGGGAGGAGAAGACGGCTACCTGCAAGCCTAAGAAGAGAGACCCCCATCTCTACAAAAAAATAATTTAAAAAAAATTAGCCAGGCATGGTGGTGTGCACCTGTAGTCTTATATACTCAGGAGGCTGAGGCAGGAGAATTGTTTGATCCCAGGAGTTGGAGGCTGCAGTGAGCTATGATTGTGCCACTGCACTCCAGCCTGGGTGACAGAGTGAGACCCTATTTCTAAAAAAGGGAAAAAAAAATCAGGTAAAGTAAATGTTAAAGTAAATCTTCAAAGAGGAAAAAAAAAAACCCAAGAAGTCTTACAAATATTTGCTCAATATCTTTTATATAAACAAAGACAATAGCATCTTCTTATGGCAGTTTAAGAGTTAATATGCTTTAAAGAATTTTAAAAGTAATGGTTTCAAATAATGGGGTTTCCTTCAAATATAATGAAAATATTAACATATAGTTCTTGGAATAGATGCTTATGATAATTTTACACTACAGATTCAGAATCTCTGTCAATGAAAATTATTAGATAAGCCAAGACTGGGTATGATACTATTAGAACCCCATGTTCTGGGCAACTGATTCTCAAAACTTGAATCTTAATAATGCCTTATAAATGGTTTTGATTTTGGTAGAAAGCTATAGTAGGTATACTTAATATCAGCATTTGCCTGACTAGAGATTTTATGACTTAGAGTACGTTATTCCCTTATTTTTACTTTGAATCTGTTGGTTTCACAAACAGCTTTAAAAGAATGAAAAGTAATGAGCTTCTGCCATCAAACCCACCTTACTCTCCATTGCTGTCTCTAAGGGGAGTCAGTAGGATGGCAAGTGTGTGGATTTCCTCTGATCCATGGATGGCCCAGTCTGACAATGTGCTGCATAGGTATGAAGTATGGAGACTCTAGCTTAGTTCATTTGCTTACCACACTTCATAATAATTATTAGACCAGATCAGTCCAGGGTCTCAACTAATGTGTCAATGGTATGGTTTCCATAGCAACAAAGATCAATTAAGAGGAAATTACCAACTTACATTTCAAGTCAAACATTAAGAAATTATCATTTTTCTAAGCCAAAGTAAAAATAGATTTGATCAATTATTTATATGCTTTATTACTTGGTTCAATTATTTACGTTATTATATCAGTAGAGGGAGTTTTTCTGGGAATTTGCCAAATCTGAAACAAGAAAACAGACAAACAAAAATACCCCAATCTTTAAAGCAAAGTATTTCCTTTGTGGAATAAAACTATCAAGTATTAAAATAACTTGGTCTCTAACTAATGAAAATCTTTCTGAAAGAGTCCTATCATTTTCTTTGTGGTACCAAGGTTATTCATAATTAAAGGTTCTGCCTTGTTACTAATAAAGGATGCCAGAAATGATCTGAGTCACTGCTAAAATTAACACTGAATTTTGATTGAAAGAAAAAACTATTAAATTGCATTCATCTCATTTCATTTAATCCCTGACATGATACTTTTAGATCTGACTGCTTTAATTTGAAGATATTAGTTGTTGGATTTTCCACTAAGTTCTTGATATTTTATGGGAAAGCCTTATATGATGAATGGGATAAAGCTCCTCATTTTATTCTTAGGATGGATCTCCAACAATAAAAAAGGCAGCTGGAGGGTGGGAGAGACACCTTGAGGTTGGGCCCCAGTGTTCCCCTTCCTGCAATCCCTAACCCCCCATTTCTCCCATCACGACCGCTGCATTCCAGCCTACACACCTTGGGTTGGGTATAGACTAGTGTTTGTTGCAACCTGAGATCATTTCAGGGGGTTAATCCTACAGAAAAATCTCATAAGGAGAACTCCCTTTACTTGTTCAAAGCACACCACACTTCCAAGTTCTGCTGGTGTCAAGTCCCTTAAGTTACCCTGATTACAAACTAGGCCTGCCTGGTGTTGGCTCTGACTCTAGACTGTGTTCCCAGCCCCTGTCTGACTTACCTCCTCTGAGATGGCAGGTGTCTACCTCTCCCTGTCCCTTCAATATGTGCCTGTACGTGCTGTATCAATATGACCCATAGTTCTCTTGTTCCAAACAGGCACTGCTCTTGTTACCCTGCACTCTGGACATCAGCCACCCAGTTCTCCCCAGTCAGATCAACTCTATTTTAAGACTAAGATATATAAACATATGTTAAAGGAAATGTCTGCTGACTTCCCCAAGACATGAAAAGTACTTGCCGTGCTTCACCACACTTTGACGTTTGAGGGGATTCTCCCCCAATTTCACTACTTCTCAGGAGCTCATTTGGCCACACTCCTCCACCAAAGAGAACCTGTCCTGTATTCCTTATTAGCTCATCCTACCAGTTGGAAAACATAGTGCTAAAATTGAAAGTGCTGCCTCAATATGCCACGATCTCAGAGATGTTTTTATGTTAATAGAAGCATCCAGGAGATTCAGGGCCTCAAAGGCAAATGAGTTCCTGTCTAACTTTTAAGTGAGTTAGGGTATTTAATGCATCTTGTTCTTTCTGTCCCAAATAGTGGTGGTCATGGTGGATGCATCTCAGGAACTGGAGTTAGTCGTGGGCGAGAGAAGCGAGGGAGGGCTGGGACTGTGGCACAAAACAAAAGGTAAACGGAATTCACATGCACTAAATGACAGCCTCAGGGAGCAAAGAACAGCCCCATCTATCAGATCTGCTGCGGTTTGGTTAGGAACATAGAAGAGACAAACTGAAGAGTGATCAATCAAGGCCTGGCAAGACCCATCTGGTATTTTGGGAGGCAGAAGTTGAAGATCTTTTCTGGGTCAAAGATACCCAGTTGATGGCAACCTCATGTGAATGTCTTGCCAAGACATGTCTTGCTGTGAATGGCACTGGAGAAGGGAGGGGCTGTAATGAGTCTAACACAGTGCCAGCTACCCAGCTCATTAAGTGCTGGATTCTCCTTTCCTTTTTCCACTATTGAAAATCCAGGTGAAGGGGTAGGTCTTTCCACTGCTGTTAGGGTTTCACAGAACTCTTCTCTGCACTGTGCATATGGCTTTCTTCTTTCCTAAAGCCTGGCTCTCTCAAGCACTGCAGTACGTGGACCTAGTGTGTCATCTTGTACAAGGTAATAGCCAAGCACGAGTGCCCACAATTGTGAAAGTCTAGAAGCGAAAAATAACACATTCGGTATGGAATAGTTAAAAATGGCTTTGAGAAAGGATATTGTAATGAAGAAAAGGTTAAGAAAAAGAAGCCCCAATAACAATAGGGCCCTGTGTCCTTATACACGGTGCCATTCAGCAATAGTGTTCTGGCTTTGTGCCACCTGTCTGTCTCTTTGCTCTCAGATTTTTTTCTTGCCCTCCCCTGGTCTGTTCTGCATCACAGGGCTGGCTGCAAACTGCATTTCCCAGTCTCCCTTAAAATTGGTGTGAGTTAGGTTGAGTCAGTGGGACCCCTCGTGGGAATCTGGAAGGTGGGAGCAAGGGAGAAGCCAGGGTATTTCTTCCACTCTCTGCTTCAAGTGGCTTCACCTCTTTGTAGCTCCAGACCTGAGCTTCAGTGGTCTCAGGACCCAGCTGTGGCTTTGGGTTCTGGTAATACACCTTTTCCCCGTGTCTCTACATTGCAGCCCTAGGTGGTATAGGCTTCCTCATCTTTCTCCAGCTGTTCCCACCATCTTTGTAACCGATTCCCTAAATTAAATCCCCTCCCTTAAATCATGTGACATGGGTTCTGTTTTCCTTACAGGCCCCTGGATGTTATATCCCCATCATGTTACTACAGAGAATTTCAGTGATCAGAACATTGTTTTTCTACATAGGACAACATCATCTCTGAATTATGTAGGATTGAATTAGTTGTATGGGGTTGACCCAATCTAATATGTAATTATCTGTATTTAATATCTCATAAACAAAACATTTGGCACAAATACTAGTTTATTTTTTTGTTCTCAAAAAAATCTGTTATTTTCTGTCTTTGTAAGAAGATCATTCATAACATAGGTAGGTGTTAGTAATAATTATGCTAAGTAGCAGAGTAAATAACATTGGGAAAATATATCTTATTGAAGACCACCTGTATTGAAGACCACCTGTCTACACATTTTGTAGTTCACATGATATTTTGTTTCTTTAAGGAAAACAAATTCATTTATGAGAATCCTAAAACACAGATGGTAGATGTTAGGAAAAACATTAGAATAGACGCAGCCCTTTAACAACATCTGAGATCTGAAGGCACAGTGACAAGTGAATTCTGTCACTCAGAGATTTTTTATACTATCAAATAAATATCCTCATGTTCAGGAACAATCTGATCAAGGCTCTTTGCCTATTAGATTTACTACTTAAAAATAATAGCTTGAGCACCCCTAAAAACCTTACAAAACTAGTTAATTATAACAGAAACTCCAGAAAAAAAGAGGCAGAAGCTATATTTCATCATTTGCAGGGAGTTATGTCACCATTTTTATTGGTTTCAGGTTAAGGGATAGGTTCATACATATATACATCTTCCTGAAATGATGTTCTCTCTCCTGCCTAGTAAACTACTCTCATCCTTCAAGTTTTGGGTTGACTGGCACCTTTACATGGAATCAAATCCCCTCTGGTACAACAGAGTGTCCCAGCACCACGCCTGGCGTCAGAAGTACATATCACACTGAAGTCTGCACTTTTTTTGCTGAAGTATTAGATTAGCATCTATCTTTCCCACTGCACAGTAAGCCCTGTGAGGGCAGGGATTATTTCTAATGTTATTTATAATTATTTTTCCAGTGAATAACACATAATAAATACTCAGTGCAAACCTGTAGAGTGAGTGAATGAATGAATGGACAGGCACAGAACTTCTCACGCTTAGGAAGAGGCCATAGCACTGGGGTGCAGCCCTGACTTCTGCTGGGAGTGCTCCTGGCTCTTCTGAACTCTGTTTCCATTTGCCCTAACCTGGGGCAAATTCACCTGGCCAAGATGATCTGGTCCTTACCAGCCTTCAAAAGGGACTATTTGTCCACTGTGCTTTCTTGTGTTTTTTTTTTTTTTTTTTTTTTTTTGAGACAGAGTCTTGCTTTGTCTCTACCTGTCCCTAGGTAGAGTGCAGTGGCGTTGTCACAGCTCAGTGCAACCTCCAACTTCTGGGCTCAAGTGATCCTACTGCCTCAGCCGCCTGAATAGCTGGGACTACAGGCGCGCGCCACCAGGCCTGGCTAATTTTTCTATACTTAAGTAGAGACAGGGTCTCTCTCTTGCTCAGGCTGGTCTTGAACTCCTGAGCTCAAGCGACCCTCCCGCCTCGGCCTCCCAGAGTGCTAGGATAACAGGTGTGAACCACCGTGCCTGGCTGCCCACTGTGCTTTCTAATTGTTGTGTTACAATAAAGCTGAAAGGGACTTTTGATAGATCAACAATTTATAATAAAAGAAAAGCGTATGTATCAACGTGAATGAACTACATGGCTGACAGTTATTCATGCTCAAGGAATGAGAAGATTGGAGAGGAGTCTAAACCCAGAAGAAAAGGTGAGAAAGCATCCCTTAAACAGCAGCACAGAAAGGCAAATAATCATTCAGGTAAGAAGTTACCTTATCTGTCCTTCACATTTAAAAATCAAGTGTTTTTAGGTCAGCAGACCCTAGACAACAGTTGAAGAAAACTCATTTATTTCCTACATGTGTGCCCCATGCTGTATGACTAATGCAATTTATCTAGAGCTTATTCAAGCATTAACATTCCAGTCAGAACAAAATGAGGGGATTAAAATGTGACCAACAGTGGTTTTGTAGTGGTTCTTCATTTTCAGTACTAGTATCACATTACACACATATACAAATACATACATAGAAATATTTCTGGGGAAGAAATAATCTAATACACTTAAGTTAGTATTTTCTAATTCTTACATACACAGTAGAAACAAACATCTACAGCACTTAAATTTCTACTTTCTAATTCTTAAATTGTTGATGTAAAATTTTAGTGTAAAATGTGTCTTTTGATGAATAAATTACTTAGAAAACTTGGAGAATAGCTGTCAAAGTAATTTGAAAATGATGTACAAGTCCTTCATTTTCTTTTTTCTTTTATTTATTTGTTTATTGGTTGTTTAGTTCAACTCTCTAAATGAATTTAATTTCAAATGTATCCACTAAAATCTTTTGTAATTTCAAAAAACTCTGGTTTACGGGGAAGAAAAGTTGGCCTATTAACTAAGTGTTACTTTTCTTGAAAATTAGTAGAATTATGGAGACATTTTATGAAAAATGTAGGATGGTAGAAAAACATAGAGAAATTCTATAATGAAGACATAGTTACCAAGGTTATACTTGTTAGTGATTAGTCAGTTTATAAGATGGATTCCAAAGCCATGTGTGGGGGCATTGGACTGAAGTCAATTAACATGACGCAGATCATACCTTTTGGAGGAAGAAAAAACCATTTTCCATCCTGAGGGATGATATTTACTGCTTTTATTTTTTAATGCTAGAGGGAAATATATCAAGGAAGCTTGCTTTAATCTCCTTAGCTCTTTACTATGATGCATCATTTAATAGTGTCTGGCCTGCTGTGATCCATACTACATCCATGGAGTGGGTTTTCCCACTGATGACAAAGGCTATTTTAACTTTACACTATTGACCACTTCCCCTTGTGATTTGCATTAACCAGGTGTGAGAATGGAGATAACGGGGTGGTCTCTGACCACTGTAAGGAGTTGATTTCCCCTTGAGTGAACTGGTGGACCAGAGCCACAAACCTGCAGCCTCCACCCCACTGGCCTTGCGTTCCAACCAACTGAGCCAAGAGGTGACACAAAAAAGCATGCTGAGGATAGGAACAAAACCAATGGAATTGTTTGCAGAGAAGGGGATAAATTAAATATTAATTATTTGACTAAACATAGACTCATTTGTCAAGCTTCAATGAGATTGTCTTGCATAAACGAAAATGGCTATTGGGCGAAATAAGCATATGAAAAATGCTGGACAGTCTGTCTTAAATTTCACAGAATCAGAAGCAATGGAATAAAACTACAAGCAGGAGAGAGTTTACAATAAGTAAATAAGCACTTGGACTCTCTTTAAACCATTCAGGACAGATTGCTATATGTCACCCTCTTGGCGTCCAGGGCCATTTGTCTACTTAAGCACGAAAAGATTCATCTCTGTATTTTCCTGAGTTCCTACTAGTGTTAGACTCTATGTTCTGGAGTTGGATGACTGAAGATCATCTCCAAGTCTATTAATTGTAAACCATATATGCAACAGAAAATAAGCTAAGTCTTTAAAAAATTAATTGTCCTAAAAAAATGCTTTATCTCAGATTTTTGAGTAAGCTTCCTTAGCTTCCAAAATGGTAAGCTCCAGTGTCTTGCTTTGTACTTTCCAAATGGAAATATTTTAACTATAGAAATATTGATGCTTAAATGATGGTGAGGTATCTGATATTTCAACCAGTATAGAAACACACATTAATCTTTCATGTCATCTCTAAACTAGGCTCCAGTAAGATGGGAAAAAAAGGCTGAGGAGAGTCCATAGCTGAATTTTTTCCATCCAGAGCCCTTTGCTCAGACCTGTTCATCTCCATCATCATTAGATTGTACTGAGGAAGGAAAACTATTTTTAACATTACTGTTATAAGAAGACATTTCATCTTTTGCCTTTATGTTTGGTAAATATTGATATTTATTTTGTTTTTCTCATATAAAAGTTATAGGCAATTGTTTATCATTTACAAATGAATAGGTATTTTTATTTTAAGGAGCAAAATGGTCAAATGTGGAAAAGATAAAGACTTCAAGAATTAAGAGATCAAATATCTCTTAAAACAAATCTATCTTCCTAAAAAGATATTATCTTAAAAACATTTCTCATTTCATGATAAATTAGAACCATGTTCATAGGATGCCACTCAAGGGACAAAAATAAAAGGCCCTGTAGGGATTTCAGAATCTTTTGATGCTAAACTGCCAAAACAGGATTTTTGATGTTAAGTGGTGTGAACAGATTTTATTTTAATTGACACATTTGAAGACAAATAATAGGATGAGTGAAGGATCAAACAGTGAATGTACTTCAATGAAAGCTAAATAATATTTTTACAAGTAAGTAGAATAATAAAACTATTTCACACTAGGAAGTTTCAGTCACACTTACTGGTTTTTAAAGCAAAAAGTTATTTGACTTATCTCTAGTGCCATAGCATTGTGTTCAAATAAATGGAAAGTCTCAGAATTGTCTATAAGAAACACTGAAGAAGCCTTTGGAGATAATGATAAATAAAAGACTAGGAACTTCTCAAAAGGTCCATAAATTGCTGAAAGGAGGAGGTATTTCTGCCCAAGATAGTGTCACAAGGGGACAGATTTACCTCCTGCCTGAAACAGCAAAGAATGCCGGATTAAATATACGAAATAACTCTTTTTGGAGCACTGGACATCCAGGCAATGAAGGACGGTGATCCCTGAGAGATGGGAAGCAAACAAGGTGAGCCTGATAACTGCCCCTGCTCACTCTAGAGGGCTGCCAGGCTTTGGTGCAGGGAGGCAAAGCCCAGCAGACTCTCTGAGTTTAGGAGATACAGTTGAGAGAATGCAGGGAGGTAAAGGCAGCTGGAGTTCTCAGGACAGAGTACCAAAGAGATTTGCAGAAGGTCTAACCAGCAAATGCATTGGAAGAAACTACCTAAGGCTGGGGGTGTGGTAAAACCCAAAAGACATCAGAAAAGATTAGAGATCAGTGCTTGGTGCTCATGCAGGGCTGGGAATAGTACCTATTCCCAACAGGCTGACTGGGAAAACTCAGAATTCATGGGGCATTGGGTAGAATGTTCAAGGACACCTTATTTCAGTTAAGTGAGGAATAACTAGTCTTATAATGAGCATGCTCCAAAAAGATTAAGTTTTTTCCAATTGACTTAACTGTATCAGAACAAAGTTCAAGAATGTTTACAGGAATACAAAAATATCCATACTTACCTACTAGGGCAGATACCATGATCATGAAGGAATACAAAAATATCTAGAACCCACAAAGGTAAAATTCATAATGTGTGTCCATCAATCAAAAAATTAGGTAGAGACAGGGAGATATAAAAGAGACCCAAATGGAATGTCTAGAGAGAAAACTATTACATGTGAGATGGTAAATACACCAGATAGAATCAGTGGCAGATTAGACATGGCAGAAGAAAAGATTAGTGAATGTGAAGACTTAGAAATAAAAACTTTCCAAAATGAAACACAGAGGGAGAAAAGAATTCCTCAAAAACAAACAAACAAAAAAGTATTGGTGAGCTGTGGGACAATGTTAAGCAGCCAAATATATGTGTGATTGCAGTCCCTGAAGGGGATATAGAAGAAATAATGGCTGAAATTTGATGAAAACTACACATTTACCAATCCAAGAAGATTAATGAACTCCAAACATGTGGAATATGAGGAAAAATACACGAAAGCACATCATAAGCAAGTTGTATAAAGCCACTGACAAAGAGAAAAATCTTAAAAGCAGCCAGAGAAAGAAGATGTTCTGTACAGAGGAACAAAGACAAAAATGATAGCAGATTTCTCACAGGAGCAATGCAAGTGAGAAGATCCATCTTTAAATCTGGAAATCTTCAGAAGTGAAGATGAAATAAAGATGTTTCACCCCAAAAGAATTCCTTAATGTTTCTTATTTACTCACTTCTTTGCCAGTAAGTGAAACTATGATAGGCAAAATAATGGTCCCCCAAGACGTCCAAGATCCAATCTCCAGGACCTGTGAATATTTACCTTATGTGGCAAAAGAGACCTTGTGGAAGGGATTAAGTTAAAGATCTCAAGATGGGGGGATTATCCTGGACTATCCACGTGGGTCTAATGTAATGATTAGGGTCCTTGTAAGTGAAAGAGGAAGACTAGACTGGTTTGGAGATGCTATGCTGCTGACTTTAAAGATGGCAGAAGGAGCCACGAGCCACGGAGTGTAGGTGGCCTCTAGAAGCGGGAAGAGGCAGGGGAAAGGATTCTCCCCTAGAGCCTCTAAAGGGAACACAGCCCTGCTGACACCTTGATTGTACCCCAGTGAAACCCATTTTGGACTTCAGACCTCCAGAACTGTGGGATAATAAATTCGCGTTGGTGTAAGCCATTAAGTTTGTGGTAATCTGCTACAGCAGAAATAGGAAATTAATACACTTACATTCAGGGGATGACATTCATATTCTAACTGACTGGTTAACCGGGTAGATTTTATGTGTGTCTTAGATATTTTTAAAACCTCTACCTATTTGTTATAATCACACTGCTATTTCCTTTCTATTTAGTATACATTAACTTTGAAAAAATATTTAACATTTTCTGCTTCAAAATTATTTTAGACATCACTGCCCCCCAAATTTTTAAAATCTCTGACGTTTGAAAGCTTTTGCCATTGTAAGCAAATCACTCAAATCCATAGCTCATAGAAGTTAAAGGAATTTCTTTCTTACTCTCTTAGTCATTCATCTTTCATATTAAATCATGTAGAACCCAGTATGGGAATATGAAAGTCTGTATTTGATAGAGGTATGTTCTCTAGTGGGGTCATTTTTACATTCTTCCCCATTCCCTATTTTTAAAACAATAAACACAATAAGAAAGAAGTGGTTATGTACGCATAAGTAGGTAAAAGAAGCAGGACATTGGGGACAGTCTCCTATTATAGCTGGGACTTTAATACTATTGTGAAGAAAGAATTAGGAGAAGCAAAAAAAGACGACAGCATGAACAAGAAGTCTTCTGGCCAAGTCAAGTACTTAGGATTGGCCAAGAAAACAAACAGATTCAAAAAAGGCAAATAAGAGAGTTCACAATTTGAGAAACAGAAGGCCTAAGACAGTTTAATCCTCTCTAGGAAAAGAGGATTAAATTAATTAATTAAATTAATAGGTTATTTTACATCCTCTCTTTCTATACTAAGGCTTGGAATCCAGTGTGCCTTTTACACTTAGCACATTTCAGTTCAGAGGAACCTCCTTTCAAGTGCTCACAGCCACGCCTGGCGAATAGTTAATGTACTGGAGAGCAAGGCTCTAATGTCTCCCCCTCACAGGCTCCAGGAAAAGTCTCCCCTGAGTCTTACTTTATTTCCAGTGCCTTTAACTTTCCAGTGGATTCTTTTTCTCTGCTGTGAAACATGCATAGCCCTCCCTTGAAAACTATTCACTTGAATTGCAACCACTTTAAGTTTCATTTCTCAATTTCCTATCCCGGATGAGCTCTTTAAATAAAACTTAGGACCTTTTCCCTGCGTTTGATGTTGCTGAGGACTCTCTCCTTCCCTGCTTTCTCAGCTGCCTGCTTGTGCTCCCCTTGCTGCTCCTGTGCTGATTCATCTTACCCCTAAGGGACGGGGGCTGGGGAGAGGCAGTGATTCTCAACTCCAGGGTGTCTGGTCCCAGAGATCCCGGGTGAAGCCAGAGAATCTGCATTTCTAGTAAGTTCCCAGGTGAGGCTGATGTTGCTGGTCTGGGGACCACACTTGGAGAACCACTGCTCTACGTTCTGTCCTTGGCACTCCAGTCTTGCTCCCTGCAGGTGCCTACGCCACAGCCAGGCCCCTCTCTCCTGTAGACAGGGCCCCAATTCGATTCAGTGTCCAGGTGGCCCATGTTCAGGGTTTGCTGGCCAGCTTCACCAGTTTCACAGCTGACCTTGCCAGCCCTGGCAAATGGGAAATGCACTTCCTCTGGCCAGTGACTGGGTCTGGCAAGGGAGACCCAGGGGCTAAGGGGAAGCTTCTAGGACCTTTTCTTACTCCGGAAAAGGGACGTAAGACAGGGCTATTCTTTCCCTGCTTCTGGACATTGTGGTCTGGGTGCATCACTCAGAACTACAGGGGCATCCTGAGCCTCTGGGGGGAAAAGGCCATAGAGGCCAAGCTGCACGCTAACGTCAGACACAGAGAGGAGAGATGGAGAGAAGCTGGATCACTGAGCCACTGACAGGAACCATCCTAAGCCCTCTCCCCTGCAACAATAAATACGCACATTGTTTAGGCCACTTTTAACTGGGCTTTCTGATACTGCAGAAAACCCCCAACACTTACTCTGAGAGCTTCCGCCCCTTCCTTCTCCAATTGCTATGTCTGGATGGCTTTTTTCTTACACCAACTTCCAATCCTATTTCTTTCTGTACTGAATTCTCTCTTCCCTCCTTGTCTGTCTTGCTTTGTCACAGACGAGGGCAGGCCAGTCCCTGAAACTTTTGAGACATGGGACAGGAACACAAATGAAGGCCCCTAGCCTGTGGCCTCACTCGTTTCTCTTCCCACACCTGGACCCATCCCATACCACGAGCAGCACCTGCAAGTGTGTCCAAGCTCTGTCCATACTCTCTGCTCCCAGCAAAACTGTACCCCCTGGCAGTCCTTCCTACCAAGGAGTGCACACATTGGGAGAGCACACCTGGGGAAGAGCTTTGCAGGCCTTGGAAGTGGGTTTGGGGCCATTTGATTGGGAATTCTAGCACTCCAGGTACATGGCCTACAGTTGGGGTGAGGGGAAGCATGGGCTTTGGGGGCCTTGCAGACTCATCATGCTACTGTGAGGAAAGACACAGTGGGGTCTTCTAAAGCAGGGCACAGGGCAGTGGCCCAGGTTGCTCAGGTCTCCAGGAGAACTGGATGAAGGATTCTAATGTGATTGGTCAGATTCTTGGACTCTGAGTCACATAGAAGAAAAGATTCCATTGCTGTGTGATACAGGTCATGTATCATACTTTGATCCTTCTTGGAATAAGATAATACTCCAGGGTATTGATTTTCAAAAAGATCTGGGGATTTTTTTTTGCTATTTTAAAAAATATATTATATATAATCAGGCATTTAGACCTTAGTGGTAAGAATTTTTTGTTTGTTACCATTTGTAATACCTATATTTCTTCTTTTTTGAATTCATTTGCTGAAATAAATTCCCTAGTTATTCTTTCAGAAAGGACATTATCTGGTAAACTCTGTCCAAAACACTGTTTGTTTCTTCACATTAAATTTGAGTTTGAAGTTGATACAAACTAGTATTCATTTTCCTGGAGCACTTGGGAGGATTGATCCAGTGACTGCTGGTCTGTAGCATCGATCACTGATGAAATGTCTGGTTCTACCTGCTTCTCCTTTCTTTGCAAGTAGTCTGTGTTCACTTCTTCCTGCAGCCTGGACCCTTTTATATATTCATGTATTTATTTAGATCTAAATATTCTGAAAATATACCATGCTGTTTCCTCAGTTCAGGGAAATTTTTTTAATTGGCTCAGTATTTTCTCTCCTCCAGTTTTTGTTCTTTTCTTCTGAAACTCCTGTTAGACAGATGTCTGAGGCTTGGCTTTACCCTTCATTCCTATATATCTTAACCCTTCTCATTCCTTCCATCCCTATGTTTGTTTACATGATATTTTTGAGAATCCATCCACAACATTTATCCTTTTAGCTGTATCCATTTTGCTTTGGACTGAGAGCGTGTGTCTCCCAGGAACTTAAAAAAGAGTGGCTTGTTCTTATTTTTTAAAAAATATTTGAGAATAATAATTTATTTTATTGTTACGCTTATTTGAAAGTTGTCTTTGCTTTTTTCTATTGACAGTATTTCCTTGGGGTTAGTTATTTCTTCAGTGTGCTGAATTTGATGCTTCTAGAAGGTGTTGGTTTTCTTTCAAAGTTTGGTGATTCTCGGTTATCTGTTCATAATTATTCATATTGAAGGACTAGACTGAAGAATTAATTTCCTCAACCCAAATAAGAAATGCGGTTGGCTTCTATTAATGTGCATCCTGATCTCTGCAGTCTGCCTTTTATAATTGTAGGGAGAGCAGGATCGGGGAGACTGCCTTGTTTTGTGGGGTGGTGGAGAGGATTTTTCTTAACTGGAGCATGGCTTTCTTGGCCTCTCTTGTTAGAGTTCCTGCTTCCGAATACACACTCAGAGCCTTAACTTGGGGGCAAATTCCATCTTCAAAGGCCTCATTTCACTTCCCACCAAGTTCTACTCTGCTTCTTGTAAGACAAACCAGCAGAAGAACTTTCCCTTTGTAAAGAGAATAGTTCTTGGGCCATTAGCCAGAAGGAGAGTATGGCACTGCCTGGGCTCATCCGTGCATGAGGATGAGGTGCTCCTTGCCCTTCCCTACTGATACACTTGCCCCAAGGCCCTTTCTTTTTTTAATTAAAAAAATTTTTAATTAATATTAATTACAGTTTGAAATTTTAATTTTAATATTTTGGATACATTGGCTTAAATATAGTCTTAAATCTAATTTCACTTGTTTCTTTTTAATTCTATAATGTGGCTACCAGAAGAGTTAAAATTGCATATGTGGCTCGTGTTATATTTCTACTGCTTTACACTGCTGCAGGAGTCATTCCTAAGATAAAATTAGGAAGAGTGGGTTAAGATGATGACCTGAGTATGTATATAGACTTCCCATCCATTTTCAAATCTCCTCACAAAACACAAAAAAGTGAGGTAAGTTACTCTCTTAAAAAAGGGCAGTACAGACAGAAAGAAGTCAGACCAGAGGTGATTTCTTTGGCAGAATTTATATGATTTAGGGATCAATCTATCATGGGCAGAAAGGAAGAAAAAGGCTCAGGAAAAATGTCACTGTTTCCAGCTTGGGAAAATGGGCCAATCGTTGTCCTGTTAATCATGTGAGTGCCATAGAAGGAGAAAAGAGTCTGGATGAATATGCCAGTGGTGGTACCAAGATAATGAGTTTGGTGTCGGATTTTGTGGAGTTTGAGGTGTCCCTGGGCTGTTTACGTGTCCAATAGGTAGGTGACAGTGTGAACAATGCTGGGGAAAGAACATGGGGCTGGGGTTAATAGATGGGCATCCTCACGCAGTGGATGGTAGCACCCGGGGCACGTAGTGCAAGAAAGGCTGGTGCTGGTGCACCGGGAAGCCCACCATTTCAGCGTGGGCTGTGACAAAGAGCCTTGAAGGAAAAGGAAGTGACATCAAAAGGAACTTTGATAAACTTCCATTCACCCCGGCCTAATGGAGCGATGGTACAACTTAGTGTTTCAGGAGTTGCCATTATAGAATACAAGGTATGTTTTAACCAGTGAAAGCTCTAATCAGTCAAGGGTTTCTAGGAGGTGGCACATAAACATGAGAAGAAGAAAGTGTAAACCTGTGAATAAAGGGAGTTTGCCCTGGAAACAAAGGAGTGTCACCTTGGTTTGGATTGGGATGAATAAATCTTGATCTTACTCCTGCATGTTTATAAAAGATTCTACTAAGAGACATAACTAGCCATGGTAGGAAATGTAACCAAATTTACGTGAACTCCAAATTTAAAGCAGAGTAGGAGGATGTTTCAAATCCTAAGCACCTGGCTAAAGGGAGATTCCTGATGTTTTTAATGCTACAATAATAGAATTTAAATGGGCAAAAGATCTCTTTGTAAACAGCCAGAGGCATGGATTCACTTTATTTCCTTTCCGTGGCCTAAATTTGGAACGCAAAATGCTGAACACCATAAAGCATATAACCACTGTCAAATATATTTGAGGTAGGGCTTCAGGTTAATAGGGGAACTTTTACTAATTCTTAAGTTAGAGTCCATCTAGAATATTCTGGAGGACCTGAATGAAAAACTCGATGTTGTTTCTAACATTTTAAAAAAATAACTAGCCAGAAGGGGTTTATGTTGCATTAAAATCATAATCTATAGTGTGGATTCAACATAAATATTAAGGACAACATAAAGACAATGGCATGAGATCTCTGTTAAGCAGCCCAAGCATCTGTTTTTGGAATTACTGGTTTGGGAATTCAAGAAAGACAGATTTGAACATATGAATTTATCACTGGTTGGAACAATCTATTATCTAGATATTGGAATCAATTTTAATCAAATTATCGACTAATATCGAAACAGGCATCAATGTGGTGTTGCAGAAAGAACAATAGATTTAAAGTTCATCCTCTCAAAAACATGCTTGTGTGTGTGTGTGTGTGTGTGTGTGTTGTACTACCTTCCAAATACTGTTCTAAATAATAGGGATCCAACAATGAAGACACAAAATTGGAGTTAACAATCTAGTTGCGAGATGCAGACAAATATTTAAACAAACAACTACATGAATAATTTCAAGTAATAAGTGCTCTGAAGAAAATAAAAATGGGATGAAGAGTGATGGGGTGGTGGGGAACTGCTTAGGCTAACGTGGTTGGGGAAGAGAATAGCACGCAGAGGGAGCAGCAGCTATAAAGGCTGAAAGCTTAGAGGCAGGAGAGGATTATTACAGTCGAGAGGGGGAAAGGACGCCAGGGTGGCTGAAATTTCACGGGGCTGGATGGGTAGCGAAGTGGTAGGAGATGAGGCAGAGAGGTGGGTGCCCTACATGCCCTGGTAAGAGGTTTGGATTTGGTTCCATTTGTAGGGGGAACCTCTGGCAGGTTATAATCAGAGAACTGTTATGATCTGATTCACCCTGAAACAAAATCACTCCAGCTGTGCAGTAGAGAATGGACCACTGGAGGTGAGAGTGAGAACTGACAGATGAGTTCTGAAACTATTGCCGTGGAGGAGGGGACGAGAAAAGGTGGTTCCAACTGTGCTTGCAGCAGATGAGATGATACAAAGAGGCTGGGCTAGAAACGGTTTTGGAGTGAAAATTGATCAAATAAGTTTGTGGGAAGTTAGCACACGAAAGAAACTCAGGACAATGCCTAAGTTTTGGGCCTGAGAAACTGCATGGTGATGATATCTACTGAGACAGGAAAGACTGGACAGAAGTAGGTTTGAGGCAAATGAGGATCCTGTTGTGGACCTGTTACATTTGAGATGCTTATGAGATATTCAAGTCAAGATGCCCAGTTGGCAGTTGGATCAATGAGTATGGGACTTCTGAGCTGGAGATAACAATTTGGGTGACATCACACACTGGGATTACCCAAAGCCCTGGGAGGAGATGAGATCATCTAGGGGTAGAGGGATTGCCGTTAGGAAGAGACTCCCTGGGGCATTCAATGTCCAGGAGAGGAGGAGAAGAAAGCAAGAGTTCCTAAGAGAAGAGGCCAGTGAAGCAGAAGGGAAACCAAGAGGTAAGGCAGTTTCCCTCAACACTGTCGGAAGGACTAGTTAACTGGCTCAAACGGCTGAGTGACTAATTTTCTATTTTAATATTTTTGTGTATAGGGCAGCGCCTGTCTACTATGGTGGAGAGAATGCACCTGCCATATTCATAGAGGGCATTCAACAAATACTGGTTTACCTTCCTTCCTCAAAACAGGTATTGGGTACTGCGTAGGTGCCAGCCACTGCGGTAGGCATTGGGGGACTTGGCAATGAATGAGCAATAGATCAGGAACGGATGAGCTTACAGGGATTTTAACCACTGCAGACGTTAATCCTGGTGTTGCAGAGTTTTATTTAGAACAGTGATTCTCAAGATTTGGTACCCAACCAATGGCCTCAGCAGACCTAGGAACTTACTGGAAATACAAATTGTAGGGCCCCACCCCAGACTTACAGAATCCTAGACTCTGGAAGTTGGGCTCAGCAATCTGAGCTGTAACAAGCCCTCCAGGTGACTGTGATAAAGCTCAAGTTCGAAAGCCACTGGCGAGGAGGGGAGCAGGCCACCATCTGGAGAGTTCTCTCACTTAAGCTCCATTTTAAAGTTATAGTATCTACAGAGAAAGTGTAAAATATAGAGATAATGGTAGTATTGATCACTCTCCTACTTGGTTATTTTGGCTTAAAGAGTATTTGAGTCTATAAAAAATTTTTGAGTTTTATTTATGTCCATTATATAATTAAAACCGTTGAGGGCTTCTGAGAAAATCACCCAACTATGCAGATGGGTCCCAGTATGTACCTGTGTAGAATAAACGTATGGCTCTCAACTGCATTGGACACCTGATGCCACGTGGCAAGCCCACGTTTGCCTTGTCAGGAAAACATCCTCCTTTACCTTCTCCCAGCTGCTGTTCTGAACATTTCATTTGCCTATTTACTTACCACTACCAACAGATAATCTTACTGCTTATTCTTCAGAGATAAAATAAGTTATTGGAAAAACTTCCTGACACTAATCCTGAAAATGTACCTAATTCCATCACATCTTTCCACCTTTGATCATGTTTAGATGAAGGAGATTTAACTGCTCTGATCTAAGCATAAGTCCACCGCGCCCTGCCCCTTCCTCCTCCTCCTCCCACATCTTAAACCCTTCACTGTCCATTAGTATCTTTCCTTCAGTACTTAAACATGCTGAGAAACTCTTTCATCTTAAAAGGAAAAACTAAATCTTGTCTCAATTTTACATCATTTTTAAGAAGCTATTGATCTCAACTTTTTGTTTCATGCAGGAAAATTTCTAGCACTTGTCTGCCTTGTTGTCTTTCACATCTTCATTAACCACCACCATGTCCTTGGCTCCTGGCAGTCACTCAACTAAGATTTGCTGAATAAAGTGGCTGAACATGCACCTTAAAGAAACCTTGAAAACACAGAAAGTTACATAAAAACATATTATGTATGATCTCTTTACCCAAAAAAACCCACCATAGCAGTTTTAAATAGTTAACATGCTAACATCTTTATATTTATATTCTTGGTCTTCAAAAGACAAATAATAGTTTGATGAAGTTTTAGAAAGAATATAGTAATGTTTGGAGGATGATTTAGAAAAAATATTCAATTATTTGTGCAAATATTATCTAGAACAACTAGAGATAATTGAAATTCAAAGAAAATATCTTTCCTTAAAACTTTGCATCATCATACCCAACCAAACTTTTATTGGGACAGCTAGTAAGTGATACCGTGTAAAGGAGGTTTATTTTTTCTTCCTTCCCCCTGCCTAACTTTAGAGAGCTAATAATCAAAATAATTGACAAGAAGAGAAATAATAAAGGGGAACTGGTAACAAACAAAACAACTGATTTTTATCATAAAAAAAGGTCTCTCTCTGTCACCCTGGCTAGAGTGCAGTGGCGTCATCGTAGCTCACTGCAGCCTCAACTCCTGGGATCAAGTGATCCTCCTGCCTCAGCCTCCTGAGTAGCTGGGACTGCAGGTGTCTGCCACCACGCCCGGCTAATTTTTTCTACTTTTACTAGAGACAGGGTCTTGCTCTTGCTCAAGCTGGTCTCGAACTCCTGGCCCGATCCTCCCACCTGGGCTCACAGAGTGCTAGGATTACAGGCGTGAGCCACCGAGCCTGGCCTGACTTTTTTTTTTGGAAGAAAAATCACGCAACATCCTTCTTCTGACTTTCTTTTAAAAGACGTATGTTGCAGGTGACGGGAGACCAATGAGACAAAAAGGGGCAAAGAGGATAATGAATAAAGGAACAGCATTGGGAAGATAGCTATGTTCCTTAACAATATTCAAAGAAAATCATGACTATTTAATTTCCTACTGTGAACAAATTTAGAAGAAAAAAATTGAAGATTAAGGTGGTTCGGCCCTCCAGGTCAAAATATTTTAATTTACATATACTGAATTTTACAGCATTCTACTTTTACAGAGGTACATTAAAAATCTTACTAATTATCACGTGGTCAATCAACATACCCAATAATGCTCACCTAGAAAGAAATATAATCTTTAGTCCCATTGTCTTGAAGACTAAATGGCAGAGAAGCACAATGAGGTCTCATGTTATGTGGTTACCCATGTCATTTACAAAATATCCTGTTTCACATTTCACTCAATTAGTACCTGATTGAGTGTGTTACACCACTGACACATTCCAGACATAGGAAAAGAATATTAAAGAGAGAAGAGTGTTTGCTCTCAAAACGAAAAAGATACATATAGAAAGAAGAGAGTGGTCCAGGACCTAAATTATAAAAGAGATCCAGAATAAAGTAAAGATACCCATACTTGCAGAATAAGAGTACCATGGCTCAAGTTATAGAAGTTTCACAATTTCAATCTGTTCTTTAAAAAATTCTACCAAAGAAATTAGCACAGATGCTGCCCTTCAGGTTTTTATTTTAGCAGTGAATATTCACAAATTTATGCAAAATCAAAATTATTGCCCTTAATAAGAGTGCCAGCTTCCTTCTGCCAACTATTCTATGTCTGTCAGCTTGCACCTAAGGAGGCTGTATCCAAAAATGATGTTTATTTGATTTTTTGATGTGTTCTGTGTAAAGGGCCTTTCATGAATACAATATGTAAAGAAAAAGACTCTAGGATTAAATACTTTTGATAAAAGGCCTTCTTAAGTCTATCAGTCTTGCCTGTGCATTAAGATGGAAGGCCCACGTAGAGCAGTCAGCAGATTTGTTGTGTTAGGATGTGGGCGTTTAATCAGTGCTTAATAATAATGGTAAGTTTGATTAATGTTTGTTTTTGTAGGTAAAGCAACAGAACACAGTTTTCCAGAGCAGGATGAAGCAAACATATCACAAAAATGAAAATGCAGAATTTAGGAGGAGTTGAATACCACTGTACTTATGCAATTTACTCTTCTCTCCCTTCTCTTCTTTCATATAAAATAGAATTTCATTGAATCTTATTTTGGCTAAATGATCAAAGCTTCAGTTTTAAATCTTACAGAGAATAAATGAGATGACTTCTTTGTATTTTTTCAAACCCCAGAGCTCTCGGAAAATATGACAGCTTAAAAAAAAAATACAACTTCATCTCAGTATTCTTGTTGGAGCCTTAGGGATCAATTATGTAGCAATAATAATAAAAAGTCCTCCAAAGGAAGAGTGCTTGATAATGAACATTGTGCTTTAACTCAAATACACTGTCAAAACTCTTTCACAACAAACGTCAGTGCTACAAATTATAGCAAAGATGTGAGAGAAACATGGGAGATGTGGGAGAAATATCGGACTAATCAAGTGGCACAAATGAAGTGGTACACATTTTAGAAAACCTAAAAAAATAAAGAGAAACAAAGAATAAGATAAACATCTTGTCCTGTTATTGGACTGTGAAATAGTAACACACTTTTCACTCCCAGTTTTCAGTCAGTTAACCTTCAAAGAGGTACAAAATCTAGAACGAAGAATATTTTATTATTAAATCATATTAGAGGCATCTTGGTATTAGTATTGCTGTTAAAAATATGCAAGTGAAAGCTTTTTTCCTCCAAATTGAATTAAAAATCCATTTTAATATCAACTGGGATTCAAGATTTGAATACAAGCCCCCTTCCTTGCTCAGAGGTCCCAGTGGGAGTCTTGCACCCTAGGCCCACGAGGTCAGCTTCTGTCCTAGTCTCTGGTCAAGCTGTACCATTTACTTCTTCAAGTGGGAAGTGCTGGAATGCAGGTTTACGTCCTAATCAAGCATTTAGACAGGTGTAGTAGCCTTCAACGCCACATCTGCCTCCTCCAGCACCTCACATCCATCCCAGATTCCTGCAACCGAAGAACAGCTATCCCCACCTGCTATCTTTCAGTAGCTACAACATAGCTTACTTTTCTCCACCCAGATTTCAATCTGCAGAATTGGCCCAGAATATGAACCAGACTCTGGCAAGAATTGTGGAGTAAGTCGTTGACCATCTCGTGATGGTAGTTGCTATTATTTCTATCCAGAGGTAGGAGTTCTTTTCCTCCTAACTGTTTTCCCTTAGTTTAGAATTCAGCCCTCTAAATCAGTGGCTTAACATTTCTTTTTGACTGCTGCTGACAGTTACAACACATTTTACATCCAGACCAGTAGACAAGTATGTAAATATATACATGAAATATATACATAATAAAACATATATACGAGATACATATCATATATATTTGTGTGTATATATATCTGAAACAAGTTCCATCAATAAATCCCATTTATTTTGCCTATTCTATTCTTTCATTTTTTTTCCTAACAAAGTATTGGTATGACTAATCAATTGTTAGCACCCAACCCCAAGTGCTTGCAGACTGTATTCCGAAAAAATGTTGCTCCAAGACTCACTTTTTAAGAATTTCTTGTCCCCTTATCCTTTGATAAGCTGAGCTCTACTAAGGGTAAGGTAAGAAATCATCAGTGTACCCAGAGAGAATTCCTAGCTGATTGTTTTGGAAAGTATCAGGACTATAGGTTTAGAAAATCTTGTTCTCTAAATAGCAATAAAAATTAAACCTGGCAAATTCTTAAGTATCTTTCATTAAGCAATCCATGAAATTCTATATTAATAGGCATAATAATGTTTATGGTCTCCAAGACTGTGGTAAACTTAGTGGATTATAAGGGGCCAAAAAAAAAAAAAAAAACCAAACTTGAAAACCAGGCTTTTATACAATCAAAAAGTACTGGTCTTGTTGAACCAGGGCCCTACAAGATAACTAAAGAAAGTCTCTTTTCTTGGGTTCTCATCAGGAGGCCACATACAGCTTTGGTCATTTAATGGTGTCCAACTAACAAGATAACAATCCTGTAGTGTTCAAGTTTTCAGTTTTCAAGGATATATCTGTAAAGGGGGGTTTCATTAAAAACACTATAGTTGCCTTGTTTCAAATTTTTTTGTGTCTGAATTTCAAAACATTACTTATGAAAAATGCAACAGGTCAAGGTATATAAAAACAAAATTATATCACTAATCAGTTTATATCTATATAAACTGATATATATACATATATATCTACCTATCTATATCCAGATATATATATGTTTATATATAACTCTCTCTAGTTCTCTGGTTGATTCATTCTGTTTTCTTTCTTCTCAGTTATTTATACTCAAACATATTTCCATAATGTGTTTGAAGCAGTTGATAAATTTTATGTTATGTATTTTTTATGACAATTAAAAATAAAATTATATGTGTATATATTTTATATATATGCAAAACAAACACTTTGTATAACTCAACAACAACAAAACAAACATCCTTATTAAAAATGGGCAAGAGACTTGCATGGACATTTCTCCAAACAAAATATGCAAATGGTCAATAAATACATGAAAAGATGCTCAACATCACTAATCATTAGGAAAATGCAAATCAAAAACCACAATAAGATACCATTTCACACCCATTAGGATGGTTATTATCAAAAAAGAAGAAAACAGGTGTTGGTAAGGATGTGTAGAAATTAAAACCCTTGTGCATTGTTTATGCAGTCATAGTGGAAAACAACTTGGTTGTTGCTCAAAAAATTAAACATAGAATTACCATATGGTCTAGAAATCCCAATAGGGTTATATACCCAAAAGAACTGAAAGCAGGGACTCAAACAGATATTTTTGCTGTTCCTAGCAGCATTATTCACAATAGCCAAAAAGTGGAAGCAACCCAGGTGCCCACTGATGGAATAATGGATACAAAATGTGCTGTACACATACAGGAGAATATTATTCAGCCTTAAAAAGGAAGGAAAGTCTGGCACATGCTACAACATGGATGAACTCTGAAGACATTGTGCAAAGTGAAATAAGCCAGTCACAAAAGGACAAATGTTGTATGATTCAATTTATATGAGGTACCTGGAGAAGTCAAATTCACAGAGACAGAAAGTGGAATAGTAGTTAGCAGGGGCTGGGGAGTCAGGGAAGAGGAAGTCTGTGTTTAATGGGTGCAGAGTTTCAGTTTGGTAAGATGATAAGTTCTGGAGATGGATGCTGGTGATTGTTATACAATGATGTGAATGTATTTCATGCCACTGAACTCTACACTTAAAAAGTGGTCAAAACACAAAAAGTTATGCTAAGAATTTGGATCCACAACTCAGTCCTCACTGTGGGTTTGCACCCAAAATTACATAACTTATATAGTAAAAAAAAAAAATCAAGCCAAGAATTCAGTCTAGAGCAATCCCTACTGGAGTACCCCAGATCCCTTGAAGCAGCAAATAAAAATACACTCTGCAAACATCCAACTTCAACCAAGCCTATAAGAATTCCCACAAAGAAAAAAAAAAGTGGTCAAAACAGTAAATTTTATGTTATGTATATTTTACCACAGTAAAAAATGCATTATATAAAATGTAGAGAATAGAAAAAATGAAATAAATATCACCCATAATTCTCACCATCCTAGCATACCACTATTATGCTTTTCTTCTAGTATTTCATTTCATGATGCATATTTTTATATAGTATTTATTTTCTTCATTGCTACTATGAAGACTTTGTAATTTTTTATCTATACCTGTGGCATCAGAAAATTGCTTTGTTCATTTTTTTTTAATTTGGGAAATAATTTGATGCTGAATGTCTTTGTACTTATAACTTTCTATATTTTACATTATTTCCTTAGGATAATTTCCTATAATGAAATCATTGAGTCAAAGGCATCAATCCATTTTTACCATTTAATATATGAGATAAATTGCTTTTCAAAGATCTGTATTAAATTATAATGTTATCAGCAAGGTATAAAGGTCCTATTCTCATCATGCCATCATCAGAGATTAGGTCATATCATTTAAAAATCTTCATATAGGAAAGAAATTGTATTTCATGATTTAAACTTGCATTTCTTTTAGATTACTAGGGAGGTTAAATTGTTAACATGTCTCTATATGATTTTTTAGTAACTATGTGTTCTCTTTTAAAATTGTCTTGACACTCCATCTGATTTTTATAGCTTTTTGTTAAAGTTTTTCATTTTATTTGTTTTTAAGCCATATTAAAATATTAAAATGTTAGGTAATCAATTATGTTGATTCCTACTTTTATGGTTTCTTCTATTGTTCCAAAGCCTAAAAGCTCTTCCCACTCTAGAAGACTATTCCCTTCCCCCCCTCAGGTTTTCTTATGGTTTGATGTTGCACACTTAGCTCCTATTCCATCATATTTACTATGGCATAAGGGACAGATTTTGATGTATGGAGGCACAGGAGGGGGAAGAGCATTAGCAAAGTTCTAGAAGTAGGATTAAATGAAGAGTGTGTGGAAAGTATAAGAATAACCCCCTCCCTAGGTGAGATGGTTACACTAAGTAATGAAGATATATTTAAGTGCCCTTCAATGGATGGATGAATAAATAAGTAAAATGTGGTATATATACACAGTAGACTACTACACAGCCTTAAAAAAGAAAAATTCTGTCATTTGTGACAACATGGATGAACATGGACATTATGCTAAGTGAAATAAGTCAGGCAAAGAAAGACAACTATAGTCATATGCGGCACAATGATGCTTCAGTCAGCAATGGACTGCATACACAATGGCGGTCCCATAAGATTATAATACCATATTTCTACTGTACCTTTTCTATGTTTAGATATGTTTAGATACACAGATACCATTGTGTTACAATTGCTTCCAGTATTCAGTACAGTAATGTGTTGTACAGGTTTGTAGCCTGGGAGTAATAGGCTATCTCATATAGCCTAGGTATGTAGTAAGGTCTACCATCTAAGTGTGTGTAATGCACTCTGTGATGTTTGCATGATGAAATCGCCTTATGATGCATTTTTCAGAATGTATCCCCATCCTCAAGCAACGCATGCCTATACTGTATGATCTCAATTATATGTGGAATCTAAAAAAGCTGATCTCTTAGAAACAGAGCAGAAAGGTGTTTATCAGAGGCTGGGGGAGGGAGTGGGATGGGGAAAGGGAAAATGTTGATCAAAGGGTACAAGTTTCAGTTAGACTGGAGAAATAAGTCTTAGTGATCTATTCACTGCATGTTGACCACAGTTAATAACAATGTATTGTACATTTCAAAATAGCTAAAATCGATTTTTCACATTCTCACCACAAAAAAAACTGATAAGTCGGTGAGGTGATGGATATGTTAATTAGCTTCATTGAATCTTCCTATAATGTATACATAGATCAAAACATCACGTTGTACACCATAAATACACACAATTATTATTTGTCAATTAAAAATTAAAATTAAAAAGGAAATAATGGGAGGTAGAGATGGCAAGGAAGGGAGGAAAGGAAAGGGGGAAAGGGTCTGATCTCAGGCATCACAGCCCACCCAGAGGCGGCACGCACAGCCTCAGAGGAGTCTTGGCTCGTTAGAGGTAGTAGGACCTGTGAGCAGTGGCCCAGCTTTTAACAGGAACATAAGCTAGATGAGAAAGACTTTGCCAAAGGAGAGGGAGCAGGTTTCAGAGCTATACCTGATGAGCAGGGCAGGAAGTGCTTACAGTGTTATAACAATTTCTGTCCAAAATGAGGTGGGATCTTCATCTTTGCCCAAGGTAATTTTGTTCAATGTGATTTAAATGTGTTTGTGAAAGAAAGGGTGTTTTTCTAATTTCCAGCAGAATAATTGAGCCTTGCATTAGTTGTACAGGTGTTATGACCACATATCTTTCTTAGTCCTCTCACAAAACAAAACAAAAACAAAGAAAAAAACTCAGCAATTTTCACTGCATTGTTCTTTCTCTAGAGTCCAAATAGCATGTCCATATACTTACTACTGTCCATTTTCTCAGTTACTTTTTAAAAAAATTACTTATTTTTTAACTTGACAAATATTACATATATTTATGGTGCACAACATGTTTTGAAATAGGTATACATTGTAGAATGGCTAAATCAAGCTAATTAACATCTACATCACCTCACATACCATTTGTTTTGTGGTGATAACGCTTAAAATCCACTCTCATAGCAATTTTGAAGTATACAATACATCGTTATTAACTATAATCACCCTGTTGTACAATGGAACTCCTGGACTTATTCTCTAAGTTTCCTTTTTAAAGACAAGATCTTAGTGCATTTTTATATAGATTCCCATTTTTAAAGGATGCTTATTTAACAAATACATTGAAAACAGCAGAGCTTCAAATTATAAGAAAATTTAAAAATTAGAAATGCCTGTCTACAAAAGGCCTGTATTTTTGGATGGGCAGTATACAGGGTATTTGTGGGGGGGGGGGAAAGTATTTATTAAATCAGAGCATCGTTTAAAAGATTCAGGTGATAGTTATGTTTGGAGAACACTTGGTTCCCATCCCCCACCCCACGTCCTCCCCTGTCACCTTTTGTGATATGACTGGAAGCTAGCAAGGAAATGGACACGCTTCGGCATAACTCAGCACAGGGGCGATTGGTTGCAGAAGATCCATAGTCCCACGGCGCAGAGTGTGAGTGTCTTTCTGACTCTGCCCTCTGAGGCTTCTATCCTTCTCCCCATCAGCCAGGTCTCAGACATGAGGTCTGCTGGGGTTGTGCACCAGAAGAGGCAGGGCTTTGGGTGAGGGAGTTGGAAGAGTGCATAAGGACTTAGAGATCATAAGGAGAGGGAAGGAAGAGAAGAGCCCCTGGGGAATGTGCTCTGCCAAGGCAAAGGAGTGGCACATGGTGCTCCAGAAGGTGCTCCAGGGAAAGGTGGGGGCCTGGGAGCAGCTCAGAGAATGAGTTGACCAGGAGAGAAAAACTCTCCCTAAATCTCCAATATCCTTCAGATTCTGTATGGGTTGGAATAAAATGCTTAAGATTGAAATAAAGGACTGATTGGATATTTTCTGGGTGTCCCAGGATGGCCTGAACTGGATAATAGAGGATCTGTGGTATACTGTACCATAAATATTATATATATGAGATATAATGTCAGGGTATATTTTGTAGGAATTTCCTTGATCATCCTAATCCAATGATTCTTCCCTCCTTTGATCTCCTAAAACATATACTTTTCATTGCTATTGTCTTATGACAACCCTTTTGTAGTTATCTTGACTGTTTTTTATATTGTTATGTTTTTGGCTACTATTTAACTTTTCATGAGGGTATTATAATATAGAAAATACACATGCTTTTAGAGCAAGGCAGACAGACCTGGGATTTGGTGCTGGTAATTTGCTTTCTCTGAACATCGCTGGGGGTAATGTTAGATATCTCTTGGAGACTGGTGAGGTTTTAATGGGATAGCTTACAATATATTCTTGTTATCTATGTGCCTGACACACAGTAGGCCCTTAAGACATTCATTCCATCTATATCCCTTCTTCCCCTTGTCATTGTGTCTTTTTTCTCCAGCTGGTCTGGAAGCTCAGTGATGGTAAGCAGCCCATTTAGTACTTCTTGGTATATTCTTCAGCATGCTAGCACAGTGCCTTGGAGAGCTTAGGTGATTAATAATTACTTATTAATTTGGTTTGAGAATGTGACAGAATAGTTAAAGATGAAAACAAGAACTGTCATTGTTATACATCTTATGAGATTTATTTTTAATTTTTTTCTCAAATGTAGTTTTCTATAATTATTAAAACTTGAATATGATGACTAAAGAGTAAAATGGAGTCACTATTGTTTATATCTAAAGAATTATAACAACATATCAGGAATATAGGTTCTTATAAATTTTACTTATAGAAAATATTAGAATGCATATTTATTAGAGGGATTTTTAAAATGTTTCTTCTTAAGAGTCAAAGGAATACAGAAGAATATTTGTTTTCTAGATTTATCTTTCCTTATTTGAGATCTAAGGGCAAAATTATAAGTACATCTGTTTCTGTTACTCATTAATATAGTATTGCAAGAATTTATGGGATATCCAGCCAGAAAAGGCCAAAGATACCTTGAATTAATAATGATAATCTTAATAGTTGCCATTTCTTGAATTGACTTTATGCCTGGTACTCATTTAATCTCACAACAATGTTATAAGGACAAGTTTATTTGTATGTTCTAACAGGACCCTAAATTCAACATTCCCCCAGTAAAATACATTTCCCTGATGTATTTAGCAATGCGTCAGTCTTTGCTTTTAATAGATGAGGCAGCTAAGACCCAGAAAGGACCTGTCGCTTGCCAAGTTCACACTAGCTGGTTACTGGGGGGTGAGAATCTATTTTCCATGAAGTAATGCACAAAATGAGCCATCTCGAGTAACAGAGCTTACCTGAGACATCCTTAGGTTTAAAAAAAATGCTTTGGGTTCTCTTTTGAAACTGAATGCAAGATTAAACCTATAAAAGAATATAGACCGAGCAAAGAACGATTAATACCACAATGTAAGATTATGGCATTCCTCACACCTCAGCCTCCTTCTAAGAACAAAAAGTCTAAATTCCCCACCTTCAAAAAAAAAAAAAAAAGACTCGTCCATTATGAAAGAAGCACTAGTAAAACCTACCAGAATGGGGAAATAAATCCTTAGCTCACTCTAAAGTTTATAATATTTTGAAGAGATAACAGAATCTGCAGGACTGTTACAGGACAACACCCCCTATAACGACAGCAGTTACCACTGAAATGCTACCATGGGAACGTGGAGCTGCGGCTGCAGGTAGAGACGGGGAAAGCCAGGTGATTTGAAATTCTGAACAAAAAGAAAGGCACAGCGAGCCCTATTTGCTCAGAAATAACAGAAAGAAGAGAAAGAGAGGCTCCTGGGGACAGATTAAAAAAAAAAAAAAGAAAAGATCCTCACTGAATGGCAAACCTTCTGAAACTTCTCCAGTTTATAGTCTTTTGAAAGAGAAAAAAAATCAGAAAATCATCGGACAAAGCATACAGTAGCCTAACCATTTTTCACTGTGACTTTCACCTTGCTTTTAGGATGCAGATTTTATTGGTGTTAAAAAAACTACCTCTAAAAGTCACCCTGCCTCCGCGTCATTTCTGCTTCTTAGCTAATTTGGCACACACGTATAGGCGTGTGTGCTTTCTTTAGGTCCCTTTTGACTGGATACAAGCACTGTGCTCCCACAGTACACGAAATTGACAAGATACGATGTGAACAATTAACTTTGCAGTGTTATTTATTATACAATGCGAGATGTGTAATTGGGCACGATCTGAGCGAATGTCAGCCCCGGTGCCACTTAACACACAAACAGAAAGAGGAGCGTGTGCTTCTGCTAAAGCTTTAATGCTCATTCTCTTCCCGTTTGTGCATTTTCTCACCTTCTCCTTTGGGCTGAAGTGGGTCCCCCCAAAATTCATATGTTGAATCCCTAGCCCTTACTACCTCAGAATGTAAGTGTATTTGGAGATAGAGCCTTTAAAGAGGTAATTAAGGTAAAATAAGGTCATTAGGGGATGTACACAGCAGGAAGACCAGGTGAAGACACGGGGAGAACATGGCCATCTGCAAGCCAAGGAGAGAGGCCTCAGAGGAAACCACTCCTGCCGACACCTTGATGTCGGACTTCAGCCTCCAAAATGGTGAGAAAATCAATTTCTGTTTTTTAAGCCGCCTAGTCTGTGGTATCTTGTTGTGGTGGTCTCAGCAAACCAATATGCCTCCTGAGGGCAGGGGTCCTTCATCTGTCTTCCCTGACTCAGGATGCTTTTGTCTGAACATTGTCTCAGAAATTTTATCACTCCAATTATCTCACGTCTCACCTGTGCTAGATTATTCACATAGATACCCCAAGTCTCCACGTACTACTAAGTCCCTGTTCTACATGTTTAGCTGTCTGTGAGAGACTTTGCTTCACTTGTTTGTCCTGAGGGCACTGTAAGCTCAGTGTGTCCAAAATACTTCCTGCTCTGATGAGACAGATTTACTCTTGTCACTTTCATCCCGTCACCTGGGCTGGAGGCTCTAAAGCCACCTTTAATTTTCTTTTTCGATGCTTCGCACAGCTAAGCAGTCACCCCCTGTCCTTGCTGTTCCTTCGTTTTCCTTTCCTTGGAGTTCTCTCTGCCTCCACCTTGGTTGAGGCCTACTGTGCCTTTGTCCGAGGCCAATACATAGTCAACTCCTAACTGCCCCTTGTTGCCATGCATGTTGCACCAGCCCAGATTAATCTTGTCCCTACTAATCCATGTCTGTCTTTGAGCCTTTCTCCTGTCCACAGAATTTACCCTGCCCTGAAGGCCCTGAAATATTATTAATAATATCTGATTCCTGATCACCCTTGCTGCCTGTTATCCCCTGCATGTGTACTGCATTTGGACAGACTTATTTACTGATCCTGAGCATGCTTTGTGTTCGGTCACTGAGGAGTGACTGTCTCTTATTTCCGCCCCATTGTTTTTTGCTCAAGACATTTTCCCTTCTTGAAAATCCCTTCCATGTGTCCAATCTTACCCGTTCTTCAAAGGCAACTTCACATCTCAGTCCTGTGTGAACCCTTATTCAAAGACATCAGCTAGACGTACCTGCCTTCTTGAGCGTCTCTGACATATAAGGGTTCCCTTTCCATCTTGACTAACAAGAACCTCTGAGCCAAATGCGATGCTCCAAAGAAACAGCCAACTCCTATCCCCAGGTACAGTCACACCTGTCCCCCTTCCTTCTTGATGTGATTTATGATACTGCTTTTAGCTCCATTTTAAACTCTCCAGAATACATGCTTTTACAAGAGGCCTCAAATGTTCCAGGCCTGGCCTGTACTAAGCTCTAAAGAAAATTAGCTATTAAGTTATAAGCAAATGAAAAGTTATGCTAATGACAGTCCATGGCATGCCCAGGGTTGTCATTTTTAAAACTTGCATTTCATTATTAACTATTTATTTTTTGGAATGTGATGTAACTTTCCTATCAGACTTTACTCCTTAAAGGCTGGGCCTTTGCCTTACATTCTTGTAAACACAGAACAAAGCACAAAATAAGTACTCTATAAATGTTCTCTGTTCAATGAAAAGAAATGTAGAACTTCTTAGGAAGACTAACATATGTTTTAGTAGATACACTGATCAACCTGGAGGAAGGGCTTACTGTTCAATGGCTCTTTTTTTTTCATAAATGCAGCAACATCTGCTTTTGAATTGTAGGGAGACTTTTTTTCCTTTAAATTTTTACAGGCTTGAAAAATAGTTGTGCTCCATAAATACCCAGTATGAGTCATTCGCTTAACCAAACAGCTGCTTACTCATTAGCCAAATGCACTTCATTTTAAGTCATACACTTAAATGAATTTTCTCCTGTGCCTCTCTCCCTCCCCCAAGACCCAGAAAAGTGATGTGCAGATACTTTTCTGGAATACTAAAGAGGTACAGTTCTGCCTTTGACATGGGGGGATCCACACTCCATGATGTAACAGGAAGTCATCCTTGCTCAAGTTAATCAGCTGGCTGTCTACACTTTGATTGTCCCCGAACACACATAATCCTTCATTTCCCAGGCCCGACTCTCCCCTGGAACATCCTCCCTCTTCCCATTCAAACCATCCCACCAATTCTCCCATCAGGGCACCCTGTAGGGCTTTGTTCTATTTTTTCTTTTGTCACCATCACCTGCCTCTTATGCAGGTAGATAAGTGTCAAGAACAACTGGCAGAGTCATTTATTTCAATAAGTGCAAGTGAATGACAAGTATTTTTGTAAATTCTTTTGTAAAGATGGAGCTACAGATCAACTTCTATAATTAGTAGAGTTCAGCTATGACTTTCTATTATTCAACTTATTTTGAATGACAAATACAAAGCAATCATTTGCAACTTCTGTACCAGACAACTACTGTTCAAGTGTCTGCAATGACCTAGGCTTAGGAATTTTATCGTTTTTTTATTTTAATTTTTTTTGTCATGGGTCACTGAGGCTTTTTATTTTGCACACAAGATCATGGGGGAACTTGCCTGTGGCCACCTCAGAAATTACACTGCAGGTACCCATGGCTCTAGGCATTTAGTGGAAAGTAAAGTGAAAAACAATGGTTTGGGCCCACTACACACTTACAGGGCGCTAGGGTTTCCAAGAGGTTCCAGGTGGTCAAGCTTAGCTTCTGTAGAAGTTCTAAGGAAGCAGTGAGAACACCAAAGGAGTGGGCGAGGAGAGCTAACTACCAGAGGCCCCTGCACTTATTGGTTGGGGCTGGGGGCGCTTGCGCTGCCGGTGCTGACGTCAGGGGAGGGGTCTAATTAGCTGACTAGTATCTGAAGGGCTCAGGGGCTCACCTGTCTGCTGCTTACTTGGCCAGGGGGCTTCTGAAGTTCCTGCCTGCAAACAGCCCTGCTGCCCACCTCCTCCTCAATTCTGAGGAGCTGCTGGTACTTGGCCATGCACCCAGATAGGCTAGGTGCCCCAGGTTTGATCTGTCCAGCACAGAGCCCCACCACTAGGTCGGTGACAAAGGCACCTTTGGGCTCCCTAGAACGATGAGACATCATGACACCCCAACCCTTGGACCGGGCCAGCGTGCATGCCTGGAGGGACTCGGTCATGGAGCTGATCTGGTCCACTCTGAGCAGGAGGCAGTTGCACAATTTCTTGCTCACGGCCTTGTCAATATGCTTCAGGTTGGTCAGTGTGAGGTCGTCCCCCACCACCTGGATCCCTGCACCAGCCATGAACTTTTGCCAAGCTCCCCAGTTATCCTGGTCAAAGGGATCTTCGATAGACACAACTAGGTGGCCCTTGATGAAGGACTAGGGCAGGGAAGCCAGCTGGGCAGGTGTGATGTACCTGCCAGGGTCATCGGGAGACTGGAAGTCCAGGTTATACTCCCCTGACATGAAGAACCCAGAGGCGGCTCCGTCCATGCTGATGACCACCTTATCAGCATAGCTAGCTTTCCCGATCACACTCTTCAGCAGCTATGGGGCTTCTTTATTCTCTAGGATGTTAGGTGGAAACCCGCCTTTGTCTCCACATAGGTGGCATCTTTCCCATATTTCTCCTTGATGACATTCTTCAGGTTGTGGTGAGCCTCCACTCCAATGCACATGGCTTCTCTGAAGTTTGCTGCAGAAATGGGGGGAGGACCATAAACTCCCGCATGGACAGCTTGTTGCCCGTGTGAAAACCACCATTGATAACACTGAAAGCTGGGACTGGCAGGATGACTTTGGAGTTGCCAACCAAGTCAGTGATGTGGTGGTATAGGGCACCCCATTCTTTATGACACCAGCTTTGCAGACAGCAAGGGATACCCCCAGAATGGCACTTGCACCAAACTTAGATTTATTTTCTATTCTACCCATCTCGATCATCGCTTTACCAGTCTTCTCCTGTTTCATGGCGCTCGGTTTCTTGCTTACCAGGGCAGGCGCAATGGTTTTATCGATGTGCTCAACAGCCTTTGAGACACCTTTCCCCATACAGCGAGGAGCTCTAGGCCCTCACAGATAAGAGCGGAGGCACCAGTGGGCACAGAATCTCTGAAGACACCTTTTGGTGTGTAGTGATCAACCTCAATGGTGGGATTCCTGAGAGGCTCAAAGATCTCTCTGGCACAGACCTTGAGAATAGACATGGTGAATCTCTGGCCACCAGATTTCATCCCCAAGGAAAGAAGCAGAGGGTGCTACAGACACTGAGGTGAGCATTAAGCCAGTGAGGTCTCAAGAATTTTATTTTAACCTAATGATACTTGTTTATTACGGATGAACCCATTGATGGCAATGGGTATTTGGTTCACAGTATTCTCTCCCATCCAAGTGAGGTGATTCACACTGTTATCTTTTTTAAAAATAAACAAGATCATCAAGAGTTCCTTCTTTTGGAAGACAATAAATGCCTAAATGTTTTGGAAGAGCCCAGAAGAGAACTTTAATTTCTAGAGAGACCAAGTGAGAAGGAACAGATACTGTTCTCTAGAGTTTCCATTTATAGTAGAGCTATTCTCAGCATGCTTCCAATCCAGTGTGGAATTTTTCCAGCCTGCAGAGGACATCTTCAAATGCTCAGAGCTGACATTTAGCTGGTACCCACCTGGTAGGATTGTACCTTGTTGAAATCATCAGGTGTTAAAATCACTTTCATACCAGTTGGTAACTGCCTGTTGTCCGGAGCCCCCTGGCTATCCAGCCCTTCAGTGGTGACACCCTGCCCCCTACAAAAATGTCCTACAATTTATCACCTAAAGAATTAATGCTAGACACAGAAGGGATCATCAGATGCGGAGTCATTCTGATTGGTTTCCGGTAAATACTTTGAATATCGCCCTGTAAATAGCACTTGTTTCTAGGTATATTAGGTGTTAATTATTTTCTGCAAAGCAATCTGAATGTGCTAGCTGTGAGAATGAAAGCCTCGACCTCCCTAGAGTTTATATTCCTCATCTGTGAAATGGTAGGGTGCCTTGGCTTAGTTTTCAGACTGGGTTCCAGAGTTGCCTCAGGGCGAGATTCCTCACCAATAGGAATCCGGCCCCACCTCCAGCAGAGCAACTCCTGTCTGTCTGGACTACTCACTGGGGTCCACACTACCTTGTTGTTTGGAGAAAGGGTTTTGAACACTGCATTTTGCTGCTAAAAAAAAAAAAAAGTTCAAAAACCATTGACTTAAATAGGCGCGAATCTTTCATTTTATTTTAAAATTCTCAAATTCAGAGGGAAAAAAATGGCGGCGTGATAGGGTCCTCCCACCGCACCGCTCTCAGGGAAGGAGGTGAAGAACGCCAGCGGCTGCCTGCGAGCACGGACCGCTCACTCTGAAAACAGCATTGCGAATGACAGAGAAACAACGCCGAACGCCCAGCCCAAGAAAACAGGTACAAAATTTTCACAAAGATCGGAGGGCGCACGGAGCACAATAGAGCCCAGAGCGCAGGAAGGACGTGCTCGCCAGGTCGGCGCAGCGTGACCTGCCCCCCAAGCGGTTACGCGCCTCCCCATCCACGCAGTCAGGGACAAGCCCAGAGTTGGGACAGAGCGGTTGCTAGGGACGGCGAGCCCTGTGGAGAGGAGGAAGTTGCAAGAGCCAGACACAACTCGCAGCTGCAATATACAGAGACTGCCGAGGGCTGGCGAGGAACTGGGCGGGGACCGAGATACAGCTTCCCGGGACAGTGCGCGGGAACCTGCAGGCCAGCACTGCGCCACTAGAGGTCAGCGGGACTGGGCCCAGGAGTTTAACAGAGAGCGGGACACGCCCTTAGAGGCTGCTAGCAACTGCCGCTGCGGCCGGTGGAGAAAAACTGCGCTCCCGGCGCGATCGGAGCCCAGCTGTGCGCCAGGCTGGCGGCGGCCGCCATCTTTACAGCCACCCGCGCGGAGCTGTGAGCCGCGTCTCTAGCTCCGCCCCGCCCCGGCCCGGGGCTCTTCTGCTGGGGCAAGACAGGCTTTGCCTGTGGTGGCCAGGGACAGCTGCATCCGTGGGTTCCAGGTGGGATGAGATCCCGGAACTGTAGCGGCGGGACCTTTGGGGATTGGAAACAGTTTGCAGCTCGTCCATCTGGTTCCGCTACCCCGGCTCTAGCCTCCGACAAGTCCGCTCCGTGCTGGTCCTAGTGCCCGCCCTTCAGGTCCCAGCCCTCCTGTACCCCAGAGATAGCACATTTTGAAGGTTGCTGGGTATAGTGACTCATTTGGTATAAAGGCTGGTTCCCATGACAACCAAATACCTCAAGAGCCACAGGCTGAACCAGAGCAGCTCCCCATAATCCTGCCCACATCAATAGGGAATTTCGCGCCATCCAAGAGCGCTTCCAGCGGCCACTACTCCCCACTCCCCGTGGAAACATCCCCCCGGTGGAGACTGCTGGGGATAGAGACGGCCACCCGCCTCGCCTTGGGGTCTAGTGGTGGAAAAGGGGTGCACAATTGGAGATCCCCCTATCAACCAGTATCACGCGGAGACACACGTCAGAAGGGCAGACACACGTGGCTAGATGAGCTACCTCTCAGCTGTGTAGAATTTTCCCAACTCAGCTCTCACACTGCAGCCAAAAGAAATTGTGTTTCTACCTGCACCTCAGGAGGAGCAGGGTCAAAGTAACCCCTAGGAGCTACAAGGCCCCTCCCAAAGCACGGGGCTTTCGCATACCCCAACTGGGGGATCAGAGTCTGCCACGGACATAACAGAATACCTAGCTAATAGGGAGCAGAGGACTCATATCCTCAAGTACAATTCATTAGCTCAGAGCCCAAGCTGGGAGGTCATTCTCACCACACTCCACCGGGAAGAGGAGAAGACCACGGGTCAGAGTTAACTCAAGATCCACCAAACTTGCTAAAATACACCTAAGGCAATACAGGCCACTACTTCTCTCCCTGGCTTTGCCAAGGAACAATAATTGTGGGCCTGGTGACAGGGCCATAAACTAGCTCTACACCCCCAGCTCTCAACCAAGAGGCCAGATGAGAAAAAACCAGCGAAAGAACTCAGGGAACATGAAAAATCAGAGTGAAAAGGTCACCCCCAAAAGAAATTATCAGTTCCTCAGCAATGGATACCAACCCAAATGAAATGGGTAGAATGACAGAAGAGGAATTTCGTTTATGGATTATAAGAAAGCTCAATGAAATTCAAGAGAAAATTGAATCCCAGCACAAAGAAACCACAAGAAAAATGCAAGAAATGAATGAAAAATTCTCCAAAGAAATAGAAATATTACGGAAAAATCAAATAGAAATCCTAGAAATGAAAGAAGCATTCAAGGATCTATAAAACACAGTGGAAAGCCTTAAGAATAGGCTGGACCATGCAGAGGAAAGAATCTCAGAGCTAGAAGACAGCTCCTATGCGCTAAATAAATCAGCCAAAGAGAAAAAACACAAAAACAAGAGGCAGGAAAAAAGCATACAAGAAATGTGGGATTATGTAAAGAGGCCAAACATAAGGATCATAGGTATCCCTGAGGGAGAGGAAGAAAATTCGCATGGGCTGGAAAATTTATTTGAAGGAATAATAGAGGAAAATTTCCATGGCTTAGCCAGAAATCTCGATATCCAAGTACAAGAAGCACACAGGACTCCTGGGAGAGTCAACGTGAAAAGGCATTCACCACGCCACATAATTATTAGACTGACCAAAGGAAACACAAAAGAGGCACTCCTCAGAGCTGTAAGACGAAAAGAGCAGGTAACCTACAAAGGGAAACCGATCAGATTAGCTGCAGATTTCTCAGCTGAAACCTTACAAGCCAGAAGGGAATGGGGAGACATCATCAATCTCCTAAAACAAAACAAAGGTCAACCCAGAATTCTGTATCCTGCCAAACTAAGCTTCTTATATGAGGGAGAAATAAAGACCTTTCCAGATAAGCAATCACTGATAGAATTTGCGAAATCCAGACCGGCCTTGCAAGAAATGCTTAGACCTGCATTATACACTAAACAGAGCAACAGACACCCACCTATGTAAAACTACGCAAAAGCTAAAACCCCAGAAACCAGATTCCACAATGATGCAAGAGGTAAAACAAAAGATACCACCCAACAGAATAATCAGAAATTTACCCCAAATATCAATTCTCTCAATAAATGTAAATGGCTTGAACTGCCCATTGAAGAGACATAGGCTGGCTGAATGGATTAAAAAATACAAACCAAGTATCTGTTGTCTTCAGGAAACACACCTTACATACAAAGACGCATTCAGACTCAAGGTGAAAGGATGGAATACAATTTTTCAGGCTAACGGAAACCAAAAGAAATCCGGAGTAGCCATCCTCATTTCAGATGACATAAACTTTAAAGCAATAAAAGTAAAGAAGGACAAAAATAGACACTATATAGTGGTGAAGGGAAAAATCTCACAAGAGGATTTAACAATCCTAAACATTTATGCACCCAACACAGGAGCACCCAGGTACATAAAGCAAATACTGCTAGATCTAGACAACATAATAAGCAGCAATGCCATAATAGCAGGGGACTTCAACACCTCACTGACGGAACTGGACAGATCCTCCAAACAAAAAACAAATAGAGAAATAAAAGACCTAAACAGGACTCTAGAACATTTGGGCCTAACAGATATCTACAGAACACTCCACCCAAATAACACTGAATATACATTCTTCTCATCAGCTCATGGAACTTTCTCTAAAATTGACCACATCCTAGGCCACAAAACAGATCTAAACAAATTCAAAAAAATAGAAATCATACCATGTATCTTTTCAGACCACAGCGGAATAAAATTAGATATCAATTCCAACAGAAACTCACATCTTCCTCCAAAAACTTGGAAACTAAACAATCTATTGCTGAAAGATTATTGGGTCAAGGAGGAGATTCAAATTGAAATCAAAAGATTCTTCGAATTAAACGATAATGGGGACACAAGTTATCAAAATCTGTGGGATACAGCAAAAGCAGTCCTGAGAGGAAAACTTCTCGCCCTAAATTCCCACATCCAAAAGACAGAAAAGTCACAAATCAGTAAACTAATGAATCATCTCAAGGAAATGGAAAAGGAAGAGCAAAGCAATCCTAAAGCCAGCAGAAGAAAAGAAATAACCAAAATTAGAGCAGAATTAAATGAAATCGAGAACAAAAGAACAATACAGAAGATCAATGAAATGAAAAGTTGGTTCTTTGAAAAGATAAACAAAATAGACAGGCCACTTGCCAGGTTGACCAGAAGCAGAAAGGAAAGGACTCTAATAAGCTCAATTAGAAATGAAAAAGGAGAAGTCACAACTGATACCATGGAAATGCAAAACATCATCTTTGAATACTACAAAAATCTCTATGCCCACAAACATGAAAACGTGGAAGAAATGGACAAATTCATAGAAACACACTACCTCCCTAGGCTCAACCAGGAAGAAACAGAATTTCTAAACAGACCAATATCAAGCACCGAAATTGAAGCAGTAATTAAAAATCTACCCACCAAAAAAAGTCCCGGACCAGATGGGTTCACACCTGAATTCTACCAAGCCTACAAAGAAGAACTGGTGCCTATACTGCAGAAATTATTTGAAAATATCCAGAAGGATGGAATCCTCCCAAACTCATTCTACGAAGCCAATATCACCTTGATACCAAAGCCAGGAAAGAACACAACAAGAAAAGAAAACTACAGACCAATATCCCTTATGAATATAGATGCAAAAATTCTCAATAAAATCCTTGCAAACCGAATTCAAATGTACATCAAAAAAATAATCCATCACGATCAGGTGGGCTTTATTCGCGAGATGCAGGGATGGTTCAACATATGCAAATCTATAAATATAATTCACCATATAAATAAAAGCAAGAACAAAGACTATATGATCCTTTCAATAGATGCAGAAAAGGCTTTTGACAAAATCCAGCACCCTGTTATGATAAGAACTCTTAACAATATAGGCATAGATGGCTTATTCCTAGAAACTATTAAAGCCATATACGATAAACCCACAGCCAATATCATACTGAATGGGGAAAAACTGAAGGCATTCCCCCTTAAAACTGGCACCAGACAAGGGTGCCCACTATCTCCACTTCTTTTCAACATAGTGCTGGAAGTCCTGGCCACAGCAATTAGACAAGACAGAGGAATCAGGGGCGTCCAGATAGGGGCAGAAGAGGTCAAACTTTTACTATTCACAGACGATATGATATTATACATAGAAAACCCCAAAGAGTCAACCAAGAGATTACTGGAATTGATAAATGAATTCAGCAAAATCTCAGATACAAAATTAATGCACACAAATCCATAGCCTTCATATATGCTAATAACAATCAAGCCGAGAAACAAATTAAAGATGCTATACCTTTCGCAATAGCAACAAAGAAAATTAAATATTTAAGAACATATCTAACTAAGGAGGTCAAAGACCTATATAGAGAGAATTATGAAACACTGAGAAAGGAAATTGCAGAGGATGTAAATAGATGGAAACCCTACCATGCTCTTGGATAGGCAGAGTCAACATAGTAAAAATGGCTTTGCTACCAGAATTAATTTACAGAATCAATGCAATCCCTATCAAAATACCAACATCATTTTTTGCCGATCTAGAAAAAATAATTCAATGCTTCGTGTGGAAGCAGAGAAGACCCTGTCTAGCCAAAGCAATCTTAAGCAAAAAGAACAAATTGGGAGGCATCTGTCTACCAGTCTTCAAACTATACTACAAGGCTATAGTAACCAAAACTGCATGGTATTGGCACAAGAACAGAGACGTAGACCAATGGAACAGGACTAAGAACCCAAATATAAAACCAACCTCATACAGTCACATGATCTTTGACAAATTCCAGAAAAACGTACACTGGGGAAAAGAATCCCTATTCAACAAATGGTGCTGGGAAAACTGGATGGCCATATGTAGAAGACTGAAAGTGGACCCACACCTCTCACCTCTCACAAAAATCAATTCACAATGGATAACAGATCTAAACCTAAGACATGAAACCATAAGAATTCTCGAAGAAAACGTTGGAAAAACTCTTATGGACATTGGCCTAGGCAAAGAATTTATGAAGAAGACCCCCAAAGCAATTACAGCAGCAACCAAAATAAATACATGGGACCTGATCAAATTGAAAAGCTTCTGCACAGCCAAGGAAACTATCACTAGGGTGAACAGACAACCTACAGAATGGGAGAAAATATTTGCATGCTACACCTCTGATAAAGGGCTTATAACCAGAATCTATACAGAACTTAGGAAAATCAACAAGAAAAAATCAAACAATCCTATTAAAAAATGGGCAAAGGACATGAACAGAAACTTTTCCAAAGAAGACAGAATGGTGGCCAGCAAACATATAAAAAAGTGCTCAACTTCTCTAATCATCAGGGAAATGCAAATCAAAACCACAATGAGATATCACTTAACTCCAGTGAGATTGGCTCATATCAAAAAATCCCCAAATAACAAATGTTGGCGGGGATGTGGACAGATAGGAACACTCATACACTGCTGGTGGGACTGCAAATTAGTACAACCTCTATGGAAAAGAATATGGAGATACCTCAAAGAACTAAAAGTAGAATTACCATTTGACCCAGCAATCCCACTACTGGGTATTTATCCAAAAGAAAAAAAGACATTCTATAATAAAGACATTTGCTCTCGAATGTTCATAGCAGCACAATTCACAATTGCAAAGTTGTGGAAACAACCCAGGTGCCCATCAATACACGAGTGGATCAATAAAATGTGGTATATATATACCATGGAGTATTACTCAGCAATAAGGAAAACAGTGAATTAACACATCTGGTATTTTTCTGGTTAGAGCTAGAACCCATTCTTCGAAGCGAAGTGTCGCAGGATTGGAAAAACAAGCACCACTGGTACTCACCATCAAACTGGTACTAACTGATGAACACTTACATCACACAGGGCAAGAACATTCATCTGAGGGCGGACGGGCGGGAGGGGGGTTGAAGGGATGGGAAAAACTCTCACTGAATGGATGTGGGGAGCACAGTTTGGGAGATGACCATGATTGTGGCTCTGACACGGGCAGAACAGGGGCAATGTGTATGGCCAAAGTGTTGTACCCCCATGATATTCTGAAAAAAAAATAAATTAAAAAAAAAAATTCTCAAATTCAATTATAACCATAATTACAAAAAAATAACATCTATATAATGATAGCAAATAGTTTGATTGGGCCTACTCTGCCAGGCATTGTTCCAAGTGCTTTGCATATTTAAACTCACTTAATCCATAGAACAACACTATGACCTAGTATTGTAAATATTGTTATAATTATTAAAGTTTAAAAAGAGTATGTTCAGAGATATTTATTTTTACATTTATAATTTCCTCAGATACATTTGAGATCATAATTTATTCAAAGCTAATATTCTTACAATGACTATTTAATGAAATAAAATCAACATATTGTCTTTCTTATGTGCTCTAACTACAGATTTGTAGGCATAATTTTAAGAGCATTTTGTCTTTAAATCTCGATTTCATCTTGAAGTCATTATACTAACAGAGTGGCAGCCACGCCTGTACTTTCTCAGTGGCTTATACTGTTTGTTTCTTCACTTTCAACCAAGATCTGGAAATCAGGTTTTCATGCCAGTCTGTTGACATGGGTCTGGGTTGCTGAAAATATGCTCGGATGCAATTAAAAGGCATTAGTACTAACAATGAGCTCCTGACAGCCTCTGCTCGGCTGGGGTAAACAACTGGATGCAAATCCAAGCATGAAATTCCTCATCTCCATCCTTTCCCCATGGGTTTGTGGAAAAGACTGCAGCCCCTTCCCACCCCCACCTGCCTGCCCTGTAGGCTTCTTGGGTGCTTGTTGATCAGTATCTGCTTCTCTCTCCCAGGGCCCCACCCCTGGGCTTCTGGAGGGGAGGGAGGGTGCACAGCTGTTGTTCCTTGAGTAGCGCAGCTTGGGTCCTTGCTGGTGGAGGGCACTGTCTTTTCTCGGTGACACCAGCAGAGTTAGGAAATGAAAACTATGTCATGTGAGAAACTACAGCTGTACGGGATGAGGAAGAGAAGGTTCTGAGAGTTCCTGTGTTTAATAAAGTGGCAATGCCCATGGGAGAGGAATTATACTGACTCCTGTAGCCTCTGTGGGCAAGAACGGAGCCTCTGAGTGGCAGTCTTAGGAGGCGGGTGTCAGCGGAAGAGAGGGAAGACGTCCTCTCCACTGGAGGTGTCCACACAGAGGTTGTGTGCCGGGGATGACGAAGGAATTCAAACAGGAAATGTGGATTGATCAACTGAGCCTTCTGCAGCATTAACCATCCACCCCAGACTTCAACTATTTTATCTTACTGATCCCAAAAGCATACATTGACTTGTCAGTCTTGATTTTAAGTTAAAAACAAAAACACAAACCTGGCCCATTCTGAGATTTTATGATTTTAACTGGTGTCTTGCTGAGACTTTTCCAATAAATATTCAAATGACTAGAATTAGATAGAATTCTTACGTATTTGTATTTGCATATCTCCCTCTCTCCATATTCTTAGTGGTAGGGTAGAGTTGAAGAGAAAGGGTAAGAGACATGGTTGGATAGCATCAGGAGCCAAAGCCTTAGCATTGGCTTAAGCTAGTGAGGAAGCTTTGTCAAGGGAATTCAGACACTGGCCAGTGTGAGTGGTGGGAACCTGGGGGTTGGCGTCCTTGAAATCGCATCACAGAGGTGGTGGGTGGCCCTGCCCACTCCTGTGGTCAGTGTGCCTGGAAGACCCAGAGCTGTGTGGGGTGTGTTCTAGAGGCCCACCACCCAAGCAGCCCAGAGAATCACAGAGATGTCTGCTGGCTGGCATTGCCTTTCTCCTCCCCGGAGCTATGCCTGATTTGGGCTGAGACAGCTGAAAATACACAATGCATGTTTCAGACATTCCTGCTTTAGTATGTTAATATCCCACCCACCCTCCAGAGGAGGACTCTGATATCTTGTGCTACCCTTTTCTACACAAAAAGAAAACTGTGTTACATGTAGGATTTTTCAGTGTAGCTATTGCTTATCCCATTATAACTAACCACTTTGACTTTTTTTTTTTTTGTCCTGCCTTGACATGCTTTCTATATCAAAGACCATGGAAAAATGCATTTCTTTGTGATACTGCTAAAAATGACAAATTGAAGAGATTTTATCTCTGGAGACTGGGCTTTTATATCACAGAATACTCCTCTCCCCTGATGGCTAATCCAATCATATAGTTCCACAATAAACAAGATAAACCTAGATTAATAAGGCAGTGTGTGCAGAAAAATCCTTTTACTCTTTGTGGCTTCTTCCCATATGCCTCAAACATGTTCATTAAAAATCTCCTACTTTATTGGCTTGCCTCCTTATATTGGTTTACTCATATTGGTATCCCTGTTTGAAAAGATTTCTTGCTTAGAACATTCTTGGCCAGGTCACTCTTGTAAAGTAGGGAGGTCTGGTGGCTCTAGTTATTATTCTTTTGAACTGAGTTCATAAAATTTTTTTAAAAACACAGATGTCAGCTTTTTTCTTTTCTTTTTCAAAATTAATAATTCCCATAAAAGCCAGCTATTTAAATTGAGTCTCATTGTTAAGTAACTTGTACAACCTGGAAAAATAAACTGAACTATAAATATTGGCCTTGATAAGTAAGTGCCAAAAATACTTTAAAAAAAGAATTAAAATTTCTTTGTAAAAATGATCAAGATTATTTAGCCAATAGGGGACCCTGGAGGACCTATTTGTAGAAGAAAATGTACCCTGGCGATTCACAAGAGAACTCAGCAATGTTAAATCTGCTCCTGGGGCAGGTAACAAAATCCAGTTTTTAATTTTGCCCTAAACAGTTAAGAAGATAATCAAGTCAGTTTGGGATTGGGTTGTGCATAGGAAGGCTGCAAAAGATTACAAAATAGCCTCCCCCCCGGCAGAAATGTAAAAAAGCCATTCCATTTGTTTTCATTTCTGCCAACGATTTATCTTCAGAAGGCAAGCAGATGAAGAGACAAAGCCACTGGTGTGGGTACACAGGCAGGAGCCCCTTCCTGCTCCGGCGATTCAAGTGGGAAGAAGGTAGGAAATCAACAGCACAGGGGAAAGAAAAGGAAAAGGAGTTTGGAAACAAAATAAGACAAGGCTTCTTTTGGATAACGGAGAGGACTCCTATGAAAAAGGAAAATAACAGAACAATTTTTTTTTCACTGATTAAATTTCAGGGCAGTATATGTTTTTTGAAAGAAAGCCATTGGCTTTAATCAATTGTTTTCTTATAGAGCTTTGTCCATACATACGTGACATTAGTTATCAGTCATTTATGGACAGATTTAGAATGTGCGCTTAGAATGAAACCGTGGAGATTTCCTTGTCTTTCTTCCTTCCAGTGAAAATCAGGAAGGGAGAGGGAGAGGGCTGAGGGAGGGGCATTGAGAGCAATATTTCATGAAAGTGACAACACATTTTGCATTTGATTGTTTTTTCCTCACTGGAGTTTCGAGTGGATTATCACAAGGAAAGGAAAAACTCTAAATTAAGCAAACATGGTCCAGGCTGGGGATTAGTTTAACGGGGCTTTAATGGGAACTCCTTAGCAAGACAGGAGAGAAGGAACCCACGTTCCCTTCTCACGGGATCAGTGGGTGAACTTTCTAGAATCAAGGAGCAGCGACTTCGTTGAGCCCACTAAAAAGCTTGTCTTGTTGAGATGTCAAGAAGAAAAAGTTTTAGATTTTTAGATGGCAGAAAATGCTTCCTATTGAACTAAACAAAAGACCAGATATATGAGGTGGGGAATAAAAGGTGCCATCTAAAAGGCTGACGTTTGTAAGACTGACAGACTCTCCTTAAACTACTGTTTGCCCTTTGGTTTGTTACAAATGTTGTGGGCGAGGGAAAAAGATAAGGAGAGACCACAGAGCTCACCTCGAATAGTAAGAGAGTGTTTATTAGTCAGGACGTCCTGTGGTCCGCTCCCCACTTGCCACGGCCACCTCTTCCCAGCCCCCGCCCTTCCCTGCTGCTCTCGGTGGCTGCGGCTGAGGGGCTGAGTAAAGGTTAAAATGAGGTAGGAACTAAATATTATACTGGCACTTGGGGTTAGTATTTTTAAATTGTTACTTTCTGGCAGCGCCTCCTCTTTTGTGTCTTCTTTGGGACAGGAAGTTCTGTTAGAAAGACCGTTCCAGGAAGAGCTTGTCACCAAGCTAAAGGGCTCTGGGGGTTGAGCAAAGGGTCTCTTCCAAGAGTTTATGAATAATATGCATATGGTCTATATAACTTCAAAAAGGGAAGATTAAACAAATCCTTTTGTTGCTCTCAGACCCCATTTACTGCATTAGCGGTTGGTAATTGATTTGAGCGCGCCTTCCCAAGCCTCTTGGGAGATTTCTGCTAACAGCACTGCCCCCTAGTGTTCTCTCGCTTTGGTGCAACGTGAGCAAAGAAAAAAAAATCCAAGATTTATTTTCAATACATATACTGTGTTTACCAGTGTACTGCTATATGAGAATGTAAGATATCTTCCTGTGGATTATTTAGACATTTTATCACATTTATTTGTCCTGATAAAATATTAAATCATGCTAAACTGACGTAATTTTTTCAGTTGTAAATGAGTAAAAACAGAAGTAAAATTTAGATACCAGTAAATAATTTCTGAGTTAATAAACTGAGGAACAAATTACCTAATACATTTGAGCACCTATGATGTTAGGTATGTAAGAAATGCCATATTAAAAATGAAGTCTGGGTACACTTAATTCAATACTTAACTTTTAAAGTTTCTTGCATTTCAGCATACATTTATTAATTTGCTCTCTAATTTGGGGGAAATAGTGAAGATAGAAGAGAGAAAAGGGAAAGTTATAAAATTTTACATATATAATTGGTTTTGTATTGTATTTTAATCAAGAAAATTATTTTACAGAAAGTCCATTTTGATGAGATGTATAAATGCTATTTGGAGTTTTAGAACAAAGTGAATTTAAAACAAAGGCTTTCTAACAGTATAGAAATAATAACTGTATTTATTTATCTGCAAAAACTGAGATAGTTGTTTTCAGATTATTAAAAATTGAAAATTTCAAGAAAGATAAATGTATACCAGTGTTTTCTATGGTGCAGTTAACATACCACTGGTGATAAAATAAATTACTTAGGCAATGCAAAGATACAGGCTTTTAATTGTTATGCACTTATTTTAATGAACAATAGTGAAAATGTACTGAGATATCAAATCTATGATTTCACAGATATTAAATGAAATCTATATCTAGATCATAGATACAGATTTAATTAAAAAATCATAGATATCTATGAAATCTATGATTTCATAGATATTTAGGACTACCTTACACGTGAATTATAACACCCACGCTCATAAATTTTTAGTAACTTTTACTCTGCCATTAAATTGGATTAGAAATAGAAGTTGCAGAGTTTCCCAAAGCTGGATTTTGCTATTTCTATCTATCTATCTAAAATAGCTATTTGGCTATTTAACACGTTCCTTTGTCCAATGTATTTCCTGTAAGTTGTAGCTCGAATTAGAGCAGTGCTGTTCAATAGAAATATAATATAAGCCACAAATACAATTCTAAATTTTATAATAGGCATTTTGAAAACGAAAAAGAAACAGTTGAAAATAGTTTTGATAATATAATTTTATTTAGTCCAATAGATACAAAATATTATTTTAGTATATAATCAATATTAAAAATTATTGAGATTGTTTACATCCTTTTTTCATATTATGTTTTTGCTATTCAGCGTGTATTTTACATTTATAACACATCTCAGTTCGGCCTAGCTACATTTCAAATGCTCAGTAGCCACAGTGGACTAATATTTAACAGGGACATCATCAGACTGAGGTTCAATTTTTGGTGAAAATACTCAATAGGTGGTAGCGTATACCTTTATCCAGAAGCATTATCTGGTGGCCTTTTTGTGATGTTGGTAGTCATTGACTATCATTTTTTACACCCAAGAATTCATTAATGTTTGCATAATGGTGATATTGGAATTTTAAATTCCTTTTTCATTTATTTGATGGGGTATTTCTGTTAAGAGAAACATCTCCTCATCAACTACTTGGTTACTTGGAATAGTATAGAGAAGGCAGAATAAATGTCTGATCTCTTTATTTGCTAGTCTATAAAATAATGACTTTGGTTTCCTTGCATTTTCCAAGAATGATCAGTAATATTTTATTTTTACAGTATCGTTAAGAATTAATGAATTTTAACATTTGATGTGTTTCAGTCCATTGCAATTATTATATTTATTATTGTTCAAATTTTCCCATCTTTGCCCACTAAGAGCCTCTTTAACTTGATATCAGAGTTCTGATATCACCAAAGCAGCTTAGGATATTCCAGGCCCATCTTGTACATTTCCTGCCACAGACCTGTAATCAGCTATTTCTTCGTGGAGCCTTTGATTCCTTTGAGCGGAAAATGGTATGTAGAGACCACGTCTCATTGTGAAGTCTTTTCAGAGGACAAAGCTGGGAAACATATATTTTAGTAAAATAATAATATTCATCACAAATTCATAATGCTATTTTCTTTTCTAATTCAAGAGTGGAGGATTTTTTTTTTACTGTGTTCCCTTTTCTGTGTTAAATTTCAGGGTTTTAACGACATGAATATAATTACTCATTCGCTTTATCCATAATACACACACAACAGTCTCGGAATAAATATTAAGACTACCACCAGCAAAATGATTACAGAAGCCAGTTTAAGATTCTTTGCAGTTGTTTTTGTCCTTATGATAACATTCCATTTAAGATAAACGGTCACATTGCTGTGTTTTAAAGTCACTTGGAATCGTCCCCTTAGTGCTGTTGTGCCACCTACTGGATAGACAGGCTCAACTGTCTCATTTTGCTTTTAATGTTTAGGCAATTGCTTTTATTTTAAATTTAATTTTGTTTTATACTTATGCAAAATTTTACATGACTCTAAAGTCAAATTTACAAAACAAATCTAGTTTCTATCCTATTTCCTTCTTCTACCTTTGGATAACTACTTTATTTTTAAATATTGTGGTTTGTATTTCCATCAATATATTAATATATAATTATACAAAATTAATATATATCCATATATTTATCCCCTCTCTCCTTTGCTAAATAAATGGCAGTATACTTTACATGCTTTTCTCCACCTGAAAAAATATACATTATTATTACAAGTCTGTGTGGATATGGAAACCTGGAGTGTTGGATTTTGCTTTGTTAGATAATCTGAAAATCATTTTAAAAAAAATCAATTTAATAGGTGAATTTGCTGATAGGATCTGAAAGTTTGGCATCAGTTTTGTCATATTTATGTTACATGTATTTCCATATATATAGGTATATACACATATACATATCTATCTACCTATATCTACCTATATCTTATACATTTCTATTTTTTCTCTATATGGGCTATATTAGCGCTGGTTTATGAGCTGTTTGCTGTCAAGCCATGATGACATATGTATAGATAAATGAAAAAAAACCATTTAGAAACATTTAAAATAATTTGACATTGCAACTAAGTCCAAGCATGTGATTTTGTATTTTACAAATGTAGTGGCCTACATGTGATTGGAAAAAACAAGCGGTCCTTCACTACAGAGAGTCTGACCAGCGCTGGTCTACTGGTCTATGCATGCTTGCGTGCATGTGTGTTCTACCTCTCTCTCTCTCTCTCTCGCATATTTTTTGTATTTAGGAAGGTTTGTGGTATTTTGTTCTGATGCCTTTTTATTAGTATCTTTTTATGATTTTCTATTATATGATTTATGATTTTACTAATATCTGCATATAATACCTTTAGTCCCTTTTTTCCTACTATCTTTTTCTATCTTACTATGAATAACATTGAAATTAGCTAATGATCCCTCTTCACCTTCTCCCCTGTTCCCAGCAAACAGAGAGCTTATTCTGCTTTTTGTATTCTCTTTCCAATTTATGCCCCCTTATTTTCTGACAATTAAGTGTATATAGAGCAAATGGCCATTACATTTTATATTCTTTTCCTCATAAACTACAGGCACTCTGAGTTACACGAGTAAACATATACTTAATGTTCACCACCAGTTCTAGTGTTGATGTCTCTTTAGTCGTTTTGGTTGTCTGAAGACTTGTTCTCCATAAATTCCCTACGAAAGTCTCACAGGCACAATACTGCCTGAGTTCTTATATGTTCATAAAGAATTGTGACCATGATATTGAAAGATCAAATAGCTGGATATAAAATCCTTAGCTCACATCTGCTTTCTTTGTATTTCTTAAATATGTTACGCCACTGTTTTCTGGCATAAAGGATTGCTATTAAAGTCTGATGACAATCTGATTTTCTTTTTCTTATAAGGGATATTGACCTTTTCACTAACACCAAAAGGACTTTTTCTTTTTATTTAAAGTTCAATAGTTTTCATAGTCTATTTTTACTAGACTATGTTTAGGTATAGGCCATTATGGGTAATTTTACCAGTTAAGTCTTTTCAATATGTAAGGAAAGTCCATCTTTATGTCAAAAAAGTATTCTTTTTTTTTTTTTTAAATCAAGCAACAGACTTCTATTTAAAATATTTGTCAAAAGAAAGTCACATGGGAAATTAGATAATTTTTATCAGAATGAAATAAAAATAAACATACCAAAGCTTGCTTGATGTAATGAATCAGTACTGAGAGTGAAATGTATAAATGAATATAGTAGGAAAAAAAGTTTGAAAATCAATAATCTAAGCTTCCACCTCAGGAAATTACAAATAAGATAAATAAAGCACAAAGAAGGTAAAAGAAAGGAAGTAATTAAGAAAAGAGAGAAACCAATAAAATTAAAAATAGATATATATCACAGAAAATCAACAATGCCAGAAGTTGGTTTTTTGAAAAAGTTAATCTAATTCCTTAAAGCCTAACAAGACTAATCAAGAAGAAAGCAGAGAAAAACTAAAAATTACCTACACTAAAAATTTAAAAGTGATATTAGAATATTATTATTGTTTTCATTTTTTATTTAAGTGGATTTAGGGGGTACAAGTAGTTTTTTGTTACATGGATGAATTGCATAGTGGAGAAGTCTAGGCTTTTAATTTACCTTACAATGTACCTGAATAGTGTACCTTGTACTCAAGAGGTAATTTTTCATCCTGCACCCCTCTCCCACACTCCCCCTTCTAAGTCCCCACTGTACATTTAGTCACTCTGTATGACTACACACACACATTACTTAGCTCCCACTATGAGTGAGAACATGCAGTATTTGGTTTTTTGTCCCTGGGTTACTTCTCTTAGAATAATGGTCTCCAGTTCCATCCAAGTTGCTGCAAAGGACATTATTTCATTCTTTTCAATGGCTGAGTAGTGCTCCATGGTGTATACACCACATTTTCTTTATCCACTCATCAGCTGGTGGGCACTTAGGTTGGTTCCACATCTTTGCAATTGTGAATTTTGCTGCAATAAACATATGGATGCAAGTGTCTTTTTTTATAAAGTGACTTCTTTTCCTTTGGGTAGATCCCCAGTAGTGGGATTGCTGGGTTAAACGGTGGGTCTACTTTTAGTACTTTGAGGAATCTCTAGAGTGTTTTCCATAGACGTTGTACTAAGTTATATTCCCACCAACAGTGTATAAGTGTTCTCTTTTCACCGCATCCATGCCAACATCTATTGTTTTTTGACCTTTTAGTAATGGCCATTCTGACAGGGGTAAGGTGATATCTCATTGTGGTTTCAACTTGCATTTCCCTGATAATTAATGATGTGGAGCATTTTTTCATATGTTTGTAGGCCATTTGTATATCTTCTTTTGAAAAATGTCTGTTCATGTCTTTTGCCCACCAGAAAAGTATCCTTGAATTACAATTGATAATATTTGTTCTTTTATTACATTGATTCTCTTTTCCATGGATTTCTATTATAGGTACTTTGGTTCTCCTTTGCCTATTGCCTGTCTTTTTCATATATATATATTTAAAATCTTTTTATTTTAAAAATATTCATTCTTTCCTTTTCTATTTTCCTTAAGGTACTTCATTCATTCATTGTTTTGTTGCTTCTAGTTTAGTCTGAAATTTTGAAATAAAGGTTTCTTTCAACTGTAATATTTTCCTAAATTCTATGAACTCCTTTTTGAGTCTTTGTTTCCTCCAATTAGCTTTTGAGTTTTTCTAATTCTGGGTTATACTGTTCTTTCAAAGTTTCTATCTTTTTCTTTTCTTTTTTTTTTTTTTACTTTGATTTGAAATATTAGATTAGAAATTTCTTCTGTTTGTTTGCATGTTTTTCTGGCACGCACTTAGCATGCAGAGACATTATTGTGTTCCTTGATCCATTTTTCCTTATGACAGCTTTGATGGTAATTTTTTTCTTTACTAATGTTTAAATGAGATAAGTTTCTTGTACACGTAGAAGGGAAGGGTGGGCCAGGATAGCTTCCTAGCTCTAGAGACCTAGAGCTCCTTCTACTTTTTCTGGACATATTTCCAAATATGTATCTGATATTGTTGGCTCTTCACTCCTCTCCCCACTTTTATCTGGATCTTCTCTTTCCTTTGCTTCCTTTGCTCCTATTGTTTCTTTCCTGCTTAATTCCGATTCCATTCCCAGAAGTTTCTCCTCGATGTGGGGCTTTGTCTTGGAGATGTCTGTTAAAGGTCCCTTTTAAGAGTCCTTGAGGCCCAGGCTGCTCAGCACAATCTGGTTCTCTTGTGTTTACCCACAAATTGGAGCCACCAAGACTCTACGGAATTTTAACTGCTCTTCCCAGAATGGGCCACCAAGCTTTGCAGTGAGTACTTGTTGAACGTTTGGTTCCTCTGCCTCTTGGGGCCATGAAAAGCCCCTTTGCCCTCTTTCTGTTTCCTCTAACACTTTTAAAATGGCACGCAGATCTTAATATCACTTGTAGATGTTGTCTGTGGGGTTTTGCTTTTGCTACTGTAGTTGCTTTGTTTCTATGGGGTGATTTGGGGAGGCTGAAAAATCATGTCACCTTGCTACCATTTTCCAGATTACGTTAAGCAGTCAAACTTTTAGACTACATGCCCATGTCTATGTTAACAGTTTTTCCAATGCACTATGCAGTTGACCCTTGAACAACATGGGTTTGAACTGGACAGGCCCACTTATAAGCAGATTTTCTTCTGCCTCTGCCAGCCCTGAGACAGTAAGACCAATGTCTCTCCTTCCTCCTCCTCCTTACCCTACTCAATGTGAAGATGACGAGGATGAAGACCTTTATGATGATCCACTTCCACTTAACGAATAGTAAATATAGTTTATCTTCCCTATATGTTATCTTCTTGATAACATTTTCTTTTCTCTAGCTTACTTTATTGTAAGAACATAGTATATAATACATATATCCAAACTATGTGTTAATCGACTGTTTATGTTATTGATAAGGGCGATCAACAGTAGGCTATTAGTAATTAAGTTTTTGGAAAGTCAGAAGTTATACATGGAATTTTGACTGTGTGGACTTGGTGCCTCTAATCTCTGCATTGTCCAAGGGTCAACTACATTGTTTAATCACTGTGGTCATATTGATGTCCATGCGTGTTAGTACTGGAGCCTTCAATTGTGAATATCTCTACAGTTCAGGGATATATTGATGTCTTTTCACACTGCCAGGCTTCTGTCTCTCTCCCCACTCCCTGGTCTGTGAAGAATCTCAGAGCAGCTCTTTGCTGCTACTGTCCTGAGTGTTCTGGATGCTGATATGGAAGCCGACGGAACATGGCCTGCCCATCTGAAGTGCTCCTGCCTGACCACTAGGCCATGGGACAGTCACAAACATCTCTTTTTCCTTTCCTTCCCCAGTGGGCTGTTAGCACTGATTCTTAACCTGGGTGGTAGAGGATGGCTTAGAGAGGCATGACCCCAGTGGGATAGGAATGAAGAGGGAACACACTGGGAAGAAGCAATCGTTTGATGAAAGCTTCCCAAGTGATTCCAAGAGACCTCCCCAGGATCCTCTGCTCCTGGTGGCGGGGAGAGGGTGCCATGGACTTGGCCCTGGGTCTGGATCACCTGGGCATCCTCGGGCAGAGGGTTGGGAAGTGACCAACTGAGATTAAGAGATGGGAGAAAAAAGAAAAGACAGCAGTAGCCCAAGGATCTAATTTTTTTTTGGCGGGGGGCAGCCATCATCTTCTTCAGGTGCTTAATATCTGAAGCAGATTTATCTTCAAGGTATTTAAAGTTATTCTTGCTTAATATTCAACTAAGAAACTCTTTCAACTCTAAGCAGAAAACAAAATCTTTCCTTTTACAGGTAGAGATAAGGTATTGAATGGGAAAGTTTGAAAGAGATGGCATTTTGGGTGAAAGTGTTTCCATCAAAGACAAACCAATGATATCAAATCTGCGGCTGTTTTAATAGAGGGAGAAAAACCAGGAAGGCAGAGGATCTGGGGAAAGAGAAATATAAGAGACATGGAGGAAATTCCCAAGAGGAAGACAGGGAATAGCAAGTGGATGTTGAAAATGGCCATAAACTCTGCCAATTTAATAAACGCGTTTGTGTTTGTTTGTGCACAGAAAAATAAAGGCAGTGTGTGGGTGTCTTAATGGTCTATATGGATGCCAGGGGTAGTACAGCCTCAGGCTCTGGGGAAGGAAGATGGTCAGGTATTCGGGAACATGGTTTGAAGGCAGACAAGGGTCAAAGAATTGATGGCCTGACTCAAGTCTTGGTGGATGATTTAAGAATTTAATAGCATAGAATATTCAGGATAATTTCTGAGGAACCCACAGAAGCTACAGTGTCCAGGGCACATTAGCAACTTAAGGTCATTTCATTATTAAACAAATAATTCATATATAGGGTTCACATGTAAGTAGACTTTTCCTCGGTAAGCAAGAATATTATCATTCTGACTTGAGAGAAGTAGATAACTTGATATTTCTGAGTTGCTTATGTTTTCTCTATTTCAGATGCTGTTTCTTCCGTAATTAAAGAAGGAACGTAGGAATTGAGGTAACTGAAACTCAGTTCTCCTCTCTGTGGTATCAATGTTTCCCAATCATTGTTTTTCTTTTCCTGTTTCCTGGAGATGATGCAGGATGTGGATTAAGTACTGAATAGCTAGAGGAGGTCCTTTGCCCTTCTCCTTCTCTCCTGGGTAGACCCTTCTTCCCTCCTTCCCTTCTGAATTAACCTGTTCTTTGCCTGGATGTTAACACTATCCACCCCCACCCCCGCCCCTGCCATTCAAGGTTAAGTGTTCCATTTTCAGCCCCGAAATATACACGAATTAGATTACCAGAATATTAATGGATCAATAATGTGAAAAACAAAAAAAGGAAACCTTGTGAGTCAGAAGAGAAAAAATAGTGAATCACCAAAAAGAGGGTGTTTCTATTCTATTAATTTCATTTACACAGTATAAAATTACCAGTGTGTGAAAGATTTTCAGTTTTCATCCACATAATGTATATAAAACTATGAACAAATCAAGCTATAAACAATGATGCACATTTTAAAAGTTATACTGTTAGTGTTAAGCTTGGAGACATAGTATTGATTTCTGATAAATTATTGTGCATTGACCTTTTCCCTTGGGCATTTCTTTCTATATTATGTTTCCAAAAAAAGTCAGTTTGAGCTCATAACAGCCTTCAGAGGGGAGGGTGTGTGTGTGTGTGTGCGTGTGTGTGTGTGTGTGTGTGTGTGTGTTGAGTGGAATGTGCTGGGTTTGAGAGGCATAGTGGAAAGCTGACAATTTACTTTGAAATTTAGATGTATGTTCCCTATAACCTTAACCTTTTTTATTTTAATTTAGGATATCTGGGGTTCATGGACCCCATTCTTCCCGTGTTGCTGCCCCCCCCCACAACTTACCGTTTGTAGTGTCTTTGTTATTCAGTCAGGAATTCTCTGGAGCAGACAGGCAGACCCTCTAGTGGCAGTCAATGGATCCCAGTGTAAATCTAGCCTGTTAGAAGCACAATGCACGCTGTAGTCTCACGGTCACATACAAATGAAATGGAAGAGGGTGACAGTCTTATAGGAATTTAAAAGCCCTCTGACTTGGCTTTCCTTTGTACACTAGACAAATGTCTCGGACATTTGAACCTCTATTATCATGTCTATTTACTTAAACTTAAGTCTAAAACTGAATTTACATTTTTTCTCTAAAATTTCCATATTTGTGTTTTGGTGATATTATGGTTCCTAGCCCCTTAGTTTTCCAGTTTTTTTTCATATATTTACTCAATTCAATGATTTATTCAATAAATATCAATCCTGTTGGTGTGTTGTGTGAGCTGCACACTGAGCACGCTGGGGTGGGAGGAGAGGTCGACCCTGTCCTTGGGAGCTTGCAACTCAGGAGGCCCTGTCTGCATCCTCTCTCACTCCTGTCCATCCTGCCAGGTGTGCCTGTGTCTTTAGTTTTGTCTTTTCCATCCCCACTGTAGAGATCTCCTCTACCAAGCCAGGCCCACAGCAAGCCAGTGCTCAGTGGCTTCAGTTAGCCTGAAAGTTACAACTTCATAATGCAGTTTCCCACTATCTAACCTGTTCCAGCAGTACTCAAGCTTGTCTGTGCTTCAAATGCACTGGTCATTTTTTTTTTCTTGGTCTGTTTGTTTTTGACACTTGCCCAGAAACCCGCCTGTAGAGTGGGTGATTCAGTAAAATCCCCTTAGGTTTCTGCTATGCAGCCAGTCTTGAAAAGTCTGACTTAGTCCTTTACTGGGCAGTCTGTTCACCTTGAGTAAGTGATCCAGATCCACAAGCATCATTCTTCAGAAATGTCACACACATCCCTGCCTCTGAGCCTTTGCCTCTGCTCAGCCTGCTAGCGTTTCTCCCCTTATCGAAGCCCTAAGCTCTTGTTCTTTGCCCCAGAGTCAAATGCCATGCCTTACTCATCTTTGGCTCTCCCAAGGATTGAAAACTCTATTGAATGCCTGGCCCAGCTTAAATCCCACTCTCTCTCTAACACTTAAAGTCATCATACTTCAAGTCAGACTTACAGTCCTCCGCATTCTCTTCCTTACCTGAACAGCTGAGGTGCATAGCTGCCCCACTCAAGGGACTCAGTATAACCTACCTCGTTATTTTATATTTGATTACATTTTTATTTTGTACATTCCCAGTTTTTCTCCATTATTTTGTACATTCAATGAAAACAGAGAGGATCTTGTATCTTTTTTGCTCCCCAGCACATCGGACTATGTATTGCACAAAACAGATGCTCTTGGCCCCTTCCCTCCATCTAAAAAGCCAGCAATGGTGGGTAGAACCCTCTCTTGTTTTTCTCTCTTTCTTCTTCCATCTCGTCTCTCTCACCCAGACAGTGAAGTTTCTCTCGTTGTAAGGACTCACGTGATTAGACTGAGCCCACTCAGATAATCCAGAAGAATCTCGATATTTTAAAGTCAGCTGATTAGGAGCCTCAATTCCATTGGCAACTTTTATTATTCCTTTTTGCCATGTAACATTACATATTCGCAACCCCAGGTGGCATTATTTTTAATCTTCACTTTACATATGAGAAGAAAGAGGCACAGAGAATTCAATTAACTTGTTTCTATCCTGAGCTAGTCAGAGCCAAGACTCCACTCCAGTAGGCCAGCCCCAGAGTTTGTGCTTTCAACCCCAATGCTGTATGCTTCCTCCTAAAAGGAATTCGGGGTTTGTGAGTCCTCACGAATTCCTTTTTAAGATCTCTAGAGCTACGATTGTAGCTCTGACACGGGCAGTGCATGGGCAATATATATAGCCAAAGTGTTGTACCCCCATAATATTCTGAAATTAAAAAAAATAGCCACATGTGGCTAGTGGCTACCAAATTGGAACAGTGTAGCTCTAGATAAATTGATTTGCTTTAATTGTTATCCTTTCCCTATTTTGAGTTCTTCTGCAATTCTTACACAGATATTTGTAAAATCAGTTATTCAAGAAAGAATCTAAACTCAAAGAGATGTGTTTTTACAAACTACTTCCGCAGAAGGAAATTCTGTAGATTCTTTTAATAACCCAAATCCATAATTTAATAACTAAATCTGGAATTTCTTCACTATTGTTAATCTAAATCCTTCATTTGTTCTGTAATTTTTACTTATTTTATCTTGCTGAATTTGCCAAAGAATACACAGTCAACATCCACTGTATAGAAGCCCTTTGTATGTTTCAAAATGGAATGACTTTTTAGATTTTATCACTATCTGAGAGTTTACCATGCAACCATTTGAGGTTTTAAAGCACCTCCATAAGTCCTCATCTAATGATTGTAATAACCCTATGATTTATACACACACACACACACACACACACATATATATTAAAAAAAAAAGAGCTCTAGAATTCCCTTTTAAAGTCACAGTCCTTTTGGAAATCCCTATTTAACAGGCCTATACTAAATTAATAAAGGAAAAGCATTTTACAATTTACAAAGCTATTTCAGTTAATCCTCCAAATAACTAAAAAAATGTATTATGACTATTCTTGTTGTACAGATGAGAAAAAAAAATAAATGAGCCTTGAATAAGTTAAGTGATTTCTCCAGGCAACACAGCTAATAAGCAGCTATAGTAAGAGCAGGCTAGAATCTAAAAGCTGGGTGCTAACACAGTATAATGGAATCAGCATAGGTTTGGGGTATGAATATTAGACATGAGGTTTTAAAGCCTGTGACTTGGAAGTTATCAAGCATGGGGCCAGCTCTGGTTCCACTGCACAGCCCCTCTCTGGCAGGGTGGCCTAGGAAGAGAGGACAGCAGCCCCCACGGTCTAGCAGTGCTACTGTCCCTCTCCTCCTGCCAGGTCACCATGCTCTTCCCTTCTCAGTCTGTGGCCAGAGTTCATTTTGCTATCACAATTGTATCATGACAGAACCCCACATAAAAGCCTGCAGCAGCATCCAGTGACTACAGAGAGGGAACAATTCTAACCTGGTGGCCAGGACCTTTAAAAGGTGTGTCCTTATCTTTTGTTTCCGCATCATCTCTGGCCATTTCTTCCTATGCACCATGTGTGTCCGCCAATGAGCATTGCTCTGGGCCTGTGCCTTGCTTCTCTCACATCCGTGTGACCTACAGCACTACCCCTTCTAGGATGCCTTTCCCTTCTTCACCCTGAGAGGCCTCATTCATGTTTAGGGTTTGGTTCACATGTAGTTTCTGAATGTGTTTCCAGACAGGAGACTATTCATTGCTCACTTGTCCGTGAGTCCACACTTTGTTCTTAACTTTTGCTGACTACGTTGGTATTCCTGTGCCCTTCTGTCCCTCCCACTAGACTGTGAGAGCCTTGAGGCCAGGACATGTTACCTGACTCACCTTTGTATGAGTATTAGTTCCTTTTACCCCATCTTTAATGCCCAATGATGGAGAGTAAGTTCTTGGTACATCTGCATTTTATCAAGTATTGAACTCTTGCCATGTCAGTTAAAGGGAAAACAGCAACTATTGGGGACCAGCAAAGCCCCTGTACCCTGTTTGTCTCCCAGGGCCACGGCAGGGCTAAACTGTGTTGGAAAAGACAGAAAACGAGTTATTCCAATCTTCTGTTACAGAAAGTCGAAGAAGCACTTGAGATTCTGGCATTTTCTTCTCTCCAGGGAAGGACCTCTATCGTGTCTCATTTCTTCATTAACACTCTCCTCTCCCACCGCCTCTATTCCCACCAACTAGTATAAAATGAATTTGGTTCCTTGATGAGAATGGAGGTACCCTTTGTACCCTTTAAAAGTGCTACTCCAGCTTGGATCCTCACCTGGCTGAATGTTGCAGTCCTAGTTGTAGGGGTAGTAACTGTAGTAAACACCAGCAGCCTAACCTATCAACCCTCTCGAGTTACTTATTCCTGGAAAAATTAGTGTCTCTGTTCCCTCTTCTATGGGATGCAGGTAATGGCAATGTTCAACTGAATAAAAAACATATAGTAATTGTATAGAAATAGGTCTGTGGTGAGGAATGAATAACATAAAGCAGGTTAAAACATTCACCATAGCACCTGTCCCATGCTAAGCACTCAGTATAAGAATAATCACAGTAACACACACTATCTTTATCATAGGAAGATAGATATTCTGAAAAGACTCCCTGGGAATAAGTCAGAGAGCAGTTATGGGCCTTAGAGGTGAGTTGGAGCCTGGGGTAGAGGCAGGGCTTCTTGCTCCCGCGGCAGCTCCTGGCGGTGCTGACCAGAAGGGCTGAATGGTCAGGGGAGGCCTGGCTGAAGAGCAAGCGACCCTGAGGGAGAGTTTGGGTTCTAACTCTCACACTTTCCCTCATGCTGTTTTGTTACCTTAAAATCATTTCATTGCTGTGAGGCATCAGAACAAAACCTTACTGTTTTCTCAAAAGGGAAAACATGTGTTTATTATATATTGGTTTGCTCTTTGTTCATTACATGGTGTCTTATCGCAAGGATTTATACATGCTTATTACCGTATAAACCCTATGGATCCCAGCCGACATTCACTCAGGACTCAACCTCAAGGGAATCTGTATCTTTGGGCTGCCTGAGGTTTGCTTTCTATTACTTTGTGTGTAAGAGTGGCTCCCCCGTGTGCTGCTTCTTTTTCTGTCAATGGCAAGCAAAGAATCCCAACTTGGAAAATGTGACTATTCATTGGCTTAATTGTCACACATAAACCATTTTTTAAAAATGGAATCAGTCATTAACAAATCCTGCTGGGCTGTTTCCTTTTTCTGGACTCCCCATCCATTGGGATTTTTCTATAGAACTTTGTGATATACAGTAGTCTCCCCTTATCTGTAGGGGATATGCTCCAAGACCCCCAGGGGATGACTGCAACCATGATAGAACCAAACCCTACATGTGCTCAGTAACAACAACAAGGTTACTATGTCCAGCCCTTCTGTAAAATAAATACCAACTGTTATCTCTTTGCAAAATCACACAACTAGCTATATTTTTTCAAATATAGTTAAGAAAAAATACCTATCTTCACAAGGTATTTGCACATTCTTTTACTTATGTTTAAATCCAAGCATCAAAAGACTTACCAAAGACTCCATACAGAAAGCTGTAGTGTCTTTCATCTGGCTACAATTTTTTTTAAAAACTCAAGTTACTCAAAGATGGGTACAGCTCTAGGATATAAACAGCTTCTGAAGATATACCACATCTGTCCAAAAATGAAAATCATTTTTCATGCCCAGCATTTTTTAACTTTCTGAATTGCTCTATGAAAGTGTTTTTTTATTCTCATGCTATGAAAGGCAGACAAACCAAAACCAGTGATGGGGAAAAAAATAACAATTTCTAAACAATTACCATATGCTTTGTATTAAGGTAGCACCACGCTCAATATGCTGCTTTTTGGGGGTTCTTTTTTTTCACTTTTCTGACTTTTGAACTAATGTACAATATGGGAAAGTGGATTATTCAAAGGCAGAAGTAGAAGAACAAATGCTGATGCAGCCTTACTACAGGACACAGGAAGGGAGTGACAGTCACCAATTCTCTTTCAACTCCAAATTTCTCTTGACTTCTGACCCTGACCGTGGATGAGTGGATGTGGATGACCAGGCTGCTGCTTTACGGTCTGGCATTACTAATCTTTTGTGAACAGCATTAACTAGAAAAGCATTCGCTGAGATCCATGTTTCCTACTCTGTCACAGCTGATGCTAGGACAACAATCACACCAGCAGCCAACATTTGCCTGATTATTACGTTTGTTTATTGAATCGCTCCCTCATTCATTTAATCAATAATACGGTTGAATGTGCCTGGTACTGTCCTAGATATTGGGGATAGAGAGGAACCACAAGGTGTGGTACTTTCCCTCAGGGAGCTTACAGTCCAGTGGAGGCCACACATAGTAACATGCCCGTGGCAGGAGACGTTCTCTCTCTCCTTTGTTTCTTTACTCACTCTATTGGAAATGGAAAATTTTAAGCATAATAACAAATGGAAGTTATGCTATGATTAATGTTCCCATGACAGAGATAGGCTTGTTTTGTAGTTATTCCAATTTGAAGAATGACAAGTGTCCACCATCACCTTCCCAGGAACAGGAAAATTTGGGTGATGATTCTCCTCACCGGACCACAAGGAACAGCAGCAGGATGGAGTCGGGTCACGTGGGAGGCCAGCGGGGTGGAAAAGAAGAAGAGAAGCTCTCCAAGGAGAGAAGCATTTTTAGACTGCCATATCTGGTTGGCCTTCTAAAGACTAAAGACGTAGAAAAGACAAGAAATGAAATGATTTGCACCATGTCCTAGAATTGGAGCACGCTTGTGATCAACAAGGAGAATATATGTGGTGTTTTCCCGTAATGGACTCTACCTGCAGGCCCTTCCAGACATGGCAGGACACAACACAGGGTTACAGCCATTTGTCTAAATTTCCCACTGAGAAGAAAACTTGTAACCTCCTGAGCAGACAGTACACTAAACTATGTGGCAATCATAGTAAAATCAGATTAAGAATCATTAGGGCACATCAGTTAGTTACCAGAAGGCGAGCCATACTAGATAGTATTAGGTTTGGTTGTTAACAATGGAAAACCCAAAATAATAGTGGCCTAGACATAGAGATGTAACCCGCAAGAAAAGCTATACAGAGCTGGGTAGTTCAGTCCTGGTGTTTTGGTTCCTTGGTGGTCAGGGGCCTAGGTGCCTCTGCCTTTATGTCCTTCTTTTATACGGCTATCCTCTAAATTTAAGGTCATCTCATGTTCCAAGATAGCTGCTGGAGTGCCAGCCTTCAAGCGCAGGGCCAGAAGAAGAAGGAAAGAAAGGTTTGAAGCCACTAAAGGAACAGGGATCATACTACTGTGTGGAATGTACGCGCTTATTGCCTCCAATCTTAATTACCGTCTTTTTCAGTGCTGTGGGTCCTCCCAGGTGTTGCTACTCAGTCCCTCTATTCTTCCCATGAGAATGGACGTGGGGATGGTGCTATTTCAAGACGATACCCTTCTCCTGTCCCCTTATTCTCACTAATGTATTAGCTCATTCATCAAATGTCTACTGGGCACCTATTATCTCAAAGGCCCTCTGCTAGTCATAAGAAACACAAAGATGAAAAAAATTCCTACCATCGAAAAGCTGTTCTTTGAGTTGTGGAGATATGAAGTGAACACACTGACCACATTTTCAGAGGTGCTACAAGAGGGGAGAGGGCATGGGAAAGAGAAGGCTCAAAGGAGGTGCAAGCAGGCTTGTCTAGAGGAGTGAGGGAAGCCTGCACAGAAGGCTTGATGTGGGTGAAAGGCTGTTTAGCAACTTTCTAGACTGTCAAGGGGAATTGTGTATTCCAGACAGAGAAAATAGCACCTGCCTGGGCAGCAAGACACAAAACAGACAGCCAATAGTTTGGGATGAACAGAGAGTAGAATGTGAGGGAGAGGGTGCTCATAATGATCCTGTGACTTCTTAGAGAAAATAGAGGCCATAAGCATAAGCACCCCAAAGCCATGTCGTGTCCCCAAAGGTAATGACATTTTTGTCTGTGACTGCACCAGATCAATCTGGCTCAATTTTAGGTAACAAAGTTGTGAGCTGTTCTGCAGTTTCCATGGACCCCCAGGATAAAGGTCACGTAACCTGAGCATGCCCAGATGAACCAAGCGTGAAACCACAGGTGGAACCCAAGTGTTTGGACTGAGGAGCGGGGACTGAATTAAGAAGCGGACACCACATAGCAGGATTGAGGATCCAGTCAGATCACTCCCTGGCATCACGCCTTGGCAGGATCCAGTCACATTGCACTTCCTGGCATCACCTTTTTGCAAGATCCTATCAGGTCGTGGCTCATTACCCTCTGACTATAAAACCAGCCCAAGCCCCTTGTTTGGGGGCACACTGCTTTGGGAACTATCCCCAGTGTGCTCCTTACTTGTACCAAGTAATAAAAACCCTCTTGCTATAACCAACTTGGCTGTGTCTATTGACTTGATACCTGCCAAGTGAACAAACCCCTCTATTTGGGCTTTGTATATATACACCTTTGTTTTTTACTGTGGCATTTCAACTCGCCACACCCAACAGAACTGTTGACTTTACAATTTCCTTTGGCATCTATCTCTCCCTCTGACACTGCTTCAATTCAGGCCTGATCCTTTTTCACCTGGTGATTACAGAAATCTCCTAACTGCTTCCACCCTGCCTCTCCTGCCCTCGTAGATATCCTCCACCCAGCCAAGGGAGTGAACTTTCTGAAGTGCACCTCTGCTTATTATACCCCTGTCTATCCAAAGCACATACTTCAGTAGATCCTCATGGTCCCAAGGCAAAGTTCAAACTCCTCAGCTTGACATCTAAGTTTTTATTGACACCTCTGCCTACTTCACAGCCTCTCCTCGGCTACTCCCCACAGATAAGCCGCTGCGAAACACCTGCCATCATGTCACTGAGCCATAGTCTCATAACACGGATCAGTGCACAGGGCAGAGTTTTAGGGGCTAGGCTTGGGCGTGAGACACATTCCTTTTCGGGTTCCACTGTCTACACCAAACTGCCAAGGGTGGCTGGGAAATGCAGGCTAGCTATGGAGCAGGAAGAAAAGAAAGCAGATCTTGTTGAGCAGCAAGCAGTTTGCCATGGATCTTCTATATATTTGAGGTTTTTCTTTATTTTTTTTCATTCTATACATTTTCTTTGACTATCTTGTTAACAGATTGCTCCTATTTCATATTCTTGTTTCATGATTGCAATATCTTCTCAATGTTCTGTGAAAATGCTAATTTAGTAATATTAAATTCCAGTTTCTAAGAGTTTTCTTATATTTTCAGAATTATTTCTCTTTCCATTAGGGTCATTTATTCTGAATACTCATTTGCACTCTAGTAACACTTACTGTGTACCCTGTACTATTGTACACATTTACATATACAATCATTTAATATTTAAAACACCTCTATAAGGTAGGGCCTATTATCAGCCCCATTATACAGATAAGGAAACTGAGGCACAGAGTATAAATTTACTTGCCCAAGATCACACAGCTAGTAAGTTAGGGGGTTGGATCCAAATCCAGACGGTCTGATCCTATAGTTTTATGTTATACTACCTTTCAAATGGGTGGTGCACTTTGAATATCTGTTCATGGTTAAAAATTAAGCCCTAATTGGTTAATTTAGGTAGATGACAGAGATTTTCTGTGCTTTTGTTTAGAGAGGAAAAATCACAATAATAATTTCTAATATGCTCTATTACCCCCAAATCTCTGACATTTCTTCTTTCTTTCTCAGTGCAGATTTCTCATACTTTATGGAGAAATAGAAGCTACCACATGGGAGTCAACACACATTTTTGTTACCGTTACTCTGAGATGCTTCTAACAATTATAAAATTAAGAAACAGTAAATTCCTTAGAAATTGTGAATTTGTGGCTTCATCTTAATAGTAATTATTAAATATTTAAAGATAACTTTAATGAATCTACTGGTAATGATTGTGTGAGTAATCTATACTCTGAATTCCACCAATGTTTTATGACCAAAGTTATAAAGAACATATTTCTATAGTCCTAAGGTGGCAAGATAAATTGAGATCTGTTTATATAATAAACAACATATTTCTTTATTCCTAAACTAACATGATGATTTTCGATCTATAAAAGAGTGTGAAAATCAATACTGCATACTTGAATATACTTGGCAAGAATTTGGGAGGCACGTTTGTTCTTTAGTTTGTGTTCTGGAAGATACTCAGCCCATTTTTTATGGACAATTCCAGCCCTCTTTGTCCTCCATAGCAAATAACAAAAATAGTAATGGGGGGGTGATGGAGAGCAGTTGGTTAAGGGGTACAAAAATACAGTTAGATAGAAGGCATAAGCTCTAGTATTTGACAGTACAGTAGGGAAATTATAGTTAACAAGAATTTGTATATTCCAAAATAGCTAGAAGAGAAGAATTGTACTGTTTCCAACACAAAGAAAAGATAAATGTTTGAAGTAATAGATATCCCAATTGCTTTGATTTCATAATTACACATTGTATACAGGTGTCAAAATACCACATGTACTCCCCAAAATACGTGCAAGTATTATATATCAATAAAAATAAATAAAAACAAAAATAGTAATTAATTATTGGGTAATCCAATCTGTATAGGAATCTGTTCAATCCTGTGTCCTCATTTTCTGGCACCCAGTAGACACTCCAGAAATATTTTTGGTTGGCTCTGCAGAGATTCCACGCCACCCTCTCCAGGTGCAGGTGGGTGTCAGGTGTCAGCGCAGGCTGCACTCTAAGTTCTAAAGAGCATGTTGGCTGACAGTGTGCTTTGATCTTGAGTGGCACGGCCCTGCCTTTGATCAGCAGCACAGAACACTGGACCCAGACCCTTGCCAGAGTATGCCTTTGAACTGTTTGCTGCTCACCTTTTATTGAAAGCTCTTCATAGAAATATTGAAGAAAAAGTATTTAAAGGACTTGTGGTCAATGCATTCCTGTGACCCTTTCGTGGACTGAAAGCTCTGAAATCTCACCCTAGAAAAACATATTTACAGACATACATAGGAAATGGCACGTGTAACTTCACAGGCCTGTGTATTCTTTGAAGTGCATATTGAGATATTGAAGGATCCAGTCTATGATGACAAATAAGCTTCAGTTTTTGCCACTTCCAATCAATTGGTAGTGAAGGCCAAGAGCACTGTTTCAAAATGGATTTGAGCCCAATTTGGTCTAAGCAGAAAAGAGTTCTCTACCTATCAGCACACCCTGTGTATGGGTGAGGAATGTGTTGGGCCGGGGCTATGTTTTTGGCATCCCTACTCTGGAAATTAAGGTAGACTGTCTGCAAGCTGTGTATGTTGACTGCACACTTTCTAATTTATCCAGCAAATTACTTCCATTGAGTTGGACTTGGTCATTATGTCCTCAGCTTGTATTAGAGGAAAATTATTAAAAGTTTCTCATGACACCTATCTTTACTTTTGTTGTCAGAATGTCATAAAAATACTGGCCTCATGTCAGAAAAGATGTCCTTGTCAAACCAGGTGTCAGAAAAATCTTTGCTTCACTGAAGAATGTTATGCCTATAGGACAAAATAGGAATGATATAATATACAGTTTTCCTTTCTTACTTTTGCTTTTTGGCTTTTAGGAATATCAGCTTAATGTTAATAATTATACAGGATACAATGATACTAAATTCATCACACAATGATACTCATTTTTATTTATATCTCTATCCATCAATCTATCACTCTGTTGATCTAACAATCCTTATAAGCCACACTAAATCCTTTGTGGAACAAAGCAGAATATATAAAAATAAACAAATAATATTGTATATATGTCAGTATTTTAGATATTCCATGAAAAACAAAAGCTCTCCTCCTTTGGCTTCAGAAAATTCATTAATTTTACAACTTTAAGACTGAAGAGTAATAAATACATGCTATTAAAAGATTTAGGGAATCTCAGTAACTCAAGTGCAGTTTGAGTCTTTTGTACTCCCTCTCTCCAGTATGACTTTTTTCCCTATAGACAAATATTTAGCCTTTAATATTATACTTACTTAAATACAGGGAGAAAGAACACAACTTTTTAAAATATAAAAGCAACATAAATTTACAATGTTCTTCAGTTTGTTCAGCCCACCAAAGTGGCTGCCAGTGACCTGGATCACCTGTTGTCTTCCATCTTTGCCCCTCCCTACCTGTCACAGCTCACAGATATTGTAAGTGTGGAATTTGCTCCCAATTCAAAGACATGTGGGAGAAAGGTGGCTGGAGGAGTAGGAAACACAGAAAATCTTGTGTACATTCTCTGGGAGAAGCTTCTGTGGAAGAATCTAAGAACCACAACAGATGAACTGGGAGGTTTGTGGCAGTCGCCACAAAGGAAGGCTTAACCCTTACACAAATCTTTGTAATTCTTTAATTCTGAATTCCTTAGACCCATGAGGCTCTATTGCTCAAAATCATTTTAAAGCACATTGGTTTCAAAACCTGCAAAAATGTTAACTGAATTAAGGAAATTGTTTCTCAAGTTCTATGTTTATTGGCAAGTTTGGTAGACCAGAAATGTGATGTTTCTATCCGTGAGGCTCCAGTGGCATCAGCACCCTAAGGGAGAGGGAAGGCAGGTGGACCAGGGCTTGGTCCTGGGTCAGTGACTTACTACTTGCATGATCTCCAGAAATTTACTTAATCGATCTCTAAGTCTCAGTTTCTTCACATATAAAGTAGGGATAAAAATTGTATCCAACTTCCAGACTCACCGTGCAGATTAAGTGCACTATCTTACATAAAGTACACAGAGTGTTAGTAAATGCTCAATAAATATTAGTTCCTTCCTTTCACTTTTCAGCTGCCCCTCATCTCCCCAGCAATATTTTGAGATGATGAAGAGAATTTTTAGTTTTATTTGCACCAAAGATCACATTTCAGTAGTCAAAATAAAAGTGACCACATAGTCTAAACCAGTCAGTCAGTCACACGGTCTGAGAATAGGATGGAGTAATTAAAAGCAGGCTTGTGCAGAAAACTGGAAATATGTTGCATATAATCTCTGCATCCTTCCCTAGCTCCTCCTTCTCTCTCCCACAGGGTATTAGCACAAAGAAAGTAGACAAAAGGTAGGAACTTAGGGCAGGGTTTGTGTCTGTTTCATTCACTGATATATCCCAAGTGTGTAGGATCCTTATATAGATTCAGTGCTCAATAAATATTTGATAAAGTGAATAGAATAGTGAGAAAGAAAACAGGGATGTTCTAGGATACCCTGTTTTTGCTGGAGTTCAGAGATGAAAATAATTATTTCTAACAAAAAAATAGAAAGTCGTTAATTTTCTGCCGCACAAAAAAAGGTGCTAGATCTTTATTCATTTTCCTCAAGCACACACCAAAAAAAAGCCCCCAAAACAAAAAACAATCAATAAACTGCTTCTGGAACCCCAATGTAAGCACAGGTTACAAATAAAGCAAAGAGTGGCCCTGCTGAAACTCCAGTTTGGAGGCCTCTCAACCTCTCCTGACCCAGCCTAAACCTCAGTATAAGGTACAACAGCTGAGGACACAAGGAAGTATTTGCATTGTGTGAACAAAGACTCACAGGAGGAATGGTTTCCCAGTTATCAACGCTTGCTTTGCTGATCGGCGAACCAATCTACGATTGTCTACTTAGGGCCTCATGTGCTGTGCTATTTTGTTCCTGATTCAATTGGAAACATTTTGCTGGACCAGTTAATGCTTCAGTTGGCTTTTGAAAAGAACCTAGCTGACAGCATCAATCTTATCACTCTCTTTGAATGTAATCTGGACATGGAAAGTCACTCACATGCCTTAGGTTGCAAAGTTTTTGGAGAAAATAGACTTTTTTTGTTTGTTTGTTTTTTGATGCCTGGCATCTGATAAGCAATGGATAGTCCAGTAACCCAAACCACAGGGTTTCTCTGGATACTAACAGGGATTATGGAAACAATAGCGGGAATGTGAAGATCAGCTGATGGGTGATACCCTGGGGTTTGCTCTGGCTTGGGCTCCCTGGAGGTTTGCCTGTGAGATGGAAGTTTGTGAGGAGTTCCACTGGGGTGTGCTCTGGGAAGAAATCACCATTACAGGAGTGAAGGAAGAAGGATTGGGAGGGGGAAAATACTGGACTCCAGAGCTGGGGTAGTCCTTCAGAATGGTCCCAAATTGAGGCAAGAGGACTGGGTCTTTGTGTCTTCCTCAGAGGCAAGAGATTGGATGTGGGCTGCCCAGGGGAGAGGGGGTAGCATAACCTGTGGGGGGCAGCTTGCTTCAGCCCAAGGCAGTGTTCTATAAGGGATGCAGCCATCAGCTGCCCACGCTCCCAACAGCTGGCGGGATGAGCCCCTTGGCTCCGAAGGGGTGTCTGGGGGGCCAACCACAGCATCCACTAAAACTGGCAAGTTTAAATAACAAAACATTTAGGAGAGAGTAATTGCCATATAATTTGCATATAAAGGACATTTAATAAATATTTGTTGAATGAATGAATAAGTGGTTATTATGAGGGAAGAATGATAAGCAATGGATTTAAACTTCATCAGAAGAGATTTAAATGAAGCCGAAGAAAAACACAGAATTATAATAAACCACTCAGAGCAAAAGATCTTCCAGCCTAGATATCCATACCGTGACTTTGTCACTTGATTTAATCATTGAGATTACTCAGATTCTGAAGCCTTAGGGCAAACGTAGAGGGAAAAGATCAAAACTGTACTCTGATTTGGGGAACTGAGATTCAACAAGTGAGGGTCTCCCAGTCACTGTCCAAGGGCAACCATCCTACTATGTAAGAGTGTGATAGAAAAATTCAAGGCTTTAAAAAGGAAATAATTAGTCTGTGTGAAGCAGCTGAAAGAAGTGAAAAGCATCATTGACTGAATCTTTCCAAAATTAACGGCTCTTCCTGCTTGGAGCCCTTTCAACTAAGGTAATCATCATCTAAAGTTCTTTGTGAAGGTCATTTCCGAGCACAGTCTATTATGCTCAATCTAATGATCCAGCACCTGTCTTTGAGTGTTGGACATATTTTGCAACCAGCAATTTAATCACAAAGACATTTTCCCCACATTATGCATTCCTGCATTAGAAGATGCTCCTTAGCTTATAGAGTTATATACATTAGATGCTTGCAACGAATCAGCGTTATCCAGGGACATATATGTTAATTTTGAAGATGCTTTATTTTCTTTTCTCAGTTGTCTTCAAACCAAAGTAGATTCTAATACTTAGCCCATAAGCATTTCTGTCCCTTGTGATTTGTCTGATTAAAGGCTTATAAATAAATATTTAAATATATTTAGGGGATTTAATTTTTATGCAAAAGAGTAAATCTTTTCTTAAAATAAAAAGGCCTTTTAATTTTTATTGTGTAAATGTGTATTTTCCAGATACACCTGTTTAACTCTTCCATTCAACATCATTGGGGGAGAATATTCTGTCTACGTAAAGCAAACATAACGGCACCTCATGAAATTGTTTCTTTGGCTTAGAAAAGTCAGGTCCTTTTGGGGATTTTTTTTTGCTCTAATGATAAGGGTTATTAAACAAGATACTTCTTTTGTGTTGCAAGATCAACCATTAGCCAGGATCACTGTCTACGCCTGTCCAGGGAATGTAGAAAAGGGGACACATAGGCACACACCCACACACCCACCACACACACACACCACACAGACCACACAGACACATACATACACAGGTATCTCCAGAAACCTGAAAGTCCAACAGCAAATTATATACCCTTTGTACAGAGATGAGCTCTTCTTAGTTGCCTGTTAAAATATCCCTAAAGAGTACCCTTAAGGTGATGGGGGAGACAGAGTCTCAACAGTTATGTCTATGTCCCAATTCCTACATTGGAGCGCTAAAGTTTGCATGAATCAGCACTGAAAGAAATTCAAAATAATTCAAAAATTATAATGGAAAATTTAGCAATATTAGTAAACAGTAAACAATATTTACTGATAGGCACTAATGAAGACAAAAGTTTTTTTTTTCTTTAAGCCAGGAATAAAAGTTAATGGTAGACTTAGCAGTGGCACCCTCATTAATGATTCTGTAGATTTTTTTTTTCCTTTTCTGTTATTGTCAGTAACCTGAGCCCTACTTTCTAGAGTGAGAAGGATAAAATCTTCAAATAGAATCATTTCTTTTCTGCAACCATAAATGAAGCAACTGCTTGGTTAAACCTGCTCTTATTCCAGTTTCAGTCTAAAGGAAAAAAAAAATCTGGATTCTTATTCTGAAAGATTTGACCCATAGCATACATCAAGGCAAAACCAGCACTAGTCTCCAGTTGCCGTGGACGTCATGATGACTCTGAATCTTATGTTTAGGATTGAGTCCAATGGATATACTTAGTAATTTTTACTTAATTTTTACCCAAAGGCTTAGGGTAAAAGCATAATATTATGCTTTTAAAATGTGAATTCATTCATTCTACAGACTTACAGAGCACCTATTATGAGTCAGGTCCTATGCTGGCGAGGAGACCTTCAAATGAATTAGATACAGTCCTGCTCTCAACTGCTGTGACTGTAAGGCGTTGATACTGTATTTTCTCTCCCAAGTGAGAATGTTTAATCCTCTAAAACTACTGTAAATTCATATTGTATGAGATCTAAGCTCTGTTTTCATGAAGGTTCTCAAATAGAATTGGTGCTTTCATGGTGTTTTCTACGTGTTCTTTTGTCTTTCCTCAACTTTTAAATGTTTAAAAAATTTTTTTAAATGTGGACTTCAGATAAGCAAATTTGAGATGATTGTGAACTTCAATTTGTGACATTTTATCATCATCAATCCACAGAATGTTCCTGGTTTGTTTAATTTCCTTTGGTTTTACTTTTTTCTCTATTATGCTCTATTCCCCTCCCACCATAGTCAGCTTTTATAATATATTTAAAGTATGTTCTTCCATTCTACCTTTTATACACACACATACACACACACACGAACGAAAAGAAGCTTTGAAACATTTTGGCACTGAGTGTGTTTAATTTGCATAGTTTTGCAAAGATGACACTGTGGTATAAATATCTTTCTCTAACTTTTTCTCATCAACACTGTTTTTAAAGATCTACTCATGATACTACATATAAGTCTAAGTTATTTCTTTTCATACTCTATCATATGCTATATTATTCATACATTGCTAAGTCTACTAACTTAGAGTAATAGTTCTGCCATGAACTTTGACACACCTTTTTCCTTGAGCACCTAAGTGATTTAGGGAGGGTATACCTTAGCAGAATTGCTGGGTTGTTGGGTGTATACATATTGAATGTCAGTAAATTCAGTGAGATTGTTTTCCCAGATAGCTCTATTAGATTATATTCCTGCCAGCAAGGCATTGGGTCTCCATTTTTCTACATCTTCACCAGCATTTGATATTATGCAACTTTTTAGTTTTTGTCAATCTGATGATTATCAACTGGCACTTTATTGATGCTTTAATTAATATTTTCCTGAGTTTTAGAGAGCTTGAGTATCTCTTAATGTTTATTACCCATTTAGGTTTTTTTCTGTATGAATTGCCTATTAGAGACATTGCCTATGTTTTTTCTTTTGGTTTTCTTTTTGTCTTCTGTTTTCTTTTTAAAAGTGTGCCACATGGAGAATCTTTTTTTAAAAAGGTCTTTAATACTAGGAAAACTTTGAGCTTTCTAAAAGCTATAAAACTATTATAGTTAAACATTTTTGCCTGGGCTTTCAGGAAACTTATAGCCATATTTGACATGTAATCACAGCTGTGTTTACCCTTTTAGCAAGTGTATTTGCATTTTTTTATTTTCTTGGAAACTAATTTTTTATTTCAATGTTATTATTAACTTTATTTTTATGTCTCTTGTCATAAACTAACTCAAAAGATGTTCTGAAGAAGTCAGGCATAAGTGAATCAGTAAGCTTATTTTTTTCAAAATGTACCCGTTTAAATTGGTCCTCTTACTAGAACAAAATGTGTTCCCATTCACCTTGAAATGACAAAAGACTTCTAGCATTACAAGGCTGTAGGTGTCATCTAATTCAACCACACATTTTTCAAATAGGAGATAGACGACCACAGAGGTCACCTGAAACTGTTTAGGTGATACAGACAGGGGCAAAACTGGAATGGCCTAGCACCAAATCTGGTTTTTCTTTTATCATTTGATTTCTAAAAATTTCTTTGGTTTCTATTTCACTTATTAGAAAAGGTATATATATGGGTCCTGTATCTGTGTGTGTAGCACTGTGAGAAATTGTGTTTGTTTTTTGTAAAGCTTGTGTGTTTTTCCTTTCTTTTTCTTCCCCCTTTGGCGTTTATCTATACGTAATTGATCTGAGGTTTCTGGGTCTTAGTAAATTTCCTATCTTTCCTAAAGCTTTTTACGAAATTTTAATCTAATGATGTAAAAGTCCAAAATTCCAAGTCAAACTTTAGAAGTCAAATTAAGAGTCCTGTCTTTGGTAATCGCTGAGATAGCACATTAAAATATCATCCTACTTGCTAATTGTTTGGTTCTGTTTTTAAATCACACATGAATGACTTGTCTTTCTAGATAAAGTATTGGCACCAGAAAGATTCTCGCTTAATTTCAGGACTTGAAGGGCAAACTGCACTTGGGTCTGGAGCTTCCTGACCTCTGGTCCTTGTAGAATCCACACTTTCCTGATGAGCAGGCCTAAACAGGCAGGAGCATCACAGCTGGGAAGTATTCCTGTATTCCAGTATTCCTGACCTAGATCAAGGGACAGCTAGCCCCACAATGGCAATACTAATGCATTTCATTGAAACTGGCTCCCATGTTCACGAAGACAACAAAAGGGGATGTGGCAAATCCTCCTCTGGCTCCTAAAACTTGTGTTCAGCAGTGACATGTCTGTTCACGCTACAAGTTGTTGTTAAAGCAACTCATATGGCCGTATCTATCTACAAGGGGTCAGGGGAGTGCAACTCTTCTATGGACCCAGAAAAGGAGAGACTAGAAATATTTGGTGAAGACCACTAATGACTACCACATTCTGCAGCCTTCACTTTTTGTGGCTATGCTGATGATACCTTCTTGCCCTTATAGAGTATCACGGTGCCTAATCAAGGGGCACACAAGGTACATCTGGGGATGGGGGTAATTTCTAAGCAGAACGGACTTGGCCTGGGAGGGTGATGGGGATTTCTGGGAGGCTGCAGTGTATGAGAGCCAGATGGCTGACCCATGAGAGAGTAATCCACGAGTGAAACAGAAGCCAAGTCCCCGCAGGCAGTGCTACTGCTTCCCACAAATACTTCCTGTACACTTACTAAGTGGCAAGTACTATTTGAGTTTCCAGGGATTTAGCAGTAAAGAAAAATGGAGGAAGCATGACAATTAAAAAGGGTGCCTGAGGCCTTGAGTGTGCACAGGGGGAGAGATCCTGTTTGAAGTCAAATGTCTGCACTCTACACCGAGTATTTCATGCACACAGCTCATTTGAAACATAAGAACTCAATGAAGTGAGTATTGCCTTTACGGGTTGAGCGTCCCAAATCTGAGAGTCTAAAATCCAAAATATTCCAATGAGCATTTCCTTTGAGTGTCACATCGGCACTCCAAAAATTTCAGATTTTGGAGCATTTCAGATTTCAAATTTTCAGATTTGGGATGCTGAACAGGTAAGTATAATGCAAATATTCCAAAATCTAAAAAAAATCCAAAATCCAAACCACTTCTGGTACCAAGCATTTCAGATAGTACGACCATTTTACCAATGAGGCAACAGTTCTTCAGGGTGGTAAAGTGACTGGCCCATGGTCATGCAATTGATCCAAGTCCTGGTTTTCTGAATCTAAAGACCCTTTTCATTTTATTTTTGGACTAAGACATTGTCATTTTCAAGTGAACAAAAACATCACGTTAAAAGTTTCCTAAGTTTAAATCTCTACTTTCCAAGGTTGATGTTTTCGGAGTTCTATTCCTTGTTGATAATTACAAAGTTTTAAAAATAATTCAAACCACATATATATAAATATATATGACATTTCTTGAATTTTTTACATGACCACTAAGGAATTTTTCAAACTGACATTTTAAAATGCCAAGCAAATCTATTGGAGGTATTTTTAGAAAATAGTCACTTTGATTTGAAACAATCTCTTGTTATGATAAAAGTAGTCTCATCTCTAAAATAGCCAAATATAGACAGCCAGAATATGACTAAATCAGAATCTGGTTTCTCCTTGTAAGACGTGAAGCTAAGTGTCAAAACTGTGCCTGCTTATGGCACCAACAGCATGATGTCAACACATGCTGCAACAGGGCTCCCGTTTATAAAAGGTGACATGGCTCTTAAGTTGATTCCTCTTGACCTCTGTCATCTACACACACAAACACATACACACACTACTTAGGTAAAGTTGAATTTAGTTTAAGAAGTGCTAGAAAAGGCCTCTAAACTGCTGAAAACCATGCTAGAGGTCGGTTAGTGGCTCTTTGACCACAAGGGTCACACAAATGTCCCTGGCTTTTTCAATTTGAGGGATCCAGATTCTAAAATACCATTCTGAGCAGGAAGCAAAGAAGGATTAAAAATGCTCTGTCAAGAATATAATGAGGCCAAAATATTCTGCTCTGGTTTAGAATAGTTTTTGCATTTTTCAGGGAAGGATACTTAAGCCTCAGAATACACTGGAAGAAATACGTAGGGGTTGGATGTTACCAGAGGGTCAAAAAATATACTAAAAGAGAATAGAATTTCCTGAGCCTGTAGCACCATCTACGAGACAGAGCTCTGTGTCTAAGCAGCCATTTCTGGTTCTCCAGATTGGAAAAATCATCAGGAGATCACACCATAGCAGAGCCCAAGTCCCTATTTCTGATTCTTGGGCCCCACAGTGACTTCCTGGGCTATGAGACAGTCAGTGAAACTAATTATCAGAAAGGAGATGCAAAAACCTTTTCCTCAGTCTTGGTCCTGGAACATCTCACAAAACAAAGTGTAAGTTGGCATGTGGCTTCGTGAGTCACATTGAGAGTTTTATAACTTCTCAAGGTTTAGGCATTAGCTGTCATTATTAAGATATAAATTGTAGGGGTGGTGGCTTCCCCAAGTGAGACTCAGCCTGAATAATCTCACTCTGCAGAAGTAGAGAGCACCCCGGGGGAACAGACAGGCTCCCTGCTTCCTGGATCCACTCTGACTCCACCACAGCCACAGTGCTCTTTTGAGTTTAAAATGTCAAGTGAATACTACCTGTAGCAGTAAAATCCATGGCTAGATAATGGGAGTCAGAATGCTTTCTTGGCAAAAGCGCAGACATTTTGGAGGTTCTTGCTAAGTACTAACATATGTATGATGACTTGTATGATGTCTCTCAGCGTCAGTTTCCCCGTTTAAAAATGAGAATAACAATACACCGTAGTGAGATTAAATGACATGGCATACTTCCCTAGCTAGCCCAGCATCTGGGGCATAGTAAGTATTCAAAAAATGTTTGTTCCCTCAAACTCCCTTCTCTAGGAGAGGAACTAATTTCTATGGTTCACATTAATACAGATCCACTCTTTATATAAGATTATAATTTACTTGAGATCAACTTAGAATTTTGTTGTTGCAACAACAGAGAAATAGCAAATGTAGGATAAAAACACCTCAGTTTATGGTGACTCAAGCAATTTGCTTTCCAGTTCAGCAGTGCTGGGCAGAGCTTGAATAATAAATGACCTTGAATCTGATTTACTTCTTTTAGAGCTGCTCTTTAAAACCATTCTTTGCGGTACCTTCAGGATGGTTTTTCTTAAGTAGCATGTGATGGCGATGCCTCCCCCAAATGGTCCTTGATAAACCAATCAGTTGTGGTGTCCTCTGCCTCAACAAAAAAGAAAAAATATTTCATTCTGGAGAAAAATAAATTGTGCTTCTTTGCTAGAAACAGCTGTAATGTGCTACCAAATAGAAAAATCTAGAAACAAACCCAAGGTTTCTGAGAAGATTCTAAAACCTCAGTTCCTCCTTTCCCTGATGAAATGGCTGTTACTCCAAAGACTGTATAAGGCCTTATGGATTTTTAATCAGCAAAGGCTACTCAAGTCATGTAAATGTACAGAGAACCATCTCTCTGTTTTGACATCGACATCTACTGCTTTTATTTGTGGCTCTACGCAAAGAGTATCTATAAAAGCATACAACCTCTATGGGAAAAAGTATGGAGATTCCTCAAAGAACTGAAAGTAGACCTACCATTTGATCCAGCAATCCCACTACTGGGTATTTACCCAAAGGAAAAGAAGTCATTTTATCAAAAAGACACCTGCACCCGAATATTTTTTGCAGCACAATTCACAATTGCAAAGATGTGGAATCAACCCAAGTGCTCATCAATTCATGAGTGGATTAACAAAATGTGGTATTTGTATGCCATGGAGTACTACTCAGCCATAAAAAAGGATGAATTAATGCCTTTTGCAACAATTTGGATGGAACTGGAGACCATTATCCTAAGTGAAGTGTCTAAAGAATGGAAAAATAAACACTACATGTACTTGCTATTAAATTGGAACTAACCAATGAACATGCATGTGCACAGAGGGAAGTAAAACTCAGTGGAAATCAAGCGGGGGGAGAGGGAAGAGGGGAGGAAGCAAAAACCTACCTAATGGGTACAATGAACACTATCTGGGTGATGGGCACACTTACAGCCCTGACTCAAGCATTACAAAAACGATCCATGTAACCAAAAACATCTGTACTCCATAATATTTTGAAATAAAATTTTTAAAAAAGCATATAATAGATTATAAAATTAACACGTTGAAAGCAGCATTACCTTGCTCTGCTCTATGGGATGTGAGCTTTCCAACTCACTTGTGAATTTCAGTTAGCAGCAAATAAATTATCTGATCTTCACAGTGTTCACAAATGCAGGGACAGAGCACATCACACCAAGTGTTGAAAGGATGTGCATATCAAACTAAACAGAAACTTACATAAGACAAACACTGCTACTAACCCTGATTTGATTACACAATGTATACATATATTGAACCATCACATTGTACTCCATAAATATGTATGACTATTATGTGTCAATTAAACATAAAACACAACTTTAATAAAAAATGAAATGCTACCCTCATACTCCCTTTACCCTTATCGCTCGTAGTCACACCTCATGATCAATTTCAGGAAACAAAGTGTTGGTGTAATCACATTTTCCAGATCATTGAAGTTTAACGTTTAAGCACTGAACTCTTTTATTGCAAGCATTTGTGAAGGAAAGTTTTCTTAAATGCATCACTTATTTCCCTGTTTTTTGAATGAAATGTGCTAAATGCCATCTAAACTCTTCTCTCTTTTTTTTTTTGGGCAAGCAAGTAGTACTTTTACTTATTTTTTAATTTTAAAATTTTTTCAAGTATACAATACATTGTTACTAGCTATAGTCATTATCTTGTACAATAGATCTCTTGAACTTACTCCTCCTGTCCAACTAAAATTTTGTATCATTTGACCAACATCTCCCCAATTTTCCCCAACCCCCATGGTAACCACCATTTTACTTTCTGTTTTTATGAGACTGACTTTTTTAGATTCTACATATTAACTGAGATCATGTGGTATTTGTCTTTCATGCCTGGCTTATTTCACTTAATATAATGTCCTCCAGGTTCATCCATGTCACAAACGACAGGATTTCTTTCTTTTTAAGGCTAAATAGTATTGCACTGTGGTGAGTGTGTGTGTGCGTGTGTGCATGTGTGTGTGTGCGTGTGTGTGTGCATATACACATGTTTTCTTTATCATTCATCCAGTGACGGATACTTAGGTTGATTCTGTATCTTTGCTGTTGTAAATAATGCTGTAATAAACATGAGAGTGTAGGTATCTCTTTGATATTCTGATTTCATTTTCTTTGGCTATATACCCAGTAGTGAGATCGCTGGATCATGTGGTAGTTCTATGTTTATTTTCTCGAAGAACCTCCTGACTGTTTTCCATAATGGCTGAACTAATTTAAGTCCCACCAACAGTGTGCAAAGGTTCCCTTTTCTCCACATCCATCTAACCTCCTCTTAATGACTCAGTTATTGATAAACGAATAGTTGAGTAGGTAAGAAACTCAGAAATGATTCCATTCCCCAGGCCAATCCCCACATTTTATACTTGAATGTTAGAGAAGCTAAGTGACTTGCTAATGGTCACATAGGTGGATATTATAGCAGCTCTCCCTAAAATCTAGATTTTTAAATTTCAAATTTCAGTGTTTCTTCTAGTAGACAGAAATTTCCAATAATATTAAGCTCTTGGTACTTGCCATGGTTCTTGCTAGGCAGATTCCTCCCTTCGATTCAAGTATACCCAACTCTCTCACCTACTTCAGGGTTTTTCTCATTTGTCACCTTCTCAGTAAAGTCCTCCCTGATGGCTCTATTTAAATTGGCAATACTCCTATCACCCAGGGCGTTCCTTTCAGTTTTCTCCGATTTATTTCTTTCTCTACAGCATTGATCACATTGTAACATTCTATATATGCAATTTATTTTATTTATTGTCTTTCTTCTCCCACTGGAATATAAACTCCACGAAGCAAAGATTTTTGTCTGCTTTGTTCACGACTGTGTTCCTAGTGCTAGAATATTTCCTGACAATTAATAGGTGCTCAATAAATATTTGTTAAGAAAATCACTGTTCTGAATGACTAAAACTTGACAAAATTTTATTTCTGAATAAGTCAGGTATTATCATATTTAATAATAAAGAGATTTATGTGGTTTTATTTCTGTTGCTAAAGAAGATTAAGAAATTATTTGTTGAGCAAAGTCCTTTGGTTAAAAAAAAAGTAAAGTGGAGTTTTAGCTGGTTAATCTGTAGCAAAAGTTGGCTTCCTGTTAGATGATACAGTAAAATATGTGTTGCACTTACAAATATATTTCTACGAAACTACTGAAAACATTGTTGACTATACCATCGATGAAACTAAATTTTCAACTAAAATAATGACCTACTTATGAAAATCCCCTGTAAGTGTACTTAGTAGGTGTACCATCAGTGTTTCGGTCTGTCCACCCAAAAGTGGTCTCACTTATTCAAACAGGGAGCTGATATGATCTCTTTAAAGTTAGTTGATGGGCTAGGTGTGGTGGCTCATGCCTGTAATCCCAGCACTTTGGGAGGCCAAGGTGAGAGGATCACTTGAGGCCAGGAGTTCAAGACCAGCCTGGGCAACAGAGTAAGACCTTATCTCTAGAAAAAATATGAAAAATCAGCTGGGCATGGTGGAATGCACCTGTAGTCCCAGCTACTTGGCAGGCTGAGGCAGGAGGATCACTAGAGCCCAGGAGTTTGAGGCTGCAGTGGGTTATGATGATGCCTGGGTGACAGAAGAAGACCATGTCTCCAGATAAATAAACAAATAAAAAAATAAATATATAAAAATTAGTTGATGAGAAATCAACAACAGTGTTTGTCAAAGAACCATCTGTAAAACCTGTAGGGGTTGCTGGGTAGTTTAAAGAGTAATCTTCAGTAAGGTACATCAAAGAGCTTTACAACAGTGAGTTTCAAAGGAGGATGAGTCTTTGAGGAATGTCTGATAATAATGAAAAGATAATGAATGTTAAGACATTCTTTGCAGTTTTTGTAGTAGGGGATAATTGGAAGGAATCTAGCTCTTTAACAATAAGGAAATGGTTAAGTAAACTGCTGACTAGAAAATGGTGCTTCGATTAAAATGACAATGATAAAGACCACAGAGCAATTTAGAAAAATCTTATGAAACAGTATCCAATTCTTTACATATATGAAACCATGTGTGGTGACTATGGCCATGTAAAAATATGCACGTAGAACCTGAATGTGGCATTAGGAGTAATAAGCAAAATAGTTTCTTCTCTTCATTCTCCCCTTTTTTGATATTTCTTAGTATAAGGAATAAAATAATAATAAGAAAAATATATTGATCATGGAGCACAGGTGATAGGAGTTTACCTAAAGTGACCAAAGGACAACTTGATTTAGATGGAAGGCGATTACTGGTATTTTCAGACTGACATTTTGAAGGTATTTCCCAAATTGTGACTTATGGAGGATTTGCCAAATAATAGTAGCTACATCACCCACAAACAAAAGGGATGTGAGATTAAAAAAGATTTGACCCCTCCAGGAGATTCGTGACGCAACTGTTAAAGACTGAAAATTTATGCATCAAAATAAATGACTCAATTACACTTAATCCATTTTGCCCCAAAATTCTTTGATAACTTGCTATTTTTTCCTAGTCTATCTATTGATATCCTGAGAAAGACCACTGTTTTACAGAGCACCATTAGGGAGCAGTGCATTAAGCACATAGCTACCTTACTTTTTCTCCAATAAAGTTTTGAACATAAGAAAAAACATAAAAAAGCAAGGGGGAAAAAAGCTGGGTCCAGTTTGCATTGTCCTTGAAAGCTGTCTGAGGAAGACTGGCCTTATATCTAATTGCTGGAGTCAGGAGGTAGAGAGGAAACTCTCCGAAAAGAGAAGCGACCAAAAGCCTGCCCACAGCAAGCTTTGACAGTGGGGCTGAGTCAAATCCAGAGGCAGATGATCATGCGGCACTGTTTGGAAGTGAACCACTTGGAAGCCAAAGTCTTAACTAAGGTTTATAGAATGGATTTGAGGCTACTAGGAAGGTTTCCGAGCTCACACACTCCCATCGTACCCCGTACTGCTCACCATGACTGTGTTATGAATTGTCTTAGGGATTGTTGTCAATAGGTTGTAAGCCTCTCTGTTTCTCTCTCTATCTCTGTAAGCTTCTTGATGACAGCAACCATTATGGTCACCTTTATGTCCACAGTGGCTGGGACTTAGTTGGTGCTGAATTAATAAATACACTTGAATTAATGACAGAAAGAGTGAATGAATGAATGAATGTTCTGGTACTCTATAAAATATTTGGACCAGATGAACTCAAATTCTTTCGATGCATAGCTCTTAAATAAAATTGTCCTTAATAACCTTTGTATATTTCCATTAGATTGGAAAGTACTAGAATAATAGTTCTCAACCTTTCCCTAATTTCTGTTCTGTTCATTAGTTTAAAATTCTTATTTATTTTTAATTTCATAATGTACGACATTATAAAACATTCAAACATTTCAAATAAAGCTAACCATCAACAACCAGTCCCTACTCTGAGCTGGAAATCATGGAGACAGTTTGGCACACAAGATCATTGTCTTCAAGGTCTTTCATATTTAGGAAATATGAATTACTTAAAACTTTTTCAGTGGCTATAGAGGATCCTATAAATGGTTGTACCATAAGTTATTTACTTTTCTCCCATTGGTAGACATTTATGTGTTACCAAGATTTGCTATGATGGGAAATGCATCAGTGAACATCTTTGTATCCCAGGTTAGACATAGAGAAATGAAATTGATCATAAATTTTAAAATTCAAATATTGCCAAACTGTCACCCAAAGAATGGCTCACCAAATTTACATTCCTGTCAACAATGTAGAGCATATGCATTTTTTTTACTTCTGCCAAAATATTTTTATTATCAAATTTAACAATTATTTTCTAATAATTTGGGTGAAAAATGGTATCTTCTTTTATTTTGCTCTTTCTTGATTACTATAGAAGTTTAGCAACATTTTATATACTATTTGTCACTGTATCAATTTTAGCCAAGATATTTTTAGTCACATTAAAATCATATTAAAAGCATAAAAACCACAAGTCACCACTAGATATTATCTAGTCCTGTTGCCTTATTACAAGCAAAACTGTACCTTTAAACTATTCATAAATATTCAATTGTCTATTGATGTAGCTCCTGAAAAGATCTAGCATTACAGGTTTTATAATCTTCCTCAGTAGGAAGTTGGAAAACTTCGATACCTTACAACAAAGTTGGTTACCTTTCGGGAAAAACAGTCCTTTCTTCAAGAAGACATCATTTCTTTTGCTTTGTAAGTGAATCTTCCCTCACTAATATTACCTTCTTATGGACAGAGAGATTATATTTATATTTCTGTAGGCTTTGTGCCTAGCACTGTGTTGGCTCATCAAAGAAACAAATATATTACAATTGTAATAGATTTAACAACCCAGTCATAGGAAATTTTCAAATGCTAGAAATCACAAACTCTCTTTGCTTTCTCGCACACTAACTCATTCTACCATCATGTGAAAAAAAAAAAGTCTTTTTGTGCTGTCAAGTAGCATAATCATGATCAAAGTAGACAAGATTACTGTGATCCATTGGTAAAAAGTTAACAATTGACTTATCTTATGATGCACATAAACACCTCCATCTCTTTTATATAAACAAAAGTGAACAGGATAGCCAGTGTTTGGGTAAAAGAGAATAAATGGAGACATACAGGTATTAGTTAAGATCCTTTTCTCACACACACAGACACACACACACACTCCCGTGATGGTAACTGTACAATGTAGTGCTAGGTATTTTTTGAATTAATAATTTTTAGAACAGGGATTATTGAGATAAGAAAATTATTATAAAAAGGAGAAACTTACAGTTCTTCTTTATTATTTTCAAAGCATATTTGTCATGAAAAATTCTGCAATTTTTTAAAGAAATGAGTTTGCTTTTATTTAAGTAAAATGTCATTGTCAAGGAGAATGTAGATTTCCATTGTCCTGGCAACTTAATGTTTAGACTCTGAAATAGTTTGTTTTCAGGCTTATGTTCTATCAAAGTAATTTTCCAAATAGTAGGTAAGAAAAAAAACCCTTCCTATCTATCACTCATTATTCACCATTTTGGTGCAAATAATTGAGATAGTTTTAGATTGAGGGAACTTTGTTTTAAGTACTTGAAATATTTTTAGAGAACTACATTTTACTCTAGCTCAAATAATACAACTTGAAATTCTTCCTCCCAGACTCCTTCACTTACAAACAACCTCCTTGAACTTCATAATCACACAGGAAAAAGACTAAACTGAGAATCAAGAGACTGCATTCTAGTCTGGGCTCTGACACCAAGCATGGGACAATGAGATTATTTTCTGAACTTTTGTGTCTTATTGAGTAAAACAAGGGATTTAGCTAGGTTGCAAGATACAAACTCAATTTCCTTGATTAATCTTCCCACATCAAATAATTACAGATTTCACATGAAGATAATAAGTATTCCAAGTGTTTCTTGAAATCCTGTGTGATCTGGCCACTTGGGTCCACTGTCCTGCATCTAGAGCCAAGGCACAACCGTCCACCTATAGGTTACAGACTTCCCAGTTCACCTAAGCCTCACTTGGCCTGTTGCATTTCTTTTTATGCACAGTAGCCTATATACTCATTCAAATGTGCAGTTAAGGGATGGATGAAAATCCATACAGCTTTCACATTCTAAAAGTCAAAAGTTTGAGCTCCCAAAGGACTTATTTATCGGTGAGACATCAGGAATGACTCACAGACTAGTACGTGTCCAAATCCACTTAGTATCTTCACACTCTCTCTTCTCATCTCTCATGGAGACTCAGTCACAGGCTTCTCTGGAAGGCTTCTGCCTCCTCCTTCCCCAAATGCCTCACACGTCTTTCCAAGGTCTGCCTTTTGCACCTGCCCAGTCATTCTAACTTTACCATCTTTGTGTTCTCTCCTCTGGTTTCCAGATTTTGTTCTCCACCTTCCTGGTAGACTTGATATTTCAGTAAACTTCTTTCTCTGCAAGCCTGCTTTGCCAAGGATAGGCGTTCTTCTTGGCTCACGCAGGCAGTTGAGGACCAGTCCTGTCCAGTCCCCCACTTAACCATGGCTCCTAAAGACTACAGGCCACAATACTGCACCTGCCCACTGGCAAGGAGAGTCCATGATGAGGTGGTGGAGCTAAAGGTACATAGTCGGTATTGCGCAGAGAAAATCTGAAGTCTGTTTCTGGGATTCATTCACAAAACTTTCCTTTTTATATAAAAGACTAAGAAGCCCAGAGAAATTAAATGATGTGCTTTGTTTCAAAGATAGACTATGAACATAGATTTTTTTTCCTTTGATTCTTGACAAGAAGTCAAAGAAGAACTTGAGCACTGAAAGCAGGATGATGGCCTGAAAGCAGGTGAAAAGTCACTAGATACATAAAGGAATTGAGTGTGTGGGCAAGAATGAAGGAGGGAGGAGGTGGGGAGTGGAGGAAATCCTTCTTCAATGGATAACTATACCTTTGCACCCACCTGAAGAAACTCATGTTATTTTTTAAATAAGGTATTATATTGACCTTTGAACAACAAGGGTTTGAACTGTGCAGGTCCACTTATATATGGATTTTTTTCCAATAAATATAAAGGGGAAATTTTTGAAGATTTGTGCCAATTTGAAATAACTTGCAGACAAACCACCACTCCTGAGATAGCAAGACCAATCCCTACTCTCCCTTCTCCTCCTCAGCCTGCTCAATGTGAAGACGATAAGGATGAAGACCTTTATGATGATCCATTTCCACCTAATGAATAGTAAATATATTTTCTCTTCCTTATGATTTTCTTAGTAACATTTTCTTTACTCTAGCTTACTTTATTGTAAGAATACAGAATATAATACATATAACACACAAAATAAGTGTTAATCGACTATTTATGTTATCAGTAAGGCTTAAGGCTTCTGGTCAACAGTAGGCTATTAGTAGTAGTTAAGTTTTGGAGGAGTAAAAGTTATATGTGAATTTTTGGCTGTACAGGGGTCAGCACCCCAACCCCCATGTTGTTCAAGGGTCAACTGTAATAGGAATCTGCAAAATTCTCAACAGCTTTAGTTAGCTTAGTACTTTAAGTCAAAGTGACTTGAAGTTTTAGAAGCATAAATTATCAGACAAAAATAGCCTTAACATATTTAAAATTAAAGCCAGTAGAAGGAACACCACATGTCTCTGGAAGTCTATTAATTCTAGCCCCCTACTCAAGATTTTTTAGCATGATCACAGCAATATGTACTTGAACAACATAAAGCTAATGATTATTTTTTAGTGATTAGCTACATGGCCACTTGATACTTTGTAGCCTCAAATTTTGAGGTACGTTGGCTTTTAGAAACCAGCTTTTTTATTAAGTCTGAACTTCTATTAACAGTATTTATATTGCATTATTATTTCCTCTTTATCTTCACATTTTGCCTATCTCACTCACTTCAGGTATCTTTGCTGAAATATACAACCAAATATCTACACTCCAAATTGTACCTATAATTTCCAATATGTAATTGGAAGAAGACTATTTCTGTTATTTGTATGAATTTCCACTTAGCTGTCTTACCCTATCGATCAAAATTTACTTTCTTTACAACAACAGAGAAAAGAACACCTATTAAATTACAGGTTATAAGGTATCTGAGTCAGTATTCAAGATACTGACATGTCATTAAGTAAAACAACATAAGTCAAAGGCTGTGTCCTAGGGATGTTTCACATTATATGGCTATTGATTAAAAAAATGAATTTAAAAAATCTGCAGGGATGGAAAGACACAAAAATTGATCATTCACTCCACAGAAAATAATCTTGGGTGAGAGGAGATAATATACCTTTCCTTCATTAGGGTGTAATGCTTAGGAACTTTCCTGAAATAAATCTGTTGAGCTCAGAACAATAGGAAATTTCCACTTACGCACTTAAAAAGCTTTCATCCTACTAGGAAGCCACCTACTTACTTGACACTGTATCAGTTGCTAATGGTTTCTGGCTAAGGTTTTGATTTTCTTTGTCTTGATCACCAAGGGATCACCTCTTTCCAAATCAATTACAGTCCACTGGCTAATCTGAGTCTAAAATGCAGCATTGAACTCTATTCTGTCTTGAAAGTTCTTAGGTACACGATCAGTCTAATTTGGGTGACATTTGATTCAATATTTACAACTCACATGAACTTGACACTTATTGGGAAATATCACAGATCTGTCATTTGAAAAAGATTATGATTTAGTTATTTATTTTTTAGGTATAGAAAAATAGACCAGATACCTTTAAAACTAGCAGTTCTATTTGCAAGTTCTATGACAGCTTTTAAAAATTTATTAAGCTGATTAGACACTACTGTACAAACCAAATCCTTGATATGAGGTAATGCTAGAAGGAACACAGCAGGCCATCAATTTAAGCATCTTTTAAAAGCAGATGTGTTAAAAGTCAAAGCAGGTGTGAGGAGGACATGCAAGTCAGTCTTGGTGCAAGGCATTGCATCTCAAAATGCAGCCGCTGGTAAGGATCTTGGAGAACATTTAATTATACTTCTCACTTTTAAAATGAAGAAACTAGGTCCCAACAAGATTAAACAGAGACAAAAAAATTTTTTAACCTGAGATTTGTTATAAAGCCCCTTTCCCCCAATTTTCCGGTTCATTTAACTTAAGTAGAATTTTCCTTGTTTCCACATCAGTATTTCTTTCTCAAGAACCCTAACAAAGTCCTGGGATGTCACTTCATAGATTCTTTGCTAAAACACATGATAACTTGCATCACTGCACATCTTTGTCCTAAATACTTTTTCAAGAGAAATGTAAAATTGCCATATTGACACAAACAGTGTTAGCTTGTTTGGTCTTTTAACAGAGACTGCACATTTCAAGCCACAGCTGGGTACCATTCAATCAGTAATGACTGAAGAATCTTTCAGGAGGTGAAGTGGTAGAAAAGGGGCAGACGTAAATTTCTCATGCTTAAGAACAAGCAAGAAAAAAAAATTCAGCATAGACTTTGGTACCAAAATAAATAAAGCTCAATATGATAGGTATTCAAGAAACTAAAGTAGCATTATTTTCTCTACAGTGTAGTCTATCCTTCAAACCCTGGTAACATTTTCTTTGTTAATAGGGACAAACTGACACGAAACTGCTTTTGTATGACAGAATTCCTTTGAGTATTCTGTAAATTATAAACCCAATGTCTGTTGGATCATATTGCACAGTGCCACAAACTCCTTGCTCATTGAGTTGTTAGGACTGATTGGCACTAAAATACTAGAAGGCAAAGTTGTACTTCAGAAGAGTTAAAAGAGGTGAGAGGAAGAGTAACAGGGCGTCAGTTATGAAATATAGCAAGAAATATACGAAACACCAGTTCAGGGTCAATTTGAAAAGTATATCATTCCACTTGCGGCTGTAGAAATTTTAGAATGAATATGATTAATATGAATATATGGATATGGAGTCTATGCTAAGGAAAATGTCCAGTTTATGAGAAAAAGAGAAGAAGATGGTATCCATTGTTTCAATTAATATATGTAGCCTGTGAGTTTAACTATCATTTACATGTATTATATAGAGACTTCATTTTAAAATTTCTTAGACTTGGTTAAATCCACATTAGTTGATACATATTATATCATTGTATCAAATCTGAACAAGGCTTTTGTACTCAGTTATAGTTAAAGATGGGAGACATTCTCTTATATAAGTACAACTTTTCCCTTTGTTCTGAGGTAAGCCATGCCTTCTCTCTGTTTGGGGATATCGAGCAAAGACATCCTTAAAGATAAGCCTTAACAGATTGAAACTTTGAATAGAGTTTTTCAGATGCAGGGAACATAGACTGAATTTACCTTTTAATTAACTGTTATCTGACCAGAGGCAAAGACATGGCTACCATATCCAGAAGTTTCTTCTGATAGTCTTTCTGTGATAAATTTGCTCACCCTGATAACTCTAGCTGTATAGTCAAGCAAGACAAGCATAATTCTCCATGGATCTCCAGAGTGATTTCTTAATCCTAGATACTGTATACAAGGAAGAGAATCAGTTCTATGTCAGTGCAAGAGACTTGATAACAAATTTCAATCAGCATTCACTCTTCTATAAGGTGTAAAATAGACAAAATGCGAGTGTGAAAAGAGAGAAAAGTAGTAGTTAAGGATCTAGATAGTTCACAAATATTGAACAAACAACCAAGACACAACACAGGAAATATTTTAAAGATATTTTCTGGGTAATTTTTCCTCTTGGTAATTCCTTTTTCTTCCCCTTTTTGCCTTCCTACCTGTGAGGCTGGACAAAGATCTTTGTCCCAGGGAAGAACAAAATTCCACACAGTGAGTGTATTAGTTTCCTAAGGCTGTGGTATAACAAATTACTACAAACTTGGTGCCTTAAAACCGTACACATTTATTCTCTTACAGTTATGAGGTCAGAAGTCTAAAATCTGTTTCACTGGGCCAAAATCAAGCAGCCACACAAAGGCTGCACTCCCTTCTCCTCCTCCCCTCAGGTATACAACCACATGGAAGAAAAGGGCAGCACAAGGTGGAAGAAGAGAGTCAACTTAAGTAGTAACTCTGGGGTTTATGGCACTACCCCAGCCCCCCAACCTCTAAAACAAGAAGGAAAAAAAATTCAGGTCACTTTTTAGAAATACATTTTTCCTTCATAAAAATTGGAAAGCAAATTAAATTTCCTGGAGAATAAGATACTATTCATCACCAAGATCCTTGAGGGCGGAGATGATAGATTATTTCCTTATTTACACGTATCCCTCTCTGACACCAACTATCCTCTGCACGGCCCACTGCAGACCTCACCGACAGGAGGCGCTCAGTTAATGTCTTCGAATGAATATTGAGGGCTCAGCAGTACAGCTACATTCATTTCACTTCCTTCTGAAGATGCCCAGGATGGATATTGGGATAGGGTAGGGTGGATATCTCTTTCCTAAGAGAAAATTTCCCATTAGTTATTCAATTAAATAAATGCCTAGAAAAAAAATCTAAGAAAATGTGAAGCGAAATATAAAAACTCAATCAAACATCAATGGCAAAGCAGGCAGAATAGAAAGGGAATGCGCTTTGTGGCCAGAAGAACAAGATTCCAATTGCTCTTCTTGTCATTGCTAACACCGAGGTCCTGTGACGTATGGCTCATTACTGTCTTAGGTACAGTAAGCATGAGTGAATCTTTTAACTTTTTAGAGTATGTTCTTCAAGTGTAAAGTGGTGGTGGTGACAATACTATCTAAGATACTTATTTGTTGAGATGATTAAACAATATACAAATAAAAGCAGTGACAAAACAATAAGAACCAATATTTTTAACACCAGGCTATCTTGCATGCATTTACTATTTCAAACCTCATATAATTAAGAGAATTATGTATGAAAGCCTTTGGATAACATTGCAAATGTTAGTTGTAATTATTATTCAAGATAAATTACTTTTGAGTCAGAATTATAAATTTACATTTATTGAGGATACAATAAAAATTTGGAAAAATGCTTTCTTTCAAGTCAGCTCCTTTCCACTGATCTACAGAAGAACTTTCTATTTAAGGACTCCCAATCTGAAGACATTTTAGAATATTAATAATATGCCTTTCAGAACAGCTATAGCATAATGGAGTTTAGACTCTCTGGGCTCAAATTTCAACTCTACCACTTACCTGCTATGTGACCTTAGGCAAATTCCTTAACTTCTCTGTGCCTGAAGCCTCTATCTAGCAAATGGAGGTAATAATGTTACCTCATATGTGGTTGTGAAGATTAAATAAATTATTACATATAGATAGCTTAGATAAGTATCCCAATAAACATTCATTAAATGTTGGCTACTATAATTGTAGTCATTATAAAATAAAGTTGCATTTTATTGTTAAAAATGTATAACGTATAAGATATAAATGGAGTTTTATTTAAGTTTAATGATGGCTTTTTCCTATACAATTCTCCATAACATTTATCCATAATAAGGTCTAGGCATCCATTTAAGAGCAGAGAGATTTCTATCTTTTTGTTCAAGTAAAAAGAGAGAGAAAAAAAAGAAATATCTCATTTTCATAATTGGGTGGAAAAACTACTAAATAAGACTATTAGTATAGTTTCTTTTCTATCTCTTTATTCCCCTTGCCACACAAATCTTGACATGCCATAAAAAAAATTGAATGACTTGACTCATTTCAGCCAAGATATCACAGCTTGGTAATAAGCTGTGCTCAAAAGCAAATTATTTAGGAGATGAAGTTCAAGAAGATAATGTCTAATGCCTTGGAAGCTGACATCTGTAAGCTAAAAGCACAGGGATGGAATCTCAAGCAGGCTTGAGGTTTCCACAAGGTAAGTTTCGACAAGGCAAGTTTCATCAAGGTAAGTTTTGACGAGATAAAGGGCTGCTTACCTCTCTGTGCCAAGGAACAGCTTTACCATCATGGCTAAAAGTACTCACACATTTGTCAGTGAGCAGCCTGCCACAGGCCTGCTTCCGAAAGACCCAACACTAACAATGTAATAGTCACAGTTCTCAGAGCTCCACACCTTTGCTTATTGGATTGGATCCAATTTCTTCCTCCACAGTAAAGTAGCCTGGAGAGGAACTTTCAGAGGAAATCAGCAATGCCTGAATAGACATGGAGCCTACTTTCCATGCCCTTGGTACGGACTCACAGGAAGCAGGGAGAAGCAATAGCAGCAGCTGGAACAGAAAGTAAACCTAGCATCCAAAAGGCTCCTCCAAGTATATAGAAACCTGGTTCTGCAATACAATAGTGGGAAGATGTCAATGTAAAATATGTTCTATTTCCTTGTAGTTTGTTGATCCAATTACTCATTTTAAGGAAGGAAATGGAGACATCTAATGTGTTTTGTTAAGATACTTGTTCACATTCATCATCATCATACCATGTTCCACTACATTTTTTCATCCTCTTCCACCTGAAGGATTTTATGGAAGGATTGTCATATCAGTCCTTAGAATGCCTTTTATAGATGAGGAATATAAACGGAAAATATTCCCCCTCAGGCTGTACAGTTACAGATGTCAAATTATTACAAAATTAAGAAACATTCTCAACATCAACATGTGGCGTCCTTATTGAATTTTTGGCCATGGTGTCTTCTTTACATAACATTCATGTTTAGTTTGGGGAATGTTCTCTTATAATTGACCTATTTCTAATTTAAAAGTATCTTCCATATTTTACTGATACCTTAAAAGAAACATTCTCAGATTAGAATAGTTCTTATGAAAAAATAGAACCAAAGAATAAGGATGGGGCTAACTTGAACTTTCATTCATACAACTTTCTCTTATTTAATATCTCACCCTTGCCCTTTGACTATTAACAAGGGTGAGTTCGTTAGTTCTGCTGTCCAGTGGGATTCGTGGGAAACATTTTCCGCCCACCTGCTTCCTAGCATGGGACCAATTGCTTTTCATCTCCATTAGAGATTTAAACAATAATCTCTTAACATATTAAAGGGTATATAAGGTACAAAGCAGTTAACAATAAAAGTTTTGAAATCTCATGTTGTGAATCTCTTTTAAAAGAAAATACTGGAAATCCCAGGTTGTTATAACTGTAGCTGTGGGCAAAGGTATGGAATATCATAAATAATAATTTGAGCTGATTTTTATGGAAAATAATTTTTCCATTCAATTGCATTATAGGAATGTCTTGAGACCTACATTTCTAAGAATCATGTGTCCCTTTAAAGAAGAGCAATAGAAGAAATAAATATTCCTATATTTGATGTGTCATGTTTTTTTTCTAGGGAGTTGTCATTCCTCCTATAATTCTGGATTGGACAGTTTGGAGTTGGTAAATTTTTTAATGTGCTATTATAATCATTCGAGTCACTTGAAAAGTTTGCAAAAATCAAATGTTCCAAATGTCCCAGTTAATGGAAGTAATATTCTCCTCTTCATTCCCTATCAAATGCAACTTACTTCAAATTTGTGGTTTAATAAAGCACTTCAGACTTTTCTAAGTTCCTTTTCATTATTGTACTGCATGATACTTGCTGATACTTTATGAAGTGTGTTATCTGCTAGATGAGAATTCACAGGCAGTTTATTTTTCACCAAGATGAAGATAGCCTTCGGGTAGCTGCATTACAAGGGTTTTGTGGTGACAGAATTCTAGAGATGGTCCCCAAGGTTCCCATCATTTGGTTAGTCAATCAAACACCATTCTAGGTACTGCTGTGAGAGAATTTGGCAGTTGTAATTAAAATCCCAAATCAGGTGATTTTAAGCTATGGAGCTTCATCTGGACTTGATCTATTTAGAGGAGCCCTTTAAAAGGCAGTGGAGGAAGGCAGATGGGAAGCCAGGGAGACTGAAAGCCCTCTGTGCTATGGTTAGCTCTGGACATGGAAGGGGCCACGAGCCAAGGAGTGTGGTGCCCTCTAGAAGCTGAGAACAACTCCCAGCCAACAGTGAGCAAGGAAACAGGAGCCTCAATCAAATACCTGCATGGAGCTAAATTATGACAACAACTTGAATGTGCCAGGAAGCAGATTCCTCCCAGAGCACCCAGATAAGAGCCCAGGCCTGCTGACGCTTTGATTTCAGCCATGAGGTGCCCTAAACAGAGTACCCTAAACAGAGAAGCCTGCCTGGGCTTCTGATCTCCAGAACTCAGAGATCACAAATGGACGTAATTTCAAACTACTAAGTTTGTGGTAATTTGTTATGCAGTGATAGAAAACTAATACAGGTTCTGACCCCCCTACGATTATTAGTTAATTTATTTTTAAGAATTATGGTTCAAAGCAACAATGCAGACAACTTCTTTTAATTTTTAATAGTTTCTATATTAAAACACCCAATTACCCCCAAAATCATCATATTGGCTAAAACAAATATCCTAAAATATTCAAGTTTATGTATGATTAATAGTTAACAGTGGGACACAGGATAATTTTTCTCTTCTAAAAGAGATTCATTTATATAATTTGAAATTACTTGAGACAAAATGTAACATTTTATGTTGAACCACTAAAAAATGTGTTTATATCTTCACTTACTAAAAATTTAGACTTTAACTTTTCTCCCGATTTTTTTTTTCTGGAAGCAGAGGGAACAACCTACCTACTCATACAATTTTCATTACTGTAGCAATATTTGCACATACTTAATTTCTATTGGAAATATTTATTGTAAATATAATTTCTATACCCAGTATAGGCAATACAATCAAATTTAATTAACAAAAAGCATTTGCATAGCCAGTCTGGCTGGACCTTATGCAAATGTAGAAAATGACAAACCTGAAATTAATCACCAAATGTCTGACATTAAAACAGAATTGTCAGGGCAAAAATGTATGAGTCATAATAGCCTCTAATTCCATGGTTTCTGGGCAGATCCGTTTCTGTATTCTGATGAAAACTAGCATTTATCTATGTTAAAACCTCTCCAGCAAACCATATGTTATATTTAGCTCAGCCAAAATTCCCAGGTGTAGAATATTTGTGTGAAAGATTTCAAAAGGATGATCAGTTTAGATACAATCTACATCTTAATTTTTTTGCCTTTCATCTCTGAAGATTGTTTTCCAAAGACAGACACGTTTTTTTCCTTAATACTTCAACATTCTTATCTTGATTTAATAAGTTAGAGCAACTAAGTACACTAAGCTTTTATGGACCACACTCTGGTTTATAATATCCACAGAAGTGATTTGTTTTTCTCTTTGTGTGTATCTTTCAAGGCTATATTGGAGCAACAGGACTAGCAAATCTCAGCAGACACTTAGAGGAGAAAAAAAGCTGACTCAGACACTTGGTGGTGAGATACTAATTTATCATTTCTCAAGTGTTAGTAATAAGAACTAAGTGGGGGAAAATTGATAAAACTTTTGAATATTATCTTAGCTTTGAGTAGTGAAGACTGTTAAATGTCATAACTGTGAATTTCAAAAGGATTTAAAATAAGTACTAAACTAAAATTAGTTTAATTAGTTTAGTACTAAACTAAAAATTAGTACTAAACTGGGTAGTGTAGAATATTTCTTCTATTCTGTGTACTGAACATAGAAACTACCAAGATATTTACCAAAACACTGATGGGGCACCATCAGTAAAAGAGAAGAAAATACCAAGAAGAGAATAAGAAGTGAGAAGAAACGCAAAGTTTGCCTCTTTCAAAAAATTTGAGAATCAAGGGACAATAAATTTGACCTTATAAGAGACAAGGTCAAAGTACAAAGGACAAGTAATATTTCCTTTACAGCGTTTACTAAGGTCTGGTTTCTCTCTCCTGCAGGGTTCAATCACTTTACCTGATGCCTGGGTATTGGGATAGTCGTAGTCCTGCCACCCCACCGTGGATCAGCTCCATCTAAATGCTGTTTAGGGCCTCCCACGAAGGGGTAAAACTTCCAGTAGTAAAAAGCCATGAGGAACATCTCCACTCTCCCCTATTGTGAACGCTCCAAACAATCAGCCCACAAAAGCAAGTAGATATTTCTCCAAATTGCCCAGTATTGAGAATCAACAGGAACACTGGTCAAAAATACAAGGCCTTCGGCTCAGGGACAAATCCTCAGGCAAAAGACATAGTATTGCCACGAAAGAATTCCAGTAATGTGCATTTTCTTAAGTGTCTTGTTGAGTTTTATCATTGGTCAGGCTTGGGAAACACTGCATATTACAGCCTCTCCTCCCCACACAGAAAACAAATAACAACAAACACCATTATAAACTAAATAACTATATCCATAGGAGATGAGTAACTAAAGACAAGTTATTATAATAATTAACCCAAACTTATTTCCCAAGTTAACATTACATTTTTATCCCTGCGAAGAAGTGGGTCTGTTCTAGTGGGCAACGATATTCCCGGGCCAGCCGCTCCGTCTCTTGCTGACTCAACTGCCCTGTGTTCTCTCCTTAGCCACCCCCTGGGCCCCTCTTCTACTCGTCTCACTTCCTCCATTCAAAAAACAGTTAGTTTCCTATGTGTCCAAAAGAAAAGGAAAAAAGGAACCGAGAACTCCTTGGTATCTTTCAATAATTCTTTTTCATTGGCTTCCGATTTCTAGAGTTATCTATATTTTGAGTTTCTAGGAAACAGAGATCAGATTGTAGCAAATACCATATAATTAAAAAAATTATTATCATAATCATGCCACTGCATTGCTCTGCCAACATGTAGTTGATTAAGAGAGTAATATAATGTTAATTGGAATTTTTTGTTGTTGATCACTCTGTGTATAACATTTTACCAGCATTTAGCATTCTTTGTTAAAAGGCTAATCTTTTAATATTCTTTCAGAGTCTTTTAAACTTTTAAAAATATATGCAAACCAAACACCACTTTAAGCTGTTACTAAGAATAGTAATGAGCCGAATTTACTTAGAGCACTAAAATTATAAGATTTCAAAAGAAACTTCAGTTTACCTATAGTCTATAGGTCTCCATCTGGCATTTACCTGCCAATTATATAAAGGTGCTAACCAGAACAGGATTGACCTATAAGCTATTTTCAATTTATTTATTTATTTCTTTATTTACTTACTTTTAGAGAGAGAGAGGATCTACTCTCTCTAAAAGAGAGAGTCCAGTGGCACAATCACAGCTTACTGCAGCCTTGAACTCCTGAGCTCAGGTGATCCTCCCACTTCAGTCTCCCAAGTAGCTGGGATTACAGGCTCACAACACCATGCTCAACTAATTTTTTCTACTTTTTTATAGAGATAGGGTCTCGTTATGTTATCCAGACTGGTCTCAATCTCCTGGCCTCAAGCGATCCTCCCACCTTAGCTTCCCAAAGTGCTGGGATTACAAGTGTGAGCCCATGCCTGGCCTATTTTCAAATTTTGATAAAAAAAATTATATATAGTTTTATGGTAAAATTTACTTCTTGTGGTTAGTTGTACAATTTGTGGCCTATTGGTAGAGCTTATAAACATTGCATACTATCTATTTCCCAAATCTCAATACTTACCTAATTATAGACCAGAGGTGAGTAAGATCACAGACCTACTATTCCTAGCCTAAGAAAAATGGGTGTCTTTCTATACCATCTTGGTTAGCAGGCAATAAATATTACTTGCACAATTCTTAGAACACAAAAATGAAGTTTTATAATATACGTGGAGGCTCACAGTCTCATAAGAAATCATACATAAAGTGTTCAAGTATAGGTCTGTGAATCATGCTGGGCATGTTAATTCTGTGTATTTGGGCGTTATCTCCTTGTATCTCCAGCTAGTACTCAGGACAGTGCCTGAAGTGCTCTCAGTAGATACTTTGTGAAAGAAAAATAAATAAACAACTAGTGATCACTAGTAATTGAAGGAGTGAGCACATTGGAACTACCTAACCTCGGGGGCTGTGGGTTGATTAAAAAGTTCTTTCTTGGAGAGGCTAAGTTCGAAATATCTATGGAACATACAGATGGAGAGAGATACACAAGTCTGGAGCTCATGTCTGAGGACAACAGTGCTTTCTAAACTGACCTCAGAATAAAAGGCACAGAACTTCAGGAGATATGATGATTTTTATATGTCAGATTGATAAGACCAGACTATGATGCTGAGACAAAAGTGAATCCATCTTGGATGCCAACCCTCCATGTTGACTTCTGATTTACTCCAGTCCTGGGAATGTCACCTGACCTCTATTTTATTGACTGTCACTAGTGTAAGAACACATCAAAGCAACCTTGATGTTATCGCACAAATTATAGCCTATGACACACATAGCATTCTTGCCTGTTCTGGAGGGCTGCCTTTAATTGCTCTGTACATTTTCCCATTGTATTTAAGCCCTGGATCTGGGGGGTGATGGTGTGGAGATTTACCTATCTTGCTGCTGCTCAAGACCATGCTTCTGATAAAAGTTCTGCAACTGGCTCCATAAGCAAGAAAAATTTTTTTTAATAGTTTTTTTTTTTAATAGTTCTCTTATGTTTCAACTTCCCAGGCCAGTAAGATTTGCTGACTAGAACTTTGTAACTTTCTGTTGCACTGATGCGTTCCGTTTTGAGTTGCTTTTCCAGAAACGGTAGAACTCCTCACAGCCACAAGATAACTACAGAGCCTTACACCGCCTGTTTGTCCAGGGAGGACAAGATAAGCAAAACCCCACTACAGATTGAGCAGCCAACTCCCCACATCCCACCTGTGGCTGAAAAAATGACCGGTATTAACCTCTAGCTCATTATACTACTAAAATCCCTGCCCTGGGAGAGACTGATCTGCCAATTTTTGATCATGGAATATATATACTAACATGATTTCTCACTGTACTTCCATGCCCCACATTCCACCCCAAACATACAATGATACTCACTCCCTTCATACATTATTCATTTCACCTCCAAAAAAACCTCTGATCCCTTTGATCAGGGAGACTAATTTGGACAGTCTGTTCCTCCCACCTCCCAGTGATGCATCCTCCACAATAAATCCTCTCTTCCTCGACAATCGTCATTGTCTCAATAATTGACTTTCTGTACAGTGAACAACAGAGAGAACCCCCCTTGTGGGTTTGTTAACAGTTCCCCAATAAATCACCCCTTACTGACAAACTGGATATGTCTGCCTGGTCTTTTGGTTTCTCAGTTCCTTCCCCATTTGGGGGTTGCTTTGCATATACGGCCCTTTCATGAAACAGATGCTGTGATCCTTACTCTTAACCCCCAGATCCTGGAACAAGAGATTTCTGTTATAGAATTACAGGGGAGTATATTTTCCAGCCTACTCTAGTAACTTATCCCAATGTTGGATTTCCAGAAGAAATTTAAAGTCAAATCTTCCTTAATCCTCCTTTGAATGCTGAACAACGTGGAAAGAACATTCACCTTGTTTAGGTCACTGTTTATAAATTCCACTCCAGGAGCTTCTTGTCTTTACGAGAAATTTCTCAAGCACTCTTTCAGACAAACAAAATGGTTTGCTTTCACTATCATAACAAATGCCTGATTAGCCCATCAATCTGTATATGACAAATGGTGGAAGAAGGAGTTGCCAATTATCCAGAACATTTTTATTTGGAAAGAGCTTTTATAAATATTAATGAGGTAAATGTAATGAGACTTCCTAGTTATAACCAAAAACTATGTTGCTTCATGTTGCTTGATTCGTGGTCAAGCTTTATGTATAGTAGCTCATCACAATGAAATGGATGCAGGAGACAGACCAGATCCTTATGAAATGAGGAATATTTAGCTATGAAACATAATTTCAAAAGTTTTATATGCTAAGAAAAGTTGACAAACTAGAAACAGAGTTCCATGTGACTTAGGTATCAGTAGCTTAGGGTGGATGTCAATGTTGTCCATTTGTATCAGATGTCTCAAGACACACATTATCCTTGGAAGAAAACTTGATCAATCACTTCCATGCAGATCAAGAATGAGTTGTTACATGGTGTATGAATCTTCTTATTGCCTGTAAAATGGCTTCTCCTATCAGATCATGGAGGTTTAATGAGGAACAGAACCTTCTTTTTGAATTAGAAGACTGTTCATCCCAATTATTCCATGTTCATTTGAATAGGTTATTAGAAAAAAACAAATAAAATGTACAATTGTGAATTACATCACACAGAGAGTACACAAAAACTCTTATTCAGCCATTTTCAAGAAATGTGTTGAGTTTTTGAATAAATGCTATTGCTCAGATTTAAGATGAAGAATTGAAACCCTGATCTAAGCCATCAGAGCCCATTCTTGACATTTTAAAGTAATGAAATTCAAATTTTGCCTTTTATATTTATCTTGTACCATATTGATTTCTAAATTACTCAGAGTTTTCCACAGCATGACCGAGCATGAAGTATGCAGTTGTGCAACATCTTTTTTTGGTTAGAAGTGGCATTTACAGAGACAAGCCTGTCATTCACACAGTGACCACTCACCCCTACAGTGTAATAATCTATGCCAGCCTTAAGGGAGATTTTGATAGTTTTTTTCCCCCATTCTTTGACAGTCAAACAAATCCCAGAACGTGACTGGACTGAGAGAAACTAAAAACTGTGACCTGATCAGCTTGTGGCTTCTGCTAGGTCCATCCTGCATCAAAGCAGGGGAAGGCATGGGGACAATTTTGATTAAAAGTGTCAGCAATTACGGAAAGTCTGAATATTAGTTGCCAAGGCAAAAGTAGTAGGAAAAGGCTCCCTTGGAATTGAAAAAGAAGGGCTGATGTTTGTCACTATCTCTAAAACAACACTTTTCTCAGTATAAGACGTACTCTATTAACTGGGAACTACTTGCATGCATAGCTCTTTGAAATGTTCCTATCCTTTGCAAGCCATTAGTCCACATGTAACCCTTAATCCCATTTTGGAATTTAAAATGTGATATATATGGGCATAGACGATCACGCCACACAGATGTAAGCCACTGTCTGGGCTGTATTTAGCTCTGAGTAGCTGCGCTCATGGTTGCTGTCCTTATGCCAACTCAGCCCTGCCCCAATACCCAAGTCAATCCTGACTGAGTGGCTTCCTCTCCCCTTTGGCCAAGGTACTCATGCCGGTTACCACGCTGGGGCCTCTGTGCTCCTAAACTGGTTTCCCCAGTCCAGCCTCCTACTGTATCCCTGTTCTTAAAATTATGCTCCAAACCTGACTTCCCTCTGGGCTCCAATTTATAAGTTTGGGATTTTGCCTCAGTTTCCTTATGGAATTCCCCTTCTGGTAAACTGAAAAGCATTCCAGCTCCCTTCTCAGAGCTGGCGCATCTGCCTTGGTCCTGTTTCTGACTTGGACTTCTGCTAAGTCTGAGGCTTTGCATTGCTCTTGTCAGTTCCCATCTCTAGTATGTCACCCAAGGACACACTCCTCAGACGTGGACTGCCTACTGGCCACTGTACTGAGTATCAGCCCTGCACTCTCTCCTAGGATACTCCACTGGTAACTGTGGGCTTGGACTGGGTTTCACTTTACCCCTGACTGTAGTCGTAATTGCCTCTGGGATTTTCCATCCATCCTTCCATCCTCCACCCATCTATCCACCTACCCACCCCCTTATCCATCCATCCATCCATCTCTTTTTACATTCATTTATTCTTTCTTGCTGATTAAAGGCTTACTCTATGCCAGACCCTGTGTTTAGTGCTGGTTTCTAAGACAGACATTATCCCTGCTGTAGCAGGGGAGACAGATAGTTAAAGAAACAATTCCAAGAAAGTGCAATAAGTAGCTTTCTTACACATGTGCTTAAGCAGGTGAGTCCAGTGCCAATTTCCCATAGATTCTGTCTTGCCCTATTTCTCTATGCACACACACCTATCCTCTGTGGAGGCAAAACAGACTAAAATTTTCAGTTCTCTTTTTGAGAATTTTAGGGGAAAAAACTATCATTTCAAGTCAGAAGAGCAAGCTTTAATATTCTATGCATATTTATATAATAACCCTTCAGATTTGTATGGAGTTTTGCAATATGCAAATGCTTTTACTTACAGATTTTATTTGCTCTTCAGAGCATACCTGTGAGATATATGCAGAGTAGGGTTTTTTTTATTCTCACTTTATGGAAAAAAATTAAGGTTTATAAAAGTTAAAATAGCTTTAGCAAAGCTTAGAGTTGAAACTAAAAATGAGCCTCATTATTGCAAATATGGAATTTTATCCACTTTATCAATACTCAATGGAAATCTATACAGTTTTGAAAATCTTAGTAATGCCAGTTCCAGTTATTGCTATCTACAGTTTTAAACAGGTTAATGCTCACAGGATATCCTTCTTCGGAAGAAATGACAAAAGACAACACATAGAACTCTAAAGTGTTGATTTATATTCCATAAATGTTTATTACATTTGAATGAACCCAAGTGGGGAGGTAGAAAGATGAAATCACTTGCCTCCACAAGTGATGTGAGATCATTACTAAGCCTTGACCAAGACAGCAGGTAGCTCCTGAAACATTTTCCAAAGAACATTTAGAGGCTTTGATTCATGACTGAAGTTCTACTGTGGCATTTCCTTCCCATCACCCTTTATGGGGAAGGCTCATTCTTTTATCATCTGTTGTCATATTTAATTAGATTCATCAGAATATGTTGTTACTTGGCACTTGTTTCTTCTTTTCTTTTTTTTTCCTTCATATATCAATATGACTTTAATTTCCCCAAATAGTCTGTGTCCTTGAAACCACAATTAAGAGTGTTTTTTAGAGTCAGCCTCCTTAAGTCCACCATGGTAGGTAAGTTTTAAGACCTCATGCTACTAGGCAGAATTTGAAGGCACATCACACTAGAGCACAGCTTCTCCATTTTTCTATTTACTTTATTTCTGGAATGATGGGAAAAGTCTTGTGTTTGGCATCACATAATTAAAATATGGTTAAAATATGAAATCTTTCAATTTTACATGGATTCTGTACATGTAGATAAACCTAAAAAGTGATGTTATAGTGTGTTGATTACTTTGAAGCAAGGGAATTCTAGAAATTGAAAAAGTCATTTCATAACTCTTTAATTCTCTTAAGCAGAGACCAAGCTTGACAGCCACTGGGGGTGAGGTCAGAGGGAAATGTGACAGCCTCCCTGTTACTTCTATGCCATTTGCCATCAGTGATTTTGTTGCTTGTTTTGTAGAATGGAGAACTTTCTCTGATGGTTCACACTAGCCCTCTGATCCTTTAGGTCTAAATATCTACTCTCTGAAGGTTTTCTGGGTGGTAGTATCATGAACATGTCACCATGGGAGCTCCATGATAAATATTGTATTGGTAGGGAGGAAAAATAACCCCAGATTTCTCATGATGAGAGCTCTTTTAAAATTAATTTTTTCTCAAGGTTTTTAATCAAAAGCCTTCTCAGGATGGCAAAGTAAGCCATTAGTCTGTCTTTGAAGAGTGCACATTTCTTCCAAGTTGAAAAAGAATCCTTATTCTGTATGGATAAGATCACAGTTCATATAATAGCTCCAGGGAAATAGTTACAGAAAATCCACAGGTATAAATCATAACTATATAACAGTATACATAGAGAGACAACAGGGACGTATCATTCCTTCAGGAAGTGCAGAAAAACACTGGCTTAAGTATTAGGATGAATTTAATGAATTGTAATTTCCCTGTAACTTTAATGACTCTTTTCAATTGTTTTCTGAGATAGTACACTGAAGATATAAGAAGACCCAAACAAGTGAGACCCCATCTCTACCAAAAATAGAAAAATTAGCTGCATGCAGTGAGTGCCTATGGTCCCAGCTACTTGGGAAGCTTAAGGCAGGAGCCCAGAAGTTAGAGTCTGCAGTGAGCTATGATTGTGTCACTGAACTCCAGTCTGGGTGACAGAGCAAGACCCTGTCTCAAAAAACAAACAAAAAAGAAGACCCAAACACACCCAAGATGGTAAAAGCTACATGGTGTTGATGTTAATCTGAATTGGGATTGTTCATATTTGGTAACATTTAAAACTTGGTTCAGTTTTAGCCACAATATCAAATCCTTCATAACATTCCTTCTTTAATTACATCTTACTCAAAGAATATGAAGATTTTCTTCAAGTGCATATTTGAGCACTGGCTTTGGGAAATGCATACTCCTAGAAGGGTTAAGAGAAAACTCTCTTTCTATATTTAGGAGGCTAGCACCAAAACTTTTTGAATCAAGTTAAGATCAAATTTTAGGATTTAGATAATCTTTCATCAGGTATTTAAATGGAAGTGTTATTTTGGGTGCTTTGGGAGCAGAACATTGATATTTTCTGTCCTCAAGGAGCTCTTGAGTGGGGGAAGATAGAGGTTAGCACATGCTGTGATAAATGATTCCAAACATAAGTTTGGTTCTTGCTCACATGACACGAACAGTGAGTTGGCCAGGAGCTCTGGTCACTTTGGTCACTTAGGGACACAGGCTGACAAAGATTTGATCTGGATGTGTGTTTCTAAGTTTACCACAGCAGTAGAAGACACTGGGGATTGCACAAAGGCTCTTAACGTTTCTTCTTAGCAGTGACACGACACTTCTGCTCATATTTTAATGTCCAAAGCAAGTCCTATAGTCACATCTAACTTTAAATGGGACAGGGAAGTATAATTCTACTGTGTGCTCTGAGGGAAAGCTGGCAATATTTGGTGAACAGCACTAATGCTACCACAGATTGATGAGATGGGTGTGTACCACCCAGGTGTCCCTAATGCCATCAGAGGTGCCAGTTAAGTGGGCTATTGTAAAAATTTAAGGAAAATATTGGAATATCCTGCATTGCTTAGAATTACATTGACATAAATGAGAAAGGTGAGACATGTAGGTGGATGCATCATCTTCACCCCACTGTTGCCAGGGTTGACTGTCTCAACATTAATCAAAGATGATGACTTTCATAGAGGACTACTGTACTTTTGTAAAAGGTGTATAAACACAGGGAAGAGGAATAAATAGAGGGTTAATTGTTTTCCCACTAAAGATGGATATATATTCATGTGGTATGTTAATTCAGGTCTTTCATGAAGCAGACACCAAAGATGGAGTTGGATATGCAGTATGTTCGTGGAGAAGGGAATAGGAGAAGGTAGAGGGGCATTCAGACTACAGTGCGGGAGGAGAGGGGGAAGGAAGGAGAAGCCTCCGACTGCAAGGCATTTCTAAGAAAGGTTTGGGCAGATTGATGGCTGGTCCACAAGCCAAAGTCACTTGGGGGAGGGGTCCCACAATTCACTGGATGGGTCTGTCTTCCTGCTTCTGATGTGCTTAGTCATTGGCCAGATGTTGACTACGGAAAACACAAAACCTTGACACAAATATGGTGGTAGATTCTGAGCAGTCGGCAACTGGCACTCAGAAAACTATGCTCCCGAAGCAACAGATCTGAGGGGTGCATTTTTATGGCTATGATACTTGGTTTTTAGAATCTGTCAATTCTGTATTAGCACTTGTTTTCCTTGGATACTACACTTCCAAAGGAAGCTAACTACTGGTCAGTAGTCAGCAAACAACTTCAGAAGTCAAGCAAACAGCTTCAGAAGTCAAGGAATGTTAACTCGTCATTGAAACCAAAGTATGCACTGTCATCTGGGGCTATAGTCTGAGGCTTCAGCTTTAGAATTCCAGAGAGAATTAAGAGAGGTTAAGACCCCCATGACCACCTAGGAATTGAGATGTACACTAAAAAGTACCTGGGGGTCTGATTTTATTTCACATATCCAGACCAACCCCAGGAGAAGCCCTCAAAAGAATCTACAGAACCCTTTTATTTTCAAGGGCTTTTTAAAACTAATCTAAGTCAAGTGCACTTTAGCATCTTTCTAATCCACATGTTCATCCAGATGATAACCGGACTCATTGTGAAAGAGATTTGGTAGCAGACTGGAGAATCTGACTAAGAACTTTCTTTTTTTTTCTCCTTTACATTTATTACCAACTGACTATATATATATATATATACACATACACACAGGCACACACACACATAACCACACACACACATACATTTGTGTGTATTTCTTTGGAGACATTCATCTGGGTATATTTAATGCTTTTTATAAGTTTAGACAAATAAATCTACTAAAAAACTAATATTGGGGACTCAGAGCCTATACCTTATGAATAAGTGTGGTGTCCAAACAGAAGTCTGCAGGTGACAGACTTAAGAGTAGAATTTCTGTAACGGGAGGAAACCAATGGCTAACATATTTACCATAGCCAAGTCACTGAAGCAATGTTACATTTACTCTCCTATCCATATTCAATATTGGAGTTTGCTACAAACTGTGAAAGGTTGTTTTTTTGCTCTTGTTATCCAGGAATAACTTTGTATCTCAAGCTCAAAAGTCTGCGTATAAATTTAGCTAAGGCAATGTTGCATAGTAGAAAAGTCCCTTACTTATCTGAACGTATTAGATGCAGAAAAGAGGATTTTTAAAAATTCATTCTTAAATCCAAGCCTTTCCTAATGTAGTTTCACCCACCTGAAATCCCCTCATGGATCTAAAACGTGCCCAGTCTTTTAAGGTGTAGCAACAGCACTCCAAAGCTTTGTTGTTCTTGATCTTATATTCTACAGGAATTTTCTAGACTACACAATCTAGTACTTAGGCTCTGTCTTGTTTTTTCACTAAATGATTCTCATTTAAGTTAAAAGGATAGTATCTTATATATCTTTTATACTCTCCAATCAGTTCTTATCACAAAACTGTATGCATATAATATTCATAGTATGTGTTATACACATATAAAAAATATGATGAAAGCACACCTTCCTTCCCACGTAGACATATTTCTCTTCCCTGTTTTTTTAATATGGTATTAAATGCAAAGGAGAAAATGACATGCTATCATGTGACATACTATTATATGACATACTATATGTACTACGTTTTCTTTTTATTCAATTGTTGCCTCCTCAATGGAATATAGGCTCAGTGAGAGCAGGATTAGTTGTTTGTTTACTACTATATCTCTAGGCTTGTAATAGTGCCTTAATCAGCAGGTGCTCAATAAGTATTGAATGAATTAGTAAATGATATATTTTGTGTTTTGGCATAAATTTTAAACTATATATTAATGTTATGTGTGTTTATGTGCATTATATGTATGATATATAATATATATTAATGTTATGCATTTTATGTATGTTTATATTTTGAGACCCCAACTTTAATCTTCTGATTTCCAGATATTTAAAATAGCAACAATATCATGGACTGATTTAGATTTTAAGTTATTTGCAGATATTGATAAATATGATGCACAACTATATATTTTTAACACATGAGATAAAATATTCTTGACATTATACATTATTGTATAAGAATGTTTTTACATTTGTAGTGACTATGTAATATTTAATTACAGAAATGAAGAGGAATTATTATTTGTGGAATCACAAGGTCCTGAAGAAACTAGGTTAGGTGGTCCTTGCTCTATACTGCCATCTTCTGTGTGTTGGGAAAACAACATGGAACAGGTCAAATGTCTAAAAGCTGAGAGATGGCAAGCACCTTAGAAATCATCCAATCCAACTTCCATACGCACAGGTGAGAAAACAGAGACATGAGAATTTAATCAACTTGCAAGTTTATTGTCTGTCTTATTATTAGCAGAGCTGAACCTGGAAGAAGTGCATTTAGTGGCAAGATTATGAGTTTGGAGTCAGGTTTAGTTTAGCTTTTTGGCTGCATGACTTTTGCCACGTTACTTAACCTGAGTTTCAGTGTCCTTTTGGGGTTAATAATATTTATGTTATATGTTTTCTGTGAGGACAGATAGATATTACTTGGCACACAGCACGCACATGACTGTGCTTAGGACATAATAATTATTATTATTCTACTAGAATGTAAGTTTTTTCACAGCAAAGGCATTTTATCTTGAAATTCTCTGTGATGTAAAGTATCCAAAGCACTTGATTCATAATAAATACTTAATAAGTATTTTCTTAACAAATAAATGAGAGTAAAGATGAGAACTGAAGTCCCTCACATATCATTACAAATTACACTGAAAATCATGTCGTGGGGATGGATGAGTCTGTGTTGTAAAGTACAAGTAATACTGACCAATTTATCTCTTCATTTGCTTCTCATGAGATGCCTTAATCTGTCATTATGCCAGTGTGTTTCATGAAAATCAAAACTTCTAGTTTTCATATTTCAGAATGTTCGTATTCACTACTCTCAATTCAAACTGAATTTATAGATGAAGGTTTAATTCCACACTTTCTACCCTACTTTCTTTCACAACAGCTAAATGTCAGACTTTTTCAGCACCTCCACAGAAACCACGTTTATGATGAATGAATCTCTGAAAAGAGAATATCGGCCTCGGAAAATTTAGGTACAAAGAAGTTATATGAACGTCACTTATAAAAATATATATTTGCATAAGAATACTTCCAAAATATAATGGATATGAAACAGTTCCTTATTTTCTGAGATCTAAGCTAAGAGAAACCATAATCATAAAAACCAACTCTCACGAACAATCTAGGTTTAAAATAACTTGTGGTCAATGAGAGCAAAGAAACGCTGAAAATAACAGTGAATGAATGGTAAGAGAGCAGCTGTGAGCATTGTGAATATAATGTTTGTCACTCTTTAGTGATATTTCTTTAGTTATAAGTAATATTATTTTATAAAACATTCTATGAGTTCTATATGGATTCTAAAATTAAATTTGATGAAGTATCTAAGAGGAGAATAGGCAGAACAATGCTTATAAAATGGACACTGAATGACTGGAAAATAACTTGTTAGGATTTAAAAATTTAGAATTTATGCCCTTTAAGGTAAATTGGTGAGGTACATGAAGAGCAGGTAGGAAATTGGTTATTGATGGTAACTCATCACATCTGTCTACTACCTCTTTTGCTCCAAACCCTGAAATATGAGAGAAACAGTATTTTTTTCTTATCCCATCACCCCCACAAAAATCACTAGAAAACAGATAAGACTACCACTGGCAGAAAACAATTGAAGAGGTTTCTGAGAGATTAAAACTGAAGTAATCAGATGAAAGAAGAAGGCTGGAGAGGTAACATCCTTAGAGCAGACTGCTGCAGAGATGACAGTGCTGCTGGGCTCTGCTGAGTGGCATTAACAGAGGCAGGAGCAATAAGGAATCATGAAGGAAATCTATGATCAACTGGGGAACTTCTTATGCAGTGGCTGAGGGGCTCAATTTACACACCTTTGCCCCCACAATCAAGTAGTGAAGGTAGGTGTTGGGAATGGAAAGGCAAACTGTGCCCCAGGTGGCTGGTGCTACCCAGAAGGCAAGGCCCTGGCATACCTGACTGGCCACAAGCCTGAGTGTGCTTCCCTGAAAGCAAGATCTCATAGTCAGAGCCTAGTATCCTTAGAGATGCAAACAGAGATTTGCAAACACAAACATGAGCAGACAGCCAAGGACAATTAGCAACTGTTTGAGTTGCTAAAAATCAATACCACCAAAAAGAAAGACAAAAGTCAACAATAAGGAGAATACCCTAGGAGACATGTATGATAGAGCAAACAAATAAAAGGCTATATTGAGTATAATTAATATTCTTATACAAATTACAGTAGTGTGTGCCCTAAAGAATACATGGATTAGACAAACAGAGATCTTGGAAATTTAAATCATGAATTAAAAAAAAAAATCAATAGGTTGGTTGAATAGTACCACAGATATAGGTGAAGTAATATATTAATGGGCTAGAAGATGAATCGGGAAAAAATCTCCCAGAATATAACATTAATAAACAAAGAGAAAGTGTTAGAAAAAAGTAAGAGATTTGGAAATAATGCCAAAAGTCCCAACTTTTGTTTTAGAGAATTATACAAAAGAGAATAGTGGAAAAATAAGGTAAATAATTTAATTAAAATATCCTTAGCTTAAGAGTCACAAGTCTTCAGACGGAAAGGATCCCATATATGCCATGAAGAATGAATGAAGAAACTCAAATTATACATTATGTTTACATATCAGGAAGTAAGGATAAACACGAACTCTGAAAGATTTCTAGGGAGGACGAAAAAGGAGAATCAGTTTGAGAGGATTTCTTCAAAAGCCCTGAATATAATGGGGCAACAGCTTCAAATTCAGATGGAAACTACTTTTGAAACTATAACTTGATATCTAGCTAAACTAGCTTTTTCTTAAAAGAGACAGGGGTTTTACTCTGTCAAAACAAGACATGTATCTAAGAAAGAGGAAGTTGAATATGAGAAACAGTGGTAATTAAAATGACATGTTAATCATACATGTCTGTAAATAACTGTTGATGTACAATGTGAAAAATGAGTAATATTGAAGTGTGATCCCAGATGATCTCAAGGAGGGATCAAGCAGGACTGGGGAGTGAGGAACATTGTAGGAAGGAGGTAAAAGCATGTTAATGTCCATATCTTAATTAGGGAAGAATGGACATAATAATCAAATCAATACATTGATTAGTGTGCTAAAGATTTAAGTGTAACTACTACAGGGCTAGAAATAAGATTCTTGAACAGCACTGGGAAAAATGAAAAGAAAATTGGTGGATACAGTAAAAGTAAGAAAAAGGAAAAAAGAATTTTAAATAAAATTATGATTTCAAACATATGAATTATCATAATGGTTCAATTGGATAAAATCCTCTCCTTAACAGACAGAGGCTCTTACAGAACATGGAACAAAAGAAAAAAACAAAACAACAAAATTCCCACTTACGACAGACACATCTAAAACTAAATGGCACAGAAAGGTTGGTAAGAAGTGAATTTAAAAAGATATACCAGACTAATAATAACAAGAAGATAAGAGGTGAGGAATTATTAATATGAGATAAAATGGAATTCATGGCAAAGAGCATCAAATAGGACAAAAAGATATTTCTATATGGATTAAAAAGGTTTAACCCACAGATATAATAATCATAAACATATACAACAACAAAATTTTTCAATCATATGAACCAAAATAATAGTTATGAGAAGTTAAAAGTCATGTTGGGAGAATTTAATACATACCTCCCAGAAATATATCTATCAAGTGTTTAAAAATTTTTTAAAAAGTGATGATTAAAGCACTATTTCTTAGATTTTAGTGACCAAAAGAATAGTCAGAAACTGGCCCCATCTCAAAAACTGGTGTTATTCAAGGCTCAAACCTTTATTCTCATCTCTGCTCAACTGAGATTTGCTGCTTTGGGGCCCCTGATAACTTATGAGGAATGTGATTTTTTTTTTAATCAGAGATAATCCAGGCTGATGTGGGAGACTGACTAAATGATTATTTTTGTCTGTTCTAGGCATTTTAAATTTTTACTATTATAAAAAATTCTACAGCTATGAACATAAATATTTGACTTATTTCCTTAGAATTGATTTTTAGAAATGGGAAAATATGGACTTAAAAGCTAAAACTAAAACTAAATATGTATATATGTGTGTGTATGGGCTCTGTGTGTGTGTGTGTGTTCAAATACTTTACTAAAATATTTGTTGGAAAAGAAAAATTATTGAGAAATCCTTGGTCTCTGTTTGTATCTTTTCTTGGGACAATTAAATATTAATATAACTACTTTTTAATAAGAGATAATAATATGCACATCAAAAGGATAAACTGATAACCCTTGTAATTATTTAAAGGTCTTCTGGTCAATTGTCAATTCGCTATTTAAGATGCTTTATAATTTACTTTAATGATTTCAGCCCAACAGCCCAACTAACCAAACCTCAGACTGCCCAGCACAGTACCCCCCGCCCACAGCTCCCAAAAAACATATGTCAGCGTTATCTCAGGAAGACGACATGGCTATCACCACATTCTAAAGTTGAATTACCTCTAATGATAGTCCCATTATTTTAAGGCTTACTCTTTCACAATGTATAATAATGACACTATTTTGAAATCCCTTACTGCAAAAAAAGTTTGTCTCTGACATTGTAATAGGTCCAAAAGGATGGAGCTCGTTGTCTGAGCTGTCTCGAAGAAGGGGAAGAGACAATGATAACCTTCTTACTTGCAGTCTGTCATTATGATTTTCTAACTCTGTTCAAACACACATCCGTTGTTACGGAGAGAATTTTAAATTTGTTAATTCAAAATGCCCATTGTTCCTAAGTATATTGCAGCCTCCAGAGCTGTACTGTGAGAGAGGAGTTTCAGTTTGACTTAAGGTCATTTCCCCCACTGAAAAGTATTTCTTTATTACAGAATATAAAGAATGTGCTCACATATGTGTGTCTAAATTTTAATTATCTCTTGGCTCCTGCAGCTGCCATGTAGAGACTAAGGACATACGCTGTGCCTGTCTGGGTTACATAGTCCACTACTACCGATAGTGAATATGAAACAGGTAGCATCGGTTCTGCATAGACATTCACCATTATGGAGCAGATTCTGAGTCTATGTTCTTCCTCAGACTTTCTCCTAAGAATTCTTTTAAGGGGCCCAGACAGTTTAGAGGCACAAAGCAAGAGGCCCTTCCTGCATTTTTAGTTGAAATCTGACTCCATTGGGAATGGCAAAACATTTTTTTTCATAGATTGAGATTGGCTTCCCTTAGATGTGATCTGTCCTGAATAGTCAATGTATTCATAATATTAGAAATCATAGTCCTTTAACTTCATTGTCATAATCATTATCATTATTTTCATCTTCATAGTTACTATTCACTATTACTTTTATAACTACTTTTATTATGAGTTATAGATAAGTATTAACTCACCTAACTCTCTCAACAACCTCATGAAGTAGGTATTATTATTATTACACCTTGATTTGACAGAAGAAGAGACAAATGCAAGGGAATTTAAGTAAGTTGCATAGGCTCATAGAGTTAGTAATGTTGGAGTCAGAACTTGGGCTCTGGAGTAAGTCTGCTTGCATTCAAAATTGGGCTCCCTCATAAGAAACAGTGTGACTGTAGGCAGGTTTCCTATCTTCCCTGAATCTTAGTTTCCTCATCTGTAAAACTGGCACATAATAATGGACACACACCAAGGAGATTAAGATGGGATGGCGAGAGGAGAAGTATAAACTTCAGAAAGAGGGGAGATTAGACAAACTGGATGAATCAGCCTGCGTTACTAAGCTTCACTTTTTGCATTTGTGCTGTTACCTATAGATGTCTAAGTAACCAGATAACCCATAACCAAATTTAAAAAACTAATAAAGAGCAGCATTTGGTAAATCCCAGTTTCTGATGCAAAGTAGCTCTAAGGTAAAAATCCATGCAAACTCTAGAACACACAGCTGTTTATTTAAGAAGAAAATGGAATTAGGAATTCTCACTTTGGTAAGGAAAGAACTAAGATATTAAAATGCCCTATCATCACCAACACAGCACGTTTTTCCAGAAAGTGGATGAATTCATTTTAATCCTCTGACTTTACACTTTCAAATCATGGAAGTCACCTTCAGGCAGTGCTATCTGCGGATAATGAAGGGGAAAAAAAGAGACAGAAGCATATCTAAACACTCTGATAAAAGTGTTTTAACGCATAAATCAAAGTGACCTTATTTTAATGTTAACCAGAAACAAAATAAATAAGCAAAGAGGTTCTTTACCTACAGAAAACTAAGTGGATAGAAATTCTATTAATTTCCTATGAATTTTTTTTTTAACATTAGCTGCTCAATAAGAAATAGAAAAAAAATCGTTTTCAACGCTGGCAGGAGAAGACATTTAGATATTAACAATTGCCCTATTTTGAAGATCCTTAGTGAAATGAGTCAATAAGTCAATGAAAGTCAGATTATGCATAGCAAAGCTTTTTTTAGTGCACTATTTAAACTCTGATAATTTAAACACCACAAACCAACCCAATAAGACTTTTTTGTAGACAAAATGAAGATAAAAGGAATGAAACAAGGTCAATGTTTTCAACAAAAAACATAAGATGAAGGTGAAGGCCCTGGAGAACATTCTTCATAACTTATTTATGAGCAGATAACCTTATTTATAGGAATAGATTATTTTGAAGAAAATAAATGAAATTCATTTTTCCCCACAACTAATATTTTATAAAGCCTGAAATACTTACTCATTAAGAGAGATGTATGCAGTAGATGAGAATGATTCATGTAAAATAAAGACCTTTGAACTAGGAGCCAATAGAAATGGATTCAAGATTTAGTTCTACTAAATGCCTGAACCTGGTTAAGTATATTTACCTCTTTGTGCATCAGCAAATTTTTTTGGGTCCAATTATTGGATAGATGTATTATTTCTTAGGTTCTCTCTCTCATACTTTAGCTAGACATACTGTTTTGATTTATAGTATCTCAGGGCTTGAAGGGGTTCAGCAAGATTCTCTCACTTAAATTTTCATAAAAATGGCAGTCTGCTCTATTTAGAAGGAAAGGCGGGAGGGAGGACCTGTTATCATAGAAATAAATCTATTCTCAAATCTCACCATTGTCAATTTTCTATAATTTCAGCATTACCCCCAGAAACTCATGTTAATGTTAGTTTTAATTATGGAAGGCAATCAATTGCAAAAAGTTAAAAAAATAAGTTAATATATAGGATTTTAAAATAGTTCAGCCAAACGTCTGTAAAATGTCACGCCAAATGTTTTTCCCACTGGGGCCCCAAGGAGTTTTTTTTTAAACCTTTTATTTAAAGTGTCAAATCACAGCTCATCTACGATCACAAAGCTGAACCAATATCAGAAACTCCTAATTGAACAAACACAACATGCAGTTTTCTGGAAACCTCAGATAAAAACCATTTGTATTCTCAAGCTTGCTATCTTTTTTTGTCCTGTAAATGTAAATGTAAGTTTTCACTGCAGTATGAGCACATCTCAATCTGGCATGTGGTTGGCATTCGGGAAACGTTTACCGAATAAATGGATGAATCTGCACACCTACCACCCACAGGACAAATGAGAATAGTAAAACTTCCAGCTTCTACCAGAGAAACTTTGTTTCCTGCTCAGAACGCTTTTCTTCTTTTTCCATTAATCTAACCTTTTGAAGGTCAAAGCTATCGTCTCATTAGTTTTCTTGACAGTAAAATGACTTAAACCTTTTCCACTTTAAAATCACCAAAATTTACCAACGGGGATTTTCCTCTTGTTTACTTCGTGGGGGCAGCCACTTGACATTAAACAGCTTTCTCAGCTGTTTCATTACATTAAAAAAAAAAAAAATCAGTGGCAATAGTTTCTCCAGATACGTGTTCTTGTTTTAATACCATATGGTGCTGGTGAGTAATAGCAAGAAATCTTCAAACATTTTAATATGACTCCTAGTTCTAGTCTTCTGAGCTGTGACTGGGTCAACCTTTTCTTACTGAGTAAATAGAAATGCTAGGAAGCAAATAAAAACACTGTTTCTTCTTTCCTTTGTTAACAAACACAACAAAATAAAAAACATTTATCCAACTGGAATAGAAAATGAACTGAAACTCTAATAACTAGAGAAGATTTTAGCAACTGTACTCCATTTGAAAGCACCCATACTTCCTTATGGCTACATTTACATTGGAAAAATGTGGCTGGGTCCCCAGTTAGTGTGATTATTTAAGCTACAGGTACACTGTTCCTAAACTATGGATAGTAAACAATGAGTGACAAGGACCTTGTTGAACAAAACCACAGAGACAGTTTGTTTTGTCTGGCATCATTAGGCTGGAAGACAACAACAGGCATAGAATCCTATTTAATTATCTAGAACATAAGTATTCATAATAGCATTAATGAGACAACAAAGGATTCAACTTTGATATTTCTTTCCGACAGCAACAAGTCAAGCACTGTTTCTCATTATAGAGTTGTTCTTTGTTCAGTTCTATTTAAATGCAACATGAGTTTATAGTGCGTTACAAGAGACATGCTGATTATTTAAGGAAGAATCTAAAGTTTTTTTTTTTTACTCAGAATCTGTTGTCTGAGATCTAGTAATGCAGCTTGTTGTCAGTCCTCTACCTGCTACAGCTCTAAGGTTCTTTCCACAGTTAACTGCTAATTTCTCTCTCTCTCTTTTCTCTTTCTCTCTCTCTCTCAAGTGCCTACTGCATTTCCTTGGAAATAAGTATACAACTCATTCCAGTGAAGTCACACAGTTTAGAAGTGCATAAGAGGGATCTGAAACTTTATTTTTTGGTTCTCAGCTTGGTTTAGTTTCCCCTAAATATGCTGTTTTTCTTGTCTCCTTAGAAACGCACCATACATTTTATTTTTAAAAAATTATGTGTAATGGAAAGAGCTCACTGTAGCTGGTACATTTGATTGGATCTGGCATAAACTTGCTAGAACTGAGTTAACAAAGAAACAGTAAAAGCTTTATTTATCAAGCCATTCAAAATTTAATCCATACCTTGTAAATTCAAGAAACTATATTTTCATGTATGAAATTTACTAAAAATAAGAAATCAATACAATGAATTAGGGAAAAACAAACAAACAGACAGACAAAACCCTAATGCAAAAGAGTTAAGTTTTGGAAAATAAAGGGTTTGTATTCTATATTTGGAGGCAAAATATCACTTAGTGTCATTACTAAAGTCTAGTGCCTTGAATTAAATACTTTGATCTCACTATTTATACTAAACTGTCCTCCCATTTTTCTCTCACACAACACCGTTTACTTTCTTCATAGTGTCTATCACTATTTGTTATTATATGTTAAGTACTTTGTTTGCTCAATGTTTGTTCATGTCACAAGGCTGAACTCCACTATGGCAGGGACGGGTTCTGCTCAGAACAAGTTCCAGTAAATATCAGTTGAATTAATTTATGAATGAATTACCTTCACTCTATGCTACCTAAAGGGTCATGGTTAAACCATCAGATTTTGTCCTTTTCGTATTTTATCATCTAAATGCATAATTAATGTAAATATAAACAGGTTATATATCCAGTGATTTTTTTTTCTGATGCTAATTTAAAAGGTCTTTAAGTAGAGAAAAGACATGTTTGAAATCAATGTTCCCACTGATGTTTAATTTCCTAAATCTTAAAAATTATACTAGGAAAAGTAAGCCATTTAGGAGTTGCTGTAGTTTGGATATGGTTTGTTTGTCTCTATCAAATCTTATGTTGAAATCTGATCCCCAATGTTGGCGGTGGGGGCCTAATGGGTGGTGTTTGGGTCATGGGGATGGATTCCTCATGAATAGAGTAATGCCTTTCAAGGCGTGGTGGTGAGTGAAGCTAAACTCACTCTGTTAGTTTCCAAGACAGCTGCTTGTTAAAACAAGCCTGGCATCTCCACTCTCTCTCTCTTGCTTCCTTTCTTGCCATGTGATCTCCACAGATGTCAGTTTCCCTTCATCTTCTGCCATGAGTGGAAGCTCCCTGAAGCCCTCACCAGAAACAGATGCTGGCCCCATGCTTCTTGTACAGCCTACAGAACTGTGAACCAAATAAGCCTCTTTATAAATTACCCAGCCTCAGGTATTTCTTTATAGCAATACCAAAGGGACTAAGAGAGGAATATATGGGTCCCAGAGCCCTACGTAAATTTAAACTAGCTATTAGATAATCTTTGCATGTCACTTAGGCATTCTGTGTAGGAAAGCATTTGGTACTCAAGAGCTCCAAACCACAGGAAGTGCCAGCTTACCTAACAGGAATCTAAACAGGCAGAATGCCAAAGCCCATGGTGGAACATGACCTAGAAACAATGGACAATGGTCTGACTGATGTGAAAAGTGTCAAGGGATTTCCAAGGTTATGAGTTTTTCTATTTGTTGAAAACAACAGATAACTTCCCTAAGTAAACTGGATCCTTTTTCAGTGAAGTAAATTATTAAAGCTTCAGAGACTTTACAGAGCTACAGTGGGATCTAATCTCTACTATCCTCATACATATCCTTCTAGAAGGGTTGTTCTGTATAACTAATAAAATTAACACTAAACTATTGAAAGATTACAGCCCTGACAATCAATAAGTGAAGCAGGCAGGATCAGCATTGGAGGAGCTGATTTGACTCATAAAGCTGTGTGACACACTTTCAAGCTTTGGAAGTTACACACATTTATACTTAAATAGAAATCATTGAAGAGATGACCAAATTTAAGACAAGCTTTAGCACACTCGCAATCTCTGGGGAGGAACCCATGAATTGTCATGTTCAGTAGCTCCCCATGGTGGCTTGTGAAATGACGTACGACAACCTGCAGGGCAGCTGCAAGAGTCAGTGTGAAGTTAGGCACTAGAGACTTCAACATGAGATAGAGTTAAATCCTCAAAATCTCCATTTTTCAGATTTAAAAAATGGCGTACAAAGAGGTTACATAAACACATATACGAGTGCCAGTGCCACAATTTCACAAAACACTGACAGTCTGTCTAACTTACTTTGAAGTAACTTTATACAGCCTGGAAACCTGGTATTCAATCATGTTTCCTGGATGGAAGAATGCAGGGTCCTAGGGAGGAAGGTGGGAGATATGAATGGACGTATAAATGGATCCATGTGAAGCCCGAGGACTCTTAAGTAGTACAATTTGCAAAGCCCAGCTTTAGAGCACTGTGATAACAAGATAAAGACCACAGATTCAGATAAAGACCATGTGGACTAGTTAGCAGTTTTCTATTTTATGGCCACAGTTTATATTCCTAAACCTTGACTGTTTTGCAAATAAGTACTCTTGTTCTTAAAGCTTAGATGAAGGAGTGTGGTTTGATGAAGAAAACCACCCTCATTGGTGGAAGACAACCGAGGTCTGGCCCACACCGGTTATGGGTGATCAAAGCATCACTTCCCATGTAAATTCAAGGCCAATATAGATGGGGCAGGTTTGAACTTTTGGCCCCATTTGGCATATGCTGTGTACCCAGCAATCATCAGCTTGCAGAGAGCAGGGGACAAGGAGAGGGAGAGAAAATTGGCAGTGGTGGCAGTGGGGTGTTGTAGTTCTTTTTCTGGATGTGAGCCAAGGGGCCACTTTTAGGTTTCATTTTCTCCAGATTCAGGATTTGGTGCTAGGGTTGGGGGAAAAAATCCTGCATATGTAGTGGAGTCCTAGGAATAGACCTGCCTTGAGCAGGGGAGAGAAAAAAAGTAGAAAGAAAGCTGTACTTTGTATATTTGGGATCTTACTAAATCACTCATGCTTCATCTATTTCCACATGAATAAGAAGTTACATGGGTGTAGGTGTCTAACTTTAATGTGGATACGAATCACTAGCTTGTTAACAGTGAGATTTCTGGGTTTCATTCCAGAGTCTCTGATTCAGTAAATCTAGTAGTGGAGCCAGGAATCTGTAATTTAAACCATTTCCTTTAAGTGAGACTTACACACTTTGAGAAACAGTGGCCCAAACCATCCATTAACCAGCAGATGTAACTCTCATAATAAATTTTTGCCGTAGTTTAATTCAGGATATTAAAGTGTTCGTTCATCACATTCTTCTTCATTAAGAACGTTTAGAATCAAGACAATGTTGGTATCATAATCCACCTAGGAGCAATTTCTTTTCCCTTTGCTAAGTAATTTCCATTTTTAAAGAAAATTTCAAGTTCAATTTTGTTCTATCAAAAATGCTTTATGACATCGAGTGAAAGAGCTACATTCCTATTTACCAAGAATGTGAACTGAGGGAACAATAGATTCAAAGTTCTTCTTTATGCCTAAAAATAGGCATATTATAGTAGTTTCCTTCATAAAATTTGTTTTTGGGGACCCAGGATTTAATTTTAAATTCTATTTTACTGTGCCACATTGTGGCTTTTAATAAAATTTTATTAATGATAACTGGAATTATTTAAAGTGGAATATAAATTAAGGAAATGAGCAGGACTTTTCAAAATGGTTTTTCTCATTTTCTGTTGAAGGAAATCAAAATATTTCATCCCAAAATATACTTCTTTGATGTATTTCAAGATGGCTACTCAGAAGGGCTGAAAATACAAGAATAGCTGCAAGTCTGTCTTTTGTGGGGTAGATTTGCGTGCAGCCAAGCTCCCTCTGAGGCCTGCCCTTGTCGGGATCTAGGAAAGATTAATTGTGCGTCTGACACCTTTAAAGTTCTGAAAGGAACATTTGCCATCTATTCTGTCTCAGGGCTGCTACCTGTGAGGTTTCATCTATACAACAAGACCACCTGCGCTAGCCGGGCCTCCTCTTCTCTCCCCCCATAACCTGTCTTGCCACTAAAACCTGATTTACCACCATAACCTGTATTTGGCCATGCTCCACGCTCCCATTCTTTCCGTAACCTCACGATGTTATATAAATGTCTGCACCCCATCAAGAGGGAATCGCTCTGTGGTTCTCCGTCCCTCCCCGTCCCCCTGCACATGACTTTTTCCCTATTAATCTGCCTTTTGTGAATTGAAACTTCAGAGGGTGAAGAAGGGGAAGTTTTCCCTTGGCCCCTATACGCCATTTTTGCCGATGGGGAAACTGAGGCTGTGATAGATTAAGTAAGTTGGAAAAGTCAGGCAGGTGGTGTCAGAATAAGATTTTAACTGAAATCTGTCTTGCTCTAGGGCACATGTTCTGTTCTCGGGTTGGCTTCGTGAAACCTGTTCAGTCATATGGGGCCCCATGCTTGGCAGGGACTCATGCTTGGTTTAACGCTCCCCTATAGCCACCCTGAAATTCTTAATAATTTTGAGCAAAGGACTCCACATTTTCATTTTGCACAGGACCTTGCAAATTATGTAGCTCTCTTACTTCCATGGGCTGTTTCAGGTTAGGATCCCTCAAATGTTTCAAACTCAAAGTCAGAAATTCTGGTGACTTTCTACTAATGAAGAAATGAATGTACATATGATTCTGACCATTGGTGGGGGCATAGAGTATAAAACTGCTCAGTGAAGGAACACCCAAAATATTACATGTGTTTGGAAGGTTTTATGCACTACCAGGGATTTGATCTTATATACTCTGCTGTTTAGGTTTGTGACCAATGGCTTTGTTTTAATTTTGTTTTGTAATATTTTGTTTTAATTTCTCCTGGTTATATTAGGGAAAAAGCACCACTAGATGATCATCTTCCTCTTTCTATAAAAACAACGTGTCTTTTTCTTTATTATAAAAGTAATGCATGCTCCCTGTGGAAAATATGAAGAAAACAAAAATCATAATTAACCAAGTAGAGAAAACATGTGCTATAAATAATTTTTTCTTATGCATTTATATATGTATAGGTATATATTTTTATTTCTACTGATATCTATCTATCAAATGAAGGAGCTCAGGGAATTTCATCCCAAAATATGACTCCTCGGTATAAAGAGTATTTTGAATTAAAGGCCTTTAGAGATCAACCGGCATTGGAAGGGGCTTTTCTGCTATCTTCATAAAGACCAAAAGGACCTCTGAAGAACAATTGCCTGCCCTTCCCCTCCCTGATATCCTGACTGCAGGAAGGAAGATCAAGAATGCAACCAGACCTGCTCCAAACCATTTAAAGATAATACCTGTCTCTCAGGTTAATTTAATTTCCAAAGAGAATCATTTACAAGTCAGTCTGTTTCCCCCCAACCATTCATTCTCCCAAGTATCTATTCACCCTCCCTAGTAATCATTTATTGCCCCTCAACAGAATCACCTACATTCCTCATCTGCCCCTCCCCTCTAAAATGAGGGTATATGAGCTTCTGAACCCTACTGGGGTATTGGGTAATCACTCTGTGATTCTCCCCTTGCACATGGCAAATAAGTTTGTAATCCCTTTCTCTTATTAATGTGCCTTATTGTGAGTAGATCTTTCTTTGAAACTTCTGGGGTGAAGGGGAAGTTTTCCCTTCCTCCCACACTACCTACCTGGAATCATAGCGTTCATGATTTGAATTTGAATGCTGTGAGGTTTCTTTTTTTCATTTAATTTATCCTAAAAATCTCCCTTATGGGAAAAATGATTCTTTACCATAACTTGTTTAACAGTCTTTACATTGTTAAAAATTCAGATTTGTTCTTGACTAGACTCAGAATATGCTACCCCAAAATACGGCACCTTGGCTTACTTAGTATTTTAAGCTGAAGGAATTTGGGAAAACTGCAGAAGCAAAAAGGTCTCCCTGACTTTCTGCTGCCCTGAAGCAGGTCATAGGAGCCTCAGGTGAGAGATGTCCTTCTACCCTGCACCCACAGGAAAGGAACATCCATATCTCTGAAGACACAGGGACACAGAGAAGAATTTGAACAAATAGGCCTTGCTGAGGTCCTCCCTAGTCTCTTACAACTATCATACCCGCTTTGTCCATCATACTTCACAACTATCCACTTTTTCATCAAACTTAGCGTACAGATTCACAGGGTTACCCATTTCTTGGGGCCTTCATTTTCTCACGTCATGTAAAACTTATTCAATAAATCTGTATGCTTTTCTTCTGTCAGTCTGTCTTTGTTAGTTTTATTTTCAAACCCAGCTGGGGACCCAAGAAAGTCAAGGAAGCCTTCCCTCGCCAACATTCTCTTCTTTTTAAATCTTGTTTTTTATGACTGACTCTAAATCAACGAGAGCATGCTGCAAGGAGCAGGCATCAATAAAGTTCAGGATGGTTAATTGGGAACATGTCTCACACTCAAACTTGCAGATTACAAATCTACTAATCAGGAGGGTTTTCTGTACTTCCAGGGCATAAAAATAGAACAGGTCATTCCATATTGTTCTATATATACCATAAGAAAATTACTGAGGCACGCCAGGCAGTCTTGGGGCAATTGAATGGTAGAATTAAGTGGGTAAATAAAAAAGGAGAGGGAAAATACTATTTGCAGAATCTTTCCAAATGTCAGCCTCTTTAAAAACCAAGAAGCTAATTATTTACTGCAGACTAGTCACCAAGGCAGGAAAAAATGTGGGCGGGCTTGAGGTTTGATTATTTCCCCCAAGCAGCGATTATATGCATCAGCATCCGATTACTTACATGCTAATTAGAGGCTTTATCTTCATTGAAGAATCTACTTCCTTTGTTCAATTCAGCAGAACCAACTTAAGGCAGAAGTTTGTTATGTGGGAAACCTTGACCCCTCATTATCACAGGAGAAACTTCCTTGACATTTGGGGGAAGACTATCAGTTTATACTTAGTCTAGATCTACAGTCGTCATACAGTATTTTTAGAAATAGACTTAAGAAAACATGAAAACAGTTTGAGAACAAAACCTTCTAACTGCCAATATCTCTTTTACAAACTACAAGGGTGTGTTCCTTTGAAATCACAGGGCTTCTTGTTGGCAACTCACCTTGCTTGATCTTAGTGCCTGTCCCAAAAGAAAACAAAATGTATTTTTCCACTTTTAAACACAGAAGAATTTCCTTAGATAACCTCAGAATTACCTGGTCCAGTCAAACAAACTGAAATGACAGTCCTGCCGTTTTCTCTGACCTGACTCCCTCTCCCTCCAGCGTTTCCGAGGTCTTTCTGTTTTCGTCTCTTTGGAATTTTCAACTATCTCTATTTTGCTTACTGTGGCAACTTCTTTTAAAAATGATAAGTGACTTTGCTTTCAACTTGGTTTGGTTTAATAATTTGGTAACCTGAATGAAACCTAAGCAGGGTAAAAACAGGAAAAGAAGGTCATTTGTGCCAAATAATTACCTTTCATTTATTTGAAAGGTGAGATTGTATAATGCTCAACTCTGCTTCTCCCTGGTGGGCACAATCAAAGCTACGACAAAGTTTAGACCAGGGCAGCACAGAAGTATGTGGTGGCATGGGGCTGGGGTGTGGAAGGACTTGGGGAAGCTGGTAGACCAAACTTGAGAAAAAGAAGGTTGGGAGGGCATTCCAATGAGCTCTGGATTTTGAAGAATAGGTTTAGTTTGCTATTTGCTAAAGATTCAAGTCATTCAATTGCTCTCTTGGGCTTAATCTTCTTGGTGTAAAGACCAAATAACAAAGTATGAATTAAGATGCTCTCTAAACTGGGAGGTGTTAATAAAAACAGCATTATTACTAATTTAATGATTCAATTAATATAAGCATTTAATGCTGTAAATTTTCCAGTAAGCACTGCTTTGGCTGTGTCTCCCCCAGGTTTTGATATGTTGAATTTTCATTTTCATTCCATTCAAAATGATTTTTAAATTTCCATCGTGACTTTTTCTTTGACCCATGGCTTATTTTGCACTGTGTTGTTTAATTTTACCATATTTGGGAATTTTTCAATCTTTCTTTTTTTTTTTAATCTGATTTAATTCCACTGTGGTCAGAGAATATACTTAGCATGTTTTAAATTCTTTTAAATTTGTTGAAGTTTGTTTTATGGCCTACAATATGATCTATCTTGGTAAATGTTCCATATGCAATTAAAAAGAATGTATATTCTACTGTTGGGTGGAGAATTCTAAAAATGTCAGGTCAAGTTGGTTGATTGCATTGTTCAGTTCTACTATATCCTTCCTGATTTTCTGTCCAGTTGTTCTATTAGTAACTGAGACAGAAGTGTTGAAATTTCCAACTATCATTGTGAATTGGTTTATATCTCCTTTCAGTTTTATTAGTTTTTGCTTCATGTGTTTTGAAGATCTGTTGTTAGGTGTATACACATTTAGGATTGTTGTGCCTTCTTGGTGAATTGACCACTTTATCATTATGTAATGCTCCAGGTTTCTTTTGATTAGCATTTGCATGGTATATAGTAAAACTCTTAATCTAAGTGTTTCTTTATATATAAAATGGGTTTCACGTAAACTGTGTAGAGGTGGGCTTTGCTTTATTATTTGAGTTGACAATATCTGTCTTATTTGGTATGTTGAGACCATTTACTTTTGTGTCATTATGGATATGTTTAGATTAAAATCTAATATCTGGCTAATATTTATTCTATTTGTTCCCTTTTCCCTCTTTTTCTGCTGGTTTTTCAAATAATTAACTTTTATCATTCTATTTTTTTTCTCAACTATTGATCTGTTACTTATATTTCTTATACATTGATTTTAGTAGTTTACCACAGGGTTTATGATGTACTTTTAAAATTTATTGCAGGGCTAGGTGTGGTGGCTCACACCTGTAATCCTAGGACTTTGGGAGGCTGAGGCTGGAGGATTGCTTGAGGCCAGGAGTTTGAGGTTGCGGTGAGCTATGATGATGCCACTGCACTCCAGCCCAGATGACAGAACAAGACCCGGTCTCCAAAAAAAAAAAGTATTGCAGTTTATCTTCAAATAATTTTATGCTGTTTTACATGAAAGGTAAGACCCTTACACCAATAAACTTCCAATTCCCCCTTCTGATCTTCTGTACTGCTGTTGTCATGCATTTTACCTTTACATATGCTATAAACATACATTGCTACTATTTTTCCTTTGGACAATGAACTATCTCATAGAGTGATTAAACATAAGAAAAGGCGTCTTTTTATTTACCTTCGCATTATTTCCCTTCGTGTGTGTAACTGTGCGCACATACAAATATACGTATCTTCTATTTTACCACTTCATCTTGGGGATCCAAGTTTCTGTCTATTATCAAGATTCCTTCTGCCTAATGGATCCCTTTAACAGTTATTGTGGCATCGTGTGCCGGCAGTAAATTCTCTTACCTTTTGTTTGTCTGGAAAAGTGTTTATTTTGCTTTGATTTTGAAAGGCATTTTAACCTAGTATAGAATTCTGAGTTTTTCCGCCCCAGTACTTTAACGATGTCATTCCGTTGTTTTCTGACTTTTATGGTTTCAGATGGGAAGTCTGCTGTAATTTTTATCTTTGTTCTTCTGAATGTAAGATGTTTGATCTTTGAACTTTAGCAGTTTGAGTATGATGTGTGGGTATGTGGATTTCTTTTTCTATTTATATTCTTTGAGGTTTTTGGAGCTTATTGGATTCTTGCTTTATTCTTTCATTATATTTGGGAAATTCTCTGTAATTATGTCTTAAAATACTTCTGCCTCACTTTCTCTTTCTTTTCTTAGATTTTAATTAAACATAAGTTCAACCATTTGATATTGTCTAACAGCTCTTGGATACTCTGTTCTGTCTTTACCCCCTTTTTTCCCTGTCACTCAATCGGGTAATATCTATTGACTTATTGTCGAGTTCACTGATTCTTTCTATGACTGTGTTGAGTCTACTGATGAGCCCACCAAGGGTATTGTTCACTTTTGCTGCTGTTTTTTATTTCTACCATTTTCAACTGATTCTTCTTTAAACTTCTTTTAACATCTCTATACTGATATTTCCTATCTGTTCATGCCTGTTGTTCAACTTTTCCAATAAATTCTTTAACCTGTTAAGCATAGTTATATTAACTTCCCTGTTCGATAGTTCCAATATCTAGATCATATCTGAGTCTGGTTATGTTGATAATTTTGTCTCTTGATCATGTTTTTTTCTTTTTTCATTTGCTTTTTATATGTCTCACAATTTTTTAGTGAATCACAAATATCAAGGGTAGAATAGTATGGACTGAGAGACATAGTATCTATTCCTGAAAATGGCACACTTCCTCTTCCAGTGGGCCTTCCATGCTGGAGCTTCATCAATCTAGTTAGGGGTTGAGCTGCATTTGGGTTTGTTGCTATGGTTGACTTCAGTGTATTACTAGCTTGAATTCCTCTAGTGTTATCGTGTACTTAGGATGGGGGCTAGGGTGTCAATGGGTTTGTCTCAATGTTCCTGTTCCACCCTCAGCTTTACTGCTTTCCCTGGGTGCCTGCAATACACAGATGGTTCTCTCTTGCTCTTGCCACTCAGAAGTAGAATTCTATTGCTGGTTACTTGGTGCTTATAAGGCTGGTGGCAGTGGAGCAGAGGGGAGGTTCTCTGTTGTTCTGGTCCATCATTAGTCTTAGGGAGGCTCTGTGCATCTGAGTCTCAGGGGTGGGCTTTCTTGGTGGTCCTTCCCCACTTCCCAATGACAGCCAAACTCTGCCTTATATCTATGGTAGGTCTCCTGTGAGAGATGGTTTCCTGCCCCTCCCTTGGTGGTAGAAGACATCTAATGGTATTCGTCCTGGGCTCAGAATTCTTTCCTAACCCTCACCCAGTTATAGAGTTTTTTTTTTCTTTTATTCTTTTTTTTAACTAAAATGGGTCATACTTGTGCCTAGGGGCAACATGGTTTATTGCTTTTTCTCTAGCAGCTTAAGGCTTTTGTTCCACAGCAGGGAGAGGCCAGATGGTGCTTCATATTTTTCCTGAGGTGATGGTTGCTCCTGTCCTTCAGGCCTACACTACCCATCCTGTCTCCAGCTCTCCTTGATCCTTCCTGTGAGTATCCAGTAAATGTCTGTGCAAAAAAGCCTGTGACAGGGTGGGAACTCCCTTGGTGGCTGAAGTTTCCAGGGTTCTCTACTTGCACATTAGCCCATACTTGGTCTTTAGCAATTTGTTAAAAATTTTAGCTGATTTCTTTTTCTCTCCTTGTTTGGAGCCTGGCATCTTCTCTTCCTGTGCTCACAACCCTCATCTTCCTGGAGGAGCATGTCTTTCTTGGGATTTCAGGCTGCTTGATTTATGTGTGACCTCAGCTCTCTGATAGGTTTAAGAAAATTTATGGTTTGGTAGTTTATCTGGCTTCTGGTTTTTTTTTTTTTTTTGAGACAGGGTCTTGCTCTGTTGTCTGGACTAGAGTACAGTGGTGTTGTCATAGCTCACTGCAACCTCAAATTCCTGGGCTCAAGTGATCTTCCTGCCTTAGCCTCGTGAGTAACTGGGACTATAGGTAGGCACCATGTGCAGCAAATTTTTCTGGTTTTTTTTTTTTTTGAGATGGGATCTCACTATGTTGCTCAGGCTGGTGTCAAACTCCTGGCATCAGGTGATCCTCCTGTCTTGGCCTTCCAAAGAGCTAGGATTACAGGCATGAGCCACTGTGCCCAGCCTGTCTGGCTTTTTTTAATTGTTAGGGTAGGAGTCACATTCTTTCCAGCTAACTTTCCACAGCCTAGGTGAACATGGCAGCTTATTCAATTATACATATTGCATGTGTGTGTCTATATACACAGAGACACATATAGATATATATTAATATATACATGTATGCACATGGGTGCATGTATTTCATGTTTCCTTTCAGAAACTTATAAAAATGACTACTGCATTAGAACTATTGAATAAGAATTTTTTGGAATAAAACAGATGATTAAAAAAAGGAAAAATACAATTTAGCTCCATTTAGGCTTGGAGCTTTCTCCCAATAAGGACAAGAAAGAAACAATAATTTCCTAAAATTTATTATCTGAAGTAGGTTTAGTGGGGAACCAGAGAGACCAAATGCTGATTTAAGAGATATTGATAAAATTGGAACTGGGCACAGTGGCTCATACCTGTAATCCTAGCACTTTGGGAGGCGGAGGCAGGAGGATCACTTGGTTTTAGACCAGCCTCAGCAAAAGCTGAGATCCCGTCTCTACAAAAAATAGAAAAATTAGCCAGGCGTGGTGGTGTACATTTGTAGTCCCAGCTACTAGGGAGGCTGAGGCAGGAGGATTGCCTAAGACCAGGAGTTTGAGGCTGCAGTGAGCTACGATGAGGCCACCGCACTCCAGCCTGGGCAACAGAGTGAGACCCTGTCTCAAAAAAAAACAAAAAAAAAACAAAAGAGAGATTGATAAAGTTGGTAACCAGATGAGTATGTGGTAAGCTTACTAGTCTTTTAAAAAATATTAAAGAAGCTTATTTTGTATTTTGTCTGAATGGAAGGCCTCCTCACTTGGACATGGAGGTTATTTCTAATGCACGTATGAAAATAAAAGTTAAATCCAATCTCTGAATCTAAACATTAATCATTTTTAAAAATTGCCTTTGATGCACTCCTCCATGTTTGTATACTGAGGACATATAAATTAGAAAACTCCATAGAGGCAGAGTTTGTTTTGCTTTTATGTGTCTGTTACTCAATGAATGAAAACATGCAGCTGTTTTCTATCTGTACGAGCAATCTCCTTGTCTCCTTTCCTTATATTATAAAATTTGATGGCTTTTTTTCTGTTTTTATCCTCTTGGTCTCACTGCATACCTGCTTCCTGTGTGACTTCTATGAAACTACGCTATTCTGGCTGTAATTGTGATCATCCTCTCTTCCGTCCCTTATACCTCTGAAATGCTAACATTCCCAGACTTTTCACCCTCACATCCTGACCTCTTGCTTTTAACTTTCAATTTCACTTAGGACTCTCTACTTATTTAAATCTTTTAAGAGCACATAGGGACCTTTTATAATTTTCCTCATGTGGTTCTGACATCATTGTTGTTAGGATTCTTCTTTAGTATTTTATGATTTTACTTCCACTATGAATCAATCCAACCCCAAATTATATCATCTAATGTAATGGCTGGAATTAAAAAACAATTGATATGTATTATGTTGGACTTTTAAAATTAATATTAATTCAAAGACATTTCTCCTAACTCTTCTTGGTTCCTTAGTTTTAACTCTTAGCTCTTTATATAACCATAATTTTGTCTCTTTCTTTCTATTATCATGGTCAGAATCAGAAGAGATAAAAACAGCAAAGTTGGTAATATTTGTCACATTTCTGACTTTATTGAATATGTCTCTATGGTCCATAGTTATGTATAATATTGACTATTAATTTAAAATTAATTTTTGGTATCTTTATCTTGCATTTCCATTGTCATCTCTATGTAATATGTATTCTTGATGAACTTCTCTTGTTTGTTTACTATATCATGAATTCCATTTTCTGCAGAATTGATTCCATTCTAATTGCCTTATATAAATTCATTTTTTTTTTTTTTTTTTTTTTGATATCTGAAATTTTCCTTTTTGTTTCACCTTTCCTATCTTTTCAGTAGGATCACATTTTAAGTAATAAAACAAGGATGCCCTTCTCCATACCCTTCTCCCCATTCAGTCAGACCACAGCATCACTTTAAGCTAATGCAAAGAGCAAGACTCAAAATCATGGATTTTGAGCTCTAAAACGCAAAAAAAGACAAGGTGTGAAAACAAAGACAAGATAGGGCAAGAGGAGGACTTTTTGAAAGAGAATTTTTTCTTCCAGTTTCAAGAAATTTGTGTTATTAATGATGGTTTAGAAGGACAATAAACAGAGACACTGGCCACCTTCCCCAACCAGGTAAGCATTTTCCAGGCTGGTGAGAGGGAGATTTAAAAAGAGGAAAAGCTTAGGCTTGGATGATTTTAGACATAGTTTAATCCCCGTGAGATGTCTGGGTGAACAACAGAATACTCATAGAGGTCTAGCAATCCGCAGAGACAGATTGTACCTCATTTTCCAGGGGTACTTTCTAGCCTTGCAGGGAAGTCTCCTTTAGCTAACAGGTTATGTCAAGAGTATAGGAGGGAAGGTAGTAAGGGATGACCATATAAAGAGGGCCTGAGATATCTTCCCAAGAACACCTGAAATTTCCTTGTGCCCCAAGTGGGTGCAGAAGGTCAGACACTGGAGGAGTTCTCGTGGCCCTGGAGGAGCTGCATAATCATGGCGAGAGGGTGCCTCTGTGGAATTTGACATTAAACTTCGGCTGGAAACCACATAACGTACCTCACTGGATGCCAACTGGGATACATGCTGATGAGTAAAGGCAAGAAGGGAAGGAGAACAACGTCCAATTCAACTTCTCTCTAGTGCCATAAAGCCACATTAGATTTCTCCCCGCTGGACCACAGATGCCTCCTTAGAGAGAAGGGGAGGTAGGCAGAGATGATTTAATCTAAACCTGAAATGATTAGCAAAAATAAATTCTAAAGAGACTGTGTTTGCCTGAAAAGCCCACCATTACTATCATTATTATTCTTGTTCTTGTTTTTCACCTCCAGGCAGAATGTAAGGTCTTGAAAAGAACCAAAATCAGCTATAGAAAAGCAACGAAAATTACATATCTGTCACATTGAGTTTATCGCAGCCTGTGAAAATTTATACCCACTATATTTTGTCCAAAAAGCCTATATACATTTCTTGTCTGCTGCAATATGTCCTTTTGGCAGATATGCTTTTTCCTTTGCTTGAGGCACTTTTTATATTCTTTTTTTCTGGAATCTTTTCACAGGTTTCATTTATCTCATCCTTGAATTAAGAAAGAATGCATCAACTGACCTGTGGCACGTATTTCCTTTGGACCCCCCGCTTCTTGAGGATGCTGCCAGATTCGCCCTCTTAGATCTTAAGGTCTAATGGAGTCTGACAGGTTCAGAGTCCTCAACCAGCTTTCCCATGACTAACAGCTATTTTTAAAATCTATGTCTATAGGCCTGAAGCAGAAGCTTTTGTACAGGCTGCCTGGGTTAAGGTTCTGGCTCAGCCATTTACTAGCTGTGAATGCTGGGCAAATTATTTAATCTTCCTGCTTATCTAAAAAACTGAGCTAACAATGGTACCTGACAAAGTTGCTTTGCAGATTACACGAATTAAGTCAATAAGAGTGCTTAGACTAGTGCCTGGTACGACGCAAACACTCTGTAAGTGTTCAATGGTGTTGTTACTTTTGTCATCATTATTCTTACAAGGGTTTCCTCTCTTTCCCAATCCAGCTTACTCTGTGTTTTATTGCCAGATTAATCTTCCTACAGCACAGACCCAGTTATATTATTCAACTGCACAAAAACTTTCAAAGGCTCCCATTGTTTACCACATTAAGGAAAAACTTCATGGCCTGGCATTCAGAGAATTCTAGTGTAGGGACCAGGACATCGTTCCCATCTCTCCTTGGTCCACTGTGTTACGCTCAAGCCATAGTGAGGATTTTACAGTTTCCCGAACTTGTTCTGTTCTCTTCTGCCTCAGAGATGTCCTTATTGACCCAAATACTTTTCATCTTTCCTGTTTATATTCATCACACCTTATCTTAAATTCTACCTTCTCCTCAATGCCCATCATAATTGTCCCATCAAGTGTGATCTCCTGGTCTTTGGAATCTTCATTGTACTTCATTAGAGTCACGCCGCCGTACTGAGAACTACAGTGATGTGCATAGTGGATGTAGCCACTCTCCACTCTTCCTCCCCTTTCCAACTCCAGGCTTCTCACAGGCAGAAATTAAACTAATTTACCTGTGTATTCCCTGAAGTTCCAGTGACATGCCTTTCATGTGGTAAGAGCCCCATTGACAGTTGTTGTTCTGAATTGAACTAATACAGATAAACCCTATTTAAGGAGTATAGCGCACAAAACAATTTTTTTTGGTTATACTTTTGCTGCACTATACAGCAAAGCTTCCTTAACTTGTTAAAAACAAAAGTTTTAAATGTTTCAACAAAAACCGTCAGAAAGATATACTTTCCCACAAGATTTCAGAAGCCATTGAACGTCAAATATAGTGAGATATTTTTCTACAAGTGAGAATGTTGATATCAATCATTTAGCATCATTTCACTCTCTCATTAATTGATGGTTGCAGATTCATAACAGAAGTCGCAAAAAAGTCAACTAAAATATTAATATAAGAAGCCTATTATTCAAATAAAAAACCTAAAGAGAATATGAGCATTTAAATTGGAAAATATAGGAAAAAGCTTGAATGTCTTCATGGTATAAATCAATCAACAAATATTTACTGTAAGTTATTGAGAGACCATTTTAAGTTAAACTGTAAATTTGGTCTAAATTTCAAGTTTTAAGTTATTTCCAGTAATTTAGCAATGTCACCAAAAGCCATATTACACTCATTTATCATTGAGTTTGTGATTTAGCTTTTGGACTTTTGAGTTAATCCAAAGAAACAAGTACATGACAGAAACTCATTGCTATTTAAAATAATTTAAGTGCAATCTATTTCTAAAAATGCCCATTTCCTCTTTAACCCCATATTGCTCTCCCCAAAAATTAGGGAGAAAGAAAGGTTTAAAAGTAGTAATTAAACAAAAAAACTGCTTAACATAAAGCTTTTTTTTTTTTTAAGCAGCAGTTGGTTACTGGGTTACTGTCTCTAGTTTAGAGATAATACATGGCTGGAAGATGAGAGATTCCTCATTTCCTCAACTCAGAGGATAAGGAGTACAGAACAGCATATTCAATGTCAGGATACCTACAATGTTGTAAAATAACTGATATAGCTGTAGATCACACAGAATCCTGGGCCGTTCCTGAGAAACCCCCATACACAAAACTTTCTCCCCTGGAATCCTCTCCTTTTCCCAATAATTACAAGAGCATTTCACTGGTGGAAACTGCCCTATGAGCTGTCATATCCTGGAGCCCTGCTTGTATTACCTTCCCATGTTCTGTGGGGTAGGGCAAGGCCAGGAAGAGGAGTGAATAGAAGAAATTTCATCTGTCTTTGGAAAGTTTAAGATTGGCCACTGCATTTCATTTAGCCCTTTTAATTGTGCAGGACAGAAAATGTGCTCCCAAATTTGCTAAAAAGAAAAAAAAAAGAAAAACCCACGAAGTGCCAGTAGTACTTCCTTCAGCCAGCAGAGGGGACAGAGGAACAGAACTTCATAGACATGGTAATGCACTGCTTGTCTTCACAGACAAAAGCAAAACCCAAAAGGATGTTTTCCTTGTTTCTCTAGAAAAATCATACATAGAAAAGTAGCATTTTTGAAGGGGGATGTTCACCAGGGCTTTTAATGCCAGAACAATATATGTACTTTAGTACTTGATGTGCCTAATGCCAAGACGCCCTGATCCAACCAAACCAAGGCAGGCATGAGGAGGAAGAGATCAAGAGTCCAATTCCTAGTCAATTCTTGGATCAACTCAGAGTTTATAACTCTCAGAAAAGAAAACATTTGTGGATTTTGTTATAGCTGTTTGCTGCCAGTGAACATTCTAGTTACACTCTGATCATTTTAAAATAAAATGTGCTGGATTTTCTTTAACACTCTGGTCTCTAAAACTGAGAAAGAAATGGAAAGAAAACCACATAGGCCTTGTTAAAAGCAACCCAATGCAAGTATTTGTCTAAAATTACCTAGCTGAAACACAGCACCACTTGATTACCTCTGCCTCTTTGCCGAAGCAAAACACACACTGCGCTCAGATTCTACTCCAGCCTGACTCCCTTTGGAGAAGAAAGGAGAACGCTGTAGTGGAATGTGAGTCCCCTCCAGCCTTTTCATAAGCCTTGACACTCCCAGTAGGTTTAAATGGAATCACACAGTGAATTTTCCACAAGCTCAATTTACTAGGGAAAACTGCTTGGAAGATGTCTGCCTTCTTCTAGAAGCACAGGAGCCCAGTGTGATCCAGGAGGAACGCAGACATTGCTTTACCCATCTCTGGCTCCCTTTCCCTTCCGTTTCCCAATCTACTTGCTCTCCGTGGCCCAGAGTGGATGACAGTGCCTTCCACCTCACCGGTACAAATAGAGGGATTTCAGGGTTCCTTTCTCTGGGGAATAAACGTTCTAACATTTTTAGACCTTGGTGATGGTTGCTCAACACTGTGAATGAACATGCTAAAAGCCGTTGAACTATACACTTTAAATGGGTGAATTGTTGTGGCATGTGAATTATTTCTCAATGAAACTGTTAAAAAACAAATTGATTTCTCTCTCTCTTGACAAAGATAGTAATGAATGTAATGTCACGAATAGTAATGTTAACCTCCCTCAGCTTTTCAGCTAAAATGAGAGTCCAAGCAACATAATTTGACTGCTGGCTTCTGTTACCTTTTAGTTTTTTATGGTTCCATTTGGTGTTTGTGTGTTTGATTTTCTTTCTAGATGTTTCATTTATTGCTTCAGGTCTGACCAAAAGTCTTGTTTTTTGTTTCTTTACTCTGAAAGAATTGAAAAATCTGTCGATGGGGTGCAGGAAATGCCACCCCAAAATATGTCCCCTTGGCATACTGCGTATTTTAAGCTGAAGGAACTGGAGAAAACCACGGATGCAGGAAGGTCTCTCTGACCTTCTGCCATCTCCTCTGTCCTGAAGCGGGCCACAGAAACTAGAATTACCCTTGTACCTTCTTTCCTGAAGGTGTGTTTTATTTTCTGAGAGTTATAAAGTCTGAGTCGATCTAAGAATTGACTAAGATTTGGACTCTTGATCTCTTCCTCCTCATGCCTGCCTTGGTTTGGGTGGATCTGGACCTTGGAACTTGTTAAGTTCCCCAGTTTATTACCATCAGATCAGACCCTTTTATCCTCCAATCATACTTCTGCATGACTGTCCATACAAATACGCAGTTTTCCTAGGTATTCCTTTTAGAAGGCTCCCATGTCATGGAAAATTTATATTAAAAAAAGCTGTATGCTTTTCTCTTGTTAACCTGTCTTTTGTTAAAGGGGTCTCAGCCATGAACCTTGTAATGAGTGAGGTAAAGATAGTATCTTTTCTCCCCTACACTATATTACACAATTGAGGAAAGAATCCAGTGACATCTTGTATTTGTTTTATTTTAAAACTTTATTTATGACCAGCCTGAGCAAGAGCGAGACCCCGTCTCTACAAAAAACAGAAAAATTAGCCGGGCATGGTGGCACATTCCTGTATAGTCCCAGCTACTCAGGAGGCTAAGGCGGGAGGGTAGCTTGAAGTCAGGGGTTCGAGGTTGCAGTGAGCTATGATGATGCCACTGCACTCTAGCTCAGGGGACAGAGTGATACCCTGTCTCAAAAAAAAAACCCAAAAAACTCCTTTATTTATTACATAATGCCAATTATTATGTGTATATATGCAAATCAAAATGATTTCATCATGTGATACAGAAGCTAAATATTTTAAAACAGTTTAGGCAGCATTTAATAAAGAAAAATGCTCAGACTGAGAAAGGAAGTGTCCTCTACTCGGTATTGGTCAGACACGTGTGCGGCTTGGTGTTAGCGCTAAACAACAGTATAGCCTGGAATACTTCCAGTAGAAAGAGAAAGAGCTCACGAAAACTTAGGAGAAACCTACACCTACTTTCAGATAACTGAAGGACTATCAATCAAAGGACCACTGCCTTTTAGACATAGATCTCACAGAACAAAATTGTATTTGTTGTACATTTGGTTTAAGTTATAGGGAGACTAATGCAAGAACTTTGCAATGTTTGGAGCTGTCTAAATGGGAGTAAGTTACTTCATTAAACAGTGAGCTCCTATCTGAGAAGTGTGGTTCACGATCTGGACTCAGTATCACTGATTATGTTGTAGGAAGGACATGCTAATTCCAGGCCCTTGTGACTTACAGCTGGTAACCTTTCTGCAACATCTGCAAAAGCGCTGGGGTGGACTTTGGGAAAATGGCTGTGAGTGTGGACTAACCAAGCTATACCACTTGGGGCTCAGACCATTTGCTTTCAAGGGGCTCATGTGATTAGATTGAGACTTTTAAGATAATCTCCCTTTTGCCATATAACATAACATAATAAAGGGAGTGATATCTCCTCATCTTCACAGTTTCCAGCCACACTCAAAGGGGAGGGGATTATACATGAGCAAGGGTCATTGGAGATGTTCTTAGAATTCTGCCTGTCGCAAGGTGACTATAGTTAAAATATTCAATGGTTACTGTAATATTAAGAGGCTAAAATGTCATTGACTTTAGATCTCTTGCTTCACTACTTGACTACCCACACTGGGTTTTTTTAGCTCTTGATGTTGGAGGAAGGTCCTTTCCAACTTAATGAAACAGCAGGTATAAACCAGTAGAGGCTGTCCTGAGCTGCCACTCCTGAAATGATTTTTCTCCTTTTTAGATTCACTCTTATAATTTTTTGCCCTAGAACTTTGGCCTATATCAAATTCAAAACCGATCCAGGCCCAACTCTAATGAATCTAATTATCATTAATCCTAACTGAAACCATTCCAAATTTTTTTTTTCTTTTTAAATCTTCACCCGTTAATTCTTTCTTATTCATTTCCTGCTATGAAGTAGGATTTAGCTGCAGTTTTCCTTTCCTAGCTTGCTTTTTCTATGATTTCAAGTCTTGAAATCTGAAATATATATTTATGTTATATATATGTGTATGTATACATACATACATATATTGCATATATAGATTTCTCATGTCCCAAAAAAAGGATATACAGTCATGCATCGTTTAATGATGGGGAAACATTTTGAGAAATGCGTCGTTAGGTGAATTTGTCATTGTACAAACATCATAGAGTACACTTACACCAACCTAGATGGTATAGCCTACGAACCTAGGCTACATGGTATGGCCTATTGCCCCTAGGCTACAAACCTACACAGCATGTTACTGTACTGAATACTGTAGGCAATTGGAACACAATGGTAAGTATTTGTGTATCTAAACATATCTAAACATAGAAAAGGTAAAGTAAAAACATGACAACCTTAAGGGACCACTGTCATATATGTGGTCTATCACTGACTGAAATGCCACATTACATGGGGCATGACTGTATATATATTTGGTAATGTGGTTTACTGTCAAGCCATTTAATTCCCTTGGTGTGTACTTATGGAATGGAAACCGACTATAGAATTAAGCTTCATAAACCATAATTAGGAAAACAAATCATCTGTAAAAAACACTGTGCACAGGCAGCCTTCAAATTATGACTATGTCAGGTCCCCAAAGTTCATTTTTAAGTCAATTGTTTGGAGCCTTGTCCCAGAGATACTATATTTTGAGGGAAATGCTGGTGAGGTTTCTAGAGTCCCTGTAGGTTTAATTAGCCCATAATGAAAATGAATTATAGGAGTAATAGTACTAGAGGCCAGGACCCTAGGAACACGAAGAAGGAGGGAAGGAAAAGAACATTTTCTTCTCTCTCTCTCTCCTTTTTTTTGAGTAGGGCCATTTGGGGGAATATTTTGAAATAAAGAGTGTGTTTTTGATATCTTTCAAACACTCTTCACACATTGTGTAAATTTACTTTTATCCCTCTACTATTGCCTAGAAAGTCTCCCTAGAGTCCCACGATCCCTTGGCTGCCCTTCTGGCCTCACCAGCCAACACCACCATCCTCCTTCTTCCAGGCTGGCTCTTTCTCTGAAAAGCCTCTCTACTTACATACAAATCATTTTCCTTTCCAAATGCAAATTAAGTTCTGTCCATTTCATGAAGCTGTTCTCACCTAAGGGTTTTGATGTTAGCTGTGGGTTTTTCCTAGATGCCCTGTATCAGGTTGAGGAACCTCCCTTCTCTTCCCAATGTGTTCCATGATTTTATCATGAAAGGCAGTAGGATTTTGTCACATACTTTTTCTATGTCTATTGAGATGATCTTGCGAATTTTGTGTTTGATTCTATTAATATGATATATTATATTACTTGATTTTTAAATGTTAAATCAACCTCATATTCCTGAAACAAATCCCACTAGGTCAAGGTGTATGATCTTTTTTCTATGTTGCTTGATTCAGTTTGCTAGTGTTTTGTTGACGATTTTTGTGTCTAGGAATGTGTCCATTTCATCTAAGTTATCTAATTTGTTGCCACATATTATTTATAATATTTTCTTATAATCCTTTTTATGTTTGTAAGATTGGTAGTCCTGTTCACTTTTTCATTCCTGATGTTGATAAATTTGAATCTTCTCTCTTTCTTTTCTTGGTCAGTCTAGTTAAAGGGATGTCAATTTTGTTAATCTCTTCAAATAATCAGTTTTTGGTTTCACTGAATTTCTCTAATGTTTTGTCTTTTCTATTTAATTTATTTCTGCTGTAATTTTTATTATTTCCTTCTATTTTCTTTAGGTTTAGTTTGGTCTTTCTTTTCCAGCATCTTAAGATGGAGGCTCAGGTTATTAATTTGAGATCGTTCTTTTTTAATACAGGCACTTACAGCTATAAATTTCCCTCTCAGCACTGCTTTAGCTGCATTTCATAAATTTTGGTATGTTGTATTATTATTTTCATTCCTTTCTAATTTCCCTTATGAGTTTTTTATTTGACCTATTAGTTATTTAGGATGTGTTGTATAATTTCTGCATATTTGTGAATTTCAAAAATTTCTTTTTGTTTTTGATTTCTAATTTAATTCTGTTGTGTTCAGAAAAAATAATTTGTATGATTTTAATTCTTTTAAATTTATTGAAGCTTGTTTTATGGCCTACCATATGGTCTATCTTAGAAAATGTTTCATGTGCATTTCAGAAGAATGTTTATTCTGCTGTTGGGTGGAAGGTTTATCATTGTCTGTTAGGTCTTATTGGTTTATACACTTGTTCCATCTTTGATTTCCTTTTTGTATTGTGTTTAATTGTTCTATCCATTATTGAAAGCAGAGTACTGAAATCTGTATTATTGTGGATTTGTCCATTTCTCCTTTCAAGTCTGTTAATTGTTGTTTCATGTATTTTGAGGCTGTTGTTAGGTACATATATGTTTATAATTATTGTATCCTCTTTGTGGATTGACACTTTTATCTTTATGAAATATCCCTCATTATCTCTAGCAATATTTTGGTTTCAAAGCTTATTTATTTTGTCTTGTATTAATACAGCCACCCAAGCCCTCTTAAGCTTGCTAGTTGCATGGTGTATCTTTTTCTATCATTGTACTGTCAACCTATTTGTATCTTTGAATTTAAAGTGTGTCTTTTAGATAGTTTATAGTTGGATCTTGTTCTTTTCCCACTCTGATAATCTCTGCCTTTTGACTGAATTGTTTATATTTAATATTTTTACTATAATACTTGGATTTAATCTGCCATTTTTAATTTTTGTTTTCTGTATATCTCAGGGTTGTTTCATTCCTCTTTTCCGTCTTTGCTGCTTCTTTTGTATTAATCAAACATTTCCTAATGTGATATTTAATTTATTTTAATCACCTTTAATTATTTTCTTAGTGCTTTCTATAGTGCTTACCATGTATATTTTAACTTATGAAAATTTATTTCAGATTAATATAAAATTAACTCCAATGAAATAAAGAAATTTTACTTATATATAGCTCTATTCCCTTCCCCTCTTTTGGGTTCTATTAATGTTATATATATTGGGCTATATATGTTACAAACCAAAAATACATTGTTATAATTATTACTTTATATAATCTTATGTCTTTTAATGAAACAGAGAAGAAAGGAGAGGAAGTACATATTTATGTAGTTTGTTATATTAACCATCTTATGTACCATTTATGATTCTTTACATTTCTTTTCTGTGGATTCAAACTACCATCTGGTGTCATTTTCTTACTCCAATATGGTTTTACTCCTACCCCCCTTCTCTGTGTTGTTTTTTCAAATATATTAAATTTCTACATGTTATAAACTCAAAAATATAATGATATACATATTTTTTATGCAATTTCTTTTTAAAATCAGTTTGGAAAAGAAAGGGAAATAAACATTCAATTATGTTGTCTTTTTATTTGTTCACATCATTACCTTTATTAGCACTCTTTCTTTTTTCATGCAGATCAAATTATTCTCTGGTGTGATTTGCTTTTAGTCAAAAAAACTCTCCTTATAATTTCTTATAAGGCAGGTCAACAAACAGCTTTTGTTTATCTGGGAATGTCTTTATTTTGCCTTCATTTTTCAAAGATAATTTTGCTAGGTTCTTGGTTGACAGTTTTTTTACTTTTAGCCCTTTAAATATGTCATTCCACTACCTCCATTGTTTCTAATGAGAAGCCAATTGTTAATTTTTTTGAGGTTCTCTTGTAGGTGATGAGTCATTTTTCTCTTGCTGTTTTCAAGATTTTCTCTATATCTTTCAACATTTTGACTATCATGTGTCTGGGTATGGATTTCTCTGTGCTTCTCCTATTTGGAGTTTATTGAGCTTCTTAGATGTGTAGATAAATGCTTTTCATTAAATTTAGGAAGTTATCAGACATTGTTTCCTTGAATTTTTTTCCTACTCCTTTATCTCTCTCCTCTGCTTCTGGCACTCCTATTATGCATAAGCTGGTATGCTGAAGGATGTCCCACATCTCTGAACGGCACTGATCATTTTTCCTAATTCTTTTTCTCTCTATTTTGGATTACATAATCTCTATTGATCTATATTCAAGTTCACTGTTTCTTTCTTCTGCCAGCTAAAATCTCCTGTTGAGCCCCTCTAGTCATATTTTCATTTATGTCACTGTACTTTTCAAGTCCAGAATTTCCATTTGGTATGTTTAAAATAATTTCTCTTTTGCCGGTATTCTCTATTTGATGAGACATTATTATCACGCATTTTCTTTAACTCTTTAGATGTGATCTCCTTAAGTTTATTTAAGTCATATTTATAATGACTGAAGTCATTGTCTCCTAAGTCAATCACATAGGCCCCTTCAAAAGCAGTTCCTATTTCCTGCCTTTCTTCTGTATATGAATCTGTTATGAGCTGAATCTGTTATGGGCTAAATTGTGTTACCTCAAAATTCCTATGTTGAAGTTTTAACCCCAGTGTTTCAGAAAGTGACTGTATTTGGAGATAGAGCCTTTAGAGAGGTAATTAGGTAAGATGAGGCCATATGGGTGGGCCCTAATCAATATGACTGGTAATTTGGGACAGACATACACACAGGGAGGACCATGAGAAGATACTCTGTGAGGACCACGTAGAGGGAGATGTCCATCTACAAGTAAAGAAGAGAGGACTTGAAAGAAACCAACCCTGCTGACATCTTGATCTTAGACTTCTAGAATACAGAATTTTGAGAAAATAAATTCCTGTTTTTTATTGAAAACTGGACATTTTGCATAATACATTGTAGTAACTCTGTTTACTTACACTGCCTCTCCTCCACCCCAAGGGGTCGATGTTGTTTTCTTGGCCATTTATTTATATATCTGGTGACTTTAACTCTATTTTCCACACATATGCAGCCTGTTTTTACTCCTTACCATTGGATGTGTGTGTGTGGCTCATGGGCTGCTATCACAGTTTAAATAATTATGTATTTGCCTTCACATTTGGTAGGGACTACTAGCTTGGGTTTTCCCTCTCCCATCACTCCTGAGAAGGTGGAGTCCTAGGCATGTACACAGACTTTCAGACTCTCAGGGATAGGAGTGATTTTTGTTCTTAAGCCTCCTTTCCTAGGAGTTGCCTCTATGTGAGAGTAGCTTAGGGTTCAGCCAGTTTTTGGTGAAAGGTTGTGCTTAAGCCTCTAGTGCTGGTGAGGCTTCTGCCCTTTGTCAATTGGCCTGTGTGTGGCCTGTGGGTGGTTCAGGGATGTTTTCAAGTCTGCCCCCATCCTGCACTCATTGCTTCTGAATGAGTACAGCCCAGCACTGCACGCAGCCTTCCTGACCATGGGGGTAATGTGTGATCCCAGGAGGGCTCTTTTTGGCTGTCTTTCCATCGTTCTCAGTTAAACTTCTGATTGCTCTGCCATTTTGCTGGTTGCACTTGTATCATGGAGCTATGAGTGCCTTCTAAATTGCTCTCCACCAAGATGTTCATTACTTGTGACAGTGCCCTTAGGCATGGAATTCTCCATGCTCTGTTCCAAATAAAGTCACCCCCCTGAGGCAGAGCTGTGAAGTTCTTCTTCCTTGAAACATGCCTCTTCGTCCCACCTCTCTGCCTGAGCAGAACCTCTGTACAACTGCAGAAGAGCTGGGGGCAGGACACGGTGGTTTGCTTTTCCCAGAGTGACACCTTGCCCCACCAACAGGTGCGGGGTGGGGGTGTATGCATGGCCTCCATCTTCTTGACTTGTCTTTCCTGGTATGGAAACTCAGCCTTAGAAATGAATGGGGTGACCCCACTGTTCTCGGCTTACTATGCCTAGGATACAGCTTCTATTCTACAGATGGGTTATGGAGGAAAGGAGTCCTAGACCTCTGAGTCACGCCTGCCTATAGTGGAACTTCTGTAAAATGTGGCCGGAAGACATGAGAAATGCTGACATCCCATCACTCCCAGAGTGAAATTGCCACCCCAGACTGGGAACTGGGGGATGAGGGAAAGTGCCCCATCTTCTTGGTTGCACCTGCCTGGACTAGAGCTCCTCAATCTGTTTCCTTAAGCTTGGGGTGGAAGGTGAGGGTCTTGTCTTAACAAGATTTAGTTAATTTTCTCATTTTCTTAAATGAATGCATCTCTATTTTCTTTATGTCCTTAGGACAATTCTCCTTAAATAATCATTTTTTTAAAAATAATTTTCTCCATTAAGTGGGTGTTTGGGGGGTGTCTTCACTCTTCTTCAGAGTCATCTTTTCCTTTGCATTATGAATAATGCAAATAATACAAATAATGACTCCCACCTTTGGGTATACATTTTTTTCATGACCAAGACTATGTCTTCTATTAATTCCATATTTTAAAATATACTAATAGCTTTATTTCAGTATTTTAAATGATGGAGCCACAAATAATTAGCGCACTATAGGACACAGTAAAGAGCTAATACTCTCTCAAGTTGGTTTGCATTTGAACAGCACTTCAGCACTTTATTGTTTCACAGTGCTACTGAAATGATAACAGCACTTTGTCCCCACTGGAAAGTGGCTAGGATGTTTTCAGCAATGTGGAAATACAGTGAAGATAACAGCCAGGCAGAGCCGGGACTGGAATCCAGGGCTCCCAATTTCCAACTCTTCCACCAAACCCAAAAGAGTGCACTCTGAAAAAAAATCTGTTTATTTTCTGTCTAGAGTAGTAGTTTATCTACACACAAAGATTTGGATTATTATTAATCTGGAAATTTTCTCTTTCCACATTGTAATTCAGTAACAATGTGATGAAACTTGTGCTTTTGATAAGATTTCCTATGAAATGAGACATCATTTGGATACATAAATATCCTCACTGGCAAAATTACTTGACATAGGCACCTATTCTTTATTTGATACAATGACTGAATTTTAAGTATATCTTTGAAGTAAAAAAAAAAAAAAGCCATTGAAACTGAGGGGAAAAAAACCAGCCTTTTAACAGCAGAGGGGGCTGGCTGAATTAGCAAGAGGGAATGTTCTGAGTTACAAGTCATCATTTAACTGAAGGATTCTCTTCAACAAAATCACTGTTTTGAAAATGAATATTCATCATGACTGAAAACTGATGAAGATTAATTATAATGCTATTTATTAAGAGACCTTCAAAAACCGTCTTTTGTTTGAAAAATACCCGTAAAATTAAGCTCCTACCTGTTCAGACATTTATGTTAGTAATCGATAAAAAGAGCAGTGAGCTGCTACTAAATATAACAGAGTACCCAATTAAATTGTTACAAGTCATCATATGGCATCACCGACTGGTGGAAAGGCTGAAGTTAACAATCAGACATCAGTGGTTCTGTATCTAATCCATGGCAAGACAGAAAGCCAATATGGAAAGGTGAATTGCACATCACTGTTGGCTTTTCATAACCGTTGTCCACTGTTTAATCTTGATGTGAATCACTGAGACATAACTGGTAATTGTAAACTCTGCAATGTCACACGAGCAATGACAGACAGCTGGGAATGTGATCGGTGCTCAAAGCAGCTAGGGAGGTATGCAGATCTCTCCCGACAACAGAAGAGATCAAAATATGGCAGAGTAATTGCCCACCATTTCCACCGGCTCTTTTTCTTCTGAATTCAAGGTACTCAGTCATGCAAACAAATCAACTGTAATGTCTGCCTGCCTTCTCTTTTTTCCTTCCTTCCTTCCTTGCTTCTGTGCCTCCTTCCTTCCTTCCCCTTCTCTCTCCCCTTCCCTCTTTTCTTCTCACCTCGCTTTCTGTTTCTTTCTTTTATTCATTCAACAAACATTTCCCTAGTGCCTACAATAGGCTAGGCACTTGGTTAGACACTGGGGATACAGCAGAGAACAAGAGGGACACTGTCCCTGTCCTCAATACTCACATTCTAACGGTGGTGGTTCCAGGAGGTACATTCAGACAGTGCACAATAAACTAATACAAGGTAAGTGCAGGTTATGGTAACTGTTATGCAAGAAGTAAACCAGCTAATGTGGCAGAACTTGTCTAGAGCAGCGTGTGGGGGGGTGATGAGGGCTACAGATGGGGTCACTTTAGTTGGGGCCATTAGGGAAGGCTTTTTTGAAGACATACATCTGAGACCTGAGAGTGAGAAGGAACCAACTATGAGAAGAACATTCCAGGCAGAGGAAACAGCAAGAGCAGAACCCCTGGGATAGGAAAGGGTGTGGTGGACTCAAGCACTAGAAAGGAGGCACAGGAGATGACGCTGGGGAAGCTGGAATTGGCAAGAAGATGTCGTGACAAAGAGTCTTTGCTTGGCCAAATTTTAGTCAGGCTTCTGAACTTTCTCCTATGACCATCTGTGTACTTTCTTGTAAAATCCAGTTTTAGCAAAGAATCTTTCTAAGTTAGTTTAGCAAGAACCTCCCCACCCTCAATATCTGATCACCCTCGATATCTGATCAAGTTCCTCATCCTCCATCATCCCCCAGGTGGTGTCTGGTCACCCTGGCCTGTCTTCAGCTAGAATCCTGTTAGGTTGGTTTAGCCAGAATCCCCCTCACCCATGATGTTTCCTCTTAGTAATTTTCCATCCGCTGACCCCTACCCTGTTCCTTGGCTATAAATTCCCACTTGCCTGTGTTGTACTCAAAGTTGAGCCCAGTCTCTCTCCCCCACTGCAAGATCCCATTGCAAATGGTCCCTATGCCTATTGCGATGGTCCTGAATAAAGCTTTTCTTTATCATATTTTAACAAGTACTGTTGAATAACTTCTTAACAGTAGCAATCATAATGACAGCCAGTGTTTACTGAGAGCTTGCTGGGTGTCAGCTCCTCTAAGACACTAATGTGTATTATCTCATTTAATCCTCATAACAAATTGAGCAGGTAGGTATTATCATTACCTTCTTTTTAAAGGTGAGGAAACTAAATCTCAAGACAGTTTAGATAATTTGCCTAAATAATGCCAAAATTAGGACTTGAACCAAGGTTGTCTGACTCCAGCATCTGTGAGCTTAAGCACTATATGCTTTGGTAATGGAGGGAATGCAATCAGATGAAAACTAGCAGGCCAGAAAAGAGCTCTATCATTATCCAAAAATACTGTATACCTCACCCCAGTGATAGTTCCACAGAGAAAGTTACATAAGCACAATATTTGCCTTCAGGGTATTTATAACCAGGAACAAGACAAATGTACATGGGTTTTGGTATGAGGTGGAAAAATATTAAACCAAAAACCAAATGGTTACAGTTCAGATATCACATGCAGGTCAAAACTTTAATGAAAGTTCACCCTAGTTCTTAGCTAAGTAATTTTATCCATTTCAGACTGAAATCTTAATCTATAATTCCTAAGAAAGGCCTTTTTCCCCAATTACTATTTGTTTTGTCTTTCTCCTTTCAAAGGGGTGATGCATGAGAGATGAACGAAGCTGTTGTTCAGGTTAGTCATGAGATCTTACCTCATGCTGGCAAGTCTCGATGACACTGTCATAAAAATATTTGTATGCTTTTGCACAGTTAGAACTTTCTGAACAAATTTTACTGAATTCTGGGACTTTGGCTAAAAGACTAGCTTGCAAGTTAAATGGTGGTGGATCATCTAGTGAAAGTCAACCAGAGAGATTTGCCTCCCTGGAGGGTTATGTTTTCATTTCAAGGGGAATATGAGACCCAGGGCCAAGGAGAGAGTCCTGGATTATAAAGCTGGAGACTAGATTTATCTTCTCCCTGGACAGATTTATTTGCATTCCAAGAAGGCTAAGACTAGAAAGCCAGGATCCTTCCCAAGGAGCAGAGGCTCTTCTCCCACTTTCAGGAGAGGAGGGCGACAGCTGTCCCTCTCCTATATAACTGCCCAGGTTCATATTTGGGGGATTCTTTGCCTACAGCAGACCCTGCTACCTGTAAGATGAAATTGGTTCTCATTGCATTGCCCCAGGGGCAAGAATTGGGGCAAAGGGAACTGGAGTGGAAATTATTGTGTGAGTAATAATAATCAATCTGCTCTGCTCCAGGAACCTCATGTTTGCATTCAGGGCAATGTTAATAAATACAGATATTGAAAACTTATTGTCCATCCAGCTCCTTCATTTTATGGGCATCAACTGGCAAGATGGGACCTGGGAAGCACCAGCCTCTGTAGGTGGGTGGTGGGAACGGGGGGCATGGGGGGGTTTCAAGGACAGGGAGCTCAGACTCTGGGCCAGCTCTTTTCCTGCACTCCAGTTGCCGGAAAGGAGGAAGCGGGCTCAATTGGGCTGCTAAGTTAAATGTAGACAGAAGAAGCTGTGTTTCCAGTGTGTAGAACAGGAACAATATACACTCTCAAGGTCACAGTAGACCCTCAATAAATGTTTGCATAAGGAGGCACAGAAGAGAAGGAGGGAGGAAGACAGGAAAGGTCTAACAAAGTATATTTGTTAGAATATACTAGGAATATGGGAAAGAAACAATGTTCTGGCAGGAATATCTAAAAAATGACAGTCTTAAGTAATGCTTACCTAATATCCTAATACCTAACATGAAATACTCCTAAGTGCCCAGGTGGGCAGAGCAATTAGAAATGCTGATCTACTCTTTTTTTTTTTCTTTAGAGACAGTGTCTCCCTCTGCTGCCCAGGCTGGAGTGCAGTGGTACGATCATAGCTCACTGCAGCCCCGCACTCCTGGGCTCAAAAGATCCTCCCTGCCTCAGCTTCTCGAGTAGCTGGGACTACAGGTGTGTGCCACCATGTCTGGCTAATTTTTAAACTATCTGTTGAAACAGGATCTCGCTATGTTGCCCAGGATGCTCTCGAAATCCTGGCCTCAAGCGATCGTCCCACCTTGGCCTCTCAAAGTGTTGGGATGACAGGCATGAGCCACCGCACCCAGCCCTGATCTACTCTTTAATCATGAAGGAAAAAACTGGAGCTGCTGACCAAACGGATTATGATCTAAGAGTTCTGGAAACCACCATGGGACTTTGTCAGCAATTGCCCCGTGAATACAGAAAGTGAGGGCCATCCTTTCTCTTCCTCAGTGTCTTAATCTAAGCTCAATTTCTGTTTTGGACAAAATAGAATACTGTTTACCAGGTAGATTTCTGATAACAACATGTGGGTTGTTTTGCTCCTGAAAGGGATAAAATATGCTATCCTGGCATATTGACTATTTGAGTTAAGGGCACTTGAAAAACAGCAAGTGCCAACAGAGCAGTCTGACCTTCCTTCTGTTCCTCAAAAGCAGAACGTGAAATTCCCATATGAAAGATGCCCTCCCAGAAAGAAAACAACATACTTATTGTCAAGCATGGGAAGTTGAGACCAAAAGAACTCTGAACAGACCTTGTTAAAATAACTTATCTATTGAACCTCCCTACATAATTTAGTTGTTTTCTTCAGAATGTATTAGTCTTTGTCCAATTCAGTATATAAATATCTCACTCTGTTTCTTTGAATATTCATTTCTTTATGAGGGCTTCTGTGCCACATAAAACTGTATTATGCTTTTCTATTGTTTAGATATTATGTCAATTTAATTCTTGAACTCAGCCAGGACCCTAAGAGGATGGAGGTGGAATTTTTCTGCCTCTACACCCCCAAAATGAAGACTATCAGCATGTAATATTATTGGGGAAAATGTTTGAATAATTATTCTGTCTCTAAAAGTCCTATCTTTCACCAGCTATAAATAACTTTTGAGTTTTGGTTGAGGAAAGGAAGATCTCAAGCTTTTTGGGCCCAAGATCTAAAAACATAATGACTGGCTCACAAAATATAGAACAGCTTTTGACCCCAGGCAGAGTTTGGGTCTCATCTGACACCATCAGCTCATTTTGAAACAATGGCCTTGAATTTTCAGAAACCCTTCACTATAAAATATTTTGCTTATCTCATTAATGATCATTAAAGATGTTAAAGGTAATTCATTCAATACTTTTTATTTTCCTATTAAGGGAGAAGGTTGATGTGCTTGACTTTTTTTTTAAGGGTTCAGAGTTCATGAGAATCACATTATATTAATATGCATTATTTCCCAGCCTGAAACAGAGAAAGGCCATGAATGTGTCTTTGGGTTTTAGCCATTGTCAACAGCAGTAGAAACTTCAATGGACCTTCCTGGAGATCTCTAACCAGAATTAATGGGCAAGACAAGAACACTGGAGTTAGGTCCTAGAGTGTGGCAAGCAAGCATGTGATCTAGGTTGGTGGGCATGTGTTGTAGCTTAACTACAACAATGGCCAGAGAAGGCTAGTGATAGAGTTGTATGAAGCTTAGAGCTCAGTATATAGGAGCAAGGCAAAGGGTCAGTTATTGTAGACTTAGCACAAAGAAATGCAAGTCTGAGGATTCATTTATTTACCAGAGAAACATTTAAAAAGCAAATAATGGCCAGGTGTGGTGGCTCACGCCTCTGATCCCAACACTTTGGGAGGCTAAGCTGGGAGGATTGCTTCAGGCCAGGAGTTCAAGAGCAGCCTGGGAAACAGAGCAAGGCTCCATCTCTACAAAAAATTAAAAAATAAAAATAAATAAATAAAATTAAAAAAATAAAAGCCATACTAGTACTAGGCATTATGCCAGGCACCGAGAGGCACTTAGATTCATGTGTGTAGGGGTGATGGATACATAAATGGACATTACAATATACATCAGTGCATATGTTTGCAATATGCACAGGCCATCATGAAAGCACAGTGAAAGGGCATCTATTCCAGCCTAGCACTGGGGGTGGAGGGCCCAGGGGGAGGCCAGAGATGGCTTCATGGAGAATGGATGCCTGGCCTGAGCTGAGCTGTAACAGATGCAGAGCAATTCACCAGACAAAGGAAAGCAGCATTCCAGTCATTAGGGACATCAGGCTGGTCTCCTAGTCTGACATTGTGTTGCTGCAGACTGCAGACCCATGTAATATTAACAAAAGACCCTGACCCAGTGTCTAGCTGTGCAGACATAGGGCTGGAGTAGTGGAGACTCAAGAGGCAGGTCTACACGGACCGTGGTCATGGCCAGGGAAGTGTGGTAACCGCAGAATGGCTGAGCTGTGCACTCAAAATAAAAAAAAAACTCCAGGAAGGGCATGCATTAGTTCTCAGGGCACGAACTGCAATCACAGGAAATCTAAGGGACATTGAAGAAATTAGACTGAAGTTGACAAAACAGTGAGACGAGATATAGCTTGACCTATTTCTTGGCTAGAGATTTACTGCTCTTTATATCTTGGTCTGAGGCCAAGAACTTGTCCTAAAGTCAGGGCATGGTGCTGGGTCCACAGGTGGATGCTACAAACCTCTACAGGGCCAGAGTGACTGGAGCCACAGGATCAGGGAACTGCAGAGACCAAGGGACAAAGCATCAGCAAACCAAAAATAAGGGCACAAGCCTGAATCGGTGAGACTTGATGAGTGAGGCAGTTTTCTGACCTAGTTCAGGCTTTCTCTTTCCTTCCCTGTGTGGCAGGAATCAATCCCAGCACAGCTGGAGTTGGGCTCACAGACGGAAGCCTGCAATTTGAAGCACCTGGCCAAGATAGCCTGCGCAGAGCAGGGACACAGCTGTAGCTTTTTGTAAGTGAATCCTCCCATGGGTGGGGGTGGGGAATCACATTAAAAAATAAATAAAAGCTACTGCAAAGATGGATATAGCAGACCTCTCTACCATTATTAAACACTTTGTCTCAGAGCTGACTTTGTATTGCCCTTAAGTGCAGAGAATAGCAATAGGAAACTCAGCAGTGCACCAACTCATTTGCTCACAATTACAAAGGGACAACTTCTATGATCACATCTCTCAGTAAAATACAAAGTTCCTTTACCATCCAGCTCAGGGTTAACCTGTTAAATACCATGCACACAGGCACAGTTTAAAATACTTGCACAGCACATTATTAAACACCTCCATACCTATTTGTTTTGATTATACAGTTGTCCAAATGGAGTATACATATGTGTGTGTTGCATATACACACATATAGTGTAAATATATAAATATTTATATGTATGTCTATATATTAGCCATGCATTTAGAGTTCTGAAGAAATGAGGATGCATTTCTTCTTGGAGGATCCTTTTAGGGATTTATAGCTGCTTAACATCATAAAATGGCTTTTCCCCTGACCTCCGACAAGTCTGTTGTGCAACCTCACTGCAGTAACCTCATTACTCTAACAGTGGTTACATATGGCACTGAAAGATGCTTTTTATTTTTAAATCTCAGAAACCCCAAAATATAGATGTCAAAGACACCTTTCAAAGGCAACCTCTAAGAAGGATAACACCTCATCAAACAGCTGTCCCAGATTAATCAAGCCTTTTTTCCCTCAAGGGAAATGAGAACATCCTACAGGAAATAGCAAAAGGTATCATGACAGTATCTCTGGAAGATGAATTTCCTTCCTTTTTTTCTGTACATTTATATCAGTAGCCTTTCAGTTCCACCTTAAAGACAGATTTGCATGATAATATCTAGTAATTTGGCCCAGAATATTGTGAAATCAGTTGAAAAATTCCAAGAATAACCATATCCTTTCAGAAGAGGAACTGGAACCTATACACAAAGTGGCACCTATACACAAAGTGGCAATTCTGGCCCTCAACAGGAGCTACCTTGTATCTTCGAGCTTGCTCAAAAGCCATGCACCCCCTCTACACACTCTTCTCAAAGTAGGGTGTGGTATGGAATAGCTGAGAAAATAGATTAGCAGACAATTTAAGAGGAATAGATATCTTCCAGAAGGGAAAAAACCCACATTATCTAATCTCTTCTTTCCAACATAACAAGGCATTGACTATAGTCATTCTTCTTGTAATCATTAGCCAAATTTTACTGCCAAATATGGAGGGGTACAAAAGTGCAACATGGAAAAGAGAGAGAAGGAAAGAAAAGGAGGAGGAAAGGGAAATAAAACTAAGGTTTCAGATTCAGAGGAATACATTTAGAAGCATTTATTTAGTTGACTCATCAATAAAACAAAAAAAGTCAATTGATTTCAAGGAGCAAAACTGAGGCTACCACAGTAGTGTACTCCCTAGAAATGGACTTGATAGTGATTTTGCAGAATAAAATGTATCGTCTAAAACCACAATTTAACATAACTGTGAGGATCACCTATTTACTACAAAATAGGAAAACAGACATTACAATACTATTAATATATTGCCAATTTCTCTTCTAACGTAATAGTGAATTAAGACCTCAGAAAATAAGACCTGAAAGACAGAGATTTTAAAGATATCTATCCTAGGTATGGCACAAGTTGTATTAAAAACTTTCATATGTAATTTCTTGGCTTATTCAATTAACTTAAATTATCCAATCACTGTGAAAAGAAACACATACAGAAAGTTCATTTTATGTGGTTTAAGACTGCATAAAATAGGTTCATGTGTCAAAATAAATCACTGAATACAATAGTCCACAGCAAGACTGAGTTTTTTTGAAAAGCATTTTGAGTTTGAGATAACCTTATTTTTAATGGGACATTTTCTTCCTTTGTTAGAGACATAATTTTTCCCCTTAAGAACACCACTAAGTTCAACAACAGCTTTCCATGTCACTAGAGGGAGTTACGTGGGCCCTTCCTATCCACAGGTTCCACATCTGTAAATTTGACCAATGACTGATGGAAAATATTTGGAAAAAAAAAATTGCATCTGTACTGAACACATACAGACTTTTTCCCCCCTTGTCATTATTCTCTAAATGATATAGTATAACAACTATTTACATAGCATTTACAGTCTGCTTGGTATTATAAGTAATCTAGAGATGATTTAAAGTATACGGGAGGATGCACAAGTTATATGCAAATACCACACCGTTCTATGTCAGGGACTTGAGCATCGAGGATTTTGGTATCCGTGGGGGTCCTGGAACCAATCCCCCTCTGATACGGAGGGATGACTGTATGTATCTCCTGCAACTGCTGATTTCATATGTGAAAATATGATTGTACTACTTATCACTTATGTGCCACTTTCTGTTTTCTAAATCCTCTACAATCTCCTTCTGCTATTCAAATGAAGCCCTCAGTACACAGGAAGGCAAGATCCACGGGAACACCTGCAACCACAAGTCCTCATGAAGATAAGAGGGCCCTGAAAGGGTAGTACTGGCCAGGAGGAGCAGGGGAAAATGGAGCACGGTATCTGCAAACATCCAAGTTGACTCATAAAATCTCCAAGGCTGTGCCACGTTTAGCAAAATGAAGAGAAAAATACACGCCCAAGGTCAGAGTCAATGATAGGAATCAATGCAAGATCTCTTGACTTTCAATACAACATTTTTGGCCACAGAAGATTATGCTACTCAAAAGACCTCCACTGAATTGCTAAGTACTGGAAAATACCGGAAATTCGTTTTTTGGTTTTTTTTTTTTAATATGGTTTTCCCGAAATGCCTGAAAATTTTCCATCTAAAGTCTGTGCTTAGTATTCTAGAATAAATTAAGGATAAATTCAAAACAATTAACGAGCCTATAGAGTTCACAGACGTGTTTTTGGTTTAGTAAGAGAGGAAGAGGAGAGAGGCATTTACAGTCAAAGGTCATCCATAAGCACAATTGTGCTATCCAAACCTAATTAATAAAATCGCAATAGAAGGGCTACAGAAATGTGACAGCTAAATTACTGCTTAATGTATTCAGCACAAGAAAATAAGGATGTCCCTTTGATAAGTTCCACAAAAAGAAAAACTAACATAATGATATTTGGAAATGAAGACAGGAAGAGCCTTTAAAGATTCTGTCTGTTTAAGAGGAAGCCAAAATGAGCTTCCGACTTCCAATCTCAATTAAAGTATCACACACACCTATAATGACTTGGGCAAGCATGCAGCTGTTAACAGGAGTACCACCTATGGTACTGTAATGTCACAGCATTGTCTTTTTATAAAAATCATCCTGGCCCATACGGGGCAGCTCCTCTACCTTTCCATAATCATGAAGAAGAAGAGGGCGGGAAATAGTGGTGCATCCTGAAATGAATCGTCAGGCCTACTGGTCCATCACCCTGAGGGGCCATTCTGCTTTCCTGTGGACACGTGGTTCTCCAAGACCATAAGGAATGCTGCCACCTTCCCTGAGAATTCTGGATCACTGGAAGGTGAGGATTGATACATGGGAAGTTGTGGATTGTTTTAAATTCCCTCTGACCATCCCACCCTTCTGAGCAATCCTAATGCCAGCCTGGTATTAGCTTACTTGGGAGCGTTAGGACAATGGAATTTCAACTCCAGCTCTTCCATGAACAGATGGGGATTCCTTAGGAAAAGAATCTCTTCTTTCTAAAATAGTGATTTGAAGGAATAATATAAGAATCTATAAAATAATATTTCAAAGTGTTTTGACCACCAGATAAATACTTACATTTCACAACAATGTGACATAATCAGCACCGTCCCTAACAGTTTATTACATATCTGAGTAGGACATTCTGGGGCCTGTCCAGAGTATGCCAGACAGATGCCTTATCATCTTTTCTTAGAAAAGCGTAATCACACACTCATTTTACCACTTTTCTTCCATGTACAAACCTTCCTGAACATTGGAATTTAAACTATTAGGGTCTGTTCAATTTCATTAGAAGAACATCATTACATGTTTCATTAAAAGAACATCAAACACTTTCCCTTCCTGTTGGTCTTTCAAGCTGTTCTTGAAGTTCCACGCACTCTAAACAAACTTTCTCAGTTACACAGACAGATGACTACCTATTTCCCAAATTTTCTGAATAGGGAAATTCCAGAGGCATTGTGGATACAAATACACACTCCTCTCCTTGAGTGAAGAAGGAAAGCAACACATGAACACAGATAGTACCTGCAATAATGATTATTTAATGAGACGTGATTGACTAAGTAAACGAAAGCATAAATGGCAACAGCAAAATTGGGTGAAGATCCCAATAACATTTGAATGTGCATCAGTATCTCTTATGATTTCAACTCTTATAAGTTCAAGACATTCATTTATTGGATACTTATACATTGAGCACTTGCTATATCAGACACTAGGAAAACAGTGGTGAACAAGACAGACTCAGTCCTTGCCTTTGTGAAGTTTACATCCCAGCAGAGAGGGCAGGCACCACCTCCTCCCAGCACACACACATACACACACACACGCGCGCGCACCAACACAAGTGTGGAGGAACAGAGAGCAGCCCGTGGTGATGAGTGTCAGGAAGGCCACAGACAAGGAGCTGAGGGAGACTTTGTACGTCGGGGAGGGCTACTCAGAGAAGATGACATTTTAGCAAAGACCTTTTAAAGGAGGACATAGGAAGCAGGGGAAAAAAAAAAAAAAAGACCCAGAGACTATCTGGGCAGGAATAGCAAGAAGTCGACCTTTTGCAAAAAGTGTAAGGAAGTCATCCTCCCTGGTTGGTGAGGAGTTGGTCCTCGGGAGGAGCTGTGGGGAAGGGTGCCGAGGGGCCCGGGCCATGTGGAGAAAGATTCACTAAAGAAGGGACTATTTGCATCTAATTCTATTTAAAAAAACAGAGTCATAAACATATGTGATACTGATAAGCAACATCTTTAACAATCATGGACGGCATTACTGTGTTTTGTTTTTTTTCCAGAAATATATCATGTGACTATGTCATTTGTATCCTAGGGCAACTTCAGACATTTGGACTTTCCACAGAATAAAAACAAAGACCATTGTTTTCTCTGGTTTATCAGCTTCAGGAAGAAGCGTGTGTGTGTGTGTGTTGTGTGTGTGTGTGTGTGTGTGTGAGAATAAGAGAGAGAAACAGAGAGAGGGAACAATTATTTACTAAACACCATGAGAAGAAAGTCAAACTGTGTATGGGTTCATGTTATTCAGGCCGTCATAATCTTTTTATTCCACATGACAAATGGAATAAAAAATAATGAGATTTAAAGATAAAACATGAAGATCTGCAATACTTTAAGGCACAGGTTGGCAAGTTTTTTCTCAAAGGGCAAAATAGTAATATTTTAAGCTCTGTGGGTTATACTTTTTCTGTCACCGCTACCCTGCTCAGCCTTTCTAGTACAAAAGAAGCCACAGACAAGACATAAGAGAACAAGTGTGGCTGTGCCCCAGTAAAGCTTCATTTACACTAACAGGAGATGGGCCAGATTTGGCCCATGGGATGAAGTTTGCTGACCCCTGCTTTCGAGGATTAGGAGGCAATGCAAGGTAATATCTAACAGAATAGCTGTGAAAGATCAAGCAGATTCCTCAAACGCAGGCATGAGAAAGAACCAGCAAAGGGTGTCAAGAAACCCTACTGGATTGGATTAACTAGATGTTCTAATATTTTACTAGCCATAGGAACAAAGTTATGTGACAGTATAAAGAAATTCATAACTGTTTCTATTGACTCTGCAAATGTTAGAGGAACATTTGTCAAAGATCTTATTTTTAAAATGTTGTATGAATGCTTCTGGCATGAGGTAGGAAGTTGGCACAGATGATTCCAAAGTTCCCATCCAACTCTAAAATTCTAAGTTTCCAAAATTTAAATTATAATACAATTACTAATATCTGGAAGAATTTCAAAAGCAGTTGAAATGGTGTTTTATGATTTCTTTTTTCCTGGCTTAACATTTTTGCAAATTCTAGAATGCTAATTCCTAAAGCTTGGCAGCGCAAGCAATAATTGACTATTTCCTAGTCACTGTGCAATTGCTTTCTTTTAGTTGAGGATGAATTGGTACAGCATGTAAAATCTGAAAACTAAAAATGGATGCTATAGACAACTCATTCTTTTCACTGAAGTGACTCAACCACCACTAAATCATATAACTACTTTTCTACACCAAATAGTGAATATCCTGACTAAACACTCATACGATATAATCACTAAGCATGCATTCATTGACCACCTATTACAGCCTAAAATCATGCCTGATCTAGACTAGGGTATAAAAATGCTCATTAATTGAGTGAATAAACATAAAACTCTAAGCTATGGTACCTGCGTTCAAATTCTAGCTCTGCCACTTACTAGCTATGTGACCCTGGGGGAAATTCCTTAACCTTTCTGTACCTCCCTTGCTCATTGATAAAAGGGGGATAAAAATAATACCTACTCCATCAGGTATTATGAGAATAAAATGAGATATTAGCTGTAAAGTAATAGTGATACATAGTCAAAATTCAGTGAAAGATCATAACCTTATTTCCTTTCTATTTTCATTCTACTCGGTACCATGGTTATCTAGCATGTAAACATCACGTAATTCTAGTGCAGAAATGGGGCTTTCAAGAGAGCCTGGTGCCCTGCTGATTCCTGGCAAAACAGTACCCACTTAAAATCCTACTCTAAAGTATCTTGCTTTCAAAATGAAGACAGGAAAACAACACAGAATGAAAACTTGTTAAATAATTCAAGTACTTTTATTTACTGTGTGCAATGCATGTTGCTGAATATATGAGGGCTACAAAGGCATAATTCTGTTATCCAAAAGTCTAAAATCTTTTTAATAAGATATAATATACAAAAAGATAAAGGTTATTAATGTTCTCAGGCATTTACTAGGTACCAGGCATTGGTGATGCAAGGATGATTCAATTGCAGTCTAGGGAGGCAAGTCACATCAACTTTGTGAGCCTTACTTTCTTCATCTTTGAAATGGGAGTAGAAACACCTCCACAAGATTTTGTGAGAATTGAATGAGAATCATTGCACAGCAGTCTGCAACTTGATAGGCTTGCAACACCCTGTGTGTTTGAGTAGAGGCTGTTAAGTGTGTGGAGGAGAGACTCAGCCCTCCACCAAGAAGGTGGCAACAGAAGAGTGTCTTGAAGGAGGATTGGGAGGCAGAGAAATGCAGTAAGCACATCCCATGCAGAGAGGACAGCCCACGCTAAGGCAAGGGCCCTTGGCAGTCTTCATGAGGGTGAGAGATTCACCGCCCCAACCCTGTAGGTACAAGGATGGCCTCAGATTCAAATCCCTGTAATCCATCACCATTTGCCTATAAGAACTATGCAGTAAAATAAAATCTGATCATGTCTCTCCAGTCCCTGCTGAAAAATCTTGAATAAACTTTTGTCCATTGGGTGAAATTAATGGAATCTTCCACAATCTGATCATAACTTACCCAGCTTTATCTCCTGGAGTCTGGTCACTATGGTCTCTTTCATGCATGGCCTCTGGAGGTATCATGCAACAACGGTTAAGGGTTCAGGTTTTGGAGGTAGACAGACTTTTCTACTTAGTTGTCTGGGTGAGTTATTTCAACTCTCTAGAGATCAATTTTCTCATTTGCAAAGTGGGAATAATAATAGCACTTACTGTGTAAAATTGGTAATAGGAATTAAATGAAATAGCACACAGCATAGTGTCGGGTACATAATGACTCAACAAACACTGATTATTAAAAACATGTCAGAGTGGTGTTTGGGGCAGGTTAATACAAGGATGGCTTGCAAAATGGAATTTTGGAATGAGGTTAGCATGAGACGCACATTGGTATGGATGCTGTGGCCACAGCTGAGACGTGAGGCAGTGTCTAGGATGGTGGCTGGCCAAGAGGATGTTAGGAAGGGAACGATCTGAAAGTACCTGGAAAAGACAACCAAGACCTAGCGAGGGGCTGGATAAGTAGTTGGGGGAGAAAGTGAGGGATGAATCAAGGATGATCCCAAGATTTTGAGATAATGGTGGTCCTAAAAAAATGGAGAAGTCAAGATAGGTGAGATGGGATGACTGAATTTATAATTTCACAACTTATAATTATACAAACTTATAAGATAGATGCCACATTCAAAAGAGAGAAATTTCTAAATTTATAATTATTACATGACTGTGTTAATTACATTTCTTAGCCTGACTCCTAAAACTTTCCCCTTTCCGGCTTCATGCCAAAAAGCATCCCTGTTCTTCTGTCTCTCTTTGCATTCGTCCCAGCTAGTTCCTTCTTCCTCTCCTGCCCCCTAAATACTGGCCTTTTCTGGAGTTCAAGCCATCATCCTTCTCTTTTTCTGTTACCTGCCTCCCTTGGGCAGAAGGTTGGGGGCAGGATTCATCTTACTTTTAATATCCTATTGAACTCAGGCCATCAGTTTACCTGCCCCAGGCACCTTCCTCTAAAGTCCAAGGGTACAAAATTTTCCGCACCTAGAAATAGGCTTAAGTGAAAAATAATAATAAACATATAAGGAGAGAAGTAATAATTTCAAAGTCAAGGAAGATATAAATTATTCAAGCTTTTAATACCAATGTATATTTGTTATTTACCAGTAATTTTTCTTAAATAAAATAGATCAAAATGTGTCAAACCTTCCTTGTGTCCTTCAGGAAATATTTTCTTATGTGTAACATTTAGAGTTTCTTGATCCCCAAAGGAGATTAGAATACATGGCCAGTTAAGCCCCATTATAAATTTTATGTTGAAACATTTGAGTTTCTTATTACTGAAGACCCAGGAAGTCTTTGATCAGGAAAGCTGCCTTGTCAGGAAATGAATTTTTTTCCCCAGAGGACATAATTAAAGAAGGCACTACTGCTGGAACCATGTGTGCCAAAGACAATATGCTGTATTTGTCAACATACACAATGCCTTCCTGGAGAGGTGAAGCATCTCAGCTGTTCTGTAGTGGATCTTCCATGAACATATTCAACACCAACACCACCAACAACAAATTGCAAAAAACACAGGAATTGAAGAGTGTAGCCAGAAACCAAAACACATTAGAAAACATCAGCAGAACATAGCTCCAAACCCTCTCTGACTGTAACTGTATGACTAATTGGGCATTAAAATTTTATGGTTACTATGGTACTTCATTCAAGAAATTCATTAAAATTTATCAAAGGTAGGGGGCAAGGAGATTCTGTAGATGACTCCCCTGTTTCTAACTTATGCAATTGGGTGGGTGGGTAGTGGTAATAGCAACTGAGACAGCAAACAGCAGAAGAGGGAACAGGAGGTGGGAGGGGATGCTTATGAGTTCAGAGTTGGCAATAAAAAGTTTGATATGACCAGGAAATACCAGTGGATGTTCTCACATTTAATATACATGCCCTAAACATGATCAATAATACTTCAGGTCTAAGTTATTAAAGGGAATTAATTTTAGGGTAATAATTAAAACTATGTCATTCTTGCTTTGCTTTTGCTATAATATTTAAATACTTAGCAATTATTTAATTCTACCTTTAATTTATGGTTTGAATTGTTTTCTTCTAAGTCTAGCTTCATAGGTGACATAACACTCCAATGGGTTAATCTCAAACTGACAACATCCTTGCTTCAAAATACTATTTAGTAAACTAAGTTTAATCTCTAGACCTCTTCTCCTGAAATATAAGTTTTAAATTATCTCTTTAAAGATCAGCTCTTTGCTTTTCAGCTGTATGGACAGGTAATTCAAGCGATAGTCGAGTGGGCTGAACTGTCTAGATTTGTGTCCTGCTCAGCACATACTAACTCTGTGTTCTTTGGCAAGTTATTCAGCTTCTCTGTGCCTCAGTTTCTTTATCTGTGAAATAAAGAGTACATTTTAGATTTGATTTATGGCTTAGTATATAACTGTAAAAAAATTATACATGCACTTGAAAAGAATTGCTATTCCCCAACTCTTGCATGAAGAATTCTATGTATGACCACTAAATGCAGCTTGTTAGTGTGTTGTTCATATTGCCTGCATCTTCAATGAGTTTTTTTTTTTGTGAGCTTTATCCTTGATTGAGGAAAAATACCTTGAAATTTGTTACTATGATAGTGCATTTGTCAATTTCTCCCTGTAGATACATAAAATTTTCACACCAGGCTGTAGTAAGGACTAAGTGAGGTCACTCAGGTAAAGTGCTTAAAGCAATGGCTGGCATACACCTAAGTGCTTAATACATGTTAGCTATTATGCTTTTGATTATAAAGAAATACCAAGAAAGGCTACAGACATTTGAAGTGCCAGAGAGATGGGCACTGTGTATCACCACAATTATTTTGTGAAATTTGCACCTTATTTGATTTACAATTCCCGGATTATAGTGGAAGGTTAAAGGAATCCCAATGCTAATGCTGTTTTATTTTTTTAATATGGTATCATCATTTCCCTAAACTTAGCCTTTAAATAAATAAGATATTTTAGGTTAAAATTTCTAGCACATGACAAGAATATAGCTGGGACAAAATAAACCCAGCCAACATGCCTTTTTTTCTTTTCTTTTTTCTTTTTAATTCTTGTCAAGTGGTATCTTTTTACTACATAGTAAAATGTTGTCCTTGGATATTCTTACAGTGTAAACAAATACTAGCAAATGTGAGTTGTAATAAATACCATTATACTGTTTTACAAAGATATTATTCTATCATACAAAAATAAATGTTATTTTGTATGATACATACAGGATACATACAGAGAATAATACATACATACTTAATAGATTATTTCATAAAAATGCTAATATCAGTAATACTGTATGTGGAAATAACTATGCTACTGAGAAGGGCTGAGTTGGCCAAGTAAACAATATCACCACCACTATCACCACCACACACACACACACACACACACACACGCACACAGTCTATCTATATCTCATAAGGCTTGAGGCGGCCTCATCGGTATGATTTTCACCTTGATGGTGATAGGTCTCTGAGACATGACAAATAAACATAACATCCCACAATTCGATTTCAGTGATCTTACAGATGTCTAAAATATTCAAGGTACTCAAATGGCACCAGTAATTCTTAGCTTCTAAATTATTTCTGATATAAAAAGTATAGAACATTAAAATAGTAAGATTTATCTCAGAACACATAAACTTACAGAGGCCTTACAGAATATTGAAATAGAAAAACAGCCAACGGGATTAAATCCTTGGCTAAGATATATGAAATATTCCACCAAAACTTTATCGATCCACTCCTATTAAGTAGGCAGCTTTGAATTTTCTGCTGACAAACTACTTGGGCTAACCAATATCAAAGTGGCAATTCCACCTCAAAAACACATAAAAAAGAACAGAAAACTATTCAATATTTGCATTAATACTGCAGTAAATGAATCCTCTATTGAATGAAACTTGATTTCTTTTGCTTCTGGGTATAAGGCTGCATCAGGCAATAAGACTGCATCAGGCAAATTGGCTATGAAAAAAATTTTTTAGAGAACAAGAAATAAAAAGTGGAATAATTTTGGATATATTGGAATCAGTTCAAAATCAAGAGCATGTGAACATTTATTCAGGATAAACCTATGCCTTTAAGAAACTTTATTTCAGTTTCTGCCCAAACTGTGGCTAGATTTCGAGACAGAAGACAGAATGTAATTTGCAAACTTCATGCTCAACCCTTGGGAGTCACTCCTGATGAAGAGAACCTTGCTTGCCATGTGTGAACATTAGCAATGTATAGAACTAGAGATATCTTGTATATATGAAAAAGTATGTTGAATTTTCCCACGAGCCATCCAAGTCTCAGATGATTAAATTGTGAATACATTTTACAAAGTGTGTTCATCTTTCAGAGTCCCAAATAAAAATGTCTTAGGCTTGTGGAATTATATTGGAGAAAAAGAACATACAGTCATCTCCATTAACCTCTAAACTCTTGGTTGGGGCTCTGGTCAACTTTGAGATCTATACAAGTCTTTGGAGCTGTACACGTTAAGCCCTAACCAAGTGCTAGATTTTTTTACACATTATCTCTGGTCTTTAAAGTGATCTTGAAGATAAAAATAACAGTGCACCTATTTTACAGGTGCAAGTACTGAAGTACATAGAGCGGTTCAGTACATTCTCCAAGTTCACATAGTAAATAAGTAAAAGAGCTGGATTTTGAGCTCAGGTTTTTCTGAATCCAAAATCCTGCCCTTTCAACTATATCTTCAAATATGTGCTGTTGGTTAATTGATTGACTCACTTATACTTTTGTGCCTGATTTTAGGCAACATTTTATATGATCTGTACCTTGAGATTGCAAGATAAGGCACTGGAACAAATACCAGGAGTTATTTACCCTAAAGCCTTCTTTTTACAACTGAGGCCTAGGGACACAGCCAGAAACATACATCAAGGTAACAATGAAGCTGGAACTAGGACATTTAAGCTTTAATCAATATTTAAGCTTTACTATTAGTCATGCCATAAAATAAAATGAAAATTTTAATTTTCTATTATGAAAGTGATTTGTGAAATAAATTTTTAAAAATAAATTTTTAAGCATTCATGTTATCACCTATTGTTATTTATGCTGATGTACAATTACAAGGTTTTTCATGGGTGTATTTTGAGGTTGACTCCACTACAGAATACATAATGGAAAAAAATAAGTGGGAACTTGGTTTAAAAACATACAGAATAAATTTCACACTGAGCTTTAAAAGTAAGCATTGAGCCCAATTTTTGGAATAAATCAAAGAGTAGGCAGAAAACAGACAGCAAGAACAGTGACTTTAGCAAGTAAAGTAGGATAAATTTACCAAGCCCATCATGGGCTGATGTGTGCAGGTGAAAGGCACAGAGAATGTGCACCGTTGATACATGGACACATTTGAATGCAAGAAAGCAAAAAGCCAGAAAGCACAATTGTCCTACATGCGAATAAACATTCAAATTATGCTGCAGCTGCAAAATTTAAACTCAAGGAAGAGACACTTGCAAAGGAATTTATTAAATAGACGTGATTTCCTGGTTTCACATAACCCGTGGCTCTTTTATAAAGTAAAATGTACAATTTGTCTTGATATAAATGACATTTCCTTCTGTTGGATTCAATCAAATAGCAGAAAGTCTTTTGTGAAAGTCTTTGCTTATTGAAGAGCACAATACTACTGATACCCAGACACTCATGCTTTGAATACATAGAGTTGTTTAACCTAATAAAATGTCTTAGCTATTGTGTATGGTGTTATATCGTAAGAAGGTTTCCACGTGAAGGAAATCGGTCTTTCCCTGTGGCACATTCCAGAGCAATGTCTTTGGAAGGAGTTAGGTTTCTTGCTGAAACTATTCCTTGGTTGCCAAATCTGTCCATCTGTTCTTCCTTTTATCCAGCTACCTATCCATCCATCTTTCCATCCATCCATGCAACAAATATTTATGGGTCTCCAGAGTCTATAACATATTAGAGGATATAAAAATGCACCAAAAAGCTTATTTTGGGGAGTTTTATGATATTAAGATGGTATTTGACCAGCAGATTCAGATTCTGTTCTTAAGGAAGCCCTTTTATTGTGACCAGACTTTGACTCAAACTATTATGCGGCAATTGCAGTTGCAGCCTTGATCATTTGGTTTACAAAGTGGTCCTCCAAGTAAGTTCCCACGGACCAGCAGCATGAGTATCATCTGGGAACCTGTTGGAAATGCAAATTCTTGGGCTTCACCCTAGACCAATCTGTGTTTGAGAACCACAAAGTCTTAAAATCACTTGGAAGGCTTGATAAATCACAGAATTTACATTTCTAGACAATGGGCTAGACCACTGGTAAGTGACGTCAAGGAATAAGAAGTGAGTCTGACAACTTAGAGTGTCTGGCTTTAAATGTCTGATTAAGGAGTTTGGATAATGATGAATTGGTAAATCAGAAAACATTTTCTGAGCAAAAAGCCGGCACGATTAGAGCTGTTATCTTGGAAGACTTTGGAGCCAAAGGGGATTGTGGAGAGGGAAACCAATGAGAAGCAATTGCATCATTCAGGTGAGAAGATACTGTAAATCAATCTTTCTTTGGTGATTCAGGAACTCGTTGTGCCTCACATTCACTGGGGCCAGCCACTCAGTCTGCACTCTGTGCTCAGGATACGGTTTGTTCTAAGAAATCTCTCTCCACTGTCATGGGTTCTGTTCACCCCATGATCTGCTTCTGTCTACTACTCCGTTCGGCATTTCTGCCTTGCCATCTGCCGCGACTTCCCTGGTGTCCTTGCCCTACCACTCTTGCTCCTTTTCTCCTTTCTCTCTCCTTTTTCATTTTTTTCACCAGAAATTTGTATGCTAATGTGCATCAGCTTAAATGTTTGTTGATGTCTGTTTGTTTTATTTTTAATAGCTGCTCCTTAGAGAGGAGCACTTGTATTCTTCCTCTGAACATATGATCTTCTAGGTCATAACTCAAAAACCTTTATCCAACTTTATTTTAAATCTGAATATCTTCATGTCAAAACAAAACAAAACAACAAAACACAGCAAAACAACCTTGGTTCACTTTGATGTGCTGAATCTATTTTGTCAGCTAACCATTCATCTAACGTTATGCCCAGACATTCATAATTTCAGTCATGCATTTCACAAATAGAATTGTTTCCAAATACAAAAGAAAATAATTATATTTTTGTGTATCCATGGACATCTTCTTGTAAATGAAACAATATACAGTGGGTAACAAACACAGGTGTAATTAAATGTTATTATATTATTTCTAACTATTCCAAAATGTTGGTTGTACTTTGAATCTTATAATATAGTGTCTCAAATATGCATGTGGACCAAGATGCATTTCTCACTTAGTTGATACTATACCACTTACTGAACATGAGCAATTTATTGATGAAGTTAGATTTGAAACAGAGTTCACTTTGATTCCATGACATTTGGGTATAATTGTTTAATGTCTCTAAAACACAAAACATTTTCATTTAGGAGGACAATGCTATGATTTAAAATAAAGGAAAAGGAACTGTGACGGATGTCGCAGGTGCCCCCAGGCCTGATTTCAGCCCCTGCTACAGGGCATTCTCCCTGCTTCTATGGGGTCTACTTCAAGTGACAACTGATTGTCTTTATGCTTTCTGCCCCATGCAGTGCCAGCACAGCCCAGAATGTGGGGGAATTCATGCCCCTGGGGGTAATGCATAACCAAGGGGGAAAAGACAGTGCATAAACCTGTTGATGCACAACTTTCTAGCAGAAATTCTGGAAATCAAATTGCCATTGCCTTTGGCAGTGGACTTGTTAACCCACACATCATTTGGCCTGCGCTTCTTCCCTGACTCACTCTCCCTGCTTCTAACTCTTGATCCTTGGTATCAGCTCCCCAGTAAATTGCCATACCTAAGTAATTGTCTCAAGCAAGTAACCCAAAGACAATGACAATAGCTCTTTGCAGTATTCAGCAATATTAATCCCCTTCTGATCTGACACTACTTACATAGTATATCTGATCTGTATGTGGTTAAGACCCTTCTTCTTTCACCTCCCAAAAGTACATAATGAAATGAAAGGAGTGGGGATCACAGCATAGACTCAAGTGTTTCCATTGCCTTTCTTAGCACACTTAGATCACGTTGAGCTTGATGGTGCTGATAAATGCAGATTTGATGAACATGCTAAGAAAAAAAAGCTGATACTATGCCATTTACTTCCATAATTTCGTGCTTAACCTCATGTACAATATTTGAGCCCAGAGATTCATGAAAATGGCATTTGCCTGATATGCCATTCTAGATTAACAACAGCAATGAAGATTAAATATATAAATTACATCTAGTCCAGATTCTGTACAGGTAACTAGGAAGTTAAAAAACATAGGCTTTAAACTCAGCAGCCTGTTAATATGTCTGGATTTATAAGCCAGAAATATTTTTGTTCAAATATATAATGCTATTTAAAAAAAGAAACTGTTTCACATAGGATGTCTGAAGAGGAAGCTGTCAGAATGTGTTTTATATATACAAAGGGAAAGGAGACAGTTTTACCTTTGATTATCAATTTTCCATTTTTCTTGCTTCCAAGGCAGGAAAAGATCCAAACTGCGGTTTTCTTTTTTTTAACCTGATGTCACTCTTGGTATGTGGTGTTCAACTGTTCTGAAACATAACAATGTATAATAATTAGATGTAATAACCAGCCTGAAACAAAAAGTCACCTAAGAATGATCTCATAAGAACTACTCTGGCAGCCATTAAATTCAATGATAGGAGAAGAGGTTTACAAAAAATTTACATGGCAGTGTTCTTGCATGACGTCACACTTTGTATTTTCAAGCTTTTCATAAAATAACATCAACCACACAAAATAAAAACAATGTCACTGTAATAAATAGGTCTGATTTTCTACAATATACTTTTCAACTACTGTCATTTATAGTCTCCTTAAAAAGCGATGAAATGCAAGCATTGATGATCTGATTTTGTAAGACATAGTACACATACAAGATTGGAATCACTTCCTGAGCATTATCTGTTTTATCAGCATTACAACTAAGCAGGTGTGTCTTAAAAAAGGGCTAAAAAATACCATTTTTTCCAGGGTGGTTCTTTCCACATCACAGGGCACCGATCATGGCATAATATTTCCAAGTGTTCTACTGTGGACTTGCTGATGTCTAAGCCAAACCATTATCCTTAATTATTAACAATGCTTTCTTAGGAAAGTGACAAAACAGAACTTATAAACTGGGCCCATGCTTATGAAAGAGGCAATGATTCCAGATCATATCACATGTTACATGGCTGTGCTATGAGTTTCCTTTCTGAAAGGTCACATAGAAAAGGACTTGTGCCATATACAAAAATGATCTGGCGTTGAAAATTGTAAGTAACTACAAAGGTCTGTTTCTATTTTTTTAGCAATATATTTTTGTGGACCTGGGTAGCATATTAAAATAGTATCAGAAGGGAATGAGAAAAATAGTAAATCTAAGCATTAAGCAGAGATGAAGTGATATTCAGAATTAAGAATATCAATTTGAACTTCTTTGCCTCCTAATTATTTATAAGAATTATAGTGCTTGAATGAGTGTAGAATTCATTTTTACAGAAGAGGAATTAGAGACCAGAGAGGTGATGTGGCTTGATCAATTTCACACAGCTAATAGACAAAGGCAGAACAACTTCCCAGATCCTCTGCCTGGAAGTTCAGTCCCTTTAGAAACTCATATCTTTTGTTTCCAAAAAGAACACCAGCCATTCAAAAAGTTCGGGGCTAATACAATTCTCTGCAGAATTTATTAAAGCAATACTTTGAGACTGGCAAAGCTGACAGGTATTAAAATGCCGTGGGTGGTGAAATGCAAGAACAACAATAACACAACAGCCTCATGTATCTGCACATACTCAACAAAGCATGTCAGGAATATTTACTTTCACATGCACCTCATCTCATTTATTCATGTTACACAAGATAAAAATGAGATTCCATTATCAAAAGCCTTCAGGTATAATTTAAAGATCATGAGCCCTGGTTTATATACTATTATCCCATTAAGTATTTTCAATACTCCAGTAAACCAGACAAACTCTAAATTTCTTCCCCACATTTATGAATAAAAGTTTCCTCAGGCAGTAATGAAAAATTATTAATTTTTAAAACATATAGAACTGACCATTTACCCATTCATAAGTATTTATCTAGAATCTGTTTTGTACTAGGTATTATTCTTAATATTCTGTAGAAACAAAGTGGAAAGATTACACAATTTGTGAAAAAGACACCCAGACGTCTTTTTGTGATAAGATATCACTTTTATTACAATTGGAGTATTTTTTAAGTTAGATAATTGTTAGGTAAACAAATATTTTAAACACCGGGAGCACTAGGAGGGGTCTTAAATGTCATCTAGTCTAAGGGTTCCCAAACATAGTTGATCATCATAGTCATCTGGAAAGCTACTTGAAAATACAAATTATAGAATTTCATGCAAGATCTTTTCAATCAGAATATTCAGGGGTAAGTTGGGGAATCTGCATTTTGAAAATGCTGCCAGCTAATTCTCTTGATCAAGCAGGTTGGGAAACCTACTGATTCTGTGCACTCTCCTTATTACACAGATAGAAAACCGAAGGCAGAGAATTGACCCGCCCAAGGCATTTGCTTCTGGGTGACAGGACTGAGAGTAGAACAAAGAACTCCTGATTCTCTGGGTTTTATTTTCCCTTTTCCTTACCCCAAGAGTCCTTCTTTTATTTTTTCTTCCTGCTCCTTCCTATTACCAAGTAACCCATATTTAGCCGCTATATCTGAGAAAGAATAAACACAAAAGAACAAGTAAACTATACTTATTTGAGTGCCAGTAGATTCACATAGGTTTTCTCATTAGCAACTATATTGAGTTTACACGGAGGAAGGGCAAAAAACAGGAATTTGAACTTGAGCTGTTTGTTCAGTGGTGTGCTTTCCACTATGCCACTGTCATTTTCTAGAGTCAGCTACTTTGGGGTGTCTGCTGAGCCCCTTTCTTCTGGGTCTGCCCGGCACTCTCCATCCCACAGTCCTCAAAGGAGTCCTCTAACAGTTGTTTGCACATGGAGTCCTCACTCCTGACCAGTGCTGATCGGACCAGAAGAGATATTTCCCTGAAAATGGGGACTGGGAGACTGCAGCCTTGTCAGGAAAAAGACTGATGGGTAGAGCTTGGTGAGTTTGTCCTCTACAGGCAGAGAGAGCAAATATTGGTAACCTGTGCAGCAACAAGAAGGAAAGAGACACACAAGGAAGGAGGAGCAAGAGCTCTCTAAACTTATCTGCATCTTCTCCCACTTCTTTGTTTTTTCCTGTGGCTTCCATGAGCTCATACATCCATTTTTAAATTTTTTATTGCAAAATATTAAGGGGGCACAAATGTTTTTGTTATGTGGATACCTTGTATAATACTTAAATTGGGGCTTTCAGTGTGTCCATCACCACAATAGTGTTGGTTGTACCCGGTAGTTTCTATCCCTCATCCTCCTCCCACTGCCTCCTTCTTGGTTTCCAATGTCCTTTACGTTGTTTTGTGCCTGTGTGTACTCATCGTTTAGCTCCCAATTATTAGTGAGAACGTGTGGTGTTTGTTTTTCCATCCCTGAGATACTTCACGTAGGATGATGGTCTCCAGCTCCACCCAAGTTTCCACAGAAGACATTATTTCATTCCTTTTTATGGCAGAGGAGTACTCCATGGGATACACACATCACATTTTCTTTATCCATAATTGATGGGCACTTGAGTTAATTCCACATCTTTGCAATCATGAATTGTGCTGAGATAAACATTTGAGTGCAAGTGTCTTTTTGCTATAATGACTTCTTTTCCTTTGAGTAGATACCCAGTAGTGGGATTGGTGGATCAAATGGTAAGTCTACATTTATTTCTTTGGGGAATCTCCATACTGTTTTCCATAGAGATTGTATTAATTTGCAGGGCCACCAACAGAGTATAAGTGTTCCTTTCTTTCAACATCCATGTCAGCATCTATTGTTTTTTGACTTTTTAATAATAGCCATTCTGACAGGGTAAGGTAATCTCATTGTGGTTGTAATTTGCATTTCCCTGATGATTAGCGATGTTGAACATTTTTTTCATAAGTTTTTTGGCCATTTGTCTATTTTCTTTTGACAAACTTCTGTTTATGTTTTTTACCTACTTTTTAATGGAATTTGTTTCATTCTTGCTGATTTGTTTTGAGTTCTTTGTAGATTTTGGATGTTTAGTTTGTGAATATTATCTCCCATTCTTTAGGTTGTCTATTTACTCTGATGATTATTTCCTTTGCTGTGCAGAAGCTTTTTGATTTAATTAAGTCCCTTTTATTTATTTTTGTTGTTTCTATATTTACTTTGGGGTCATAGTCATAAATTCTTTGCCTAGGCCAATGTCTGTAAGAGTTTTTCCTACTATTTCTTTTAAGATTTTTATGGTTTAATGTCTTTCATTGAAGTCTTGTATCCATCTTGAATTAATTTCTTGTATATTGTGAGAGACAGGGGTCCTGTTTCATTCTTCTGCATGTAGCTCTCCAGTTTTCCCAGTACCATTTATTGAATAGAGTTTCATTTCCCCATTGTATGTTGTTGTCTGATTTGTCAAAGATCAGTTGGTTGTAGGTAGATGGTTTCATTTCTGGGTTCTCTATTCTGTTCCATTGGACTATGTCTCTGCTTTTATACCAGGACCATGCTGTTTTGGTTACTATAGCCTGGTAGTATAATTTGAAGTCTAACAATGTGACTTCTCCAGATTTGTTCTTTTTGCTTAAGATTGCTTTGTCTAGTTAGACTCCTTTTTGCTTTCAAATGAAGCTTAGACATTTTTTCTAGATCTGTTAAACATGACATTGGCATTTTGATGGAGATTGCATTTAATCTGTAAATCACTTTGAGAACTACGGACACTTTAACGATGGTCAATCTACCAATCCATGAGCATGGAATGTTTTTCCATTTGTTTGTGTCATCTATAATTTCTTTCACCTGTGTTTTGTAGTTTTCCTTGCAGAGATCTTTCACCCACTTGGTTACGTATATTCCTAGGTATTTATTTTCTTTGTAGCTATTGTGAATGGTATTGATTCCTTGATTTGATTCTCAGCTTGACTGTTATTAGTATATAAAAATGCTACTGATGTGTATACATTGATTTTGTAACCTAACTGTGCTGAATTTATTTATCAATTCCAGAGTCTTTTGGTGGAGTCTTTAGGGTTTTCTAAATACAAGATCATATCATCAGCAAACAAGGATAGTTTGACCTCCTCTTTCCCAATTTGGATGTCCTTTATTTCCCTCTCTTGCCTGATAGCTCTAGCTAGGACTTCCTATACTATGTTGAATAGAAGTAGTGACAGTGGGCACACTCTCATGTTCCAGTTCTTAGAGGGAATGATTTAAACTTTTCCCATTTAGTATGATGTTGGCTATGGGTTTGTCATATATGGCTCTTATTATTTTGAGGTATCTTCCTTCTCTGCCTAGTTTGTTGAAGGTTTTTATCATGAAAGGGTGCTGGATTTTATCAAATGCTTTTTCTGCATCTATTGAGGCCTAATAGTGGTCTTTGTTTCTGCTTCTGTCTATGTGGTGAATCATGCTTATTAATTTGCATATGTTGAATGATTCTTGCATCCCTGGGATGAAACCCACTTGATCATGAGAAATTATCTTTTTGATGTGCTGTTGAATTCAGTTTGCTCTTCAGTTTGTTGAGGATTTTTGTATCTATGTTCACAGGGATATTGGTGTCTAGTTTTCTTTCTTTGTTGTGTCCCCTCCTAGTTTTGGTATCAAGGTGATACTGGCTTCATAGAATGAGTTAATGAGGGTTTCCTCCTTCTTGATATTACTAAACAGTTTCTGTAGGATAGGTACCAGTTCCTCTTGGTAGGTCTGGTAGAATTAGGCTGTGAATCCATCTGGTACAGAGATATTTTTTGTTGGAAGGTTTGTCATTACTGCTTCCATCTCACTGCTCATTATTGGTCTGTTCATGATTTCTGTTTCTCTCTGATTTAGCTTGGGAGGTTGTGTGTTTCCAGGAATTTATCCATTTCCTCAATGACTTCCAGTTAGTGTGCTTAGAGGTTTTCATAGTATTCACGGATGATATTTTGTATTTCTGTGTATTTTGTGATTGAGCTTATTTGAGTCCTATATTTTCTATTTCTGGTTAATCTGGCTAGTGGTTTATCGATTTTGTTTATCTTTTCAAAGAACCAATTATTCTTTCGTTGATTCTTTGTTTTTTTTTTTGTTTTTTTGGTTTTTTTTTGGTTTCCATTTTGTTTAATTCTGCTTTGAGATTTGTTATTTCTTTTCTTCTGGTGACTTTGGGTTTGGTTTGCTCTTCTTTATCTAATTCCTTGAGATGTGACCTTAGGTTGTTATTTTGTCACCTTTCTGTCTTTTTGATGTAGGCTTTTAAGGGTATGAATTTTCCCTAATTTTATTGTATCCCACAGATTTTGAAAGCTTGCATCCCCTTTGTTGTTCAGTTCAAGGAATCTTTTGATTTCCAACCAAACTTAATCATTGACGCAAGGATCTTTCAGCAGGATGTTCTTTAATTTCCATGACTTTGTGAAGATTTGAGTGTTTCTCTTGGATTTAATTTCTATTATTCTACTGTGGTCTGTGATGATACACGGTATGATTTTGAGTTTTTTAAATTAGCTGAGACTTGTTTTGTGGCCTAGTATCTGATCAATCTTGTAAAATGTCCCATGTGCTGTTGAGAAACATGTATATTCAATAGTTTTTGGGTAGAATGTTCTGTAAATGTCTGGTAGGTTCATTTGTTCTGGAGTCCTGTTTAAGTCTAGTGTTTATTGATTTTCTGCTTCGATGATCTGTCCAGTTCTGTCAGTGGTGTGTTGAAGTCTCCAGCAATTACAATGCTACTGTTTATTTCTTTGCTTAGACCTACTAGAATTTGCTTTATGACACCAATAGCTCCTGTGTTAGGTGGACATATATTTTGAATTGCTATGTCTTCTTGTTGAATTGCTCCCTTTATCATAATATAATGAAGCATCTTTGTCTTTCTTTTTTTTTTTTTACCATTGGTCATTTAAAGTCTACTTTATCTGACATGAGAATGGCTACACCTGTTCACTTTTGGTTTCTATTTGTGTGGAATATTTTTTTCATCCCTTTACCTTGAGTATGTGTAAGTCCTTGTGAGTTAGATGTGTTTTGTGGAGACAGCAGATACCTGGCTTATGTTTTTTCATCCATTCAGCCAGTCTGTGTCTTTTAAGTGGGGCATTAAGACCATTTATGCTCACTGTTAGTACTGATATGTGGGATACTGTTCTGTTCTTCATATTGGATGATATCTTATTCTTTTATTTTCCCTCTTGTGCCATTGTTTTATAAGACCTGTGAGCTTTAACTTTCAGGTGTTTTTACACTGATGGGTGTGTATCTATTGTGTTGTTCCATGTATAATGCATTTTTGAGTATTTCCTGTAGGGCAGGCCTAATAGTGACAAATTCCCTTAGTGTTTGCTTGTCTGGAAAAGTCTTTATTTCTCCATCATTTATGAAACTTAGTTTTGCAGGATACAAAATTCTTGGCTGCTGGTTGTTTTGTTTAAGAAGATTAAAAATGTGGTCTTGATCCCTTCTGGCTTGTAAGATCTTTGCTGAGAAGTCTGCTGTTAGCTTGATGGGTTTTACTTTGTAAGTTAGTAGCTGCTTTTGTCTTTCAGCTGGTAGAATTTTCTCCCTCATTTTGACTTTGGCCAGGTTGATGACTTTTTGTCTTGGTGATGTTCTATTTGCTATGAATCTTCCTGGTGTTCTATGACCATCTTGTATCCAGATGTCAGGTATCTCTGGCAATACTGGGGAAATTCTCCTCAATAACTCCCTCGAAGAGGTTTTCCATGCATTTTGCTTTTTCTTCTTCTCCCTCTGGAATATCTGTAATTCGTATAATGGCTCCTTTCACATAGTCCCGTATTTCTTTGAGTGGCTTTTCATTCTTCTTTATTATTTTTTTCTGAGTCTTTAACTGACTGGGTTCATTTGAAAGCCTTGTCTTTAAGCTCTGAGAGTCTTTCTTCTGTTTGGTCTAGCCTGTTGTTCAAGCTTTCTGCTGTATTTTGAAGTTCCCTAAATGACTCTTTCATTTTCTGAGTTCTGTTTAGTCCTTTCTTATGTTGTCTATCTCTTTAGTGATCTTCTCATTTTTTAATTGATGTCCTGGAATATTTTTTTGGCTTCTATGTGTTGGTTTTCAACTTTCTCTTCAACCCCATTCATCTTATTTGCCATTTATATTCTGAAAATTCCATCTGATATTTTGACAATTTCCTTTTGCTTGGGTTCCATTGCTATAGATCTGTTGTGGTCATTTGGAGGTGTCAAACTAGCTTGGTTTTTCATGTTGCCAGAGTTCTTTTGCTGGTTTTTTCTCATCTGAAACCTCTTCTCTCAGCTTAGGGCAAATAGGTTGTTGGCTCACATGTTCTCCTTCACTAGGAACTCTCCTACTTAGTGAGAAAAAGGAGAGGTCCCTAGATGGCACTTTTGTGACCTGTTCTGGAAGGTTGACTCAGCAGGATTAGGGGCAGATGCACTGAGAGCCTGTAATGCAGCTGTTCTGTGTTGTCCTTTCCCCTGTGATTGTCCCAGTCCAAGCTGGTGCTGGATGATCTCTGTGCAGAGTGGTGGGTTGATCCCAGGCTGCTATTAGAAGCTCGGGCAGGGGGTTGGGCGAGTCCCTCTCCATGGAGGCTGGTGTTGTAGGAGATTGTTCTGCCTGAGTCTCCCCACGGTGGCAGTAGTGGCAGCTGGGTGAGACTGTCTAGGTGGTGGTCATTGGTGTCAGGACTGCGGGTGTTTGCTCCACCTGGGTCCAGGTCTGATGGTGGCTTGGGGCTAGCAGGGTACCTGGTGGAGCACTGGACCATGGGGGAGGTTCCTGCCAGGCAGTAGGTGGGAATCTCAGGGGCGGGTCTATGGGGCCCTGTGGTGGTGGCATAGGAAACTTCGGGGAGTGATGTGGGGCTGGGCCACTGGCGACCCAGGGCTCTCCCCCTGCCCAGAACATGCCAAGGGAGTCTCTGAAGAGCTTCTGTGGTGATGTCTGTGTTGCCCATTCTGCTTAATTCCCCCATGAGGGGGAAGGGTGCTCAGCTCCCAGTCAAGGGCACATGAGAGTGTCCACTCTCCCTTCTCCCTCTAGAGTGATGTGGAGGTGGCTGGAGCAAAGCTGAGCCCTGTGTAGACCGGGTACTCTGGACCAGAGAGCCCAGAATGGCGTCAGTTGCAGTGACCCAGGAGTGGAGGTCACTGGGTTCCTGCTGTGTCTGCTTTCCAGTGTAACATTGCTGCCCAGACTCCAACCAGCTCCCTAGTCAGTCCAGAGGTCTGTGGTGGTGGTGCGGTTACCCTCACAGCTCAGGCCGCAGTGTCCATGGGGGCAGCATGGAGCCCCAGGGCTCTCTCCTCCTGTCCTTCCCTATGTGTGGATGCCTCCCCCAGGTACCTTCCAGTCTTGCCCAGTGGATCATCCCACCCCCTTCTCCTTCACTCTGATTGTCTCCCATTGCTTCTCTGATGTGTCCTAATGCTCTCTCCAAGAATGCCCATCCGTAGGTGGGCATCCACTTTCAACTTTTGGTCCTCTCCTTGAGGAGGCAGCGCCTGTGGCTGCTTCTAGCCCACCATCTTCATGAGCTCATATATCCTTAAGAGAGATTTTATATTTCTAAAAATCATTTTAATTATTTATTAAAAAATTTTTTTTTGGCTTAAGCTAGCTCAAGTTGGTTTGTTTCTATAACTCTGCAGCCAGCATTCAAATTAATACACCTGATATCATTCATTTAATGTGAGTTTCTCTGTAAGCCAGTTGCTTTAGTCACAGTATTCTAAGAGGTTCTTTAAAAAACTATTGGTTGAGAGTATGGAAAAAGGGGAATACAAACTACAAATGCATTGCATGTTGTGGAATACCTATATTTTCATAAAATACATGTTTTGAAGAGTGATGAAATGGAAAAGGTCCAGATTAGAGAGGTCCCTTGTCATCTCAGCTCTGACTCTTATAAAGATTTCTGATTTGGCAAAGTTCCCTAGCCTGTTTGAGTTTCAATGTCCTTATTGGTAAAACATCTCCTAACTAACCTTAGTCAGGTTAGTATAAGGAATAAATGAAAACACTCATTCATTCATTCATCCCACCATTTCACAAAGACTTAGTGAGCATCCGTCACATGCCAAGCACTATTTAGGGGCTGGGAACACAGCAACGAACATTTCATTTTGGTGAAGATGAGTAAACGGAAAATTGATGATAAACATGGTGAAGCAGTCAATTATAGAGCAGTTTAGAAGGTGAAACATGCTATAGATGTGAGAAAAATAAACCAAGGTAAGGGGCATCAGAAGTGCATTGATTGGGAAGTGTGGGGAGGTGAGAGAACCTCATATGAAAGTGAGATTTGACCAAAAATTTGAAAGATATGAGGGAGTTAGTCATATGCAAGAGAAGAGTGTTCTAGGCAGAGGAAACCACAGGGCTTAAGGCCCTAAGGCAGGAGTGTGCCTGGTATGTCTTGGGATTGCAAGGAAGTCAGTGGAATGGAGTGAAGTGGGGTTGGGGGGAGATTAGTGGAAGAGAAAATGGTGGGGCGGGGCAGGGCAGGGCGGGGGGAAGGAGTGGATCCAGGGGGACGAGGCTCCAGGCTTCTCAGCTTTTACCCTGAGGGTGAAATGGGGGCCACGGTAGGAGCTTGAGCTCATGGTTGACATGGCTTATGTTCCAAAAGGCTCCCCCTGGCTGTGGTTGGGAGGTCAGGATGTAGGTAAGTTGGAAAGCTATCAGTCATCTGGAGAGAGGCAGCGTGGGCTCAGATTCCAGCCCGGGTGGATCCATGCGGAACTTGTGTTGAAGCAAGAGTTGACAGGATCTCCTGATGGTTGAGTGGGAAGGATGAGAAAAGAAAGAGAGAAGGATGACGCCCAGAGTTTCTAGCCTAAGCAACTGGGAGAGTGACCTCCCCATCACTTGAGATGAGAATGGCTGTGGCTAGAGCAGGCTTTTGGGGAAAGATGATGAGTTCAGTCTGGCCACATAGATTTTGAGTTGTCAGTGCCAAGTGGACTTGCCACGTAGGTGGCTGGGGATACAACACTGGAACGTGGGAGAGAAGTCTGGGTGGGAGTTGGCATTGAAAACCTTTTGGCATAGCATAGGTAAATGGTAGTATCCTTATTTTTACCTGCTTCAGATGATTACATAGGGGTTAAACAAAATAATATATGTGAAGCATAGTACCTGGTACATAACAGGAATGCAACATTTTGATTCCCTTCTGTTTCCTACTTTTATTTTAAACTATTTATTTTTGTACTGACTGCATTATAAAACTGAGTTTATCCTTCTGTAAAAAAAAGTCAATTTTATGCAAGACATACTAAAATCATATTTTATATTTTGGCAGTCTTTTTAAAAATATATGGAAAATAATATCCTGTTAAAATGTTAATAATAGTACTCAATAAGTCATAAAATAGAACTTCCAGGTAGAAAGGTAAATTTTGGTTTGGACAAGAGCTGAAAGATTCTAAAGAAAAAATGAAAATAGAATAGAAATGAGTCCATGGACTTAAAAAGTCACTCAACTTTTCTGAAATCTCCCTGGATTTTTTTGGACATATATCTCATTTTTTTACTTTATCCTCTAGCACTGAAGAATATGCCCCTTAGCAATGATTATTAGCCCTTTGGGATGAAGAAGATGCAGAAATATAGGAAAGATGATTATCATTCAAATGATTGGTCCAAATGTACAGCTGAGGAGGTACATTTTGCAGAACCCAAGGCTAAGGAGTTCTGGAAGTTCTGGGGTGAATTCTTTAAGGGCTTTAAAATGGGTTTATTCATTTAAAATGGTATATTTAAAGATATTCTTTATATCTTTAAAATGGGTTTCTTGATTTATAAATGTCTCTTGAACAAATTTTAAACTACAAACAATCTATGTGTAATTCCTATTTTACAGATGAAGTTAATGAAAACTGGAGAGATGAAATGGCTTGTCTGATGTAGTCTGCCAATAGCAGAGCCAGGCCCAGGCCTCAAGGCCTTCTAACTCCCATTATAGTTGTCTTTCTACTCTAATAGTTTCTCTTAAGTTGTTTCACCCAACTTAAGCAACCTCAAGGCAGGCTGGATTCATAGGTGTGTGACCTGTGCAGCTGCACAGGGCTGGGTGCTCAGAAGGGTCCTGTACTTTGTTCAATGCATTTAGTAGACAAACAAGTGTTTTGTGGGTGATGTCCAATAGGACAGTGAGCACTGGGGGAGCAGGGGATGTCTGCACCCTATGCATGTCCTCAGCCGTTCCTTGCTGCCTCATTCACACACAGTGTGCATGATGAGTGCTGGTGGGAGTGCAATTCATGGGAGTTCAGTGAGATTCCATGTGAGAACACGAATAAGTATGTTAGGCTATGACCAGGTAGGGAAGCTGTCAGTCCCAAAAGGCTTTGCTTTGTACCGGGACTAGGACTTGCTTCGTATTTAGCAAGAAGGCAATGGGTTCTAATAAACACAGATGACCAAGGAACCCTATCTTATCCTTTCTTCCTGGCATTATTTCCCTGCATTAGCCAACCACTTATGCTGAAAATGATGACATAGAAAGAAAGAGCAATCCACAGCTCTTTCTCTTGCAGTCCTGCCTTACTTATCGGTAAGACAAAGGGAGACAGTATATCCAGAAGTGAAACAAAACAGTTGTGTAAGGTTTGTGTAGCTCTGGTAAGAGTGATATACATATGCATGATATATGGAATACAAATTGTGTAATTTTTAGTGATTGTTCATGCAAGTTAAATATTCTTATATTTGCATTGCACCATCTAAAAATGAATGGCAAAATTCTTGCTAATAACTTATACTTTTGTTTTTTCATTACTTGGAATAACTTTAAATAAAGCAAATAAAACCTACTATGACCAGTCAAGAGAGGGATGGTGGAAGAAAGCAAACAGTATTATACTTACCACCTTTCCTGACCCTTTTTTACTGTTTTCTGAACAAGAGGCCTGCATTTTCATTTTGCCCTGGGCCCTGAAAGTAATGTACCCATTAACATTCACCCTGTTGTAATGAACTGGCACACACTCTAGCAAGCGCTTTGAGCATTATTATCTTATAGCTTAAGTATTAAATATAAGATTCTGGAAATGGACCACCTACTTCTGAAAATCCTAGTACAACTGCAAACTAAATTGATTTAGTCTCTATTCTCCTTAGTGCCTTCTCCCTGTTTCCCAACTGATTCCTTGGACATCTGACCAAAGTTCCTAATTCAAGCTAACTTCCCTTAGCAGTCCCCTGGTTTTTAATTTATTTGATTTCCAATTTAATTTGATGTAACTTAATTTAATTTAATTTAATTTAATTTAAATCTTCTATTTCAAGTTCCGCTGCCTTCAAGGTCAAATACTCGGTTGGGGAAGAGAGAAAAGTCAGTGATAAAAGAAACTGTACTCTAAGATGTGAATAATGGAGATACTGACAATTTTGACAGATATTTAAAGAAGTATATGTCCAAACTCATCAAGTTACATACATTAAATATGTACAGCTTTTTGGAATATCAGTCATACCTAAATAAAGCTGTTAAAAAAAAGAAGCAGTTGTTAAGCCTAAATGACCTTAATGTGTAAGAAGCAATGTTTTTATGGGAGAAAACTTTTTATCAGTTTCTGCTAAGAAGGTCCTTCTACCCAATCCACTTGAAAGAATGAGTGGTTGCCTATTTCTGAAAAAATTGTACATTATTTTTTTTAAATGAAGGACATGAACAGAAACTTTCCAAAGGAAGATAGACTAATGGCCAAGAAACATATGAAAAAATGCTCAACATCTCTAATCATCAGGGAAATGCAAATCAAAACCACAATGAGGTATCACTTAACTCCAGTGAGAATGGTTTTTATCAAAAAGTCCCAAAACAACAAATGTTGGTGTGGATGAGGAGAGATAGGAACATTCACACAGTAACTGCTGGTGGGACTGCAAACTAGTACAACCTCTATGGAAAGTAATCTGGTGATGCCTCAAAAAACTAAAAGTAGAACTATCATTTGACCCAGCAATCCCACTACTGAGCATCTACCCAGAGGAAAAAAAGACATTCTATAATAAAGACATTTGCACTCGAATGTTTATAGCAGCACAATTCACAATTGCAAAGATGTAGAAACAACCCAAGTGCCCATCAGTCCATGAGTGGATTAATAAAATGTGGTATATGTATACCATGGAGTACTACTCAGCCACAAAAAACAATGGTGAACTAATACCTGTTGTATTATCCTGGATGGAGCTGGAACCCATCCTCCCAAGTGAAGTATCACAAAAATGGAAAAACAAGCACCACATATACTCATCATCAAATTGGTACTAACTGATAAACACTTATGTGCACATATGAAAGTGACATTCATCAGGTGCTGGGCAGGTGGGAGTGGGGAAGAGGGGATGGGTATTTCACACCCCATGAGTGCGGTGCACACTGTCTGGGGAGGGCACTCTTGTAGCTCTGACTCAGATGGTGCAAAGGCAATATACGTAACCTAAATGTTTGTACCCCTGTAATATTTTGAAATAAAAAAATAAATTAATTAAAAAATAAAATAAAATGAAGAAATGTGTACTCAAACATAACCAGATTTTTTTTCCAGATAATTGAAAAGGACCTCTTAGTCATGAAATATATAGGGTTATTTCATATTTCTTTAAAGCTCACCAAAAAGAAATGCACTTTAAAATGTGTAGTGCTAGTTGGAAACTTAGCCTCCAATTTATTATGTTTTTGGCCCATGTTTCCCATCCTGTCTTTATTTCTCAGTCTTTCTGTGGCAGCATGACTTTGGATAAAGGACTCTCTGTGCTGAAATGTTAAGGTACTGCCCCCCACACCGACTCACTTCTCTGCAAGCAAGATGATTTTTGGGATCCTCAGTGAACAGAAAGTGGGTAATGACTCACTGTGATATCACAACTGTTGCCTTGTTACAAAAATTGACAATCTACTTACAACTTGTAGAGCACTATTTAGCAATATCTTCTAAACCTTGTGCAGAAGATTAAAAGACCTTTTCCCATAGGACAGACTTCTTGATTAAAAGGACAGTTCATCACCTAAGCATAGGGATAAATTGGAGGCTGTGATATTTATTGTCAATGACTTAAGTGGGAACTCTTCATGTCTTGCATTTGCATGGCATTTCTGTTTGGTTCCACTGAATTCCCATTACTTTCTCTTCATCCACTGAGCTGACTGCCATCCACATCTGTTTCAATTTTCCCACCTCTGGATGAGCTTAACAGAACATAATAAGAACGACTACATTTATTGAGTGCTTATTCTATGATAGATATTGTTCTAAGCATAATGCATAGATTATTTTACTTAAAATTCATAATAACCCTAATGAGGTAGGTGATATTGTTATCACCATTTTACAGAAGAGGAGACTGAGATGCAGAGATGTTAAGAAACTGACCAAATCATTACAGCACGTAAGTGGAGGTGCCACAATACAGAACTAGGCAGTCTGGTCTCAATTTCACCTCAAGTCAAATATACAGATTTATTTTTAATGAATTCATTTCCACCCACCTATTTGATTCCTTTATATCGGCCTTGCTGTTAAGATTTTGAAAGCTTACCATGTCCCGGGAAGTTCAAATAAACTACTTCATGTAGATATTATTATCATTGTCCCATTTTATAAATGCAAAAATTGAGGCACAAAGAGATTTAGTTACTTGGCCAAGGTCTCAGAAAATTTTGGAGCCAGGATTTAAACCTGGTTCTTTTTGTCGTTATGCTACATTCACTCTTCTGGCAGATTTAGTTTTTCTTATTCTTAAAAATCAATATTCCATGCCAAAGTATAGAAGAGCATTATATTTTTTAAATCAAGTTGGTGACTAGTTCAATTGTTAGAGCCAAACTTTTAGTTGCCAAAGAGACCAAAGTCTTAGTTCTAAGCCCTGTATATGCCAATTGGCAACACTGGTTCCATGGCCACAAACTGTAACTCTGTTCTCAGCCAGCCACTTGCAAAATGCATGCTGCTAATCATGCATGAATCAGTGAATTATGCATTTTAAAATGTGAATTGGACTTTATCATTCATCAGATCAAATTTCTTCATTTCATAGATAAGAAGGCACAGAGAGACAAAATGGCATACCTAAGAACACATAGCAAATTTGTAGCAAGACTGAGACAATCATTGGGATTTTCTGACACCAAATCTGGGGTCTCCATTCCATACAACGAAAGTAACCTATGCAGCTATTTTTTCACTATTTCTTAAAAAAATGTATTCACACATTCAACAAATACTGAGTGGCTACCATGTGCCAGACACTGTTCTAGGTGCTGGAGATAGGGGGTAAACAAAAATAAGAAAAATTCCTGCCTTCATGGAGGTTTACATTTTGGGATTGTAACGGGAAAATATGATGAGTTGTTCAATGATAAAATGTTACATGAATTTAAGTTACTTTGAAATTAATCACTTAAAAAAAGTGATTGTTTAAGAAGTACTGGCTTGAAATAAAGATGATCCCAAGCTATAATGTCTCATAGATAGACAAGCTTATTATTGTACCTACACTTTTATACATGTAATCAAAGCCTACTCATAACATTGGAAGAATTATGGGTATCAATAACTAGGGGTGCTGTGGGTTACCTGGTAACAGTGGAGAGATGGAGAAGATAAGACTCCTGTTTCAAGGAGCTTAAGGATGAAGTATGAGTGACATGGATTAAAGGAAAGTGTTTTACCCTCAAATTAAATTTCTTTAAGTAAATTCTATAACATTTTAAAATTATCTTTTACTCTGTGACAATTAAAAATCATTCTCTATAGATGTTGAGCTGAGTCAATTATAATTATAATTGAGTAAATAATCAGAAATCTCAAAACTCTGGTTACATTTTCTAAAATTAAGCCATTTAAGTCTTTTTACTTAGGATTGCCTTGGCTATTCAGGCTTTTTTGATTCCATATGAAATTTAAGATTGTTTTCTATAGTTCTGTGAAAAAAGACGTTGGTATTCTGATGGGAATTGCACTGAATCTGTAAGTCAGTTTGTGTAGTATGGACATTTTAACAATATTAATTCTTCCAATGCATGAGTAAGGGATATTTTTCCATTTGTTTGTGTCATCTATGATTTCTTTCATCAGTGTTTTATAGTTCTCCTTGTAGAGAACTTTCACCTCCTTGGTTAAGTGTATCCCTATATTTTATTTTTTTTCCAGCAATTGTAATTAGGATTGAGTTCTTGATTTGACTGTCAGCTTGACTATTATTAGTATATAGAAATGCTAATTTATATACATTAATTTTATGATCTGAGACTTTATTGAATTTATTTATCAATTCTAGTAGTTTGGAGGAGTCTTTAGGATTTTCTAGATACAAGATCATATCATCGGCAAACAGATATATTTTGACCTTCTCTTTCCCGATTTGGATGCCGTTTATTTCTTTCTCTTGCCTGATTGCTCTCGCTAGGACTTTCAATGCTGTGTTGAATAGAAGTGGTGACAGTGGACATCCTTGTCTTGTACCAGTTCTTAGGGAGGAATGTTTTAAACTTTTCCCCATTCTGTATGATGTTGGCTGTGGGTTTGTCATATATGACTTTTATTATTTTGAGTTATGTTTGTTCTACGCCTAGTTTGTTGAGGGTTTTTATCATTGAGAGGTGCTAGATTTCATTGAATGCTTTTTATGCATATATTAAGATGATCACATGGTTTTTGTTTTTAATTCTGTTTATGTGGTGAATAACATTTACTGATTTGCATATGTTGAAACATCCTTGCATCCCTGGGATGAAAACCACTTGATCATGGTGAATTATCCTTTGATAATTCTGTGCTGTTGAATTCGATTTGCTAGCATTTTCTTGAAGACTTTTGCATCTGTGTTCATGAGAGACATTGGTCTGTAGTTTTCTTTTTTGTTGTGTCATTTCCTGACTTTGGTATCAGAGTGGTACTGGCTTTGTAGAATGGGTTAGGGAGGATTCCCTCCTTGCTGATATTATGGAAGAGTTTCAGTAGGATAGGTGCTAATTCTTTTTAGGTCTGGTAGAATTCAGCTGTGAATCTATCTGGTCCTGGGTTTTTCTGGTTGTCACATGGAGATTTTTTATTACTGTTTCAGTCTCACTACTTGTTATTGGTCTGTTTAAGATTTCTATTTCTTCCTGATTCAAGCTTCAGAGGGTGTGTGTTTCCAAAAATTTATCCATTTCCTCTAGGTTTTCTAGTTTGTCTATGTAGAGGTTTTCATAGTAGTCTCAGATGATATTTTGTGTTTCTGTGGTATCACTTGTAATGTCCCCTTTTTCATTTCTGATTGAGCTTATTTGAATCTTTTCTCTGTTATTCCTGGTTAATCTAGCTAGTGGTTTATCAATTTTGTTTATCTTTTCAAAGAACCAACTTTTCATTTCGTTGATCCTTTGTACCATTCTTTTTCTTTCAATTTGATTTATTCTGCACTAATCTTTGTTATTTCTGTTCTTCTGCTAGCTTTGGGTTTGGTTTATCCTTCTTTTTTTAGTTCCTTGAAGTGTAACGTTAGGTTGTTAATTTGCGATCTTTCAGTCTTTTTGATGTAGGCATTTAGTACTATGAAATTCTCTCTTAGTACTTCTTTGACTGTACCCCAGAAATTTTGGTAGCTTGTGTTGCTTTTGTCATTCAATTCCAAAAATATTTTTTTTTCCATCTTGATTTAGTCATTAATCCAAGGATCATTTTTCAGCAGGTTGTTTAATTTCCATGTATTTGTGTAGTTTTGAGAGTTCCTCTTGGAATTGATTTCTAGTTTTATTCCACTGTGATCAGAAGGCTTTATAGTATCTGACTTCAAATTACACTATAAGGTTATATTAACCACAACAGCATGATACTGGTATAATGGTAGACAAACAGGTCAGTGGAACAGAATAGACAACACAGAAATAAAACCATACATCTACTACCAGCTGCTTTTTGACAAAGCAGACAAAAACATACACTGGGGAATGGACTCATTATTCAATAAATAGTCCTGGGAAATTGGATCCCTATCTCTCACCATATACAAAAAATTAACTCAAGATGGATTAAAGAATTAAATGTAAGACTTGAAACCATAAAAATTCTAGAAGAAAACTTAAGAAAAACTCTTCTGCACATTGACCTAGGCAAAGAATTTATGACTAAGACCCTAAAAGCAAATACAGCAACAACAAAAATAAATAAATGAGACTTAATTAAACCCAAAAGTTTCCACACATGAAAGGAAATAATCAACAGAGTAAATAAACAACTTACAGAATGGGAGAAAATATTCACAAACTATACAACTGACAAAGGGCTAATATCTGGAATCTACAATGAACTCAAACAAATCAGCAAGAAAACAACAAATAACCCCATCAAAAAGTGGGCAAAAGACACAAATAGATTTTTGCAAAAGAAGATACACAAATGGCCAAAAAATATATGAAAAAATGCTCAACATCACTAACCATCAGGAAAATGCAAATTAAAACCACAATGAAATACCACCTCACCCTTGTCAGAATGACCATTGTTAATTAGTCAAAAAACAGTAGATGTTGACACTGATGTGGTGAGAAGGGAATGATTATACACTGTTGGTAGGAATGTAAATTAGTACAACCTCTATGGAAAACAGTATGGTGATTCTTCAAAGACTACAAGTAGATCTACCATTTGATCCAGCAATCCCACTGTTGGGTATCTACACAAAGAGAGAGATGTCATTATATCAAAAAGATACCCACATCTGAATGTTTATCAGCACAATTCAGAATTGCAAAGATATGGAATCCACCTAAGTGCCCATCAACTAACGAGTGGATAAAGATAATGTGATATATATATATAATGGAGTACTACTCAGCCATAAAAAGGAACGAAATAATGTCTTTTGCAGCAACTTGGATGGAACCTGCGACTATTATCCTAAGTGAAGTATATCAGGAATGGAGAAACAAATACCATGTATTCTCACTTACATGTGGGAGCTAAACAATGTGTATATATGGTTATAAAGTGGTATAATGAACATTGGAAACTAAGAAAAGAGGAAGGTGGGAGGGAGGTGAGGGATCAAAAATTACCTCTTGGGTACAATGTATACTATTCTGGTGATATGTACACTAATAGCCCTGACTTCATTATACAATTCATCTATGTGAAAAACCAATTGCATTCCCTAAATCTACTGGAATAATAATAATAAAAGTCTTTTTAAATGTTACATACTTTATTTTATATCACCATATCCAGTGGCAGAGAAATAACAATAATAAAATGTAAATTTGCCTCTAAGTTGACATATGACCTCTTCCTCTTGCCAATAATTATTATAATGAAGTAACAAAATTGAGCTCTTGGTCACAAAGGCTGGTTGAATTTGCTATTATGCTGAAAAGAAACAGCCACCCTAAAGCTATTTAATAATGGAAAACAAAAAGCAGTGCAGTTTAAAGTACTCTACTAAGCCTATTCTGTAATTACAATATCTTGCAATGTCAATACAGACCATTATCTGCAATAATCAGAGTTTAAAAAAATATAGTTAGGTTTTGAGCTAATCACAAAGTATGCTTTATTGTCTTCCAAGACAATGCTTTAGTAATGCTTTAGTAATGCTTTAGTGTCTGACTCTCCCACTAATAAGTATGTCGAGTAGGTGCGGCTGATATCATGTCCCCTGAAGGCTGCCATTGAAGGCCAGCCCTAAGACGTACTGATTAATGTCATGCAAATAGAAAGAATATGAAGCCAAAACATGATTTACTGTTACAAACTCATAACCATTCTTCGTTGCTCATAAGCTTGCTCATGATCATAATTCAGCTCATAGGTGCTTAATTGCTGAAGATGCATCTTCTAATATACATATACCCACACTTCAGAAGTATACTTTCATCTATGATGAGTTCCTTTTCCACTACCTTTGACGGGCAAATATGCACATGTTCACATTTAGCAAATATACTTAATGGCTGTGGGAGAAAAATCGAAAAGGTAACAATTGCAATTGAACTACCTTGTATTATCTGTACCCACTCTTCTTCCTCACATGCCTTTAGGAGACCCAGTGAGGGAAACATGATTTCTACATGAAAGCATGATGTAAACTGTAGAGTCCCAAAATCATGCAGTTTATTTTAACTTATTTTCTTCAGTTCCCTTATGGTTCACAATGAGCAGCAGATTCAGTAGAAGTAAACTGTGCACATATTTCCCATTGTGAATGTCATCACAATAAAATGTCTGCTAAAACAGAGGGCAATAATGGTAGTCGATAGGGTAATCAGGTGGGACAGTCCATTCTGGAGGCAAAAAGAGTGAACAAGAACACAGGGAGCCTCTTTTTGTTTCCTTTGCCTCCATAATGGACAGAAAGTTTGTAGGGCCATCTCCAGAAAATGTTGTGAAGGAAAGTCACTTTGTCTTCTGTACTTTTCTGTGTCCTTTTTCTGTACCCTTCTTTCTAATTTTTATGTTTTTTTTCCTAAGTATTGTTATTCAAATTTCCCTTCATCTTGGTAAGAGGTGGTCCAGCCCAAGAAGCCTCCTTGTTCCTGCAGACCTAAGATTTCCCTCCCTCACTGACAGGCATCCAGAAGCTTGGCCAGTGAACACTCATTGAGCCCACCCACCAGTGTCAGCAGTGACCAGCAGAAGCACCAGCAGCACCAGATGAGCCTAGCTGAGCAAAATAACAATTAAAAGCATTAAAAATTAAATGGCCATTGGAACCATGTCTCACTAAAGTAGGCCAGGACCTATATGCTAAAGCTAACAGTGTGACTACTTGCTAAAATAAAAGATTTAAATAGGACCCATGGTCCCTAATTTAACAGACAAAAGGCCCATGGTACAATAAGGAAAAAAAACCCTTCCTGTCATACAAAAATCAAGAAAACCACAAACTGAATGGGAAAGGAAAATCAGCTGACACAAATATTGAGATGAAGCAGGTGGTTAAATTATCTAACAAGGGTTTTAAACAGCTACTGTAACCTGTTTCAACAATTGATCACAAATGCTCTTGGAACAAATAAAAAATAGAAACTTCCAGCAAAGAAATAGGAATTATAAAAAAGAACCAAATGGAAAGTATAGAACTAAAACATATCACAATAGGAATTTAAAAAAAAACCGCCATGGTAGATGGACTCAAAAGAAGAGCAGGGGTGACAGAAGATAGAATCAGTGAACACCAGTACAGATCAATCGAATTCACCCAATCTCAACAGCAGAGAGAAAGCAGAATATTTAAAAATTGAATGAAGGATTCAGGGGCCTGTAGGACAATCACAAAAGACACAAATTTATATACTCAAACTCTTAGAAAGCAAGGAGAAAAAGAGTGGGGCTGAAAGAATAGTCAAGGAAATAATCATTCACCACTTCCCAAATTTGGTGAAATACACACATCTACAGACTCAAGAAGGTATGACAGGAAAACCTGGGTGGGAAATAATCAAGAACCTTGAGCATAAGGAAAGAAGGAACAAGGGAAAGAGCAGAAATATGTGTATATATAATCCTTTTACTTATGAGTTCTATAAATAATATTTGATGATTGAAACAGATGTAAAAATGAAGTTGATACTCAAAACAATGCTATCTAAAAATGGGGAAGCTAAAGGAAGCTGAATGGGAGTGAGGTTCCTATACTTAAGGGGGTAAAATACTGGTACCAGTAGACTGTAATAAGTCAAATAATGTATATTGAAATACCCAGAGCAGCTACTATAAAACTATACAAAGAGATATAATCAAAACATTATAGAGAAATTATTTGCAAACATGTATCTGATAAGGGATTAATATCCAGAATATAGAGAGAACACCTACAACTTAACAACCACAACAAAATCCAATTAAAAAAATGGGTAAAGGACTTTGAATAGACATTACTCCAAAGAATATATACATAAAGGCCAATAGCACACGAAAAGACGCTCAATATCACTAAATATTAGGGAAAGGGAAATCAAAATCACAATGAATTACTACTTCATACCCATGTAGGTTGGCTGTTATTTAGAAAATGACAACAGAAAATTACAAGTATTAGGAATGATGTGGAGATACCGGAATGCTTTGGCACTGCTAGTGAGAATGTAAAATGGTGCAGCCACTGTGGACAACAATATGATGATTCCTCAAAAAATTAAACATAGAATTATCATATGATCCAGCAATTCCACTTCTGAGTATATAACCAAAAGGATTGAAAGCATGGACTCAAGCAGATACATGCATACTAATGTTCACAGTAGCATCAATTCACAATAGCCAAAAGGTAGAAACAACCTATGTGTCCATGAACAGATGAATGGATAAACAAAATGTGGTACATCCATACAAAGGAATATTATCTAGCCCTATGAAATTCTTACACATGCTACAACATGAATGAACAATGAAGACATTATACTAATTGAAATAAACCAAACACACAAAAAGACAAATATTGTATGTTTCCATTTATATGAGGTTCCTAGAATAGGCAAATTCATAGAGATAAAATGTAGAATAGTGGGTTACCAGGGGCTGGGAGAAGAGGGAAATGTTATTGCTTATTGCATACAGAGTTTCATTTTGGGATGATGAAAAAGATCTGGAGATGGATAGTGATGATATTTGAACAATAATGTGAATATACTTAATGGCAGTAAATTTCACACTTAAAAATGGTTAAAATGGTAAATTTTATGTTATGTATATTTTATCATAATTAAAAAAACACTATAAATAAATCAAGAGAGACTCCTAAAAACTATTGAAGTAACCCAAATGAAGGTAGGAAAAGAGAAACAGAAGAACAAGAACCAGAGAAAATAAATGGAAAACAAGTAATGAAATGGTCAACTTATATGCTGACATTTCAATAATTATCTTAAATATAAAGGGACTAAATACACCAAATAAAAGATAGAGATTGACAGAGCAAATAAAAACATGACCCAACAGTACAACACTGTTTACAAGAAACTCACTTCAAATTCAATAGAAAATGCCATGCAAACATTAACTTAAAAAAATAGGTGTGGCTATACTAACATTAGATATAGTAGACTTCACATCAAGGAAAATTATCAGAGCAAAGGAGGGATGTAACCTAATGATACGAGGATCTGCTAGGAAGATATAACACTCCTAATCCTAAATGTGAATACATGAAATAAAGCCTCAAAATAGGTGTAGAAACAATTAGAGCTGCAAGGAGAAATTGATCTAATAATCATAGCTGGGGACTCCACAACCTTCTCTGAGAAACTCATAAAATTACTAGCCAGAATATCAGCAAGGATATAAGGATATAGAAGATATGAACAATATAAAAAAATAACACAATCTAACTGATATATGCAATGTCACCGCACTCACCAACTGCAGAGCCCATAAGTGATTTCAGCAATCTTGCAGGATATAAGATCAACACACAAAGATCAATCACATTTCTATGTGCTAACAATGAACATGTAAAAACAAAAACACAGTATCATTTAAAATTGCTGCAAAGAAAATGAAGTATTTAGGTAAAAAACATTATGTCCAAAACCTGTATGTTGAAAATTACAAAATACTGATGAAGAAATCAAAGAAGATTGAAATAGATGGAAAGACATAGTGCATTCATGGATTACAAGACTCAACATAGTAAAGATGTCAATTCTTCCCAAACTGATCGATAGGCTTAATGCAATTCCTATGCAATGCCTATTTCTTGGCAAGGTCATAGGTAGACATAGAAGAGCTTTTAAAAAAATTTATATGGAAAGAAACAGACCCTAGAATAGCTAAAATAATCTTGACAATGAAGAATAAAAATGGAGAAATCAAACTACTCATGTTAAGTCTTAAAATATAGCTCTAGTAATCAAGACAGTGTGGTGTTGGTGGAGGAATAGACATTTAATTCTTTTTTTTTTATTTTATTTTATTTTATTTTTTTTATTTTTATTTTTTTTTATTTATTTTTTTAATTTCAGAATATCATGGGGGTACAACATTTTGGCCATACACATTGCCCCTGTTCTGCCCGTGTCAGAGCCACAATCGTGGTCATCTCCCAAACTGTGCTCCCCACATCCATTCAGTGAGAGTTTTTCCCATCCCTTCCACCCCCCTCCCGCCCGCCCGCCCCCTGATGAATGTTATTGCCCTGTGTGATGTAAGTGTTCATCAGTTAGTACCAGTTTGATGGTGAGTACCAGTGGTGCTTGTTTATCCAATCCTGCGACACTTCGCTTCGAAGAATGGGTTCTAGCTCCAACCAGGATAATACCAGATGTGTTAATTCACTATTGTTCCTTATTGCTGAGTAATACTCCATGGTATACATATACCACATTTTATTGATCCACTCGTGTATTGATGGGCACCTGGGTTGTTTCCACAACTTTGCAATTGTGAATTGTGCTGCTATGAACATTCGAGAGCAGATGTCTTTATTATAAAATGTCTTTTTTTCTTTTGGATAAATACCCAGTAGTGGGATTGCTGGGTCAAATGGTAATTCTACTTTTAATTCTTTGAGATATCTCCATATTCTTTTCCATAGAGGTTGTACTAATTTGCAGTCCCACCAGCAGTGTATGAGTGTTCCTACCTGTCCACATCCCCGCCAACATTTGTTATTTGGGGATTTTTTGATATGAGCCAATCTCACTGGAGTTAAGTGATATCTCATTGTGGTTTTGATTTGCATTTCCCTGATGATTAGAGAAGTTGAGCACTTTTTTATATGTTTGCTGGCCTCATTCTGTCTTCTTTGGAAAAGTTTTTGTTCTTGTCCTTTGCCCATTTTTTAATAGGGTTGTTTGATTTTTTCTTGTTGATTTTCCTAAGTTCTGTATAGATTCTGGTTATAAGCCCTTTATCAGAGGTGTAGCATGCAAATATTTTCTCCCATTCTGTAGGTTGTCTGTTCACTCTAGTGATAGTTTCCTTGGCTGTGCAGAAGCTTTTCAATTTGATCAGGTCCCATGTATTTATTTTTGTTGCTGCTGTGATTGCTTTGGGGTCTTCTTCATAAATTCTTTGCCTAGGCCAATGTCCATAAGAGTTTTTCCAACATTTTCTTCGAGAATTCTTATGGTTTCATGTCTTAGGTTTAGATCTGTTATCCATTGTGAATTGATTTTTGTGAGAGGTGAGAGGTGTGGGTCCACTTTCAGTCTTCTACATATGGCCATCCAATTTTCCCAGCACCATTTGTTGAATAGGGAATCTTTTCCCCAGTGTACGTTTTTCTGGAATTTGTCAAAGATCAGGTGACTGTATGAGGTTGGTTTTATATTTGGGTTCTCAGTCCTGTTCCATTGGTCTACATGTCTGTTCTTGTGCCAATACCATGCAGTTTTGGTTACTATAGCCTTGTAGTATAGTTTGAAGTCTGGTAGACAGATGCCTCCCAATTTGTTCTTTTTGCTTAAGATTGCTTTGGCTAGACGGGGTCTTCTCTGGTTCCACACGAAGCGTAGAATTATTTTTTCTAGATCGGCAAAAAATGATGTTGGTATTTTGATAGGGATTGCATTGATTCTGTAAATTAATTTAGGTAACAAAGCCATTTTTACTATGTTGACTCTGCCTATCCAAGAGCATGGTAAGGTTTTCCATCTATTTACATCCTCTGCAATTTCCTTTCTCAGTGTTTCATAATTCTCTCTATATAAGTCTTTGATCTCCTTAGTTAGATATATTCCTAAATATTTAATTTTCTTTGTTGCTATTGCAAAAGGTATAGCATCTTTAATTTGTTTCTCGGCTTGATTGTTATTAGCATATATGAAGGCTATGGATTTGTGTGTATTAATTTTGTATCCTGAGACTTTGCTGAATTCATTTATCAATTCCAGTAATCTCTTGGTTGAATCCTTGGGGTTTTCTATGTATAATATCATATCGTCTGCGAATAGTGAAAGTTTGACCTCTTCTGCCCCCATCTGGACGCCCCTGATTCCTCTGTCTTGTCTAATTGCTGTGGCCAGGACTTCCAGCACTATGTTGAAAAGAAGTGGAGATAGTGGACACCCTTGTCTGGTGCCAGTTTTAAGGGGGAATGCCTTCAATTTTTCCCCAGAATAGACATTTAATTCTATGGGAAAAAAACCCCAAAGCCAGAAACTGATCCACAAAAATATGCTCAACTGGCTTTTGACAATGGTGCAAAAACATTTCAATGGAGCAAGGGATAGTCTTTCAACAGTGTTGAAGCAATTGGACATCTATAGGCAAAAAAATGAACTTGAACTTAAATCTCACATCTTACACAAAAGTTAACTCACAATGGATCATGAAATCAAATATGAAATGCAAAACTATAACATTTTCAGAAAAAAAGAAAAAATCTTTAGGATCTAGGACTAAACAAAGAGTTTTTAGACTTGACACAAAAAGCACACTATTGAAAAATTGATAAATCGACTTCATCAAAATTAAAAACTGTTGCACTGTGAATATCCATGTGAAGAGGATAAAAAGGTATAGACTTGGAGAAATTATTTGCAAATTACACGTCTGACAGAGGAACAGTATCTAGAATGTATAAAGAACTTTCAAACACAACAGATAAAGAACAAAAATATTAGAAAATGTGCCAAAGACTTGAATAGACATTTCACTTAAGAGCATATGCAGATGGCAAATAAATACATAAAAAGATGTTCAACATCATTGACCATCCAAGAAATGCAAATTAAAATCACAATGTCACCACACACCTATCGGAATGGCTAAAATAAATAATAGTGACAACACCAAATACCGATGAGGATGCAGAAAGACTGGATCTCTTGCACACTGATGGTATGTTTTCCAGCTACCCTGGAAAACAGTTTGGCAGTTTCTTATAAAACTCAACATGCCACTACCATATGACTGAACAATCTTAGACATTTATCCAGCAAAATGAAGACTTACATTCACACAAAAAACCTGTACAGAAATATTTATAGCAGCTTTATTCTTAATAGCCAAAACTTGAAAAAAGCCCAGATGTCCTTCAAGAGGTAAAGGGTTAAACATACATACCATGGGATATTACTCTGCAACAAAAATGAATGGACAATTGATTCAATAATTTGGATAAATCTCTAAGGAATTATGCTAGTTAAAAAAAGTCAACCCTAAAAACATTACATATTATTTATAAAGGAGTCCATTTACATGCCATCTTTGAAATGACAAAATTATTGAGACAGAGAATAGATTAGTGCTTGCCAGGGTGTAGGGATGGGAAAACAGGGTAAAGGGGGGGATTATACTGGAGGGAGGTGAGCATGCTTATAAAAGGGCCTCACAAGGATCCTGGTGGTGATGGAATGGTTCTGTATCTTGACTGTACTGATGGATACATAAACCTACTTGTGATAAAATTGCATAGAACTAAACACATACACACACACACACACACAAATGAGTACTAAGAAAACTATGGAAATCTGAATAAGATTGGTGGATTTTATCAGCGTCAATGTCCTGGTTGTAATATTATTCTACAGTCTTTTGGAGAAAGACCATTGGAGGAAACTGAGTCAAGTGTGCATGGTTTCTCTCTATATTAATAATTTTCAATGACTTTTTATAATAGCATCTGATGTTTACAATGATCTCACTAAGATTTTCAATTAAACAATAATAAGCTTAGCTTTTAAAATGTAAGGTTCAATGAAAATTATAATATTAATGAAAGATAAAACAATAGAGCAATTTATATTTCCAATATAGTATGTACTATACTTATCCTAAAGTCACTTTATGTCTGTGATTTGAATTTCAATTTCTTTCTTGGATAATAATTTTTTATTGTGATAAAATATATATAAAATTTGCTATTCTAATTATTTTTTCAGTATACAATCCACTGTCATTAAGTACATTTACAATGTTGTACAACCATCACCACAATCCATTTCCAGAACTTTTTCATCATCCCAAACTAAAACTTTGTACCCATTAAACCATAATTCCACATTCTCCCCTCCTCTAGTCTCTGGTAACCACTATTCTACTTTTTGTCTCTATGAATTTGACTATTCTAGGAAACTCCTATAAGTAGAAACACAATATTCGTCCTCTTGTGACTGGTTTATTTCACTTAGAATAATGTCTTCGAGGTTCATCCACATTTTAGCATGTGTCAGAATTTCATTCCTTTTGAAGGCTAGATAATGTTGCTTTGTATGGATATACCGTATTTTGTTCATCTATTCATCTTTTCACGGATGCATGGGTTGGTTCCACCTTTTGGCTGTTGTGAATTAATGCTGCTATGAGCATTAGTATACAAGTATCCGTTTGAGTCCCTGCTTTCATGTTTTTGGGGTATATATCTAGAGCACAATTGTTGGATCATATGGTAATTCTATGTGTAACTTTTTGAAGAACTGCCATACTGTTTTCCAAAGTGGCTGTACCATCTAAATTCCCACCAAAAACACATAAGAGTTCCAATTTCTCCACATTTTTGCCAATACTTATTATATATTTTTTTAATGTGTGTATCTACATATCTATACACATGTATATATAAAACAATCAGACTAATGGGTGTGAAGTGGTATCTCATTGTGGTTTTCTAAATATGCATTTCCCTAACGTGGGTAATAAATTTTTAAAAAAAAATTTAAGTGTGAAAAGAACATAACTTGCACCACCCTTTATGACCAGAAAAATAAATTATTTTGAATCTTATGGAATAAATGTCCATATATTAGTTAGACTCAAGGAAGATAACCTCATAAAATATATATGGCAAATTAAAAGCATCTACTCTTGTTGTAGTTGTTATCATTAACACATACTATTTGTTATGAATCTACTTAAAAAGTTCCAGTTTCCTCAATGCCTTGATCTCAGCTATCACAGGAACGTTTCAAGTTTCCCTGTAGAATTAACTAAACTCAGTTTGCTAAAGTCCCAGGAGTATTTTCATTTCAAAGTGTTATTGGTCAAAATAAATGCACCTTCGATGTTTCCTTATATAAATTACACAACACTTGGATGAGAAGAGCACTGAGTCTAGTTCAGGTCTGTGTTCCTCTTCTTTACAGTCATGTCATTGTAAACAAGTCACTTAACCCTTTATAAGACTCAGCTGTCTTAGGTGAAGAAGGCATGAACTCAGGAAATAGAGCCTGAGTAAAGTCCTAGCTCCTTTGCTCAGTCAAACTCTGAGAGTCTCAGGGTCCTTATTGCAAAATGTGGAAGTAATCCACTCACTCTACCTTACACTCAGCTGCTTGTAGGAATCAAATAAGTTACTGCAGTGAGGCAAGGGGTGGAGACAGACTGGTAGGGACGACTGAAAAATTCTGGGCACCAGGTGATGATGGTTTATAGTAGGCTGGTAGCAGAGCAGGTGGGAAGGAATGGTAAGACTCTACACATATTTTCAAGGCAAAGCCAATAGGATTTGCTCTTTTATTGAAGGTTGGACATGAAAGAGAGGAGCTGAGAAAGACCCCAAGGTTTTTAGCCTTAGAGAGGAGATAAATGGAGCTCCATTTACTTTGATGTAGAAGATGGAGGTTGGAAAAGTTTCTGGTGTTAGGGAAGTTCAAGTGTTAGGTTTGGACATGGTATGTGTATAAAACGTCTACTAGATATCCCAGTGAGGATGATGAGTAAGCAGGCCAGATTTGTGTTTTAGAAACATCCCTGGTGAGGAGTGAGGATAGAGAGAGAGACCAGATGGAAGCCATTGGTATGGTCTGAGCAAGAATCAGGTGGGGCCTGAAATAATGCTGTGGCCATGGGGAATGAATGACAAAGACATCTAAGGGAACTCAACAGAACCTGATAATTAATCAGAGGTGAGATGTAAGAGATACAGGGACCGCATGAATGACCTCAGGACACCCGGCTTCGGACACTAGAAAACAGTCGAACAGACTATGGGAAAAGAAGCAAATGTGGGTAGGGAAAGACAAGTGACACTATCTAGCTTAATTTAATCCAAGATTTAAACAAAAATAACCTCATTTAAATAAGAATATGATTACTTCCTGCCCTCCCAAAATGTTTTCCTCAAAAAAGAATAATTCAAATTCTTTTGCAAATAATTGAAAAAGGATACTACTGTTCATTCAGGTTTCACATTTACTTGTTTGCTTGCTTTGGTGGTGGGGTGTATGGAAGTAGGGGAGGAGATACAGCTCGAGAACCACACACGCATTTTCCTGTTCTTGTAACTTCACTGAGCTCTGCTTCTCAACATACCACAATTTTAAGGCTTAAATTTGCATGAGCATGAGTATATGTACTCATATATATGTGTATACATATTTACCACCATGATTTGGAGAGGGGATGGGAATTATTCATGCTTTGAAGTCCTCCATAGTTATCATTTTCTGTCTAGAATGAAAAGAACTCACTTTTGATTCAAAAATACAGTATCTGTATCTATATATCCATATGTATGTCACTAGTCTGACAAGGCCAATATAAATAATTCCTTAAAATTAATGTTAAATAGTGTTTTCTGCAACCCAAATGCACATAGCCTCTTTTATTGTTAAAGACAGAAAGTATTTTTAGGATGGGAATTGTTGAGATGAAAAACCCACTCAGCAGTTGAGAATAAATGCTTTCAGGGAATGATTCAAAGTTATTTTCTAAAATAAATTTTATTATCAAAATGTCAAATTTGCTCATAAACCTAGCTTCCAGTGTTCTCAGAGTACAAATGCCACAGAAAAAATAATTATAAAATATGGTCATGATGTGCCTCTCAGTAGTAAAATCTTGATTCCCCAGTATTAACCTAACTTACTTATATTCCTTTCCCAAGCCCACTTCTGAGTGTATATTTGAAAAAATTACAAACTTGTGTCTTGTCCTGTTTGCATAGACTAGTGACTAGGCAACCAGGGTACAGAAGCTCCTAGATCTTGTTTTCCAAAGGTTTTTTATTGTGGTACTTGAGATAAAGAAGATCAGATGGGAGACAATCATTATGATAACGAGATTTTTTTTCTTTCCAAAGAGTTTCAGATTTTGCGCTGGCAATTGTCTGAAATACTCAATTAACATCATCATGTAACAGAGGCAAAGACAGCCCATTAGAAAGTTGATCCGATGGTAGACAAACTTTACCCCAGACACAAACATCTTGATGTTCCTTTAAAAGTACAGGAAGGCCAAAAACTGCATTTATGGAAAATGGGCCCTAAACAGAAGTTATTGTGTTAATGTTGACAGCTGTCACTGAACTTGACAGGATATGGTCACCTCCAATTTGAAATAATTTCTCTGTTCAGGATAACTGCATAAATGCCAATGTTCATCTCTTTTCATTTCTCTGAATCTCATGACTTAAGAGTCACATGTCTTGTACACAGGCAAGTTTCTAAATATATCACCATTTAGTCTCGGATGTGCATCTATACGTGCACGTTTCCTATACATACCACTTGAATTCTTAATAAGTTTTCTAAGGAGAGAAATAGTGGGATTCCTTCATATCTAATTTCCGTTCTTTCAAAGCCGATCAACACTATTGAGTCTACCCATCAAATTAAAATAAAATAGCATGATTCAACATAGAAAAATGTCAACTGCTGAACATAAGGGTGCTGAAATAACCAATCATAGCCTGGCAAACACCCAAGGCATCCCCCATAGCAACAGAGCTGATGGCATAGCAACCACAGCTGCTTCACCACAGAAACATTAGAAGAAATATTCTTGGAAAAAAGCATAATCCATGTTAAAGTCAGATATGACATTTTTTCAACAAAAGAAACTGTGAGCGTGGATGTGTTAAATGATACTATTCCTTAGCACCTGTAAATGCTCTGGTGCAGGCTGAAAGACGCTTTGATTACAACACTCAAGACCAAGTGCTTTGAAGCTAAAACTTTCTAGGTTGTTCTCATTCACACTGTCAGGGTCTTACAACGTTAGAGAACACTCTTTTCTTTAATTATTTATTTTGCTAAGCTAAGAGGTTTTTCACAATTTTTGGAAAGGATTTGAGAGAAAATTTATGAATCCACTTCATTAACAATTAAGGAATATTTAGATTAAAATAAAATATATTGATTAAAATAAATATTTTAAAATTCTACTAAAATAAAAAATCTGTAGACTTAGATTTTGCCAGCCTATGAGCTGAACACTTGCATGTATGCTGGGCATATCTCATGTCAGATTTTGATCATCGGACCTTTCCGGAGAGGGAGGAGAGTCTGATTTCTCTTGTGAGTCAAAGGCCAAGGTGAACACCCATAATAGGGTCTCAGTCTTGGAAGGAACAACTTCCGTGAACACCGGCTCATCCTTGAGTTTTGGTGATGATGTCATCCTGAGGGATCCAGAGAGCCTGAGGGTGGAAGAACATCAGCTGGAAGAGCCAAAAGTAGAAGGAGCCTAATATTTGGAGGCATTACACCACCACATTAGCTTGACCTGTGTATAATTCACGCTTTTCAGTGGAGCCTCAAACTCAGAATTTTGCTAGATATATAGACTTTCTTTAATAATCTATGCTGGTTTCTCTAGAAGCCCATATGATTACAATGAGTCAAGGGTAGACTACTGAACTTGTCACTGAAGGCAGAGAAGTGAGTCAAGTTCTTTGTGAGCAGTAAAGGTGATGTGGCCATAGAATGAAGCCTCTCTCCTCAGGGCCATTAAGCATATGCTTGATTAAGCATAGGAAGTGGGATGATGTTCAACCATTGCAGACATTTAGTATTTTAGTCAACTTATTTTCCATGTTTTCTATTTAAAAATTAATAAACCTGAGCTCTACATATTGAAATTCAAAGCAGGAGTACCTCAAGTTTTGGACTTTGCTACTTACTTGTGAAGCATGACACTGCAGCCTAGCATAACCACAGCCTACAAAGTCTCAGTCAAGAGAAGAGAAAGAAATGTCTGTATCCATCCAGCCAGACCTTGAGCCAGGGAAACTTTCTGGCGAAAAACAAGACAATGAAGTAAACAAACCTGGTGGAAGCTCTATATATGTAATGGCTGCTGAGAATTCTTTCCCTAAAAAAGAAGCAATTTCAAATATGTGGTCCTTTCCCTCCTTTGCCCAATTACTGTACTGACTGGATCCTTTCTCCCATGGTTTCTGCCTGGCTCCCAGGATAGCTCCAGTTCCTTTACCCGCAGAGGAACAACTTGTACCAGCACTGTGTAAATCCCACTTTATTTTCTGCACTCCTACCTCTACCTGTCCTCCCTCTCCCCAACCTCTCATGCTGAAAGTTAGAAATAAGTTATTCGTTTAAACCCAGGATTAACCCAACCTCCACCCTCATGTCCAGTTTTCTTTGGGTCAACTGGATACATGATCCAGTGCTTCCAAGGCATAAATCCTGGGTGAATTAGTATGCCCCAAACACAGCACTCTTAATTACCTTAATCCTAACCACACCCTATCTCAGCCCAGAGGCCAGCCTTTCCTCCAAGAAGGGGCTTCCTGTCTGTGCACAGAATTCTAGTCCTTGTATCGAGGGCTAACACCTGCCCTGAGCTACCCTGAACACACTGTTCAATTTCACCAGTCCCTTTATCTAGGTCAGAAGCTTGTACTACCTGACTTCCCTTTCTTACTACATGTTCTAAATCAACACTGACTCTAACCATCATTTCTAAATGAACGATCCCCAAATCTGTCTCAAGTGTTCCAGCCCTTCATTTCCAGCTATTTATTATACATACCTCTTAACTAGTTGTGTAGCACCTCCACACATCTAAAACCAAGTTTATCTCTATTCCAGACTAGCAGCCATTCATGAGATGCACATTTTTAATGGACCAACACATTCACGTTATATAAGTTCAAAGGCCCAGCGCTAACTCTTACTCCTCAGTCTCCCTTATCTGCCCCATTCCAGGAACCCTCATTTGGATCCTTATTACAATCTGCAACACTGCAGCAGTCGGTCTCCTTTCCCTCCTTCTCACCCCTGCTCCACCTTCAGTCTACACATCACTGATGTTAATACTCCTGACGCATAGCGCTGGTCCTGCTCTGGATCATATCATGCCAACTTGGCCATGTCCAGGAACTACTTTTCCCAGAATCCCCCCTTCCACCATTGTTCTGAGTTAGTTTGGCCAAAAGAGGAACTTGTGTGAGATGTGGAAGGTGGAATGGAGCAGATGCCAATATTCTTGGAAGGTTATCATGGTAAGTCCTGGTGAAAGAAAGATGCAGAAGTGCCTGGCAGGGTCCAGCTTGACCTTGTTGTCATGCACTATGTGCCTGCCCAGCTTATCTTCCTGCCTGTTGGTCTCAACATCAGCCCCAGGCTCACAGCTGGATGCAGACCCTCAGTGACAGGTGCTACCGTGGGCAGCAGCGTCCACAGGAGTGGCATCATCTCTCCACAAGCTCCTTCTTAATGGTTGCATGTCAGTGGCACAGTGTGCTCGGCTCCCTGTGTTTCCCTGTAGGCATTGCCCTAAGATGGTCAACGTAGTGACTGTTTCTCTGATACTCTAACATGCCCCTAGCAAATCTTCCCTTGCCCACCGTCTCCCACAACTGTGCAGGGTCTAATCCCCATATGAAATACTTTATTCTCACAATACTTGGAGTGACTGTTTTCAGGATGAAAACTTGGCTAATGCACGTGTCTTACCTTTGTTTGAACATGCGTGTGCACACACACACACATACACACTTCCTTGGCTAGCTACTGCCTACAAGTTTGGTTCCAACTCTTTAGTTAGAGATTCTAGTTCTTTTATTTTTAACTTTCCAGACATATCTCCTTACCACTTCCATTCAAATCCTAGTTCATTCCTATCCCACTGAAATCCTATTCTTCCTATTCAAATCTGCACCACTTCCATTCAAATCCTCATTGAATCCCACTGAAGTATTATCTACTTCTGAAATTCAGATTATACCACTATGGAGTCTTGTTCTCTCTTCCTTACCTATACCTATATAAATCCTATGGGTCCTGGAAAACCTAGTCCCCATACACCTTCTGCATAAAGTCGTTTATTATTCATATATGTGGAGAGAGAGAGAAAGGGAGAGAGGGGGTCTTGCTATGTTGCCTGGGCTGATCTTGAACTCCTGGGCTCAAGGAATCCTCCTACCTCAGCCTCCTGAGTAGCCGGGTTTATAAGTGCGTGCCACTACACTTGGCTCTATATTTTTTGATCTCTGTCTACCTTGATTCTAAAACATGTTTTAGAGCACATCATAGTCTGTTTTATGATTTTTTTTACTTACTTTTCTTAGTTTCTAGCAGGAATAATCTTAACGTCAGAAGATAAATCTTATTTATCTTTGTGTGTTCCATAGTATCTAGATGATGCCTCAGAAATATTAATAGAATTAGGTATTTATTAAGTGACTGTTTAGTAAATGGTCAAATAAATATTTTTTCATGTCCATTTCCTTGACAAATTAGTTAATGACATTTACCACAGTTTAGAAGGTATTACTTTATACCAACTATCTATAAAGGAAATACTTTTTATAATCATATTTTATATTATGAAAAAATTCCAAGAATTTTTCCAAGAATCTTAAAATGTATAGAGCTTGATAAATCTCATGTAACTTAAATAATAAATAGTAAGTATACAGCAAAGAAAATGTATCTTCACATGACTTTTTTTCTCTTTTTTTAAAAAAATTTTTTGGATGTTTACCTGAAATGAAAGAATATTACTTTTTAGAGTATCTGTGAACATATGGTTGTAAGCTATTCAATATAGAAATGTCTAAACTAAAATATGAAAATGTCACTTACATGATGGTAGATTATGTTGAAATAGAACTTTATTCATAACATCCTTATCTATAATAAACTCACTCATTGCAAGGAAAATTTTGTGTGTACTATGAAAGTCACAGTATGCTAGAAACACGATTCCTATCTTAAAACTATAAAATATTTACATGTTAAGAGTGATTTGTGTAAAGGTAGCTCCTTTGCAGGACAACAAAGCATGGACTGAAATGCAACTCTGTCCTTTAAGCTTAAGATAAAGAAACAAGTTTTTTATTTATTAGATAAATATGTTATTTTTTTAACCTTCAAACTGATGGGGATTATGGGACATAAAAATGTCACCATGCGATAAGTGAAAGTTATCACTGTTCATTGGAATCATCTGAGAATGCGCTGCATTCTGTTAAATGACACCAGTGAGTGTAACAGCTGTCAAAAGTAATGGCTCTGATAATGCTCATAGGCAGAAATGCTCACTATTAAATAAAATAGAGCCTAAGTTAAAATTCCTCACTTACGATCATTTCCTTTTAACATTAAAATAATTGTGACTACTTTTGTTATTGTTGTTCTCATTGATTTAGTGCTTGAATACTAGGTACTGTGGTAAATGCTTTACATTAGTTATAGGAAGTATTATTATCATTCTATGAGAGATGAGGAAACTGAGGCATGGGGTAATTTATTCAAGGTCACATAGCTGGTATGACAGTATGTTAGCCTAGACTCTGATGTGGAGGCTGAAGTTTTAGCCTCTTAAAGCATCACGCTTACCCTATGTAGCTTTAGTGGCTTAGTAATTTTACCTTTAATAAAATGAAAAAGAAATGAAAGCTCTGTCTCCTCCTTTTAGCATATGAACCCTAGAATCAAAAACTCCAGGCATTTTGAATTCTTCCCCCCGGGGCCTCATGCCATGCACATCTAGCCATTAAATCTCACTTATTCTTCCCTAAAAAATCTTTCTTCATTTCCATTCCAAAGCCACCACCCTACATAAAGCCCTTATTTTATTCATTAAACAAATACTGACTGAGTGCCTTATGTGTTCAAAACAGTGCTTTGTATCAAAAAAGAAAAAAAAATGTTGGAAGATGAATTTTTGCCCTTAAGAATTTTCAAACGTCATTGGTGACAATGGTCAGATATTGTGTTATCTTTTACAAATTTATTAATCTTTATAATAATCCCATAAATGATGTAATATTATATTGATGTTGCATATCAAAAAGCTGAGGCTCAAATACCATAGGACCACGTACCAAGATGGCATACTCCCTCTGACGGGGTCGATCCAGAAGTTGCCTGAAAACACAGTCCATACCCCCTAAACTATTATACTGTCTTCCAAGTAACTGTCCAAATGGGACTGTGAATAATACGAAAAAACAAAAAACAAACAAACAAAAAAACTGCCAGGTGTTCAGAGATGGAAGAGGTAATTTCTAATTCCGCCACACACGGCTGTGTGCCTTGGGGAAGTTACTTGACCCCTCTGATCTTCAGTGTCCATATTTTCAAATTGGGCATAATAACACTAACTTTATCAGTTGTTTGGGGGGGAGGGAGAATCAACTATAATAGCCCTGGATACATGGTAGTCTTTACAAGTAAGTCTTCTATTCTGAGCTAAGCGATTTGGACTTCACTGATAGGCCATGGAAATTTTCAAACAACAGAGCAACACAGATCTTCCACCTGATCTCCCTCTCTAAACAATTATATGTGTATCAAAGATGATTTCTTAAATACAATTATCTTTTAAAGCTGCACTTCCCCATGTAGAATTAAAGGGCTTGTCTGGTTTCCCACTGCCCACAGAATGAAATTGAAGTGTTCTCATTTGGAATCATTCCCTCGCACTCTGGACACCGGTTTTTGGCTTCAGCTACTCTCACCTATTCAAGTCCCCTACAAAGTAGGGTGACCAAATCATCCCAGTTTTCCTGGGACTTTACTACTGGACTTCATTACTTTTAGCTCTGAGAGTCCTATGTCTGGAAAACCCCTCAGTCCCAGGCAAACCAGGAAAGTTGATCACCCACCCCAAGGATATTACACTTTCCCAATTTTCCACACATTTGACTTTTTCCCGATGTTGCCCTATCAGGAAGTGCACTCCTTGCAAGGCTTAATTCAAAGCCTATATCCTAAACACCTGTTGTAATTGGAGCAGATGGCAACTATGGGAGAATTATGATTGGGTTCGGTAGTCTGGAATCAGATGGTGAAGGTTTTTTAAAAAAGTATTTATTTAAAAATAAATATTAAATTAAAAGATTGCAAGACTAATACAAAGAATACACATATACCTTTTACCCAGAGTCACCTAGTATTAACATTTTACCACTTTGCCTTACTATTTGTGTTCTGTCTCTCACATAAGCATATTTTAGATGGTGAAGGTTTTAAAATTCTTAACATAGTATAGAGAGATGTTCAGAGATGGGAGAAATCACTTCAAACTGGGAAGAAATAATAAAGGACTGGCCTTCAGCAAAGAGCTACTGGGAAGTCAAATGTTCAGAGCTCTGCTTTTGGAAGATGGCAGTTGCAAGGGTGTCTAGTGAGGTCTAGAAAGAAGACCAGTCCAGAGACAAGAGGGACCATTCAGGAGGCAGCTCAGTAGCTGTAGTACCAAGGACTTCTAATGGACAGGAGATACTGACCAATTTGAGTAAAAATGAAATAATATTCGTGTAGTGGCTCAGGCTAGACAATAGTGCCTCAGATTTCCTTGACTATTTGACCTGACTTAATAAAATGATTTATGTCTAAGAGTTTTCACCTTTTTTTAAAAAACAGAGACCCATTTATCACATCCATCTTCTCACCTGGGTTATTCATAAATGAAGTGATAAAATTAAGGATCATAGAAAGAATTAGACTCCTGTTATTTCATATGATGAATTCATTTCTTGGCAGAGTTACACTGGATGAGTTAAGTAGTAACTGAAAATATGCTTCACTCCTGAAACTTTGGAATCCTGCTTTTAATTATCATTGAAATGTTGCCAGAGATGCATTTAAACAGTTTTTGATAAGACAAGAACTAAAAAACTGAATCCAACTGCTACAGGGAGAATTTTTTAATTTCACAGGTGGTTGAAAAATATACTATGGCAATATAAAGAAGAAAATGCAGCAAGGGCTACCTATGGCATAAGAATATACATCCATACATGAGAAAAGTACTACTATCTTGTTTGAAAACACCTTTATTCATAACAAAACTCAAAGCTCCTCTATCTGATCATCTTAAAGAATTTCAAGGACCCATTTTGCAATATCCACTACCATATCTAAACACAAATCAACCTTTAATTTCCTTTATTGCTCCCTTGTTAAAGTCCCTTTGGATTTCTCTTTTTTTCAGTGTCTGGTATTTCAGCACACTTACTTCTCACATGGGAGAAGTGTTGTGTTGTTCTCATAAACAATCACATCTACAGCTCACACTTTGGGTAGATAATGTTCTGTTTGCTCCAAGGAAAGAAATTAGGGGAGCTCTTCTTGATAAAGTAGTAGCAGGACTACTATATAAATACAGGGGTTGTTTTCATCCATTGAAGAAACACCAGGCTGGTCTGAGTGAAGTTGTATTTACAACTAATTGATCACAACCAGTTACAGATTTGACTTCACTTGACCACAAAAAATAAAAAATAAAATAAAATAAAATAAAATAAAATAAAATAAAACAAAATAAAAGAAGAAACACCAGTAGCAACACTTGTATTCCAGTCTGCAGCACTGTGTGCAGCCCATTAAAGAGAAGACGGAGAAGGGATTCGTAGAACCCCCTGCTCAGGCCTATTTTACGGTGCAGTGCTGGGGCCGCGGTGGGGGGGTGGGGGGTTAGGGTGAGCCAGCTGGAGAGAGCATTCCTGTCTCTTTTCAAAGCAGAGGTCTGTGGAGATTTGCTGGTAGCTTGGAGTTGGACATGGAGAAAGCATACACACTATAAAAATTGGCAAATGCTACCAATCTTTTTCTGAAAGCTGGTATGAGAGACCAGAATATGCCAGCCCCAAACACTGCCTCTTTGGCATAAGGGTTGTTGAACTGAAGGCAACCAAGAAGCAGCAGATCCAGGGAGACTCTCTGCCCTCCCTCTGTTTGCCTAAAAGTAGGACATAAATTTACAAAGACAAAGATATCTCACCTCCACTCTCTAAAAAGTTTAACCACTGAAGACACTTTCAGACCCTGGGGGCTTAGAGACGGTACTAGAGGAACCTACATTAACAAGATTTATCTGCCAGTTATTTGCTTTCCCCCACGTTTCTGCCCCTAGAGATGTAAAGTTCTTTTCCTTGTGTTGCTGTTTCTCTAAAAATTTACTGTTCTTTGTTGAAGATGCCATATAAGCTGGAATTCAAAGCCATTTCTTTGAGAACTACTCATTCTCTGCTTCTCTCTCATGTACATATGAAACAAACATGTTAATAAGCCTCTGTTTGCTTTTCTCTTGTTAAACTGTCCTTTGTTACAGGGTCCAATCCAAGTAAGAATTTAGAGAGTTGAAGAAAAAATTATTTTCTTCCCCTACACTGGTTATTAAATGTTACGAGCACATCACTGCCTATAAAAGATCTTTGGGTTATGATTCTGTTTTTATAAATGCTGGACCATTGGCATAGAATAGAGTGAAATAAAAATGTGCTGCCCTTAGGAAGCTGTTGTCTATCAATGGTTAATAACATTGAATTCACCTCATAAAGGCAAAGAGGAAGAGAATGATGTTCAGAGAAGATTGTGGACAAGGAAGAAAGATATTTCAGATAAAAATTATCAAAGTTGAGCTCCTTAAAATAGCAATTGTAAACACATCTCTATTATTTTACAGATAGGCCAATGACTGATAGTTACAAAAAACATGAGCTGCCAAGATAGACTGTAAGAAAACAAAAGAAAAAAACATAGACACAAAAAACCCCTTTAGAAATAAAAAATATATTAAATCAAATTCTTGGCATCTTGACTATGCAAGAAAGTTGAATACACAAGTCATGCTGAAAACGATTAGTCCTTTTTGTGCAAAACTTGATGTCTACCAAGCAGATGATTTTCCCTAATTGAGTTTTTAAAATAGACAAGCTTAATTCTAGCACAAAATAGAATGACAATTAATTTAATGGGAGAGGCTGAGAAAATAAATATTTAGAAAGAAGAGGGATACATCAGGACTTCACAGATAGGATGACAGTAGGCAAATTAAAGGAAAAATTTTCTTGTCTATTATTTGTAAATATATGTTTACCAAAAGTAGGTATTTGAGAGAAAAAATTATTTAAAGGCAAAAGCCACATTATTGACAAATGTCTCCAGTACCATTTGCACTATCATTTCACTTTCCTGAACTTTTCACTTTGTTCCTTTACCTTTGTAAATTTTTATCTTTTAAAATTATGTAGCTACTTTAGGGTGGTCCACATCCTCTTTCTTTCAGAAAGGGAAGATTCACGGATTTCAACCTTCCTGCTAGAAGCCAAGAAGAACTAAGTGCCATGTAGGTTTCCTTGGAAGACATCGAATAATCTTTACTCAGTTTCATGCACAATCACTTCTTTAACAAGACTAAGCATTAGTCATACCCTATAAATTAAATCTGCCTCTTAGTCTACTACTAAAATCTGAAAACTCTGTACTTTTCTTCACATCAAATATGGTCTAAGCAGGCTTTTCATGTTATTTTTCCAGAAAGCTTTCACAGTAAAAAAAGAGACCTAAGGGTAATTTCTCCTCCTGTTGCAGAGAGTGATGGTACAGAATGTGCATAATGCCTACGCAGAAAAGTTAATAATATTCTACGAGGAGTCTATTTTTAGACTAATAGAACTAGTTTACGCAAAGCAAATCTGTACAGCAAAAAGAAGAAAGATCTTTAAATGTCTGAAATAATTATGGAGAAACTTTAAGAGAAAAAGCAGCCTTTCCTTTTCCCACACTGAGTCTAAAATAATGCATTCAATAATTAATTCAAAGGCTTAGCCATTTTGTGAAGGCTTTTTAATTGCTCATATTGATCATGACCTAAATTTGCTTCTGCACAGTTTATAAAGCTGCATTAGGCACTGGAACCAAAGCCCTTGGGGAAGAAAAGCCACAGCCATACTAACATTACTAAATGGTAGAATCATTATTTACATTTATTAACATGGAGACAAAGATCACTTTGTTAGTAGATCAGATAACTAGGGCTTCACTGGCTAATGCTGCATTGAAATATACAGTTCAACAGCCAGGGATTCTCCCATTGAGTTTTGGTAGACCAGAATTTTAGCATATCCACAGAAGACAAATCTCTCAGTGTAAAGACTGGGTCATTATTGTAAATCTACTCAATAAATTGGGATTGTACATAACCCTCACAAACAGACATCCTGATTTTGTTCAGTGGTAGTGTTTCTGAGTACCAGTAAACCTACAGAGGCAGTAAAATACACCACCCAGAATCCTACTATTTGGATGAAAAGCCAACATCCCTCTGCCTTTTCTTTTTTAAAATAAAAGGGAAATGAACATGATTTTCTTTTTGTTAAGACTGGAATCTGCCTATTTTGCCGCACAGAACTATAGTTCTTGGATCCCACAATACTTATGCAAACTACCGCATACACAGCTTTGATGGAGGAAGGTTTTCCAAGTACCCTGGAAAAGCCACTTACATTTTGAGGCCTGAATTGCACATGCCCAGTGGCCGGCACTGTCACTCAGAGATTCTTCTCTTCTCCCAGCTATTCCTGGCTCCTTTGATGTTCTGTTAAATCACTTAAGCAGCGGATCTTAATGCTCCCAGCACATCCTTGTCCTCCTACTGGACTGTGTAGTTTCCTAGTCATCTATTCCTCAGTCCTCATTTTAATCCCAGGGCTCTGGACAATGTATGTTAAATACTATTTTTTTAAATTTCAAAATATTAATTAAGGGGGTACAAGTGTTTTTGTTACATGGATACCTTGTATAATGCTTAAGTCAGGGCTTTTAGTGTGCCCACAACCAGAAGAGTGTTCATTGTACCCAAGTTTTTATCCCACACCACGCCCCTACCCACCCACTCTCCCCCTTTCTTGGTTTCTCATCTCCTTTGTATCACTGTGTGCCGGGGTGTACATGTTATTATCACACTTATTAGTGCGAACATGCAGTGTTTGGTTTTCCATTACTGAGATATTTCACTTTAGGATAATGGTCTTCAATTCTATCCAAGTTGCTACAAAAGAGATTATTTCATTATTCTTTATGGCCGAGTAGTACTCCATGGTGTATAGATACACACCACATTTTCTTTATCCACTCATGAATTGATGGGCACTTAGGATGATTCCACATCTTTGCAATTGTGAATTGTGCTGTGCTAAACATTTGAGTGCAGGCATCTTTTTAATAAAATGACTTCTTTTCCTATGGGTAGATACCTAGATACCCAGTAGTGGGGGTGGATCAAATGGTAAGTCTACATTTATTTCTTTGGGGAATCTCTATACTGTTCTCCATAAAGGTTGTACTAATTTGCAATCCCACCAACAGTGTATAAGCATTCCTTTCTCTCCACATCCACATCAGCATCTATTGTTTTTTGGCTTTTTAATAATGACCATTCTGAGAGGGGTGAGGTGGTATCTCATTGCAGTTGTAATTTGCATTTCCCTGATAATTAGCAATGTTGAACATTTTTCATCTCTTTTTTGGCCATTTGTCTTAACTTCTTTTGAAAAACTTCTGTTTATGCCTTTTGCCTACTTTTTAATGGAGTTTGCTTTATTCTTGCCTATTCATTTGCATTCGTTGTACATTTTGGATGTTAGCCCTTTATTGGATGAATAGTTTGTGAATATCATCTCCCATTCTGTAGGTTGTCTATTTACTCTGATGATTATATCCTTTGCTATGCAGAAGCTTTTTAATTTAATTAATTCCCATTTATTTATTTTTGTTGTTGCTGTATTTGCTTTGGGGTCGTAGTCATAAATTCTTTGTCTAGGCCAATGTCTATAAGAGTTTTTTCTACTTTTTCTTCTAAGATTTTTATGGTTTAATGTATTACATTTAAGTCATTTATCCACCTTGAATTCATTTTTTATATATGGTGAGAGATAAGGGTCCTGTTTCATTCTTCTGCATGTGGCTCTCCAGTTTTCCCAGTACCATTCATTGAATAGAGCTTCATTTCCCCATTGTATGTTGTTGTCTGCTCTGTCAAAGATCAGTTGGTAGTAGGTAGATGGTTTCATTTCTGGGTTCTCTATTCTGCTCCATTGGACTATGTCTCTACTTTTATACCAGTACCCTGCTATTTTGGTTACTATAGCCTTATAGTAAAATGGGAAGTCTGGTAATGTGATACCTCCAGATTTGTCCAGATTGCTTTGAATACTTGGGTATTTTTTTGGTTCCAGATGAAGCTCAGGATTGTTTTCCCTAGATCTGTGAAGTATGACATTGGTATTATCATGGGAATTGTGTTGAACCTGTAATCACATTGGGCAGTATGGACATTATAACAATGTTGATTCTAGTAATCCATGAGCAAGGGATATTTTTCCATTTGTTTGTGTCATCTGTGATTTCTTTCATCAGTGTTTTGTAGTTCTCCTTGTAGAGATCTTTCACCTACTTGGTTAAGTATATTCCTAGATATTTTATCTTCTTTGTAACTATTGTGAATGGTAATAATTCCTTGATTTGACTCTCAGCTTGACTGAGAGTTATTAGTATATAGAAATGCTACTGATTTGTATAAATTGATTTTGTAACCTGAGACTTTGCTGAATTTATTTATCAATTCCAGGAGTCTTTGGTGGAGTCGTTAGGGTTTTCTAGATACAAGATCATATCATCAGCAAACAGGGATAGTTTGACCTCCTCTTTCCTAATTTGGATGTCCTTTATTTCTTTCTCTTGTCTGATTGCTCTGGCTAGAACTTTCAGTACTATGTTGAATGAAAATGGTGACAGTGGGCACCCTTATCTTGTTCCAGTTCTTAGGGGGAATGCTTTCAACTTTTCCCCATTTAATACGATGTTGGTTGTGAGTTTGTCATATATGGCTTTTATATATAGTTTTGAGGTATATTCCTTCTATGCCTAGTTTTTTGAGGGTTTTTGTCATGAAAGGGTGCTGGATTTTATTGAATGCTTTTTCTGTATCTATTGAGATGATCATAAGGTCTTTGTTTTCATTTCTGTTTAATGGTGAATCGTGTTTATTGATTTGCATGTTAAACCAAACTTGCATCCCTGGGGTGACACCCACTTGATCATGGTGGATTATCTTTTTGATGTGCTGTTGAATTTGGTTTGCTAGTATTTTGTTGAAGATTTTTGTATCTATGTTCATAAGGGATACTGGTCTTTAGTTTTCTATTTCCATTGTGTCCTTTCTTGGCTTTGGTACCAGGGTGATATTGGCTTCATAGAATGAGTTAGGGAGGATTCCCTCTTTCAATGTTATGCAATAGTTTCTGTAGCACAGATACCAGTTCTTCTTTGTAGGTGTGGTAGAATTAGGTTGTGAATCTGTTTTGTCTTGGGCTTTTTTTGTTGAGATATTTTTTATTACTGCTTCCATCTCGCTGCTCTTTCCTGGTCTGTTTGGGAATTCTATTTCTTCTTGCTTCAGGCTTGAGAGATTTTGTGCTTCCAGGAATTTTTCCATTTCCTCTAGGTTTTCCAGTTTTTTTACGTAGAGGTTTTTGTAGTATTCATGGATGATATTTTGTATTTCTGTGGCATCAGTTGTAATATCTCATTTTTCATTTCTGATTGAGGTTATTCGAGTCCTTTCCCTTCTACTTCTGGTTAATCTGCCTAGTGGTCTATTGATTTTGTTTATATTTTCAAAGAACCAGCTTTTTGTTTCATTGATCCTTTGTTTTGATTTTTTGGTTTCCATTTAGTTTAGTTCTGCTCTGAGTTTTGTTATTTCTTTTCTTCTGCTGGCTTTGGGTTTGGTTTATTCTTCTTTTCCTACTTCCTTGAGATGTGACAATATGATGTAAATTTGTGATCTTTCTGTCTTTTTGATATAGGCATTTAAGGCTATGAATGTTCCCTTTAGGACTGTTTTTGCTCTATCCTATATATTTTGAAAGCTTATGTACCCTTTTTCATTCAATTAGAGGAATCTTTTGATTTTCTTCTTAATTTCATTATTCACCCAAGGATCATTCAGCTGCAGGTTGTTCAATTTCCATGACTTAGTGTAGTTTTGAGTGTTTCCCTTGGAATTGATTGCTAGTATGATTTTGATATTTTTGAATTTGATGAGACTTGTTTTGTGGCCTAAGATATGATCAGTGCAGGAAAATGTCACATGTGCTGATGAAAAAAATGTGTATTTAGTGCTTTTGGGAAGAACGTTCTGTAAATATCTATTAGATCCATTTGTTCTAGAGTCCCGTTTAAGTCTAGAGTTTCTTTATTCATTTTCTGCTTTGACGATCTGTCCAGTTTTGTCAGTGTACTGTTGAAGTCCCTGGCAATTAAAACACTACTGTTTACTTCTTTGCCTAGATGTAGAAGAATTTGCTTTATGAAACTGGGAGCTCCTGTGTTAGGTGCATATATATTTAGGATTTTTGTGTCTTCTTGTTGGATTGTTCTTTTTACCATTATATAATTATTATCTTTGTTTTATTTTTTACCATTGTTGATTTAGAGTCTATTTTAGCTGATATGAGAATGGCCACACCTGCAGACCCTTGGTTTCCATTTGCATGGATTATTACTTTCTATCTCTTAAGCTTGAGTCTGTGTGAGTCCTTGTGGTTTAGATGTGCTTGTTGGAGACAGTAAGTACTTGGGTTGTGTTCTTTCATCCATTCAGCTAGTCTGTGTCTTTTGAGTGGGGCATTCAGACCATTCACATTGAGTGTTAGTATTGATATGTGGGATCCTGTTCTGTTTATCATGTTGGATGATGACTTATTCTTTATAATACTGTATTATAAGAACTGTGAGCTATAACTTTTGGCTGTTTTTACACTGGTGAGTATCTATTTTGCTGTTGCATGTATAATGCACTTTTGAGCATTTCCTGTGGGGCAGGTCTAGTAGTGACAAATTCCCTTAGTGTTTGCTTTTCTGGAAAAGTCTTTGTTTCGCCATCGCTTATGAACTTAGTTTTGCAGGATACAAAATTCTTGGTTGGCAGTTGTTCTGTTTAAGAAGATGAAAAGTGGGGCCCCAATCCCTTCTGGCTTGTAAGGTCTCCACTGAGATGTCTGCTGTTAGCCTGATGGGTTTTATTTTGTAGGTTAGGCATTGCTTTTGTCTCGCAGATGGTAGAATTTTCTCCTTCATTTTGACTTCAGCCAGGCTGTTGACTATGTGTCTTAGGGATGTCCTATTTACTATGAATCTTCCTGGTGTTCAATGACCATCTTCTATCTGGATATCTGAATCTCTGGTGATACCGGGGATGTTCTCCTCAATAATTCCCTCAAATAGGTTTTACATCCTTCTTGCCTTTTCTTCTTCTCCCTCCAGGACACCTATAATTTATATATTGGCTTGTTTCACATAGTCCTATATTTGTCTGAGTGATTGTTCATTCTTATTTATTCTTTTTTTCTACATCTTTCACTGAGTAGTTTAGTTTGAAAGCCTCGTCTTCAAGCTCTGAGATTCTTTCTTTTGCTAGATCTAGCTTGTTGTTGCAGCTTTCTGCTGTATTTTGTAATTGCCTACATGACTCTTTCATTTCTTCTAGTTCTGTTATATCCATTCTACGTTGCTTATCTCTTTAGTGAGTTTTTCATTTTTTCAGTCATGTCATGAAACATTTTTTTGGCTTTTTTTTGGGTTCATGTTCAACATTGTCTTCAATTCCATTCATTTTATTTGCCATCTATATTCTGAATTCCATTTCTGACATTTCAACAGTTTCCTTTGGCCGAGATCCATTGCAATCCTTTAGGGGTGTTGAACTAGCCTGTTGTTTTCATGTTGCCAGAATTTTTTTGCTGGTTTCTTCTCATCTGAAACCTCTTTTCTCAGCTCAGGACTGATAGGTTTGCAATGCACCTGTTCTTCTTTGCTGGTAACTCTCCTACTTTATGAGAAGTAGGAGAGGTTCCTAGATAATGCTTTTTTCTCTTACTCCAGGGGATTAACCCAGCAGGAGAAAGGGCAGATGCTCTGACAGCCTGTAAGACAGCTGTTCTTCTGTGTCTTCTTGATACTCTGTGGCTGTTACAGTTCAAGCTGATGCTGAGGGATATTCATTTGGATTGGTGTTTTGATACCCAGGCTACTGTTGGAAGCTCAGGCAGGAGGCTGAACAAGTCCCTCTCCACAGAGGTGGGTGGCATGACCTTGGCTAGCACCTGGGTGGGTTGTGACACCTTGGTGGGTGCCTGGGTGCATCACAAGACCTTGGCCTGTGTCTGGGCGGGTTGTGGGACCTGGGACAGTGCTGGGGGATCTTTCTGTGGAATGATGGATTGGTCCTTAGGCCACTGCTGGAAGCTTGGTCAGGGGACTGGGTGAGTCTCCCTCCACTAAAATGGGTGTTGTAGAGGATTACTCTGCTTGAGTCTCCTCATGATGGTGGGAGTGACTGTTTTGTGAGGCTATCTAGACGGTGGCTGCAGGTGTTAGGGCTGTGGGCATGCACTCCATCCAGGTCTAGGTATAATGATGGTACATGGCAGGGAACAGCTTGGGGCTCATGGGTCCATGGTGGAGAGCTAGACTGCTGGTGTGGTATTGTGTGGTGCTTTGGGGATGTGGCCCATCTGTCAGTGTGCCAGGCTGGGGGGTGTGGCCCCTTGCATGGAGCTTAGTTCTGTGGTGGTGTGGACCTCCACATGTGGCACGCAGGGTCAGGGGGCTTGTTCCTCCTGTCTGGTGCAGGACTGCTGGTTGTATCCTGCTGGTTGGTGTGCAGATCTGTGCAGATGTCAACCTCTGCTCAAAGTCCGGATTTGCAGGGGTGGGCATCAGCATGGCAGTGCATGATTCAGGGATCTTGTTCCACTAGTCAGGGGGCTGGGCCACTGGATAGCTGGGGCGCTCTCCCACACAGGTCCCACTAAGGCTGCTATTGTGGAACCCCTTGACCTCTGCTCAAGTTCCCTGGTGGGGGGGTTGCCTGGCTCCCAATCATGGGTGTGCAAGTGCATCTGCTCTCCCTGTTCCTCCCCAGCCTGGCAAAGGGTGATGTTGGGGCAGATACACAGAAGCCAATCCCTGTATAGACTGGAATCTGCAGACCTGAGAGCTCAGAGTGCTGTCAGCTGTGGCAACCCAGGAAGCAGAAACCAGTGGGTCCTCTCTGGTGCAACTTTACTATACAGTCTCCAGGCAGTTCCCCGATCACAGCAGCCCAGGGTGGTGGTGGGGGGCCCTTCACAGCACAAGTTGCAGTGTCCATGTGGAGAGTGGCGCCCTGAGGTTCTGTCCTTTATCCTTTCCCCTCATGTAGGGATCTCCCTCAGACACTTTCTGATCTTGGTGAGTGGAACTCCCCGTCCCCGTCTCCTTCACTCTGAGCGTCCCCCATCAGTTCTCTGATAATCTATGATGCTCTCTCCAAGAGGGTCCATCTGTAAGTGGGCATATATTTGCAGATTTCAATCCTGCTGCTTCTATTCTGCCATCTTGACCCCCTTCCTAAATACTATTTATCTCAATATTTAGTGAATATACATAAGGTGTGAGCAAATATTCCCTTAAATGCTCCATGATATGGATCAAAAATGTATTTGTATTTAAAGTTTTAATTTTCTCTCCAGAGGGTGATATGGAATATTTTATACAGAGACTTCAGATGCTGTAGTATTAAGAACTAAAATATTTTTCAGATAAATTCTCCTTTTTAAGTCTTAGTACAATAATATTTTGTAATAAATACAAATACATTAATTCAGTTCAATGAAAGGCAAAGTATGATTATTAACATTCATTATCTGTATTGTTGCTGTGATATTTGGGCTATTTCTATACAAAGTTATCTTAGTAAAAATTTGACTGAAGAGATTAATCTTGCTTGTTAAATAATTACTTTAAATTATTTTTTATTAAATCAGCAATATAATTGTATTCCTTTAAGAATAAATTTTATAAGTAAAATTTATATCAAAAAGACACTGCCATCTGATTATCTTTCCTTCCTTGTTTTGATTGATCAAATTTCAAAGATTTTAAAAATTTGTGTTATATATTTTTGTATCCTTATTTTTCTGTGCTAATTGGTTTCATCTTAAAACTCTGTCATTACTTTACCTTTATCCTATTTAGTTGTTAATTTATTAATTTTAAAATCCACTCATTTATCCAATTTCAAATATTTATTGAAAATCAACTATGTTAGGCAATATTTTATAACTGGACTCATTCACATAAGCTATCTCAGATTCTTTTTCTGACAATACAAAGCGTCACTTAAAGTCACTGACAGATTAAATTAAATCAAATAAATTCATCTGGTGGACCTTTCAATCACTGGATTTCCTCAGTGGAGATATTATTTTTGAATGACATTTGTCATCAATATTTTATTATTTCATATTTAGTCATATTAAAATTCATGTGTTTCACTGTTAAGACTCTCAAAAATTATAACCTATTACTTTTTCTTGAGGTTCTTTTCTAAGTTGTTGGGTAATGAACATTGCAAATATCCAGGAATACCATCAGAAATAAAAATTGTAATTTGTATGAAAGTCATCTGCATACAATGAATGCTTTGCATCTAGGGCCTACTTATCACCAATGTCTATACATTTTACATATAAAAATCATTAAAAATTTTTTTCTTGGTAATTACCAGTTCTTAATGATGTGATTTTTATTTTTATTTCATTAAAACCTCCCCAGATGCTACAACTTTTTCTTTTGTTTTTGCTTTGATTACTGGATAATATTATATAAGCACAGTGATAGTTTTAAAGTATGTCTTAATAAATCTATATCATATTTAGGTTGAGAAATTTTAACTTGCAAAACAGGTCTTGTAAGAAGTAAGCTTTGAAACTACAAAACTGATGGGAGAAATCAAAGAATGTCTAAATAACTGAAGAGATATTATAGACTCAAAATTATTATGATGTCAATTTTCTCCAAATTGATCAATAGATTCAATGCAATACCAATCAAAATCCCAGCAAATTATTTTATGAATATCAAAAAACTGATTCTAAAGTATATATGGAAAGGCAGAAAAACCCTGAATGACCAGCACAATATTGAAGAAGAACAAAGTTAGAGGACTGACGCTACCCAACTTTAAAACTTACTATGAAATTACAGTGATCAAGATTGTGCAGTATTCATGAAAGAATAGACAAATAGATCAATGCAACAGAATATAGAGCCCAGAAAGTGGCCCACACAACTATAGTCAACTGATTTTTGAAAAGGGAGCAAAGAGATTTCAATGGAGAAAGGATAGACTTTTCAACAAATGACGCTGGAAAAACTGAACCTCCACATGTAAAAATATGACTCTAGACACAGACCTTACAAGGTACAGGAACTCTCATGTATTCCTGGTGGGAATGCAAAATGGTACAGCCACTTTGGAAGACAGTCTAGCAGTTTCTTACAAAGGTTAACATAGGCTTATGATATGATCCAGCAACTACATGCTTAGGTATTTACTTAAATGAGTTGAAAACTTAGGTCTACACAAAAACCGGCACATGAATGTTTATAGCAGCTTTTTAATTTTCATAATTTTCAAAGCTGTAAGCAACCAAGGTGTCCTTTAGTAGGTGAATGGATAAACAAACTGGTACATTCATGCAATGGGTTATTATTCAGCAATCTGAAAAGTGAGCTATCAAACTGTAAAAAAGGACATGGAGGAGCTTGAAATACATATTTCTAAGTGAAAGAAGACAGTCTTAAAAAGCTACATACTCTCTAATTCCAAATATACCATATTCTGGAACAGGCAAAACTTTAGAGACAATAAATTAATCAGTGGTTGCCAGAGGTTCAGAAGGTGAAGAGGGAGAAATAAATAGTTGAATGACAAGGGAATTGTAGGGCACTGAAACTATTCTGTATGATAATGTAATGGTGGACATGTGACATTATACATTTGTCTAAATCCATAGGGTATACCACACAAAGAGTGAACCCTGATGTAGATGTGAACTTTAGTTAATATTTAATGTACCAACATTGGCTCATCAATTGTAACAAACTTACCACACTAATGCAAGATGCTAATAATAAGAGAAACTGTGTGCAGAAGAGAGGGGGTTATATGGGAACTTTGTACTTCCTACATAACTTTTCTGTAAATCTAAAACTGCTCTAAAAAACAATGTCTATTTTAAAAAGTACATGTTATTGCTTGCTTAACCTATTACGATTTTTCAATGAATCCTTATGTCCAGATTTGGAGCTATGAAGAAATAGTAGTTAATTTTCTGTCCATATATGTTCTAAGGACTGTAGCTTCATTCTCTTTAAAACACAAGTAAACTTTTAAATGTTTTTCCAGAAATAATATTCAATTATTCTTAGAGTAAAAAGTTTATTTGAAAATAGTTATTTCCATATGAAATGTTTCCAATTATAATAATCTTATGTGAAATATATTAAATAAGAAACAAATGGCTTAAAGCAGTCTTTTTATTAATCCCTTAATTTAGAAAGAGAAAGTATCTAGAAAGAATCTACTTCATATGTACCCTCTTCCCAAAAGTTACAAATTTTCTTTTTTTTCCTTCATGGATTATACTTGAAAATGTTTTTTTTTTTTCCTTTAAACAATTGTTTTGCTACATTTAGCACATCAAAATATGTTTGCCATAATGACAGATGAAAATGACATTTTTTCCCTTCAGTTTGACATTTATTTTATTTCTATGCCTTTCATGATTGCATCATGAATTTTGTGATTACTCAACAAGATCTGATAAACCAAGCGTATTTCTAACTGTTCTTTTAACTTAATAATTCATACCAAAGAAGTCTTTACATACATTTTACTTTAAATAAAGCCTAAATACTAAATGGTAAAAACCACAGATACACTATTAATTAGAATTTTGCAAGTCCCGCATGTAGTACTTATATAAGATTTAATTATAACTCAAAAATATATCTACTCTCTCCATCTCCAGTACCCTTACCTTATCTAAGCTACCACTGTCTCTTTCATGGACAACTTTAATAGCATCCTAACTGTGCTCTCTGTTTTCATTTTTCTTCCTTTCTATTAAATAATTCATTCTCTACAGAATAGCTGTAGTGATCTCACTTAAACACAATCTGATCATGTCACATTTGTGCTGAAAATCCTCCAAAGGCTCTAGGCCTACAGTTCACCCTTTTCTCCCCTCCTCTGTGGCTAATTATCTCTCATTCTTTAGGACTCAGCTTCAGTGGAACCTTAGGGAGATACATTCTGAGCCTCCACAGTGTAGGTTAGGACACCTTTGCAGTCTCAGTGTGCTGTGTTTCCTCTATAGCACTTGTGCAACTGCAATGAGACAATAATCTGTATAATAACAGATTTGCTGCTCATCTTTTCTAATGGAACATGTGCTCCATGGGCACAAAAAACTTGTATCTGTCCCCCAAACCTGGCACCTTGTACATGTAGTACCTTTTGATCTTTCCCATTCCTTTGATTGTATAACAATATCGTGTGCTCCTGAGAGGGAGTAACGTTGGAGCCAACAAGAAGCAACCAAGTGAAGATCTGGAGGAAGCAAATTCCAGGCAAAGCATTCCCTAAGGTGGGACAATGGCTTTAAATGAGGCCAGTGTGGTTGCTGCAGACTAGAGATGAGGTTAACGCTGCAGGCAGATGCCAGATCATGAGCTTTATAAGCTTGGGAGGAATTTAGGATATGTTTTAGATGACGAGTTAGAAGTTGTTGATGTGAGAAGAGAGGCAAAGACAGGAATCAACTTCTCATTGAAGCAAGACACTGATAATCCAAATTCCAGGAAAAGAGATGTTAATCCGCTTAACCTTGAAGCATGATGTAAAACTACAGAATACAGTAGATGTTCATATCTTCCTTATGGATGTGAACTTTAAATTTCTGTTTGTCATTTGTGTAGGATTCTGCCTGCATTGATGAATCAGCCACTGAATAGAAGAGGAAGTCAGTGCTATCAAACACATTGGTGTACCCCACGAAATTTGTTAAGGACTCAACAGTCTCCAAGCTCTTTGCTCTGACAATACGGCTTCTCTGGAGCCTGTAGCAGAGAAAAGGCTGAGCTGGATGCAGGCCTGGCCGGGATTGCAGTATTGATGCATGGCCAGCTCTGGCTAGAGTCCACATTTGATCTCATTTTTTATATGTTTCCTTTGTATTTTCCAAATTACACATAACTTATTGAAATTAGTTCAAAATGAAATCATCAGTTAAGTAAAGTTAACAATTCATGACGCTTTTGCAATTTGTCCCATCCAAATATAAAGGCTTAGAGAAACTTTGTCTAAAGTTGAGCCAACATTACAACTCTGTGAAACTGTCCAAAACCAAGCTTTGGGGGGAAAAGAGTCAAATACTGGACTGACACCAATTTCCATCCTGGGATCTATGAAAAGACTAACCTAACAACAAACAAAATGAAACAGTTTTATAGTTATTGTTTAAAAAAGACTCTATTATAGCAACAACTATATCTTATAGAATTTTATAAATGGGTATGTTTTTTATGATATTTGGAGAAAAATATGACTTTTGTTAGTGTTTTATAAATGTTAGTTAAATAAATGAAATAATAAATAAATTTGAGAAGAGAAGTCAAGAGAAACAAAGATAATGGCAGAGGTTTGTATATTCTCTTCTACATTGCCACTTTGCCTTTTCTATTTTGAATATATTTTCAAAGTTTGGGTGAACTTGATAATACCTCCAGCAATAAAAAAGATTTCAAATGACTTAGATCCATAAGCTAATGAAAATCTGGAAATTTAACAGAATAACATAGATGAAGAAGTTAATTTTCAGTAGTTGTTTTTAAAAAGATTGAAACCGAAGTTGAAATTTTGAAAGATTTCTTGCTACTGATAAAAAATATCGAGATAAAAGTATTAAGATATATATTCCTCAATAATTTGCTTTCCTGCACATAAAAAAATCTTATCAAATTTGATTAGTAAATTCAAGGTCAAACCAGTTTTTAAATTGTTTAGAATCAATACCAATAAAGACTTCCTATTAATAATTCTATATGTATATATTTCTATAGATATGTGTGTGTGTATGTGTGTATCTCTAAATATGTGTGTGTATGTGTATGTGTGTACGTTTGTTTTTAGAACATAGCCTAGTGTTTTACTTAATATTTTCTAGATTTACAAATTATTTTGATAATAATTCTAGCAATGAAAAAACTCTAACTATATAGTTATTTAAATTTGCAATTCTGCCTTCTTATTTAACAAAATTCAAACTTATATACCAGTTTTGAAACTTTAGGATATCTTCTATTATTTAATAGAGTTTATAGGGGTATTTTACTTTTAAATGAATATTATTTTTGATTGACAAATCATAATTGTATACATCTATGAGGTGCAACATGATGTTTTGATGTATGTATACAATGTGGAATGATTAAATCAATCTAATTAACATACCCATCACCTCCCTTACCTCTCATTTTTTATGGTAAGACATTTGAAATTTATTCTCTCATTTTGAAATATACATTATTATTAACTGTAGTCACCCTGCTATGTAATATATCTCAAAACTTATTCCTCCTATCTGAAACTTTGTAACTCACAAAGATCACTGGAAGAAAAAGAAAAAAAAATTCCCCAAATACCAAAATATTTAAAATTGCCATTATTAATGATTATGGTTTTAGAGATAGATACAGGAGTATAGTTTAGAACACTAGAGAGTTTTATCTGCACATGAATTCTAGAAAGTTTTGTCTATGTGCACTTGAAGATATCCAAATTGTGCAATTCCTATACAAGATTCATAAGACATAGTATTTAAGAGACTGTAAAAATTATTTTTTACCTCATGAACATCAACCTTGTGAAAAAAGAAGCCATTTGAGGAAACAATAATGCATCTTCAAAACTCCTAACCCCACAGATAGGCACAAGTTGAGTAAGCTCCAGCTGTATTATGTACTTTGTTGACAACTTCTAGTCAGCCCCCACTGCCTTTAACTATTCTAAAAATGATGAAAGAGGGGAAATTTGCATGCTACCCACAAAGACTTTTTAAAATCATCATCAGAATATCAAATGATATTGTTTTTCAAAGAAGATTGCTCTTTTAAGAAAGACCGTATTCTCTACAACAGATGACATATTCAAAGATGAAGGAGTTTGCAGACGGGAAGATAAACCTTAGGAATAAGAGAATCAGGACACAGAAAATCCAGTCTGCTTGTGTCTTTGTTATTGTGATTGTCAGTTGGTCACTCAGCTCTCATGCCTGTGGGCGCTGCAGCTGTGTACACGTGCTAGCGACAGTGTAGCTAAGAAGGGGGAGGTGAACGAAAATCCATGTGGGACCACCATCTGGTGTTTCATTCAATATTGTACTGAACACTGCAGAGTGTCAAAAGTCTAGCTAGCCACTTGGTTGTCATCGTGAAAAGGGACAGGCAGGGAGTCCATTCTCATGGATGTTATAGTAAAGAAGAAAGACAGCAAGGAGTTGCACTAATGCGTAAATTACTACAAACTGAAAATGGGCCATGGAGAAATGGTACATAAGAGAATATAGGGAAGGAAATTGATCTTGTCTGGTTATAGGCAATGTTTCCAGGAATGCTATGTTCAAGGAAGGAAATGAATGTTCTCTGCTCCCAACTTGAAAAAACATAAACAAAAATGCTGATTGCCATGTGGACCTTATTTGCAAAGTTTCATGCAGTGTTCATGTATTATTCATTTATAAAAATGCTGCATGTTTACTACATGATCAAGCTCCTACCCAGCACTGTCAGCAATATAAATGCGAATGTGACAGAACGTCCACTTCCAGCACGTTTATTGACTAGCTGGACAGAAAGATGTGTTACTATGTACACAGCAGGATATGTTGAGAGCTGATAGAGAAGCAAATAAAAGACAGTGGGAGCACAGGGGAAAGGTAAGGACAAGCCCAATGATGAAGCTGCCTTGTCAGGCACATAGAATTTATTGTCATTCTTTTTAAAATTTTAACTAACCTTATTTCTGGTTTTGTGTTATGTGTGTACATTTAGTGCAATTTTCACATCACTTCCATTTTATGTAGTTACAAATTATTGTATGTACATGCATTTTGTGAGACATCTTAAAACCTTTTACAAAGAGGAGAGAGGCATAAGTAAATAAATATTAAGGGAAAATCAGGAATGAAAGAAAAGAAAAAAGCAGCAACACTCCCAGAGCAAGACTTTCCAGATGGGAGAACTATCCAAATACAGAAAAGGCACAGAGAGACAGGAAATATAAAGGACATGTTGGAGAAGGAGGCACTGTTGGCAAATCGGATTACAGGGTCCTGGGGAGGATATATAGGACAGAAGTTTTCCATAACTAGGTTGATTTCAAAATATGGAAGGTCTAGAATGGTAGATAACAGAGTTTAGATGTGAGTGTCTGGCAGAGACAGGAAAGTCTGAACACGTCTGTATTTGAGGAAGATAATTCTGGTGGCAGTGGGAAGTGGCAGAGCATTATCGGATTGACAGGATTTGAGAATTAATTAAATGTGGGGCACAGGACAAAGTTAAAGTATTCCCACATGTTTCTAGCCTGGAATGACTGTGAAGATGGTAAGGTTTTAATGAGATACAAAAGTGAGTAGGGACAGGTGTGGAGGGGGATCTTGGGTCCACTCTAGACATGCAGAGTTCAAGCTGCCCGCAAAATATCTAGGACTGGAATTTCTAAGAGAAGTTTGGATGCAAAGATTTGGGAATCATTTACATTCAGGTGTCTGCTGAAACCCCTTGAATATCAGAGATTGAGTTGGGAGAAATTATTGAATGAAAAGAGTGGGGAGCCAGAACTTACTTCCCAGGGCCCTCATAGTTGCTGCAATACTGTACATAGGAAGCTGAAACTTCGCAGAGAAAGATGCTGAAACCCATTCTTGGATTCCTAAGAGAGGTCATGGCCTATTTGAGACATACTCCACACCTGGGGAGGAAGCCAGAACCCAAGAGGGTCTCAAATAAGGGTTTTATCGATAAAATCAATGAGTTCTGTCCCCAAAGTCATGACAATGTATATTTCTTTTTCTTCATTTAAGTACTGTAATGTGACCACTAAACAATTAACAGAAATCAGTAGAGAACATATTTGAATAGTGCATATTGAAACAACGCATCTGACAGATGTTACCCTTTCTAATCCTTTAAAAATAGATTAGGATTGTCATTGATAATATTATAAAAACTTTCTAACCTCAAAAATGAAATCCATCAAATTTAATAGTACAAACTTTATGGAAAGTAGTATGGAGATACTTCAAAGAACTAAAAGTAGAACTACCATTTGATCCAGCAATCCCATTACTGAGTATTTACCCAAAGGCAAAAAAGTTGTTCTATAAAAAAGACACCTGTACTTGAATGGTTATAGCAGCACAATTCACAATTGCAAAGATGTGGAAACAACCCAAGTGCCCATCAATGCACGAGTGGATTAATGAAATGTGGTATATGTAAACCATGGAGTACTACTCAGCCATAAAAAAAAATAGTGAACTAATACCTCTTGTATTAACCTGGATGGAAGTGGAGACCATTCTTCTAAGTGAAGTATCATAAGAATGGAAAAACAAACACCACATGTACTCACCATTAAATTGGAACTAATCGATCAACACTTATGTGCACATATGGAAATAACATTCATCAGAAATCAAGCAGGTAGGAGGGGGAAGAGGGGGTGTGTAAATTCACACCTAACATGTACAATGCACACTATCTGGGGGATGGGCACTTTTATAACTTTGACTCAAACCGTACAAAAGCAATTTATGTATCCAAAACATTTGTACTCCTGTAATATTCTGAAATTTTAAAAAAACAAATTTAATAGGATGAACCAGTTGGCCAGAAATGTCAGTGAATTGCTAGAGTCTCAAGTTACCATATTGTTAGAAAATATTCTAATTATTCAGTTTTTAAAATTACATCTTTAACATGATCTAATTTGCCAGAACTTGGACAAGAGAATTATGGTATTTGGCCTCAAGCTACAGTTTAACCTTTCTTTTCAAACTCCTTTGTAGGTGTCTATCAAATGACTTGTTACATGAAGTTTTCCAAAGATATATTTAAAATTAAGTGAGATGGATTCGATATTATCCATTCTCATTTACTTGCATTGGAGTGGTGGTCAAACACCACAACCTCCTGTGGTTCAAGGGAAAAGCAGGCATTGAAGTGGGAGGTGGGCAGAGGCTCAGCTAGGAGCTCATCGCCCCAAGAGGGGCTACAGCTGGAAGCAACTTGTGTGGTTTTCCACAGGGGGGGCCCTACTCTTCAATTACCCTACTTTTTATTGGCAGTGAACAATGATAGGAGCATTTGTGAGTGTGAAATTGGAAAACAGTGGAAAATCAGCCCGAGGCTGTGTGCAAGCTGCTCAGGGAGGAAGTACAGAAGCACTGATAATCCTGCCCAGACCTTCTGCTCTCAGAAAGGTCAGGTTTCCAGTAGGACGTGAACACATCCTAGTGGTGAACATCTTTGTCTCTTCTTGCTTGCATTCAGACATCTTCTTCCATGTAGGGTAAAGGAAGTGTGATTGCAAGAATATTATGTCAATGTTTTTGTTAATTTTAATATGTATTTTAAAAACATTTCAACATCTATGCAATAAGAATGCTATTTACAATCAATGGCATGTCATCATTTAATTTAATGCAGAATTCTGCATTTTGATTCAGTGGTACATACTATGTATTTTACAACTGGTGAATTAAGGTAATTGTGAATAATCCTGGTCATGCCAATGGGAATGTGTCATCTGTGTAAATATCATCTGGCATGTGTGAACTGGGGAAAAATATTCTCCCATTTAACCATTGCCTTAAAAAAAAAACACCACATCTACATGGAGAATCTCTGACTTCCGGATTTGCCTTTAGGAATTAAGCCATTTTTGGAAAACTATTTTAGTGGATTAGCTTTAAGACTGTGGAAGAGATGGTGGGAGGAGGCAAGGTAATTTGCTTAATTCTCAGAGGTAGTTTTCCTTCCTCAAAATGTTGGGAGCTTCAATGTTATAAAAAGGATGTAAAGGTCTCATTGTGGTTGAAAACATTTACCCAAGAGCTTTAGAGGAGATTGAGCAGCATAGTTTGACTACTTAGATAAACAATTCTATTCTTCAAAAGGTCCTACATTTCAATATATTTTTCATTGTCAAAGTATAAAATAGGAGTCTTATCACCCAAACATAGCTATCAATGTTAAAGATGTATTTCCTTGTAGTTCTTTGCACAACCATATTTTCCATTGTTATTGTATGTATATGCAACTTTGTATCTTCTGTCTATTTAGTTACAATTGGATCACAAGTATTTTCTGAGTAGTATCCACACTTTGGTAACTGCTATCTTTAATCACTGCATAATAACCCCTCAAATCTATGTATTGTATTTTATAATACATGTGATTTTCCCCATTGGTTCAAATATTTGGCAATATAAAGCTATAATACAAGATTTATGTATTTTAAAATATTTCTTTAAGCAGAGTTTAAGAAATGATTTATGATATCAATAGGTATACATTTTTCATAGCTTTTGTAGAACAAGTATATTATTATAGTTATTTGTATACTATTTATAATCATACAGATTCTATTTATATAGTATGAATACTTTAATTAGTGATGATCATGACCTTTATTTTTATTTTTGGTTTTTTTAATAGATGAGAAATTAAACCTAACTTGCATGTCTTTGATTAAGTATAAGATTAAATAACTTCCCATATGTTTTCTTAATAATTATGGTTCCTTTTTTGTGAATTATCTGCCCATGTTTATACCCATTTATATATTCGGTTATTTCAGTTCCTCACTCAATTGTTATAATCTTATTGCATAACAAATAAATTATGCAGTGTTCTGTTCTATGTCATTTATATATGAATATTTTTTATATTCAGAAATTGAAAGAATTTTTATATTAAATATATCTACATTTGCCTGTATATTTTTAAAGCTTAAGAATTTTTTTCTTTACCAATCAGAGAGCTGATAAATATTAAATCAAGCTTTCTTCAAATGCCTTTTTTGTTTCTAGCTGGTCAAATTTAGCAATGGGGGGTTATATACAACTTTAGTGACACTAAAGTTAATAAGTTCTGATAACCCACCGCCCTCAGACCAGCCTTCAAATGTTCTTTTAAAAAAACTGACTTTTTAATTCTTAAGGATTTTACTGTAGTCAATAAAATGAGGGTTTAAGTTGATTTTATACTAGGTATTTTTGTTAGCCAATTATTCTGATTCCATATATTGAATAATTTTTTTCTTCCTCAGAGATTGATGATGATTCTAGTAATATATTAAATTTCTAGATATATCAGGGTCTGTTTCTTGGCTACTTAATCCTTCTGTCCATTTTCAAGATAAAAACACATGACTTTATTATTGTACAAATATCTTGTAATATTCACTTTGCTGATGACCTCCTTACTCATTTTTATATATTTATATTTCCTCCTTAATATTTCTGATAAAGTTAAGAAATATTTTGTTATGTTTTTAAGAAGATATCTTTGACATTTGTATTAGGATTGCAATAAATCTATCAAATCATAGAGAAATAAAATATCTATAATATGTAACATTCTATTTCAGAAATATGCTCTCTTATTTTAGTTTATTCACATGGGTTATATGTAATTCTTATTAAAATGACTAGGAGATTTTTAAAATAATTTTGTTGCTATAAATAAAATTTTTTTGCATTTTATTTTCTAAAAGAATGTTCACAAAATTACAATTGATTATTGAATATCTTTCATGTAGCCAAGTTGCTAACAATTTATTATTTTGTTTTGGTTGATTCTTTTTGATCTATAAGACATATAGCACCACTTACAAAGATTGGTGCATTTAGAAAGAAGGTCTGGAAGGGAGTGGGGAGGCCAGGTGCTCTCACATGCCCTGTGGGTGAGTGGCACACATCCCCACCACCACCGGAGGACCCGGGCAGAGCAGGATTTTCCCATGGACCTGGTGCCTGTTGCCATAGCTTAGTGCCCCATTCAGCAACACTTCCCACAAGACCCAGAAGGAACACACACCCATTGCCCTCAGCACCTGCTGCTCACTCTCTGTGTAGTGCAGTCACCACTGCCGCCACCTGGGAAGCCCCACCACATATGGACCTGGGTGGGGTGAATGCCAATGCAGCCACCACTGCCAGACCTGGGCAGACCACTCCACTGTGGGCCTGCCCCACTGTAATCAAGCCTTGCTGCAGTGGCCCTGTGACAACCACAGGGGAATGGTGAGATGCAGGAGAGCAGCAGTGTTAAAGGCTCACAGTGCATCTGCCTCTCTCCTGCTTGGTCAATCTTATGGAATAGGACTCCAGCACACCATTCGGGGACCTCTCTCTTCCTTCAACCAGCAACAGAGGTCCCAGCAAGGAAGAACAGGTGTATGTTAAAGCTATCTGACTTGAGCTGAGAAAAGAAGCTCCAGATGAGAAGGAACCAACATGAGAACTTTGCCAACATTAAAAAAACAGGTTGTCTTGACATCCCCAAAGGATCACAATAGCTCTCCACCAATGGACTCCAACCAAAGGGAAATTGCTGAAATGTTAGATATGGAATTCAGAATATGGATGGCAAGTAAGATCAGTGGGATTGATGAGAAAGTTGAAAACCAAAACAAGGAACCAAAAAAATAATTCAGGACATGAATGAAAAATTCACTAAAGAGAAAGATAATATAAGAAAAAAATAACAGAACTGGAAATGAAAGAGTTATTTAGGGAATTTCAACATATAGCAGGAAATTTTAACAACAGACTAGACCATTCGGAAGAAAGAATTTCAGATCCTGAAGACAAGACTTTTGAATTAACCCAGTCAGTCAAAAATGTAGAAAAAAGGATCAAGAAAAATGAATAATCTCTCCAAGAAACATGGGACTGTGTAAAGCAAACACATATAAGAATCATAGGTATCCCTGAGGAATAAGAAGAAAAAGCAAAAAGAATAATTGAGGAAAATTTCCTTGGTATTTCTAGAGATTTAGATATCCAGATACAAGAAGGCCAGTGAACACCTGGAAGATTCATGGCAAATAAGACATCACTAAGGCACATAGTCATCAGTCTGGCAAAAGTTAAAGTGAAGGAGAAAATCCTACAAGTTGTGAGACAGAAGCACCAAGTAATTTACAAAGGAAAACCCATCAGACTAATGGCAGACTTCTCAACAAAGACCTTACAAGGCAGAAGTAACTGGGGTACCATTTTTAGTCTCCTTAAACAGAATAACTGCTAGTCAAGAATTTTGTATACAGCAAAACCAAGTCTCATAAATGAAAGAGAAATAAAGTCTTTCCCAGACAAGCAAACACTAAGAGAATTTGTCACCACTAGACCTACCCTATAAGATATGTTTAAAATTGCTCTGTACATGGAAGAGGTCAATAGACACCTGTGTAAAAACACTCGAGAGTTAAAACTGACAGCTCATATAAAACAGTAACACCAGAGAGAAAACAAAGCAACTAGGTAACAATCAACATGATGAATAGGAGAGTATCTTACATATCAACAAGGACACTGAAATGTTAATGGTCTTAATGCTCCACTTAAAAGATATAGATTGGCTGAATGAATAAAACAATACAAGAAAAAAAATATGTTGTCTCCAAGAAACCCATTTAACTCACAAAGATACTCAAGGTAAAATGTGGAAAAAATATTCTACACAAATGGAAACCAAAAGTAAGCAGGAGTAGCTATTCGCAAATCAGATAAAATAAACTTTAAATCATAAATGGTAAAAAAAGACAAACAAGGTCATTATATAATGATAAGGGGAGCAATTCAAGAAAAAGATATAACAATCCTAAATATACATGCCCCCAACACAGAAGCTCCCAGGTTCATAAAACAAATTCTACTAGATCTAAGCAAGGAAATAAACAGCAACATCACAATACACTTGATCTTAGCGAAAAGACTGAGAAGCAATTAGCAATATCATAATAGCCAGGGACATCAACACTCCATTGACACAACTGGACATATCACTGAGGCAGAAAATCAACAAAGAAACATGAGACTGTAGAAACAGGACTGTAGAATGAATGGATCTAACAGACATTTATAGAACCTTCTACTCAGAAACTGCAGAATATACATTCTTCTCATTATCACATGGGAAAATTACAAAGATAGATCATATGTTAGGGCACAAAACAAGTCTCAGCAAATACAGAAAATTCTAAATCATACCTTGTGTCTTCTTAGACCACAGTGGAAAAAAACTAGAAATCATTTCCAAGAGGAACTCTCAAAACTACACAAATACTACATGTAGTATTTGTGCAGAAATTAAACAACCTGCTGCTGAAAGATCCTTGGGTCAATGATGAAATCATGATTAAAATAAAAAGATTTTTTTGAATTTAATGACAAAGATGACACAAGCTTCCAGAATCTCAGGGATACAACAAAAGCAGTGTTAAGAGGAAGTTCAAAACCTTCAATGCTGACATCAAAAAGACAGGAAGATCACAAATTAATAATCTAATGTCACATCACAAGGAACTAGAAAAAGAACAAACCAAATCCAAAGCCAGAAGAAGAAACAAAATAACAAAGATTAGAGCAGAACTAAATGACACTGAAACCAAAACAACACCACAAAGGATCAATGAAATGAAAAGTTGGTTCTTTGAAAAGATAAACAAGATTGAAAGACAAATAGCAAGATTACCCAGAAATAGAAGAGAAAGGACTCAAATAAGCCCAATCAGAAATGAAAATGGAGACATTACAACTGACACCAGAGAAATACAAAATATCACCCATGACTACTATGAAAACCTCTACACACACAAACTAGAAAATCTAGGGGAAATGAATAAATTTTTGGAAACACACAAGTTTCCAAGCTTTAATCAGGAAGAAACAGAAACCATGAACAGACCGGTAACAAGTAGTGAGATTGAAACAGCAATAAAAAGTCTCCCAACAACAGTCAAAAAGCCCTGGAGCAGACAGATTCACAGCCAAATTCTAACAGACCTACAAAGAACTGACATCTATCCTACTGAAAGGACACAACAAAAAAGGAAAACTGTAGGCCAATATCCCTCACGAACTTAGACACAAAAATCTTCAAGAAAATACTAGCAAACCAAATCCAGTAGCATATCAAAAAGATAATTCATTATGATCAAATAGGTTTTATCCCCAGAATGCAAGGATGGTTCAACATATGGAAATCAATAAATGTGATTCATCACATGAAGAGAATTAAAAACAAAAACCACACAAACATCTCAACAGATGCAGAAAAAATAGATGCTTGATAAAATCCAGCACCACTTCATGATAAAAACTCTCAACAAACTAGACATAGGAGCATAATTCAAAATAATAAAGGCTGTACATGACAAACCCACAGCCAACATCATACTGAATACAGAAAAGCTGAAAGCATTTCCCCTAAGAATGGGAACAGGACAAGGATGCCACTGTCACCACTTCCAGTCGACAGAAGTCCTAGCCAGAGAAATCAGGCAAGAGAAAGAAATAAGGGGCATTCAAATAGAGAAACAAGTGTTCAAACTTTCCCTGTTAACTGATGATATGATCTTTTGTCTACAAACCCTAAAATTCCACCAAAAGCCTCATAGAAATGATAAATAAATTTAGTAAAGTCTCAGGTTACAAAATTAATGTACACAAATCAGTAGCATTTCTACATACTAATAACTGTCAAGCTTAGAGTCAAATCAAGAACTCAATATCATTTACAATAGCTGCAAAGAAAATAAAATACCTAGGGGTACACTTAACCAAGGAGGAGAAAGATGTCTACAAGAAGAACTACAAAAAACTGATGAAAGAAATCGAGATGACACGAACAAATAGAGAAACATCCCTTGCTCATGGATTGGAAGAATCAACATTGTTAAAATGTCCATACTGTCCAACGTGTACAGATTCAATGCAATTGCCATCACAATACCAAGATCATTTCTCAGCAATCTAGAAAAAACAATCCTAAACTTTATAAGGAACCAAAAATGGGCCCAAACAGCCATAGCAATCCAAAGCAAAAAGAGCAAATTTGGAGACATCACATTACCTGACTTCAAATTATACTGCAAGGCTGTAGTAACCCAAACAGCATGATACTTATATAAAGGTAGACACACAGACCAATGGAACAGAATAGAGAACCCAGAAATAAAGTCATATAGCTACAACCAACTGATTTTCAACAAAGCAGACAAAAATATACACTGGGGAAAGGACTCCCTATCAAGAAATAATGCTGGGAAAGCTGGATAGCCACATGCAGAAGAATGACATTGGATCCCTATCTCTCACCATATACAAAAATTAACTCAAGATGGATTGAAGACTTAAATGTAAGACTTGAAATCATAAAAATTCTAGAAGAAAACCTGGGAAAAACTCTTCTGGACATTGGCCTAGGCAAAGAATTTATGACTAAGACCCCAAAAGCAAATAGAGCAACAACAAAGATAAATAAAAGGGACTTAATTAAACTGAAATTTTCAGCACAGCAGAGAAAATAATCAACAGAGTAAATAGACAAGCTACAGAATGGGAGAAAATATTTGCAAACTATACATCTGACAAAGGGGTAATACCCAGAATCTACAAAGAACGCAAACAAATCAGCAAGAAGAAAACAAATAACCCCATCAAAAGTGGGCAAAAACACAAACAGATTTTTTTGCAAAAGAATATATATAAATTGACAATAAATATATGAAAAACTGCTCCACATCACTAATCATCAGGGAAATGCAAATTAAAACTACAATGAAATACCACCTTACCCCTGTCATAATGGTCATTACTAAAAAGTCAAAAAATATTAGTTGTTGGTGCAGATGTGGTGAAAATGGAATGCTTATATACTGTTGGTGGAAATGTAAAGTAATACAATCCGTATGGAAAACAGTATGGAGATTCATCAGAGAACTAACAGTAGACCTACCACTTGACCCAGCAATTCCACTAGTGGTATCTACCAAAAGGAAAAGAAGTCATTTTATAAAAAAGACAGCTGTACTTGGATGTTTACTGCAGCACAATTCACACTTTCAAAGATAGGGAATCAACCTAAGCACCCATCAATGGAGGAGTGGATAAAGAAAATGTGGTGTGTGTGTATACATATATATACCATGGAGTATTACTCAACTATAAAAAGGAATGAAATAATGTCTTTTTCAGCAATTTGGGTGGAACTGGAGACAATTATTGTAAGTAAAGTATCTTAGGAATGGAAAACTGAATACCATATGTTCTCACTTATAAGTGTGAGCTAAATGAGGGGTATACATGGTCACATAGTGGTGTAATGGACATTGGAAACTAAGAATAGGGGAGGAAGGGAGGAGGGTGAGGGATAAAAGTCAACCCATCAGGTACAATGTACACTATTCTGCTGACAGGTACACTGAAAGCCCTAACTTCAGCATTATACAATTCATCTAAGTAACTAAATCACTTGTAACCCCTAAATCTACTGCCATAAAAAGAAAAAAAAGAATGTTGTAATTAACTGTTTCTAATATTTATACCTGTACCTCCATCTATTTTTCTTATTGCATTGGCCAGAACTTTCAAAACAATATTAAATAATTAGGGTGATACTAAGCAGCATTATTGTATTCCTTATTTTAAGACAAATGCCTCCACTATTACACACGTAAATCATAATTGCCTCACTTTAGTATATGTTGAAACTAGGGCAAGTCTTGACCTTAATTCCTACATGTAAGGCAAATATTTGGTCATAATCCCTGCAGTGGTATTACATCTTGTCAACTGCAATTCTGTCTGTCTGACATAAAGGACTTACTTCAGAATGCTATAGAAGTAGGAAATTTAGGAAACAGAAGTCCTGGACATCATTATTATCTTCACAACTTTGTAATCAGAATCTGCTTTGCTCAATTCCTCTACTGGACTTTGAGTAAAATTTGATCAGAAAGATGGACTACATCCAGTGGAAAAATAAAAGCTAGTTAAAACCAATAGTGATAAGACTAACACATTATGGAAAGCCAGGAATATTTCAGAAAACATTTCTAAATATGTAAAAGAAAAAAAAAACAAGTACAGATTTTGTACTTGATGATAATGAAATGTAAAGAATGCAACAACACACTAATGTTAGCAAATATTCCCTTGTAATTTTTTCAATCTATAGAAAAAATTAGGCTTTAGGAATGCTTAACATAATTCCTGACATTTTAGAAATTTACTTCTATATGGCAGAAGGCAGATAAGAGTGTTTTTGCAATAAGATTTTACCATTTCTGACCAGAAGGTTTTACCTCATTCTTTTACTTAGTGAACCAAATAGGCTAAGATGTTACAGAATAGAACTTGCAAAACAAAGTTCGATTTTAAGATGATCAGACCTTGAGATGTATAAAAAACGAAACTTGTTTGAGCAGTAGAGTGGGTAGTGGAGGAAAAAAAAGTCTGGTAGAGGAGAGAATAGAAGAGAGTGGAGTGAGGACACCACCGGTCTCAGGGCCCTGTGCCTGAGTTCCCTGAATGCACAATGGTTGCACACGACAGTGGACTTTTGCCACGATGCAAAGTTAGGCAAAATTTTCTCAAAGAGTCTTTTAATCTCTAAAATTAGCAATTAAACAATTAATGGTGATTTTTGTGGCTATGTATTCTAAAACCCCAAATGTAAATTCACCAAATCAGACTACAATTCTCTAAATTAACCTAACTGGTATATCAGAGGTGGAGCAAGATAATTTGGACAGTTGTGTCATGCTGGAAATAGATGAACATAATTGAGTTTCTTGAAATAGACAAACATGATTGAGTTATATTATGACCCTCTAACTGAGGACGTCGTGGAATGTGGCATTCATGTATCAGTAAAACATGGAAAGGACATAGCAATACCAGCAGGGAAGAGCCACATCTGTTTGCACATTTTACAAGGCAACTATTATTCCAACATAAACATAGTATGATAAACAAATATTATTTGATAGGAAAATGATAATTTAAATCATGTTACATTCTAGGAGGTACAAATGAATGCAGGCAGATTTTCTCCCTGAATTGGTCTTTAAAGCACTCTATCAAAATATCACACCCTTACAAAAGCATGTTATTTTAAGGCATATAGTATAAAATACTCCCTAGTTGCAACAATGCATCCTTGAAATATCCATTAAATATTTTCTAAGGGCCCACATTTGTCATGAGGAAATACTTTAAGAATGGGTAGACTCTAGTTCCATTTTTCAGATCTTTAATATATAGAAGCAGTTATCAATCAATCTTTTATAAAAAACATAAATTTGTTTTGCCACGAGCTTTTATTTGGGCTTCCACTTTGACACACTTTAAAGCTTTTAGGTCTTTTAAAATTTAGGAGCTTTTAGGTTTTTAGGTCTCATAAAATTTAATGAGAATATGCTCATTATTCAGTAAGGCCCAGAGAGTAACTTCCCCTTCTTCCTTTTCTCCCTCCCTGAAACATTTCCTGAGCTAGGTCACAGCAAAGTGCTAAGCTCTGGGGGGTACACTGATGACTAACAGAACATGGTACATGGCTTCCAGAAGTTCACAGGTCAGTGGGGATGGAGAAATATTCACATCTCATTACAATAGAACCAGGTAAGTTCAGTGATAAATATGTGTGGACACAGGGTGCTTTGAAAGACAGAAGAGCAGCTTCCCACTCAGCCTGAGGAGGTCAGAGAGGACGCAGAAGAGGAGGCAGCAGTGTTAACACTTCAGCTCTTTCTCAAAATTCTTTCCTGCTAGCATCTGCACGAAAACAACAGGCTTAGGATTTACCACCATTTCTAGATTTGACTGTCAAATAACACATGGTCCATAATTTTAAATCTGGTTGACTATAAAAGTCTTCATAGTAAAAACAGGAAGTCACAGAAACCCGATCATTATGCATTCATTTTCTATAATATTTAACTCTGCTTAATGGCTGTAATTCTTTCAACTGTCTGTACATAAAAGTGTCAATGAAACTAGAATAGTTTGAATAAGTGCTAAGGAGTAGACTCTTCTTTTAAAATATGGTAATAATAGCATCCTCAAAAACATAGCAGATTGCTTTGCTTTCTGTAAAATCAGGACAAGAAGGATGCTATTCTTTTCACCCCCCAGTAAGCGCAAAAGGTAGGAATCTTGCCAAGATAATTCAATGATCAGGAAGTAATTTTCCCAGGAAATTTCAAAAATATCATTAATTCACTTTGATTTTTTACAATGATTATAAAACATTTATGAGGCTGGCTACATCTCACAGTTTTAACTGGCAAGACTGTTTTTTTTTTCTATTGCAGTGCATCTCTTTAAAAACATCCTCCCTCCCTACTGTCAATTTCACAATGGAAAATCCAGGCAAAGTGTTTTATTCTTGCTTAACCTTGAAAAGTATAGGTACGCTCAATGGAAAATCTATTACTTAATTAGTTTTAAGAGATTTGACATCAAACAGGAACATATTTGAAATACAGATGAAGTAAGAGGTAAAAGAATTCAGTTTAGAATTGTAAAGGAAAGTGTTGGTTGTTCTATGAAGGTCAAAGTCAACTCCTTCCCTTAAGTTCCCTCAAAAGACTATATACCTTGGAGTATGCAGTGATAACTGTGGTGAGCATCTTCCCACTTTATTTTTCCTTGTTTTCTTTCATAATTCACTTGAAATTTAAATTGACTTTTTCCCCCCAACATATTAGTTGTATATCATATGTAACAATTTTGAAATCTTCTTTCTAACTGCTTAAGGGGAAAACATGAGATTGAAGATAACAGATTAAGAAATAATTGCTAGGCAGTATATTCAGTGCTTTTATTAGAGAAGATGTAAATTGTTATGGGAAGCCTGAAAAGGATGTTGCCAGATGCCTGAGGAGGTAAAAGAAGCTTTTCAGAAGTCATATTTGAGCATGGCCTTACAGGATCTGTAGATATTCTCAGGAGGTTAAGAAGAGAAAGAATGTATTAGACAAAAACACAAAAACTGACACACATATAGAGTCAGTGATACCAAGAGGCCCTTTTGGAATTCTGAGGAGACAAGTAGCTGTGTGAGGGTACAGCATACAGCACCAAGGGGATGGGACAGGAGAGGGGAGACTGGAAAGCTGTAGTTGGCTTTCCAGTGGAGGATCTTACACACCATGCCACAGATTTTGGATTTTATCCTTTGGACCCTCCCAGTCCAATATAATAGTCACTATCTAGAGGTGGCTATTTAAATTTCAGAGAAAAATAAATACAAACAAAAATTCAGTTCCCCAGTGGCACTGGCCACATTTTAAGTGCTCAAGAGCCACATGTGAGCCTTGGCTGCCACATTGGACAGCACAGACACAGACTGTTTCCATTGTCACAATACTAATGGACAGCACTGCTTTAAATGAGGGGAAGCCACATCCGACTGCTAATTATAAAGCAAGAGACTGATTTGATGAAAGCTGTGGTTGATTAAAGGGGTAACTCACATAGTGTGAAAAATTGGCATGGAGGTGGGTGGGATGGGAGGCAGAAGGCCAGTAAGAAGGAAATTATTTAGCAACTCAACTGAGACTGTAGCTGTGGGGAGGTGGAGAAAGTTGCAATTTCAGAAGATTTCAAGGTGTAGAATCAAGAGGGCTGTCCTAAGTTTCTAGTGTAGATGACTGAGGGATGGTAACACCTCCACTACAAACCCCTAGAGGAAATTATAGTGGGCTAAAGAGAGGAGATTAGTTTATTTTTTGACCTGTTGAGTGTGAGGTGCCTGGGACTCAGGGACTTGAGGAGGAGGTTTGAGTCAATAGGTCTCAAAAGTAACTTCTAGTCATTTTTTCCTTTACAATCGACTTCCTCTCTGAACCGCCCAAAACAAGCATTCTAAGCTTCCATGCAACTCCCAAAGCTTTCAAATTAGGTTAAACAAGAAAGAAGAGCTGAGGCTCAAGTTGGCAAAAATGAGCACAAAAAAGTTTGTGTGTAGGTTTTCTCACTTAATTTTGCTACCAAACCTGCAAACCAGCAGTGCAAAGGAATTATGCCAGCTGAGGGTACCAGGAAGTGGCTGCTGCTCCCTGATGTCACCCTAGGTCCTTTTGAGGATCAGTGACGCCCACACAGAGTGAGGAACTCCTCAGGTCAGAGCAAGGGAACTGTGGCTTCCAGTCTTTAATATACATTAGCCTGGAGGGGGCCCACATCAGCTTGGAGTGTCTGCCTACTATCAGATAAGGGAATTCTTTCTGCACTGCAGGTAAAGGCCTTAGTATTCTGCTTCTTCCTGCTTCATGCCCTTTCACTTCTCTTTCCCATCCTTTTTATTCTTCACTATGGACTACGTCTCCTACTTCACAGAGAAAACAGAGGCACACTCCAACTCCAATTCACTGCTACCTTCATTCATCCCCATCAATTTCTTGCTTATTTCACAGGAAGTCATCCCTATTTATTCGCTGATTTGCAGAAAGTCACAGAAGGCCTGCAGTACAACTGAGGAATGATAGAGGGAGACATGGAGTCGAGACAAAAGTTCTTTAGGAAGAGGGTGAACTGAATATGTTTAAATATTCATGTAAAAGAGACAGTAAAGACCAAGAAGTTGAAGATACAGAAGGGGAAGGATCGTTGATGAGGTCTCATAAGAGGCTGGCATAGTTGGGATCCAAGTGCAGAGGGTGGATTAGCACTGGGGTAGAGGAAGGACCACTCTCCCATCATTATATTAATAGAAGGAAAGGAGGCAAGAATGCAGACCATGGGGGAGAAAACATCTCACCTGGATCCGAAAGTCTTCAAAAGAATTTTCCAGTTGAGATAGTCAGCAAGCCCACCTTCAATGTGGCTCAACGTGGCTCCCAATTCACGTGGCTCCTTATAAATCGTGACTTCTTGGGAGAGGCCACACACAGAGCCTGACTCTGGACCCACCCCGCTCTTCCACATGGACCACTTTTAGTCCTTGTAACCCCAAAAGAGCCGAGCTGCCATCCACTATTGCCTGTTTTGGGGACCCAAATCCCAGATTTGTGTTTCTGTCCAGGAATATATTCATCTTGGTTTGAATCCTAGCTCTGTCTTTTAAGCTTCCCCCCCCCCAACTTTTTAAAAATGATTTATGTGTGTGGAGCAGACTGAATGCCTCAAATTGTGAGTTATCTACCAGAAATCATACACCTTTTTTGAAGGAATGAACCTGCTACTTTTTTGACATGATGCCACCAGGTGTCCATTGCAGTTCTAATCTAGAATCTTACCCGACCTGAGGATCCTCACCCGTAAAAGTATTTTTCACTTTCGGTGAAAGTTCAGTTGCATAGGGAAAATTTCTACACAACTAAATTTTAAAATGAAAATTGCTCTATTTATTCATGATGCAACAATCAAAGAGGAAAGAAAAGACAAAATCTCTGCCATTATGATTTCCTGTACAAGTTGTCCCCACCTTAGGAGCAGGCTGTGTTTGGAAATTCATTTGTAAATTGTGTGTTTGGAACATAGAACAAAATTTCCATAGAAAAAATATTACAAATTTTAATTAAGTTGCCAGGCCAGCTCATACAAGCAAATTTGATGTACGACATACTTGAAATATCATAAATTTGCATGAAATAATAGAAGATAGCATATGGAGAAACATGATCTGTTTTTCTTTTACACACATTAAAACACTTTTTGAATCAATGCAAAGCTGAATGTCTTGACTAATTTAATGCTGGAGTCTGAGCATTGGTGGAGTTGAGAGCTCGTTTTGATCTATTTCCATTATGCCAGTGACATATGTCATTGGAATTCAGGATGACTGGAACAAGGAGAATGGGCAGATTCTGACTGTAGCTTGGGGGTTTTGCAACAGGGAACGATCGTTAAATGGTTCTTGAGCTAAGAAGTAAATTTTAATTTCACCTCCTTTAGACTCAAAATAATCAAGATGCTCCCTCTCTCACCAAGACCAAGAGGGAGACAGAGAGAAGAAGAGAGAGAGAGATGAGAGGGAGAGAAGGAGAGAGGGAGACAGAGAGAGAAAGAGAATACGAGAGCTGTGGGAACAAGCCAACTATCTAGACGTGCCCTCAGGTGGAATCCAAAATGGCAGCTGTAACAGGCAGAGAACTCACTACCTGCAGAAAGGAGGCGAGAGCTCCCACATGACCACAGCAACTGTCAGTGGTCATTAAGTTGTCAAGTAGTGGGTAGAGGAGTAAACAACAGTAACTGTTCTCAGGTGAGGTGGGGGGAAGCTGCTCCCTCCATCAAAGAGAAAAGAGGCCGGGGTTAAGAGTCAACAGACTGGCGCTGAGGATGAGGTTGGGGTGGCTGAGAATAATGCAGCCCTCAGTTTCCCAGCAGCAGAAGGCAGGGGACCCAGCCTCCTCTCGCTGTGGTGCTGGAGGGGCGGGGAGTAGGGTTGCGGCAGTGCTGAATCACCACAAGGCAGCCCAGGCGCTGCCAGGAAGACAGAACCACAGCCATATAAAGGGGCCCAAAGAGGCAAACTAAGACTAGCGGGTCATAAAGAGAAATGCCATTTTCACTTAAAGGAAGGTCGTGAGTTGTTTGTGTGTAAGTCAGTGACTGCTTTTTCAATCCTGAATATATTTGATGAGCAGATCTTACTTGACTAGTGTTTCAAAGTACGCTTTTTAATAAGTCTTTCAACTTGTTACTTCAATTACTTGAGTAATTGAAACTGATATAGCTATCAAACTGTTGAGGTGTATGCTCCCCTGTTTTAATTTAGTAAAATTTAAAAAAATTGCATGCCTCATATTTAAATATATGTATGATGGTTACATTACATCAAATGTAAATCCTTTTTCTGTGAACAAGAATATGTATAAACAAATACATTATAAAACAGGATATTACATTACTCAATATGTGTTTGAAATTTAACTATAATTTATAAAGGTTAATTCATTATACAAAATTTTATTGGGTAAACATTGGTGTCAGGGTCTATGTTAGGTGGAGTAAATATAATGATATATAAGAAAGACAATAGTTCCTGCCTCTTTGGAAGATAAAGCATAGCTGAAATGGCAGGTAAACAGGAAAGTGCCACATATTTTGAGATGTGCTATGACAGGATAAATTGAGGCTGCTATGGTATCACTTAGAGGACCAAGGAAAGTTTCTGTAAGAATTGACATCTTAGTAGAGACCCGACGTATAAGGAACCTGGAGTTAGCCAAGTAAAAGAGGGAAGGAAGTAGGGGGTAATCTAGGTAGTACCTCGATATTTGGGCAGTGACAACAGTTATTTCTGGGCAAGGGAGTGGTGTGGGCTGGATCAGGAAAGTACTGAGGGCAATACTCATCCTTGGCTGCCTGCCCAGCAATTGTTCCCAATCTCACCCGTCCATGCTAACCTACCCTCCCATGTTAACTACCCTCAGCTCAGGATAAGTGATCCACCGACAGTAAGTTCATCCGATTAAGCACCATCATGTATCATTGGCTTTCATCATCTGATGATGCTGCAGAGTTTGGACCTTATTATTTGGGGGGAAACCACTTATAGTAAGAAAGCCACAAGAGATAAAGCTCCTCTTTCTCTTCTGGACATTCTCAAGTTGAAATTGGACACTACCAGCTCGAGAATGAAGCATTACACCGAGAAGGGCTGAGCCAGTATCTCTGCAAGAAAGTCAAACTGGAGCCCTGATCCTCTCTGCCTACAGACTTTTCTACCTTGGCACTTTTTCTTGTGAGATAGTCATTTTCTCACTGTTTAAGGCAGTTCAAGGAAAGGTATTCTTTTACTTGCTGTGGAAAATATAATAATATAAAAAGTATGTAAAAGCTAGATACAGAAAAGAAATCCTGAAGGGAGAAAAGCCACATCCACATGGAAAATATCTTGTCCTCTACTCTCTGAAGGGTTTAAACAAGAAAAAACATGTTCATCTTGGCTTTTTAGAGAACTTGTTTTGTGTAAAGGTGAAGAATGGAGTGCGGGAGGGCAGGTTTGGGATCAAGGTGAACAATCAAAAAGACGCTGCAGTGACAAAGGCTAGGGTGGAGGAGGATGCAAAGATGGGGACAGAGGCAGGTATTAGTTCAGCTCAATTCGAAGAGCAATTTTGCGTGCTTACCATATGTACTACGCTGTGTTAAAGGTTGAAGATCCAAAGAATAAGATAGTCTTTGCCTTCAAAGAGCTCACAGATTAATAGTGGGGGTAAGATAGACACACACACAAAAGGTTAGTAAATGCAGTCAGCTCATTACTGGCACTGCCACCCAGGGGGTTAGGAGAGGACTCAGTGCCCAGCGGAGAGGGCAGACAGGGATAATTTCTAGGAAAAGGAAGGACATGAAATATTCAATGGCCTCCCACCTACTCCTTCATTCATTGCAATCTGACTTCAGCTCTACTCCTTTAAAACTTCCCTCCCTGAGCCACCACACACGGTTTTGCATGGGACTTGAACATGCCTGTGTTCAGCTTAATTAAATCCTCTTCAGCAGTTCAGTTTGGGCTTAAGATTCACTTCCTTGGTAACTTTCCCTAACCATCCAGAATGGGCTAGTTACTCCTGCCATGTGTTCCCACGGCATGCTCCACATCCTCTCAGGCATCATCATTTTTAAAAGTCAATTTATTGTCTGGCTGAGTCCTTCACTGGCCTCTTAGCTCCCTGAAGTCTGGCACCATTTCAGCCAGGTTCGCCATCAAATTCACTTCCCTGTCAAGTGCATGGCAATTAAGAGGTTTTGAGTAGTATGTGATGAGTGAGTGAACGGAAGAATGACAATATGGTAATAGCCAGAAGCATCAAGTTCAAAGCAGACAGTGATGGGAGATGAAGGTGGAGATGTAGTCAGCTCAGAGAGCCACTTGGGTATCTTTTTGTTGAGGTGGGAGCCTACTGTTTAGAAAATTGGAATTGGACTCAAGACTTATCATTAATGCCCCACATGTGCTGGTCAGGGAAAAGGAATGATGATTCGAGTGGAACAGACGTTTTAACATGATTCTTACTGCCCCAATTGGCTCAATATTTACTACACACATGACAGGTAAATGAGCCAGGGGAACGGAAAACTTTGCAGATGGAAGACGATGCTGGCATCTCAGAGAACAGAAATTGTAGGGCTACAGTGGACATGAAGTTTATCTACCTTAGTGGCTCCCAGAAAAAGAACAGTTACATAAAGCCAAAATTTGGAAGATTCCTGATTCCAATCCCAGAAGACTCTAATCCACTACATCTGGGTGGGGCCTAAGAATCTATTTAAAGCTCTTCATGCAATCCTGATGTGCAGAAAGCACCTGTCCTCTAATTCAACTCTTTCACTAACACCTAAGGAAACTGACCCCAGGAGAGGCTGGGTGACATTGTGCAAGTCATTACCAGCAGAGCTAGGACTGTGACTCCAGTGTCTTGGCCTTGAGGTCAAGGACCACAGATTAGTTCTAAGTAAGCACAAGAATTAACTAGAAGTCGGAAGAGCAAAATTCAAAGAGTACAATGTAGCCTAATCTAGTTATATTACTAATACTACATTTTTGAAGTTAAAGGAAGAAACTAGTTCTTTCAACCTCAGTACTGAAGCTCAAGAATGAGATGGGACCATCCTGCAAAATACAACGACTTTGTTTAATGAACTAAGATCACAACAAACCAACAGAACCTCACAGATTTCTGGACCTGGGATGACAATGCATCTGCAGATGGCAGTGTGTTTTATGCTGAGGGGTGAGTTATTAATAGCATTAATCATGAGCAGATTGTAAAGAATGATAAACATCTGTTCTTTCTAACTCCTAAATAGAGAAGAAAAATAATGGACCAACATTATAGTGTTATTGACTTGGGCTAGATATGCATTAACTCTTTTCATTAGTATTTGTTAGAAAGAGTTATCAAGAAAGATTGTTCAATTGTCCTTTTTGGTGGGTTCTTTAGTTTAAATCTAGGAGGCATTAGACCTAATCTTTTCAAATGACAGAGGGTGATATAAGTTGATGCCTCATTAAAGGCCAGGAAAACTTCTGGCCTTTAAGTGTTTCCTCAATGGAATATCCTACACAGTCCTTAACAGAACCAGTACACGTGTGCATAGATTCTGTTCAAAAGGTTTGGTGGTAAATCACCATACAATGCACATTCTGCATTGTACCCAGAAATATGAGCAATCACTCAATATGCTTCTGCAGAGAAACAATGGCCAGGATTTTCCTTTAGTCTCTGGAGACAAAGATAAACAGTGCATCACTATGTAAAATGACTGAATCACTACAAGCCGAGTGACAGGGTGCAATTCCTGTGATATCAGCATAAGTGATTGTAGTAATGAGCCTTTCCTGAATTAGATTTTAGCCTTACTCCTTCCCCCTTCTCCTTTTTTGACCATTCTTTCTCAGCTCACTCACCCAGTTAAGGAGAGAATGTAAGCATCTTTTCATGTTTTCAGCAGCCCTAAGAAAGTCTTTTTAAAAATATAAAGACATCCATGTTTTGTATGCATTTTTGAAAGTGTACTAATTTATCATACTTTGTATATACTGCTTCTTTCCTGTGTTTCTTTTTTGCAAAAGCAAGTATTCCCAATAGGAATATGTTTTTCCTGCAGTATTAGAATCTACACAGGCCGAACTCTACATCACTTAACTGTGACAGGAAGGCAAGCAGGCAAGTTGGTGCCTGATGCATAGCACTGACAGGAGGGGCAAGGGACGCTAAACTCAGATGTCATCAAACACGATGGCTTTGAGATGGGTCCTGCTGGACCACAGGTACCACCAGAGCTATTGAGTTCTTAAACCATATCATCTCTGTCAATAACTCCCAAACTGACAGATTCAGCTATTAATCTGGAAATGCAGGAGGGAATAGGGTGGTTTAGTTCTTCAAAGTAGTGATGATAATTATATCACATCATAGGTCCTTTATGAAAATTAAATATCCTAATTGGTGCTCTATGCTTTTAATAATATCATTCATGATATAAATATTCTGGTTAATTACAAATCGATATATATTATATGTGGATTATCAATTTTTAATCAGTATCAAAATACCTCATCACTGAAATCATATTTAATATAATGTATCAACTTTAACCATTCAAAAGTTTTTTAGGAAGGCCTAATGAATCGGCAATTATATTATTAATATGAGCAATTATATAATAATTATCATAAGTGAGAGAATCTATCATCTACAGATTTACAAGAAATCTATAGATGATAAAGTGGCAAATAAATTATATTTACATTATTTTATAAGGTATTTTCTCACATATTAAAACATAATGATAACACTATTTTCATCTGTTTGCTTATGTACCGAGCAAACATATTTTGGGCACTAATTAAATACAAAGCACTGAGTTAGGTTTTTGAGGGTATAAAGATTAATGAGATACAGTCTCTGCCCTTCCTTGAAGCAGATTAGGAAGAGGGAACAGACGCCAAACATGAATGTCAACACTGAAGGATTTCATCTTTCCCTGAGGGCAATGGAGGATCATTGAAGGACTTAGAGGAGCAAAATGATATGATCAGCTTTGCGTTTAGATTAGCGTGGGAATGATTTGAGGGAGCCAGCTGGAAGGGCACTGCAGTAGTTCAGGCAAGAAATGATGCCAGGCAGCCCCCTGAGCTAACATCGAGTCAGGAGGAGGAGTGGAGAGATGTGGATGCATCAGAGAGTGTACGGGCCACTGGTTTGAGAGGTAATGAGGGGATGGTCATTCCCAAACTTCAATTTGGGCCTCTGGGTAGGTGATGGCACCTGGAAGAATAGCAGGTTTAATCTGGGGGAAACAATGAGATAAAATTAGGACACTTTATACTGGCAATGTCAATGGGAAATCCCAGTGGGAATGGGTCCCTGTGAAGATCAGGGGAGATATTTGAGTGGGAGGTATACAGACATAAGCACTAACTGAGTTTAGCAGGTATAGAAGACAATAGAGAAAACCCATCCTGCCCCTGCCACCATCCCAGGGAAAGTTTTCTGAGAGTTACAAGACATAGGCAAGAATGATTTTTGGGCTCCCAAGATTTAAGTAGTGAGAAGCCTGAAACAAAGGTTGGAAAACAGCCAGACAAGGAAGTGGGAAATTAATGTTGCAAGTCGTGTTAATGTCCCAGAAGCCAAAGGTAAAGAAAGAGGACCCGGCTGAGGGCATCAGGTGATTCAGATTCCAGGTAGGAAGACCTCTTGATTTGGCACCAAAGGGTCCTCTGGGACCTTGGCCCAAGAAGTTTCAATGGAGGCCAGAGTGCCCTGGGTGGAGGAGTCCTTGCTACAGAACATGAGAAGATGGAGACATTCTGTGAAGACAATGCTTCCAAGAGGCCGAACTGTGAAGGCTATGAAAAAGCATGACGATTGTTCAAAGGTCAAAAGAGGGCTTTGGATTTTGTTTGTTTAAAGATAGAAATGTTTAAACATTACGGGAAAGAGCCAGGAGAGAGGGAAACATCTGAGACTCAAAAGAAAGTGAGGGAAACTGATGACCAGCTGATGAGTCAGGTGAGGATGGGAACCCAAGCCCTGGGTTGCAGACAGATCAGGGCATACACGTACAAGTTAAGAAGGCAGAGTTTTTTATCTGGGGAAAGTATTCAGTATAAAACCTCATGTGCGACTCCGATTTCATTGAGAGAGTGGCCTATTTTTCCTGTTCATTTAACAAGATTTACTGAAAGTCTGTCTCATCTGGGGATTGTACTAGGCACACAGAGGGTATAGTGGTAAATCAAACAAGGTCCCTGCCCACAAGGAACCCACCCTGTTGGGGGTAGGGTAGAGGTAGAGTGCACTTGTACATTTCTAACCCAAGGCAATCTGTGAAAATCTGATCATTGATTGACAGTTTGCAATGAGTACAGAAAAGCCCTATACACTTTTCTATCTCTCAGATATGAAAACCAATATTAAAATAGTTCACCTTCTCTAATACAATTGCAAACAGCAATCTCATAAATGTTGACCACTATATAGATACATTAGTTACTAATCTAGCCAGGGGACTGAAATTAATTAACCTTAGCTGTGAATTGCATTTTGGCCTTGGTCTAATCAGGCCAATTTTCTACTCTGGAGAACATGATTAATTATCTGGTTCATTTAGGGAAAGAACCCCAACAGAACAAAACATCCAAATAAACACTAGAATTTTTTCCTTAATTATTAGGATTTTAATACAATTCTTGATACAGTGTGTATTTCATCTGATAATAAAATATGCAATAAAATGAGAATGGCATTTTTCCTTTACTATAAATAGATAAGGAAAGAGACAAAAGAAAAGTTCAGGTTAATATATCAGGGAAGCTGAGATTTATTTTACTCTAATATCAAATGTATTCTCTTTATTCTCACTTTACCTCACTGTATTTTGCACCAGTTTCCCTTTTCATAAGATGCAAGACAGTTTTGTCCTATCAACATCTTTTATGATGAGTCAGGTGAAGATGACAAGAAAGTGACAAACTACTCTAAAATACTTTGAAATGATGCCGTATGCATAAATTATTTTTACTGTATAAATTTAAATAGCTCCCTTGATTATTTAATGTGAACACACAAGGAAGTTACCTAGATGAACATCAACTGAGAGATCCCACCACAAAATATCTTGAAATAAAAGCTATGTATGACAAAATGCTACTTTATGTAGCATTTATGTTGCTGTCAATTATCTATGTCAATATTTAAAGACAGGCTTTACACCATTTTCACGATTTGCACAAGAAAGAGTGAACATATTGACTGATAACCAAGGGGGCAAGCAGAGTCTCATTCTTTGAACAGCACATCTCATACGATCCAGGTTTCTGTCAGCCTCGATGCTGTGTTTGTATTAAATTGATCTATCAAATGAACCTTAAAAGTAGGTACTCTTGGAAGGGCAGCAACCATTCTCTGATACTGCAGTCCATATTTCCAGTTCTATGTGGCAAGTAAGAGGGACATTTTTCCCCCTTTCATTAAAACAGATGGGCTCATTTACTGGCCAAAAGTGAAGAGCATCAGCACTAATTTGGGGCATCCTTTCTGTGCCAAAGATATCGGGAGATTATTAACACTCAAGTAACGGCTTGGTGTGTTTTTAAAACAAGTGCTAATGCAGTTTTCATAGCAAAGGTAAAACATCCCATCTCTGGCAGTGCATCTCCTCCTAATGTGGGTGGTCCTTTTCTCCTGCCAAAAGCAGTAGCAGGAACAGATTTGGGAAGGAAGGTGGAAATTGGGAATTCACTGGAACAAGGTCAATGGTTACATCAGGGACCTGGACAAAAAGGGGATAAACCTGAAGCAAATTTAGAACACACAAATATATTGTATCCTTTATAGTCACTGCTTCCTACCAACTAATTTTAAATGTTACACTCTTTAATTTTCTGCCTGTTTATCTTTTATTCATGCTCATAGTCAAACTTTTTAAATGTCATTTTGAATGCTCAGGAAAAACATGGACATGACATACACAAATACATGTATAGACACATTCACATCCTTTTATTAAGCATAGATGAATATATCCCAGCTTAATATATTAACAATGACCGAGTCTGTAGATTTCACCTCCTATCTTTGTAGGATTTCATTTTTGAGACAAGTACAAAATACATACACAGAGTAAATAACATCTATCTTATTCCCCCATAGAGTTAGGGTGAAGAAGATTGGATTAAGATTGAATTTTTTAGATTGATCGACTTTGTTTTTAGAGAAGTTTTAGGTTTACATAAAAATTGAGCAGAAAGTGCAGAGTTCTCATAAGCCCCCTCACTACCACCACCCCCAGTTTCCTCTATTATTAGCATCTTGCATGAGTGGGGTTCATTTTTTACAATTGATGATCCCATATTAATACATTATTATTAACTAAAGTCCATAATTTACATTAGGGCTCATTCTTTGTGTTGTACAGTTCTATGGGTTTTGACAAATGCATAATGTTATGTATCCATCATTACAGTACCATATTGGATAGTTTCACTGCTCTAAATATCCTGTGTTTCAGCTATTCATCCCTCTCTCCCTCTTCCTGAACTCCTGGCAACCACTGATCTTTTTACCATCTTTATTTTCACCTTTTCTAGAAAGTCATATACTTGGGAATTTGCAACATGTAGCCTTTTCCGACTGGCTTCTTTCACTTAGCCATATGCATAGGAGGTCCCTCCATGTCTTTTCATGGCTTGCTTGTTCATTTCTTTTTAGCACTGAATAATATTCCACTATATTATTACACCACAATTTGTTTAACCATTCACCCATTGAAAGACATCTTGGTTGTTTCTAAGGTTTGGCAAATATGAATAAAGCTGATTATAAATATTCATGTGCAGGTTATTATGTGGAGAAAAGTTTTCAACTAAATTAGATAAATAACTAGGAATGCAATTGCTGGAACATATGGTTATATTTTGTAAGAGACTGCCAAACTATCTTCCGACGTAGCTGTACTGTTTTGCATTTCCACCAGCAATAAATGAGAGTTCCGGTTTCTCTGCACCCTCACCAGCATTTGGTATTGTCCATGTTTTGGATTTTAGCCATTCTAATAGGTATATCATGACATCTTGTTTTAATTTGCTGTTCCCTAATGGCATATGATGTTTACCATCTTTTCATATGCTTACTTGCCATCTGTATATCTTTTTTGGTGAGGTGTCTGTTTAGATCTATTTCCTGTTTCTTAATCTGGTTGGTTGTTTTCTTACTGTTGAGTTTTAAGAGTTCTTTGTATATTTTGGATACAAGTGCTTTATCAAATGTGTGTTTTGCAAATATTTTATCCTTGTCTGTGGCTTGTCTTTCCACTTCTTGAATGCGTCTTTCGCAGAGCAGAAGTTTTTAATTTTAATAAAGCCCAACTTATCAATTTTTTTCTTTCATGGATTGTGCTTTTTGGTATTACATCTAAAAATTCATTGCTAAAATCAAGGTCACCCAGATTTTTTTCTTTTATATTATCTTCCAAAGTTTTATAGTTTTGCAATCTATGTGTCTATGATCTATTTTTATGTAATATTTGTGAAAGGTGTAAAATTTATCTAAATTCTTCTTCTTCTTTTTGCATATGGATTTCCAATTGTTCAAGCACCATTTGTTGAAAAGTCTATCCTCTTTCCATTGAATTGCCTTTTCTCCTTTGTCAAAGATCAGTTGACTACATTTGTGTGACTCTATTTCTGGGCTCTCTATTCTATTCCATTGATCTATTCTTCCATTCTTTCACCAATACCATGCCGTCTTAATTACTTTTGCTCATAGTAAGTCTTTAAAAAATTTACTAGTTGACAAATAATAATTGTTTATGTTTATGAGATAAAATGTGATGTTTTGATATGTATTTATAATGTAGGATGATTAAATCAGGCTAATTAACAAATGCATCATCTCACATACATATCATTTTTTGTGGAGAAAACATTTAAAATCTACTCTTAGCAATTTTGAAGTGTATAATACATTATTATTGATTATAATCACCATTCTGTGCAATAGATCACTATAGCTTATTATTCCTATTTAACTGAAACTTTGTACCTTTTGATTAACATCTCCCTTTCCCCATTCATCCCCCACTGCAGCCTCTGGTAACCATCATTACTTCTATGAGTCCAACTTTTTAAGGTTCACATGTAAGTAATAGGAGGCAATATTCATATCTCTGTGCCTGGCTTATTTCACTTAGTGTAATGTCCTCCAGGCTCATCTATGTTGTTGCAAATGACAGGATTCCCTCTCTCCCTCCTTTTTTTTTTTTTCTTCTTGTTTGAGACAGGGTCTCCCTCTATTGCCTGAGTAGAATGCAGTGGCGTCATCTTAACTCACTGCAGCCTCAAACTCCTGGGCTCAAGCAATCCTCCTGCCTCGGCCTCCCAAAGTGCTAGGATTACAAGCATGAGCCACCACACCCAGCCTCCCCCTTTTTAAGGAAATATATATATTTCCTTAAAAAATATATATGTACACCACATTTTCTTTACTCACTCATCTGATGATGAACAGCTAGGTTGCTTCTATATCTTAGCTATTGTGAATAATGCTGCAATAAATATGGGAGTGCAGATATCTCTTCAATATACTGATTTCCTTTCTTTTGGCTACATACCTGGTAGTGAAATTGCTAGATCATATGACAGTTCTATTTTTGTCTTCTTGAGGAATCTCCATACTCTTTTCCATAATGGCTGTATGAATTTACACTCCCATCAAGAGTGCACAAGGGTTCCCTTTCCTCCACACCCATGTCAACACTTGTTACCTTTTGTTTTTCTGATAATAGCCATTCTAACAGGTGTAAGATAATATCTCATTGTGGTTTCAATTTGCATTTCCCTGATGATTAGTGATGATGAACATTTTTTAATATATCTGTTGGCCATTTATGTGTCTTCTCTTGAGAAGTGTCTAAGTCCTTTGAACATTTCTTTGATTGGGTCATTTGTTTTCTTGCTAGTGAGTTGTTTGAGTTCCTTTTATATTTTAGATATTAGCCCCTTATAAGAGTATGGTTTGCGGATATTTTCTCCCAATTCATGGGTCCTCTCTTCACTCTATTAATTATTTCCTTTGCTGTGCAGAGCTTTTTAGTTTGATGTAATCCTATTTGTTAATTTTTGCTTTTGTTGCCTCTGCTTTTGGGGTTATAGCTAAAAAAAAAATCTTTGTCCAGACAAATGTTGTAGATAATTTTCCCTACATTTTCTTCTAGTCGTTTTAGAGCTTCAGGTCTTAGGTTTAACTCTTTAATCCATTTTGAGTTGATTTTTGTATATGGTGTGAGATAAGGATTCAGTTTCATTCTTTTGCTTGTGGATATCCATTTTCCAAACATCATTTATTGAAGAGATTGTCCTTTCTCCACTGTGAGTTCTTAGCACCTTTTTGAAAATCAATTGACTATAAATGTGTGGGTTTATTTTGGGGCTTTCTATCCCATTTCATTGTTCAACATGTCTGTTTTTATGCTAGTACCATACTGTTTTGATTATTATAGCTTTTTAGTAGATTTTGAAGTCAGGTAGTGTGATGCCTCCAGCTTTAATATTCCTCTGTGTATTTGAGGACTTTTGTGGTTCCATATGAATTTTAGGATTTTTTTCTATTTCTGTGAAAATGACATTGGATTTTTGATAGGGATTTCATTGAATTTGTAGATTGCTTTGGGTAGCATGGACATTTTAACAATATTAATTCTTCTAATCCACGAACATGGGATATCTTTCCATTTACTAGTGTCATCCACAATTTCTTTCATCAATGTTTTATAGCTTTCAGTGTACAGATATTTCACCTCCTTGAAAGTATTTTTTAATGCTATTGTCAATGGGATTGATTGCTTAACTTTTTTCCAGATAGTTCATTGTTAGTTTAAAAAAAGCTACTAATTTTTATGTGTTAATTCTATACCCCACAACTTTACTGAATTTGCTTATTAGTTCTAACAAATTTTTGGTAGAGATCTTAGGGTTTTCTGTATATGAGATCATCAGCAAGCAGAGACAATTTCTCTTCCTTTCCTATTTGGATGTGTTTTATTTATTTTTCTCATCTAACTGCACCGGCTAAAACTTCTGGTACTGTGTTGAATAGAAGCAGTGAGAGTGAACATCCTTGTCTGGTTCCTATTTTATCTGATAGAAGTATATCTACTCCTGCTCATTTCTGGCTTCCATTTGCATGGGATTTCCTTTTCAATCCCTTTAATTTAAGTATATATGTGTCTTTATAGGTGAAGTGGGTTTCTTGTTGACAAAATATAGTTGGCTCTTGTTTTTTTATCCATTCCGCCACTCTCTGTCTTTCCTGCCACAATAAGTAAGAACTTACTACTGCCATGTTTTTATTTGATTTCTGGTTGTTTTGTGGTGTTCTCTTTCTTTTGTCCTTCCTTCTTTTCTTCCCATCTTCCTTTGTTAAAAGTGATTTTCTCTGATAGTGTATTTTAATTTCTTGCTTTTCACTTTTCATATATCTGTTGTAGTTTTGTTGATTTGAAGTTACCATGAGGCTTGCAAAAAACATTCCATAATCAATTATTTTGAACATATGACAACTCTGCTTACAAATAAACAAATATATAAACAAGCAAAGATAAATCTAATAAATTCTACTTTAACTCCATCACCCCCCACTTTTTAACTTTTTGTTGTTTCCATCCATATCTTTTTATACTATCTCTCAAAAAGTTGTTGTAGTTATTTTTGATAGGTTTGCCTTTTAGTCTTCCTGCTCAAGATATAAGTGGTTCACACACCACAATTACATCAGTAGAGTATTCTAGTATTCTGTATTTGTGTATTTACTGTTACCAGTGAGTTGTATTCTGTTAGATGATTTCTTATTGTGAATTCATGCCCTTTCCTTTCATATTGAAGGCCTCTTTTTAGCATTTCTTATATGACAGGTCTGCTGTTGAAGAAATCCCTCAGCTTGTATTTGTCTGGGAAAGTCTTTATTTCTCCTTCATGTTTGAAGGATATTTTTGCAGGATATAATAGTCTAGGGTTGAGGTATTTTTCCTTCAGCTCTTTGAATATGTCATGCCACTTTCTCCTGGCCTGTAAGGTTTCCACTGAGAAGTCTGCTGCCAGATATATTGGAGCTCCTTTATATGGTTTTTTTCCCCTTTTTTCTTGCTTCCCTTAGGACCTTTTTAAAAAATCTGTGACCTTTGGAGGCTTGATTATTAAATGCCTTCAAGCAGTCTTGATTTGGTTATATCTGCTTGGTGTCCTATGACCTTCTTGTACCTGAATATTGATATCTTTCTATAGATTTGGAAAGTTCTCTGTTATTATTTCTTTGAATAAACTTTCTCCCCAAATATCTCTCTCTCCCCCACCTCTTTAAGGCCAATAACACTTAGATTTTCCCTTTTGAGGCTATTTTCTAGATCTTGTGGGTTTGCTTCATTCTTTTTTTATTATTTTTTCTCTTCTGAGAAGAGACAGGCTATTCTGAAATAGCCTATCTTCAAGCTCACTAATTCGTTCTTCTGCTTGGTCAATTCTGTTGTTGAGAGACTCTGATGCATTTCTTAGTCTGTTGATTGAATTTCAGCTACAGAATTTCTGCTTGATTTTTTAAAAATTTTAATCTTTTTGTTAAATTTCTCTGATAGGCTTCTGAATTCCTTTTCTTTGTTGTCTTGAAGTTCATTAACCTTCTTCAGGACAGCTATTTTGAATTCTTTGTCTGAAAGGTCACATATCTCCATCACTCCAAGATAGGTCACTGGTACCTTATTTAGTTCATTTGGCAAGATCATGCTTTCCTGGCTATTCTTGATGCTTGTGGCTGTTCATAAATGTCTGGGCATTGAAGACTTAAGACTTTCCAGATATTCAAGGAGAATTGAGTGTTGTGATTTAGGTCTTTGGTCACTGCAGCCCTATCAGCACTAGGGGTACCTGAAGCCCAGGAATGAAGTGACTCTTGCAGATCTGGTGGTACCACCTTGGTAGGCTTGGGTAAATTATGGGAGAATTCCCTGGATTACAAGGCAAAATCTCTCACTCTCTTTGCTGGGCTGCTGGAGTTGGGGGAGGAGTGACATGGGCACTCCCTCATGGCCACCAGCACAAGGTCACACCTGAAGTCAGCCCATTCTCACCCATAGTCCATGGTGACTGTTGCCTGGCTACCTCTGATGCTTATTCAAAGACCAAGGGCTCCTTAATCAGCAGGTGGTGAATCCTGCCAGGACTGGGTCTTTCTCTTCAGGGCAGCATGTTTCCTTCTGGCCCAGGGTGGGTACAGAAATGTCATCCAGGAACTAAGGCCAGGACTCAGTAGCTTCAAGAGTCTTCTTGGTACTTTATTTTACTGTGGCTGAGCTGGTAGCAAAATTGCAAAACAAAATCCTCTGGACTCTTCCCTTTCCTTTCCCCAAGTGGAAGAAGACTCTCCCTGAGCTGCACTGCCTGGAGTTGGAGGAGGACCGACACAGGCACTAGCTTGGGCACTGCAGCTGGTGTCTCACTGGGTCATGTGCACCCCAAGTCCACTGGATCCATGCCAGCACAGCCATAGGAATTGCCCAAGGACTGCAGCCTCTGTGGCCCAAATGCCTTAAGAATTTAGTCCAGGCCCCAGGCCGCTTTTAGTCAGCCAGTGGTGGGGCTAGCCAGAACTTGGTTTTGGGGGCAGAGGATTTCCCTCTGGCCAGGTTGGTCTAAATGCTCCCTCTGTGGGCACTTGCAGAATTCTGCTCTGTGCTGTGTTCCCCTGTTCCAGGGCAGTCCTGAGTTCCAATGCAAAGCCCCACAATCACTTCACTCTCCCTCCCCCAGGCACATGGATTCTCTCTCCACTTGGTGCACTGGCATGGCACTGCTGGGGGATAGAGGAGGGGTGGCATAGGCAATGCAAGATTGTCTTTTCTGCCCTCTTCAGTGCCTCTTTCCTTGATATAATATTAAAACCAGGTAGTATGATCACTCACTTGATTTTTGGTTCTGATGATGATGCTTGCTTGCGTGGATAGTTGTTGAATTTGGTGTTCATGTGGAGGAATGATCGATAGAGGTTTCTATTCAGCCATCCTGCTCTGCCCCCAGGATAACTCTTTTCTGGTTCCTGATCTTAAACAAAAAGTTTTCAACTTTTCACCATTGAGTATGATATTAGCTGTGGGCTCTTTATATACAGCCCTTATCAATTGAGGTATATTCCCTCCATGCCTAATTTGTTGATTATTTTTATCATGAAAATATGTTGACTTTTGTAAAAAAAATTTTTCTGGATTTATTGATATGATCATAAGGTTTTTATCTTTCATTCTGTTAATATGGTATATCACATTGATCGATTTGTGTATGTTGAACCATACTTGCATCCCAGGGATAAATCCCCCTTGATCATGGTGAATGGTCTTTGTAATTGTAGTAAGTCTTAAAGCAGGGTAGTGACAGTCATTAGTCTTCTGACTTTGTTTTGCTTCAGTACTGTGTTGACTATTCTGGGTCTTTAGCCTTTTCTTATTAACTTTAGAATTGGTTTGTAGATATTCATAATATAAGTTGCTGGGGTTTTTTATTGGTATTGTGTTGAATCTATTCATCAAATTGGGAAATAAGTGACATCTGAATAATATTGGTTCTTCTTATCCATGGACATGGAATATCTTTCCATTTATTTAGATCTTCTTTGATTTCTTTCTTCTGAGTTTGTTATTTTCCTCATATAAATCCTGTACATTTTTTAAAAGAAATACCTAAATGTTTCAAATTTTTTGGGTGCTAATGTAAATGCTTTTGTGTTTTTAGTTTCAAATTCTGAGTGTTCATTGCTATTATGTAGGAAGACAATTGACTTTTTTATATTAACTTTGCATTCTGTAACCTTAATGTAAGTGCTTATTAGTTCCAGTAGTGTTTTTGTCAATTCTTTGACATTATTTTTATATAGACAAGTATGTCATCTGTGAATAAAGACAGTTTTATTTTTTCTTTCCCAATTTGTCCACCTTCTATCTCTCTCTTTTTTATTTTTTTGTCTTATTGCATTAGGTAGGAGATCTAGTACAATGTTGAATAGGGGAGGTAAGAAGGAATATCCTTGCTTTGTTCCCGATCTTAGTAGGAAAGTATCTAGTTTCTTATCATGATGTTAGAGGCAGAATATTTGTGGATATTCTTTATCAATTTGAGGAAATTCCCTCTATGCCTAGTTTGCTCATAGTTTTTTTTTTTTTTTTTATCATGGATGGGTGTTGGATTTTATCAAATAATTTTCCTGAAGACTAGATTTATCTGTTTTCTATTTCTATCCACTGCTACTCCTCCTGCCTTTTTGGGGCTGGGGGTGGGAAGGCCTACTCATGGAGTGCCATGTTATTTTGGTGGCCTGCTATCTCTCCCTCCTTGTCACTAGCAGCTACAGATGACCAGATCACTGTTATTCATCAAAGCTGTTGGTACTTGTATATAGTCTTTCTTTCCTGCTATGACAATAAATGTCCACAGCATACAAGTGGATAAGCTATCCAACTTCTCGGCCTCCTTTCCCCAAGCCAACTAATCCACCCACTTCCACTTCTACAATCACATTCCAAAACTTATCGTCACTGTAAACTTCTTCAAATCCCAAGTTGATAACTCTAAAATGACTCACTACCTCCACCTCCTCTCTTTTGAGCTTCTGTGCTCAACTACTTCCACTTTTCCACTATCAAAATCTCTGGTCTGATTTACCTGCACCCTAATACATTAGCTCTTTCTTCATTTCCATCTTTTTCAAGCTTAGATTCCATGGCTTATAATTTCATCAAAAATCTTGTCAAGAACTTATATCTTTTGTTCCTCTCATTTCTTCACTTCCATCTGGCAAAATCCTATTGTGCATGAATGCAACTCAACTGCTTTATTTTGCCTACATTTGAGCAAACACAGCTGGAGAAATCAGAAGAGGGCAGATGATGACACTGTAAATTTATAATCAGCAACATCAAACTTGCCCTCAGGACTATTTAGCAATTTGACTATATTTTTCTTTTCCACTCTCTCTACACTTCCCCACAGTGATTGTTTCAAAACTTTTCCACTTTCGTCAACCTTTGACACATTTCTTAATGTTCTTCATTGTCATAGTAGATTTCTTGTGATCTACTTCACAGAGCAAGGTGAAGCCATCATACATATGGAAATCCCATATAGTAGCCTCTAACAAAGCTACAAATCATCTTGGTGAACTCTTATCCTTTTTTCTTTTTTAACTTTTATTTCATTAGTGGGGGAGAAATGCTCCCTATCTAGGGCCAGAGCCTGTCCTTATACAGTCATGTACTGTGAAATGGCAGTTAGCTCAACAATGGACTGCATATACTACAGTGGTCCCATAAGATTATAATATCATATTTTTACTGTACTTTTTCTATATTTAGGTATATTTAGATACCCAAATACTTACCATTGTGTTATAATTGCTCACAGTATTCAGTACAGTGCAGTTTTGTAGCCTAGGAGCAACAGGTTATACCATATAGCCTAGGTGTGTAGTAGGCTATACCATCTAGGTTTGTGTAAGTATACTCTATGATGTTTGCTAACAACAAAATTGCTTAGCAATGCATTTCTCAGAATATGTTCCCATAGTTAAGCAATGTATGACTGTAACTTAAATCCTATTCCTTAAAAACCTCAAAATAGCAATCATACCCTCTTTTTCCCATATATGCAATGATTTTCTTACAATTAGATCCTTTGCCCATTATAATTAAACATCATTAATTATCTCCCTTTTAAAAAATTCTCTCAAATTAATATGGTTTCTCACCTATCATTCCCCTCATTTACAACAAAAATAATCAAAAGAACTCTCTATACATATGACAGATTATATGTTTAATTTAAATATTCCCTCTCCACTGCTGCCTTATTGACATCAGGTTTGGCCATGCAACTTTAGCCAATGAAATATACACAAAAGTGATGTGTGCCGCTTCCAAGAAGAACCTTTTAGAGTAATTGTATCCTCCTACCGTTTCTCTTTTTCTTCCACCATAAGACCAACAATGTCCCAGATAATGGCTGCTGCTTCATCCTCATCCTGGATGATGCAGGACATAAACAGAGCTGATGTCAATCCACAGTGGATGGTAGTTTGAGCATAAAATCAACCTTTGTGGTAGTGTGCCTGCTGAAATTTTGAAGTTGTGTTTTATTGCCTTATACTTTAGCCCATTGACTTGTACATGACTTTTTGCCTCCACCCCGCCCCACAGAATTATTCTTCAACATGCTTAAATCTGACTTCTCTTTATTTCTACATGTCAGTAAGTTAAATGAATACTTGTCAGTACTATTCTAGTTAACCTCTCTATGTGACATTCCAATAATTGATCAGTACTTCCCTTTCAAAACAGTCTCTTTTAAAGATTACCTTGCAATTTGTGAACACAGAATATTCCTGATTTCCTCTTAATATCTTGTTGCTTCCCCTCAGTCTTCTCATTCCCTATTTCCTTGACCATTAAATGCTGTAGTTTCTCAAGATTTTCTTTTAAAACTTCATCTCTTCTCATTGTATATTCTCTTCTTAGACAATTGCATACAATCCATGATTTTATTTTCTTCCTTTACTTAGATGATGTTTAAACTTATATCTTCAGTCCAAATTTCTCCTCTGAGTTTCGACACATATATCAAATTACTTACTTTATGTCTTCAATTAAATACCTTAAAGGCACATCATATTCAATATGCCCAAAACATAATGCTTAACCCTTGTTTTTAGGAGATTGACTATAGTTAGCTGATTCCTCAGCAACAAGAATGGAAGCCAGAATTTAGTGGAATAATGTATTTAAGAAGCTGCAAGAAAATACTATCAACTTAAAATAGTATACTCAGTGAAAATATCTTGCAAGAACAAAACAGAATTAAGGACTTTATATATATATATAAAAAGTCCAAATATGAGGGTAAATTTATACAAGCATTTGCTGAATAAAACCATAATTATGTCTAATTTTGGAAAGGTGAAATTAGAAAGAAAATGAGAGTAATTATAATTCAAGACATAATTCAAGACTGAAGTGACCATAAACAAGAGAAAATATTAATAAAAGGAATGATAAACATATATTAAAGATTTTGTTACCATTTTCTTTTTAAACTGTATTGTACAACACAGGTATTTAGTGCATCATTATTCTTTATATCATACAGAGGTTTTTACAAACATTGCTTTCTTTTTAATTAGTATTTAATAAAAATATAAAATGCATTTTCTTATCTCCAGTTGAGTGTGAAATATGTTTATGCAGGAGTAAAATTTATAATTCATTAGCAAATAAGACTGGCCTAGTTTACTGTTCCTTATATTTCTTGAATTAAAGAAGTTTTCCAAGAACTGATCCATATTTTGAAACTTTATAGCTTGGTGGCTGAGTCTATAGTTCTGTACCGAAATAGTTGCATCCTTTTATATAGCACTATCAGGTATTAGTGGATGCTTTTGGCATCTGAACAAGATGTGCTAAGTGCCAAAAAGCAAAAACAAAAACATAGTACCATCGTTTTTGTTTTAAAGGAAATGATCTAGTTGACAAGGTTGGAAAAATGTGGTTAGTGAAGTCATGTGGAATTTCATCATTTATGATTTTAATACATCTCAAGATTATGTAACAACAGTTGACATTACAAAGGTCACCAGATATGTAAAGGCATTATTATAATTCTGAAAGCTACTCTAAATGCTTATATTTCCCTGCTATAAATGCGAATTTTCTTGAAGCTGCAGTAGTGTCAGACTTCCATTCAGTTATATAACATGAAACACCACCCTTCCCAGTCTGTACAGGGAACAGAGAAGCAGTCCTAAGAGCATTCTTGTGGCAGATACTCATACAGCCTGCCACGTGAAGGAGAATGTCTACATTAAAGAGCCTAATCATTATAACTAAACTCTTAGCTGTAATCTCATAATATCTTTATATAACCAGTCAAGTAATAGCATCAATCATTTAAATATAATTTGGGAAATTCTAGCCAGAAAAAAAGGATTGAGTATAACATACTACTGAAAACTATTATAAAAGGCAATGCTATGGAATCTGTCCATGGTCCTGAAAAGGCCATCCACTGGGGTTTGTTTCACTACTTGGTCAAAATTTATACAAATTAATTTCAAGATTACTTATCAGGTAGTTTTCTCTTGCTTATTTACTATCAGAAATATTATCTCTTGAGAAGGAGCAAATATCATATTCAGGAATGCTATAATTATTCAATTTATATTAATATTTGAATGAAATCTCAAACACCTATAAATCCTTCCTTATAGTTAAGTATGTTTAAAATATGAGTTACAAGACAGAATGTCTTTAAGAAAGAATGTCTGGTACCACTACATCATTTTCTCAGGAAGGCGTGCTGTTTATTCTCCACTATCGCCATTTCCCAAATCCCTTTTTTATGCTTCCCTGCCTTGTTCTGGAGGCCTGGGTGGCTGATCTTTAGGATCAGCCAAGCTAGCTGGCTTCTGATTGGATTTTGCCTGTGGGAAGCATTTTCAGGACAGCAAGACATTAGCAGGTAAGATGAGAAAGAGATTGGGGTATTTCCTCCCTGCACCTTTATTACTTTGGCCAAAGTATCAAGAACAATTAGGTCTTTTAAAGACCACCACTCCCACTGGGTGGTCTCTCTTTTAGGGCTCCAGCCCTCTCTAGGTGCATCTACTTTTTTCTTAGTGTTTAAAGAAATTAACTTATTCCTGCCATTGCTATTTTCTGGGTCTCTCCACATCTTCTATTATATTTGCATTCTTAGTCCTACCAACTCTTCTGTAAATCGATTCTTCATTAAAAACTTTCTTCATTTAAACCATCTGGGTGCATCCTATTTCCTGTCAGGACCATGAATGACACAGAAAATGTTTGAATCAAAACTAATATATCTAATTGAGAAGACAGAATATTAACAGACAAAAAGGGAACATCAAATGTCTATAAGATACGTAAGTTAGTAGGGAATAGACTATAAACACTGTGAAGGCACATATGTGGCAACTTGGTCACTGTGCAATCCCCAACGTCTAGCCCATTGTGTCCATTATTAATAATAAGCATCAACGCGTATTGTTCAATTCCTGTAGAAATGAATAAATGAGATACTTACTATTTCATAATTATTTGGAGTTTACTAAGAGGTTAGCTTGAAATTTTAGAATAAGGTATTATTAGTTCAAGGATTCCTTTAGTCACACTTAGGGCTGTTAATTTTACAAAGAGAAAAAGCTGGGGAGCAGACCTGTAAACTACTCCAAGAATTCCTGCCACCCAACACAGAAATAGATGTTGCTGGTCACAAAATACAACCTTAGTTACAGCAAAAAAATTATGTGATCTCTTATTCTATTGATAGACCCTTAAATGTTTTTTAAATCATATTTGAAAGAAGCGCAACTTAAATTTAAGTGTGGCTAAAAGTATTCTTATTTATATTGGAGAGACCCACTAATCAACAGTTCAGCACACACAGAAGAGAGAAATTATGAGAAATTGTAAATGATTTAGGCTTGTTTTCTCAATTATGATCTTGCTGCAACAAACACCACCTTGAAGGGTCTGTTGGTTGATCTAATGCATGGGTCATTTTATGAATGATGGTGTGAAGATTATAATAGTGCAGGAAAATTTATGAGACAAGGTTGTTGTAATGTAAAAAGTCATTTTGAAGAAAGAAATGCAAGAGCCTGAATTTACTATCAACTTTAAAAATCAGATATTAAGAACAGGGAAACAAAGTTCCAGCATAAAAAATGTAGGAAAATTTGCAATCTCTGGTTTGTGGACTTCTAGAATGTGATTCAATCTGTGATCAAGGATAAATGCCTGATATAGTTAGTTGAAAAATAAAATATAGCAGCAGATAAATGTAAAACGGTCAAAAAAAAGTGACACCGTATGAAAGTAGTATGAGTTTTCCTTAGATGCTGGCTCTCCGGTTGATCTTGAGTCTCAGATTTAGCAATGTTTGGATTTTTCAAAAAATGAAGATTCATCTTTTTCATAGTAATGTGGCAGAAATAGTAGTAGTATCAAGTAGGAGAAAATACAAGAAATATGAATATTTCAAATTCAATTTCACCATCCTTCAGTTTGGTAGATTTTGGCTTACTCTTATTATTATTATTTTCAACATAAGCACATATTTCATTAAGCATTGAACTTCAAATCTGTAGCAAATTTTACTGTTGATCATCTCATCCATGGAAGTCCTAAAACATTCTGAGTAACATTAAACAGGTACCGGAATTGTTTGTAATAGATAACATCATCTCTTCGGTCAGATTAGCATTTGAACAATTCAAATTATATTATAATTTAAGTAACTGTGTTAATTATTTATTGATGCATAATGAATCACCCCAAAGCTTAGTAGCTTAAAACAACAATAATCATCTGTTGGATGTTTCTGATTGCAGAGTTTTTTGTGGGGTTACAGTCAGATGTTGACTGGGGCTATGGTCATACGGAGGCCTAACTGGGACTGAAAAATCTACTTCCAAGGTGGCTCAACATGCTAGTAAGTTGGTGCTGGCTGGTGGCGGGAGGCATTAGTTTCTCATCACCTGGGGCCTTCCTCAGGGCTGCAAGGGGGACCTCACGGCATAGAGGCTAGCTTCCCCCAGAACAAGCAATCCAGGAAACCAAGGTGAATGTCACAGTACCTTTTATAACTTAGCCTCAGAAGCCACAAACCATCACCTCTGCTGTAGTCTTATACAAAGGTCATTCTCTGATTCCTTATGAAAGGAACCCCACAAGCGTGGGAATATAGATGGCAAAGATTATAGGCAGCCCCCTTGAAACTCAGCTACCAGAGTAACTAATTAGGAGAATCATGAACGCTCATGAGTTCGTTATTTTTAAAAATGCTTATTTTGAAATAATTTTAGATTTACAAAAGGTCAAAAAATTAGTACAGAAAGTTTCCTATAGCCTTCATCCAACTCCCCCTAATGTTAACATCCTAAACAACCATAACCAATGATCAAAAACTAAGAACTACTGGTACAATGCTATGACCTAAACTATAGATTTTACTTGGATTTCCCCAGTTTTCTCACTAATGTTCTATCTCTGGTCCTGATCTATACCAGAAAACACACTGAATTTTGTTGTCATGTCTTCTTAGTCTCTTCCAATCTGTGGCAGTTCCTTAGTCTTTGCTTGTCTTTTGTGACCTTGACAATTTTGAAGCATACTGGTCAGAAATTTGGTAGAATGTCCCTCAGTTTGGGATTGCCTGTTATTTTTCTCACAAAGAGACTGGAGTTGTAGGTTTGGGAGAAGTGAAGTGCCCTTCTTATCACATCATATCACAGGGTATGTGACAGCAACACGACTTATCACTGTTATTGTTAACTCTAGTCTGGTTAAGATGTTGTATGCTGGGGCTCTCTCTCTAGTGTAAAGCTACCATTTTTCCCTCTCCATACTTTATTTGTTAGAAGCAAGTCATTAAGCCCAGCCAACACTCAAAGGGACAGGAATTAAGCTCCACTTCTAGAGGGAGTATTAACAAGGAATTTGTGCACATATGTTCAAACCCCCACAGTGATCAATTAGTTTGTAATTGGAGATAAAAGATACTTTTTGATGGAGATGGGGGATTGCATAGAAAACACACAAAATCCCAGGAGATCTGGGCAAGTATTTCAACTTCATTTTGACTACTCATAGCCCATCACCATTTATTCATTCCTATACTTATTTTAATATAAGTAAACATAATCCAGATAAATTATATTTTCCTCTTGTCATAACTGTACTACATCAAGATTTTATAAAATCTTTTGAGAAACATGATTTCATGACCTAAATATCTTAATTTTTAACCCTGACTCACTTTGATAAAAATTCTAAGCATTTACCAAAAATTACACCAAAAAACTGTTCTCCAAACACAAGGCATGTAAAGTTTCTTGTTTTGCTTTGTTTTTTAGTTTCTTGGATAAAAGGTCAAATAGACATTAAATATAATGGTCTCTAATGAATACTAATAATGGTACCAAGAACATCTTGACAAAGTACTGGAGAGGTTCCCAGATAGCAGATTTTTAAGATTGAAAATTATATTAGTGGCACTAAAATTCAATTTTAATTAGCCATGACACTTATATATAATTTAAAGCTGATGAAGTGCTCTTCAGACTAACAATTCTTAATAAGCTCTGTTTAAATTTAATTTCTATTTCAATTTGACAGTAACCAAGCAAAACTTGTGATAACATAGCACGGTTCAAGTGCTGTAAGTTTTTCAGTTTGTTCTTGGTTATTCACCCAGCCAATTTAATTTCAAAATCATAAACTCTTTCATCCTCCCTTCTGAGAACAATAATTTACTTTGAAAGATTTCTTCAGATTTTTAACTTTGACAGAAAGAATATATCAAATGGAAAATATTTTACGTAACAGTCCTTTTGTTCTTGAAATTATCAAAACAGTAGCACTTCTTTGAATCATATTTTAGCAAATATATATTCCCTTAGAAGAACGACAGGTGAACAAATTTCAAGCTACTCTGATAATTGTAGTAATGACATTACTGTGTCGACTCGTGACGAGCGTTAGCATCAACTCTCACTACACCCATTTCCACTCAAGGCAATTCAGGTAGACACTGACTTCTTTGTCTCCTCTTTTACTGATCCATAAAAACAAATCTAAAAGAAGAGTTTAAAGGAAAGTAACAGGCCAGGCGTGGTGGCTCACGCCTGTAATCCTAGCATTTTTGGGAGGCCAAGGCAGGAAGATTGCTTGAGACCAAGAGTTCAAGACCAGCCAGAGCAAGAGTGAGAGATCCCATCTCTACAAAAAAACAGAAAAGTTAGCCAGGCGTGGTGGCGTGCGCCTGTAGTCCCAGCTGCTTGGGAGGCTGAGGCAGGAGGATGGCTTGAGCCCAGCAGTTGGAGGTTGCAGTGAGCTGTGATGATGCCACTGCACTCTACCCAGGGAGAAAAAGTGAGACTCTATTTCAAAAAAAAAAAATAAAGTAACAGAAAAGCATGTAACAAAAAAAGCACGTGCAGGTAGATACTGAAATCTAGTTTTTAAACTTCCTTCCTTCCTATCTCCTTTTTTTCTTTCATTTCTTTCTCCTCCCCTCCCCTCTCCTTTCCTTTCTTTGGTATGGGATGAAAAAGAAAATTTCAGAGCCATTTTTGCCTCATTTGTGAAGTGCCCTGACTTCTGCCCAGATCAGGGTTGTTCCCTTTTCTGAGCTCGCCCAGAACATTTTTGTCTCCCTTCTAACACTTACCCTACTCAAACCTGTTTTCTGGCTCATTGGAAGCACATATTCTTCTGCCACTTGATGAAGCCCTCCTTGAAGTTAGAAAGAACGACACATTCATCTTGTGCCTCATGGTGGCCACCACACAGCAGACACCCATTAACTATGTATTAAATTGAATTTTAAAAACATCTTTTACTTTAAAAATTTCCAAAATTGCATATATTCAATGTAGAAAACTGGGGAAGCACAAGAAAGAGAAAAAAAGGAAAAAGAAATTTACGTACAGGTGGGTACTACTGTTATTCCCATTTAGAGATGCAAAAATTGAGGCTTAGAAAGGTTAAGCTGTCCAAGGATGTGGCTCCAGCATCGGTTTATTATTCACTCTATAGTAAGGGGTTGTGTTAATAATGACACCTTTCTGATGGGTATTAAGGAATTGTCCGAAGTTGGAAATCATAAATGTGTGACAGCCAATTAGGAGAAATGTTCTCTTTTCTCTTGCCCTTACTGACTCATTTATTATGTTATTTAATAACCACCCGCCAAATATTAGGAACCATACTTGTTAGAAGCTCTCCGGCTGTCTAGAAGCAGAAACAGAAGAGTTAAATTGAAAGTTGGGATCAGGGCATGTTGAGTCTAATGATGATGAGGTAAAGGAATTGAGGGTGTTGCTGAAAATATTAAAGAGATGACTACCTAGTTAGGAAGTGAAATTATCCTGGTGATACTGAGTATTCAGAAAAGTAAGAATCTGAGTGATTAGGGGCATCAGTTAAATGTTTAAAAGAGGTGGGACAACAACAGTAAAGAAGAGGATTAACACAAGAAGGGCTTGCTGCCAATCAAAAATTCCACACACGGAGTTGTTTGGGTATGGCCTAAGGACACTACTGACATGAGGTGGACATTCTGAAGGGCCGTAAGAGTAACCAGGGCACTATCACCCTGACAGGCACCCTTTATGGGAGAAGCGGAAAACAGAGGTGCCAAACCTGGGGTGCTTCCCCCTCCCCAAATGTGAGGGGGCAACTGGGAGCCAGGGGTGATGTTATGAGATTAACATCTTGGGAACTACATGAGAATGGCTCACATTTGTCCGTAAAATAGCAGGGATTCTGCTTATGGAGGCATAATCCATGAAGTTATCTAAGCCTTTTTTGAACCTGTGGGTATTTTATTCCATTCAGAATAATGTGCTAAATAAAAAATTTTGTTTGTTTGGTTTTGCCTACACTGCCTAAATTAACACTTTCTCTTATTCTTCTGAAAATACAACCTATTTTCCGTACCAGCATGGTTTACAGTTTCATAAATTTCAATAATGTTTTTTTCTCTGCCTCCATCTTTCCATAACAGAACAGGTGACTTTCCCTGTACAGTGTCCCTGGTAGTCCCATGGCATGGGCTTTAGGACCAGATTGGCTGAGTTCAAATCTTGTCTTAGCCACTCACTAGTTGACTGATTTGGGTAAGTGGTTTAAAGTCTCTGATCCTTGGTAACCTTATCTGTAAAATGAGGATAAAATAATATTACCTGCCTCACAGGATATTGTGAGGATTCAATCAGTAAATATACAAAAAGGAGCTCTCATGTGCACTGGCACACAGTCAGGACTGAAGCAGTGTTGAATATAATTATTAGAAATATCATCAGAAGTGCCATACATAATTCCTTTAGTCATTTAACATTCCCTTTGCTGGATCTTTGTCAAGTCTGTTATGTCTCTTGGAGGCATGGTGTGCAAACTGCAGCTAATATCTGTGCTGTTGAAGCATGGTATGGTGCAAGGAGATTGCAGTAGTTTCACCTGTACTTTTGTACCTCTTCCTAATGATGCTCAGGAATTTGCTGGCTTATGTGCCACAGCAGCACACCGAGCTAGTATCTTCAAAGGTCAGTCAAAAGTGACCTCCTGATTCCCAGGCGGCATTTCATAGCTCAGAACCTTTAAGTCTTATAAATCAACTTTGGCTTTCCCCCTACCCCTCCATGAAAATGAATTATCTTAACATTTCAATGCAATGTTGTTTATTTCCCATATTGAGCTACTCCCATGGATACTTATCTTAGAAGAGATGGCTTCTGCTACATAGAAGAAAACAATACTATCTACACAACTGTCTTTTCTAGCTGATTTACAAACATGTAAGACCTATGGCTTTACCAGTCTCTAGAATATTAAATAACAAACTGTTTGCATATAGGTCCTTTATTCTTATTCCCTCATTTTTATTCAGCAAACATTTATTAAGTAGTTCAAGGAAATGTGCTTAGTGGCACAATTCAGCATGAGAGACCAACACATAAACAGTTCTCCTATCCTTGAGAACTAAATAAATAAATCACACCTACCTGCTCTTCCTAGTTCAGGTATATTCACCCCAACCTGGAACACTATGGGATTAGTCAAGATTATGCCATATGTACTATAGTTCCCAGAGGACACTGTCTAAAGCTACTGAGTGGATCAGTGTTAGGACAGAAGAAGCCCTAAAGACAGAAATGCTGTGAGTGGTTTCCTGTTACTAATCCTGAGCTCACCAATTAATTACCAAGCTGCTTTAAGCTTTGGCCCTTCCCTATTTGCAATCTGTAGGACGGGGTAGACTTGTAGATCCTGCACTGGAAACGCTTTCAATTTGCGCTCATTGTTGATTGCCAGCTAATATTCATTCCCCTTCTCGACAGCACACCTAGTTCTTTGGGGGGAGTTTCCTATCCTCTAGTAGGTGTAGTCTTCATGAGATGATAAATCCTGGAAGCTAAAGGAGTCCCTGGAGCCTCCTTCTGTTAGGAATTTGAATTGACTGAAAAAACCAAAGATGGAAGGGATGGTTGGAGTAAATGCCTTGATTCTGAAGGAGGGGGGCACTTGAGTGCTTCAGCCACACTGTGGCTGCCACCAAGAGCTCTGGAGTGTCCAGATTCTTGCCTTTTCTGAGACTGACTCTGCAGCCTTCCCTTCATACTTGTTAGTTTCCCTAAGATCCTTCTAATAAATTCATGATTTGCTTATATTACCCAGAGTTAGTTTCCGTTTGCAGCAAGAGACTCTAATCCTGCGGTCCCCAATCCCTGGGCCTCTGACCAGTACTGGTCCGTGGCCTGTCAGGAACCAGTTTACAGCAGGAGGTGAGCGGCAGGTGAGCTAGCAAAGCTTCATCTGTATTTACAGCTGCTCCCTATAGCTCACATCACCGCATAAGCTCCCCCTCCTGTCAGATCAACAGGGGCATTAGATTCTCATAGGAGCACAACCCTACTGTAAACTGTGCATGGGATCTAGGGATCTAGGGATCTAGGTTGTGTGCTCCTTATGAGAATCTAATGCCTGATAATCTGAGGTGGAGCTGAGGCAGTGATGCTGGTGCTGGGGAGTGGCTGCATATACAGATTATCATTGGCAGAGAGGTGTGACTACACAATAAATGTAATATGCTTGAATCATCCTGAAACCATTCCCCCCACCCCACCCCCATCCGTGGAGAAATTGTCTTCCATTAAACCGGTACCTGGTGCCCAAAAGTTTGGGGACCGCTGCCTTAACAGACATTATTTAGGAAGGAAAAAAAAAGGAAGCAATTGTGGCCTGAGTTATGAGTAGATGAAATTCAATATGTACAAATGGCTCCAGTGACAGCATGAATTATTAAACTTAAACTAAGCTATGTTAACATGAATTACTTTGTAATTATTTCATATCACTGATCATGACTAGTGCCAAATGAGTTTTTATGAGTTGTAAAGCTATAATAAAAATATTATGCTGCAATATTATCATACATGCAAAATGAAAAATTCCTTTGAATCTCATACCTGCAAAAACAATCTGTAGATGCCATATGTCATTTAAAGCATTTCAGGTATAGCATTCTGCTTGAGCATACCAAATCCAAAAATCTGAAATCCAAAACGCTCCAATGAGCATTTCCTCTGAGCATCATGTTGGTGCTCAAAAACCTTTGGATTTGAGATGCTCAACATATACCTCTATTGTACAAGGAAGACTTCCTCTCAGTCTGTTTCATCATTTGCAAAAGAAAATACAATCTTCTTCAAAGTATTGTGAGTTAAATGAGATATCTGTGAAAGTTCTTAGAAGGCCCCCCATAAATTATGACCCAACTCTAAATTAGCCATTCCAAACTATTTTCTACTGAAAACCCAAGGTCAAGTTTATGCCCTCATTAGGTAGAATAAGACTGACATCTGAAGTTATTTAGATCATACAAAAGAATAAATCTAGCTTTTTAATTTAAGTCAACTTGACAACTTCTTGACAATGTTTTGATGAATTGCGTTTTCTTTTAATTAAATAGAAGCAGAAAAACTTCTCAGTGTTGGAATTTTTTAACTATGTAAATACACATTAGACGTTTTGAAAAATAATACCCCCTTTTTGGTCTCCATTTTGGTAACCTTCTTTCACAAAACTTACTAAGTAACTACTATTGACAGGTTTTATTCAGTAAATAAGAAAATGATGATACAAGTTAATGAGGGATTATATATGAACAGTAGCACTATTAATTCTAATCAAAATATGTAACTACCCTTTCCAGCTACTGGAAGTAAATGAGCTGGCAAAGGGAGCTGCTTTCAGATTTCTTTTAGATTATTAGAAATGGGTATCCTTTAGGCAAAGATCTCTCCAAGAGTAATCCATGGACCATATCTATCCAAATCACTTGGAGTTACTTTTCAATAAGGCAGATTTGTATAATACCCCTTCCCACCCCCAAATTATTGAATTACCATTTCTTAAGGAGTAGAAAACAGGAATGATTATTTATTTAAAAAAAACTTTCCATGTAACTTTCATGAGCATAAAAATTTGAGAGCTATAACTGAGATCATCTGCGGTAGACTTTATCACTGAATAGGAAGCAGGCCACTCTGTGATGTTGGGAGGGTCGTGCACTGTCCAACTTTGAAGGGTGCTGTTGACATCATAGTCTATATGGCACAGCAGCTCCGATTGTAAGACTTAATTCATATATTAATAGTCGTCAGGAAGAAGTTACCAAAACAAGAACTGCAAGAATCTACTGCATTTGAACTTTTCAAATCCCCAAGTTTTCAATGTCATCAAGTGTGAGATGTATGAAGGGTTGTATTTTGATCTACCCTCTAAATTCTAAATAAATTATTGACATCCTTTAAAAAATCAGTTTATCAAATAAATGTTTCATCATTTATGTGATGGAGTCTAGGTTTTTTAAACCAGGGAGGTGGAGAAAAAAGAAAATCCTGTGTTTAGAAATTTTGGACCATTAAAATATTGGATGAACAATTTTACCTAATGAGAATTATCAGTTTTCAGTCTGCAGTTTTTTGTATATTCTCAAAAGGTTCTTGAAGAAAACAAATCTATTAAAAAATCCATTTCTTCTTATGGAAGTAGTACCCAAAACTGACTTGCTGCTTTAAAAAATAGTCTCACATTATAAAACTTAGCCCCCATTTAAGTGATAATCAGGGTGAGTGGCCTTGGGAGCCACAACCAAGAATTGCAGCATCTCAACACCCATTTCCTCAAATGAGATGCTCAGTAAAGTATCTTCAATTTAAAATCAAACTGTAGAAGCCTCCTTGGTTATCTGCATGTTCATGGATATTTTCAGTAATAGAGTCTAAAATAATATTTAATTAGAAGGTTTAAAAAGTGAGATTATCGCTTTTCTCAGTGCGGGTCATCTAAGTTGGTCCAATTTCAAGAGGGTATTTTTCAATCTGGATGTGGTTCTGCAAAGCCGCACTGAATCCATTAGGACCTACTTAATATCATTTCCTTCCCATATCTTTTAACCTCTTTTTCCATGCTCTGTTTGTTTATTTAAATCTCTTCTTTCATCTTCTTAGTCCTTCAAGCATGTCAAGTTTGCCCTCCAAAGACACATTTCTTTTATCTTGTGAATTACTTGTTGTGTTAGAAATTCTCAATTAACCAAATAGTCGTTTGCTGAAATGCAAACCAGTTATCAGATTCAAGTTGTTTTTAATAGGCAAGGAAATCCCAAGGATTACTGTTTATGTAGTTTCCACAGTATTTATATGTATTTTTTAAATTAAAAAGTATAGTTTTTTCTTATGTGTAGTTTTCCTTATAGCCTGATGATGTATTTTATCACATCTGTACTTAAGCATCAAAATCTAGTTGGTATAATTTATGAGTTAGGATGAGCACCATGATGCCTAACTTTATTTACCAAATATAATACTAGAGAAAATATGTTAAAATAAAAATATTATGGTAGAAATATTTGAGAACTGAAAAATAAATGAGGTAGGATCCTAAGAAAGTAATCCTTTTAACGATGCTCCTAGAAAATTATCATCAGACTAATAACAGTATCTTGAAATCAGATTTTCTGATGAAAGTAGAACTTACATAAGACCAGATTGAAAACTTAAAGAAAAAAAAAGAAACTAAGCTGTGCAATAGTTTTCTATTCCTATATATGGATAAATATAAAAATGAAACAAATAGAATAAAATTATAAATGTCCTAATGTGACTCACATAATCAGAGCCTCCTGGATACTTCCAGTTATGATCCACAGAAATAACTTTATCTTTTCTGATGTGAACTGAGTTGCTGAGAGCATTGAATTTAGGATAGTATTTTATTAGAAATTGGCAAAAGTTTCAAATCTCTTTCAAGGCATGCTGTTGAAGAGATCAACAATTGATGGCTTCTGTAAGTACCAGGTGATTTCCATGCAATCATATGAACTTACATAATTTCATTTTGGCTAAATGATGATGGATAAGAAATATAACACAGGATGCATATGCCCTTTGATCTCAGTATTAATGGGTCTATCATTCACTATCACTTTACTCCCCATTTTAATGGAGATGCTGAGAACTAAAGAAGAAGAAAAAAACAATGGCCTTTTCATCTCTTTTATTGGTTAACTTGAACAATTCATTTTTGCTCTATTATAAGTCAAAGCAAGAAGTTACCAGGGCTTGGATCACACCTTTCATCATTGTACAAAACTTGCCCTGTTACTGGTTGTTTCTATTAGGTTTTGCAGGGATGGGACTCAGTAATTGTGACTGAGCAAATCTTCCGGGGGATTCTGATACCCTGTGGTTCTTAAAACACTGATTGAACTCTGGCAGCCACTCCCAGAGTTCTTGATTCAGTAGGTCTGGGATTAGGCCTCCAAATTTGCATTTCCAATGAGTTTGCTGGTGATGCTGATGCTACTATCTGGAAACCACACTTTGTTTACAGCATTGGTAAGTGAACCAGTCTGTGAATTTTCATAGATTGCCTTTCATTTCCAGTAAGTTATGATGATGAAATCTCACTGTAAATCCATAGCTAAAATCAACACAAAAATACACTGTGTCATCTTAGACCACAACGCTTAGAAAGAATGGTTTCATATGAAATATTAATACAAACATATTATAGAAATTGCATAGTACTTACAAAGAAGTAAATCTTTGTTAAATGGATTAATGAGGAAAAGGAAATAATTTACCATCAGTCTGAAACAAATAGAAATGCAAAATCCAACAGCACTGTAAGATATGGGGTGCTACCGGTAAAAAGTACGGGGCCTTATTCTTCCCTTTACTCTACTTTTTAAAAATTGGTTTTGTGGACTGCCATTAGATTGCTACACCTTGGTATGTTCCCAGATACTTTGGAAAGAAACTCAGGCAACACTTCTGTTAGCATATTGACTGGCCAATGATACTATCCTGGGATTTTCTCCCTTATATAGCTAGTTATTTTTTCTAAACATCTTTAAATTTATTTTGTCAATTGACAAATAAAAATTGTATACATTTACCATGTACAACATGTTGTTTTGAATTATGTCTACATTGTGGAATGGCCAAATCAAGCTATCCCTTATAGTTATTAATCTAGGATGGCCATCTGCCATTATGTAGAAAAACGATACATCATTTTGCTTCCATCTTGGAAACCATCGGGCACCAGATGTATCTGCTACTTTGACCTAGTATTGTATGACTCTGATTTTTCGTAGAATGTATCCTTCCATAACAATAAAATACACTCCATTTCTTTGTTTTTAAGAAGATTATAGCTTCCTCCTCAGTTTTTTTTAGAGGCCAAAGGAGTATTCTTCATATGACAACTTTATCCAGATTCATCTTAAAATATTTTATGCATTCTTTTTTTCTTAATCCTCTGGAATTAACTTTGCTCATGGATCACCTTTTCAAGGACACAATCAGCTCTCGCAGCTGACTGCTCCAGTGGGTGCGAGAATGTATGCCCAGAATTCTGGCACACAGACCTGAAATGAAGGAGAACACAAGCAGCCAGGCATTAAGGAGGACTTGGGGCAAATGTGGTCTTGGAAATACAAACTTAGGAAAAAACTTTCTACTTCAAAAAAGAGTCATGATTTCCTTTGCAAAGTGGCAGAGCAAAGGGATCATGCTATTATGCTCATTCAAAAATTCTTTTCAGACACAGTGGGACACCAGGGAGGAAGAAAGGAGAGAGAAGGGCAGGCAGCTGCATGAGGAACTTGAGAGCGGATGCACCTACAATCACGCATGGGGTACACATGACAACCCCAGAGATGCGGGGAGCAACGCGTCCCCCCAGCAGTCTCAGCACTGTGGCTCACACCAGACGGGTCAGAGAGAAAGGCAAGACTGCACAGCTGCCCCAACTGCCCTCCCAGCTGCCCCAAGCCCAGAGATAATTTTGTTGACGAAGCTGCCATTAGGCAATGTTTTGCTGGCCTTGTGCACCATAGTGTAATGTTTAAGTGGGGAGTTCTAGAATCCTTCTTGGACGCTTAAAAAAACTGTTTCTTGAAACACGTTACTTAAAATCTTTGTAAGTTTTAATTTCCCCATCTGTAAAATGGATATGATAATAGTTCCTTCCTCATAGAAAGTGCCTGTGTGTAATAGAGTGCCTGACATATAACAAGTGCTCCTTATATAACAGTGACAAAAATGATAGGTAGCATTATTATTATCATCTCTAAAGTATGTATGTGCTCATCTGAAAATTGATGAGCACAATCTGAGGACAGTCTTGTCCTTAGTTTTGCTTTTGTGTACTTATTGCAAGATCTTTCTAAGGCTCCATATTTCTGGGGCATTATGAGACGAGAACTCATCTCCAAGGAAGGAGATGTTCTTCATCAGTTATCTTACCATATCAAGAGTTAATTCAAGGTCACTTTATAGTACATATGTCAGAGATTTCAATATCAAACCCATGATAATACAAACAAATTTGAATATAAAACAAAACAATGTCACAGCAATGTGATCTTCCATGACATCCCATGTCCATAGTGTTTATTTCTAAGACCATTTACTTTGATGATAAATATTATCATTTTGGGATTTCCCTTTGGCACCAGAAATGTTCACTATTCTTAAAATAAGAAAAGTAGGATATTTCAGTCACCTGTGTAGTTTTGATTTTTGGAAAAAATGAAACCCGCTTATCTTTTTTACCTAGATGGGTTACCCTGCACTGTGGCTAAGAGGTAAGTAATATCCAAATGGCCTTTAAAAATTAAGATATCTGTATTTTGGGATATTTTCTCCCAACCTTTATATATTCAGATGGCTCAGATCTTCAGAAAATTTAATAATAATACAATAAACACCTGTGTCCCAACATCTAGCTTCATCAATTATTATTTTGCTCATTCTTGCTTTTGTTCCTGTACCTTTTGTAGTTAAGTTGTAGACATCATGCTACCTTACTGCTAAATGTCAGCATGCATATCTTAAGAACTCAGACATTCTCCTATATAATCACACTATTTTAAGTACCTCAAAAATATCACTTATCTAATATGTAGTCCATTCTATTAAGACTATATTTCATGGGTAAGAGTATCCGTAGGAAATCTAAACCAACAAAGTTCATCCTCTCCCTCCAAATCTTATGTAGGAAGGGAAGATACTTAAGACAACCACACTTTGGTCAGATTAGTGTGTCAATTCTTAAGAATTTAACAAACATCTTTGATTTTTCATTTAACAAAAATTACGCATTAAACAACATCCTTTATTTTCTAAACTTTTTGAGATGTTTCCTAGATTTTTGTCAGTACCAGAATATATTAAATTCACTCGTGAAGAGAAAAAAAAGCTACCTAATTTACACAATTTACCTGTTTACCTTTATAGCAAGCAACTCATGTGGTACATATTTTGGAGTAAATACTGCTTTAGATGTGACAGAGTAACTGGAAGTATGAGTAACCACATTACTGAGAGGAGAAACAGCAATGAAAATAAAATAAATACCATCGGTCATTCTTTTTTGATTCTATATCAAAGGTTGTCCCCCTCCCAAGCCAAAATATTTAAGTGATTATGGATCAATTATGTGATCTGTGCTTCATTTCCCTAACCATAAAACAGGAAGGATCCTATCACCATCAACATCACAAAGATATGAAAAGGCTAAAGGATACAGGATGAAATTGCTTTTAGTTCAAAGATGACAGGGCATGTCACAAATCCAAAGTATATGCCTCTCAATGATAACTGCTGTCAGTCAGTGTATCGGAATGGCTCTTAGCCAAATACATTGGGATAGCATACCGTATTGGAAGAACTTTTCTTATAATGCAGCATCTAGTAATACATTTTCTGGACAGTTTGTAAAATTCAATAAGCAGTTCTTCCTTATTCTTGTTATAAATACAGTAAGGTTAAATCATATAAAATTACCATTTTATAAGTTAAAAAGGATCTAATATTAGCAATTTCATATTGTTCAACCTAGTAATTGCAATAGCTGTGGTCTACTACTATTTTAGCTACTATTACAATCACTCAGAGACATTGTTCCAATATTCAAATTGTATAAGCTTGTACATGTGCTTAGGAAAGTGCTTGACACATGACATTCAATTCATAATGACAATTAATTCTATAAAGTCCAAATATTTCCACATTAATTGCTTCTGATGCTTCAACACATTATGCCCACCTTTCTTCCATCAGCATCTTTCTTCCACCAGTATTACGAAAACATATATTGTGATGAGTTACAATGGTGACATCAAATCCACAAAAGACATACATACTGTTCTGGGAGCTTATGTTACAAAGAGATTTTCTAGCACATTTCTTCCGTGAAGTAAGGGGTTTCAGAAAAAAAGTAAAGCTTGCTGTTTTAGCAGCTTTATTGCTTTGGTTTTTTTTTCTTTATGCAATAAAACAAACATTCCAATCTCTCAAAAGTATTAATCCTAGCAAAGCTATTCATTTTTATAAGCAATAGGCCTAGATTTTAAAATGAACTGCAAATTCCAGACTACAGCAGCACAGAGATAGCACAGAGTCCCAGAGCAATTCATTGACCTTAGAGCAGGAAATAATGATGTATCATCAGAATCCACTTGGGCAGTATCACTTTGCCAAGAAGCATTAGGCTTCCTTCTTAAGTAAGATTTGATTTTGCTGCTATTTCTAGAGAGGTTGAGGGCATTTATATCAATGAAATGCAAACGTGCTCTTTTATTCACCTAACATGAGCACACCTACATGCTGAAAAGAAAGCCAAGAGCTTAGGGGCAGGGCTCCAATTCATCCGTTTTTCCTGTGCAAAGCTCCACTTTAAGTCATCCTCATGGAATAGGGGAACCTTTTCACAATAACCAAACACCTTAAATACATATTCAAGTCTTACAATTGAAACCTGCAATATTTTAGCACCACTTGCTGATGAGAAAGAAACCCTCCCTATATGTTTTTGTCTTATTATTATTGAAGAGTCTGCCCGTGTCAGAGCCACAATCGTGGTCGTCTCCCAAACTGTGCTCCCCACATCCATTCAGTGAGAGTTTTTCCCATCCCTTCCACCCCCCTCCCGCCCGCCCGCCCTCTGATGAATGTTATTGCCCTGTGTGATGTAAGTGTTCATCAGTTAGTACCAGTTTGATGGTGAGTACCAGTGATGCTTGTTTTTCCAATCCTGTGACACTTCGCTTCGAAGAATGGGTTCTAGCTCCGACCAGGATAATACCAGATGTGGTAATTCACTATTGTTCCTTATTGCTGAGTAATACTCCATGGTATACATATACCACATTTTATTGATCCACTCGTGTATTGATGGGCACCTGGGTTGTTTCCACAACTTTGCAATTGTGAATTGTGCTGCTATGAACATTCGAGAGCAGATGTCTTTATTATAAAATGTCTTTTTTTCTTTTGGATAAATACCCAGTAGTGGGATTGCTGGGTCAAATGGTAATTCTACTTTTAATTCTTTGAGATATCTCCATATTCTTTTCCATAGAGGTTGTACTAATTTGCAGTCCCACCAGCAGTGTATGAGTGTTCCTACCTGTCCACATCCCCGCCAACATTTGTTATTTGGGGATTTTTTGATATGAGCCAATCTCACTGGAGTTAAGTGATATCTCATTGTGGTTTTGATTTGCATTTCCCTGATGATTAGAGAAGTTGAGCACTTTTTATATGTTTGCTGGCCATCATTCTGTCTTCTTTGGAAAAGTTTTTGTTCATGTCCTTTGCCCATTTTTTAATAGGGTTGTTTGATTTTTTCTTGTTGATTTTCCTAAGTTCTGTATAGATTCTGGTTATAAGCCCTTTATCAGAGGTGTAGCATGCAAATATTTTCTCCCATTCTGTAGGTTGTCTGTTCACTCTAGTGATAGTTTCCTTGGCTGTGCAGAAGCTTTTCAATTTGATCAGGTCCCATGTATTTATTTTTGTTGCTGCTGTGATTGCTTTGGGGTCTTCTTCATAAATTCTTTGCCTAGGCCAATGTCCATAAGAGTTTTTCCAACATTTTCTTCGAGAATTCTTATGGTTTCATGTCTTAGGTTTAGATCTGTTATCCATTGTGAATGATTTTTGTGAGAGGTGAGAGGTGTGGGTCCACTTTCAGTCTTCTACATATGGCCATCCAATTTTCCAGCACCATTTGTTGAATAGGGAATCTTTCCCCAGTGTACGTTTTCTGGAATTTGTCAAAGATCAGGTGACTGTATGAGGTTGGTTTTATATTTGGGTTCTCAGTCCTGTTCCATTGGTCTACATGTCTGTTCTTGTGCCAATACCATGCAGTTTTGGTTACTATAGCCTTGTAGTATAGTTTGAAGTCTGGTAGACAGATGCCTCCCAATTTGTTCTTTTTGCTTAAGATTGCTTTGGCTAGACGGGGTCTTCTCTGGTTCCACACGAAGCGTAGAATTATTTTTTCTAGATCGGCAAAAAATGATGTTGGTATTTTGATAGGGATTGCATTGATTCTGTAAATTAATTTAGGTAGCAAAGCCATTTTTACTATGTTGACTCTGCCTATCCAAGAGCATGGTAAGGTTTTCCATCTATTTACATCCTCTGCAATTTCCTTTCTCAGTGTTTCATAATTCTCTCTATATAGGTCTTTGATCTCCTTAGTTACATATATTCCTAAATATTTAATTTTCTTTGTTGCTATTGCAAAAGGTATAGCATCTTTAATTTGTTTCTCAGCTTGATTATTATTAGCATATATGAAGGCTATGGATTTGTGTGTATTAATTTTGTATCCTGAGACTTTGCTGAATTCATTTATCAATTCCAGTAATCTCTTGGTTGAATCCTTGGGGTTTTCTATGTATAATATCATATCGTCTGCGAATAGTGAAAGTTTGACCTCTTCTGCCCCTATCTGGACGCCCCTGATTCCTCTGTCTTGTCTAATTGCTGTGGCCAGGACTTCCAGCACTATGTTGAAAAGAAGTGGAGATAGTGGACACCCTTGTCTGGTGCCAGTTTTAAGGGGGAATGCCTTCAATTTTTCCCCATTCAGTATGATATTGGCTGTGGGTTTATCGTATATGGCTTTAATAGTTTCTAGGAATGAGCCATCTATGCCTATATTGTTAAGAGTTCTTATCATAAAAGGGTGTTGGATTTTGTCAAAAGCCTTTTCTGCATCTATTGAAAGGATCATATAATCTTTGTTCTTGCTTTTATTTATATGGTGAATTACATTTATAGATTTGCGTACGTTGAACCATCCCTGCATCTCGGGAATGAAGACCACCTGATCATGATGGATTATTTTTTGATGTACATTTGAATTCGGTTTGCAAGGATTTTATTGAGAATTTTTGCATCTATATTCATAAGGGATATTGGTCTGTAGTTTTCTTTTTTTGTTGTGTCCTTTCCTGGCTTTGGTATCAAGGTGATATTGGCTTCGTAGAATGAGTTTGGGAGGATTCCATCCTTCTGGATATTTTCAAATAATTTCTGCAGTATAGGCACCAGTTCTTCTTTGTAGGCTTGGTAGAATTCAGGTGTGAACCTTCTGGTCCGGGACTTTTTTTTGTGGGTAGATTTTTAATTACTGCTTCAATTTCGGTGCTTGATATTGGTCTGTTTAGAAATTCAGTTTCTTCCTGGTTGAGCCTAGGGAGGTAGTGTGTTTCTAAGAATTTGTCCATTTCCTCCACGTTTTCGTGTTTGTGGGCATAGAGATTTTTGTAGTATTCAAAGATGATGTTTTGTATTTCCATGGTATCAGTTGTGACTTCTCCTCTCTCATTTCTAATTGAGCTTATTAGAGTCCTTTCCTTTCTGCTTCTGGTCAACCTGGCAAGTGGCCTGTCTATTTTGTTTATCTTTTCAAAGAACCAGCTTTTCGTTTCATTGATCTTCTGTATGTTTTTTTGTTCTCGATTTCATTTAATTCTGCTCTAATTTTGGTTATTTCTTTTCTTCTGCTGGTTTTAGGATTGCTTTGCTCTTCCTTTTCCATTTCCTTAAGATGATTCATTAGTTTACTGATTTGTGACTTTTCTGTCTTTTCGATGTGGGAATTTAGGGTGATAAGTTTTCCTCTCAGGACTGCTTTTGCTGTATCCCACAGATTTTGATAACTTGTGTCCCCATTATCATTTAGTTCGAAGAATCTTTTGATTTCATTTTGAATCTCCTCTTTGACCCAAAAATCATTCATCAATAGATTGTTTAGTTTCCAAGTTTTTGGAGGAAGATGTGAGTTTCTGTTGGAATTGATATCTAATTTTATTCCGCTGTGGTCTGAAAAGATACATGGTATGATTTCTATTTTTTTGAATTTGTTTAGATCTGTGTTGTGGCCTAGGATGTGGTCAATTTTGAAACTGGTGTGAGAATGTATATCAGTATTTGGGTGAGTGTTTGTAATATCTGTTGGCCCAAATGTTCTAGAGTGTTGTTTTATTTCCAATTTGTTTGGAGGACTGTCAGTTCTCGTGGGTGTTAAGTTCCTGCATATGGCATTCTGCTTTTTTGTTGTTAGATCTAGCAGTTTGCTAGTACCTGGGTGTCCTGTGTGTGATAAATGTTTAGTTTGTTATTCTGTGAGATTTTTCCTTCCCCAATAGGTCCATTTTGTCTTCTTTACTTATTTAAATTTATGTCTTGTGAGGATGCTATCCAGTTCTTTGGTTTCCATAGCCTGAAAAATTGATTCACTGCTTCATTAGGTCTGAAGCGTCTTTGTGTGTAAGGTGTGTTGAAGGAAACTCTTGTGATTTTTTAAACCCATTAGGCCATTTGTCCTCTTTCTATGGCGTTCAAAGCCATTTAATATTGAGAGGAAATTTTTTGGTTAAATTCTGATGATTATCTTCCCTTGGTTGATGCGTCTTTGTTTTTAAACATCTTTGTTTTATTTATCCTTCAGCCGCCAGTTCTCAATGGGCATTCCAATTGGATTTTTTGGGGTTTTATGATTTCATGTTTTACTTTTTTCCTTTGCCTGGGATCTGTTTCTGGTTTTACCTTGAGTTACATAGGTGGGTGTCTGTTGCTCTGTTTAGTGTATAATGCAGGTCTAAGCATTTCTTGCAAGGCCGGTCTGGATTTCGCAAATTCTATCAGTGATTGCTTATCTGGAAAGGTCTTTATTTCTCCCTCATATAAGAAGCTTAGTTTGGCAGGATACAGAATTCTGGGTTGACCTTTGTTTTGTTTTAGGAGATTGATGATGTCTCCCCATTCCCTTCTGGCTTGTAAGGTTTCAGCTGAGAAATCTGCAGTTAATCTGATGGGTTTCCCTTTGTAGGTTACCTCCTTTTTTGTCTTACAGCTCTGAGGAGTGCCTCTTTTGTGTTTACTTTGGTCAGTCTAATAATTATGTGGCGTGGTGAATGCCTTTTCACGTTGACTCTCCCAGGAGTCCTGTGTGCTTCTTGTACTTGGATGTCGAGATTTCTGGCTAAGCCATGGAAATTTTCCTCTATTATTCCTTCAAATAAATTTTCCAGCCCATGCGAATTTTCTTCCTCTCCCTCAGGGATACCTATGATCCTTATGTTTGGCCTCTTTACATATCCCACATTTCTTGTATGCTTTTTTCCTGCCTCTTGTTTTTGTGTTCTTTCTCTTCAGCTGATTTATTTAGCGCATAGGAGCGGTCTTCTAGCTCTGAAATTCTTTCCTCTGCATGGTCCAGCCTATTCTTAAGGCTTTCCACTGTGTTTTGTAGATCCTTGAATGCTTCTTTCATTTCTAGGATTTCTATTTGATTTTCCGTAATATTTCTATTTCTTTGGAGAATTTTTCATTCATTTCTTGCATTTTTCTTGTGGTTTCTTTGTGCTGGGATTCAATTTCTCTTGAATTTCATTGAGCTTCTTATAATTCATAAACGAAATTCCTCTTCTGTCATTCTACCCATTTCATTTGGGTTGGTATCCATTGCTGAGGAACTGATCATTTCTTTGGGGTGACTTTTCACTCTGATTTTCATGTTCCCTGAGTTCTTTCGCTGGTTTTTTCTCATCTGGCCTCTTGGTCGAGAGCTGGGGGTGTTCGAGCTAGTTTATGGCCCTGTCACCAGTCCCACAATTATTTTTCCTTTGCAAAGCCAGGGAGAGAAGTAGTTGCCTGTATGCCTTAGGTGTATTTTAGCAAGTTTGTTGGATCTTGAGTTAACTCTGACCTGTGGTCTTCTCCTCTTCCCAATGGAGTGTGGTGAGAATGACCTCCCAGCTTGGGCTCTGAGCTAATGGATTGTACTTGAGAATATGAGTCCTCCGCTCCCTATTAGCTAGGTATTCTGTTATGTCCGTGGCAGACTCTGATTCCCCAGTTGGGGTATGCGAAAGCCCTGTGCTTTGGGAGGGGTCTTGTAGCTCCTAGGGGTTACTTTGACCCTGCTCTTCCTGAGGTTCTGGTAGAAACACAATTTCCTTTGGCTGCAGTGTGAGAGCTGAGTTGGGAAAATTCTACACAGCTCAGAGGTTGCTCATCTAGCCACGTGTGGCTGCCCTTCTGATGTGTGTCTCCGCGTAAAACTGGTTGATAGGGGGATCTCCAATTGTGCACCCCTTTTCCACCACTAGACCTCAAGGCGAGGCGGGTGGCCGTCTCTATCCCCAGCAGTCTCCACCGGGGGGGTGTTCCCACGGGGAGGGGGGAGTAGTGGCCGCTGGAAGCGCTCTTGGATGGCGCGAAATTCCCTATTGAAGTGGGCAGGATTATGGGGAGCTGCTCTGGTTCAGCCTGTGGCTCTTGAGGTACTTGGTTGTCATGGGAACCAGCAGTTATACCAAATGAGTCACTATGGCCAGCAACCTTCAAAATGAGCGATCTCTGGGGTACAGGAGGGCTGGGACCTGAGGGGCGGGCACTAGGACCGGCACAGAGCGGAGTTGTCGGAGGCCATAGCCGGGGTAGCAGAACCAGATGGACGAGCTGCAAACTGTTTCCAATACTCAAAGGTCCCACCTCTACAGGTCCGGGATCTCGTCCCACCTGGAACCCACGGATGCCGCTGTCCCTGGCCACCACAGGCAAAGCCTGTCTCGCCCCAGCGGATGAGCCCTGGGCCGGGGCGGGGCGGAGCTAGAGACGCGGCTCACGGCTCCGCGCGGGCGGCTGTAAAGATGGCGGCCGCCGCCAGCCTGGCGCACAGCCGGGCTCCGATCGCGCCGGGAGCGCAGTTTTTCTCCGCCGGTAGTTGTAAGCAACCTCTAAGGGCGCGTCCCGCTCTCCGATAAACTCCTGGGCCCAGTCCCGCTGATTTCTAGTGGCGCAGTGCCGGCCTGCGGGTTCCCGCGCACTGTCCCGGGAAGCTGAATCTCGGTCCCCGCCCAGTTCCTCCCCAGCCCTTGGCAGTCTCTGTATATCGTAGCTGCGAGATGTGTCTGGCTCTGGCTACTTCCTTCTCTCCACAGGGCTCGCCGTCCCTAGCCACCGCTCTGTCCCAACTCTGGGCTTGTCCCTGACTGCGTGGATGGGGAGGCGCGTAACCGCTTGGGGGGCAGGTCGCGCTGCGCCGACCTGGCGAGTGCGTCCTTCCCGCGCTCTGGGCTCTATTGTGCTCCGTGCGTCCTCCGATCTTTGTGAAAATTTTGTACCTGTTTTCTTGGGCTGGGCGTTCGGCGTTGTTTCTCTGTCATTCGCAATGCTGTTTTTGGAGTGAGTGGTCCGTGTTCGCCGGCAGCCGCTGGCGTTCTTCACCTCCTTTCCTGGGAGCGGTATGGTGGGAGGATCCTATCACACCGCCATTTTTTATCTCCTGTCTGTGTGTTCATTATTGAAGTGTTTGTGTGTGTGTGTATCTTGGGGCTATCTCGGGGATGTATATATCTGATACTCTCCAGCATAAGCAGCACGATAGAATTATAAAATACAATAAAACATAATTAGGTTTTATGAAGTTTTAACATAGATGCTAAGGAAATGTTTTAAATAATTTTTTTTTCACGCCTAGATTTAAAAAAGAAGAAAAAGAAGAAAAAAAAAAAGCAATGGCAGGTGTTATTTCAAGAAGGCCAAACAAATTTTATATAGAATTTCTAGAACAAAACATTCATGTATAACAGTTTGGGATGAAATGAAAATGGATGATTTCCCAGGAACAAAAAAGCACATGCTAATTGTATTGTTAGTGTTTGTATGTATGCAGCTAACTCCATAACATATACACTTAGTTTAAAGTAAATATTATATATCTGTTGTTTCAAACTATTCTATACTTGTTTTATGTTGCTGACATAGATAATCTCTATTACCAGTGTTCCGTTTTGGAGTAGTTGTTGCTTTTTAAAAAAAAAAACAACTTGTTTGAGAGTGGGCCATGTTTCCTAAGCACTGTGAGCTTGAGAGCATTTACATCAATGAAATGCTAACCATCAGTCTGGGCCATTATCGTACCTTCTAACTCTAATTTCTGGGATACTGAGGACTCAGCAGAGAACAAAATGGGTCACAACTTGTCCTTCCTGCAGTGGTCAGCTATCCTCCCCCAGCCAGCGCTGGCCCTGACAGGGCACAGTGTCAGAGCCAGGCTGAAAGGACAGCAGTACTTCCTGTGTCACCCACTGTCTTCCCGCCAAATCTCTTTGTTTATTAGGACTTCAGTCTTAAGGGTAATTACCAAGTACTGAAAACAAGGTTCTGTTAGTTTATCACAGGACAAAAAATGAGTGACAAACACAACAAAGGTTGTCCAGGAAGCGTTCAAGCTGGTTGTTAGTTTCTTTTCAACTCATTGTGACATTTGTTAACTCATTTTACTTTTACTTCTCTTTTCAGAAAAAGAGAGGAGAGAGAGAGAGAGAATGAGGTACCAATTCCTTCATCATAATATCTTGTTTTAAAGTTGTAAAGCCCCATGAGATAACATCTCTTATCTTATTCCAAGATAACGTCTTAGAATTCTGCTAGTCTCTAAGAGGCTTTGGTTATGTTTAGAATTGCACCTGGGTTGGAGTGGTAGTAACAGTAGTAGTAGTAGTAGTAGGATAAGAAGGAGAAGGAAAATAAGGAAGTGGAGGAGGAGGAGGAGGAGGAAAATAGCAGTAGCAATAGAGGCACTACTAGTAGTAACAGTAGTAATGTTTATAGTAAATCATTACTTAGTGCATTTATGTGTTTGGCACTGATGTAAGCATTTTTCATGTATTAAGTCATTGAATCTTCAGAGCCACATGCTAAACTAGACATTATACTCTTATTCCTGTTGTTTCAGATGAGGAAACTGAAGCACACAGAAGTTAAGTAATTTGGCCAACTTCACCTAGCTGGTAAGGAATAGAACCAGAATTTGAACCCACACGGTCTTGGCCTGAGCTTTCATGGTTTCACCAGCTACAATATACTGCCTTATTTCTATGCCCCTTTACTGTGAAAAGCATCCTTGGAAATGTCACCCCAGATGTTTTTCACAGCAGGGGTTTGAGAGATTAAGACAGTGCAGTCAAGAGGATTAAATGTCTTTTCCAAGGTCACTAAATGCTAGCTCTTGGGATCTAACCTGGGTTTTCACTCTTGTTTCTATTTAACATCAAATCTCCATTATCTGAGAAATCGGAATATATTGAGATCTAAAATTCAACATGCCAGGGACAAAGCTAAACCATTTTAATTTGGGGGGTATTAACATGGCAACTGGGGATGGAGAGATGAAAAAAATACCAGTGATTTTGGTCAACGTCACCCTCAAATGGCAGAGTTAGGTCTGGCACTCCGGTTCCCTGCCCTTCATGCAGGGGCTCAAGCTGCAAGCCCTTGCTGCCTCTCCAAAAGCCTGTCTTTAATTAGCTTAGCAAGAAAAAAAAAAAAAAAAAAAGGAAACAGGCATTGACTTTGACTTTAAAGCTCAAAGGAAACAATTAACAATGACCTTCACTGTGAAATGAAGAACAGAACGCAAGAGCCCTAACCATACTTTCTATTCCTTCAGGATATTTACCCCTTGGTGTCTGCAACATTCTTGAAGATTTCACTGCATAAGGATTTGTTTTATCCCGAAGTAAAGCTTTCTTTCCTTCTTTATTATTTTCCAGTAAATCAGGCTCACAAATGGCTCTCTACTTTAATTAACTGCCTGTTACAACATGTTCTTACAAAGACTGCTGAATGTGTTTAATTATTCAAGGGGGGCGAGGGGAGACACTTAGACACGTTGACATACCATGAATGTGGACAAGGGACAGCTCCCCTGGACCCGACTCGTCTACCAGGCCACCCGAGGTCTATTACACTTCTCAAGCTTAAAGATGACCTTCACATCTATCCCTTTCAGTCTATCCTCAGCACAACGGCAGAGTGATTGAAGAAGTCAGTCAAATTGTCACTCCTTTCTTAAAACCTACCAAGTGGCTTCCTTTGATCCTCAGAGTAAAGCCAAAGTCTTCACAGTGGATGCCAAGTCCCTGCACAGCCCTCGTACCCCTATGGCCTCAGCCCTGTCCGTCACCCCAGCCACTTCAGTGCCCATCGGCCAGGCACCCTCCGGGCTCTGCCTGTGCAGCGCTGTCTTTGCTTGGGACATCCAGGGATCCATGTAGGGCACTTGCTCATCTACTTTCCGTCTCTAGGCAAATGTGTCCTGCTCAGTGAGGCTGTGTACCTTCAATCCCCTATTGAAAATCCAAGTGTGCCCCACCACCCTTCCCTGCAGCATCTCTCTCACATTGTTCTCATCACCCTATCATATACCTTATTCTGTTCATTGCTGTATACTCCCTCCAGAATGTGAACTGCATGAGGACAAGTCTGTTTTGTTCATTCTCTGTTTCCAAATGCATAGAACACTGCTGGGCATATAGAACAGTGCTCAATGTAGATTTCTTGGACTAATGAATGAATTCGTGATGAATAGAATTTCATTTTGTAAGATAAGGAAAAGAGACTAGATGTGAAATAAGCAACAGTGTACCTGGCTACTTGGGACTACTAAGGAGCCATCAAGTTAATGGTCTGGCTTGTTCAAATGTTCTGGCAAAGAACACTGAGAAGTGAATATTGGCTGTGTATTAGATATGCTTACCCAAAGGAGTCAGGCAATACTCTTACTCTACGTAAGTACAATAGTCATTCAGTAATGATGGATTTGGGCAGTTGTTCCTCAAGTTTCAGTCTCCCCATATCCATGTACCATTTATAAACTCTTCTGTCTCTGTCCTTTTGTTCCACTGCCCACAGTTATACCTAATAGTCTTTGGGCAGGTAACTTCACCTCTCTGTGCCTCTTTATAGAACAAAGGGATTAGATTCCACTAAACATATCACACTTCCAAGTCTAGCAGATGCAGAAACTTGGTTAGAGGCAGGGCAGGGCCTGCAGATGTCTGCGGGGAACTGCTGTTTTCCCTTTTAATCCAAGATATTTTCTGTGCCCTGGGCCCACAAAAGCGGTTTCGAAAAAGAAGTTAACTCTTAGATGAAAGGGAAGACCTTGTTATCTAAGAGAGCAAAATATTTAGGGGGGAGAAGTTATCACTGCATTAACCTTGGCATTTAAAATTTGTGGTGAGCTCACTTTTGCTATCAGGCACAACACTCACCACTGTCACCTCCTTGAGCAGTTAAGAGGAACAAAAAATAATCTCATTAGCGGCCGTGTCATACCGTTTCTCTGGACCTGAGAAAGTCCTGATGCCAACAATTTTGAGGATTACCATTAAAGATTATTTTGCTACTGTTTTATACTTCATGTTTCATTAAATTACTGAGGGGCTAATTTTTATTTTCAGCTCAGGAACACTTGTTCTTGTAATGTTGTTGTTCATATTTAACGGCATTACACTTTCCCCTGCCTCATTCTTTTTTTTTTTTTTTTTTTGGAGACAGAGTCTTGCTCTGTCGCCCTGGATAGAGTGCAGTGGCGTCATCACAGCTCAGTACAACCTCCAACTCCCGGGCTCAAGTGATCCTCCTGCCTCAGCCTCCCACGTAGCTGGGACCACAGGCGCAGCCACCATGCCCGGCTAATTTTTCTATCGTTTGTAGAGATGGGGTCTCACTGTTGCTCAGGCTGGTCTCAAACTCCTGAGCTCAAGCGATCCTCCCACCTTGGCCTCCCAGAGTGCTAGGATGACAGGGGTGAGCCACTGCGCCCGGCCTCCTGCCTCATTCTTAAGCAGGATTTTTACTAAAAAATTTGACTTGAAATGAGGAGAAAAGCTGAGTCTTGGTACTAGTTCTATGTAACTTCCTACTATGAAGTGGAGGAAAAATACGCTCCTTCTATTCAGTAGATGCTAATGTGTAGAGTTGGACTATAAAACAAGATTTAAAAAAACATTTAATTGCTTAAATAATTTATTTAAAAGCAGATCCACATGAAGTTGAAGGACAAAAACCCAAAACCCTAAAGTATGAATTTAGGAAGAATATAACCATGTAACCTGAGTCAGCTACTACATGAATATTTTCAATACCAAAAAAAACAAAAACACATGCACAAAAGCAAATAACAAAACTCTCTGAATGAGATTACAAAAACACAAGGAGAATTTACACAAGTGAAATCTATAATGCCCTAGAAAACAGAGTTAGACTGGAATGTTAGTGCATTGAACACTTTCTATAAATAATACAGAAGGGAAAGGGTCTTTACATCCTCCCAGCCTCCGGAAAAATACACTAACATGCATTTGAGAGAGACAGGGTTGGATGTTTATCTTCCTCCTTAAAATCCTCATAGACATAAATCCTATAAATTGCTTTTGCCTTAAGAAAGTTTCCCAGGCATGAGATTATATAACTTTTAAAGCTGGAAGTTCTGTCAGAGCTCATTTAGTCCAAGAACTTGACTTTATAGATGGAAGCATTAGGTCCAGAGAAGGTCAGTTGTGGTCAAGCAAGGCTGGACCACGGGGATCCCAACTTCTCCTCCAGTGTCTGTCTCTAGTAACCAATGTCAGAGACAATCCACTTACTACATTCTCCTTGGAGAGTCACAGAATTTGTTTAGAGTTGAAGAAGACTAAGAATCCAATGTCTCATTTGACAGGTGAGTAAGCAGACATCCATAACAACTTTACCTCTTTTAAAATCCAGTGAAAATAGAGTACATTTGTTTGTCACATGCTTGTTTTCTTTGTAAAATAAAATAGGATTTTAAAATATTTGGCAACCTCACAACCCCTGGTACAAATAAAATCATACATAGAAGCCATTATCAAAAACTGATAGAAGCTGAACTTGTCTAAAGAAATGGTTGTAGGGGGAAGGCTTCTGACCCCCCAGTCTATGCTGAGCCTTGGGAAAGAATCAAGCATGGTTGCAGCTACTTCTGTGGGAGAAAGAATATTGGTACATCTTTCAGCTTATGTGTCTCTAGGATGAATAACTTGAACTTCACTTATTTCTAAACCATTCATCATTTCTATGGCTCTTCTTCCCAAACCCTCACATTTATTTTTGGCAGTATTGTGGCAGTGGGAGATAACACACAGGGATTGGGCATTTGCTCTGTTCCAGGCACCACTCTGGTTCTCTGTGAGCTCTGGAAAGGAGTCAACAGAGTTCTGGACTAAATAGCTTAATAAGTTCCCAGGCACCTGCAACCAAAAAGAGTGTGGCCTCAAATAGAGTTGCACTGAGTCATCTCAAGCCATCAGGGCCCTCTAGGGAGTCTGCCTGGTGGCTTGAGTACCCAGAGAGACAAACCTTCATGGAGGATGGCTCCAGTCTAAAAGTTAGCAGAACTTGCTTCTACTTGGACTAGGGAAGAAAGTATTCTGTGGAACTTTGAACTAGTATCTAATTTCTGTTTTGCCTTATTTTTGTCATTCTGAGATTGTGAATGTGTAAATGGTATCTTATTCATTTAGACTACTATAAATAGGAAACTGACATACAAACAATTTAGGGGAGGGTATTTTTCTGAAATTTAATAAAACATCTTTTAGTATTGATGGGGGAACTGAGAAAAGTATTTGAATTTGAGGTTGGCAAAGTCTTCACTGTATAAACTAAAATAAAGTTTGTCCACACTTATATTGAAGAGAGTCAGAAAAGAAAAAAGAAATTAAAAATAGGCAATATTTCCATGCAGCGTTATGTTTTAGACATCTTTGTTTTGCACAAAAGAGCACTTAAAACTCTCTTACAGCAGTGGGCTTATAGAATATTTGCACTTTCCCTTTAAACTCATAGCTAGGAAAGGGAAAGCTGAATATTCAAAACAAAACCAAACCAGTTAGGTTTACCTTCAATCCCAAGAATAATAGTTTTTGCAGAATTCAAATGCAGCCATTGCAGATAAAGCATTTGCTGATGACGAGACAAGAGAACACTGCCCCAGATGTCAGATTTATTTATCGCCACAGAGCTGAACATCAGAATCCAATTCACATATCACAATGGCCGGGCCACTAATCACGGGTTGCCTTTTTCTTAAACAAAGTCGTATTTTCCTTCCTCTCAAGAATTTTTGAAGCTGAATGCTTTCAAGCCACTTGGAGACTGATCTTCAGATTCAAAGTACCATTGTAGTTACAGATTTTGATCCACAGGCCCAGTGCCGGTGGCTGGCATTTGAAATCTCTGGGAGAGGACAAATATGAGCTGCCTGTAGTTGTACATCAGCGTATTCACCAACTTGCTCTGCTTCTGGGGAAGCAGCAAAGGATCGTTCATTCCCTCAGTAATGCCACGAAAAGGAAAAAAAATCCTAAGAAATACATTAATGCATTATGCAGTAGGATTTTGTGGCCAATAAATTTCACTCATCCAGCCCTAACTAACCTTTTGCAGGATGCTGTATTAGATACTGTGAAGACTTACAAAAGAAAGAGCAGTGGGATTATTATTTACCCACAAGATAAGTTTCAGTGAGAAAAGGAAAATGATACTCTGAAACATTCAAACATAGCAAACACAACAGAGATATTTCTTAGAACTATTATTTCCAAAAGACACTACTGCTATTTCCAAGGCTCTAGAGACTAATAGGTTTGGAACAGAATAAACATAAATACCTACCCAATCCCTGGTAGATTTTGCTAAAGACAAAACTAAATTCTTTTGGAATTCAACTGAATTCCAATGATTCCCTTTGTACTTTGCATGTTGTTTGTACTTTGCATGTTGTTTCTACTTGCTTTGGCGCTCAGGTTTGGAGGCCTGTCTACCACCTCTGCGTCAGCCCCTCCCACCCCCCATTTCCTTTCTGAAATGTTCATGCTTCAGAGAAGACAAAAATAAGTCGTTGGTAGAAAACATCTCATATTTTGTCCTCCCTCTCCTTGTTTCCACCCCCTCTAGATTCCTCCATGATGTACAATAACTTTGAAGATCAACACTTACTTATTTTCCCACATTGTGCTATGTAAGGCAGGGACTGTTGATAGGAGAGCAAGGCTCATCCGTGGCAAATGTTTCCCAGGAGGTGCCTTCTCTTCACAACCTCAGATTTGGAATGCTGATTCCTAGAGGTGATTGCATTCTCCAAGAGCCACAATACAGAAGGGCCCTGTCTTATATAAAGAGGCATTTCTGTTGATGACCCTAGTTATTAATTAAATGGAAACTGAAACTTTGGAGCATGAAAGGTTGATTCAAGATAGATCAGCTGGTCCAAACTACCTTGAAGGCAAGGACACTCATACCCACAGAAGGCAAACACCACACTCATAGTCACCCAGCTCATTAGTAGAAAATCGATAGCTTAGGATGTCCATTCTAAGACACCCAGCTGTTGGAAATTGAGTCAGGTCTAACAACTAGGTTTTATCACATTCAATCAGGACTTACCCAAGACATCCCTCTTATCTCTCGTAAACTTGTCCTGTATTTGGGAGACTGTCCAAAATCTAAAATAATGCTTTCAATCATGTTGTTTTATATTATCCAGAGGACAGAAAATGAGACCACATTCTGAGGTCAAGAAGCAAGAAAGCAGAGACCTTTATACATAAATATGTACATGTTGTTCTGTCCCACTTTATGAAAATTGGAAAAAAGGTTAAAGTGAAAACATTTTCTTCCCATCTGACTCCACTTCCTAGTTCTCAGGGAAACACACCGAATCAAGAAATGTTTCGCAGTGTGCTTGATTCTTTGACAGCCGTGGAAACACAAATGAGTAAGATGTGACCCTTGCAGTGGAAATATCGACATATAAAAACATGAATTAAGACAGTCTGCAGTAAAGTGCTAAGCTGTGTGGAATAGAATGGAGTCCAGTGGAACGTAATCTAGGAAGACATGCTGAGCCTCGAAGGAGCCGAAAAGGAGAAACGACAAAGGAAGACACAGAATTAGCATAATGAACCAACGTGGTCAAAGCAGAGACCAGTGCTGGGGCAGCACGGGAGACAATGCAGGGATTAGTTTCAGGCATACCAGATTAAAATCCCTGCACAGGGATTTAGACTTGATGCATTATGGAAGAGGGTACACTTCCAAGTTCATCTATCCTTCAGATTGCCTTCTGCCGTGATTTACTGAACCTATTTGGGAAACAGAGGTGGAAATAAGAAAGCTGAGAAATGAGTATGAAAACTTGTCTTCATTAGTCCTATACTGCAGATTTCTGAGCTCTTAATTCATGTCTTTATTCAACACAATATTGCCTCTCCATCATCTCCCCAAGGAAATTGTATTTTTTCCTCACCATTTGTTCTGACTTTCAAACTGACTCTACATGCGCATATATATATATATATATATTTTTTTTTTTTTTTTTTCCTGTTTCAACTATAGTCATTAGTAACACTGTTTCCCCTATTCAATAAAGTGCTAACTTGGAGCATGGAAAAAAGAACGCAGTCAAAGAAACTTGGCATCTTCCTGCACAGTTGGATCTCTCCTGAAGTTTGGGTCATTTCTTATACATTACCTCCACATGCTTCAGGTCTGAAACCAAAGCCAAGAGATGTTACTACTTAAACCTCTAGTGAAGAGATACGAATTAAACTTTTCCCAAAATAAACTAAATATAAACTTAATGTTTTTTAACTTTTGCAGAATAAAAAGATACAAAGGCAACCATGTTTAACATAAAATACTAGAGACTTTTTATCTACAAAATGTCAACTAATCCTGAGAAAATTCAGTATTAATAATTCTTAGTTTCTTTAGCAATAGAATGAAAGGTCAGATTTTACTACCCCATGCAATTAGCTTATTTTAATATTTATGTGTAAGAACAAAGACTAGAGGAAGCACAGAGAGCTCTGACAACTCAAGGCAACAAATAAGTACATAGATGCTAATCCAAGTTGAACCACTGACTCTCTGCATTACTGTAATACAAGTAAATCATTTGATGCCCTGCTCTCTGGCCAGCCCTGTGGCAACAACGAATCAAAATCAATGCTATGTAATAAAAATCATACTTCTATATATAAATTCTCCTACTTAAACAGAATTTATTTAATCCAGTGTGTTTTGTAAAGTTTACTCAGACTTATTCAACTTAGATTCCTTACTCAACTTAGAGTTCTTAGGGGGAAAAACATATATGTGTGTGTGTATACAGAGTCACACACACATCATAAAATTTTCATTTTCCTGTTATATGAATGTTTTCTTAGATTATACTAATATTCTAGCTTTTACTCTCTCCTGAGAGAACTTTCAGTAGTGAAACTATAGAAATCATTGAAAATGTGTCCCACTTGAGAAGTAGAATGTGCTAAGAAGGCAGTTTGACTATTTTTGCTCTTTAATTCCAGGCTTCCTCCACAGCCCAAGGATACAGGAAACGTGACATTACCAAGAGGAGGGTCAAGACAGCTGTAGGGGAGGAACAGGAATGCACATGCAGGTCGATGCTCATACCATGTGACTCCGGCATCGATCCTGGCTGAGACAAGGGGCAGAGCGACATGCTGCCTCCGATGACGATGCTAACGTTAGTGTGCATATTAATTCTCAGTGCAAAGGGAAAAAGAAGCCTACAAAAAGCAGAGTAAAGGGTTTAGGTATGTTTATACTTTAAAACAGTAATAATTCCTTGAAAGTTTAGGATACTCAACTGCCAGGGTAAGCAGAAAACTGTGGTGATCTGTAATAAGGAAATGACAGAAATATTGAGCAAAATGTCCAAATGGTGTGTAGAACACCTAAAGCATAAATGTGGTAAGATGGCCTGCTGTCTGCTTTAGGGGCGGGAGGAGGCACTCAACTCAAAGTCCTCTAGCTCAAAAGGGAAAACAGAGCTTGATGTCAACTGGTAAAGTTATTAAATCTATTAATTTGGGATTTATAATATACAGTAATATATACACTACCTTATTTGACAGCATCTGGCTAAATAGTTATGGTTAAATAAGGAAATTGTTGGAATGTTAGAATTGTAACAAAAATTTATTTTAAAACCTTATTCATCAAAGAAATGTATCCATTATATCATTTACATCCCTCAGTGAGCTATCTCCCAGAATTTTTATAAACTCTGATTGAAGACCCAAAGCTCTTTTGGCCACTTCATTTTCTATTTCCTTATTAAGCAATTCTTATGGATTATGATGGGAGTTATACACATATTAAAAAGAAACAAAAACCTATGTAAAATGCTGACAGCAAAAAGCAAATGGAGTTTTTTCTTTGTTTGTTTGCTTTTTTGCCTGGACAACCATGTGCCTCATCCAACGGATGTTATCACCCAAAATTCAAGGGTAGGGGGTTAGCCTTGAGAAGGTTCCCTAAGAGAGCCAAGTACGTATTGAGACCAAATAAGGACTCCTGTTTTCAATGTAATAGTCAAGACTACCCCTTGATGAATTCCCCTTTCTAAAGTTTCCATTTGTGAAAGACAAGATATTTTGATTTGGAGTCACATTCTATTTTATATTCCATTTCCCCCATAGCCAGTGAGATTTATCAAGCATCATGTTTACATATGTGAAAAACATAATGTTTGAAAAAAATCAGGCAAAGTATGGCTATGAACGTTTTCCTATCCAGAAGGGAAAAAAACAGAAATACAAAAGTTAAGTGGGAAAAGTGAAAATATATACAGTATTAAAATATTATACATTGCAACTAAATTATATTGTGAGTTGGATAAAATTAATAAAATTTAATTGATTCTATTTCAATAACTTCTTAACTTATTATCATTCATTATAGCAATACCTCTTCTTATCCTAGTGCATTTACCCAAATACTAATAAAAATGATCACCAAAAGAAAGGAAATAAAGCGTGGAAGACGCACTAAACTTCTGAGCCTTTGCTTTTTTCTTTGTCTTTGGTCGTGAACAAAAACCCTGCAGGATCTTAAATCTTGTGGTATTAGGAACAACAGGAACCCAGCAGAATCCCTAGATCCCCTCATCTTTCTATACTTCTAATGCAAATCCCATGAAACATGGATCTTGTAGATATAGTTAGGAATACTGCCAAGCAAATTCTGCAACACTTTTACATGATTTTGTGTTTTATTAGTCACTAAAGCATCTAGATTCATTTGAATATATTAGTTGTACATATGTGCAGGGCATGAGTGATTTTTTTTCAGACAATGTCTGTTACACAAATGGATTCAAGGACGCTTAGCAAACATTTACCTTCCCGAGGGTGTAGAGCAAATAGGTGGGAAACCACTGCCACAGTGGGTAAGATCAGAACTAGAGAAGGCAGAGGTGGAAATGGAGGGTGAGAAGAAAGGGACACGGAGAGAGCACCACAGGTATCAGGAGAGGCGCCCAGGGTACCCGGGTATGCAACATGGAACAAACACCAAGATAGAATCCTTTGCTGTTTGCACTTGGAATAGCTCTTTAAAAAGTCATTTAGAAGACAGCGAATTAGACTTATGTCTAAATCATGCACAAATTGGAGACTTTGAGATACAGAAGAAAGGCACAGACAAATTATTCATTAATTGAATCAGTCAACTTTCTCCATAGCAAATGGTAGACAGAAGATTTTGATTCGAAAATTTTTACTGAAATTACATATTCAGTGGTTGTAGTGGGGAGGCTTAGTTTCCGGGGCTGTACCACTCTGAAAGAGGAGGAATGTGATCTCTAGAAATACACCAAATTCCTAAGAAATCTAAATAGCCCCTTCTGATTTACTGGGTTGAGTATTTGACCTATATGTCATTACACAGTGTAACACCTAACATTCAGTAGCATGGTTAATGTATTTTGATAGATAACATAAATTACAGAAACAATATAAAGAACAAAAATAATCTAAACAGTCAACTTTTGCCACGGGGCCTATAAAGAGCAGACAAGTCCATTAGTAAAACAGATATGCCCAAATACAAAACATTTACTGCCCATCAGAAAATATTTCTATGTTAGCACAAAACATTTACTGTCCGTCAGAGAACCTTTCTATGTTAGGTCTATTGCTATCTTTTACTATTCTATGTTATGCATTCAATTCTCTGTTACTTTCTACAGATTCCAGTCTATAAATATTGAGGACCAGAACTGTTCTGAAGATGAAAACAATTTTATATAATAAAAGGCAAATGACCCTTAAAAATTGAGGAACTAGTACATATAATTTCAGGACTGTGTAAGTTGAAAACAATGAGCATTTATTTTGTGGTTAAATATTTAATAATGTCTCTACCTTTGCCTGAAAAGAAAGCAAAATAAATTAACATTGTCTTCTTTAGGGCATGTGGTTCAGTTTATGTAGTGTTAAAAGGTAAATAAAATTTTAAAGAGTTTATTTGTGCAAACAGTAATTCACTAATTGGGCATTCATTTTAAATAAAATTTTAAAGAGTTTATTTGTGCAAACAGTGATTCATTAATTGGGTAGCTCCAAACTGGAAGTAGTTTGGGGACTCTACTGAGGGAATGCAAAGGGAAGGCTTTTTTATAGGATGAACACAGAAGTAAAGCAAAGAAAATACTTGATTGGTTACAGTTATACGGTTGCCTTATTATTCTGCTGGACAATTCCTAGCTATATAAGCAAGTTGGTAACTTCTGTTTGGTTAGCCTTAAGTTTCATTTTTCTTTAATATGGCATTTACAAGAAATAGATCGTGAGGTTTCATTTATGTTTGCAAATCATGAAAAGTTAAGGTCACTTATGAGGTCCAACTGTCTTTGCTCAGGGATTCTTCAAGCTTAATCTCTATTTTAATTTACTTTAACAAGAGACATATTAAATATAAATGTATATTGTATATGGCTAAATTGCTTTTGTTACTTAATACCTATATTTGTAGTTAAATACTAGATAAATATTTTATATGGAAGTGGTGAGTGAGAAACTTTCTCATGCCTTTTACAAAGCCTCAAATTCTTAGGAACAAACATGTCTATGATGCTTTGCCCCAAGATGCAAGCATGCTTGTCAAATAGGTAAATGGTAAAAAGCTAAATTGGTGATTATACTAGAGGCAAAATCTGCATTCCAGTGATCTCATCAGGAAGTAATAATAAGACATGGTGAACTGGGTGAAATTGTATAATGCAAAGACATGCACATAGGTTAAATAAAATAAAAAAAAATCTAGAAAGGATTGGAAAATCTTGACTATGAAGTAGGTCATTGCAAAAAGATTTAGCATTTTAATTGGTTATAGACTCAAATCAACAGTGTGGCATAGCTTACCAAAAAGTTAACACAAAAAGGTTGTGTTAATGGAATTAGAGAGTGTGCAAAGGAGAAACACAAATCTTTTCATGCCCTGATTCTGTCAGAAAACATCTAGAATATTCAGTTCAATAGTTGGATCCTCATTTCAAGTGGCACATTGGTATCTAAAAGGCAGAGTATGCCCATGATGAGTATGGCACTGAAAATACATCATATAGGGTGAGAAAGAAAGGGAGTAGCTGCTTAGCCTGAAAAGAAGTAAGGAAAACATGATAGCTGCCCAGGTGGGTCCCTGTGCCTCCTTTGGTGTCCAACTCCCACAAATATGAAGTAACTTTCGGCCTCCAGTGACCTGGCTTCACCCGTACTCCAGCCTCACTCCTCTGCTGGCCACTTAAATGCTTGCATTGTGGAACTCCTTAGATTTTCCTGACACACTCTACCATGTCTCCATGCTATTCTGCTACTGTTCCTCTTTTTGAAGTGCCCTTTCACCTCTGCTTTCCTTCTTCATGGGGTAACTCCTCCTCATATGTAAGACTCAGCTCAAACTTAACTACTCCAGAAAACAATTTGTGACCCCTTCCTCTCTTTTCTACCTTTCTGCCCTGTCCAAAGCTCCCCTCTGGATCTTGTGACATCCTGTGCCTATTTTGTAGCACACAATTAAAATGATCTGTGTATGACTGTGTCTCCTGCAGCAGGTGAACTGGTAAGCAGAAATTCTATCTAACTGCTAGTGGCTGCAAATAGACATTTGCTGAACCGGCTGAATGTCCATCATGTTAAAAGGTAAATGAGCTTCATCTGTCACAAATATATATTGAACTCCTACTAAGTACCAAGTAGTGAACCACAGTGAGCTGGCTAATCCCAGAAAAAAAGAAAAATTGAGTAGAAACTCATCTAAATAATGGAACAACTTTCTAATAACTAGATCTACTTAATGGAATGCCTGGTAAAGAAGCTCATTCACCATCATTGAAAGTGCCAAGAGTACCATATAGAAATGATTTCAAGATTGGGAGGCTGTATTAGATCATTAGATACTTTCTAAGATCCCTATAGATTCTATAGTCTCAGCTACTTCCTCCCTTGCCAAAGGTGAGGGAGATCCATTTCCATCTTTAAGTGACATATCCATAGCTGTGTAGTTCTACACTTAATTAAAACTAAAGCTATTCAAAGGAAGTGTTTGCTTCAGAGTAGCAGGATACAACCAGACCACAAACAGAAAAAATGTGAGCTAGTACTTCTACTTCTTCTACCTAATTCCCTTAACTAAGGATGTAAAAGCAATTTCTAGGCAGTCCCAAGCGTGTAGTGTGTTTATCTGTCTAAGTGGGTCTTACTAGCAGAAATTATTGAAGAGAAGATACTGGACACTTGCAGTACCCTTGCATTATCATGAAACAGTGGTCACACTTAAGAACAAATAAAATAAATGAATGCATTTTGTCCTAAATAACACCAAATTGAATAATTGTTAGCATTCAATGATTTGCAAGGAAACAAGAATAAAACCGGCCATTGTTCAAATGAATTCCTGATCCCAGGTCCAGATGTGAAAAGCAATAGATTTAAAAATCCTCCCAGACATAGCAATATACAGGCAATATGTGGGCAACACAGCATAGAGGTAATGAGCATGTGGTCAGACTCTTTGGGTTTAAACCAGCCTCCAGTAATCCATAGTTGTGCATAGACTGACTGACTTAATTTCAATGTGCCTCAGTTTTCATATCTGTAAAACAGGAATAATATTGCCTCTCTAGTAGAATTGTGAGGAGGATTAAATGAGTTCAGCCCTATAGAGCACTAAGAACAGTGTTGGAGCATGGTAAAGATTCATAGATATTGGCTTTCATTACTACACCAGGGCACATTTTCATATTAAGTGGTTTCACAGCTATCAATACAAAGTGAAATATTATTACTTACTAGGTAGTTTTTATTTGCAGGGATAGATTGAAAGGTTGTAGCAATTTGTTATAGCAGCAATAGAAAACTAACACAGTAGGCATCTTTCCACATTGCTTTTAATTACCTAAAATGCAAATATGCCCATATATGAGATTTAATAAATTCTTCCATTCATTTAAATGAATTCTTATTAAAATTTGTTTGAAGTACTATATTTAAAAATTACTTAAGAGTAAACTAAATATTAAATAAAATACAACATTGAGAACTACTCAAAGAAAGATTTTATAAGTAGATCTAAAATCTGATCTACTGCAAAATGCATGGGCAAAGGGGACGAAAAAATTTCTAGATGAAAAATACTTCAGAGGCTCTTTTGTTCAGCAGAAGGGAGGGCTTCAGTGAGGGGCTCCGCCGTGGCCACAGGCTTCCTGCTTTCCTGGGCGCCACTCCCCCAGTTGACCCCATGTGACCCGCCAGGAGCATGGAACAGATTCCTCCCAGGCTCTTGGGAGCTACTCTTAGCAGTATCACCCTTTACATCAGAAAGCTGGTGGGCAATATGGGGAGAAAACAAAACAAGAAGAAAGTAGAGAAGGTGCCAGAACAGGAGGAAGAGGAATGTGTGGTGGGAAAAGTTCTTGAGTGTTACGGACCAGAGTGGAGCACCTGCTAAAGAGGAAGGGTTTCTCAGACGGCAACAACAGGTGGGAGCCAGAGGAGAACCTGGATTGCCCCGACCTCATTGCTGAGCTTCTACAGTCGCAGAAAACATGTGGAGCTAGTACCTCTAGCTCACACCAGACACATCAATCAGAGGGACGAAAGCGCAGAGCTGATTCTGCTTCCGCAGATAAGGGATTGGAGAGCAAACCAAAGGAGAAGAAAGAAGACTCAGAAAAGCCGAAAGGCTTTCTCAGGGTTTGAAGCCTGAGCGGATTATTGGAGCCACGGAGGCCAGTGGAGAGCTCATGTTCCCGAGGAAATGGAAAAACTGATGAGGCTGACCCGGTCCCTGCCACGGAAGTCAATGCAAGTGCCCACAGGCTGTCGTGTTCTGTATAGTTTGCACACCCAGCCCAGTGGAGGGGAAGAAGCATAAGTGTTTCAAGGCAGCTGGTTCTGCACTTTGCTGAGAAAAGCAAAGGGCCTTCTATGAAGGACAAAACTCACAGAATTGGGTACATGGGAGAGCAAAAAGATACTTCAGATCTTCAAAGAGCAACTCCACAACTCACAGCCCTCTTCCCAATAGCGTTAACTCTGCGTTTTTACGGCATAGCATGTGTGGGGTTTGGGCTGTTACTGGTATATTATTTGGGGGTGGGACGGGGTGGAGAGGTTGGGAGATGGGTAGGATCATTTAAAATTTGGGGCCTGACTGGGGAAAAGGTGAAACAGTGGAAAGAGCAGACAACTAATGCCTCACTTCAATGTCCAGAATATTTTACCTTTTCAAAAAATGTCATTGGCACCATGAATAAAGACTGTGAGACTGTTTAAAAGCTCTGAATGCCTTAAACCTATAAACCACGGTGTTCCCTGCCTGAGGTTAATGCTGCTCCCACAAAGGACTAAGCCAGCTCATAAGTTTCCAAAGCTGCCATTTTGGAGACAGAAACTTACTGAGGAGGGAAGGTGTTTTATTGGAGAGTATGTACCAGCAGATCGTATGAAGTTATATATCAGCTTGTCCCTCCAAAGCACTGGCTGAGATGTTGGAAAAGGGGAAGAGGGTGGTACAGGAGATGCGAGGGCAGGGAAAGGCCAGGGCCCATGTTCATAGGGTGGAAAACTCTTGGAGTCTCTGTGTTTTTTGAACTTTGAACTATGAAACCATTGGTGGCAGGGTTCAGTTACTGACAGCACAAGTTTCATTGCTTCAATTCAAGGGTTGAATGATTTCAAAAGCACTGGTCTCAGAAGATTAAACTTTCATACTGGGGCAGTGGTTCACTTTAAAATACAAAATAAAATAAAATGAAATAAATCCTAAAAATTAACTGATAGCCCAAATGCTCTGTCTTGAATCATGAGCTCCATCAGTTCTTGACATTGTCTAGACCTGCTCTAGATCTACCTTATAAAATCTTTTTAGACATGTGGTAGGTTTCTGTGAAAACTTTGTTTAAATGAAAACTTCATACCACACCATCAATTTCTGTCTTACTAAAACTATAGATTTATTAAAAATCACTTTCTTTTATTTCCATTGAAATTTTAAGCTCAGTAAAGGTAAGACCTATGTCTTCCTATTCACTTTATCTTGGTACCTGGTGCCTAGAACTTAAATATTTATTTAAAAAAATGAATTAACTGTACAATTAACCAATTATAGTTCATTTCAACATATCCTATGAAAGGGTGGTTGCTATCAAATTTGAAAGGTGCTCTTTGTATTTTTGATGATTTCTTCTTTTAAATAGACTTAAACTACATGAATAAGAAGACATGATTTATAAGCATTTTCCCTAAAAATGAACCACTCCCTATTCATTATAAATAATTTCCTTAATATTGACTCAATTATGATAATGAAAGTAAATAGTCTTTTCTAGTCAAAGTTTCTTTAAGCATCACACATGAAGATATTTTCCCACAACGTCTCATAAATATAAACAGGTCGTATGTGCTTTGTTAAGTTACATTCTGGAGAACCAGGGTCATGCTAGGCAAAATCAAATATAAGATGGAAAATCCATAAAGTCCATCTGGCAGATTCTTGTATTTTTAGGGAAAGGGTGTTGAGATTCCCTGGAGCCAGGGAAATACTTGTGCATTGAACTAAAATAAAGACGGAAAGAGAAGAGGTCAGGAGTGTATCCACATGCGTCATCCTTCCAAGACAGTGCTTGCCTTTCCTCCTCCCCATACGCAGGACCCTCTGCCTCTAAGCCACCAGGTGCATGCACTAGGCTTGTCTCTCACACTCAGCTCACATTCTGAGATCAAATCCGGCCGGAGGAAGGGACCCAAGGTCATTATTCTCTGGTCAGTGTTGTATAAGACTTGCTCTTTGTCCTTGATCAGCTCTATCAGTGGCTACATTACTGCCTTTGCATCAATACCTGGTTCGTAAGATTCACTGTCCACCTGCATTTACCTCCAGCTCTACTCTCTCCCTCTGCCTCTCTACTGCTTTGCCAGCCTGGACTTCCTCCCAGGTGGTCTGCCACCTGGCTTCTCAGAATCCTTGCCTTGAGCCAAATCCTGGAAGGACTCACTACTTTCACTTTTAGCAGGGAAGGATGGTAATTACACAGGGAAATGCAGGCTAATCTGCTAAATCTAGATTAAATAGGCTAGTCATTGGGGACCTTGAGCTGAATTAATGGAAACTGGTTCTTCCAAACTGATTCTGGAAGCTCACCTCCAGCACAGGCAAACTCGGGGCTGCCCAAAGGGAGCGGGTGGCAGGGTTTTCTCCAGGTGTACCAACTGTTGTCACGGCCGTAGGCAAAATCATGAAGAAGGCAGAAAGATTGGAATCTTTCAGTCTCACCTCTGAATTTCTTTCACTTGCTTTCCAGGGCTCTTCTGGCTCTGCAAAAAATACTACCTAGGACTTCTCAGACTCTTACTCCTTTTCTCTGTGCATCAGTCAAAATTCTTTCTCTCAAAGAATGACAGATTTCTGGTAAATTTTAATCAGATTAATATAATTAACACCAAATTGTTCAGTATGTGGAATTCTCTGATGACATTTTGCTTCTTTTAGTGTGCTTATCAATCTCAGTGATTTAATGGAATTTGAAATTTGTAGAATAAATGCGAAATGATTTTGACCAGGGAGCTATTTTTCTTTTAGCTGATTTTTCAAAATAAATTATGTTGAATAAAATTACCCTATTAGCCAATCACTTCTTCTTGAAGCCCCTCTGTAAGTAATTCTACACTCTACCTAACTGAAGAACAAACAGTCCTCAATTTGGGAAAGAACGTACCTTTGAGTTTGCCACAGATAAAGCATGAATAGATTCTACGAATTGCTTGCTTGGACAATAAAGAAAACAATGATACAGAATTAGGGAGTATAGAAAATCAACAGAATGACAATTAGGGCATCAATGCTCATCTTGGGCAATGGAGGATTCCTAGTGCACTAAATCGTTTCTAAAGGCCTCACTAGTTGAATGGGCAGCACAGACCATAGGGCTCTTCAGGGCTGACTGCACAAGTCCTTTGCTTCTTTTTTTGTCTGTTGACTTTTTCTTTATTTCACTGCTCATGGGTATTTCCATTAGTAGGCTAGAAGAAGCAGCACAGTAAACTAAAAATAATATTTCAACTGTTTTTTCACACTTCCAGCAAACTGCTGTCCAAAGGTGGCAGATGGCAGGGATTTACCCAGGTGCACCATTTGCTGAAAAGTCAAAACTAAAAGCTCAATGATATCTGGATGAATTTCAGAATATTATATATATCCATGTCTTACGACCACACTGATCAAGAATCAACTGCATTCTGTGCAAACAAGCCCTTTGTGAGTTTTTCTTTTTAAATGAAGACTTCTGAAAGCAGCAGGTAGGCAATGTGCATAACTTTTATTAATTCATTAGGTAACATAAAAACAAACAAAAATACCCCAAGAGTCATCTTTGTATAAATTTTGCATTCTAGGCAAGTGTGACGTCCACACAGTCATGTCAGGTGCCGAGTTCACTAATGTGCTCACCACTCACTGATGTCTGCATTAGTTGAACAGCCCTCACCTGCCCTCTTACATCTGGTCTCCTTTTCTTGTCCTTTTGCCTGACTTCCTGGGTTTATATATTGGTTTGGGTCATTTTATGATGATAGCTTCTCACAAACACAACTATCCTAGTGAGATAGAAGATCAATATTTGTTTCTATGACTGTGATGTAGGTAAATATATATATATACACACACATGTATACATATCTTATGAACCTGGTATTTCAGTCAACTACTATCTTTAATCCCATGATTAATGCTGTGTGCTACCTGTCCTCTTGTGCTCCTAATCTTTAGAACTTCTAATTTGTAGCAGAGACAGATAGGCTATCAGCGGGAAACTATAAAGATTACTTGCTATTTATCTTTCCCTTGCAGAAATATGCTTTGCCTACAGAATTACTTTGGTTAAACTCTATAGTTACATTGTCTGCTTATAATGATTAATGGGAAGCTTCTCCCCACCTCCGTTTCTTTTCTGCTTCTTCTTCCTTTTTTTTTTTGACAACACTAGAATTGGAAGATATGTTGGTAATCATAAAATCCCATCTTGTACCCCAAGGAAGTATTCCTGTCAGATGGTATATTACTTATGTATAGCTGCATAACAAATTACTTCAAAACTTAGCAGTAAAACAACACACATTTATTATCTCACACAATTTGAGGTCTGGGAATCTGGGAGTAGGTTAGCTGGGTGGTTCTGGCTCAGGGTTGCTCAGGAGGCTGCAATCAAGCTGACAGCCAGGACTGCAGGCATCTGCTGACTGGGCTGAGGCACGAGGATCTGCTTCTAAACACACTCATATGGCTGTTGCCAGGTGGCCTCAGCACCTAGGTGTCTTCACTGGGCCACTCGCAACACCGCAGCTGGCTTCCCTGAGAGCGAGTGATCCATGAGAGTTAGAGTCACCAAAATAGATGACATCCTATCACTTCTGCTGTACTCTACTGGTCACATATAATTACTAAATTTGGGACAGGACTATACAAGGGTGTGAATACCAGGAAATAGGCATCCGTGGAGATCCTCCTGGAGCCTGGCTGCCAAAGAAGTTTGTTCGGCTTCTGACAGGATGACGACTACCGCACACGGCATCCATCCCATCTCTGCCCAGTCACAACTGTTAGACAAGCTTTTCGTAGGCCCAAATTGACCTTCCTAAGAGTTGAGGGGACAGAAACAAGTACAACTCACTTGATTTTGATAGCTTACATAGTTTTGTAATTATTAGCATATGAAAGTTTCTATTTGGCTGGTATTTTTAGAACTGTTAAAAAGGAATAAACACAGTATTTTTAGATAATTTTATTCTATAGCATGGTTAAATAGAAAGTATGCCAGGGAAGAAAAAAATAGTGAATGAAGGAGAAAGGGAGATATGAATGTAGACAGACAGGATTAAATGCCTATTTGATGCTGAAATAGGTATTAGGATAATAATATTAGCCCCCTACTCTTGCCACACTGACCATAATTTATCTCTCCTCTCCTCTCTGCTCTCCTCATACATGGTACAGTACCAGATTAACGTTCTGTTTTCTGGTTTTAGTAGTAGGGGCTGTGGGTTAGAGCTATTCTAATATTCTGTGACTATGATTTCATTTATGTAATTTGTAACAAAATATGGCAGAGTTGTTAGGTTTCTATAAGAATTTTTGAGATATGAAATATAAAAACTATTTTGAGAAGGAATAATTATTGAACTTAAAATGCTCCATAAATACATATGCTTATTTTAAAGATAATAGGTTTCACATGTCTGCTTCTTGTCTGAAAACATATAAAAATTAGTGGACTAAAACCAATGTCTTTAATAAATTTCTAGGTTGTTCCAGTGCCAGTTCTAAGAAATTATACATTACAGAGGAGATCAATAAAGAATAAGATCCATGACATAAATAATAATGATTTTTAAAGAGTTCTTTCATTCAGTACTGTGCTATATACAATTTTTTTCTTGCTTAGTGATTAGCAGTTATTTGGAGATAATTTGAACAAGTTTTTTAAGTAATGCCAAAACATATATGTCAGATTGATGGATAATTAAAAATTGGTAAATCAGAGTAGTCCTAATGAATATTAACTGTGTTATAATACCCAGAGATCCCTTTTAAAGGATAAATAAATCCATTGCTGTATGTTGAATTTATGCCGAATTGCAGTAAGATATCATAGTAAGTGTGTCCAACAAATACCAGCTTGACCTTCCCATGTGTCTATTTAATTTTCACATGATATCCACTATAATGTTGACTCCCTGAAAGTAGAAATCATTTCTTTTTGGAAAACAATCGCAGCACCGTTCATATTCTAATATTATTTTATTTTCACTCAGAAAAAAAAGCCATTTGAAAGGGACCTTGAAATAGTCTATAATTAATGTTACAACTATAAAGTAAAAACAGCCAATGATAAATCTAGTTATTGAGCATCAAGGACATTCTACCAATGCACACACTTATCTAGAAAGTGCTTGGTCTCACTATGAGTATTAGGTAGAAAAGGTCTTGACTTCTAACATAAGTTTTGTCCTGAACTTGTCTCTGTTTTGGATTCTATTTGTAAAGTCTTCTTTCTAGCTCCTCTTTAGAAAATCCTTCCCTATTGCAGTTTGTTACGCTTTAGCATGTGAATGATTAAAATACAAATTCATGCTATTTGGGATAGGATCATTCACTTTTATAGTAGCACAATTTTAATTGTTCAGAAGCTCTGTGTTAAAATTTAATTTTTGACAAAATGGTCAAAGTTTCTCTCACTGAGGAACCAGATCTCCCATACTCTCTGAGAAAATCCCTCTGCAGATGGGACACACTACTGCATTGTATCATTACTGCTACGGGGCAGGTCCATTCACATGTAGCACCTGTCAGGTAGATTCTTTTGCAATGGCTTTATTTCATTTTGGCCTCTTCGCACTGCAGCCTATTTAAAGTAAAATGCAAAGCCAAGCCTGTTTCTCTGGACTCATCCTGCTATTTGCTGTTTCTCTGGACTCATCCTGCTATTAGGCAGCAACGCTTCTCCTTCCAACTCATTGTGTCAGCGTATATCCCAGTATCCCAAATGGCACCATTTTGGAGGAGAATGAAATATTTGGTGTAGGAAAGATGATCTGTTAATTTAAAACTTGAGTAAATAATTTCTCATGAGAATAATTAATTTAGTGATAAATTAGTATTCCACCAAAATATTCCATGTTGGTGGTTTTATCGAACAAAACTAATAATTTTTAATATTTGGAATATATTTTTTTAAGAGGAGACTTTATTGAACAGGAAGGACATTTAGAAAACCTGTACCACAGAAAGGGAATCACATTTTTCATTTATATTAAAATAAATATCTTTTATATTATTTATTATATTTGGAAAATGGAAACTTATAACTCTCCCTCCCCTCCTCTTCCCCCTAAATTGAGCTTCCAAAACCTCTGACAAGGATTCTATCGCTATTACTAGCCGGTTCAATTTTAATTCAATACTCAGATGCTTTTTTGTAAGCTTACTTTCCAAAAGTAGATTTTTGAGAACAATTTTCTGTAGAACTACAGTCATGCATTTTGTGTGGGCATGTCTTAGATGCTGTTTGCAGATGTTGACTTACACCTTAAATAGTTTTAATGGTGAATAATATTCCTTATTCACCATGTCCTTTTATTGTTTGATCCTATCACTCTAACATTTATGAGGTAACAGTTTTCATAAGAGAATTTTCCTTTCCTTGTGGATTATTTTCTAAAGCTTAGACACAGATAGGACTTCAGAGGAAACTTTCCTGCCTTTTAAAATACTACAACATAAGCTCACATATATGAAATGACAGGAAATAAGGCAATCTTAGAGAAACATCATCACATCATTGTTTGACATCCTTAAGAATGGTTATTATGAATGAAAGAATTATCCAGATAATAGAAATTTAGCCTATTAATGGTGAATATTAAATATTTAACCAACTTTGCTGGAAACTTTTCTGGTAAATGTTACTTAAGTCTGTACTTTGAAGAAAATACACTAACTATAAACTTTTCTTGATGATTCAATATTCTCATTGTAGACATCTGTTGTATTATCTTGTCTTTGTGATATTCAGGTACCTCCACTAAGTGGTTATCAGAGTTCTGAAAGTTTTTGGAGGTAGTGATTCTTACCACCCCTCAGTCTAAATTATTACTTCTTAATGTTTTTAACTGTCTGATCTCACACAACTATTTTCCTTTGCTTTTGCCCTTCCTGCTTCTAATCTAATGATGTCAATATTGATTATGCTGAAATGACTTCACATAGCTTGGGAAGACCTGAAAGCTTGAGAAAACAGGTAATCATGATGACTAAATCAATACCTTCAATGACGCATACAATTCATATTCATTAGGCTCTGTGTTGAGAACACAGGAAAGCCATCTACAAAAGAAAGCACATGAATACTAAGACCAATTTTCCCCTTTCAATTCTTTATCCACTTTTTTTTCCATGAGTATATTCAGGTTTTTACATTCGGTGTTCATGATCTGTGCAGGGTGTATTCCAAATTTATGAAGCTTATTAATATTAAGGTAGAATAGTATTAAAATTTTTAACCTTTTTGTGTTCCTTGGGTTAAAGCCAGGAGAGACTTTTTATGTATGGAATATATATGTAATATGAGATGAATATATGCCCTTACTAAATAGTATCCTTGAGGTAAAACTCCTTGTAAAATCCACACAGAGAACATAGCACCCATGGGCTGTATGTGGTCTATCTAACATCATTACATTCCATGTCACGCCCTTTCAGCTATAAAATACCTAAAAATGTTAAAGTTGTCAAATAATAATCTCACTCAGGCCCTTGGTACCTGGCTGATCAATTCAAGACTACTCTTCTACCATCAGCAGGCCACTTGGGATCAGACTTTGTTGACTGAGCTGGTACTCTTTGCAACACCAAATGAGGTAAAAAGCAAAAGAGACACAAATTCAATATATATAAAAGTAGTTCCTGTTGCCCTAACTTTTCTCCAGGAAAGTGTCTGTTGTTGACTGAATTGTATGCCCCCAAATATATGTTCAAGTCCTGATCCTCGTTACCTGTGAATGTGACCTTACTTGGAAATGCATTTTTTGCAGATGTCATTAGTTATGATGAGATCACACTGGTTTAGGGTAGTCTCTAAATTCAATGACAGGTGTACTTACAAGAATAGGGGAGGAAACCCAGAGATACACACAGAGAAGAAGGCCATGTGAAGACAGAGGCTGACATGGCAGCTACAAGCCAAGGAATGAGCAGTAAGGATTGTTAGGCACCTGCAGAAGCTAGCAAGAGTCAAGGAAGGATTTTCATTGAGAGACTTCTGAGAGCAGATGGCCCTTGCAATACCTTGATTTTGACTTCTATCCTCTGGAACTGTAAGAAAATAAATTTCTGTTGCTTTAAGCCGCCCAGTTTGTGGTAATTTGTTATTTCAGACTCCAGGAAACTAATACAACATTGAAACAAAAACTTTCTGTTCTAGCAAATTTGAGAGTGGAGAAGGAAGGCAGTCATTTGCTAGCCTTGCACCATGTTGGGAAATGTCTGATCTTTTAAACCATCCTTCCACCCCAGCTGCCCTCCTCCTGCCTCCCTGGCACCTGCAGGTCTCCTCTTGGTGCTTGCTTTTTTATTCCTGGTCTTGGCTGAACGAAGAAATCCCTCACACACTTCACACAGCACCACCAGGCATTACCTGACATGTTCCAAAACACAGCATTACAATCCTGCTGTGCAAGTTGTTTTTATAGCTTGTGGTATTTTTTTTTCCAGAGAAAGAAATCCCTTGGTGATAATAAAATCACATGGAAGTCTGATCACAAAGTCTGTATTTTGCAATTTTAAATAAATTATAAAGCTACAGATAACCAGTTTTCGTTCTCCTAGATTGGCTATTTCTATCCAGGGAAAGGTTGTCCACCATTGTTGCAGGATGAAACACAAACTTTCCTTCAGGGCAAGCCTGATCCCAGAGAAGAGGAGAAGTTTATTCTGAGACAATGGATCTCCTACATAGTACTTCTTTTCTATTACACACAAATTTGTGCCAAAAGCTATTAAAATAGATTCCATAAGAAAAAATTAAAATTCAGAAAGGGCTTAGTAAAAATACTCACGTACTTACTCAGTTGAATGGAAATTGGCATGGTTATATTCAGCTGGTCAGTAGCATTGATCTTTCCCTGTGATTCACTCCAGGGAATGTCTTCCACAAGATCATGTGGTCCTGGCTGATCAGGGGAGGCTCGGCCTTCGCTAGTGACATTTACAGTATGTTAAACTGCTACTCTACCAAAACGTTTCCTCTGTGAAAGGTGTTGAAAGACAGGCTACAGCACATTTAACATACAGGACTCATGCATCAGTACACAGGTAACTGGTAGTTACACAGGACTGACGACGATTACTAGACCCTTGCTGTTTTCTTTCTCCACCTGCAGACTGATCGTTTTGCCTTTTACACTGTTCATTAGATTCTCTTCCAGACACTGGAACTGAGACACGTTGATTTTATCAGTAGCCCCAATACGACATGATAAAAGAGAAGATATTCTATTTGGATAAACTAAGATTTGCACATAATTAGTGGATTCCAGTTCTCTATGCTAATCTTCTCGATCACATTATTTTTTAAACTTCTTTCTCGAGACATAATTCACATACTATACAACTCATCCTTTTTAAATTGTAAAACTCAATTGCTTTTCTAGAATAACCACAAATAGGTGTAACTGTCACCACAGTTTTAGATCATTTTCAACACTTCAAAAAGAAAACCCGTACCCTTTAGCCATCACCTCCCCCATCATCCTACCGTCCCAATCCCCCCTACCCTTCTGCCCTAAGCAACCATTAATGTACTTTCTGTTTCTATAGATTTCCCTACTCTGGACATTTACTATGAATGGAATGACATAGTATGTGGTCTTTCATGACTTGCTTCTTTCAGTTAGCATAATGTTTTCCAGGTTTACTTATGTTATAGCATGTGTCAGTATGTCATTCCTTCTTACAGCCTAATTATATTCCAACGCATGGATACACCACATTGTTTATCCTTACATCAGTCAGTGGACATTTGGGATATTTTGACTTTTTTGGCTATGATGAATAATGCTGCTATAAGCACAAGTGTACAAGTTTTCATGTGGACATATTGTTTCATTTCACTTTATAGGTGTATTTATAGGATTGGAGTTGCTGGGTCATATTGTAACTTCATGTTTAATCATTTGAGGAACTGCCAGATTATTTTCCAAAGCAGCTACACCATTTTACATTCCCACCAGAAGTTCATGAGAGTTTAGATTTCTCCACATCCTCACCAACATTTGTTAATATCTGGCTTGCTATTTACCTGGCACCCTAGTTGGTGGGAAGTATCTCACTTGTGGTTTTGATTTGCATTTCTCTGATGGCTAATGAGGTCAAACATCTTCTCATGTGCTAACTGGCCTTTTGTATACCTTCTTTGGAGAAATTCTTTCCCCAATTTTTAATTGGATAGTTTTTTAAGTTATTGAGTTGTAAGAGTTCTTTACATAGTCTAGATACAAGTCCCTTATCAGATATATGATTTGCCAATATTTTGTCCCATTCTGTGGGTTGTTCTCTCACTTAATTGATGGTGTCCACTGAAGAACAAAGTTTTAAATTTTGGTTAAAGTACAATTTTTTTGGTTGTTACTATTTTTGGTGTCATATCTAAGAATTCTTTGTCAAATCCAATGAAGATTTACCTGTTTTCTTCTGAGAGTTTTATAGTTTTAGCTCTTACATTTAGGTCTTTAATTTATTTCAAGTTAATTTTTATATATGGTATGACATAAGGGTCCAACTCCATCCAATTTGTTGGAGTACAATTGTTCATAGTATTTTTTTATAATTCTTTTTAATTCTGTAAAATCACTGGTAACATACCCACTTTCATTTCTGATTTTAATAATTTGAGTCTTCTTTTTTTTTCTTGATCAGTCTAGCTAAAGGTTTATCAAACTCTTTTATCTTTTCAAACAAACAGCTTTTAGATTCATTGATTTTTTCTATCATTTTTATATTCTCTATTTCCTTAATTTCTGCTCAAATCTTTATTAATTCCCTCCTTCTCTTTCCTTTACATTTAGTAGGACAGATGGTAGTGGACAGTTAGGTTTTTGATTTAATGCTTTTTTCTTTCTTCATATAGGCATTTATAGCTATGAATTCCTCTCTAAGCAACAGTTCATTTGCATTCTATAAGTTTTAGTATGTTGTCTTCATTTTCAATCATCTCAAAATATTTTCTGATTACCCTTTTGATTTTTTTCTTTGACTCTGATTATTTAGGAGTGTGTTGTATAATTTCCACATATTTGTTAGTTTCCCCAATTCTTTTCCTCCTATTGATTTTTAATTTCATTCTATGGTGGTCAGAGAACATGCTTTGTATAATTTCTTTTTTTTTTATTTCAGAATATTATGGGGGTACGAACACATTGGTTACATATAATTGCCTTTGAACCACCCGAGTCAGAGCTACAAGCGTGCCCATCCCCCAGAAAGTGCGCACTGCACCCATTAGGTGTGAATTTACCCATCCCCTCCTCCCGCCTCCCTGTTACCCGATACCTGATGAATGTTACTTCTATGTGTGCACGTAAGTGTTGATCAATTAGTACCAATTTAATGGTGAGTACATGTGGTGTTTGTTTTTCCATTCTTGTGATACTTCACTTCGAAGAATGGGCTCCAGCTCCACCCAGGATAATACAAGAGGTATTAGCGCACCATTTTTTTAATGGCTGAGTAGTGCTCCATGGTATACACATACCACATTTCATTAATCCACTCATGTATTGACGGGCACTTAGGTTGTTTCCACATCTTTGCAGTTGTGAATTGTGCTGCTATAAACATTCGAGTGCAGGTGTATTTTTTATAGAATGTCTTTTTTTCTTTTGGGTAAATACCCAGTAGTGGGACTGTTGGATCAAATGGTAGTTCTACTTTTAGTTCTTTAAGGTATCTCCATATTACTTTCCATAGAGGTTGTACTAGTTTGCAGTCCCACCTGCAGTGTATCAGTGTTCCTATCTCTCTGCATCCATACTGACATTTGTTGTTTATGGACTTTTTGATAATAGCTGTTCTCAGCGGAGTTAAGTGATATCTCATTGTGGTTTTGATTTGCATTTCCCCAATGATCAGAGATGTTGAGCAATTTTTCATATGTTTATTGGCCATTAGTCTGTCTTCTTTTGAAAAGTTTCTGTTCATGTCCTTTGCCCACTTTTTAATGGGGTTGTTTGATTTTTTCTTGTTAATTTTCCTGAGTTCTACACAGATTCTAGTTATCAGCCCTTTATCAGATGTGTATCATGAAAATATTTTCTCCCATTCTGTAGGTTGTCTATTCGCTCTAATGATAGTTTCCTTGGCTGTGCAGAAGCTTTTTAATTTGATCAGGTCCCATTTATTTATTTTTGTTGTTGCTGTGATTGATTTTGGGGTCTTCCTCATAAATTCCTTGCCTAGGCCGATGCCTATAAGAGTTTTTCCAACATTTTCTTCTAAAATTCTTATGGTTTCATGCCTTAGGTTTAAGCCTGTTATCCATCGTGAGTTGATTTTTGTGAGAGATGAGAGGTGGGGATCCTGTTTCAGCCTTCTACATGTGGCTATCTAATTTTCCCAGCATCATTTATTGAATATGGATTCTTTTCCCCAGTGTATGTTTTTGTCTGCTTTGTCAAAGATCAGATGACAATATAAGCATGGTTTTGTATCTGGGTTCTCAGTCCTATTTCATTGGTCTATGTCTCTATTCTTGTGTGAGTACCATGCTGTTTTCGTTACTATAGCCTTGTAGTATAGCTTGAAGTCTGGTATATTGATGCCTCCCAATTTGCACATCAAAAAAATAATTCATCATGACCAGGTGGGCTTCAATCCCAGAGATGGAAGGATGGTTCAACATACACAAATCTATAAATGTAATTCACCATTTAAATAGAAGCAAAAGCAAAGACCATATGATCCTTTCAATAGATGCAAAAAAGGCATTTGACAAAATTCAGCACCCTTTTATGATAAGAACTGTTAACAAAATATGCATAGATGGGACATACCTCAAAATTATTAAAGCCATATGCAACAAACCCACAGCCAACATCATACTGAATGGGGAAAAATTGAAAGCATTCCTGCTTAGAACTGGAACCAGACAAGGTTGCTCACTATCTCCACTTCTATTCAGCATAGTGCTGGAAGTCCTTGCCAGAGCAATCAGACAAGAGAGGGAAATCAAGGGTATCCAAATGGGGAAAAAGGAGGTCAAACTATTGCTCTTTGCTGATGATATGAAATTATATCTAGAAAACCCCAAAGATTCAACCAAGAGACTCCTGGAATTGATAAATGAATTCAGCAAAGTCTCAGGGTACAAGTTCAATGCACAGAAGTCAGACGCCAATAACAGTCAAGCTGAGAATCAAATCAAAGACACAATACTCTGTACAATAGTATCAAAGAAGATAAAATATTTAGGAATATTTTTAACTAAGGAGGTGAGAGACCTATGCAGAGAGAACTACAAAACACTGAGTTTCCTTGCTGAGTTCCTCTGCCAGAAATTACAAAGGATGTAAACAGATGGAAAACCATATCATGCTCATGGATCAGCAGAATCAAAATTGTTAAAATGTCTATACTACCCAAAGTGATCTAAAGATTCAATGCAATCCCTATTAAAATACCAACACCATTTTTCGCAGATCTAGAAAAAATAATTCAACGCTTCGTATGGAACCAGAGAAGACCACGTATAGCCAAAGCAACCTTAAACAAAAAGAACAAATTGGGAGGCATCAATCTATCGAACATCAAGCTATTCTTTTTTTTTTTTTTTTGAGACAGAGTCTTGCCCTGTAGCCCAGGCTAGAGTGCCGTGGCATCAGCCTAGCTCACAGCAACCTCAAACTCCTGGGCTCAAGCAATCCTCCTGCTTCAGCCTCTCAAGTAGCTGGGACTATAGGCATGCACCACCATGTCTGGCTAATTTTTTCTATTTTTAGTAGAGATTGGGTCTCACTTTTGCTCAGGCTGGTTTCTAACTCCTGAGCTCAAGCGATCCTCCCTCCTCGGCCTCCCAGAGTTCTAGGATTACATGTGTGAGCCACCAATCCCGGCCTATAATTTCTATCCTTTTAAAGTTATTGAGGTTTACTTTATGGCCTATCATATGGTCTATTGGAAAATGTTCCATTTTCCTGTCCCTTTGGACAGTCAAGAATTTACTCTATATCTTTACTTCTAAGTTAAAACACAAGTAATTTATAATCAATTCTTCACTGGGATGTGATTTGCATTTGAGACTTTTGGCATTGTAATGAGGCTGTCTTTACTTAAATGTAAATACAGGTAGACATAGTCAACCCATTGATGCAGGTATCCTTGTTTTAAATCATTCCAGAATCTGGCATTTGCTGCAATTCAATAACATCATAATTCAGATAGCTATGATTGAGGAAACCTCAACTACAATTGAATACTTAAACATAGAGCTCTCAGTGGATAACAGGTAGAAATGATGTTTATTTTGTCATAAGTGAGCACACTAAACCAATTAAGTAATCACATAGGTAATATTCAACTGGACTTAATATGCTATAGCGGGAGACAAACCAGTTCTTGACCATGAGTGTTCCAAGAAAAATTAGACTCCATTGATTATTCAAGATGAACAAATTCGTATTATGCCACTACATAATACTTATAAAATTAAAAATAAAATCTTCCAAAGAATTTGTTATAAATGGGACTTACTTCTAACTTGGGCAATTGGTGAATTAATCTGGAAATATATGATAATCATATCTCTATCTGCTAGCACATTATAATCAGTATTGTAAATTGTGGTTACTAGTAGTGAGACCGTGTCAAAATGCGTTTTAAACCATATACTTATCATTATTTCCATTAAGGTATATGGTCCCCATTATGCCTCTGACAACTCCACTCCAGCCCACAGGGCCTCTTTGCTGACCCAGGAGGTCTCTCGTCTTTTCACTGGGTGTTCCCTCTCCCAGGAATGTGATTTTCTTAGAGATCCACATGGTGAATTAGCTCATTTCCTGTAAGCTTTTGCTCAAATGTTACCTTCTCAAACAGGTATACATGTATTTGAAATCCTATTTAAAATTTCAACCTGCCTCCACATCTCTCCTCACTGCTGGCATTCTTGATTCCCTTATGTGATCAGAATTATGTTATAGTGAGATGACTTTGGTTACAGTGTGGAGAATTATAATGAACTCTTTTGATTATTTGGGAACGTGTCAGAATTTCTGTTTATGGACAGAGGTTAAAACAAATTAAACAATTTTATTTTCTCATAGGAGTATTTCATGGTAAAAATACAATGTCTTACAGTATGATTCTACCAATAGGTAACCTTCAAATTCTATTTTTTATTTATGAGGTCAGAGAAACTCACATAATGGATATCTGGTATTCCAAATTCTGTTTTACATGTTCATTTTAATTTTATTTAAAACAAATTTTTTTGAGATAGGGTCTCACTATGTTGCCCAAGCTGGTCTCAAAACTCCTTAGCTCAAGTCATCCTCCTGCTTCAGCCTCCCAAGTAACTGAGACCACAGGTACACACCACTGTGCCAGGCTTCTGTGTGACATTTTTAAGTGTAGCTTAAATAAGAAATATAATTTTCTGTGTATCTGGCTGTAGATATATATGTATGCATAAATAGAAACAGCAATGCATCTGTAATATTTAAAAGAATGTGTATCTTAAATTATGTGTTAAATATGCATAAATATTGCTTCCAGGCTCATTATGCATTATGTATTTCAGTTGCTTGCTAGACTTTAATAAATATAGTTTCTAACCCATAAATAAATTTTTATAGTAATGTAGCTCGTGCTGATTTTTAAAAAAGAGAAAAAGTTGAAACAAAATCTTATCACCAAAACAGTAAGAGTTTTTTCCCCTTCCCGTATAATGATATTTTGATCATCTTCCTGTGCACATAGGTGATATAGAGGACTGTGAGAAGCAGTTATGTTCCAATTGAGGACTGTGTACAATGGATGCCCTCATGATCCAATAATGCTGCAAGATTCTTCTGTCAGAAACAGCCTTAATAAATTCATGGAATTGCACAATTTTATTTAATTTAAAACTTGCCTACAGAATTCTTGAATTTTTACTTAAACCCCAATTTAACACATAGAAAGTATGTGTATGAGTGTGTGTGTGTGTAAGGTAGTGTGCACTGTTTCACTGTAATTCCTATTCTGATAATTTTAGGATGGCATGATTACTTTGAACCCAAGGTGTGTTAGTATTCTGAAAGTAAGAATAGTTTGTGTGGGTTTTATGTGGGGGAAGATATATGCCATGTGTTCCATGAAGGATGTCTATTAGATTAGTATATGAAACATAGAATATTTTTTGTGTCTTAAAGGGAACATTAAATCCTTTGTATAAAAACCATTTTGAAATTGTACTTCTTATAAATATCTTTTTTGGATTATTTAGTGCTAATTATTTTTGGTGGATTGTTATCCCACATTACTTAACCCAAATAGCTTCCAGAGATACTACTGTGATAGAACTCAACAAGAGTAGCACAAATCTATCTCCTATAATCACTTGTATTTTGGATGGCTGAGTTTTTATTTGCTGAAATGTCAGTAATATTGGCATTAATTTCTATTCTTAATGGAGTTGCAGCCATTGGAAATAAAATATCTGCTCCCACTCTAAAAGCCTTTTCCTATCTTCTTATCATATAAACCTAATTTTGAACGGCACTTTACTTAGGGGACGTGCTTTGCTAAGTGGGAAAGAACCTTTTTATCCTAGACATGTTCAAATTGATTTAGGAGAGAAAAAGGCCCTTAATTATGGCTCTTTATTATTCTTTTTTGTTGCTTTTTTGTATTTGATAGCAATATTTTCATTACAAATCTATACTTTTTAAAATATGTCATGTTATATAGTTAAATATGTACATGAGAGGATTATGAGGGTTAATTTTGCATTGATATAGTACTTCTATTTTCGGAGTGATAAATCAAAAGATTATTATAGACCTCTTAAGCGAACAACAAGAAAAATCCTTTAACCATCTCTTCCCCTGAAAACAAACAAACAAGAATCCCTTAACCTTGAATGCCACTGTAAACACTACTACAGTGTGTCTATTTCCTGGCTCAAACAAGCTAGAATCCTCTGGGAAGCAGCCATCTGCACAGGCAATGGTTATGTGAGCAATGGCAACATGCAGAACAAGAACAGGAGTAGGAAGGGGCAGATCTGGTCTTTAGTCCTTAGTAGCTATCTATATGTATATATATATATACATATATATGTATATATATATGAACTATATATAAATCACTTAAATTTTCTGTGTTTCTTCTTCCATGAAATAGGGATAATAACACTTCTTCACTTAGTAACATACTTGAAAGTGTATTATAAAATGGAAATCCTTAAACATCTGTAAAGTTTTTTTTTAACATTAGATTAAGAAGAAAAATGGCACTGACATCTACTAATTTTTATTCATCCAACATCTCTTGCCTTGGGTATTTTAGATATACCAAGTAATGTGATTTTACAATGATTTCAAGATACTGCAAGCATTTTAAGCAAGGAAACAAAGAGCCTTCATCTTCCAGCAAAGACTATGTGGGCTTTAAAAAATAAAATGTTGGCTAAATCTTTGTCCTGGTGCTGAAGTGCCTGGTGGATAAAATCTAGATATAGCTGTAGGTAAAACTAATTAATCTGATATCCTGATAGCTCAACAAACCCTTGAGTGCTTATATCTTCAGTTACAACAATGATTTAAATGTGTTTAACCCTGTAAATATTATTAAGATAACACTAAATGATTTGCTATTTTTTTCTTAAAGTGAGCTCTAGAACAAATAGACCTAACAGACATTTACAGAACATTCTAATCCAAAATTGGCAGAATATATGTTCTTCTCATTGGCACATGGAACATTTTCCAGGATAGACCATATTGATAGTCCACAAAACAAGTCTCAGTGAATTTTTAAAAATCCAAATCATGTCAAGTATCTTCTCAGACCACAGTGGAATAAAACTAGAAATCAACTTCAAGAGGAAGTCTCAAAACTATACAAATACATGGAAAATAAACAACCTGCTCCTAAATGATCTTTGGGTCAATGGTGAGATCAAGATGCAAATTAAAAAAAAATTTAAATAAATGGTAACTGACACAAGTTACCAAAATCTCTGGGATACAGTAAAAGCAGAGCTAAGATGGAAATTTATAGTGCTAAATGCCTACATCAAAAAGACAGAAAGATCAAAAATTGACAACCTAACATCACACTTCAAGGAACTAGAAAAACAAGAAAATAACAAATCCAAAACTAGCAGAAGAAAAGAAATAACAAAGATCAGAGCACAACTAAATAAAATTGAACTCAAAAAACAATACAAAGGATCAATGAAATAAAAAGTTGGTTCTATGAAAAGATAAACAAAATTGATAAAGCAATAGCTAGATTAACCAAGAAAAGAAGAGAGAAAATTCAAATAAATGCAATCAGAAATGAAAATGGAGACATTGTAACTGATGCCACAGAAATACAGAAGATCATCTGACACTAGTATAAACAACTTTATGCAAACTAGAAAATCTAGAGGAAATGGGTAAATTCCTGGGAACATACAACCTCCAAAGTTTAAATTAGGAAGAAATAGAAATCATGAACAGATCAATAGCAAGTAGTGACATTGAATCAGTAATAAAAAATATCTCAAGAAAAAAAACCCAGGACAATGAAAGATTCACAGCTGAATTCCACCAGATATTCAGAGAACTGATACCAATTATACTGAAACTATTCCAAAAGATCAAGAAGGAGGACTCCTCTCTGATTCATTCTATGAAACCAATATCACCTATTACCAAAGCCAGAAGGGGACACAACAGAAAGGAGAAAACTATAGACCAATATCCTTTATGAACACAGATGCAAAAACCCTTAACAAAATGCTAGCAAACTGAATCCAATGGCACATCAAAAAGATAATTCACCATGATCAAGTGGGTTTCATTGCAGGCATGCAAGTATGGTTCAACATGTGTAAATCAATAAACATGATTCACCACATAAACAGAAGCAGAAACAAAGACCATATGATCATGTCAATAGTTGCAGAAAAGGCATTTGATAAAATCCAGCACCCCTTCATGATAAAAACACTCAACAAATTAGGCATAGAAGGAACATACCTCAAAATAATAAAAGCTGTATATGACAAACCCATAGCCAACATCATACTCAATGGGGACAAGTTGAAAGCATTTCCCATAAGAAGTGGAACAAGAAAAGGACACCCACTGTCACCACTTCTATTCAACATAGTACTGGAAGTCCTAGCCAGAGGAAGCAGGCAAGAGAAAGAAATAAGGGCATCCAAATTGGGAAGGAGGAAGTCAAACTATCTCTGTTTGCCAATGATGTGATCTTATATTTAGAAAACCCTAAAGACTCCTTAAAAGACTCCTAGTTTTGATAAATGAATTCATTAGAGTCTCTCAGGTTTACAAAATCAACATAGGCAAATCAGTAACTACCCACCAATAATAACCAAGGTGAGAATCAAATCAAGAACTCAATCTCAATTACAAGAGCAGCAGCAAATATATATGTGTGTGTGTATATATATATATGTGTCTATGTGTGTGTGTATGTATAGGAATATACTTAACCAAGGAGATTAAAGATTTCTATAAGGAGAACTACAAAACACTGATGAAAGAAATTACAGATGACAAACAAATGGAAAAACATCCCATGCTCATGGATTAGAAAGATCAATATTGTGAAAATGACCATACTGCCCAGAGCAATCTACAGATTCAATGCAGTGCCTATCAAAATACCAATATCATTTTTTCACAGAATTAGGGAAAACAATTCTAAAATTCATATGGAACCAAAAAAAGAGCCCTAATAGCCAAAGCAATCCTAAACGAAAAGAACAAAACTGGAGGCATCACTTTACCTGACTTCAAATTATACTACAAAGCTATTGTAACCTAAACAGCATGGTACTGGTATAAAAGTGGACACCAATGGAATAGAATAGAGAACCCAAAAATAAAGCCAATACCAACAACCAACTGATCTTTGACAAAGCAGACAAAAACATACACTGGGGAAAGGACACCCTTTTCAATATATGGTGTTGAGAAAATTGGATAGCCACATGCAGTAGAATGAAACTGGATCCCTATCTCTCACCATACGCAAAAACTAACTCAAGATAGATTAAAGACTTAAACGTAAGACCTGAAACCATAAAAATTCTAGAATAAAATGTAGGAAAATCTCTTCTGGACATTCGCTTAGGCAAAGAATTTATGACTAAGACCCCAAAAGCAATTGTAATAAAAACAAAAATATTAACAAAAAAATGGGACTTAATTAAACTAAAAGCTACTGCACAGCAAAAGAATAATCAACCTACAGAATGAGAGAAAATATTCACAAACTATGCCTCTGACAAAGGACTCATATCCAGAATCTACAAGGAGCTCAAACAACTCAGTAAGAGAAAAACAAATAACCCCATTAAAAAGTGGGCAGATGACACAAACAGACATTTTTCAAAAAGATATTCAAATGGCCAACAAACATATGAAAAAATGCTAAACATCACTAATCATTAGGGAAATGCAAATTAAAATCACAATGAGATATCACCTTACCCCTGTCAGAATGGCTTCTGTTAAAAAGTCAAAACACAATAGATGTTGACACAGATGTAGTGAAAAGGGAACCCTTATACTCTGTTGGTGGGAATGTAAATTAGTAAAACCTCTTTGGAAAATAGTATGACAATTTCTCAAAGAACTAAATTAGCCTTACCATTTGATCCAGCTATCTTATTACTGGGTATCTACCCAAAGGAATAGAAGTCATTATATAAAAAGAACATGCACTTTTATATTTATCACAGCACAATTCACAATTGCAAAGATATGGAACTAACCTAAGTGTTCCTCAACTGATGAGTGGATAAAGAAAATGTGATATATATATACCATGGAGTGTGTGTGTGTGTGTGTGTGTGTGTATATCACATCTAAAAGTAAAGTACTACATCTGATATATTTTCAGTATTGACACATTTCAGTAAATAATAAAATGCTTTAGATCTGAAAAGAAGAGTTGCCATGGAAGCATTAACAAATCTTTATATCTGTTGACAATTTCTAAATTTATACCTATAGAAAATAGAAGCAACCCTTTCTGTAATCACATAACCGGGGGCTAGTATTGACAAAAAAGAGCACACTTTGCCAGTGTGACACAGGAGGACACCTGTGACTTAAAGTTCAATTTTTAAAAATATGGATATGATCATAGCAAATAATTCCAGGAAATATGTCATAAATTAGCAGACAATATAATAAACTAACTGGATTATTTTGTCTCAGACATGTCATTTTACAATATTTAGTTTCAAAAATACTAATCAGTCTGTTCAAAGTGTCAACTTTAGCCACACAGGATGGGGAAACCTCGTTTGGACATTGTGTCATGGGAAAGATGACAAAATGAATGGGACAAGCTATAGGAAATGGATTGCAGGCTCAATGTTGGTCTATTGTGTGCAAGGCTGTCAAAAGAAGCTAATAAAATATTAGGCTGCAGAACTGAAGTAGTGAACACAACAAAGAAAGTAATAATCTCATTGTATTCTGTGTAAATCAGACCCTATCCGAAGTAGAATGCTGATTTCTTAGAGTCACTTTTCGAAAGGAACAGTGATGAGTTAAACTGCTTTCAGAATAAAGGAAATGCTTCTGAAAGCTTGGAATATGAGAGATAAATAAAGTGAGGATGTTTATTAAGTAACATGGGGGAGTTAGGGAAATATTTGTGTCTTTAAATATTTTAAGAGATATGATGTACCAGAAGGACTTGATTTATTTTGGCTTCCTGAACCAGTAGTAACACCAAAATATACCAATTACCACCCATGGGTAAAGGGCCCTGCAAAATAAATATAAAAATAAAAACAATAACTGACAGGGACTGTCAACTCTGGTGAAGATAATTCCATTACATTTCATTGTATACACCCTTTTCTTCAAAAAAACTTGGGTGCAACTTTAAGCGGCAGAGTATGAAAGGCTTCCTCATCAGTAGTTTATAAAGTTAAGTTTTAAAGAGACCAAGCCGTGTGGGATAAAGAACCTTTTGAAAATACTAAACATGATAATGAAGATAAAATTGGTAAAACAGACTTTGTCAAGAAGTCATCCATGTACTCGTACAAAAGTTTTATTCAATGAAGTTAATAAGTAAATAGAAAAGCACTGTTTTTAATAAAACTGTTTATAACTTTAACTTCAAACAGCATATAACCATATCCAAACTGGTGAATAAATATGCTTTTATCTGATCTAAGAAAACTGAGACTCAGTCCTGACAGGCCAGCAGGATTAAATAAAAGACAAGGGCTTGAATGTGGAAACAAACACAGATGATTCTTTCACCAAAGGAAACACACAAGAGAACATATGGGTGGGATTCAGAACCATTGACCGGAAGTCATTTCCAATTAAAGATCAAGTGTGGCCATCCAACTAGGGAGAGGCCCTCCAGCAGCAGAGGTGTAAATGTCAGCTCTTCCCAGAGGTAAATAGGCCCAGTAAGTAAGTACTAGCTGAATGTGTGTGGGCGTGGGGGGGTAGGAATGGGAAGACACAGAGGAAACAAAAAGTAATAGTGGTCAGGGGAATTGGTTAATATTAATACATAAAACACATTATAAGCCAGGCGTGGTGGCTATTGCCTGTAATCCCAGCACTTTGGGAGGCTGAGGCTGGAGGATCACTTGAGGCCAGGAGTTTGAGACCAGCCTAAGAAACACAGTGAGACCTCATCTCTAAAAAAAAAAAAAAAATAAAAAATAAAATACATTATCCCCCACCAAAGGTTTATGAGCAAGAAGATCTTGAATTTAAGTATCAAGGAAGGCTAAATTGAAGTGTTAACGAAACTGCAGGGGAAAAAATGTGGTTTCTAGTTTTAGAACGTATCAAGTCTCACAGGCACCACTGTGGTCTTTGATGTAGGGAAGTAGCAGAATTATCACACGTGATGTTGAAGCTGGTACTTTTAAGCTTTACATCCGTAAATCACTAGGCACTTATGTCTGACACCCTATCAGCCGCCTTGCTCTGTTTTCAATGGGGTACAATGAAGGAGGTGGGTTCAGATTCACGGACCTTTTGGAGTGGCAGCTGCACAGGTCTCAGGTGACTCCCGCTGTTCACACTGTAAGTCTGGATCATCATTTGGATATAAGGGACCCAGACACATAGGTGTTACATCTAGTTGCTAAAAAAAAAGTAGGATGAAGGGAAATCTTATCAATGTTTTCTATGTAAGTAAGTAAACACAGAGAAAAGTTCAGTGCAATTATTACACATTCAGAACTAAGAGGGAAACTGAAGATTCTAACACCTAAATGAGATTCAAGGAGAAATGGACTAGTTAAAAACAAAAGTCTAAAGTGAGAACAGGAGTAGAAAAGTGAATCGAAAAGAAAATAAGATATTGATGGAGTAGAAGGAAAAGAGAAAAGACCTGAGGAGAATAATGAAGAACATACAGGACATTTCAGACAGATTTTTAAGGGAAAAGGAACTATGTACATCCTGAGGACTTTTAAAGTAGCCTGGACTGATGGAGCCTGGTCCTGGACCAATGGTAAAGTTACCTCACCCAGAGAGAGGAGCGTGGATGAAATTTACTTGAAAAACAAAGTGATGTTTTGGCAAACTCAGAGCACAATGACTTTGTATTTCTTCCTGAGGGACACCTTCAAAGGACTGAGTCTGGACAAAAATGCTGACAAAAGCAATTCAGGCTTTGGAAGCCAAAAAGGAAGGATAGAGAAATGACCGTGAGCAAAACAGTATCATATGGTAGAGGAGAGATGGGCCAAATTAGCAGCAGGTAATAAAATCAAACAAACAAATAAAAATGAAACCAAGCATGTAAACCCAGCTAAACCTGTTTGAGAAGAAACAGAACATCAGAGGTTGATTCCTTACTACAAGTAAAAATAGTCCTCAAAGCCTGGAATATTCAAAGCTGAGGGAAGACAAGGTCTGGAGTCTCTCAGGCCACAAGCAGCAAAAAGCATCAACAAGTGACTCAGTTCAGGCACCTGAAAATGACTCCAAAGCTAAGGGGCACAGGAGGAAGTATCCCCCTGCACAGAGGCCCTTAGGCCTCCAGAATTTCAGGGCAAGAAGAGCACAGCAGTCATTTGGCACAGAACTAAAAATGTCAGGGGGTCTTGCTGGGGATGGGAAAACACAGGGAGAAGGGCAGGATTTGGGGAATGATGCCTCAGTCACTCATTCAGAAATAATTAGTGAGAGTCAGACACTGTCCATGATACTAAGGATACAGAAGGGAACGAACCAGGCAGAAACCTGTCTTTCCAGGAATTACATTTTCAGGAAGGCAAAAGAAAATAAGCAAGACACATGATTGAAATAATTTTGTTAGGGAGGATCTTAAAAGAAAAAAATAAACAGGCAAGAAGAATATAGAGTATGGGGGTTGAGGCTGAAATACAGTGGTTAGGGAAAGAAATGGTGTTGTAATAGAAAATGAGGGAGCAAACCACATGGACATTTGGGAATCTGTCCCCTTCAGACTCAAGAGCAGGACAAATTCAAGGCCATGAAGAGCTGCCTGTTACAAGAGAGGGACATCCTGCTAGCAAGGGCAGTGGAGGCTGTCACAATGTAGACTTGGCCTTAGGCTACTGGGAATAGAGTAAACATTGTACAGGCACGTGCTCAACATTAAGGCAAAGAAGGAAACTGAATCAGATCAGGAGAATAAGGGTGGCAACATGACAAATGTTAAATTTTGCAATAAGGCAGGTGAGGTTCGATTTCCACTCTATGAGAAAGTAGCTCTGTGCATGGGGGATTTTCTCTAAGGATATGGCAGGAACAGTGTCACAATTAATCTTTTAATGGGAAAATTCTCCCAAAGGAGTTTCAATTAACAAATAATAGATTTCAGGAGCTTGGAAATGACTGATGAGTGCCCTGCAAAGGCCAGAAGCAAGAGTATTTTAGCTTTTCCTTCATGGTTGTTATATGGTCCTTCCCCCAAATGACCCAAAAGCTCTACTATGGTCCATGGCTGATATCTGAAGGGCAGATCCAGTTAATGTTAAGTATTAACTCAGGCATATATGAATTCGCCTGGGATAACATGCTCTAGGCCCTGAGGATTTGCTTGTGTTTTTGAAATTCTGTGGGTGGGCCTGGCTCTGTAATGTTTTCAAGTGTTCCATGGCTCTTGAGGAAAAAAAAAATGAGAGAGAGACATACAAATGTTTGAGGTTTAGAACCATTTCAATGTAGAGCGTACTAGAAGCCAGATTAAAATCGCTCCACTTGCTGCACAGTTCATCTGCCTCAGGTCAAGTAAAAAACGAAACTGAGAGGCAAGAATTCCAGCCTTTGGTGTTATTGGAATTTGATTGGCATAGCAGGTTTCGTTTTTAACTTCAATTTCTTTGCTGGGGGGTATAAAACAATGCTAGATGGAGGTCCATCATCCAATTTGGGGAGTTTGATGTAGCAGCTGGATATTTTGACCTGTGCTCTCTCAGGCGGTGCTCACTGCAAAACTCAGGACTGCTTTAAATGTCTGGGCAAATGTGAAATGGAAAATGGAATAACAGATGAACTTTCAGCCTGGGGTATGAAGGGCTCTTGGACATGACTAAAATATTGCCCTATTCTGACCTATTTCAGAGCCTTCTGCAGGCAAGTTGCACACTCTACGAGAAGCAGTGAAGGACTGGCTGAGTGGAGACGGCGCAGGTGCTCCCTGTGTGCAATTGCTCTTTGTTGTGTGTTTGTCTAGGGGGGCATCACAGGGTTATGACAACATTCTGCAAAGGGTGAACAATTCTCTACCTATGTGTGCAGCAATAATCAGCAACAAGTAAGGAAAAGTGACACATTGAAAAAGCTCATGTGGCCAGATATCAGCACATGTCGGGCATTCTTCTAATGTCCAAAGTATGACAGGAATTGTTTGAAATCCTAAAAATAAAATATGATGACAGTGCTGCTGAAATATGGTGAAAATCACAAATTTTTCCATAAATTCTATGACAGTGTGGATTCTGCCTAACATCCGTGTGAATACCTAGGTGTCCAAATTTGATTCCACAACCTGTTAAAAAGTTCTTTACAGTATGGAGATTATCCATGGAGGCGGCAGGGTGGTGCGAGTGGAGGTATTTCCTTCAACAGATTTTAAAAGTAAAGAAACTGATTTTTTTTTTCAGGAAAATAATTTAAAAATAAATTTCAATTACAAACCAAGAGGAAGAAATGAGTAAACTTAATTTTGAAGTTCTATTAGGTGGTAATGCATCTGTCCAGGAATTATGAGTTTAAACACCTCTTAGTCACTCTGCACTTATAAACAATTATACTTATTTTGCAACCTGGCTTTTGTATAATCATAAGAGCTCTGTACACAAAATGATATAAATAATTTATGTACCCAATCACAACAAACATGTATTAAAAGAATTTTTATGTCTCCTTTCAATTTTTACCTTTAAGACTCTTTCTTTACCTTTTGAAACATATTCTATTTTTAGATTGCTCTTCTATAACATTCTGTGTAAAAAGGAAATAAAGTCAGAAGTTATTTTAAAGAAGTAGCTACCACATCTGGTAGATTGTTACATTTCATTCCCCCTGCAAAGCCAGGCTTTTCAAACACAGTGGCTCAAACTGCAGTTAGGTACTTACTGTCCCTGTTCTTGTCACCAGAAAAGAGCACGTGACCATTTCAAATCTTACAAAAAATACTTTTTTTTGGTTAGTATTTAGATGCCAGATACTGTGCACTCACTTTCCAAAATCAATAGAGATACACAGTAAGTATCAGGAGAAATACTTACATTATTAAAAACCACTCAAGTGAGAATATATTCTGTAGATGTAATTTAAAGGATATGGGTATAAAATAGAGAATTGAACATTATATAAAACTTTAATTTGAATTGAGATAATCTGTAAAATCTAACCATCAGCTCTTCTTTTTTGTTTGGCAAGAGGCAATAGCTGAGTACGTTTATGTGGAGATGAAATATAATCTGGATACCAAATGGAAAGGCAGGCAACTCCTCTATGTGCACAGACAGAACGTGCACAGTCACTGTAGGGGTGAAGTTCAGCCTGTCTTGAACCATCTTTTAGAATTCACTAAAGACAGCCAGTCCAAGGAATACATTTGAGTTTCCCAAGGGTAAAGGTGTAAATTGCCAATTAAAATCCAATAAAAGTGAAACAAAGAGAAGGCCATATGCTTGAGTTGTCAATCAATGATCACCCAGATTTTTAGGGTGACAGTTCATAGTATTTTGTTTTAATATCAAATAATGAGTATTGAAAGAGGAGAGACAAATGAAAATTTTCTAAAAAACAAAAATTAAAAAACAAAACCTACATGTGGTCTATCTTATTAACTCTTTCAATCTATGATGAACTTTTTACAACCCTGACACAAATTTCCCTGCAGGGAGTGGTCAGGATGTTTTGATATTTCTTATATCTGTTAAGAAGGAAATGGATATTTGACAATAGTAACTGAAATACAGTTGTATTATATTATTAATCTTTTTAAAAATCAAAAGCATAGTAAGGGGAGAAATAGAAAATGTGGGAATCTAGGTTTCATTTTAAAACAAATATTTTCTGTTAGCCCAACATGCTAGATGTTGAAAATACAAGGAATCTAATTGGAATATTTGTATTATGTGTGATGGCACTGGTGATGACATCTGGGCTTCCTGCTCTCAGTCCAGTTCAGGCAAATAATATAAATGGAAACTGAAATACAGACTGAGCAGATGTCAAGATTCATTAGAAAGGGAGTAGAAAGTCTTTGTACATGTAAGTACAGAGCTGCTGGCATTTCTCTGGTTTTGTCCAGAGAGGGGTGAGTCTGAGTGGCCATGACTCTTCCTGCTTGGTGTTATGTACATAGATGTGGTCTTTATCACAAGAGACTATTAAATATTCACTTAAGTACACTGTTTTCACAACCAGAAGGCCCAGTGAAAACTCACTTTCCAAATTCCAATTGTTACCAGATAGGCTATATATATATATATATATATATATATATATATATGGCAGTCCCTTAAAAATAAATTTTGGATTATTTCATATGTACATACATAGGCCATATATATGTAAATGTATACATGGAGGTCCCTTAAAAAATAAATTTTGAATTATATCATGCATACATACACACATATTTAATGCCACCAATAGGTCTCAGTTATTGCAATAAAGTAGGTACAGTTGTAGGTACCATGATAAATATGATACTATGTAATACTTTATGTCTCACTATTAGTTTATATTAGGTTTATTGTTAAAATCTCAGGGGGCAAAGGAAGCATATGGTCTAATGAGGTACCAGTCCTGTACATACTTATAAATTTAATGAATGTTGATAATTATAAATCTGAGAAAAATTATGAAGCATTGATCTTGAAGGAAGATCACTACAAAAGCAAAGAAGCTTAAATTGCATAAAAATAAAATTAGAAAGGAAATGTATTTTATCAAAGCTGTCTACAGACTAACAGTTCTCAAACATGGGCAATACATTAGAATTGTTTTCTGCCATTAATGAACTCAATTGTTCAGAGTTGAATAGCATAAGTAATATGGAATTGCCCTAATTAAGCAGAGTTAGCAACCATAAAAATGGTCCAGAGTAATAAAAAGTTGATCCTGTTTATGGAAAATATTCAGCTTTCTCATTGTTTATTTTATTTTTTAATTGATATGTAAAATATAGTTGTTTTTGGAAAACAAATAAAAGCAAAAAGTCAATATAATCACCCCTTATCAAAATGTTCAGTGATTGCCACAGGTACCAAAGTTTTCTTTTGATGTTTAAATATATATGTATTTAAAAATCAGATCACTTGACTGTATCTTAGCATGTTTTTAAATGTAGTAACATATGAGCATTTTCTATGCTGTCAGATAATCTCTTATAATATTTATGATTTATATTTGCCCATTCTATAATACACCTTACTAATTTATTATTTGAAAAAATTAGAAGAAAATTATCTATTACAAATACTGCTCTTTGATTATGTGGAACAAATTTTTCCCTGTATCTTTTAAATTAATGTATTTCTGGAAATGGGGCTTGTTGGTTAAATACACACACACACACTCACACACACACACACACACGTACACGTATATTACATTTTCTTGCAAGTAAAAATTAGGCCAGGTACAATTTCAAGGGTAGTCTTTTCCCCCCACTGGGAAATAAAATCACAGAAGTGAGAAACAGGTCACAAAGCTGGTGAGGGATGATGTGAGACGGAACCAAACACCTTGTAGAAGAGGCCCAAACACCTTGTAGAAGAGGCCCAAACACCTTGTAGAAGAGGCCCAGACACCTTGTAGAAGAGGCCCAAACACCTTGCAGAAGAGGCCCTTCTCACAGAAGGGAGAGACAGGCCAGAAAGTTGCTGAGGAAGGCTGTGAGATGGGCCTAAACACCCTGTGGAAGAGGCTGTTGCTGAATGCAAAATCAATATCTGATTGATTGATATCCGGCTGATCTCTGTCCCAGTCTTCCTAGGGACTGTCTACAACACAGTGAGGACAGAAGATCCTTTGTCGTTCACTTACAGATTCCTGTGTAGGGTCAGCTTTGACAAGTGGGTTCTTTCTTACCCATTAAGATAAAGCTGTGATTACATTACATACAATATTCCAAAGAACCCAAGAAAAAAGAGATGGAATCCTTTAAGGTTCAAAGTGCTGTTTAAGGACAAAGGTAATTATGATGTTAATATCTGGAAACTACCACAGAAATTTCTGTTTTCTCTGCATAGACCAAGAAAATAGAAGCAAATGAGCAAAGGTAGGGTCTGGTTCCCATAAGGAAGAATGTGATCATTGATGCTTACACATACATCATTCTGGAATACAGAAAAGACTACCTGACACAATATCTCTGAAAATTGTCTGGTAGACTCAGTGGTTGGTCAACTTTGGCTCTGAAACAAATTTCCTTATTTCTCAGAGAAGGGACAGATAATATCTAGTCTGTGATAAATTCAACGATATTAGTAGAGATCATAGTTACAATGATCAAAATAAGAACATTGCTTTTTGCAAAATCAGATCAAACTACACTTCAAAACAATAATGAATCATTTAAAAGCAGAATGTCCTCTTGGAGATTTCTGTATGCAAAGACAAAACAATTAGGTCACAGGATACCGGGTTCTCGAGACTATATGTCATTAAGTCTCATTTTCATTCAGATGTGTACAAGGCCATTTGACATTTGTTAAAGAGGTTATGTTTATATGTGTTTTCCTGAATACAGAATCAATACCTTTATGACAAAAATCTTCAGCTCAGAAAAATCTTTGTAGCATTTAAAATATTGACAACTTTCATACATAATGTAGAATTTCAATGGTTTTCTGCAGCCCAATTCCCAACCACCCCCTCCCTCTCCCTACCCTCCTTCCGCATCTCCACCCTACCCCATGCCAAAGAAAGAACACAAGCTTTTAAGAACAAGATAGGTCATTTTAAAATAATGTAACTCTACCTCATTTCATTAATTTAATCCATATTTAGGAGACTTTCCCACATGCCAAAAAATTTATATCTTTTAAACTTAGTATTCTTCTATTTCTTTGTCCCCATTCTGTTTTACTCCCATCTCAAACTACAATCAAGTCAGTGTGTTATAAATCCCAAGGGTTTAATTTAAGCAGAAAGTTGATGTATCTCATAACCCCCCTTTTGGGGACATAACCTTTGTTTTTCACTTGCAAATCAAGAATTTGCCTTGGCATGACATTCAAAGCCTTTTATCGGTTGATTCGAAACAATATCCCCACCTCACACCTCACTTTCTCCTCGTTCTCCTGAAAATACACTCTTTTCTAATCAGGAAAAACTATACATTCTTCCCAGAACTGACCATATTTGTTGTGTTGTATTCCCAGCTAAAATGCCTTCCCCAACATATACCACTTACCCTTCTAGACACAACTCGAAGGCCACAACGTCCCCTGTGGCAACTCTGATTCTACAGGGTAAGAGTCAGGGCAGAGTGGGACAACCACATGCGTCCACTGCAACTGTTCAGAGCTGAGTACAAGAATGTGTAGCATAAACCTTGCGCAGATACGAAATACTTCAGTTTCTTTACTCTTTCTGCCCCTGTGGTTCCAGAGGAGTCCATGTTTGCCATATCCAGCACTTACTGCGCCACATTGTGCTATTTGGTTATGTGCCCGCTTTTCCCAGTAGACTAATGGTGGTCCCAGTGCCAGATTCTTAGATGGGCCCGATAAATATTTGTTGAGTTGTATCAGATTGTGTTTCCAGAGCAGGGATCGTGTCTCATTTCCCCAGAGCATAATGTCTGGCACTTAGAAACTCAAAAAATGTTTGTTGTGGTTAGTGAATGACTAGATTAATCAGAAGATTGATTTTTCTAGCAGTATGCAGGGGTGAGGACAAAAGTGTAAAACAACCAACCAACCAAACAAGTAAATAAATGGAGGTCAAAGACCTATAATACCAAATAAGCTAGTACCAGTTCTTCTGGCTCTACCACTTACTAGCTATGCAACCTGAGGCAAATCACATACACACACTCCCTGATCTTCCATTTCATTATCTGTAAAGTGGGCATAAAAATAACACCTAGCTCTTAGTACTGTTTATAAAATAAAATAAAGATAAGTAAAGCACTAAGCAGAGTGCTTAAAACACAAGTTTATGCTCAATAAGTGTTAGTTATTATCGTCTTATAGTTTTCTAAGAGGCCTCCAGCTATACTTGTTAAGAAAAGCTCTTATTAACTGTATTTAAAGAGACTAATGATTAAAGTAATGAGAGTCGATAGAGTCAATATTTATTGAGTTCTTACTATGAGCCAGTCATCTATTCTCACTGTATTATACAATTGCAACAACAAGGAAACAGATTTGAAGAAATATAACAGGATCAACGTTAATAAGGAGGAATAGTCAAAACTGTGCTTCTCACTCCATAATCTGGGTTCTTAGCAAATACACAATATTCAAGGCAACCTCTATGAAGATAGTCACACATTATGGCCCAGTCTCTCCTTGTCTTGATTTTCTTAGCCTTTGCCTCATTACAATTATATGCACTGCCTTCCTTTACCTTCTAACAAATTACAAATTCCCTGAAGACTGAGATTGTGCCACTTTTGTAATTCTTACAGCCCAAAGCTGGTGTACAAACAAGCACACGCACACAAATGTACTGGAGAAGTGACAAGCTCGACCCACATTGGTAGGAGGACACGGCAGACTCAAGGAAGGCTGGGCCATATACGTTCACAGAGTTGTTGAATTTCTAAAATCTGTCATTCAGTTAGTTCATCCTCCTTCAATCTTGAATCATTTTATGGTTTAATTTCAGTTTCCTTTTCTCCTAAATCCTGTAATTAAAAACGACTTTCAGCATGGCTGCCCTGATTAATAGCTCTGCAATGTCTACATTCTCTGTTGGATGAAACATTTTGTGTTCCAAAGCAATTCTTTACCTCTATATGTTGGCAACTTCAGCATCAAAAGAATAAATAACCCTTTGGAACTATATTCCTAAAGCCAGGCTACTGCCATTGGAAATCATATTTTCCTATCTTTTCCCATCACCTGTGCACTGAATGGGAAAGCAGGTGGCATCTGACCAAGAGCTCTCCTATGCCTGGATTTAAACTTCCAACATCTTTAATCACCGCATAGCACTTCACCAGAAGTGGTACATCATCCGGAGTTACTTTTCCAGTAATGGCACTTGAGCCTAACAGGTACTTCACCTAAATTGAGTGTGGAATAGGTCTGTGTGTTAGTTTGGATTAGCAGAGGACTTATGACTGTTGTGCACCAAATAGTAACTATAATTACAGTTTTTGAACACCTGTTATGCAGTAGGTGCTATATAGAAACACTAGATAAATATTATTTTTATTCTCAACAACAGTATAAGGAAGTTGTCTCAATTTTGCAAATGAGGAAACGGGGGCTCAGAGAGATTTAAGTAAGGATTAGTATCAAGGTAAGATGCTAACAAGTGGCAGAGGATGGATTCCCGTTCAGATGACTCCAAAGACCACACACTTTCCACCACACAACACCAGGACCTGGAGAAAATGCATCGATGTCTAATGGTGCCTAAGAAGCTTCACGCTATGGGCAAAAAACCATTAAAGTATAATATACACATGGGAAAATTAACAAAACTTCATTATTAAAACTTACTCGTGAAGAGAAAATGAAAAAGATATTTAATTAGAAATTTAAAATAGCCGGCATGTTGACATGTCCTCTATGCCCATTGTTTGGGAAAAAATTATCCCTGGTTATTTATTACCCTGGTTATTTTCACATTTCTGTATGGTTCTGAGCTTTCTGAGCAAAGGGTACTGCAAGGACATTTGCATAACAGATAGTCTGAGAAGCTAGAGATTAGTGTCTTCCTCAAGATAGAGAGTGCAGGAGAGATTTGAAGACAAAGCCCTCACCTTCCTATTCTCTGGATGATATTTGCTTACATTCTGGTATAATGGATAATATCTCTCTCTCTCTCCCCGCCTCCCCAACCCCTCCTGAGGGCAGGCAGAGGTACCAACAGCCAATGAAGCCAAGAGTCTCCTAATTTGGGGGTTCCTCTCCTATGATGCAAACCAACTGCAAGTGCAGGTAAACATCTGGCCCTTATAGCATTGCCCTGTGGGGACTAGGGTGCAGGGGACCTGGAATTAAAAACCAGAGAGAAGATAGTTCTCTGGCTGCTGCTTTGCTGTGAGTAATAAGCCTCTTTGTCTCTGCCCCAGGCTCTAGTGTCCTCTATTAGTGTATGTGTGTACTGTGCCAGGCTAACTCGTTAGTTTGCAAGTAGAGTACAGTCAGCCCTCAGTATACGTGGGGGATTGGTTCCAGGACCCTGGCGTATACTAAAACCCACACATACTCAGGTCTGCCGTCGGCCCTAACAGAACCCACATATACTAAGAATAGGCCCTCCATATACATGGGTTTCCCATCCTGCAAATACTGCATTTTTGATCCATGTTTGGTTGAAAACACTCTGTGTATAAATGGACCTGTGTTGTTCAAGGGTCAACTGTGTTCTGAGACCATTTCCAGTTTAAAAACTAACACAAGAAGTTCTCAAAGTAGCTTCTTGGACCAGCAGCATTAGCATCACCTGGGAACTTGTTAAGGAAGAAAATTCTTGGGCGTCAGCCCAGATCTACTGAATCCAAAGCTCTGGAGTTACAGCTCAGCAATTTATGCTTTAATAAGCCATTCCAGTAATTCTGATACACAACAAAATTTATGAACCACAAAATATACTCTGTTCATATATTTCTAGTAATAGTAGTTCCATTTGACAGTGCCCTGCTGACATAAATTCATTTTGAAAGAACATGCAACAGATCTATCTCTAAAAGATTTGAGATTTCTTGGAAAAAATCATGTCTATGTGTTTGTATCTTTTATTCAAAAATTCTCTATTGTGGTACAAACTCTGTACTCATAACCATGATTTAGTACAACTCAGAAGCGTTTCCTCAATTCCAAATACTATATTACTTAGTTGAGCCAAAAATAACAATCTGTATTGAGCATCTATGAAAATAAAAACCCCATTTTGTCACATTGTCACTAAGTAGAAATATGTCTTGCTTTTTAAAATATAATTATCCACTTAAAAATAGTTATTACTTATCATAAAAAATACTCAGCATATATAAAAGAGAATGAAAAATTACATCTGTTCTGTATTCTTCCCTGCAAGATTTTATAAAAAAAAAGTGACCTTTGGACAATATCAGACATCAGGCCTTAATGACACTAAAGTATTCTTATAAACTGTAATTTATTTAACCAATCCATCCTCTATGATATATAAAAGTTTATATTTTTAACTATTTATTGCAAAAAAAGTTACAATGAATAGTGTTGGGAAAGCTGGGTATCCACAAGTAGAAGGAAATGGGATCCCTAATTGGTCTAAGCAATTCCTTAGGATAAAATCAATTGTAAAATTATTAAAACTAATAAGAAATAAGTAAATGTATAACTTCAAATAATCAATAGCTTTCCTATGTACCAGTAAAATCCATACAGAACATTCAAAGGAAAAAACAATGTCATTTATACTAGCAAATTTTCTTTTACATTTGTGTGATAAAGCTTTGCCCATATCTTTATTTGCAAATAGTGCGTCCTTTTGTTTCAGCATTGTATACAAAAGCATATAGATCAATACTGCTTTTTGATTTATTCCAAGAGGGATGTCTTTTAATAGAGGGATGTAATCCACAATGACAACAATATTTATTCCTCCTGACTGAGCGTTTGTACCCTTTGATAATCATCAAACCCCCCAACCCCTCAGCCTCTCGTAACCACTATTCTACTCTCTACTTCTATATGTTCAATTGTTTTGATTCCATACAAACTGAGAACATGTGGTATTTTTCTTTCTTATTTCACTTAACATAATGTTCTCCAGTTCCATCCATGTTGTCACAAATGATGAAATTTCTTTCTTTCTAAGACTGAATAGTTTCCCATTGTGTATATACCATCATTTCTTTTTCTCTTCATCTGCTGATGGACACTTAGGTGGAGTCCATAACTTGGCTATTACGAATAGTGCTGCAATGAGCACGGGTGGGCAGACATCTCTCTGACACATTCATTCCAAATCTTTTGGGTAAATATCTGAAAGTCAGATTGTTGGATCATATGATAATTCTATATTTAGTTTTTTGAGGAACTCCCTGAAGTATCCCATAATAGCTGTACTAATTTACATTCCCACCAACAATGTACAAGAGTTCCCTTTGCTCCACATCCTCATCAACACTTGTTATCTTTTGTCTTTCTGGTAAGAGCCATTCTGACAGGTGTGAGGTGGTATCTCATTGCGGTTTTAATCTCATTTCCCTAATGATTAGTGACGTTGAGCATTTTTTTCATATATTTGTTGGCCATTTGTATGTCTTCTTTTGAGAAGTGTCTGCTCAGTTCCCTTGCCCACTTTTTAATTGTGTTATTTTTTTTTTGCCATTGAATTGGTTGGGTTTCTTATATATTTTGAATATTAACCCTTTATCAGATGTATGGTTTGCAAATATTTTCTCCAAATCTGTAGGTTGTCTCTTCACTCTGCTAATTGTTTCCTTTGTTGTGCAGAAGATTTTTAGTCTGAAGTAATCCCATTTGTCTGTTTTCACTTCTGTTGCTTGTATTTTGGGGATCAAATACAAAAAAAAACACTGTCCAGACCAATGTTGTATGGTGTTTCCCCTGCTTTCTTCCAGTAGTTTTACAGTTTCAGGCCTTACATTTAAGTTTTTAATCCATTTTGAGTTGATTTTTGTACATGGTGTGAGATAAGGGTCCCATTTCCTTCTGCTTGTGGATATCCAGCTTTCCCAAAACCATTTATTGCAGAGATTGTTCTTTCCCCATTGTGTATTTTTGGCACCTTTGTCAAAAATCAATGGATTATACAAGTGTGTGTTCATTTCTAGGTGCTTTATTCTGTTCCATTGGTCAATGTGTCTATTTTTATTTCAGTACTATGCCATTTTAATTATTATTGCTTTGTAGTAGAGTTTGGAGTCAGGTAGTGTGAAGCCTCCAACTTTGTTCTTTTGCTTCATGATTGCCTTGGCTATTTGGGTTTTCTTTGTGTGTGTGTGTGTGGTTTCACATGGATTTTAGGATAGTTTTTCCTATTTCTACGAAAAATGACATTGAAATTTTGATAGAGATTGCACTAAATCTGTAGATCACATTGGGTAGTATGGATACTTTAATAATGTTAATATTCCAACCCATGAACATGGGATATCTTTCCATTTATTTGTGTTTTATTCCATTTCTTTCATTAACATTTTATAGTTGCCAATGTGTAAGTCTTTCACCTCCTTGGATAAAGTTGTTCCTAAGTATGTTAATTTTTTGTAGCTATTGTAAATTGAATTGTCTATTTAATTTTCTCTGCAGCATTTTCCTCCCACTAGTTTATTTCCTCCCATTAGTATGTAAGAACTGGAAACTTTTCTGTTGACTGCTGGGTTCCCAACTTCCAGAATAGTGACTGGTACATAGAGGCCACTAAAGCAATTGTTGAGTAAATGAACAAGTGAATGAATGAATCAAGTGCAGTTAGTCCAATAATTGGCAGCTCAGCTGAGCTCTAGAAAAGAATGTGTGGTTTCTATTCATTTCTTTCTGTCTGAGCCAAAAGAAGAGTAAGGTATTATTCTATTATTTTCATTAGCAACTTAGGGAGTCCAGGTTAATGTGGAGAAGGAACCAAAGTGTAAGGACAGGGTCACAGCTGAAAGTAGGGAGCTCCAATCATCAGGGCCAATCTTTCTTGGGTATATTAGCAGCCATGGCTGAGAGTGGCACCTGGCAGGAATTGACCCCTGCATACCTCCCTCTTGCCATTAGGCTCGGAGCAGTGAGGGCCCTAGGATGCTGGTGTCCACAGACAGCAGTGCCACGTGAGAAGCTAGAGCACCACTGCACTGACAGTTCCAATTTATTATCCAAACTGGCCAATGCTAAGTTAGGAGAAGTGGTGCAGCAAGGCTGGGGCTCTGCTTCCTCACCAACTGGATTCACATAGAGGATGGACACTGGTGTGGCACACCACTTCATTTTCTGCTATAACCCTACTGAACTTCAGTTGTGTGAAGAGGAATGCTACCTGGTTTCTGTGCCTGTTAGAGAAATGGTCATTATTTCAGTTGAGTCTATTCTGAAGAGTATTAGGAGAGGGAGAAATGCAAATGGGCTTAGGGTACTGTATTGGTCTGAAAATCCACGCTTCTTTTAATTCCATTCTTGGTCAGTGTTAGCATTTGGTTTTGGAAAATGTTTAAGAGAAGATGATGTAAGATAATATCAAGAAGAAAGGAAAACCCATGAGTTATTTCTAAGCAAAATTGTACATATAAGGGCTCTCCGAAAAGTATCCAGCCATGGTTAATGTAACTAGAACATATTACATGGCTGGATACTTTCTGGACAGCCCTCGTATATTAACTATTAATATTTCCTAATTGAAAATGCAAATTTTCCTCACTCAGACATTTTTGTGGTAAGCATTTTCTGACCTTAACATTTACATTTTAAAGTTTGAATTCTTAAAACTGTGCAGAATTGAGAAGTTGTTTATAAGAGTGTCAAGAGAAGTTAGTGTTTAGTGGGTACAGAATGTCAGCTGGGGAAGATAGAAAGTTCTGGAAATGGATGGTGGTGATGGTTGCAGAACAAGATGAATGTATTTAATACCACAGGACTGTACACCTAAAAACAGTTAAAATGGTAAATTTTATGTTATATATATTTTACCAAAATAAAAGAAATGCAGATGCCAGTGCCCTGCCCTTGGGGCAAAAAAATCCTCAATAATTAGACATCATAGCTCAAATCATTTTTTGGACATCTATTTGTGATTATTCATATTGATGTCTGTGGTTGTTAGCATCTTACACATAATTCAATCCAACTTGAACAACAATTGCTGGGTGATTCTGATGCTGGGTGATTTTTTGGAAAAATGTAATTAGCTGATGATTTCTTATCACTGTTGCAGGTTGTATACCTGCAACAGGGGGAAGAGGAAAGAGGACAGGAGGGTGGGAAACAGAAGCCTTGTAAAACTATTAGGCTTTAAACTATTTTCTTGTTTAGCTTTGAAAAAAATTTAAATTGAAATTTAAAAGGTATTGTAACTTATTACATTTTGTAATAGATTTCCCAAAAGGTAGAGGAGTTAGACTACTACTACAAAAACGTAGTAGTCTACCTACTTGGTTGACTGACATTCTCTCCTAAAGCCTCTCTGGGGGATTTGGTGTGCCTGTTTCAAATTGCATTTGCTACCTTAAAACCTGGGATATGAGTTATTATCCAAAGGCAATTTCAGTAATTTTCGTGAGGATTTATTAAGTCTATTAACCTTGTTTATTCCAGAGGATCAGATTACTTATGTTCTTATGTTATAGGTAAATGATAAAAAAAGTTCCTTGGAGAATCAAGGAGCTTTTGTTTTGTTTTGTTTTTCCTTCTCAATAACATGTTAATTTGAACTTTTAAAGGCATACAATCTGACTTCATAATTGAGTCACAAGAAATACAAATACAGAGCCATCGAAAATTTGGTGCTCATAAGTAAAACCACCCAAATTCATACATGGGAAATTTTAGATTTTACCCAGTGAGGCTCTCTTTGGGAAATCCTTTTGGAATATGTTAACGTGCTATAGGATAGAGACACTATTTGTATCCAGGTTGCCTGGAAAGAATGCACCCCTAAAGACAAACTTAATCCAGTAGGATTGAGAGTCCTGGTGCTGTAGAGTGAAGAGACACATGTATTTGACATACAGTATTTAAGGCATTCCAGAAGGTTCTCTTCCTTTCCACTCGGATACTCACTGCCAGGTGGCAAACTCCTACTTCTTCATCATGTCACCTCAACCAAAGACTGTTCTGCAGGAACCTCTAAAATGTCATCTCTGGTTTCCACCTTTGAAATGCATCAATTCATTCATTTGGCAAATATTTCTTCACACGTACACTCACAGAGCTACCATTTGTTTAAATCTTACTAAATGCCACATAATATTCTAGATGCTTTACATAAATTATCTCATTTATATATAATGATCCTCCAGTATAATATGATCTCTTTCAACAGACGGAGAAAAACTAAGGCTGAGGGAAATGATGTTCCCAGTCGCAGAAGTAGGAAATGGCAGGGCCAGGCTGCAGGGCCTGCAGTCTCTGTCTGCACTCTGCACCCCAACTCTCTGCCAACCAGGTAGTGAACTTGAGGGTTTACTTTATGCCAGTCCCTGACTACACTTCACACCTGTCGTCCTGTCTAAACCTTAACACAAATTGATGAGCAAGGCACCATTATTATTCACCTATGCCATGAGGAAACTAAATTGCATACAGACAAAGTAATTTGAGGAAAATTGCATGTCTAACAAATGGTCAAGCAGACAGCCTATGTGACTCAAGGACGACTCTGCCCTGGAGCTCAAGTCTCTACCCACTGCCCTCTGCTGTCTTGGCTCCACATTTAAAACTGCTTGCCTACCAAATATTGCATCCATACAGAGGTACTCTATAACTGTACTGATTTCTACTAAGTACTTAATAGATATAAATTTATATGGAGCTATATAAAATGTAGCTAATAAATATGCCAGAAACATGAAATAGTGATCAAAACTACTGTATCTAATGGCTGTTCTTTAAAATAATTCACATGCTGTAAGCTGTAATAGTTACTACTAGTGACATTTTCAATTTTATGGAAGATACCTAATGGGAAAACCCAAAGTATAGGGAGAATTCTCTATTTTTGTACCATACATATAAGTTTAAACATCCAATTTTATTCAGGTGTAGAAAAATCATAAAACTTCTCCATCAGATTAGCAATAAAAACACAAGGACTACCCTCAAACTTGCCTGACAAAGAATCATGAAGTAAGATCAGGCTATGTTCGCAAATTGAAAGGTTTCAATTTCTACAAATAGTAATAGATCTATGACTGAGCTTCAAGTAGGAAAGAAAAAAGAAAAACACTAACGGACAACTTGATTTCTATGTGAAGAACTGGCAGCAAACCTAATTAACAGAACACAAAGCCTTAGGCAAAAGAACTGCTATCCCACCCTTTGCCAAATAAAATGAACTTCACCTTTTAAAAGCTCCAACCGTGCTAAAGTAAGTTACCAAACAGTAAGACATGTAGAATCCAAGTCTTTTAAAGATCCAGAGGCCAGAAGAACAGATGTAACAGTTTCATTCATTAACAAGTGAATTGAAAAGTAAACACCTCCTAGTCATTGTAACAGCCAAGTCATATAAATATATTTGATATAATATAAAATAAATAATGTATATGAAAACATTTTGTAAACTGTAGACCGATACAGTTCTCAAATAATGTGTAGGTAGTCAAGATATGATGACCCGTATGTTTTCATTTACAGTTTAGGTCTTGGTTACCAGTATACTTTCTGATAATACTGTCTATTGAGAATATACACTTCCCTTAGCATTGTGCTTTGGAGTCCCAACGAGAAAGGTACAGCACAATCCATGTACTACAGGCCTTCAAACCACTTGGGGAAATGGAAATAGTGCATGTAGAAATAATACTAAATATAAAGCAGAATATAAATGCTGAATTTTGTGAATCAGGTGAGAAAAGTTTTAGAATGCTAAGGTAGGTTTTGGAAGCAGGAGAGTGCAGGAGGATTTACCCTGAGTTTGCAGATTTGATGGGATTTGGAAAGGTCAAGAAGGGAGCACGGATGAGTACGTCAACTCCAGAACGTTGAGTCAGGATGAACTAAACACTTCATTCTAAAAGTCGGCTTCCACCTTCTCCAAAACATTAATCACAGGACTGAGACACAAAGAGAGAGGAAACAATTTGTTTATCCCATGCATGTTTTCTTCCTTAGCCCAATGTCTTCAATATCAGTGAAGGAAAGATACCTTAATTATTAGAGCCAAGGACGCAACATGATATGTCAGGGGGGAAAAAAAAACAACACAGCTTTGGATTTCTAGGAATGAGTCAAATTGTCACTCTAGAAATTTCCTATTCTTGTGACCTAGGCTACATTATTTAGTATTTCTGAACCTCAGTGTTCTTATCTATAAAATGGGAGCTTTCAGACTCCATTCATAGGCTTTTTGAAAATGAAATTCATATGAGATAACATTTAGCTTCTTCCTCTTCATGCCACTTCTCCTCCAAGTCTACGGAAGGAGAGCCTGAGTGTTTGCTCTGGTACAGAGTAAGTTGTCGGTTTCTTGAACACGGGTGACAATATATAAAATCATTTTTTATCCTCCAAGCTAAACTTTGAGGGCTAAATGTTTTGTGATCTATCCATATTTCTTTCTAATTAAGTGGCAGGAAAAATGGGAAAGCCTCTATCAAGGCATTTTGCCATCCTTGCTAGAATACCTGGGCTCTGTCCTCACCTGTGAGATACTTCACTAAGGCCTTATTCCAGGGTTTGGTCTGCTTAGAATCATTCCTGTGGCACAGAAGTTTTTCAAAAGAAGAAAGACAAATGGCTAAAAAACATATGAAAAAATGCTTATCATCACTAACCATCAGAGAAATGCAAATTAAAACCACAATGAAATGCCACCTTACCCCTGTCATAATGTCCATTACTAAAAAGTCAAAAGAACAATAGATCCTGGCATGGATGTGAGAGAAAGGAACACTTATACACTGTTGGTGGGACCACAAATTAGTACAACCTTTATGGAAAACAGTACGGAGATTCCTCAAAGAAATAAGTGTAGACCTACCATTCAATCCAGCAATCCCACTACTGGGTATCTACCCAAAGGAAAAGAAGTCATTTTATCAAAAAGACAACTGCACTCAGATGTTTATTGCAGCACAATTCACAATTGCAAAGATACGGAATCAACCTAAGTGCCCACCAATACATGAGTGGATAAAAAATACGTGGTATATGTATACCAAGGAGTACTACTCAGCCATAAAAGGAATGAAACAACATCCTTTGCAGCAACTTGGATGGAACTGGAGACCATGAATCTAAGTGAAGCATCTCAGGAATGGAAAAACAACGTTTTCACTAGTAAGTGGGAGCTAAACAATGGGCACACATGGGCACAAAGAGAGGTAAAGGACATAGGAAACCAATAAAGGGGGAGGATGAGAGGGGAGCAGTGAGGGATAAAAACTTACCCATGGAGTACAGTGAACACCATCCTGGTGACAGGCGCAGGAAAAGCCCTGACTTAAGCATTATACAAGGTATCCATGTAACAAAAACATTTGTACCCCCTTATTATTTTGAAATAATAATAATAAAAAAGAATCATTCCTGTGGGAAATAAGAGTCCTAGTTCAGAAGATACTCCCCATTTCCTCAGCTGTCAGTTTTTTTAAAAAAAATTGCATTAGATTATACTTTCCTTTTTGTTTTTACTCTCCTTTTAACATTGTTGTGTGCATGCATGTGTGTGTAGTTAGTTGGGTGTTTTGAAAAGTTAACAAATCTACAAAAAAGTTTCAATTTCCATCTTCCCCAGGAAGCTTCCCGCTTCATTCTTTGAAATGATTTCATCTGTCACTGCTTCAAGAAGGCTTCCGTCACCCACTCCCCTCCTCCAGTTAGATTAGATATCCCTTTTCTCTGATTTCCTAATACCTTAAACACATGTTTAGCCTGGTGCTTACCACAGTATACATATTTATGTACTCTTTCCTACTCTAGGCTGTGAGTTCCTCAGGGGCAGGAACCCTCTTATTTCTCTTTGTATCCTGTGCTTAGGTGCCTGGCATATAATGATGCACTCAGTAGATAAGAACACAAGATACTTACCTGAAAGCAACAAAAATGTCACCCTGTCCCTTCCCATTTAAATAGCAAACATTATTCTATATATCCAAAGGGTTCATTCATTCTTGCTTCAGTGCTTTTCCAAATCAATCTCAAATATAAGATAGATCCTCCCTGTCCTAGTCCTTTACATTGTCTAAGCAATTCTCTAACTGCTTAGATGCCTTACAGAATTCCTTAGGTGCCTGATGGAACACCTAAGTATTTCTCTCTGTTGGGTTTGATTCTTTCCAATTCTTCTTAGCCCACTAAATGCACATTTACGCTATGCTTGCATGTAAACAATGCTGACTTATTTTTCCCTTTGAAGCCTAAGTCTAAAGAGAAAATCAACTCAAAAAATTCTGCAGCATTAAACAAGGGAAGCCTAGGCATTAGTCAATGCATAATTCCAATACTCTAGGCCTGAGCATCCCATTTGATAAGGACCTGTTCTCCCATTGGGCAAGATTCATCTGCCATCAGTGCTACTGGGTACCAACTTGAGCAGAACTATTCAGCATTTTATTACATGCAGCTAAACTTTGACAAAGGCAAAATCTTTTTACCCTCTAATTCATAAAACCTCCTAATTTACACATCAGCCTCACTTTTTTAGAGTGCCCACTGGAATAATTATAGTGGTTGTTTCACTCGTGTCGGCTTTACTTAGATAATAAGCCCAAAAGGTCAGGGATGCCTTTGGAGTTTCTATGTATAACACGGAATACAATATATGTGAACAACATTTGTGAAATAGTAATACTAGGTTTTTAATACCTTTTTGTAACAAATCCTTTTGAATTGTCTAGGGGCTATATTAGAGTCAAGTCCTGTTTATTTTCTTCTTGAGATTTCTATATTGATTCCAACACTAGAATTATAGGCCATTAGTGTATCATTTAGAATTTTTTCTTCTTGAACATTTTTAGTAGTGCATTACTGGTGCTTAATTCTACATTTGAATCTAGACATAGGTTCCTCTTGTCAGTAATTTCATTAAAAATTTTCTTCCTAGCACTTTGGGAGGCTGAGGAAGGAGGATTGCTTGAGGCCAGGAGTTCAAGACTAGCCTGAAGATGAGCGAGACCCCCTCTCTGCAAAAAAATAGAAAAAATCAGCTGGGTGCACACCTGTGGTTCCAGCTACTCAGCAGGCTGAGGCAGGAGGATCGTTTGAGCCCAGTAGTTTGAGCTTGCAGTGAGCTATGATGATGCCACTGCACTCTAGCCTGGGTGACAGAGCAAGACCCTGTCTCAAAAAATAATTTTTTTTCCTAAAAGGGATAACTTGGTAATAAGAGTTTGCCAGGCACTGTTCTAAATGATTTACATATAAAAAATTGAGAAGTATTTTAGAACTTACTCTGTGTCTCATAACCAAGAAGCAGCATCATCTAGGATTTGTACATGTCTAGCATTTGAACATGGCCTTACCACTCCATCCTACACAAAGATTATATAATACTAAATAAAAAGGTACAGAGCATCCCCAAATTGTGGTTCCACTTACAATTTTTCAACTTTGCTATGGGTTTATCAGGACATAATCCCTGTATAAGTTAAAGGGCATCTGTACTTCATTTTTGAAAAATTGACTTGAATCATAAAATTTCTGACAAAAACTACGTATGAAACACAATTGTAGCGTTTTTAGCATTACATTTATCTGTCAGTTTTATTTTAACATGTTTTATTTCTGATATCATTTTTACTAAATAATTTTATGATATAATCATTTCTGTGCCATTGTACAGATTCTTGTTATTATTTCTAATTTTTATTAGAATTTAAATGCTTTTAAAGTATAATAACACCCTTGGAAAATTTGTTTAGGAAAAATTAAAAATCATTTGTTTACTCTCTATAGTGATATCTTAGTGTTGGTTGTGCAAACATGTGTGCCTGTACGTGCACACATATATTCACTTAAGCTCTGCTCTTCCATATTATGTTTTCACTCACTTTCTTAGCCTTCTAAAAGCTATTAGAAAATGACCAGGCTTTTCCTCCACTAAGAAATTATGCTTATAATATTTTCTGTAAGTTGTATTCAGTCATCCAACAAATGTTTATTGCTTAAGATCCATGTTCATGGTGCTTGGCATATATCAATAAACAAATAGAAAAACATTTGCCTGCATGGAGCTTATATTAGAAGACAGATAATAATAAATGCATTAAATAAGTAACTTTTATGGTAGATTACAGGATGATATGTGCTATGGAATAAAGAAGAAATAGATCTTGATAGAGAGCTGGGGAATGGAAGTTGAGGTAAGTTGTAACATTAAATAGGGTGGTTGTCCTGGTTGGTACCATTGAGAAACGGCTCTCTGAGCAATGAGGGAGTCAGCCACGCTGCTATGGAAGGGGAGTGCATTCCTGAGATAAAAAACAAAAACTCACCAGGCCATCCTTTGAACAAAAAGAGAGGCTTCTGAAATAATGGCATTTACTATTGTAATAAATCGAAAAAGAATAAGTAACAAGTTTTCCTTCACCAAAGTTTAGGACATTAAAAATGGCTAGGAATAATGCTGCAGAAGCACTAAATAAAGAAATTAGTAATAAGAATTGACTAGAACTTGCCCAGATCAGTGCTCAACAAGACTTCTAGGATGGATAAAGTCAGGTCTCTTAGCTAAGCGCAGTCCAGGGGGAAATGTCTGGAGGTCAGATGTCCTCCTTCACCATGGGGCCAAGGATAAGCATTGTAGTTTCAGAAGCCAGAGTCAGAGACCTTTCACTGCAAATCTTGAAGCCCCACAAGAGTAGAGAGAAGAGAGGCATGTCTGTAAGCTGTAGAAGACTCTCTTCCTCATGCAGATACAAATGGGACAAAGCCAAGGGACTGGCATCTAGAAAGGAAATTTGGAAGCTGGTTTTTCAAATGACTGAGCTTAATCTATATTCTGAGCCAACTGGCAGCAAATTGATTTAGAGTTGGGTAAGCAGATTCTAAAGTCTCCAAACTATGACTGGAGGACACTACAGAACTACTTCATAATGCATCATGATCTGAGAAAGGACATCTGGAAGTATAAACCAAGCAATAACTGCACTGAAGACTTAATAAGATTTTGTGGACCTCTATAATTTCCCAAATTGCAAATTTGTAATTTTTGTTGTTCTTATTTATTCCTCAGCTCAAATATTACTTCCTCAAAGAAGCTTTTCCAAATCCCCTACTATATAAAGTTGCTTGGCTTTCCAATCTCACAGGACTTCTATAATTGTAATTAAAGAATGAATCATATAATAGTGATTTACAGCATGTCTTTCCCTCTAAAATATAAGATTTATTAAAAGGTAAGAACATGTTTTATTGATCTTATTGCCCACTGGTTCCCCAGAACCTAGCCCAGTGTCTGAATAAAGGAGCCACTCAGTAAATGTTCCTCTAACGAATCGATGAGGACACCCAGAATACAGAGCCTTAGGAGTGATTATGATATAAAATATAGCCAGTTATTTTAGTGGGATGCAGAATTGGGCTGTGGTGAAAAGCAAAAAAAAAAAAAATCAAAGAGGTACAGAGGCAGTTGACAAGAGGAGATAAATGAAATACCCAGAGTCTACAGATATAAAGAAAATGTGCCAACTTCAATAATTTACAGCATGGTTATTCCTCCTGGGTTTATAAAGGAACAATACAAGAAACATGTATCTAGAGAACAATATTGATATTTTTCCCCCAAATTGAATTTTTGGAATTATTAAAATTTATTACCCATAATATTAAAAATATTATCCATAATATAGACATTAACTTAATAATTTGAGGAAGGGTTTGTGAGCACAGACCCTGGAGTCAAACTGCTAGGGTGGCCTCCCAGCTCTGTCCCTTATTAGCTGGGCAAGTTAGTTAACCTCAAGTTCCTTATCTGCCAAACTGGGATAGTAACAGCAAAGTGAGCCTCCGAGTTGTAAGAATGTAATTACACGATACATATAAAGTGCTTATAACAGTACCTAGCATATGGCAAATGGGATATAAATTTATTATTGTTGTTGCTGTTGTTATCTGTATACTTCTGATACTATGGACTATACAGGCTACCATGTTACTACCTAGACATCTTGCAATGAATTAAATGCTTACTTACCATAGCAAACATCCCTGGTATGTGGCAATTTTCTTTTTCTCCTGTTAATTAGCTTTTGATATGTCTTTTGACCACTCTAATTATATTGATTTACAGGAGTTTTAAAACTGTAAATTACCTCTAATGCTTTCTAGAAGTAGGTAAGTAAAAAGTTAAAATCCTTTAGGTATTATGCATTGAATGCTATCTATTATGCTTATAATTACCTAACTCATTGCAATTATACCTCCAAAATTAGTCTGAAGGTCAATTAATTTTAAAATAGAGTGATTTGAAAACTGAAACTAATGAAAGTTAATTCAGCCCATGTACCAGATATTAAAGAAAAATTGGTAAAATGACACAAATCTTTGAAATATACTTTATAAATATTCAGATTATTTGTCTCTAACATTTTGCATTGTATTTCATAGTAATTTTTTGACTCTGAAGCAGGAAGGAGCAAAGAAGCACAATGTTTGGCACATAGTAAATGCTCAATAAATATTGATTGAGTGAATGGCTGAACTGATGATATTTCCCATGAGATGAGCTAAAGAGCTCATTGGAGGATTGGGGTCTATCAACACTAAACATGTTACCAATAACTGTACCACAGGTTCTTGACATAAACACAAGGAAAAACAGAAGATATAAACACAGAAAGAATGGATACTAGCAAAAACAATTTTAAAAAATCTTCCATTGCTATCTATATTGCTCTTCTACTAGTTGAAAATGCAATGGATTCAAAGGAAAACCAGAGGAAGCATATTTCCTATGCCCAACTGGATCCATCACATTGATATTCTCATCTAAATATTTCTCATTAACTTTGGACTGCTAATGTTTATTTATCTATGTTACACAGCATTATGCACTCTGAAAGTAATAGTGAGAATAACAGTCTTGCAGAAGCATCATAATAAAGAACTATTTACTATTTAAGAGCTCTGTACTGGATATGAAAATACCACAGGTTCTAGTTACAATACACAGGTGTACGATACAGAAAACAAGTGGCTTCTATCTCTTCTCCCTGTCCTATAGTAAAGTGTCATTACAGGTTTGATGGGGAAGATGGGAGTCAGGCAGGGGTAAGGTGGCACAGGTGTAGTTAGCAACCCTGTTTAAACTGCCACTCTAGCTGACAAAATATCAGCAATATCCCAGAAAACCACAATTTTCTCTGCCCGCTATGACTGCAGCGACTGTTCATATTTTCCCTTGTGTTTTTCTTGTGTCCCAGAGGACCATGTATGAGTAGAGGGGTCTCCAGGCACAGAAGACAACAATGATGGAGCCCAGTGATAAATAGTGTTGGCGTCTGCACAGTTTCCTGCCACTGCAAACTGCCTCTCTGCAGGGTTGCAGCCATATCCTGACTATGCACAGGAAGGATTTAACAACCTCGAGCTGAAAACTCGGTGTCTCAGTTATGATTAAGTTCTCAGGATCAACCTCTTCTTAAGACCTGTTGCTGACCCTGTGCCACAATTAGCCACTAGATCCATCATTTTCCCCCATGTCCACATCCTTGCTGAGTGCCCCTGCTTATTTATGATAGGGACATCAACTTGTTGTCATCCCCTTTCAGGAATTCAGGGGTTTCACTGTCATTTTCTACCAGCAGCCTCTCCCCTCCCTCCATCAGGCTTTCCTCACAATCTACGACCAGGTCTACCAGCTAGGCACACGCTGGAGGCACCTCGGACACGAGATATCATCTGTGGAGATGTCAACTGCCTATTTGGAAATGAGGCCAGGTTTTAATATTTCCATGTGAAATTGGAAAGTGTATGTGAAGGGGGAAAGAGAGGTCTGTCTTCTTTCCCATTTCTCACACATGTTCACGGTCATACTGTTGACCTTACATTCCTTACTGCTCTGCTCTGCCACCTGTTGGGACACCTATTCATTACTTGCCATCAGATCTTTGTAACTGACACATTCACCTGCTTATATAATTTTTCATCTGTTACCATCTTTTTTGAATGATACATTCTGCTCAGTGAGCTGGACTTGTTAACGTGTTTGCTCTGCCCTAATAATATTTGACAGGTCATGACTAATCACAACATGACATAGAAAAAGATAGATCCATGATAATTTTTTGAGGTATCATGACATAGAATCACCTTTGAAATTTTACACAATGTGGTTTCCTGCACACTCTCACAATAAAGGAGTCTATTTCTTGCTCTATTTTCTGTTCCTGAAGTTAGGAGTAAAAGGCTTAGAAGAAAAATATGATTTCCAGGGCTCTATGGTCACTCCTTCATGAATAATTCTTTCACTGAATTCACTGATATTAAAAAGTCTGAAAGTTAACAAGCTCCCAAAAGTGAACTGTATACTTCCTATTCCCCCAGGATTTTGTTTCTATTTAAGAATCTCTTTTATTTTCCTCCAGAATCTCAAGTGCAGATATGGGATGAGGACGAAAGGCAGAGAGCTGAAGCATAATTGGAATTTGATCCCCACAATGATCAAACCTTAACAGCTATTGCAGTTGGGCATGTATAGAACAGCAAGTAAAATATATAAAAAGAACTGAAAGTTATCTTTTCAAAAGAAGTATTTCTCTACTATGAGAAAGTGATGTTAAAAAAGAAAGATATACCATCACATCCAGATACGGCAAATGGCTCAAATGCTTCCCAGGATTCTTTTTATTTCCAGTATCGTGAAAGCATTCCTTTTATATAATAGTTTCATCAGTCATAACTTGAAGGAAAATTTAGTGCATTTCTATTGCTTGACACAGCAAAATTTACAAATCTTTATGGAGAATAAGAATTATTAAGATGTGAACTGTTGAACCATGAAACTGCAATGCTTGAAAGACGGTAGGAAATCTGAAAGTTGTAACATGATATTAAAATCAAAGCCCAATTCAAGTGCAAACCGAATCTAGAACAATGCATTAAGCCAATTCTCAGTCTGAGTCTTTGCTTACACAAAGTGGAATTGCTTGGAATTGCTTTCTTTGCGTGAGATAATAGATCAGGGGGAAAGTATCAGTAGGATACACACACAAACGCTTTTCTGGAAAAGACATGGGAGTTCCATTTTGAGGCAAAGAAAATCAGGAACAAGAAGGTCCCCTTTACTTATTTTCCAAAAACGTTATTTTCTATTTGCAAGTTCATTAAGAATGGGAGTCTTGGGCTACCATATTTCAATTAAAAAAAAATCAGTGTACTCACCTGTCTAATAAGGGCATTTTAGTGAAGACAATCTTTTATGATTTAGGTATTGAAGTGTCTTTTGTTTATTACTACGTATCAAAAACATTTTAAAGGGCTTCTGATTAAGATAATGCAGATGTTTTCATCCTAAGACAAGTTTTCTGATAGGAGGAATATGTTCAAGAGATATATTGCACAACATAGTTACTATAGTTCATAACAATGTCCTATGTATTTAAAAATTGCTAAGAGTAGATTTTAAATGTTCTCACTACAAAATATGATAAGTATGTGAGGTAATGGATATGTTAATTAGCTTGATTTAGCCATTTCACAATGTATACATATGTCAAAACATCATGTTGTATGCCATAAATATATACAATTTGTATTTGTCAATTAAAAATTAATTTTAAAAGATACATCTAAGAGGGTTTTTTTGGGGTTTTTTTTTTTTTGGAGACAGAGTCTCACTCTGTTAACTTGGGTAGAGTGCAGTGGAGTCATCATAGCTCACTGCAGCCTCAACCTCCTGGGCTCAAGTGATCCTCCTGCCTTACCCTGCCAAGTAGGCTGGGACTACAGATGCGCGCCACAATGCCTGGCTAATTTTTCTATTTTTAGTAGAGACAGGGTCTCACTCTTGCTCAGGCTGGTCTCAAACTCCTGAGGCAAGTGATCCTCCCACCTTGGCCTCCCAGAGTGCTAGGATTACAGGTGTGAGCCACTGCACCTGGCCCTAAGAGTTCTTTTTTTTTTTTAAACAAAATTTCTAGAATCTGCTTGTTTTACTAACAATCACTGCTGTCATAACAGTTTAAATAATTATAAATGTATTATCTCTGGAACATTAAATAACAGTAATAGTATATTATATAATATGGCCTTTCATGCTTTTTGTGCTTTTTTAATATAATGATTATACTGTCTTAAATTATTTTCCTCTGTATATTCTAATTTAAACTTTCAGTGGTTGTCTAATCATGCTAAGAACATGAGGACTGAAAAAACAAAGTAGTGCATAGTCTAGTTTTGGGTGTCAAACTCATAAAACTGGTACATGAGACAAGCTCCATTAGAAGCATATTAATAATAAGAAGGGAACCCTAGGAGGAGAAACTAATTTTAACTCTTGTAGGTGATTATCATAGAATGTTAGAGAAAGGTGGAGACATTTGAACTGGGTTCTGAAGATAAAAATGGACAGGAACACGGGGAGAGGACGAGATTCTTGAAAAAGCTCAAATCTACTTGGTCTACTCAGGAGTCAGCATTTCAAGAGACAGCATTAAGTGACAATGACAGAATATTGATAAGAGATGAGACCGATCGGCTCTTTGTGTCATTAAATCCCGTTTGGTTTACATACTTTAAGGCAATAGTCATCGAACGTTTCAAACTAGGAGAACAACGTTTGAATTTTAGAAATAGAACTCGGCAATACTTGGGGGAAATATCAGCATCTGTCACTCCTGTATTTGCAGGTTGTGCTTTCCCCCCTCAATTCTGAGGCCAATCCGGCCACCCCTTGTCTCCTCTCTCTTCTACCTTCAACCGTGTCTTTGCTATTGAAACTTTCTTATAAAAAAAACTTTCTTGTGAGAATTTAATCATCAGGTGTTAATTAATTTCCAATAGAATCACTTTCAGAAATATTATGGGAGCACAGTAAAAGGTCCTATTCCCCCTACACACAGTGTGCTTTGACGGGAGGCAATTATGAGACAGACAGAGTGAGATACTGTATAATTGCTCATATTTCCACTGTTTCTCTTCCTCCCACTATTTTCACAGCTGCTTGCGTCATTTCAGCTGGTGGGTTAAGGGAAGTGACCACAACAACTCCAAATATGGAAGAAAATGCCTATTTGATGAGATGCATTCAAGCCGAACAGGTAAGTGGGACTTACTTTTTAAAGTTTTTTTTTTGAACTAAATATGTTTATTTTTTATTATAGCTCAATAAATGATATATTTTGTCATTGTCTTGAGAGTTGTAATTCTCTTGTTCTCTTGAACACACCCCCACAGTACATTCTGACTCTCTTCTTAGCCAAAGCAGTAGCAAAACTGAGTGGGAGGCAAATGCAGAGAGCCAACAGGAGAGATGTGAAATACGGAACTGTGTAACTAACACGCCAAGCCCCTCCATTTTCTCTCCTGTAAACACAATCAAAAGCTCTGATTTTATTCATTCTTGCACTCATGTATAATGAATTAAAGTTGCCCTTTCCAAGCTTTCAAAACATCTGCGATAGAAACCCTAATTACAATTTTATACACACATACCCCCCCACTGCAAAAAGAAAACTCCTAAGATTGAAAAAGAAGATAACTCATGATTCTTAGATGTTTAAAGGAAATGAGAAATTACAAAGACCATTGCTGCCCTTGCACCTTTTGTGTATTATGAAATTTAATAAAGCCTCTTCGGATGCTAACATTAGAATAACCTTTAAACACTTTTAATTCCAGAAATTCAGGAAGGAACAAATTTTTTGCATAAATAGCACTAGATACAAGTGAAAAAAATGCTCATGAACTTTGTCATCATTCATAAAAGAAAAATATTTTAAAAATTACTGTTACAAATCCCCTTTTCCTTATCTCTTAGTTTGGGGACGATCAGTCCAATGCAGATACCAAAAACACCATTTTCAATATAAAGAATCGAGAGGAGAGATTTTTCAGTATTGTTAGCATTGAATATTCACTATAAATTTATACATATATGAGATTAATATTAACATAAAATGAGTTGGTGGAAATGATTTACACAGGATCAATCTGTGTTAGCCATAAAAATTAAATAACTACAAGTATTATGATATATCATCATTATCATTTTAACAGTTACTGGATTTATGCTCCTAGTTGATAGCACTCAATTATTGCAAAGAAACGTACATACAGAAAAATTACTCAGCAGCTTCAAGGCTGGAGATGGGGGCAGTTGGTCACTTACCCTTTAACTATAGTGAAAAACAGCAGAGCAGCTTCACATATTACTGGAGAGTGTATCTCTAGCAACTTCCAACTTAAAAGCAGTCCTCACCCCACAGAAGGTCTATAAGGACATTATGCCCAACTATAAGGACATTAATGATATCCAAACCGCAGAGTACCCATTGAGACACTGAAGATAGCTTTTTAACACTCCTAGAAAACTCAGAGCGGACCACCTGGGAAAAATGCTAAAGCAATTCAGTTCAATAACAAAAAACAGTAAGATAGTAAGAATTTAGAAACTGTCACTTAGGACATTCCTTGATTCTATGTATCATGTAATAAAACAAGGATATAGCAGTGAATTAAGTGTACATCTTGAAAGAATTTTCACAAGTATTTTCTTTATGCAGAAGTCCAATGTTGCCTTAAGCAAAAAGAACAAAGCTAGAGGCATCATACTACCTGACTTCAAAATATATTACAAAGCTATCATAATAAAAACAGCATGGTACTGGCATAAAAACAGACCCATTGACCAATGGAATAGAATAGAGAGCCCAGAAATAAACTCATGTATTTACAGTCAACTGCTTTTCAACAGGGTGCCAAGAATACACAATGGGTAAGGACAGTCTCTTCAATAAACGATGTTTGGAAAACTGGATATTCACATACTGAAGAATGAAATTAGACCCTCATCTCACACCATAAGCAAAAATCAATTCAAAATGGATTAAAGACTTAAACCTTATACCTGAAACTGTAAAACTACTAGAAGAAAACATAGGGGAAAAGCTCCATGACGTTAGTCTGGGCAATTATTTTTTGGAAATGACTCCCAGGAAGCTCATGCAACAAAAGCAATAATAGACAAATGGAATTGCATCAAACTAAAAAGCTTCTACACAGCTCAGGAAACAATTAGCAGAGTGAAGAAACAACCCACAGATTGGGAGAAGATATTTGCAAACCATACATCTGATAAGGGGTTAAATCCAAAATACATATGGAACTTAACAACTCAATAGCAAGAAAACCAATACTCTGATTAAAAAGCACCCAGGCGTGGTGGCACATGCTTGCGGTCCCAGCTACTCAGGAGGCTGAGGTGGGAGGACCGCTTGAACCCAGGAATTCCAAGCTGCAGTGAGCTATGATCGTGCCACTGTACTCCAGCCTGGGTGACAGATTGAGACCCTGTCTCTAAGAAAAAGTGGGCAAAGGACTTGAAGAGACAATTCTTAAAAGAAGACATATATATGGCCAACATATATGAAAAAATACTCATCATCACTATCGTCAGGGAAACAAAAATTAAAACCACAATGAGATATCACTTTGTACCTGTCAAAATGGCTGTTATCAAAAAGACAAAAAATAAGTGTTGGGAGGATGTGGAGAAGAACCTTTGCACACTGCAGCAGGGAATGTAAATTAGTAAAGCTATTACGGAAAACTGTAGGGAGGTTCCTCAAAATACTAAAATACTAGAATTAGCAGCAATCCCTCTTATGGGTATATATCCAAAGGAATTGAAATCAGCATGCTGAAGAGATGTCTGCAGTCCTGTGTTCTTTGCAGCACTATTCACAATAGCCAAGATAGGGAATCAACTTAATTGTCCATCAACAGATGAATAGATAAAGAAAACGTGGAATACTATTCAGCCTCAAAAAGGAAGGAAATTCTGTCATTTGCAATGACATGGATGAACCCAGAGGACATTACACTAAGCAAAATAAGCCAGGCACACAAAGACAAATACTGCATGATCTCACTTACACGTAGAATCTAAAAATGTAGAATTTATAGAAGTAGAAAGTAGAATGGGGGTTACCAAAGGCATGGGAGTGGGAGGTGGGGAAATGAGGAGATGTTGATCAAAGGGTACAAATTTTGGTTAGACAGGAAGAATAAGTTTTTGACATCTGCACAACGAGGTGACCATAGTTGATAATAATGTATTGTATATTTCAAAATAGCAAAAGAGTAGATTTTAAATATTCTCACCACAATAAAATGATAAGTATGTGAGGTGATGGATATGTCATTTATCTTGATTTAATCATTATGCAATGTATATATATACACATCAAAACATCACAGTGTATCCTGTTCCCCATAAATATATTCAATTATTGTGTACCAATTAAAAATAAGACTTTAAATTCAAAGAAAGCTATTCTGTTTGCCCAATATTTTTCACTTAATAAAGTTATAAGTAATCAAGGGCTTTTAAATTTTTAAAAAATTTTTAATCAATTTTGATAGAATTAGAAATTACTCAATATTGAAATATAGTAGATAATGCTTAAGGTCTCTGTAGAAGAGCAAATCTTTCTGTATGAATTATATGAACTTATATTTCTATTGAAATGTAAGCTGCATAAAATATAATTCACCAATTGCACATACACATCTTAATTTGTAAAATATACCCTGTGTAAAGGGTGTACTCAGGATATAGAATATTTTTTGTACTCCAGAAAGTTCCCTTGTGCCCATTAGCAGTCAGCGCTCTCACCCCATTCCCAGCTCCTGAAAACCATTGTTCTTTCTGTCATTATAGTTTTGTCTTTTCTAGAATCTCGTATCAATGGAATCATGCAGTATGCAACGTTTTATGTTTGGCTTTGATAGGGATCAGGATATACCACCCCAAAATATGTCACATTGGCATAAGAATTATTTTGAGCTGAAGGAATTTGAGTTCCTGAAATCAGTTATCTGCCTAAAAGCATTTTCCCAAAAGATCTCAAAAGAACTCAATTGTCATAAATCCCCTACCCCAGAGCAACTGTCATATCTGTCATCTATTTTCCTAAGGACTCATTTACCTTTCCAAAAGTGATTTTCTTTTCCATTAAGTGCCCTTTCTCCCCTCTCCCTGTCCCTACTAACTTAGGTATTCAGCCCCCAAATTCTAACCACCTCTTGAGTTACTCATCACTGAGCACTCACATGCAACACACGTGTTAACAAATTTCTTTTTTCTTTTTCTTTTTCTCTTCCTAAACTGTTTTATCAATCTAATTTACAAGGCCCCAGCCAATGGAATCTATGGGGAAGAAAATTTCCCCTCCACTGCTTTTTTTACTTAGTAAAATGATTTTGAGATGCATCTATGTCGTGCGAATCAATAATCTGTTCCTTTTTATACTGATTAGCATTCCATTGTATCCTCATTCCACAATTTGCTTACCTACTTACCAGTCGATGGACACTTAGTGTTCCAGTTTTTGAGTGTTATAAATAAAGCTTCCAAGAACATCTGAATATAAGTCTTTGTGTAGACTTGTATTTCCATTTCTCTCGGCGAGATTCCTGGTAGTGAGGTTACTGGGCTACATGGTGTTTGCTTTCCTTGATAAGAAACTGTAGAGCTATGTTTCAAAGAAACTGTACAATTGTACTCTACCAGTATTGTATGACGTTTCCAGTTGCCTTGCATCCTCACCAGCATTTGCTATTGACAGTCTTTTTCATGTTAGCCACCCCCGTAGGTGTGCAGTGGCGTCCCATTGTGATTTGCTATTGCATTTCTCTAATTACTACTGATACTGAGCATTTATTTCTATACTTATTCACCATTCATATATCATCTACAGTGAAGTGTCTTTTTAAATAAATGCACATTTTAAAAAAAAATCAGCTTGTCTTAAGTCACAAGAGTTCTCATACATATTGGATATAAAGTTTTTAACATATATGCTTTACAAATTTGTTCTCCCAGTCAGTGGCTTTTCTTTTAGTTTTTTAAGCAGTGTATTGTGAAAAGCAAATATTTTAACTTTAAAGGGTCTAATTTATCACTTTTTTCCTTTTATGACTTGTGCTTTTTGCCTCACCCAAAGTCACAAAGATATTCTCCTTTTTTCCTTCCATATTTTATTATAGTTTATATCTCTCTATATAGTTTATAGGTCTATAATCCAGTTTGAGTTAATTTTTGTATAGGATGTGAGGTTAGGTTTTTTTTACCCGTATGGATATCAGATTGTTCCAGCATCATTTATTGAAAAAACTAGCATTTCTGTACTGAATTACCTGGCTTCTTTGTTAAAAGCCAATTGACCATATTCGTGGGTTTTCTATTTTTTTTTCCAATGACCTATGTAAGTAATCTCATTTCAATTTCATACTATCCTGACTAATGTAGTCTTACAGTGAGGCTTGAAATCAAGTATCGTTAAGTTCTCCAACTTTGTTTTCTGTTTAAAAATTGTTTTGACTATTTTCCTTTTTTTCTTTTTTGCAGTCTCATATACATTTTAGAATCAACTGGTCAATCTACTAAAATGTTTCGTAGGATTTTCATCAGGATTTCACTGAAACTATAGATCACTTTGAAAATACTATCTTAACACTATTGACTTTTCTGATCTATGAACAAGGAATATCTCTCCCTCATTTAGTTTTTTTGAATTCCTCTCAGTTGTGTTTTGTAGTTTTCAGTTTATAGAGGCTGACCATAGGGTTAAATTTATTCCTAAGTGTTTAATATTTTTATGCTATCATAAATTGCATGTTTTTAAAATTTCAATTTCCAATGGTTTGTTCTTAGTATATAGAAATACAATTCATGGTCAGGAGAGACATTGGTCTTTAGTTTTCTTTTCTTATAACTTTTTAGTCTTTGGTCTTATTAACAGAATAATGCTGACCTCAGAAAATGAAGTTGGGAGTATTACTCTTCTTCTATTTTCTGGAAGGGTTCCTATAGTATCAGAAATAATTTCCACCTAAGTGTTCGGTAGAAATCATCAATGAAGGGTTTGGAATTTTCTTTGTAGGGAGATTTTAAACAATCTATTCAAAACCTTAATAGATATTGGGCTTTTCAACGATTACCAACCTGGATCCTTGAGTGTGGCCTTTTGACCAGATCCAAATTTTACAGAACAAATCCTTAAAGGGATTTGTTTTGTGAAGTTTGGATTTGGTCGAGGGGCCATACTTGGGGATCTGGAGGGCCACATGTGGGCTTGAGGCAGCAGGTTCCCCACCCAAAATGGCTTAAAGATGGTCATGTCTTCTCTTACTATCCTTTAATTTCTGTAGAATCTGTGACTTTCCTGGTATTACTGTTTCTTCTCTCTCTGTTTTCTGATCAGTCCGGCTAAAGATTTGTCAATTTTATTAATACTTTCCAAGAACTACCTTTTAACTGTATTTACTTTTTTTTTAATGATTTTCCTTTTTTTGTTTCATTCAGTTGATTCATACTTACTATTTCCTTTTTTCTGCTGGCATTGGGTTTAATCTTCTCTTCTTACTATATAGTCTTTTCAGGTAGAAGCTTAGACCATTGATTTGATGCTTCTTTCTTTCCTATTATAGGCATTTAATGCAAAAAAAAAAATCCCTATAATTATTGCTTAGCTGCATCTTACCCATTTTGTTCTGTAGTGACTTCATTTTCAGTCAGTTCAAAATATTTTCTAATTTCCCCTGTGATTTCTTCTTTGAAATATTGGTTATCTATAAGTGTGTTGGGTAATCTCCAAATAGTTGCCAAATTTCAAGATTCTTTTCTATTATTAATTTCTAGTTTAATTCCTTTGTGGTTAGAGATCATACTTTGCACAATTTTATTGCTCTTTAGCTTATTAAGACTGATCTTAATGGCTCAGTATATGGACTCTTCTGGTTCATGTTCTGGCTGTGTATTTTCTACTGGTGGGAGAAGAATCCATGTAGATCATGTTACGTGACAGTTTGTTCAAGTCTTCTACACCCTTATCAATTTTCTGTACTTGTTCTATCAGTTACTGGGAGTAGAGTGTTGAAATATCCAACTGTAATTGTGGACCTGTCTATTTTTCCTTGTAGTTCTATCAAGCTTTGCTTCTTGTGATGTGAGGCTCTGTCATTAGGTACAAGACACGTTTAGGACTGTCATGTCTTCTTAAAGAACTGACCTCTTTATTATTATGAAATGTCCTGTTTTCCCTGGTAATGTTCCTTGTTCTAAGATCTACTTTATTTGACATTAATAAAGCCATTTTCACTTTCTTTTGATTAATGCTCATGTGGTATACCAATTTCCACCTTTTTACTTTTAATATCTTTGTTCAACATGTCTCAGAGCTGTGTTTTCTCCACCCTGCCTCCACTGCACGCCCCTCCCACCCTCAGGCTCTCTGCATGGAACACCAGACACTTATGGGCTCAGGACAGAAATCTGGCAAATATATCCATTCTCACTTTCTCACATCCGCCAAGGGCATCTTAATGATTCCTCAGAAAATATCAAAAACTTATTTACTTTTCTCCACATGCACAGCATGAACCTAAAAGAGGGCGAGATCTTCACGAATGTAGAGCTCCTGTCCTAACTCCTGGCTCCCACTCCAGCCCACCCCCATGCCATTTCCTGAAGAGCAGCAAGGGCGATCTTAACATACATGACATTATTGTCCTGCCTTGAACCCTCCAGTCTCTTCCCATTGCACTTAGAACAAAATGCAAACTCCTTCCCGTGCTGGAGAAGGTCCTATATGATTGGTGCCTGACTTCTTCTCTAAGCTTATTTCTCCTTGTGGACCACCATGCTTTGGTTCTATCCGGTGTTTCTATTTCTGGAGTCTATTAAACTCTTTCCCATCTAGGGTCTCAGCTGTTGCCTCTGCCTGGATTCACCTCAGTATTTCCCATTGTTAGAATTTAAATTGAGACCTCATGCATGCAAAAGTGCCATCTCTTTGTTAATTCATCCTTTCAACAAATATTTGTTCAGTGCATTGGAGATGCCAGACACAGAGCTCCATGCTGAGAATAAAATGCCAAGCTTAAAGATATTTGGTCCTTGCCCTCAAGATGCTTACAATTCCATGGGGAAGACAGACATCACTCCATGAATATGCACTAAAAGAAGTCCCATAAAGAAAGTGAGTTCAGCTTTACGAAAACCCATTAAAAAATTGAAATTGACAGAGGTTGTAAATAAGGCTTCCCTGAGGATGGATTCTTTGACCATGATCTGAAGAGAGAGCAAGAGTTAACCAGGATATTGTGAATCCAGTGGCAATAAAAAGCATATTAATTGAAATTTTAGTTCATATACACATACTGTTAACAAGATATGTTATGACAATTTTGATTAGACACATCATGATTAGTAATTAGTTACAACAACTTTAATCTGGCTCAGTCTTGTCATTTATGTAAAAGTAAAATTATGGGCATATTATCTCAATAGAGATGGATGATATTTTGGTGCATTGTGAGCTGGAAGAGCTAAGAAAAGAGTAATAGCAAAGTTTACTTTTAATAAACTTCTGATTCCCAACTTGCAAACTTATTAAAATAAAAACTCATTTTAATGAGAGTAAAGATTAATTTAGTGTAAACAAGAAATACTTGCATTTCCAAAGATGCATTTCTTAGGTCTCATCCAAATATAGCAACACAATTCAACTCTTCTTTTGATGTAGACTTAAAACTAAAGGCAGAATTGAATAAAGGACGGGAACACTTGAATATTTCACATTGTTTCTGAGCTGTCACTTCAAATGCCCTGGGTTATAGGTAAAGTTAGTAAACTCATATATCAAGTGATGCCATCCTTCACATACTTGATATATGGCATCACTTGATATATTCCTCCAAACTGACTGCCAAGTGAGATTTTACATTCAGGTTCCATTTTTTTGTCTGGCCTCTCAGCTGTGCTGAAATTAGTTAATGTCTTCTTCACCTATAATGTTCTTTCTGCTTACCTATATTTGCCCAAATCCTGTTTGTTTTTAAAAATTGAGCTCAAAATTAAACTTTTCTTCCTCAGCTTCTCCCATCTTTATAAAAGTTTCTCTGTCAGCAAATTCTGGTAATGTAAGCATGGTGATATTTACCCATCTATCATCCTGCCTTGCTGTGTAACTGTTTTAGAGGTACATTACTTACATCTCCCATGTGAGCTAATCATTGCTGTTTAACACATTGACTGTCTCACTAGAAAAAAAACTTTTTCCCTTGGGGCCACAGTGTTTTATTACAAAAATAGAATAAAAACTTCAAAAACAAAATGATTCTTTGTAATTTAATGAAGAATTTGTTGTTTTTTATTGTTTTCTGTGCGTGAGTCATATGCAACTTGAAAAATAGTTCACGCGGCTCCCAAGGTAAAGAGACATATGAGTTACATATGCTTCATGAGGCCCCGGGCTCAAAACTAGCATTGAGTTAAATACAACTCACATGGCAGTTAATGTGTTAATAAACCACCCCAAAATTCAATGGCTGAATACTAAATACAACAACCATTTATTTAGCTTATGATTCTGCTGTGCAGCTTGTCTGGTCTGATTGGGTTCTGCTGATCTCAGCTGGGTCAGCTCATGCATCTGAGGTCAGTTTGAGGGTCAGCCAGGGGCTGCTGTTCCCAGATGGCTGCACCCTGGGCCAGCCACTGGCAGTTGGCTGGTGACTGAGCCATATGCTTTTCCTCATCTAGCAGGCTAACCTACATGCTTTCTCCCACGGATGCTGGGTACTAAAAACATCCAGAGGGCAAGCACCACTGTACAAGTACTTTTCAAGCCTGCTTAAATCACTTTTGCAAATATTCCATTGGCCAAAGCAACCCACTTTTGGTTAGGAAGACCTGTAACATCACTGTCAATACAGAGAGGAAAAGAATTTGTTGTCATTTTTTATAATGAACCACATCTTTAGATCTAAAAAAAACAAAATTCAAGAAGAATTTCCTTTGAATCCTCATATTAATGCCATGCATATATGAAAGGCACTCAAAATACATTTCTACCAAAAGCGTCAATGAATGCACTTGGTTTAGGTGGATGAAGAGCCCCCGCTTCAGTTCATTTCATATCTTAGTCTCTACGACAACGTAAGTATCAAGTGACATTTTTTGTAGTAATATTTTAAAGCTATTTGCATACAAGCTGATCAAAAGAAATGGGATAACTCAAGTTTTTGATTGGACAACATGAAACCTGTGAATTAGCAGGGGTTTCCTGACCTGATGTAGTTCTACAGGAACATCTCCCTGTTGCCACAGCAAACTAGAATCCTACAGCTCTAACGAGGGCTGGGAGATTCCTGACCCCAGTTTGTAAAAGGGTTTGTAAAAAGGTCCTAGTCTGAGTTTAGGGTGGGTCCAAGTATCTTCAGCAACCTCATGTCACGCGGATGAACCTCAAATTGCATTCTACCGCGGGACCAACTGTATAGGAATACAACATACCCCTAGGGCAGAGTGGGAAGAGGTTTGAAACAACAGTGGCTACAACCACTAATACCATTCCTCACTTTCAGACCTGCCTCCATCTGCATCTGGATTTTATCTTAAGAATGCTTTTAAATAGAAGCAATATATTTCTTTGAGTTTGACTTTATACAAATTATAGAAAATATGACTGTAGCAATACATCCTAGTGGTACTTCAAGTCTTTGGGGAAAAAAAAATCAAAGGAACGATGAAGAAAGCCATGAGAAATTTTAAAAAGCTCAGCAGTGTTTACATTTGGCTTTGAACACTGTTAAAATTTAACATGAATTTATTTATCATTTCATGCAATAGATGTACTGAGACTCTAACACTGTTAAAAACAAATTGTTGGTTCAAGAATCTCTCTACTTATGTATTATAGACCAAATGGCTGCAGGAAGATACAAAAAAGCAGTAAGCAGTTAATTCACCACAATCAAAAAACAGGTGCCTGGGCAAGAAACAGTTATCCTAACAGGAGCAGATTTCTTATGGGTGAGAATGTCCAGAATAGAAACAGAGATGTTTATGCAGTTGGCTTCAAAGCCATCCCAAAGAATGAGCAGAAACATTGGATCAGATGGCAAAAGTGTACCAAATCATAAGGCCGTTTTTACCCTCCCCTACCTCCCACCACATGATGCACTGCACGAAAGAAAGGATGAGGATCACCCCTATGTCCCCAGGAATTAACTCAGTGCTTTGCACAATAAAAGTAACAAAAATTGTTGAATACATAATTTAATAGTTCAAAAAGCCAAGCAGCCTCATCATAACACTTAAACTTGTTTTAGATGGACTTGAATTGTTAGGTTGAAATGTTAGTTGAAACTTCAGGCTATTGAGACTGAAATGGGAAGTCCCATATAAGGCAGCACTGTTTGGAGGGAAAGGTCTTCTTTCAATGCAGTGTGGCTAACTCCAGGTCTGCACATCAAAGTGTATACACTAAATCTGAGAATGTAAAAAAAGACAAGTGAATTACCCACATCCTGTTTTAAGTCCTCAGGAATCAAATATTCTAAAATTTCTGCTGCTAAATGTGTCTTAAAAGAGGCAATCAGCAATGTCACAGAATTGAAAGGCTATGGTGTTAGGAAAAAGTGTGTACTCCATTAAGCTTTTGAATTAAAAATTCTACGAGCAATTTATCACATTCAGGTATTTAGTGTGCATGTTAAATATGTGCCATGAATCATTTGTGACATTTTTATGATTTAGAAATGTAAGACTATTGGTTGGTTTCCATTGCTACTTAGGGCACAAATGGATAGATCAAATCATAAGCTTTCAAAAGAAGCACCAAAATAAACCATAAATGCCAATCTGCCTATAATCACTATTAACAGATTGTGATATGCCTGTTACAGTGCAGGTGCCAACAGCGCCCTCCTGGTCCACACCCCATATGTAAGTACTTTTGGTGCCCATTGACACAGAAGGACCTTATATATGCACTATGTAACCCCATTCTTGTAATGACTGCTTATTGGACAGTGCATGAATACTTCAAGGTGGGTCAATCAGATTATTTCCAGAAATTTAATATGGTCCACAGAAATGGACTCCATTAGCTCTGGACAACTGATCTCGAAAGTCTATAGAAATTACACTTTGGGGACCACTGCACTGGCCACATGCAAGTGTAGAAGAAGCAGGTCTAAACATAGAAAGATAGAGATGAAATGGATTCACAGAAAGAAGGAAGAGGATAGGTCATGAGGCCCACAGATACCAGCAGCTAGAGAGAGTAAAGGCTGCTGCAGATCAGGCTGAACTCCTATAACGCACCCACGTGAAATACTCCTTGTGTGCCACCCCAGCAAATCCCCCTTACCAAAGCTCCTGGTTCTTATGACAGAATGATCCTATAACATCTAATCTTATCTCATGTAAGAGGCTAGGTCCATGGCTAATTCAAATTCTGATACCTGCTCTACTTTATTTTAGATTGCATTTTAATATTATAATAACACTTGATATGGACATGTACTAAACAAAGGAGCTTAAATGAACAAAACTTTTCTAGTTTGTTGTTGTAGAGGCTTATTGAATTATTTCTCTCTCTTATTAGAGTGAAAACTCCTTGAGGATAAGGTCCAATTTAATTCATGTTAGCATCACAGTATCTAAAAAGAGCAAAAGTAGTAGTTTGCTAATTGATAAATTGAGAGGCCAAGAATGGGCTATATTTGTATTTTTTAAACCATTATAGTTCATATCCTTAAAAAGATTGTAAGAACAATATATAAATATATGACATTTTATAGAGAAATGTTTTAGCTCTAGTATTCTATGAAAATTATACAAACATTCTTGAGAGTTGTGTGTCAGAAGCTAATTGTCAATCCTGATTAATAAGGAAAATTATCAGCCAGTCCAAACCAAGAAAATAAATAAATAAATGCATACATAAACTGATATTTGCCTCACAAATATCATTGAGAGCATTACTGGAAGTATTGGAATATTCGTGTAAAACTGTTACTCTTCCTTGTATTGGGGCCATATGACTTTTTTTATTGCATACTTTCATAGCTGAAATGAAAATACATTTTGATGCTATGTTTTACAATGTTCCTTTTATGGTATCTTTTGCCGGTGGTCATTTTTTTTTCCTATTGTCTCAACATTTCCCTTTGTTTCTGTGTTTTGTTTTTTAAAAAATTATTAGTGGTATTTGAAACACTACCATATTTAAAAACAGAGTTGAAAACTATCAACTGAAGCATACAGCATACTTTTTATCTCTCTGTTCAATTTCTTAAGATAATATTAGATGTTGAGTAGAAACTGATCTTATCACTATTTTTAGCATCCATTAAAAAATTCCAATCAGTCTCAATTCTTAGACTGTTGAATATTTTGTGAAACTTCACATTTACTTTCCATTGTAAAGGCAGTTCATTTAAAAATTATTATCCTAAATAATTTCCTGGGGGGCAAATCATGTTTTTATTTTTAAAGGATTTAAAAGTTCGGCCAGGTGCATTTTTATCAGCTAGAATGTTAGGTCCATAAAGGTAGAAATTTTTGTCAATTTTGTTTATTGCCATATCTCCAGCATCCAGAAAAGTTTCTGAGTACATAGCACATGTCCGGTAAATACTTCTTGAGTGAATAAATCAAGCATAGAATGTATCAGCAGATGGGAAGTTTAAAAATAAGCCTTTTATTAACAACTATAACACTGGCTTGTTAAATGACCCTGGGCATGTATGTGATTATATTTACCCTTCAATCATTCATTTCCTAAATATTTATTGAGTGCCTGTTATTCATTAGGTCTGTGGTTGGGAGCAAGGATATCAAGATGAATAGGTCATAGACAGTTCTCTCTAGGAGTTCACAATGAAAAGGTAAACTGCTAAGTGCACATCCTTTCCATGGCAAGATGATAAGTAAGGCAGAAATTGAATGAATAAAACATTTACTAAATTTAGAACAAGGAGCTGCTTTTTTCTTAATACACAGATTGAGAAGTATAATTTAAGATTCTCAAATAAACTATGCAAATAAACTATTTCCCTTACATAGTCACCTATGAATCACTTCATAGGTCACCAAGGCACTGATTGGGACATTAAAATGGTAATTTATTAGATGTAAATAACCTAAAATTAGTAATAGCATTTCAAAAATATCTTCCTTGCTCATGTCTTAAAATTTTCCTTGAAAACAACTTATCATAAATGCTTTATGATTTATATAGTACTGAGACTACCTGTACAACTAATGGGGACAAAACAGTCATTTAACACACTACAGATCAATGATTTCTTTTAGAATATATATGAAGAAGGTATAGTATAGTGCTAAAGAGCCCTGACTTTGGACTCAGAGAAAACCAGGCTTTGATTCCATTCCCATAAATTATTGACTGTTTTAATCTACCATATTAAGTCAGGACAAAGTTTTCATCTATACCTGAAAACTTTCTGCTGGCATCAAGAAATATAGTTCATACAGGCCAACCAATGCCTCTTATCAATTCTTTGTATTTCTTGATCACACATAATAATGAGCTCACTCCAATTTCCAATTTCCAATTATATTATGAAATATACGTAATTTTAACAGACCTCATCAGAAATGCTGAAATTATAGACTCTTTATTATTCCTTACTTAAAATTTCTCTGACACAAATCAATGTGAGGGAACTCTGAATCTTCAAGACTCAATAATCCAAGATGCATTTAATATTCTACAAAAATATAATATTGAATATCAATACTTATTTACTCTGAATATGCAAATTCTGCCAATGAAAGAAACACAAATTCTTGCATACTAAATGAAAGAATACATTATCCTTTGACATAGGAAATAGCAATAAGTACAATATCTGATCTGCTGAAGAAGCTTAAATTTGGAATTCTTTAAATTGAAAGATTGTAAAGACTTTTACATTTAAACCCTTAACACTCTTATAACAGAAGTTTTCATGTTACATTAGTGCCTTTTATCTACCAGGGCATACGTTCCAAGACCCCCCAATGGATGCCTGAAATCATGGACAGCACCGAACCCTATATATACTCTGCTTTTTCCCTACACATTCACACCTATGATAAAGTTAAATTTATAGATTAACAATAACTAATAATGCAGTTATTATTAGTAAAGTACTGTTAAGTAAAATAAGGGTTACTTGAACACAAGCACTACGGTGCCACAACAGTCCATCTGGTAACCAAGATAACCACTAAGTGACTAATGGATGGGCAGCATCTACAGCATGGACGCAGTGGATGCTGGCCTGATTCACATCCTGGGCAGGACAGAGCAGGGTAGTGCAAGATGTCATCACACCACTCAGAACAGTGCTCAACTTAAAACTTAGGAATTGTTTATTTCTGGAATTTTCCATCTCATATTTTCAGACCACGGTTGACTGCAGGTAACTGACACCTTGGAAAGGGAAACTGCAGATAAAGGGTAACTACTGTACACCACTCATAGTGGTAACCTTCACACGTACTGTGTGTACAGAGCCTTGAAGTTCAAAAACACTTCCATAAACCTTATCTCATTTAACTTCCACGACAGTCAAGTGAGGCTTTTGTTTTTTAAAGGAAAAACAAAACAAAACAAAACTCTAAAGCTCGGGAGGTCAAGAAAGTGAGTTGCCTAAACTCACAGTTAGCAACTTGATCCTCTGCCCTCAAGTCCAGCACTCTTTGTCTCACACAAACAGATTTAGTTTTAGGGTGAACACAAAAAAGTGGTAAATACTTGTGAACTCACTTTAGTCTTCTTTGCTTGACAACCATTCCTACTTCTTCAACATCATGAATTTTTACTGTCAGATCTGACACACCTAAGAAGATCTCTTTGAATAAATCTGCCAAAAAATGCACTAAACATTTTACTATTACTAAATAATACTGACTTTTGCAAAGAAAATATAAGAAAAAATCACTAGACCATAATCTTTATAAAATCCTATTATAGAAGTGAACCCACATAAGAGATTATATATGAAATGATTCTCATAGAAGAGCCTCTAAAATGTTTAAAACAATTAAAATTTTGATATTATTCGAATTAAGGAATCCCTAAATGTTTCACAAATATAGTTAATTCCAAACCTGTATGAAATTCCATACTGTTTCCTCTCAATTCATACTAAAAAGTATGAATTACTGTTGTTATCTATCTACTTTCAGAATAGAGGTATATAAATAAAATAAATTTTTAAAAATGTGCAAAAGGGAAAAAGTATTTGTTTTCTTATGAAGTAGAAATAGGATTAAATAGGAAGATAGGCTAGGTACTAATAATGCATTTTGGAAAATAAAAAATATCTTATGTACTAAGAGATTTTCTCTCTGAAACCTTCCCAACACATCTTAAACAAACTAATAAAATAAGACAATTGGACTATCAATGATCATTGTAGTAATTCAATACTCAAAATGACTAGGTATTGATCTAATGAAAGAACATAATATTTAAGTGAACCTTAAATTTTCACTAATCACTAATGTCAAAACCAAATATTTAGTTTCCTTCAGAACACTGGAGACATAATAGAATTTTTCTTCCCAGAAACTGTCTTGGGATACACTAAAAATATACTCAGACACCTGAAGTTTCCCTGTATGCCTTCCCCTTCTATAAACCTACTCCCATCCTACTCCTGCCCTTCCTAAAAAACAATAAAAACAGTCCTCATAGGTAATCAAGAAACAGGACAAATAGTCTGGGAAAAATTTTAAATGGTATTTGATATACTAGATGTTGCATATTTCTGTTAGACAACAAAGATAAGAGGGATTCATTTTGTCTTACTTGGGAGAAAACTTTTTTCTCAGAGTCTCTGATAGAATAGTAAAGTGGAAAGCATGATAGAATTATGAAAGGTAGCTTTGAAATTAAACTGATATGAATTAGACCTCTCTCTTTCTCTCTCTCTTTCTCTGAATTTCTTGGTGGTGTAACTTTGAGCAAGTTACTTAAATTCCTTGAATCACAATTTATCCACAAGTAAAAAAATTTAAAAAAAATAGCTGGACTTGCCTCACAAGGTCATCTCCAGAATTTCTGAGCATATAATATTTTTGGCATGTGGTGAGCACTAAATAAATACTACTTCACAAGTCCATAAAATTAAAGACACAAGGTTCAATACTTGGAAGTATACAATAGTCCCAGAGTGATAGTCTCTTCCGATCACCTAATTTGGCAGTGGAGTGTTTCTAGAAATAGTAACACTGGGATCACCTAAAACAGAGTCCTCGAGCTTGATTTTGCTTGCATTCTAATGGTAGGCAAAGAGATTTTTTTGTGTTAGATTTTTTATTCACATTTTTGAACTATAAAATACTATGTTCAAGAATATAAATAGAAAGATACATTAAATGTCTGGATAAACACTCCCAAAGATCTTACATTTTAAAAATTGGAAAAGAAGTATTTTACACTACTAAGACTAAATGGTTTTAGAATTTTGTTTCCTTCTCAATAAAAGCAGTTTCTAACTTTGTTCAGATGGTCTAATGTTACTTCATTGCCCACTCTGAAAGACCATATGGTGTACTTACTTGTAAATGCTTCAGTGAGACAATTTAATTACATTGTTCCTGTCAAGAATCTGGCTTAGGCCAAGATTACATAAAAAGGTAAATTAGCTCTATGGAAACTTTATTTTTATTGGTTAATACTACATATACCATAAATCTTTTGATGTATATCAAAAGATTTGACATATCATTCTTATGGCTGCTTGCTTATACAATTAACTAATTTTAAGAGACATTGGAAATAAACCTAAATATGAAGAATATCAAATGAAGAGAAAATTTTTATTTTATTGTTTATAAGAATTCATAGAGAACATTATCATAAACCCTGGTAAATAGCTTTGCATGATCAATATCAGAGCTAAATATGAGAGATGGAGCCAGATTATTTGGTTTCCACAAATTCACTGGTTATTTCAAACCCAGTACTGTACTCTGGTGAATGCAATTTGAATAAGAGTCGGTCAGTAAAGCTGGATCATGGAATCAAGTTCCAAGCATTCAGAACCATGGAAATACGACTGAGTACAAAGTTAGACAAGTTAGTTGGAGTGGTTAGTAGAGAGTGGTTGTATCCTGATTCCTTGGTATCTATTTAGGATTTTATAGGTTCAACAGGTTGGGTCAGCAGTTTAAAGTTATAAATAAGGGTGAAAAGCCAAACTCTGATATTAAGAATCATCAAAGTTGTAAAATCTCCTCTGCAAAGGATCACATCTGGGAAGTTTTAAAAGCAGTTGTCCTTGGAGATAATTTAGTAACATCATGACATGAGATCTGTGCTTAAGTTAAATATACTGTATTATATGGGTACAAAATGATGATGATGAGTTATGTTTTCAAAAGTTAAATAGTATCCTGAGATTTTGGATATATTAATATTTTATTTAAAATTCTATGAACCATTCTGTTTCAAATTTCGCAATTTAAAGACTGACATTAGCAATCACACCAGAGGTAGTGAAGAATGCATTTAAGAAGAATAATTATAATAATAAGAGTGGTAATAGTGTTAGTGGTAGCTAACATGTATTGGGTCCTTCTGTGCCATGCACTGTTAATTATATTATTGAATTTTCACAATAATTCTGATGATATTCTCCTGTTTCCATTTCAAAGATGAGAAGATTAAGCGAAGTTAGACAATTTATCAAATATTATGATGCTAGAAAGTGGTAGATTTGAGATGATAAAAATTAAAATATCAGTAATCTCCAGGAAAATAGTACATGCCAGATTTAAATCTATTCTTGAAAATCTATTCTTGAAAAATATAGTAATGTCTTCCCAAATATGGTTTAAGGAAAATTCGACATAGTAGGAAAGTTTACAGATAAGAAATTTAAGTCCTCATGGAGAAAACAGCATTAAGGTCACTGGTGAGCCTACAAAAAGCCCTTATAAATATTTGTATAATGATTTAACATAATACCTATTTATTGAACACTTAGTGTGTGCCAGGTCTAGTACTAAGCACTCTTTATAAATTAGCTCATTTAATTTTCACAACTACAACTACCCCAGGAATCATGGCCAAAATATGGCAGAGTCAGGATTCGAACCAGAGAAACAATCTGTCCCCAGAGCCCCTGTTCTCAGCCGCTGTGCTGTGACCAGGGGCATTTACACACCTTCAATCTTCCCAGTTTCCATTTACCAGACCTCGCTTACCGGGAAACTTTGAGGTATCCCTCCCCTTCATCACCCACAAAATACTTCGAAAGTTGTTACACATTGTAGACAAATATCTAGTCCTCTGTCTAAATATTCAATATCTTTCTGATTTATGTCTCAGAGGTACTGACTCACTCTTGAATCTCAGGTTTTTGAGATGCAGAATAACTTCTGAGCTTGAGAAGGAAAGCCTTTGGATGACCTACATTTCTCAACATCTGTCCACCCAACATAAGTTCATGTCATGGCCCAAGCATCTATTCTCATCCTTTAGTTTTCTGTTCTCGTGGAAGTCACTGGAGTGCACTCCTAAGAGATGCAAAGTCTTTATCACATCGCTCATCTTCTTCATCTTCCCAAGGATTCCCTGCAGTAACGATTCCTATCCTGCCATCTGATTCAACTTTACTTTCTTTTCTGAGCCCCAGTTCTCTGTTTTGATGATTAATCTCAACTGGAGCAATTAGCAATTCAGTATTAATATATTGGAAGAGAAAATTTTGAAGCTTGAGGAAAAGATATGCAGAAGTAAACATATATGCACTAGCATCAGTACATGTAAGGGAAGCCCACAGTTAGGGAAGGATTTGCATATAGAGAATCACAATAGGCACACTTTCATCATAACCAATTTCAAGGAGATAGCCTCTACATTTTACAGTTACTGATTTCATAGTGGTAGGAACAACACACATTGTAGCAATTATAGGTTTCATAAAACTGTATTGCAGTTATATTCTAAAAGAAGAATGCTTGTCATGAAATTACACTTGCACTAAATGTTAACTCCCTCTACCTTACGTGAGTAATAAAAATATCTTCAAATACATCAGCATATGCTTAGCTAATAATAAACATCTCAATCAATGTACCGATGCCTTTTCGTGATAGCCTACTGTTCCCCCTCTACCATGGGTCTACTTAGTTAGTAGAGCTTTACAATTTATAAGAAAGCAGAAATATTTCAGAACCAGTCATGACATGAAATATCTGCAAACAGAAACATATTTTCAAACTCTTACCAAGTCTCAGTGAGACAAGTGTATTCTTCTTTGGAACAAATCCACTAATCTGGGATTATTTTGAAGCAAATTGGATGTACGCTGGTCCTTTCAAGAAAGTGTCCCAGGGAAAGGTCTAAGTGTTAATCACTTGAACAGGCTCAGGAGCACCACTCACAACGTGCTGAAATACAGAAGGGGATGAAGAAGGAAGGGAACTCTGTTAACAGAGCTTCATAGTTACTTTCTCAATATTACTTGTACATATTAAACAACACGAATAGCAGCCTTAGTCTTATCTTTTAACTAACAGTTCAGAGGCAAGCTGGCCTAGTCATCAAGAGTATAGGCTTTGGCTGGGTGCAGTGGCTCACACCTATAATCCCAGAGCTTTGGGAAGCCAAGGTGGGGGATCGCTTGAGGCCAGGAGTTCGAGACCAGCCTGGGCAACATAGAGAGACCCCATCTCTACAAAAAAGTAATTAATAAAATTAGCCAAATGCATTGGTGTGCACCTGTAGTCCCAGCTACTTGGGAGGCTGAGGTGGGAGGATCCCTTGAGAGACAGAGAAAGACCTTGTCTTTAAAGGAAAAAAAAAAAAAGAGTATGGAAAGTATATCATATATTAAAAAAAAAAAAAAAAGTGTTCTGGGTTAGACGGCCGAGCTTCAGGTCAGAGCTCGGTCACCTTTTTGGGCAAACTATGCACACCCTATGCAGAAGGTTGTGAAAAGAACAAGTTAGTTAACACAAGTAAAATGCTTTTAAAAGTGCTCAATAAAGAGTAATTATCTTATCCCTTCCCTCAGAAAGAGAGAGGGCCCATTTATGGAACACACAATGTAAAACACTGGGTTGATGCTTTTCAGAAGTGATCTCACTTAATCCTCAGATGAGATGTTATCATTTCTGTTTACAAATAAGGAAACTGAAAATCAGGGAATTAGGAATTTGGCAAAGTCTGACAACAAAAAAACAGTGGAGTTGGGACTTAAGCCATGTCTGCCTGATTTTCTGGCCTCTTTCATATTTGAGGGGAATATATAAATTTTAGAATGGGTTGGTTAATTTCCACAAAAAAAGTTTTTTGTGATATAATAGGACTACATTGTTTCTGTAGATCAATCAAGTGCTTACATCAAGAGAAATGAGAGAATTATTAATAATATAAACAAATTAAATTTCTAGCTAAATAAATACATATAGGAAGAAATAAAGACTAAAGTAGAAATTAATGATTCAAGAAGCCAAAAACAGTAACTATCAATAAATCAATACCCTTAGTTTTTGAAAAATTTAACAAAATAAATAAACCATTAGTAACCTTGACAAGGAACAAAAAGAGAGAAGGCAAAACTATACAAAATAAGAAATGACAGAAGAACTTAAATATTGAAAAATAAAGGTGAAATGAAATAAAAATTATGAGGGAGTATTCCATAGACATACAAGTTTGAAAATCTAGGTAAAAGGGACAATTTCCCAGGGAAACACATAGTACCAAAATTCACCCCACTAGAGAGAGAAAGTTTAAAGAGATCAATTTCCATACAAGAAATAGAAAAGTTATTAAGGATATACATCATTAAAAAAAACAGGTCCAGATACTGTCATAGTCAATATCTATAAAACATTCAAAGACCAAATAGTCCTAACACTCTATAAATTGTTCCAAAACCCTGGAAATGAGACAGAAAATGTCTGTTTCTTTTTATTAAACCAGTATAATGTTGATACCTAAACCTAAACATTTTATTCAAAAGAAAATAAATCTATATACCAACATTGTCTATGAATATCAAAAGTACTAAGAGAAATTTTAGCAAACATAATACAATGTAATATTAAGAAAATAATGCACACAACCAAGTGGGATTTATTATAGAAATGCAAGGTTGGTTCATACTAGGAAATCTATTAATAACATGCACAATATGATTATTTCCATATATTTTGAAAAGCCTTAATGAAATTCAACATTCACTTATTCTAAAAACACTTATGAAAATAAGTGTGATGGACATTTTCTTAACATAAAGAAATATAAATTCCTTAGTCCTAAAATTGGTATCATAATCAGAAAACACTAGAAGCATTTTTACTCAGATCAGGAACAAGGGGAGGATGCCCAATATCTCCATTATTATTCATTATTGTATTAAAAGTACTAGCAAATGCAATTAGACAAAATAAATCAATTAATGGTATTAGAATTGGTGAGGAAATGGTAAAACTATCTCCTCTTACAGATGGTAAGATACCTGAAAAACACTAAAGAACCCATAACAATACTACCTCAAACCATAAAATAATTTAGTAAGGCATCAGAATATGAAATTAATATTCAGAAATTAATAGTCTTCATGTACACTGCATTATAAATAAATAACCACATTGAAGAGGATGGAAAGGAATACAACTAACCTAAGGAACTTTTGGAAACAGTATTTTGACTGTATCCTCCACGTCTAAAGACAAGAAACACTGTACACAAATATTGTACTCTGGGTAAAGATGTGTTTTCCACAGTGGTATGAAATTGTAATTGTGAAACTACTTTAATGTGTATTTGAGAACTGAGCAAATAATTAAATGTATCAATGCTAATGAGAGTAAGGTTTCTGAATGTTAAAAAGGGGAGTTACAAGTCATGGAAGGGATTTGGCTAGAATGATGCTGAACTATAATCGAATGTTTCAGTATGAATGCAGGACTATGTGTGTGCATGTGTGTGTATACACACTGATATAAAATAGATACAGGTGTGTGCACACATGTGTATGTACACACATATTTCCTAGCTCTGTCCATTGAGAGAAGACCTTGAAGCAATGGCCAAAGAGCAATGAGCACACCTTGCACTCAGATCTTGTCTTCCAAATACCTTTCTCCAATAAAAACAGCCAAAAGTCCTTTGAAGAATGGCTGATTTCAGGGATAAGCAGAGATGAGCAAGATGAGGAAATGGAGCAAGATAAGCCTGCAAGATCGTGTGGTGCCAGAGCATAAGCACGTGCTCAAAATTTGATGGCGTGTCGAAAGGGCAAAGGAGCCAACTGGAAGGAACTGCCAATGACCAATTCTAGAATAATGTGAGCAACAAGCTAGATAATGGTAACAGTGAAGTGCATTGCACAGGATAAAATAAACATCCTTGAGTCCATACTACAAATAAGTATTTAAATGAATAAGTAAGGACGAGACAGCTCATCCTCAGACTAGAATTCAAATTAATAAATAAAGAAAGAATGATGGAAATAGAAAAATTACCACTTCACAAACACCAAGATAACAATTGTTTTACAGGCAAGAATCAATGATGGAGGCTAAACTTCATAGGCAAAAAGTATATGAGGAAACAGGATATCAGCATAGTCTCAAACTGTCTCCCCATAGGATACTTATTCACTACAAGGGAAAAATGTAAATTGATGGTGGAGAAAACTGGCAGACTCCACCTCAGTCAACTGAGCAAACCTAACATCACCAGGAACGAGATGCAACCACATCCTGTACCTCCTGATATGACACACTGAGAAGGTCAAATCATAGCCGCTGGGATATTCATGCAAAACTGAATAACCTGAATGTAAACATGGAGAAACACTAGACAAACCCAAACCTAGGGACATTTCCCAAAATGACTGGCCAGTGCTCTTCAAAAATGTCAAGGTCGTGAAAGGTTAAGAAAATCTAAAGAAGTCCCCCAAGTCAAAGGAGAATAAAAAGACATGACAAGTAAATGCAATATGTGATCCTGGATTGGATCTGGAACGAGAAAATGACGTTTGTGGCACAAATTCATAGTAATAGAGGGTAGAATGGTGGTTAACGGGTCTGGGGGTAGGTGGAAGGGGAGATCTTGGTCAAGGGGTACAAACAAAAGAATAAAAACAGAGACACCAGAATACTGTGGTATATTTATAAAATTGACTGCTCTACAGCCTAAAGATCACACTATTATTACATACAATATGGATCAACCCCACAGAGATCATATTGAGGAAAAAATCAAAAGAAGGCATAGTACATCACTCCATTTATATGAAATTTTAAAAACTGATAACAACCAATTTGTGGTGAAAAAATTCATTATAGTGAGTACTTCTGGGGGTATTAATTAGGAGTGACAAGAGAGGCCTTTGGGCAGATGATAATACTCTGTATCTTTATATTCGTGGGGGTTTCACAGGTGTATTAATCTACAATGTTCACCAAGCTGTATGTGGAAGAGTCATGCTCTTTACTGTAGGTGGGTTTTAAATAGTGGAAAATTAAGAGAAAAAAATTTCTTGGATGTATGTCAGTTTTCACAGTTTAAGCATGCTACATTATCAGACAGAGCTTTCCAAAGGATGTAACCAAAACTAAGTATTAACTTCTGAGAATGCATTTCTTCGTAAAACAGCAGAAGAAAAACAACCACAACTTTTTATTCTTCAACTCCTTTGTTGAAAAAGTATGCTTTGGATATCTGTTTATCACTCTGGAGGATGAAAAAAGATAATATGCTGGGGTTTGCTACAAATGCTAATTATTCCATCTGTTTAATGTGTTTATTTCTTCTCAAAAATGGAGGGAAATATTAGTTACTGGACACAATAAAGTTCAGCATCCTGGGATATCATAGGAAAATATTTTTAACACATGTGTACCAAATCTGACTGTTTTTAAATTAAAAAACAAATTAAAAATGAGACATTATATTTTCCTACACTAACAAAATGCCTCCAGCTAAATAAAGGTGCTAATGCAAAACAATGTATTTCAAGTTTCCTTAACATACAAGTAAACATAATCACATTTTCCCTCAAAAATTGTAAAATTTCTAGAATTTCCCATCCATATCAACTTCAATTGCTAACATTAGTCACTTCGAAATCTCTTAAACTGCAGCTATCCATGATTTTTCCCTGAAAGTCCCACTTTTAAGCAAATAAGTAATACACAGTCCCTTTCCTTGAGCATTTCACATTCTATTGGGTAAGATAGAGAATTATAATATAACTAAATCCATAATTAACATATGAAATGTGAGTACTAGTCACACAGGTATTGGTTTCAACCAACAGAATGTCAGATGTTCAAGATCTCTATTAGTCTCTATACTACCTGCGTGGGCTGTAATACAGTGTCTTGAACGTGGTCAGACATCAATATATAAATATTTTTTAATTCCAAAGATTAACACCTTTAAGGCAAAAAGAAAGGGTTAAATTATAATGAACATCTTCTGTTAAAAGAAGCCTGGGAAATAAATATGCATTCATTTTTAAAAAAATAATAAGATGAATTTGGCAGTGGAAATATGTTCCAGTTGTCTAGAAAATTTACTTATTTATAAGTCTTCTGTTCAACAACAGTGCTGGTAAGGGAGGTGTTACTGTGCGTACACACAAAGTCATTTACAGATCCAGGAACAAAACTGAAGTGCTGCAGTAGGACTATTTGGGTAATCACGTCTCCCGTAGAACTTTAATAGAATTTCATAACATACACATACTTTTGTCAATTATATTGTAAAGGTCTTCTTTTGACTTTTTTTCTACTCTATTCATATAATAAGTAAAGTTTTCCAGGTCCTTTGAATTTAACTCTCCCTGCTGCCATTACCAATTTTTCAAATTGTAGGTTTGATCTAATTACCAAAGAATTATTAGAACCCAGGTAGTGGCATGTTATTATTTTACTAATTAGTGCTCTCCAGGAGACTTTGGAATTAATATACGCCACTCCGCAGAAATAATGACCACTAAAGTCTGAGTCCCAACACATACTAAAATGAGCACACCCAAATATGGTCCATTTCTTTAGGAGTTTAGCAAAAAATGGAGAGGTTGACTAAAGTAATCTGCAAAAAGCATAGACATTATATTGGCTCATAACTGTAAGAAAATGCTACCTTAGTAGACAGTCACTCAATTCTGCCTTTATAATTCTCTGACAGTGATGTAAGCACCACAGAAAGGAATATTAAGGTAGAATTACATAATCCTTTCTTCAACCAATTGTTAGCATGTTTGCTGTAGATTTAAATACTGCCACAGGCTTCTAGTGGTTGGCAACTCACACTGTGGAAAATGTCACTGGGCTTTGCTACCTCACTAGCTGTGCTCCACAGAGCAGAAAATTAAGCTTGACATATTTGGAAGAGGAGTTTTCTGGTTTGTAAGAATTTATAAAAATAGCTATACTTATCTATTTCAGGGTCACATTTGTAAGTTCTTAGTAGCTCTGAGATAACTAATTTAATTTTATTACACGTGCTAAAATCTTAGATCATTCTGACTCATAATCTAGCTAATGTTCTCTTAGGTGATTTAATTTCTGTTTCTGGTTTAAAAGATAATTAAAGCAATGCACACACACACAACACAATAAAATATTTTTGAATGTATGGCACCTGAAAATAAACTGAAAAATATCAATATCTAAAACCATGCATTTCTGCTTTAGTTTATTCTGATTCCTTTTGGACAAAGATAAGTCTGAATAGCAAATCATTTATCAAAGTATTAGAGTTTCATTGTGAATAAATTAGATTTGTTGTACAAATGTGGTGCTACAAATGGAATAATTAATGTAAGTCATATGAGGCTCAAATTTATTGTTTATACCTTTTGTTTGAACTATGCTAAGATTTACAATTAATAACGGTCCTCTAGCAAGGAGTTTCTTCAGGCATATTTCAAACGTTTAGATTCACTTTTTCTCTCTGTTAAAAGCAACGTGTAGTTTTGCCATAAGAATCATACCTTACAGATTGCTCTGCCACATTTAATTTACAAATCTGAAATAAAACTATGAGGTACTAGAGAACAAGATCATCATTGAAGTAAAATAGTCATGATACTATTTCTAGAAAAGTTCACACAACTTTTGAAACAGCATCAAGCCACTTATTGGAATCATTCAGAGGCATTTGCCAACTTTATGAAAACAAGGACACGCCTCCCTATCTCCTGCCAAATTTCTTGGTTACCTGACTTTGCCTGTTGCCTCATGCGACCTAGAAGAGGAGAATCGTATCAGGCTTCTCAATTCTATCTACAACATTTTATGCCAAGAACTCCAGCCTTCGGAGTAAAATGCTCCCAAATCTCTCCCTTTCCTCAGCACCTTATCCCTCATGTCTGTGCAGATAGCATTCTCAACACTACTTTCTCTAACTTTGGCTTGAAAAGGCAACCCTCTGCCTTCTTAAAGTCCTATCAATTAAGCTAATGACATTTACTTAGCACCTGCTCAATGAAAGTAACTGTTCTACTTGCTGTGAGGGATACAGATATGCATTGGACTTGGAGGAGCTTCCTTAAACAAAGATACATGTCCCATTATTCCTGTTTGTTTGTTTGTTTCATAACTAGCCCCTGATGCCTGAATTTCCTTCATCTTCTAGCAGTCAAACAACCCCTCATCCACTTACCCACACCTGGTATCTTGACTTTTCCATAAGCTTCTCTATTTGAATTAAGAAAAGCTAGTATTCCCCTACCCACAACAACCACCACCCAGAATTCTGTACTCACTCTTGCCTTATGCCCTTAAAGTACACACTCATGACCAGTATTTCACGGAAATATCTTAGTCTTTATGCTTATTTGACTTAATGTTTCTCCACCCATGATTTTCTGCACATGAACCTCCACTACTTTTGTATATGTGGTTGTAAATTCCTAGGGAGAAGGAAAGGCTTGTGACTTTCTTAGCACCAAGCACGTTTACACACTAAAGCCCTCTGTGGGTATGACAATTATCCACCCAGATTACAGATTCCTCACTCACTCCTCAAAAGTCTTCCGGGCAGAACTGCACATCAAAAGGCTATAATCAAATACAGTTACAAATGCAACAATTCTGGCTTTCAGCAAACTCTTCGGTTTTAAAGGATCTATTATAAATCAGGAATTTACAGCATGTAAAATACAAATCTCCACACACCAAAGCTTTCTGTCTTTTAACTGTTCACTCTCTGCCATCAGAACACTGGGCTGCTTCTCTCCTGTTTCGTTTTGCTTTGAATCTTGCTCTTCCTTTCTCTCTCTAGGTCCCGGGGGATAAGTTGGCTTAGCACAGGCTTCCCATTGAGTGCGGGCCAGCGAGTCACAATTCCTTGACGATCACCCATCCCAAGCTGACATGTTTCAAATGACCTGAAGTAGCTACATCTGTTCAATCAAGTTATTACAAGGAGCTTCAAGAGTTAGCCTCATACCGAGCAAAACAACCACAGCGCGGGCTCCTTCCGGGTCCCAAAAGATTGCAGCCTCCGTGTGATTGGCAGTTTTAAGATCCGGCTTTCTCCATTACAAGGTAATTAGAATCCTCATTGTAAAAGGCTCTCTGTGGCCTTTTGATTTTTGGTTATTTTTTTATGATGAGCAAATTTGGCTTACAGGAAACATTATTTTCAGACTGAAAATGAAAAGCATTTTGTGTCTTATAAATGTGGAAATCTTGAACTAGTATATTTTAAATATATATGTATTTAACTATATAAAATATAATATATACACATATGATTAAAAAATATAATTTATATATTAACATATGTTTAAAAATATATATATTTCCCCATTCTGTGTTTTTCAAGGTTTTTTTTTCTTTTTTTTGATCATGAAGTTTAGTGTTGGGCTAAGCAGTGTTTAATAAGCTTATATCAACTTTTAGGCACTTTGAAATTACATATTCTCTGTCCCCCTGACAAACAAATCAATAGATACACAAACACAAGAACTCAAATTTATAATTCCTTGGTTGCTGCTAACGACCATAAGTTTCACCCTAGAGGCTGAGTGGGTTTGGTGGCCAGACGTGCACAACTGGGAGGAATGAGACTTTGAGTCTGAGGCATAAATAGCAGCATTAACTGGCTATTGCCACCACTGCTGACAGGTGTGGGGGCTCTGCGACAAGCACATGCTTGCTGCTGTCGGGGCTCAGCAAACTATAGCCCAAAGTATGGCGCTTTGGCGTGTTGAGTACTTTGAATTGAAGGACCGGCAGGGCCTCAAAAGCAAAGTCTGTCTCTGACCTTCTCTGACCTTCTTTCTCCTGCTCTCCCTTCTCCCACAGGCAGGCCATAGAACTAGAATTTCTCTTCCCTAAGGCGGGTCATAGAAACTAGAGTCCCCTCGCCCCCAAAGCCAGCCATAAAACCTAGAAATATTCCTCTAACCTTCCCCCACCTTTCTGTGTAGGAGCTGGCCATAAAGAAATTCTGTGGCCTACCTTGTCTTAAGAACCTCATTCCAGAAGGTATCGTGCCCTATACCCAGGAGGAGGGAAAGCCACACAGAGAGACCAAGAAGACTCTGAACAGACGGGCCTTGCTGAGTTCTCCCCAGTCTATCACTGTCAGATAATTCCCTTTTTGTCCAATCACATTTCTACATGGCTGTCCATCCTTCATCACACCTAAGCATTAAAATAGATAGTTTTCCCTCAGTCTTTTGGTCTTCATTTGCTGAAGGCTCCCATGTCACAAAAAACTTTGATTAAATAAATTTGGTATGCTTTTCTCTTGTAAACCTTCTTTTGTTATAGGAGTATTGGCCGGAACTCTTATGATGGGGAGCAAGTTATCACAGCTTTCTGCCCCCACTCTGCCCTTCCTCTCCGTGGAACAAGAGTATCTCCACACCTCCATACCTGCAATGCACAATACACGTCTATGTATGCACATGTCGTAACAGCCACTCAATATTTTAAAATATGGGCTGGGTTTTTAACAATCTTCAAGCTACCTAAGGAAAAAATGAAAGGTGCGGGGAGCCTCTTGATATTTCCTGCAATTACTCTCATCAAAAAAAAGAATCTCTCTCTATACACACATCACTATGGCTAAAATGAAAGATAGTGACAACACAAAATCCTGGCCAGGAGGTGGAGGTCCTGGGTCACTCACACATATATGCAATGGTTTGGATGAATCTCAAGGGAAATATATTGAGTGCAAAAAGTCGGCCCTCAGTGGTTACATATTGTATAGTTCCATTAATATGATATTCTTGGAATAACAAAATTATAGAGATGGAGAATAGATTAGTGGTTGCCAGGAGTTAGGGATGAAGAATGTGTGGCTTTAAAGTAGCACAAGGGAGCCATGTGGTTATACAAAGTTCTGGGTCTTGATTGTGCTGGTGGTTATGTAGATCTATACATGTGATAAAATTAAATAGAATACACACTCTGTCTCACACACACATGAGTGTATGCATAACTGGTGAACCTGTAATAACCTCTGTGGGTTATGCCAATGTTCATTTCCTAGTTGTGATACTGTACTATAGTTGTGCAAGTTGTTACCTTTGGGGAAAATTGGGTTTAGGATACATGAGACCTCCTTGGACATTTTTTTTGGTCAATTTCTTGTGAATCTATAATTTCAAAATAAAAAGTACAAAAAAAAAAAGAGAGATGTCACCTCCTGAATCCCCCATACTCATCTAGCTACTGTTCTCTACTTCCCTTGCTGCTCTCTTTACAGCAAACTTCTCAAAAGTTATTTGTTTGCTGTCTCTAGTGCTGCTCCTACAATGCTATCTTACAGATTGGATCAGAGCTCTAATCAGTGCCAATGAAACTCCCTTGTCAAATTATCAGTGGCATCCACATTGCGAAGTGCGGAAGTCAGTTGTTCACCTTGTACATCTGCCACTCCTGCCCCACACCACCTTTGATAGACATGACCACACCAGAGTCAGCAGGACTCTTTCTTCACTGCACAGATCCACCTGGCTTCCCTTTTATCTTGTGAGTGGCTCCTTCTCAGTCTCATCTCAAGGCTCCTCTTTATTTGCCAAAGACCCACTCCCTTGGTAAACTCACACACTCTCTAGGTTAAAATACTAACTATTTACTGACAACTCCCAATCTTATGTCTCTAGTCTGGATCTCTTTTCTGGATCTCAGATTTGTATCCAACAGCCACTGCACATCTCTATGTAGATAACTAACAGGCATCTCAAAATTGACACATCCAAAACGTAACTCCTGATACTCTACCAAACCTGCCCGGTTCTTTCCAATGTTGAAAATTCAGAACTTTATATTTCTAGTAACACAAGTCAAAAATATTTTTTCCATTTTATAAAATTTTAATAGATTTAGGGGGTACTATGTATATATTGTACAGTAGTGAAGTCTGGGAACAAGTCAAAAATATTGATGTCACGATTGTCTCGTCTCACGCATCAGAAAATCCCATTGGCTTTACTTTAGAAATACATGCCGAGTCTGGGCATTTCCCATCCCCTTGACTGGTGTCATCCTATTCTTGTCCGCTATTATCTCTTGCCTGGATTCTTGAAATAGTTTTCTATCGCTCAGCTCTGTCCTTGTTCCTACGGCGTGAGCTCAGTGCTAGTGACCCAAGTGATCCTTTTAAATCACAAGTTAGAGTGTAACAGCAAAATCTGGAGTCACATTGTTGAGAGAAACACCGAGAGGTACACAAGGATGCAGAGAGATCAGGTTTATTAACGCCGGCAGGCTCAGAGCGGATCCTCCGCCAAATTCTGAGCACCCCCGGTCAGGGGGACTTGTCTTTTATACTTCAAGAGCCGGGGGGTGGGGGGGGGGTGGGGGGGGTACAGAGCGGCTTATACCAGGAAGTGCACACATCCGGAAGTTACTGTAACTTACAAGGTAGCTGCTGCAAGGGGAGCTGTTTAGGAGAGCATGAGCTGCAGGCGTTAGTCAATTTCACAAGGCGACAAGCAGTCTTACAGAAGCAGATTAAGCAATTAACGTACATAGGGCTGTAGCTCGTCCTCCGTTTCAGGGTAAAACGTTTTTAGTGAATTTCCATTTTTCCCTCACATTCCCCCCTTTCAATACTCAGACTGAATCTTCACCTGAGTAGTTATTGTTTTCATATTGTGATACCTGTTGGTATGGATGGCATAGTACCATCTGTAACTTTACTCTGTCTATTTGTCTAGATATTAGGGAGGTCAGATATTTGAGTACGCACGGAGCTATGGTTAGTAAAAGTATTAGTCCTAGTAGGGGCCCGAGTAGGGGCATAATCCAGGCTGTCCAATCCTGGAACGGATTCCACCATGGGGATTGGCTTTCTCTTTCTTTTATCTGGTTCTGGATCCTAGCCCATAGTTGGCTTCAATTTTCTTGCACTATCCCAAACAGTTGGCATAAAAACAACATTGTTCTTTCAGGTATAAGCAGGTTCCTCCCTGGCTTGCTGTTAACATGTCTAGGGCCCTCCGGTTCTGGAATACCACCTCTGCTAGGGAGTCTACTTGGTGTTGGAGGGTTGATAGTGCCTTTTCTACCAAGCTGAGGTCAGTATCTACTTGTGAGGCTAGTTGTTTAACCTGGTGGGACATTACCCCTAGGGCAGCTCCCCCAGTGGCCAGCCCCCCAGGAGACCTATAGTAGCCAATATTGGAACCAGGACTGGGACTCACTCGGTCTGGTGTGGCTCAGGAGAGGAGAGGTAAGCAATATCTGTTCCTGGTGTGACAGTTATGTCTGGGATAAGGATTATAATTCTACATAGGTTACAACTTAACCCATTCAGCCTCTTGTATACCCCATATGCACATGAGAAATATGTACTGTTTGGAGGCCGATACGCTTTATCTTCCAATTGTGTTATGTCCAGGCAATCAGTGGTTATAGTTGACCTGTTGCCTTTTCCCAAGACACATGAGGCCTTTCCAAGGGTTTGGATAGGCCTCAGGACTGGCAAGGCAGGTTCCCGGATAGTATTGGCAAGTTTGATGGGGGTGGAATCATTGACCCCAATGGCAGTGTATGTCCATGAGGTCACCGGGGCACACAGCCAGCAGTCAGCAGCTAGCTGCTGGTTAGTAAGATGGAGGATCTGGTGTGTGGCATTTACCAAATCTTTCCGCCAGATCCGAGGAACTTCCCATCGATATCTATATCCTTGTGGGCGGGCGGTGTAGTTACCTAATACTCGCACAGAAGTCAGGGGTGTTGATGGCTTGTAGTATTTTACCTGGGGCTCGTAGACCTTTATCACCTTTATGATTGTTCCAGGAACTCTGCCTCTACCGTCTACCCTGATGCCAGCGATCCTGTCTGTCCACTTGTTGGGGTTATTGATCCTGTATGTAACGGGGTTGCACATTCCCAATCCACAGTTATTAGGGGCCCTCAGTTTTTCTAAAGGACTACCTGAGCTACCTGTATACCCATGAGTGCATATCCAGTTGCCAAAGTAAAATTCAGCCACAGCATGACACTGCCAATATGTTGGGTTAAAATCAGGTTTGAGGCAAAGATATTTGTGGCTGGTAGTATACTCTCTCTCCCAACTCAATCCCCCACAGTTAGTTTTGGAATTAGGATCCATGGCCCCACAGACATCAAATTGGATGGTAACTGAAGGGGACTGTCCATCCTACTGGGTGGAGTTAATGACTCCTTCATGTCCCCAAGTGCACCTCTCTTGAAACTCCCAGGGCCCTATGGTAATGTCTACTGCCCCACAGGTGGCCCAAATTTATATTATTAATACATAAGTAACAGTACAGTATGGTTACCACGCCCCAGTAGAGCAGGACCATTCCTGCTCTCTGGATCCATGTCCACTCTTTTGGTGTCACAGCCCCAAGTCCTATACCTAAGGTCAGAGTCAACAACCTGACAAGTCCGAGTTCAAACTGTTTGATGTTAATGTCTGACTCAGGCTGACTCATTCGTTTTCAGCAGTCTGGAGACTCCCTGTGTCCCGTGTCACTGAAGATCTCCAACGCAGGTGCAGCTTGAGAGGGTTGTCCCGGTCCAGCCGCGCTACCCACAAGTCCTGCTGGCTCTCCGGACTTGCCCTCTTTGCTCGGGTATGATGAATCCATGGGGCTATTCCTGCATTTGACAGCAGTGGGTGTGACTAGTACTACAGTAAAGGGCCCTGTCCAGGAGGGTTCTAAGGGGGGTTTCTTCCAATCTTTTACCCACACTAAGTCCCCTGGTTTGTGGGGGTGTACTGGGGCCCCCAGGGCCAAGGGGGCCTGTTCTAATACTGTCTGGCTAATCTGCTGTAGCATCTTTGATAGCTGTATAAGCTGACCTTGTAAGTTCATTTCTCCTACCTGCCTAACATCCCCTTTGAGGCCTCTGGTGATGGGGGGGAATCTCCCATATAAAATCTTGAAGGGAGAGTACCCTGTTGGCCCTGGTGTGCATCTGGCTTTAAGGAGTGCTAAGCTGACCATGTCTATCCATGGTAGGTTTGTCTCCTGACATAGCTTGGCTAGGGTGTTCTTAAGGGTCCGGTTCATACGTTCTACTTTCCCTGAACTTTGCGGCCTGTATGCAGCATGAAGTTTCCATTTTATTGCAAGTGTCTTGGCTATAGTTTGAATTACTTCTGCTATGAAACTAGGTCCATTGTCATTCCAAATGAGAGCGGTAGGCCACACTGAGGAATTATTTCTCTTAGGAGAGCCTTTACTACCTCCTGGGCCTTCTCTGTTCTGGTGGGGACAGCCTCTACCCACCCTGAGTAAGTGCAGATCATTACTAATAAATACTTGTATCCCCGACAGGGCTTCACTTCTGTGAAATCTATTTCACCATCTTCAAAGGGTGTGGCCTCTGAGTACTGAACACCGGGTACAGGCTTCGGCCGTGTTGTGGCATTATTTCGGGCACATGTGTCACATCAGGCGCACACCGTTGCAGCCAGAGTTGGGAGTTTGGCTATGTAATAGACCTTGGCAAGTAGGTGGGCGAGTGCAGTTTCCCCCATGTGGCCCAAGTTACGGTGTTGGGTAACGACCAAATAGGCTATGTTTCCTGGGATGAAGGTCCTGTTATCTTGTAAATGCCACCACCCATCGTCACTCTTTCTGGCCTGCTCTTGTCTCTGCTTGTTTAGCTGCTTGGTCTGCCAGACGATTTCCTGTAGCTATTGCAGTTGTTCCTTTCTGGTGTCCTCGGCAATCAATGAATGCTACTTTTCTGGGTTCCCGCACGGCTTCTAACAATCGAAGGATTTCTTCCTGGTTCTTTATCCCTTTACCCCCTGCAGTCAGCAGTCCTCTTTCCTTGTAAATGACCCCGTGAACATGCATGGTGGCAAAAGCATATTTGCAATCAGATATTAACTTTCTTGTCCTTAGCTATTCTGAGGGCTTGGATTAAGGTCCAAAGTTCAGCCCTCTGTGCGGACCACCCATGAGGCAAAGGCCCTGCTAGGATGACTTCACTGGCCATGGCAACTCCAAAACCTGCGAACTGTTTCCCATTCTGAACGTAACTGCTGCTATCTGTGAATAGTTCCAGGTCTGGGGCCGTCAGAGGTGTGTCTGTCAGGTCTGGTCTACTTGCATAGACCTCTTCCATCACCTCTGTACATTCATGATCCGGTGGCCTTGGCTCAATAGGTAGGAGGGTAGCAGGATTCAGGGTTCACACAGTCTCTACAGTAACCTGGGGGTTCTCACACAACCACCCCTGGTACTGAGCCAGCCTACTGTTAGAGAGAGCCACCGATGTCCCACGCTATTAAGGAGGTGGAGAACCGCATGTGGTATGCATACAGAGAGCTTTTGGCCGTATGTGAGTTTATCTGCCTCTTTGACCAGCAGGACTGTGGCTGCCAGTGCTCATAGGCAGGGTGCCATCCAGAGGCTACCGGGTCCAGTTGCTTAGACAGATAGGCCACAGGTCTCTGCCAGGGTCCCACAGTCTGGGTTAGGACCCCCACTGCAACATGTTGTCTTTCATGCACAAAGAGATTAAAGTCTTTGGTCAGGTCTGGCAGTCCCAGTGCAGGGGCCTTTTGTAGCAGGTCCTTTATGGCTTTTAATGCCTCTTCTCATTGGTCTGTCCACTCGATTGACTGCCCCTCAGGTCCCCGCATGGCTTCATACAAATGTTTGGCCATCAACGAGAATCCTGGGATCCAGATCCGGCAGAACCCTGCTGCTCCCAGGAATTCCCTGAGTTGTCTCTTACCTTCAGGTCGTGGTATTGTGCAGATAGCATGTTTCCATTCATGGCCCAGTGCTCGGTGCCCTCGGGATATGTGGAAGCCCAAGTATCTTTCGCGTTGTTTGCAAATTTGGGCCTTCTTCCAGGACACTTTGTACCCAGAATCTGTGAGCAGTTGGAGTAGGGCTCGAGTGCCTGAGAGACAGTCTCCCTGAGTGGGTGCTGCCAGGAGTAAGTCATCTACATACTGGAGGAGAGTGCAGTGGTCTTGTGAGTAAGTTGCAAGACCTGAGGCCAACGCTTTCCCAAACAGCGTTGGTGAGTTCTTGAATCCTTGGGGCAATCGCGTCCAGGTGAGTTGCATTTTCCTCCTGGTTTGGGGTTCTTCCCACTCAAAGGCGAAGAGTGGCTGACTTTGCAGGGCCAGTTTCAAACAGAAGAAGGCATCCTTTAAATCCAGACAGGTGAACCAGGCAGCGTCCGGGGGAAGGAGGCTTAGAGGAGTGTACAGGTTAGGCACTACCGGGTGGAGAGTTACCGCAACCTCATTGACAAGCTGCAAGTCCTGGACCAGGCGGTAACTCCCGTCAGGTTTCTTGACTGGCAGCAGTGGGGTGTTCCAAGGGGACTGGCATTCTACCAATATGCCCTCCTTCTTGAGCCTATCCAGGTGTTTCTGGATTCCTTCCCGGGCCTCCTTTGGGATCGGATACTGTCGCTTTCTGACAGGCTGGGTCCCCAGCTTTAAGTCTATTATTAGGGGCACGTGTTGGTGTGCCAGACCTGGGGGGTTGTCTTCTGCCCACACTGTTGGAAAGTCCTGCTGGAGGTCAGGCGGATCTTGATTTTCTTCTGCCTCCGCAAACAGCTACCACTCAGCCTCCCGCGGGACGGTGACTGCTAGTATGAGCGGCCTCATGTGTTTCAGTGTGAGACTTGCTGACCCTCCCTCGCGGAAGGTGAGCTGGGCCCCCAGTTTATGCAGGAGGTCTCGCCCGAGCAGGGGAATGGGGCAGTCTGGGATGTATAGGAACTCATGTTGCACCTTGTGGCCTCCCATCTGGCAGGTCCATGTTTGGCAAAAGCAACGTGCTTGTTGGTCCCCAGTCGCCCCTATGATGGTGGTCTCCCGGTGAGTCAAGGGGGCTGCTGGTGTTGTGACCACTGAATGCTCGGCTCCTGTGTCTACCATAAAAATCACTGCTTGGCCCCCTACATCCATGACAACTGTAGGTTCCGCGGGGCTAAGGTTGAAGGAACCCGGTCAGGCCTAGTCGGTACCGGCCCCAGCTAGGCCTATGAGGTCCTGAGTTTCAGGCTCTAGCTGGTATCTCTGGGGTGGATTTCTTTTCCCATTGTCTGGCTTTCGATTTGGGCATTCATTTTTCCAATGCCTGGTCCCTTAACAGTATGCGCATTGGTCTGGTCGCAAGAGCCTTCGCCCCCGTCGGCCTCTGTTGGGGTGATTTTTGGGTCACGGGGGTGGAATGGGGTTCCCTAGTGCTGCCACCAGGAGTGCTGCCTTCTGCTTCATCTTCCGTTCTCCTTCCCGCTGAGCGACCCAGTCCCGGTTTCTATATACCTTCTATGCCACTTCCATCAATTGGGAAATGTTCATGCCCGCAAAGCCTTCAAGTTTCTCCAATTTCCACTGTATATTGGGATAAGCTTGTCCTACAAAGTCTGCATTCACCATGCATTGGTTCTCTGGAGCTACAGGGTCGAAGGGTGTGTGATAATACAGGACTGGCTGCCCGGGATGAATGGTGCCACCTTCTGCAGCGCAGGGCTGTCCTCGGACCCTCACAGATGGGCATCAGTAGGGCCAGTTCCTGGGTCTGTGCCAAGAGGAGCCGGCGAGCCACAGGGGTCCCCGGGCCAAGTTCCGGGGATTTCTGGGGTGGCGTGTCGGGAACTGATGGATTGGAACTCGGGATGGCTGGATTATAGGGTGGTGGCAGCAGCAGTTCTTCCTCCTGCGGCTCTTGGTGGATAGGGGCTGGTGACTCCTTGGGCCCCAGTTTCATGGGCTTGAGGGCCAGAAGAATCCTACTCTTTCCCTTTCCTGAACAGAGCCGGACCCATGGGGTTAAGGTCTGGGCTACCTCAAGCCAAGAATCAATGTAGAGGAACTGGTCTGGATGGCCTGGGGTCCCTGTAATAACATTCCAGACTGCTCTGACAAGTTGGACATCTAAGGTGCCTGTGTCTGGCCAACCTACTTCAAAAGACAGCCACTCTACCTCACATAAGGTTCACAGGTGACTCAGAGTCATCTGTACCCCATAGTCACCTGAGAAACCCTTTTTAAAATTCTTTAGCATACATCCTAACACTGTTGGCTTGGACTCAGAACCTCCCTTTGTGTGAGATTGTACGGTGCCACACAAGGGATGGGGTAAACTTTCAGGCATCCGTCTGGCCGCTCCCCTCTTGGGGACTTAGGACACGACTTGGCTAAGGTGCACCCATATAAGTCCTGGACCAGGTCGCCCCCCCCTTTCAGGAATGTGAGTCACTGTTATGCCATATGTCGTTGTCACGGAACCGCAGATTAGGACTCAGTCAGATCCCGTAGCCGGAGCTGTGGAACCATTAACAGTCACTCACTACACACCACACACACACACACACACACACACACGCACAGCCAGAGAGGTTAAACATTCCCAGCCGGGGAAACTTCTGCCTGTAGGAGGTGATCAGTCTCCTCTTCTGTCCGTTGGGATGGGCCTGACTAGGACGGGTCCTGGGACCTTACCATGTCTGAGGTCTTCAGACAATTCCTGGCTGTCCATCTGTGTCCTCACTGTGTCCAGCCAGGTTCCGGGTCAGTGGCCGGCAAAGCCCCACCAAGCACCGAAGATCAATCCGAGCTTGGACCTGGCACACCTCACTTCCGCAGTCGGGAGGGTCGGTCAGCCAGTGCCCTTTCCCACACCGGTGGAAACAAAGGGCCAACGCAGTCGGGTTTCCCGGTCAGGGAACCAAAAATGTAACGGCAAAAACCAGAGTCACGTTGCCGAGAGAAACACCGAGAGGTACACGAGGATGCAGAGAGATCAGGTTTATTAACGCCGGCAGGCTCAGAGGGGATCCTCCGCCAAATTCTGAGCACCCTCCTGGTCAGGGGAACTTGTCTTTTATACTTAAAGAGCAAGGGGGGAGGTATAGGGTGGCCTATACCAGAAAGCGTACATACAAGGAAGTTACTGTAATTTACAAGGTAGGTGCTGTAAGGGGGAGCTGTTTACGGGAGCATGAGCTGCAGCCATTAGTCAGTTTCACAAGGTGACAAGCAGTCTTATAGAAGCAGATTAAGCAATTAACATACATAGGGCTATAGCTTGTCTGTTTCAGGGTAAAAGCTTTTTAGTGAATTTCCATTTTTCCCTCACAAGAGCATGACATTCCTCTGCCCCAACAGACCCCATACTTTGGTCCCTTGTTACTTTTCTGACCTCATCCCTTACTATTATCACCTTTGTTTGCTCTTCTCTGGTCCACTGGCCTCCTTTCTCTTTCTAGAACATGCTGTGTACAGGCCACAAGACCTTTGCATTTGCTGTTCCCCCAGCATGAGTAGCCACAAGGATAACTCTCCCCCCTCCCCTTCGAGTGCTCAAATGACACCTTTTTAGGTGGATTCTTTATCATTCTATGCTTTACTGCTATCCACAGGACTCCCCCTCATTTTATATATATATGTGAGATATACCATTTATTTGTTTATTATCTGTAGATTCCCACTAGAGGGTAAACGTTATAGGACAGGAGTTTATTCACTTCTCTATTTCCAGTGTCTAAATCGTGCCTGGAATATAGAAGATACTCAATAAGTATTGTGGTATGAATGAATTATTTGACCAATCACACAAGTAATTCTCCATTTCCAGATAAGATAGGAGCTAGAGTAGCTGGAGCATCCTATACCCTGAGAATTCTGAGAAGCCACAGAGAAGCCCACCTGCTCCATGACTGACATCTCTGGCAAGAGCAGCTGACACCATCTCATGGCTGCAAGGTCTGTGGGTCAGACGGCCCAGTGCTTCATGGCACCTCTCCACTGGGGAACAAAGAGGCCCCTTGGAGGGCAGGGCCTATTTGCCACCGCAGTCCCAGGGATTCCACAGCCCTATGGCAGCAAGAAATGCAGCTGCTAGGAGGCATTTACCTATGTGTCTCTCAACCCGGATAATCTAAAACATGAACCACAATGTAGCCAATGCTTTAAGAGTTGGTAGATTATAAACATCTGTGTATGTGCTTGCCCAAGACTGGAGCTTTTAACTCAGGGTTTGCCTGTCAGAAGGATCAGATGGAGTAACAGAAAGCATAAACTGTTCATCCATTCAGCAAATCTTTACACAGGGCCTACTAGAAGCAGGCACTGTTCTAGATGCTGGGGATAAAGTGGGGAACAAGAACAGTCAGTATTCCTGCTTCCATGAAGTTTATATTCAAGAGCTGCATGATATACATTTGCAAACAAATGGATGAATGAACAATATAATTTCAGATAATGATTGGTTCTATGAAGCTAACAAAATAAGATAATAAATGACTGAAACATTGCCTTTAAATTGGGTGATCATCTTATTACTCCAAGTGACATTTGAGCACAAATATGTACAATTAAAAAGAATTAGTTATGCATTCTACCTGAGGGTAGAATGGTCCTTAAAGAAGAAAAAGAAAGTTAAAAGGCCTTCAAGGACTAGTGTGGCATGTTTGAGAAACAAAGAATGAAAACCAGTGTGTCTGCAGCATAGAGAGTGGGTAGGAGAGTTATAAAAGATGAAGATGGAGAAGTAGACACCCACTCAATCCTAGTGACCTCAGGCAAGGAATTTGTGTTTTATTCTAAGTGCAAAGAAAAGGCATGAGAGATGTACTGTGGAATACTTACTCTCTACACATAGTGTTTTCTTCATGTGAAGGGAAACCTATTCGATTATCACTCTAGGCCTCTCTCTTGCTCCCACGCCTCAACTGGTGAGTATGGAAGGAAGAGCTGGGCATTGTCAACTGAAGAAATGATGAGGTTTATAAATTTGGAAAGGAGAGCTTTATTTCTCATAAAGGGTTACAGCCTGCAGGTGGCCATTCTGACAGGCTGGGTGGCAGAGCCTCTGGCCAGAAGCCAGAAACACATACTTCGAGGAACAGGAACAGGTAAAAGGAATTATTAGTATGGACAGGGAACAAGAATTTATGCTAAGCGGGGTGGCTGAATATACATATTTAACAAGCTACAGGAGGAGTCGTGAATATTCGTGAAAGGAGAAATATGTACATGCACAATTGAGCTTCATGCTACTTCATGGGATCCATGTTCAGAAAATGGTAGCCACAGCATGATACGAGGGTGAAATTTTTGGCCCTCTCATGTTAAAAGGTGAAGTAGAGGACAAAAGAACCCTTACTGTGCATCCTGTAGACTGGTTAGAACCACTCCATGGTTGGTGGTCTCTTATCAGAGAAGAATGCTGGTGATTGTAGTGCTGAAACTGCAAACAAGGAGGAGAGATCACGAGATTGGTTTCTGTTTAGCCCTTAGGGAAGAAAGCCTGATGGCTGTTAGTGAGGGAGGGGGTGTCATGAGACATGTCTCACCTTCAATCCCATCATGGCTGGGAATTCAGTTTTAAGGTTTCTCTGGGGTCCCTTTGGCCAACAGGGGGTCCAGCAGGGTGGCTTAGGATTTTATTTTAGTTCACAGCATGAACAGCTCCACCCTCTCCCCTTGCCTGCAGAGAGCAGGGCTCTGGTCTGCTTTGGGCCCAGGGTAAAGCTTTCAGGTCACAGCTTACCTCGTAGCACCTGGCTTGCAGGTATTCAGTGCTGCCTGAATTAGATGAACTGTGTAGGTCAGTTCATCTAATTCTGGTGCAGCAGTAGGAAGCCCAGTGCTGGTGCCCACTATGCCACATCCTCCAAGAGCTCTATTAGTAATAAAGCTGACACTTTGTTCCCCGTATGTTTGATTCCTTTGTCTCCTTCAACTGCTTTAAAACTCTGGTGGTGATGAGAGGGTTATATTATAATTTATTAGCCTTCTCGAACTCCAAAAGGAAGTTATCTTGGTTTTTTTTTTTTTTTAACAAGAGATACAGTGATCTAATTTATGTTTTAAAAAGACCACTCTAGCTTCCATTTGGGGACTGAATTATAGAAGGGGAAGAATAAAAAGCAAAGACACCACTGAGGGATGATAGGGTTCAGGAGATGCTATCCTAAAATATGGCACCTTGGCATTTGAGAAAACTGCAGTAGGAAGGTCTCTCTGACTTCCCCCTCCCTCCTCCCTGGAAGTAGTCATAAACCTAGCAATGGGCGAGGAAAAGATAAACCTTCTTCCCCCGCGCAGGAGTCTACAGTAGTTATTCAGGGTAGAGACGGTGTGGCTTGGACTAGGATTGGTGTCGATGGACAGAGAGAGAAGTGTAAGGAATTGGAATATATATTCAAGTTGGAACCAAAGAGATTTGATGAATTTGATTTTGGGATCATAAAAAGCCAACATTAAAATATGACTTCTAGGTTTCTGACTTGAATAGCTGTGAACAAGGAATAACGATAGATATCCATGTGTGTTTCTCACATAAGGAATTGTGTAGACAATTCTGGAGCCTCGTTGAGGAAAAGAGTTTAAGTTTGTGAGTTTTTAGATGGTGTGTAAATCCACTAGGCTCTACGAGATTACCTAGAAAGAGAATGTAGATAGAAAAGGGAGGAGGGCTGAGCGAGAGCTCCAGGAAGTGCTCTTAACGTTAACTTAATGCTATGTTTCTAGAGAGGGTGAAATTGGATATGTGTGCTTGGAAATTTCAGGAAATTTAAAATAGGAAATTTTAAAACAGGACTTAATTTATTTTATTCACATAGGGTTACATAAGAAAAAGGGCAAGAGTGAGGTGAAGAAAAGAGAGGGTCCCGAAAAGACTTACAAAGCAAAGACAGGTGACTAGGATGTCAGAGCAAACGGAGATGGGAAAAAGGCGGATTAAGAAGTGGACCTCATGAAAGCGAAAGTGAAGAATTTCATCTTAAATGAAGTTATGCAAATGAAATGTTTTTCACACACCCACAAAAAGATGATAAACAAAGATAAATGAAGTCAGTTTGGATTTATTGGTAAGAAAAGCAAAGTCTATAATCTAGTGTTATGAATACAGTGCCGTATAGTCAAAGGGATTTATTGCATGGAAGGAAAAGGAAAGGGACGCAGAATACTGATGGGATGGAAAAAGAATCGACAAAAGTTGTGTTTATAACTATCTGTTATTTTTGAGAAGAGTCAAATGATGAGACAAATATAAACCTAAGCTTTAGCTACAGCTACATCCTTTGTAGGGGAAATCAACAGAAATTATAGTTTTTCTTTCTAGATTTTGGAAGAAATAATCAGAAAAGGGTTTCTGGGGAGTGACTAAGAAATCAACATTTTAATAATGATGTTTCTATGAATCAACATATTTTATTGATGGTATATTCAAAAGGGACCAAAATATTAAATTATTTTTTCCAAATTAAAACTAATTGTATAGAAAATAATAATTAATTTTCAAGGTACCCTGACCAGCTAAACTATACAAAAAGAAAAAAAAGCTGTAGGATTCACACTTCCTGATTTCAAAACTTACTACAAAGGTACAGTAATCAAAACAGTGTGGTGCTGGCATAAAGACAGAATGTAGACCAAGTGAACAGAATAGAGAGCTCAGAAATAAGCCTTTACATTTATGGACAAATGATTTTTGACAAAGATGACAAGACCACTCAATGGAAAAAGGATAGTCTTTTCAACAAATAGTGCAGGGAAAAATGGATATTCACATACAAAAAAGATGCAGTTGGACCTTTACCTAATGCCTTATACAAAAATTAATTCAAAATAAATCAAAGACCTAAAACTATAAAATCCTTAAAGACAGGACAAAGGCTTCACAAAATCAGATTTGGCAATGATTTCTTTCATATAACACAAAAGGCAGAGGCAACAAAAGAAAAAATGGATCAATTGAACTTCATGAATATTAAAAAATTTGTGCATCAAAAGATACTATTGACAGAATGAGAGAAAATATTTGAACATCACATCTGATAAGGCAGCAGTCCCCATCTTTTTTGGTACCAGGGACCGGTCTCATGGAAGACAATTTTTCCATGGATGGGGTTGGGGGAGGAGCTCTGGCAATGATGCGAGCTATGGGCAGGGAGGTGGCTGCAAATACAGATGAAGCTTTGCTTCTTGCCACTCCTCACCTCCTGCTGTGCACGGCACCCCCCCACCCCAAGTTTCATAGAAGACAACGTTTCCCCCAAAGGGGGAGAGGGGTTGCAGACCTCTGAGGCCCAGTCCCTAACAGGCCGCAGACCGGTACTGGTCCATGGCCTGGGGGTTGGGGACCACAGTGATAAGGGATTAATATCCAGAATATATAGAGAACTTCTAAAACTCAACAACAAAAAGATAAAAGACCCAATTTTAAAATAGGTAAAGGACTTGAATAGACATTTCTCCAAGGAAGATATACAAATGGCCAATAAGCACAGGAGAAGATGCTTAACATCACTAATCATTAGGGAAATGCAAATTAAAACTACAGTGAGTACCACCTCACACCTATTAGGATGGCTGTTATAAAATAAAATTTTTAAAAAAACAGAAAATAACAAGTGTTGGGGAAGATGTGAAGAAATTGAAACCCTTGTGTACTCTTGGTGGCAATGTAAAATGGTACAGCTATTATGGAAAACAGTATGATGACTCTTCAAAATAGTAAAAATTACCTTATGATCTAGTAATTCCACCTCTGGGCATATACTCAAAAGAACTGAAAGCTGGGTCTTGAAGTGACAACACTTGTATACCACTGTTCATAGCAGCATTAGTCACAATAGCTAAAACATGGAAGCAAACCCAAGTATCCATCAGTGGATGAATGCTTAAACAAAATGTGGTCTATACATATAATGGAATAATACTCAGCCTTAAAAAGGAGGGAAATTCTGATACTTGCTACAACGTGAATGGAACTTGAGGATAATTTGCTAAGTAAATAAGCCAGTCACAGAAAGACAAATACTCTATGATTCCGTTCATATGAGGTACTTAGAGTATTCAAAATCATAGAGACAGAAAGTAGAAAAGTGAATGTTAAGGGCTGGGGAGAGGGGTGAATACAGAGTTATTGTTTAATGGATACAGAGTTTCACAGTTTTACAAGATAAAGAGTTTTGGAGATGGATGGTGGTGATAGTTGTATGAAAATATGAGTGCACTTAATGTCACTGAACTGTTCATTTAAAAATGGTTAAGATAATAAATGTTGTGTTATGTGTGTTTTACCATAATACAGAGAACTGAGAAAAAAACTGGATGAAAGTGTCAAAAATAACCATTTCAGGACTCTGGAAATCAAACAAAGACATACAAGTACTTCAAAGGCATTTAATCAAGAAAAAAAGTGTGAACTTTGGCTAAGAACAGCAAGAGTCTCTGCCAAGCCATGAAAATAGCAGCTTCCCTGCTGGAGGGGCTACCTTGACTTGGAGAAGAGCAAGGAATAACCCCAATCCCCTTGACGTTACTGGAAGCAATTTCTGTGGCAAGCAAACTAGAAAGTCCACCATCACAGCTAGCCTGAGTTTGCCATCCTGGTTGGAGCAAACTAGCCAGAAATCTCTAGGGAGATCCAGGAAATGAGACAGTAACAGTGGCCTGGACAAGCCCCCACATATCCCTGGTGGTCTGCAAGTAGGCATGCATGGACAAGGTAGTATGCACATTCAGGTGAGACCAGAGAGGGTCCTGGCTGTCCACATACCCATCACGGCACGTCCGTGAGGTCTTGCACACATGCAAAGGAGAAACAAACAAAAATCTGGGTGGAATGTCATTAAACTTTGTGTTACCCAACCTGCGCATGGACCCATCAGAAAAGGTGGAAGTCTCACAGGCTCAAGGTGTTTGAATATACACTGATAATTCACGGGATGACAGCTAAGCTATCCTGACATAGTGTCAAACTCTAGGAAATTGGACTTGAAATTCAAGAAGAATTTTTGAAAATGCATTGAGTCATCAGTATCTATCTACTTCAGAGGATACAGACTCCACATTAGTAGTTCAGGCAAGAAATAAACAAACAGTAATGGCAATGAAACGTGGTTGGGCCCATAATACAGAGTTACTACAACATATTATCTAAAATGTGTCATTTAAAAAAAATTATGAGATATGCAAAGAAACAGGAAATTGTGACCCATACTCAGGAAAAAAGCAGAAAATACTAACTGTCATAAATTATCAGACTAAGTAGAGTTTAAGACAATTTTTTTTACTAGAGGCATTTTATAATGATGAAAGAATCAATATATAACAATTATAAATGTATACACTCCTAATATCAGAGATTCAAAATCCATGTACAAAAAACTGATGGAGTCAAAATGAGTAACAGACAATTCAACAATAATAGTTGGAAATCTCAATAGCCTACTCTGAACAATTAACAGAACAACCAGACAGAAAATCAAGCTTGTAGGAGACTTGAACACTATGAACTAACTTTAAGTAACTGGAATTTATAGAATACTCTACTCAACAACAGCAAAACACACATTCTCATCAAGTACACATGGAATATATTCCAAAACAGATCACACTCTAGACCATAAAATAATCTTTATAAATTTAGAAGTATTATAATTATACAGTGCTTTCTAAGACCATAATGGGAAAAAAAAATTAGAAATAGGCAACAGAAAGAAATTTGAGAAATCCACAAATATTTGGAAATTAATTTAAACATTTCTAAATAAGACATGAGTCAAAGAAGAAATTGCAAGGAATACTGGACTATATTTCAAACTGAATGGAAATGAATGTACAATGTATCAAAGTTTATGGACACAGCTAAAGCAATGCTAAGAAGGAAATCTGTAGTTTCACACATCAATATCAGAATAGAAGAATCTGAAAGCATTACCTTAAGCTTTCATCTTAAAAAAACAGAAACAGAAGAGCAAACTAAACCCAAAGCCAGCAAATTCCATTATTGTGATAAGTGTCAGAAAACACAAATCTATAGACAGAAAGCAAATTAGTGGTTGCCTGGGGCTTGGGGTGGGAAGGAAAATTGACTATAAATAGTTTGAAGAGGTCCTTTTGAAGTTATGAAAAATGTTCTAAAGCTGGATTGGAATGATAATTGTATAACTCTATAAATGTACTTAAAATCATTGAATTATACAACTAAAATGAATCATATGTAATCATATGTAATTTATACCTCAATAAGGCTATTAAAATATAATGACCCCATTGGCAGTGGAAAACATGCATATGTATATGTGTATGTACCACAAATAAAAGAAATTCAATATTACTAAATTGAGCTATTCAGTGCTAAGCACTGGCATAGATTTGAAAATAAAAAAGAAATGTATTAAATCCTGCTCCTTAAAATTTTATACCCAATAAAATATCCTCTTCTAATTTTACCCATTGAAAGTGAAACATTTAAGTAAAATGTTTGGCTAATGCCTTAATTTTTGAAATTAAAAATTTTACTAAATAACTGAATGTTATTTGCCTAAAATGTTAAGTAAAAAACTGGATCTATATTTCCACAATGATGTAAATAGCTTGGCAACTACTCAAAGATTCTAAAAATTATATCAGTGTAAATATGTCCCATCTTATCTCTTTAGCAAGATACTCTTATTTTCAAGTGGAATTAAATTAAGACTGAAACAAATCACAATAATTTTTGCAAAAGATTTATAGACATACTGTATCTATATTGTTAAAACAAGTCAGATATATGTTCATCTGAGGGGGTCACATTCTGTAATAAAACTGTGCTAAATAAATCTGTATTCTATTGGCCTAAGTTCCAACATAAAATAGATTTATATCATCCTGAAACCCCAAAAACAATCCATCTGGGTCCAAAATACTCAATAATCTCTTAAAATGCTTTTAAGTATAAATAAATCTATGTTAAATCACACTATTGAGAATAAGAAATTTTGAACTATTTTAAATTTTGAATTTTTCTCAGATAATTGGGGTTCTGTGAAAAAATAATCTGAATTCTTTCAATATAAAGTCCATTCATTTCTAAATCTGATGGAAAAGATAAGAACTAAAGAGAAGATTACATGCATTCTCAAGAATTGTTTCTTGTGGGGAATGAAAAATTTTAGCTATTACCATGATTTGTGGCCTTCCTGGGGCCAGAGTACATAAACAGAACACAGAATATATGTGGTATTAAACTGCCATGGGGAGGCAACCAGGAAAAAATGTCTAAAACAAAAAAGAGCCTTGTAGTATAGCTTGAATTCTGGTAAATTGATGCCTCTGAATTTGTTCTTTTTGCTTAAGGTTGCTTTGGCTATACGGGATTTTCTCTGGTTCCATACAAAGCATAGAATTATTTTTTCTAGATCCGTGAAAAATGATGTTGGTATTTTAATGGGGATTGCATTAAATCTGTAGATCACTTTGGGTAGTATAGACATCTTAACAATGTTGATTCTGCCATGGAACAGAACAGAGAACCCAGATATAAAACCATCCTTATATAGCCATCTGATCTTTGACAAAGTACACAAAAACATACACTGGGGAAAAGAATCCCTATTCAATAAATGGTGCTGAGAAAATTGGATAGCCACATGTAGAAGACTGAAACAGGATCTGGACCTTTCACCTCTCACAAAAATCAACTCATGATGGATAACAGACTTAAACCTAAGATGTGAAGCCATAAGAATTCTAGAAGAAAATATTGGAAAAATTCTAAAAGACTTCGGCCTAGGCAAAGAATTTATGAAGAAGACCCCAAAAGCAATCACAGCAATAACAAAAATAAATAAATGGAACCTGACCAAATTAAAAAGCTTCTACACAGCCCAGGAAACAATCATTAGAGTGAATAGACAACCTACAGAATGGGAGAAAATATTTGCATGCTATACATCTGATAAAGGGCTAAGAACTAGAATCTATAAAGAACTCAGGCAAATCGGCAAGAAAAAAATCAAACCCCATTAACAAGTGGGCAAAAGACATGAACAAAAACTTTTCAAAAGAAGACAGACTAATGGCCAACAAACATATGAAAAAATGTTCAACATCTCTAATCATCAGGGAAATGCAAATCAAAACCACAATTAACTCCAGTGAGAATGGCTTTTATCAAAAAGTCCCAAAACAACAAATGTTGGCATGGATGCAGAGAGATAGGAACACTCATACACTGCTGGTGGGACTGCAAACTAGTGCAACCTCTATGGAAAGTAGTATGGAGATACCTCAAAGAACTAAAGTAGAACTATCATTTGATCCAGCAATCCCACTACTGGGTATCTACCCAAAGGAAAAAAAGTCGTTCTATAAAAAAAGACACCTATACTTGAATGGTTATAGCAGCACAATTCACAAATGCAAAGATGTGGAAACAACCTAAGTGCCCATCAATACATGAGTGGATTAATAAAATATGGTGTATGTATACCACAGAGTACTACTCAGCCATAAAAAAAGATGGTAATCTGATACCTCTTGTATTAACCTGGGTGGAAGTGGAGACCATTCTTCTAAGTGAAGTATCACAAGAATGGAAAAATAAATACCACACATACTCACCATTAAATTGGAACTAATCAATCAACACTTTGTGCACGTAGGGAAGCAACATTCATCGTGGATCGGTCAGGCGGGAGGGGGTGGAGGGGATGGGTAAATTCACACCTAAGGGGTGTGGTGCACACTGTCTAGGGCATGGGCATGCTTGTAGCTTTGACTTGGGTGGTGCAAAGGTAATTTATGTGACCAAAGCATTTGTACCCTCGTAATATTCTGAAATAAAAAAGAAAAAAGAAACTTAAAAAAAAAGAATTCTTAGTGGGGAGATAATAATAATTTTTAAAAAGCTGAGAAAAACTGGTATAGAGATACTTCTATAGATAATTTCAAACTAATTTATTTAGTTCTGCCCCCCCCCATTTTTTAAAAATTCTCACTATAGGTAAGAACCTGACATTTACTCTTACAAAATTGAACTCTTTCTACCTGATAATGTGAGATAGTATTAAGAATACATTTAACACTTTCCAAGCATATTTCTAGAGGCTATATCCAAAAAGTCAATAGTGTTTCCCAACTTTCATGCCATAAATCAAATACACACAATAATTACATAGAGACAAATTGTAAGGTAATCTCATGGAAAAACTTATCTTTTGATCTTTACTTTCATAATATGTAAATTCCACATAATAATTTAGTATACTTCTCTGTCAGTGGTGAAAAAAAATCTTATACTGACTTTTCTTATCCTGCAGCTGCTGAACAAAAACAGTACAAACTGTGCTAATCTAGTACACTGGCATTTTCTTTTTTGACCTAAATTATAAAGGACTGGTTTCAAGACCATCAAGCAAACTAATTTTAAACAGCAATTACATCTAACACATAATATAGTTAGCTATTCAGAAGTAGCAATGCAGAGCATTAAAGCAACTGGTAAGATATAATTTCAGAAGAATTAGTGGGCATATTATTTTCAGAATTATTTGAAAAATAAATTGGTCAATGTCAAACCTTAGTTTGATCTGATTCACTATTTTAGAGTCCAAATATATATCCATTATGATCACTTTCCTAATTTTATCCTAAGTTGTTTTCACTCCCTCTTACTAAGTAAGCTTTTTTTTATAAGAAAAAATTGCAAATCTTGCTAATCAAATTCAATGTACATACTCCTTTCATAAGTACTAATAAATCAAGTTATTCCTCAAAAAATGTAGCAGTTCTATCAAACATTACTCCCCCATAAAATATATATATATATGTGTGTGTGTCTATATATGGATAGGGGCATACTCTGAAATAATAAACTAGCTTCTTCAGGAAGCTTAAGTGATTTTAAAAAAGGTATTACATCTTTAGTATGTAGTTGGTCACATATGTTACTCAAAATTTTTCAAAAACAGAATTTAATGATTCTTGCTTTATCAACCTCTATTTGTATAAATAAGCATAAACATACACATAAGCAATATACACATTTTAATGACCTTTAAAGCAAAAAGCAACACACATACAGTATAATTACATTAGAGTACATTCATAATTCCGAGGAGAATAAACTATTTAAATACCACACCCAAGACAAAATTTTAATGATGGTAAATCAGAGACAGCATCTTGGCTAAATTTTGTTCTGAAAATTTAAGAATTTTCTGACAAATCTTTCCTGTCTATCTGCCACAATTTTCTCTCCCAATTTAGCCAATGGTATTTACCTTTTATGGTTTAGATATTGTGATGGTTAATTTTATGCATCAACTTGGCTAGGTCACTGTACCACGATATTTGGTTAAATATGTCTGGATGTTTCTGTGAAGGTATTTTTTTTTTTAGATCAGGTTAACATTTAAATCAGTAGACTTTAAGTAAAGGAGGTTATGTACTGCAATGTGGGCAGGCCTAACCCAATCAGTTGAAGGCCTTTAGAAAAAGAATGACCCATCCCAAGAAGGAAGGAATTCTAGCAGTAGACAACTTTCAGACTCCACATGCAAGATCAACTCTTTCTGGGTCTCCAGTCTGTGGCCTACCTTGCAGATTTTAGGTTTGTCAGCACCCTACATTTATGTGAACCAATTCCTTAAAATAAATCACTCTCTTTTTCTCTCTCCACACACACACACACACACACACACAGGTTCTGTTTCCCTGGAGAACCCTGACTACTAAAGACTTACAATGTATTTTTCTTATTTTAAAGGTGACATAATATTACTAAAGGCTTTTAATAAAGTAAATATTAATAACTCCTGATGTAATACAACAATTATTAAAATTCATGGTTCTCTCTCTGTAGATAGAAAGATGATAGATGGATGGATATACAGACAGACAGGGAGGCAGGAGGGTAGAGCAAGCCATATGTCCCCCATTCCCTCTATTTTTCCATGGTGAACAGCAATGAGGGAGTAACTATGGAGCAAAGTGGGTTAAAGACCACAAGCAAGTTTCAACCAATACAGCTGATCAGCATCCTACACTACATCAGGGATATGCAGCTCTCTTTATCAAGGAAGGAAACAGGTTCAGATAGGTGAAGACAGATCTCTAAGGTCACGAAATCATCTGATGGAAGAGCCAGAAATAGAACTGCTGCTCCCTATATCCTAGAGGTACTCTTCCGTTGAAATAACTTTTCCTAACTGTATATTCCTTAATACGTATGTGTGTTTGAATATATACATATATGTGCATATATATTTGTGTATATACACATGTGAGACATGTGAGTGTGCTTGTGAATGTGTGTATGCCTTTCAGTGAGAATGCCTCTACCTGGCAAATAATAACGTCTATTCTCCTATCTTGTCTCTCGCTGACAAGAACTCTCTAATCTTATCTTTGGATTATAATTATAATCAAGAACTAGAATCATTATCCAATTCCTCAGTTACCCACAACTTTTATTTCTTTTTCTCTAATTCAAATAATTTAATACTGTCTATTTGCCTTGGAATTAGGATATCAATCTAAGGACCCTGTCTCATTCTTCCTGTACCTAAATTAATACACCACTAAACAGCCAGGTGCAATGGTAGTGACAGAACCAAATGCCTCACTTCAACGCCACAGTGAGTGTTTGACAGAGAGACGAGCCCAGGCTTTTGGGGAATAAGGAGGACAAAAGTTTTGCCCAGAGTGAAAGGGAATAGGGTTGTGCAGGGGTTGGGGTACTGATGTGGGGTTGGCAAACGTGATTAGGGAGGAATTCCTAGAGCGAATAAGGTGGGAAGGAGAAAGTCTTAGTGAAAAAAAAGAATGCTCGGTGCTCCGGGCATTGGAGCTGAAGCAATTCAGGGCTACAGACACACAAAGGATCAGCTTCGTGTCCAGCTGGAGCAGCCCTGAGGAGGGAGGGGCACGGTTATGCCTGCATTGTTGGAATGATTATCCTTACAGGAGTGGAAGCAGAAGCATGACAGAAGCCAGGATTGAGGCGCTAGAGGTCCAGTCTGGGTGAGAAAGCCACGCTAAAGGCTCAAGTCGTAGGACAAAGGTAGTAAGAACATGGGGGGGGGTGGATTTGAAAACTGTTTAGGAGGCAAAGTCAGCAGGACCTGCTGGATGCTTAGGATTGGGAGGGAGGGAGAAGCAGGAGGGAGAAGCAAGAGCGATGAAGGAGCCAAAGATATTAACTGAGCTAGAGAAGGTAGACAGGAAAACAGGTGGTGGGGAGGGAAAAGTAGGAGGGAGATGATAATATCATGAACAGAAAGTTCCTGTGGAACATTCCCATGGATATGTTCACCAGTCCACCGAATATGGAGGTCTGGAGCTCGTGAAGGAAGTCAAGGTGGAAGGACAGATGTGACGACATGAGTAGTTAAAACTGTCATGATTACTGAGATCACTCAGGCAAAGCACCATTTTTAAAGTGGAATCACTTCTCAATGACTTTTTCTCTTGTCCTCAATGTTTATCAACGTCATCTACCTAATCTTGATTTAGGATTTAATGGTGCCATCAGCTAATTACAGCCTCATCTCCCCAGAGAGAAAAATGAGCGGGCATGGACCCTTATCTCCTCTAGAGGAGCACAGGCGGCAGAGTCGCTAGTGATCCTGAGGAAGAGAGTGGCAGGTGCTTCTAAGTAAAAGCTTTTTATTCCTCATCCCCACTCAGTTTCTCCATTCCCTAATTCTGTTGTATGTGTATGCATGTGTGTATTTTTTGTTTTTCAAAAGAAGAAATGCTTGTGATATCCATGTACAACAAAAAAATAAAGGAAACACTAATCACCTCCTCCTCCACCTGAAGTAACCAACTCATTACATTTTCGGTAACATATCAGTTCACAATAGTCAGCGTAGTGTCCTGCTTTAGTCAAAAATAACCACACAACAACTGCAAGACAGTGGACGCATGCGTGCATGCACACACACACAATCATGCTCAGCAAAAACAAAACAAAAAGATTCGGGAAACGTCCGAGGTGGCATGGCCAGGAGAGAAGAGCAGCTGTGTCATGGCCAGGTACCCGACAAGTAAGCGTACTACTGCCAGGAGCCTCAAGGAGTTTACAGTCTAGCAAAGAACATGGATAAATCAATGTAAAATAAATAAACAGATAATTACAATAGCCTCTGCTAAGATGTCAAATATATCAATATATGGCTCTCAGAGAGAGAGAGGCAATGGAAGAGAAAGAAGTTTGAGAAAACTATTACCTCCACTGTGGTACTGAGAAATCTGCCTTTAGGAATCTTGGTTTTAAAACTTGCATTTTGTTTGCATATCCATAAAATATTTATTAGAGCAGATCTCATCACATGCATCTGTGATTTCAACAGACAACACTCCTAACCTGCAAGGAATCGGATGACTCAAAGCCTATTCCACTTCAAGCGTTATTTGCTGTCCTGCTCTATTCATCACTGCCCTATGCTTTTAGTTACCATTATCACTTCTATTTTTAATTATTGAGTCTTTAACCGTCATCTATTAAACTTGGGCTTTATGCATCTATTTCTGTTAGGAATAAAAATGCAGGAAGATTACAAATGTGTGAAACTTTCACACAGAGAGTAAAAATGTTGTATTTGGTATTAGCATGAGGCAAAATGGTGAAACAGGCAAAGCTGGCTTTCTAAGTACATCATCTCCCTTTTAAGACCTTCCTTCAGCAAGTCCTTTCGCTGAAGGACTTACTACTGCCCCAATGCCTTCATGGTCTAGTTCATATCAAGGAGCTGCCATTCAAATTTCCTATCATGAAGGAGGACACAGTAACGGGTGTTACTTCTTAACCTAAAATAATCCATCTCTCTAAAGATGGAATACTAAGACCAGGTTGCTGTTCTCAGATACAGAAAATAATCTCTTCCTTTAAATCACACTACAGCACATATTTCCACCAGCAGTCAAGCTGTACATCAACAATATACTTGAAAGCCTTGTAACTTTGATATGCCTAATGAATAGAAAATGTTATGATGGGGGGGGCTGGATGTAGTTCCAGAGAAATGTGATATGTGTGTATTTCTTGAGAAGTTTGGGCTTGCTAAGTCACAAGGCATACACAATCCGACATGAACTGGCTAAAAACTAAATATTAATATTACAATTTTACACATATACAAAAAATGCCAATAGCTCTTAATCACTACTTCATACGTTCAGCAAGCACTTACCATGTGTTACCACTTACAGGCACTACGGAAGGTTGTGGCAACACAGCCAGGATAGGACCTTGTAAGGGGTTCAGTTGAGTGATGACATGATACTGAATACTCAATAAATATTTGCTGAATTAATGAGTTCAAAATAGTATATGCTAGAGATACACACAGGGAGTAAAGAGGAATAGAAGAGCTTCATCTGCTCCAGGTTGGATATCCTGATGGTGGAGGGAAGGGTGGATCTATGGCCAACATAAAGGAAGGTCCCAGGGCTGCTGGCTGAGTCTTGAAGAAACAGAAACTGAGGCAAGGGGGAGGGGTCTAGGCTCTGTCATCATTTGAAAAGGTACAGATTGAGACAAAGCAAATAAAATAAGTGCAAATAACCCATAAGACTGTGCACAGCTGGAGCACAGGGAGTGTGCGGGAGGCGGTCAGAAAAGAACACAGAGTCAGGTCATACCTCACGCTAAAGGGATTGGCCTCTATCCTGTCCACTGTAAACAGGAGGGAGCCACTGAGTGGATTTAATCAGGAGAAAGGGGCATTTGAACTTTGGCAAGATCACTCTAGTAATAGTGTTAAAGATGGATTCGAGGGGACGAGGAAGTAAAGTAGCTACCGTAATAACCTAAAGGGAAGTAAAGAAGGCCTGCGTGAGGCAGGAACTGACAACGAGCAATGGTCATGGACGGGAAAGGTCAGATTCAGGAGATATTAAGAAAGCAGAATCCACAGAAAGCGGAGAGAAATAAACATGGGGCAACAGAGGTGAGGAAATTGCAATTAGAAGGTGAGGACAAGAGAAGAATCCAGGGAGACTGCTGGGATTCCCACGTGGGTGAGAAAGGGAACCCAGGGATAAGCGGAAGGCAACTAGGCCATCTCATGCCACCCCCGGTCGCACCCACCACTCACCTCCGAGCTGGCCGTACCCACTGCTGCATCAACACACGCATCTGCACACATGCGTGCACACACACGAACACATGCACACGTGCGCACACACATATGAACACACACATCCGCACACATGGACATGTGCTGCACACATATTAACACATGCACATGCACACGTGTGAACACACATGTGCACACATATGCATGACACACATATGAACACACACGCTCTCTCGCTCCCTTCCTGATCCTCATCTCTTCTTTTTTTTCTTTTTACCTCTCCAACATACACACTCTGGAATTTCCTGTTTGCCCCTTTCTTATGTAGAGTAATTTATTAGCCTTTATTTCTTTTCTTCAATTTGTCTCTCATCACCCCACTCAGCCAAAGAAACGATCATCCCTAGACCTGCATTTCTTAGAAATCTGGAGAGTAGTCAGTGTAAATACTTCACGTAACATATTTATCCTGTCAAATAAATTCAGGTAAAAAGGAGTATGTTTGTGAGGATAGATAAGTGTTTCTATTTCAGATACATTGTTCCAAGTAGGCAATAATTGGAGTCCCTGAAAACAAAAAACAAAAAAAAGAAAGAAAAAAGAATCTGAAAGTATTTAACAATATAATTCAAGGAAAATTTAAAGAAAATAAAAATAACGTTTGAGTGTATAGATTAAAGAGCATGTCATTTACCAAGAGAACTAGTCACAGAAACAATCGACACAGAGACATAATCTTATAAAGTTACTTGTCCGGAAAAATAAAAAAGAAAGTATTTAGGAAGTCAGGCAAAAAGACTTATTGATAAGGGGAAAGCATGGCTAGGCTAGGTACTGAATACAGTTTACTGTCTACAGGATAATGGAACAATGCTTGCAAAATTCATTAAAAACACACATACACACACACACACAAAGAAAGAAAATGTAAGTTAAGAATCTTATACTCTCTGCCAAGATGGTATGGAGGCAAAAAAGCAACATACCAACATTTTTTAATATAAAAAAACATTTAGTATTATTTTTCCATGAATATTAGTTCTTGAAACTACTAGAGCTATCCAAGAGATGAATGGGAAAACTATGGCACAAGACTGGCAGTGGGCACTAAATCTATTCAACAGCAGAACTAAGGGTAAAAGAAATATAGGATTATGGTTATAGAAGTGAATGCAAATACTATCACAAAAGTTGAAGGAGAAAGTAAAAAAATGAGATAGAGTTTAAAGATTCACATTTCCTCTTCTTTAAGTCTTAGGGATACAATATATCATTTAAATCCAATAAATCAAACAATTGTGGCTAAAAAGGTAAATGTTAAGAAATGTAATCATGTGATGGGAAAAATGGATGAGAAGTGAAGAAGAGAAAATACTGATTTCAACATTGATCATATTAGGGAGTTAAAAATACTGTCTAATGAGCGCAGAAGATCTATTCTTTGGATGACACAGTCTGCGTGGCCCTTGCAGGGCTCACCACCAATGTGAGGATAGACATCCACAGGGCCAGGGCAGAGTGCCAGACCCCATGCTGACTGTAGAGGACCCAGTCACGGTGGAGTACATCACTCACTGCATCGCTGGTCTGGAGCAGCATTATACGCAGAGCAATGGGCGCAGAACAATTAATGCATAACTCACATTATCACTTTACCATAATACTTTCTACTGATTGGATAGTTTTCATCCAAGAGTTCCAAAGGTGTTTTTTAATGAAATATTAATAAGTGCATGCTGATGAGGAACCAAATGAAGTTACAGAATGGCATTCTAAAGCCATGGAGCAGTATTTGGATTAGGTGGATTAAATTAATCCAAAAGTTTAAATCTTCTTGATACTTTTCACCCAATTAGAGCTTCAACAGGAATAGAGGTTTCCTTGGTAGTATTCAGTCAGATGTTAAGCAACCAAACATATTATACATCCTTCATTTGCTCAGCACCCTGCCACAACAATATATAGTTCCAAAATATAGTTGTTTTCTTTGCGATAGATTTAGGTTTTTAACACTGAGACCAACCAACCTGACATCAAAGCTGTGTTCTTTTTTCTAAAATAAGTGGTTTTCTAAGCATTTTTTGATCTATAAGAGCCTCCAAGATCAATTTGATGTCAACATTACAATAAAAAAGCAAGGCGTAATGTTATTCTACTCTCTTTAGTATGAGTCTTAAGCATCATGCTAGTCTGTACACACTAAGATGGGGCTCATGACTCCTTAGCACCAAGCACAGCACCTGGCACATAATGAGATCTCAAAATATGTCTGTGCAAAGGCCTAGGCTGAATAAGAAGCATAGAATAAAATCCTTTAGATTAAATTACGATTTGAGAGTTGAATTTATCACACTAAGTGTTTTCTCAGAGCAAATCCCTATTTCTAGCTAATATTTAAGACTACCCATTCATCAAGTTCATTGCTTATAGCTATACAAAAACAACCTTTTTTCTCTTCATCAGTTTAAGCTCACAATTTATAAATGTTGATATATAGACATCTGGCAAACATAGATAGTTTTAATTTATAATACATCTCTATTTTATGTATCAATATAAAAGGTAAATCAGAAGATTCTATTAAATAAAATAAAAACTTCCAGAAGAATATGAAAACAAACTGAAAACATTGAATTATATTTGATCATAGAAAGTATCAAATAGCTACCTAAAGCTATCACAAGCATAAATAATGTTTGGCATACATAATGGCATTATTTCAAGTACTGTATGTGGGCCAAGGCAATAACCAGCTGTTAATGTCATTGGGCTCTCCTACGCAACTTACTAAAATTATTTTTCAGTATATCCAGTAATCACTCTTGGCACATACTCTAGTTCTATAACCTGTTCTCTTCTATCTCAAGAGCTTTCAATCTGATTACATTTTCCATGATGTAAAACCACAACTCCCTCAGTGGAATCCACGTAGAAATAGCTGAATTCTGTTTTCCTCCTCTCTTCGCTTTGTTTCGTATGTCCTTATACTGTTAAAAATGGCTATTGGAATTTCAGCGGAAATCAAACTGATACATCTTTACTGCAATCTCAGGCTACAGGAACTCTATTATTCCTATCTCAGGACCACGATCCTTGTCATTTCTTGTGAAGGAATACCCATTGATTTAGGAAATATTAGTTTTAGCCAAAGTATCAACAGGAAACTTTCTAAGTCAGAAGAATAAATGGCCTTTAGTCTTAAAAAGACAGTCTTATCAGAAAGTCAGGGTGTATTTAAACAAAGATAATGAGCACTCGGTCAGTGATTCTTAATTGGTTGTATTTATCTCCTTTAATTTTTGGTAGAGGTGAAACAAATTTTTACTGAGATTCATTAAGTTCTTAATGTATACAAAGCAGTGTCCTGGGTCTTTAGGTGTTTGAACTTAGCATGCAGCAAGTTCAACACCCCATGCATGGGGCCCTACAAAGATTAACCTACAACCATCCAAAGCACACTTAAAATACAATATCCTTGATGATGATTACTTAGATTACTTATAGATTAGGTCATGTGGAGTGAGTATAACTTTGTCAGTGACTTCTGACTCCATAAATTCTGACTCCACCTAGTGACTGAATGGAAGGAACTGTTCACTTCCCCACATACTGAACCTTCAAAGGCCTGCAACTCTACCATGGAACCCAGGCACTTCCAGGGGCTCAGAAGGCTATTCCGGGTCCCTGTTATGCACTTCCCATTCTCTCTCTCACACATGCATGCACATACAGAGTTCAAGCATAACAACTGCATTTGTGGAGGATGCTCCTTCTAGACCTGGATGCAGACAAGAATAAGGAAAGGCCAATGATGCATTCTGCCATTTGCAAATTGGAGGGAGCATTTACTACCATTCTAATCAGTTCAAGAAGAGTATCAAGTTCCAAAAAGAAAACAACTGGCCTATTCCTCTAAATTCATTATTCCCAAACTCTGAGGTAATTTTCTCATGCAAATGCATTGCTTCAAAATGTCAAGTATTTACAAAAGCTCTAAAACCTTTAGTCATTGGCTATGGATTTTTTTTTGTTTATTTAAGAAAATATGGAGTATATTTTGATCTCAATGAGATAAGTAGTAAACATTTCCTTTTAAAAGATAAGTAAGTTCTATTGAAGAAATTACATTCCTCAGGATTTTTAAATTAACTTCATCTTCAATCACTCATAAAATAATTCTTTTACATCATCCTTATATTGTGACATGTAAATTATTACTTTCTTATAAAATATATAATCCACACCATTGAGGTAATATAAACACTCTCATGATTTACTTTGAAAGAATGCCAAGAAAACATTCTCAATAGAAATGGTGAGGGAGTAGAAAACAGGTAATCTCAGACACTGTTGGTAGAAGTGTAAATCAGTAGAGCCTTTTTGGAAGACAACTTAGCTATATAAACCAAAATTTAAAGAGCACATACCATTTCAAAATTCTACAATTTGGGATATACATCATATATAAGTATAATTACATATCCACAAAATATGTATAAGAATATTTATTATTACATTCTTAATTCTTAATTCTTAAAAATAGCATAATTTCTTAATTTTTATTGAGTATGTACTTTAGAAGATGGCCAAATTAAATCCACATTATGGAATAATATGAATTCTACATACCTACCTTTCTATCTGTGTGTGTGTTTGTGTGTGTTAGAAAAAAGTCTGTAAGGATACTACAAACTACGGTTATCTATAGAGAAGACTAGAATGGGAAGAGCATGGAATGGGGAAGCTAGAGGTAAGAACAGAGACTTTCACATTTTACATTTTATATTTCACATTTAGTTTTCTGTTGTTTGAATGTTTTACAATGAACATGTACTCTATGTCACTTTTTAATTATAAAAGGTAAGTTAAAAGGAACAACTCAATAACTTATAATTTTAATCACAAAATCATGCAATATAATTAAACATCTAAAGTGTGTGCTCAGGAAATGGTATTAAGACCCCAACTGGGGTGGGTTTGATAGTCCTATATTATTGGCAAGTTATTTTAATACCTTAAGACAAAATTAAGAGTTATCTTCTATGAATCTACAAACTGAATTATAATTAAAACAAAACTAAAATCAACAAATAAAAACAGCTCCTGGCATGCTTATGGACTGAGCAGGTGGTGAGGAAGCACTCTACACAATACAGAAGCACCTAAGATGCTTGATACACTATACCCATTCCAGAAGTATAAGTATCCTGTCCTCTTGTCAACTTTAACTCACTACTTAATCTGAACCCATCTTATCCATTTTTATTTCCTACTCTTCCTCAGCACAGATCTTCCCTCCTAACAGCGTGATTGTCTCACAATTCCATAAATACCATTCCATGAACCTCACTCATTCTCACTACTTACCTCTGCATTTAATGTGTCTTTGATTCCTGATAGAGAACTTCTCTTGGACTTTCCCTATATCAAATCTAAATCTACCCATCCTTCAAGGCCCACCCAAATTCTTCTTTTTTCTTAAAGCACACAAAAGAATGAGGACATGATGCCAATTCACATCAATCATCCCTTCTCCTAATACATGGCACAAAGTCTGTGCCTCAAAATTTAAGCTTAGGTGGGAGCAACTTTCATTTGTGAAACAATGACATTCATAGACTGGGATCTTCCTTAAGGCAGCGGCAAAGTGCTCTATTTCTTCAATAGTTTATGTTGAACACTCAGTAGGCATGTTGATTAAGTTGCTAAGCCCATGTTCCAAAAAAATAACTGAATCTCACTCAACTGAAATAAGTAATTAAGGTACGTATTCTAACATAAGGCATTAAGATCTAATAAAAATATTCAAATAAAAGAAGAAACTGAGGAGTGGATAAAGCAAATGTGGTATATGTATTCCATGGAGTACTCCTCAGCTGTAAAAAGGAAAGAAATAATGTCTTTTGCAGCAACTTGGATGGAACTGGAGACCATTATCCTAAGTGAAGTATCTCAGGAATGGAAAAACAGATGCCACATGTTCTCACTTATAAGTGGGAGCTAAACGAAGGATATATATGGTCATGAACAGCAGAAATGGACATTGAAAACTAAGAAGAGGGGAGGAAGGGAGGGAGGTGATGGATAAAAATCTACCTATCTAGTACAATGTACACTATTCTGGTGACAAGTACAACGAAAGCCCTACTTCAGCATGATGCAATTTATCCATGTAACAAAAAACACTCATACCCACTAAATTTTTTGAAATAAAAAATAAAAATAAATAAATAAATAAATGAAAGAAGAGATCCTTAAAAAGATATGCACGAGAAAATTTGAGCCGATTTTGCAAAATATATAAGTAATGTATTTTGGCTTATTCATTTCAAGGTATATGTGGCAGGCATCAATCTCATGTTCCAACCCAGATGCAATTTCATAAGGAAGTAAAAGAACGCAAGTAAAGTATTGTTGTTAATGTTTTGTATCCCTTACACACAAATATTCTTCTAGGAATAGAATAAATGAGATAGATACAAATCTCACATAAAATTTCACTCATGACTTTTAAAAGTAGTCTAAAGATTTTTTAAAATGAGTAATAACATCGCAAACGTACAGTCCTTGATGATTTCCCAAATATTACTTGCTGGAAAATAAAAGGAATATAGTTACATTTTGAAAAGTACCCCTGTTCTAGTATGCACTAAGGCACAATAAAATCACCACCTCTTCAAAACTACAATGACCTTTAAGAAATTGCTGATTCAACAAGCATAAGAGGAGAGTCCTGGACATTAGCCCTTGGTTGGAGAGTATAAGTCTACCCACAGAATAAAAATGTAGGGAAAAGAGTCATGGGAGAAAGGAAGTAAGATATATATTAGCAGATCTTCTTCACTTTTCTCTCTCTCACTTCCTTCTCACAAATCATTCCCTCTTCCAGTTACTAAAGATTATCTATATGCAGGTTGGTCACTTTGTAGACATGCTCCCATCTCAAGAAGCACACCAAGCTGATCATTTCAGGGATAGCATCCAGAGTAGAATTTAATCCAGCAGATATTCTATATGGATAGCTCCACAAGCTATCTCTTAATCTTTACCAACCTCTGACTTCCTGTTTGTTCACCCCATTTAGGCTTTGCCATACCATTAATATGTTCCCCAGGATCTCAACTCTTGGCTTGTATACTAATTAACCAGTCTCATCTCTGGCATTCAGACACAGCACTGACAAAGTATGTCTTTTGTCATTTGATCCACTGTTCTAGCATCAGGACTCAGCCTCTTTCAAGATATATTCCATAAGGCAGCTTAATGATGCAGTTAACCAATTCATTTCTCCTCTGGTACATACATGCAACTGCCCTCCCTACCGCCCTGATTAAAGCAGATGTATTAAAGTGTGAGGCACACCCTATTTTCACATTCAAGGAACTTTAGCCAACAATCAAGAATACTCATTTAATTTACTTCCAACCAATAATCATTCATTTCCAACTAGCTTATACAATATTTACCAGGTGGTTAACACTATTCAAAGGTATATATATATTTGACAGGTACTATTCAAAATGGTTAACATATGGGCTCACTGAAAAGTTTTCCATGTTAAAATTATTGTGATTTTGCTCTCTAAGGCCTAGAAGTTTGAAACTTTGTATGGCTATTCTTCTATCTATTGGAGTGGGCCTACAATTGTTTTCAGAGATGACTAGAATGATAGATAGATAATAGATGACAGATACATATAAAAATTAAAAATTTTTAAATAAAAGGAACAATCTTATAAATATTCAACAGTGCATTTATGCTGTAAAGTATGATCACAATAATGTACAATTGATAGAAGCTATATGGAGCATATTTTGAAAGAGTCAGTCCATAGGTAACATTTGATGAATCTGACACTTCTCCCAAACCCTCAAAAATAATCTTCCACGGAATAAGGTAAAAGTATCTGGATTGGTGGCACTAATTATGCCTTTCTATTATTTCATGCTTAAGATCCTCCACAATGTGTTTCTCACCTCCTTTCTACCACTCTGTCTCGCTTTTCACTCCATTCATTGCACGTGCCATCAGGCAGGAACCAAGCCGGCAGGGGCCCCACTTCCCACGCCCTTGGCACTTAACCCTCTTCATTCATTAACATATGTGTGTTCAAATCCTGTTCTTCCTTCAAAGTCTACTTAAGACATCCCATTTTTATCAAACATTTCTTGATTTCCTCCTACTCAGGGGGTGTCTTCCTACTCTAAGCTCCCAGGCATGTGTTTACATCTTTCTAATTCCTCTTATCTCACTCAGCGGAGTGAATGACCAGGAGCCGGGCTCTGCGGTCAGATTCACCTGGCTCCCGTTCCCCAGCACCTCCCACTAAACTTCAATGTCTTCACATCTATAATGAGGATAATTATAGGAACTACAACTTAGGCTTGCAGCACTTGCAAAATATGAAGCACCCAATAAAGCTTAGCCATTATTAAATATTATTTTTATTTCGCATTATAGTTAACATTTATTTCTACGTTTTGAAATTTTTCCCTTAAGGAAAATCTATTAATTGACCATTAGGAAAATAATATTAATAACTCTGAGACCAATAAAACATAACATTGTACTTTTTTTTAAAAAGAGTTATTTCTTGGTATGAAACTGTTTTGAAAAGTTCCTTAATACATGACTAACAAAACAACAGGAAATTTGGAGGAGAACCAATTACTTTACAATTAAAAAATAATCCTCTCTTTTGTACATTTCTGGTCTTTAGCTCCTGGGTTTAAATAAAATATTTATTTGCAAATCCTCAAGGATAGCAATGTTAATCCATTTTTTGGGAAAAGTTATATGAAAAATGAAATCTTTTCTATATTATTTATTTAATATTTTAGGCTATCTCACATGTATACAATTCTCACTTCAGTATAGCACCTTGGACATAATAAGGATTTAATAAAGATTTATTGAATGGGTCCCCTGATCAAACATGAATTTGGCACTATACTTCAGCAATGTAGGTTAAACAGCAACATGCTGGATTACTTTAAAGCCAAGGCAGCTAAGAATCTTGGAAACCAAATAGTGTGTATAGGTCCAGCCAGTATTTCAGTCACTGTATTTAGAATTCATAGAGGATTATCAGCCATGTCTTTCCACCACATTATCTTGCCTAATAGATGTCAAATGACTGATCTGCCTAACAGAGTTTAGCAAAGAAATCAGAGGTTAATTAGCTTCACTCCTTTTTACAAAGGCTAAATGTCCTAAGAATTACTGCATCATCATCCAGATAGAACAAAAGCACAAACAAAACATTAAAATATTACCTGGGGAATAATGTTCTAATATTCATCTAGCTGAAAGGTCATTATCTCTAGAGTTTTAACTTTTAAAATTCAACTACTGTGCAAGCATATTTATTAACGAGTAAAATATTATGTACTTAATCTCGAAATATTCAGTATATTAATAGAATTTTCATGGTTTTCATTAGCATTCATTTTCCTTTTCCTTACATAATTAAATTTAGAAAATATAATACTAATAAAGTTGGTATGTAAGATATCTCTCTTCAGTTAAACAGCAGGAGCTTGTACTAGAAATAGCACTAGATTGAGAGTTAAGAGACCTGGGTTCTAAACTGATAAGTCATTGAAAAAGCTTTGTATGTATTTGTACAAAACTCAGCATCCCCACTCATAAAACAAAGAATTTATATACTGTAAAGGATTGTTTATTTATGTGAATCAAGTGGAATTGTTTTCTGACTATGCTATGTAGAATACAAAATGCTCAAATATCACAGATTATTATACTTCCTTTTTGTACCCATGCAATGTGACCATATGACCTTCTTAAGTAACCAAATGGAGAAAACCCATATATTATGATATTGAAAATAAGAAGCTAAATTATTTCATCTCCATTTGAACCTACACTACCTGCACATCCAATCCCAAATCTGAGAATAAGATTAAGTACAATCATTTCAATGCTCCTACCTAATAAATAAAATATCTCTGGATCAGTTCTTCAGAACTCAGTGAAAAGGAAAAGATTAGTACAAAATATCATTTCACTCTGCTAATCAGATGTGCAAAAGTCAAAACAGCTTCCAAACACTATGGTAATGGCATAGAATGGTAAATTATTCCTTGCAACAACAAGCAATTTTCATCCTCCCAAACAGCTTTGGTCAACAACAATGTGGTTGACCAAAGTTAAGTTAAGTGCTAATGACAGAATTAGATATATGATTCAATATTATATCTGATGAATATTTGAAAGTACATGTCTAACCTACCTAATATCAGCATTATCCAAGTTACTTGGGACCCAGAAATTTTAAGAGCTAAATTTGCATTATGAGTGTAATTGCACATACTAAGTATGATTTCAAAAGATTGCCCTCTTATCAAAGAAGTTACTAAGTTAATATATCGAAATTGACTAGACCAGCACCTGGATCTTAGTGCTCAGGAAGGTGAAATCCTTTATTATTTTTATTATTATTATTATCTGTTAACTATCTTAGTGTTCATGTGGAACCATTGCAGTCCGCTTTGATGACAGAATGTAGTAGCAAGGACAAATCAATTTTCATACACCCTACCTTGTTCATCAAAGGAATTTTATTCTTTCATCTCCAGAAAACAGATTGAGCCTTAAGAGGAATAATGCGACTTTTATTTTGTTATTTTTTAACATCGGCGCTGCCTCCAGATCAAGTACTGTCTCTATACTTCCTCATACTAACATAGCTGATTTTATACTATCTCCATCGATCATTTGGATAATCAAAAAAATAAGAATAGTGGCCAGCTCAGGAAAGACTAGACCCGGTGTTTTCACCAGCAGAGAATCAGGATAGCATTCTATTGTGTTTTACTGTTAGAAAATAAACAAACAAACAAAAATCCAGCTAGCTTATTCGCTGACCTAGTAAACACGAACAAACCGAAATTTTCCACTAACTGACATTAGAAATTTGAATAACTTTGCTGGGATCTTCCCACGTCTTGGCTTTCAAAGTTCTTCCTACCCCCACTCGTTTTCTCTCACTCCTTTTATCTTCTTTGCAGATTCCCAACTCCAGTGTGGCTGTCATGCCTCCCTAATGCCTGGAACAGTGCCTCGTTGCCATGGAAATAATCACTTTAAAAAACAATACAATACAATAAAATAAGTAATAATGAAAGCTTAGGCAGCCTGCACTGTAGCCGGAAGGGCAGGGTAGAATCAGAAACAGAACCCAGACTTACCGACACCAACGACTACTCCCTTGATCTAGCCACTGGATCACTAGATTCCCCTTTCTACCACTCTCACTTTCATACACCTGCTGTCAGATGCCATCAGGAGGCATGCTGATTTTGCCTAAAGAAAATGCCAAGGTAATGGTGAGAATATGAAACTTCTATGATTATTTGAGATCATATCTAGTATACAACCGCCATATAAGTTAGATCTTACAATGCCCTCCTCAGACTCCCCAAAATCTGGGTCTAACTGGTATTAGATTGGATATTTATTTTTCATTCTTTTTCAGTTACATTACTGAAATACATTCCTTTTGCCCATACCTGAGCAGAAAACCCCTCTGTTTTGATCACATCTGATCTAACAAATGCAGAAGATCACTAGTTGCTACTGGGAATAATTTACCTCATTATATAAATAAACAAAATAAGAGCCATGGGAATGAGCAATGTAGACTTTACTAAAAAACACAGGGTCTCACAGAATTGACAAGCTTTTCCAGCAAAAGAAATCTACATATTCAGGGTTCTCGCCACCCAGAGACTTCTAAAACAAGGTCAATAATAAAAACATACATATATAACAACATGGCAAGTAAATTTATTTGTCACATTTTACTTTCATACTTTAGTTATGAATAATCACATACTAACTGTAGCAATGTGGAATAGAGTTAGGGTAAATATGCCTCTAAATTGACAATAATGTTGTACTGTTTTTCAAATCATTTTTGTAGAGAATATATACTTTTTGGGGGTCTTCAAAGGAATTATTATGGAAGCTTTCTAAGCCAGAGAAGCACAAAGAAATAGAAATTATCAAATATATAACTGCAGTTCATCATGATTAATGTCACATTAGCAGTATGTAGAAGCAAGAGTTACAGTGAAGGAACATTTTTAAGTTAGCAATACGAAGATAGGCCAATAGACCTATCCAAGGTCAAAGAGCTGGTTAAGAGTTAATACAGGTGATAATGGGAAAATATGGGCAGGAGTATTCTCAGGTTCTTAAAGTAATGAGAAAGATCACCTAGGCCAAGCATTTGTGAGGAAATGGAGTAAAGAACATTAACTATTTTAGTGGCATTAGAAAATGACTACCTGGGAGAACACTCTAAGACACAGAAATGTGAGAATGAAAATAAACATACAGAAAGTAATGCTATGTGTGGAATAGAGGAGACACCAGTTAAAACAAAGGAAATGAGGCAAAGAAAGAAAAATAGCAAAGCATCAAAGTTGCATAATAGGGATATTAAGGGTCTAAAATCTATGGAGCAAGAGTGTTTGGAGTGAAAGAGAAATGTTGCCTCCATAATACTCAGAGATAAATAAGAGTAAACAAACTACCTTTCTAAAATCTATTGCAAATGAAACAAGATTTAAGTTAAAATGGGGAGTATGCTGTTCTTCTTTAACATTGAACACCCACTGTGTTCTAACTACCTAAACCCTTTTGGAATGGTAATAAAAACCATAAGAATGGGGAAAAAAAAGGTAGAATGAAGAAAGATGGGGCAAGGTTGAGGGCAAAGGTAGGTGATATCAATCCATCAAAAGACATTTGTCGCACCTCTATTACAAACACGCCTGCAAGGCATTTTGTTAGACACCTCAGAGAGTGCAAAAGAGTTTAAGGATATAGGGAAATAAGAGTGAAAATAAACTACACAAGGCCATGTGTAAATAATTTATGTAATAAAGATTAAAGCAAGGCCATATCATTGACCAGATGATGATTTTAAAATGTTATTAAAAATAATTGTGATAGAAATTTATTTCATAAATGGAAATAAATGTACTTTAAATTAATTTCATGAATATTATGCTATTTATTCTAGGGCAGAATTCTAATTGTGATGACTCCTGCTTATAAGAATGAATTGTTTTTTGGGCTGTCTCCAAGTCCAGTGCATCCTCTCATGATGTTTTGGGGGACCACTAAGCTGTCCAGAATGTGTGAGCATCGAGTGGGATGGGACAGTGAATGAGAGATGACGCTGGGGAGGTTAAGTAAGGAAAGGACCAGGTAATGAAGTGTCTCTCATGCCAATCTCAGGAGATTAGACTATTTTCTGTAGGGATTGAGTGCCTAAGGGGTAAGAATCGGGGTCAGCAGTGTGGAGGATGGATTGGAAACTAGGTATAAACATCAAGATAAGTTCAGAGAATTTTGCAGCATTCCAAGAGAGAAATGGGGTTCTGAATTAGGGTAATAGCAATGCTAAAGAGCCATTAAGCAATGAAATAGACAGGACAAGGTAAAGTAAAACATGGAGAAGGAGAATTCTAGAATGACTTTCAAGTTTCTGATCAAGGGATGGTGAAGCTAATGACTGAAAATAAGGAGAAGGTTTTGAGGGAAAAAACTTTTTCAGTTTTGGACACGCGTCCATGGAACATCCATTTGGAGATATACAGGAGGCAGATGGATATGCAGTTTGGAACACAGAAGAGAGTCCTTAACCTGGAGATACAGAGCTAGGAGTTACTAGTGAAGAGACGGTAATTGGAGCCATGGGAAAGGATGAGCTTGCTCAGTGAGAACAGAACTGTGGGGGCAACAACATTTAGGGAGTGGGCAAAGGCAGAGAAATTGGTGAAGAAAAATAAGGAGTAATGCAGTACTGAACTATTGCAGATAAGATGCCTGAATTTTTCTTAATCCAGATCTTTATTATCTTCAGACATCATATTAGCAAGAAAAATGTTACTCCTTCCCTGGGCTATTACTGACAGCCAAAGACATCTTAACCAATAAAGTATTTAACATAATTTTTAAATGATCTCATATACATGTATTGAAAAAGCAACTGAACCACAATATCACCTCACATCCATCAGGTTGGCCACTACCAAAACAAAAACAAAAACAGAAGATAACAAGTATTGGTGAGAATGTGGAGAAACTGGAACCCTCAGGTACTGTTTATGGGAATAGAAAATGGTGCAGCCACTGTGGAAAATAGTATGGCAGTTCCTCAGAATATTAAAAATAGAATTACCATAAGATCCAGCAACTCCACTTCTGGGTATATATCCAAAAGTATTAAAAGCACCATCTTGAAGTGATACTTGTACACCTGTACTCATAGCAGCATTATTCACAATAGCCGAAAGGTGGAAGCAAAGCTAACTGTCCATCAATGGATGAATGCCTAAACAAAGCGTGGTGTATACACACAACAGACTATTGTTCAACTTTAAAAAGGAAGGACATTCTGGCACATGCCACAACATGGATGAACCTTGAAGACATTATACTAAGGAAAATAAACCAGTTACAAATAGATGAATACTTTTTTCTACTTATGTGAGATATCTAGAGTAGTCAAATTTACAGCAACAAAAAGAAAGTAGAACAATGAGTGACAGGGACTGGCAAAGGGGAGGGGATGGGGAGTTGCTGTTTAATGGAGACAGAGTTTCAGTTTTGCAAGATGAAAAATTTCCGGAGATTTATTGCACAACCATGTGAACGTAATTAACACTATTGAACCATACACTTAAAAATGGCTAAGATGGTAAATTTAATGTTCTATGTATTTTATCACAATTAAAACTTTTAAAAAGCAACTGAATGGTGAGCCAAAACAGATTTACCATACAATGGTTTTCTATGATTGGTTGAATTAAATGATGATTATATTATATATAATATGTTCATGTATTATCCAAAATTACTACAATGGATGTTTACCTTTTATAGTCAAATAAGTAAACTAGTTCATAACATCTAATATATGCAACTGGATTGTATATCTCCAACATGGTTTCAGAGCAACTACATTACTGAGCTATATTCTATATGTCGTGAGTTTGCTGTTGGCACAGTGAATACCTGCTAAAATGCACATCAATTATTACAACCTGTGATTAATTATGTATAATTTAAATATTGCCAGTGAATAATCTTCATTATTAAATCTAGAAGTCTATTTCCTTCATGTTTGTAAGATACTTCTACTTCAAGATTAATTAATTTAATTTAACTGAATACCAACTATATGTAAGGCACTGTGTTAATCACTGTAGTGGTTACAGGGATAAATCAGGTATAATTTTTGATTTTAAGAAGTGTGTTGTTATGGTATACTGCATTAGTCTTCAAAATATTCTCTTCCCCTTTCTTACGGAAAGAACATACTCCCCCGTACCATGTTGGCCAATGAATTGTGAGAACAAATGATGTATTCCTTCCCCCTTTTCCTTAATTAATAAACTTTATTTTTTAGAGTAATTTTAGGTTCACAGCAAAATTGAGGGGAAAGTACAGAGTTCCCATATATCCCCTTTCCCTGCATATGTACAACCTTCCCCACTACAAACATCCCATATCACAGTGGTACATTTGTCACAATTTATAACCCTACATTGACACATAATTATCATTCAAAGTCTGTAGTTTCTACATTAGGGTTCACTCTTGGTGTTCTACATTCTATGGACCCTGACAAATGTATAGTAACATGTATCCACTGTTGGAGTTTCATACAGAATAGTTCCACTGCCCTAAAAATCCTCTGTGCTCTGCCTATTCATTCCTCCCTCCCTCCTAAACCCTGGCAGCCACAAATCGTTTTACTGTCTCCATTGTTTCGCCTTTTAAAGAATGTCCTATTGTTGGAATCAAACAGTGTGTAACCTTTTCAGATTACCTTTTTTCACTTAGTGTAAAATATGCATTTAAGTTTCCTCCATGTCTTTTTGTGGCTTGATAGCTCATTTATCTTTAGCATTGAATAATATTCCATTGTCTGGATGTACCACAGTTTATTTATCCATTTACTACTGAAGGGCATCTTGGTTGCTTCCAAGTTTTGGCAATTATGAATAAAGCTCCTATAAACAACCGTGAGCAGGTTTAAGTTCTTTGAGCAGGTTTAACACTGTTTTCTCATGGTTCCTCCATGTGCTCTTTTTTTCTCTGACCTGCAACTGGAAGTGCTCAACATTGGGCCTGCTCCATCAGCTCACATGCATCCTGGAAGAAAGAAACCTGGTGCAGAACCGTAAGTAGACCAGAATGGACATATACCTTAAGTAATGTTATTTGTAACCTCAATTTAACTTAGCCCAGCCTGCTTGACACAGTTGGTCAGGTCAAATTTGTTCTTTTTACATAAGTTTGCTTTAAACCAAATAAACATAATCTTCCAGAAAAACTTATCTATCTATTCCACAAGACAAATATATTTCCCAATGAAGATTAACCTTCCTGTGATCACTTTCGCAAATGCAGGCACTTGCTTTCAACAGCACTGGGCAAGAGGCTTCTGTAACCTGACAAAATTAACTCAGTTACTTTCCCCACCCTTCCTTCATTCAAGAAAAATGACAGAGTCCAATTGCTGTAGATGTGCTGAGAAAACTTGCTTTCTTCACTGGCTTTTCATGGCCAGTGCGCACAGAGGGTACTTCTAACTTAGCATCTTGATTCCTTGCTCACTTCTTCTTATGTACCCATTCACTATCCATAGATTGTGACCAATGGTATGTCTTGCTACTTCAAATGCTTAGTGCATTTGACCCAAGTGGGTACTGTTGCACTATTTTGCTGACTTCTTGTATAATTTGGTGACATACCCTTGGCTCTGAAGAAACTAAACGCAAGTGACATGCCCTAGCAACTTTTTGAATGTACAGTATATCCAAATAACTGGACCTTCCTACGCATTTTCCTTCAGTGTGGCTAGGAAATCTGACTCTTATGTTGCAAAAAGGTCACACAGATCTATACCCTTTGTTAAGGTATGTTCCCAGAAACAGATGTTCTCAGGCTGAACATTCATCCACAGGCCTAAGAGTTTCTGCGTAGAAAACGAGTTACTGAAAGGAAAGATCAGTCCTTCTTAAGATGACCATAACATATCGTTTGGTACCATGCCCTCTTTATTATCTAAAATGTATTTTTTTAAAGGTATGGCCAAAGGATGTGGTCATTATATCACTGTTATGATTTGTTCAGTCAGCTATTCTTTGGGTTTGTACACCTTTAAGAGGATAAAATTGTATCTTTTGTTATGCAAGGAGAGATTTAATCATGGATTATTCTTTTGACAAGAGCAGGTCAAGGGAAATGGAGCCTGTTCCCTCTTGAATCCTATGTCATACAAAAATGGGCCCAGCCACAATCAACCCAAATAGGCAGCCCAAAATCTGTAGAGAGGCAAGTGGGAGGGAGCACAACCTGAGATCCATTGACAAAGACCTCCTGCATACTGGTGAAGGGTCCGGTCACATCCAGATGAGACTTTCCCTTTGGAAGCTGCATTATCTATTCACTTAGTGTTTGACTGGACCCTCAAAACATGAGCGAAAATACATCAGAATTTTCTCATGAAAGGTTAACAAAGACTTAGGGATCCTCAACATAGACCATTTACTAGAATATTATTTATTCTGAGGCTATGTCCAAGTTTCAGATTCTCCAAGGAAAAAATGGAATTTGACATTGTGTCATAATACACTTCTTAAAAATGCCTTCCTGAGGACAACTAATCAAAAGGGAATGCATGTAGATCTCCAAACTTGGCTGATAAACCTGCTTGAATTTTAAAGGATAATATAAGACAGGAAATTTTATAATCTACTGGTCTCTCCATACTAACTGCACAGTCCAAGGTGATCAGAGGCCCACAGATTGAAATATCATCTGTATATCCCCAGGACAAATCTCACTTCTGAGATTCAGCCTCACATTTCAAACTGCCTACCTGGCATCTTCACTTCAGTGTCTCAAAGATTCTTCAAACTTAGAATGACCAAGATATGACACTTGAGTCCTGACCACCACTCACTCCCAACCCCAGGCTTCCCCTTCCCAAGATATGGCACTACCGGCCAACTGTTCATTCTGGTTTCCTCCCTCTCCCTCACCCTCGCCCCTCTCACTTCATCCATCAGCAAGTTATGCCTACTCAATCTCCAAAATACAGAAGGAACTGAGGGTATATATACCCTCTGCTACCAACTGGAACCAGACTTTCATCATCTTTTACTACTTAGAGCAGGCCCCCCATATGGTTATCAAACTCCTGTAGTTGGTTTCCTTCAAGAAACAGAAGTGATCTTCTTAAGACATGAATTAGCTTTTGTCACTTGCCTACTTGAACAATTTTGTTGATGGCCCTTTGCAGTTAAAATAGAACTCTAACTCCTCACTGTGGCCTATGAAAACTCTGTATACCTAGACTCTTGTTAATTCGTGTACCTGGACTCCTCTTCTTTCTTATTTTATGTCCCTCTCTTGCTATGCTTCAGCCACAGCATTTTTGTTTTGTTTATTTTCCTATTTCCTGAATATGCCAATCTCTTCCACCCGAGAGCCTTTGCACATATCTTATACTCTACCTGGAATGGACTCTACCTCTAACTTTTCATGCGGTTGATTCTTTGTCAACATTTAGGTCCCATCTCAAATGCTATTTCCTTAAAGAGACATTCCTCCACCAATCTATTTAAACTGGTACCTCCTCCCATTATTCTTATCTCAAGCCATAGCTTGTTAACTTAGTGACACCACAATTTGTCATTGCATTTTTGTCTGTATTTGTCTGACTGCTTTTGTCTCTCTTGCTGGCACATGAACTCCATGAGGGCAGAGACTCGCCTTGAGTTTCCTTCCCTAGAACGACCAATAAATAGAAGATATACAATAAATATTTATTGAATAATGAATACAAAAGTAGCTGTATGGCTAAATATGGGAAGGTGACAAGAAAGTTTCTGCATATGTGAAGAAAAACATAAAAAAAAAGAAAGCCACAATAAGGCCTACTGTGAGCCCCATGAACCTTGAAAAATGTATTCATTGACTAGATGACATGGATTTTGCTGTTGCTAAAAACAGATGCAATTCTAATAAGTATCAATATTCAAATGTCTACTGTTCTTTAATTAGGAGGAAACAAGGAGCTAAGAATTTCAGAATAAATTTCCTTTGTTTCACTATTTCATTGGCATCTTGAAAAGAACTTTCTTCAATCTAAGTAATTGTTTAGATGACAACATTTAAACAATAAAACAACAACCCAGAAAGATGCACACATGTATGTAGAAGGATTCCCCTGGAAAAGAATTTGGGGGGGGCAGGAATCCCCAAAATGGAATGCCTCTGATCACTGGCTTTAATTGCTTTGGGAAAGAATTAGCTTAATTAATTATTTATGAAAATGTAGCCTAAATGAAAAATTCAGTTTTATTGTTTAAAAAACCCCTTCTTTGTAATATAAATTCCTCTGCCAGTGAATCAGATAATGAATTTCAAGTAGGTGGGAACAAACCTATTTTTAGAAATCAAGATTTTGATGATCAGGGAAATTAGTAAGGTTCTGATGCCAATAGTGACATTTTAAGATTTCTTTTAAAGAATCTCATCAATTGCTTTATAGGGGTTTCAGTTCTCGTCTGTTAACAGTGAAGAATGCTCAGCTTCAGCAAGTGAACAGGAGATACATGTCGGGAATACCTTCATTAGGCCCAACTATGCTGAAATAAATAAGCCATTTGATACTGAAAGCCAATAGTTACCTAGAAATAAAATCTTCCTCAGAATAGTCAGAGAATAGTGTTTAGAAAAAGAAAACAAGTAACAGTCTTTTTTACTTACCAAGACATTTCAATGGTAATTTTCCAGTTTCTGATTTTAGGCTTTCATTTGAGTTTTATGCCTAACTTTGAAGTGTTCCAACACAAGTACATGTTGTAAAAGAGATAGCATATTGCATTTGGAATTCCATATCAAAGTTCATATTTTCCCCTTGCTTAACATATAAAATAAAAAGAAGGTGGAAAAGTCCAGCATGGACTTCCACTGCCACTCCAAGGACAGGGGCAGGAGGAGCAACTCTGCAGAATAAGTGTCCTTCATGATAGTAAGGACTAAGAGTTTACTCAAAATAGCAAAATTAAAGAAAGGGATTGGGTTATTCTCAAGAATTATGTTATACTCTGAGGTCCAAGAGGAAAAAGTCTTTTGCAAGCATGAAAGAACAAGGAAGGTTTCCTGTAAATAAACCGTGTGGAGCTGAGAGTAGCACTGAGAAAAATTTGGTTGGTTCATTTGGGAATGCAGGAACTAATGCTGGGGATTGGGTGGCCAAAAGAAGGCCAAAGGGAAGAGCAAGAGAGAGAAAACTCCTACCTCTTTTTGCCACATGAGCCAGAAGGAGAGGCAAGTCTCCCAGCCAGGTAGAGAAGGCTGGAGGGTGGGTTTGAGGTTCACTGAATGAAGGGGCCCTGGCTAGGTTTTGATCACAGTTTCCCAAACCCATATTGCACAATTTGCACTAATTTATTCTGAGTTAATTAGAATATTATTAGTATAATACTTCACAGTGGAAAAAGAACCAAAAATAGGGGGGGAAAGCTGCCATGGAATTAAGGTGGCAGAGCAAAACGATAACAACATGGGCTCTGGAGCCAGAAACACCTGCGTTCTGATCCCATGGTTACTTGCTAGCTATATGATCAAGGCAGTTTGTTTCAACTCCCTGAGCCTCTGTGCCTTCACCTGTCAAATGGGTATTGTGTTGAGGACTTTAAGTGATATTTTGTATTTACTTCTCAGAAAAAAAAGATAAATAAAATAAATCACTTAAAGTCCTCAACACAATACTTACTGTATAACATGTATAACGAGTTGTTGTAGTCATCATTATTAGTACTAGTAGTTTCCTCAACAACCATGAATTACTAAGTGATTAAAAGGCTGTATTTCCTTAGTCTGGTTTCAGAAGGCTAATTTTGATTCCTTGCAACTGTTTGATGTCAAAGTTAAAGTGAGTATTAATTCTAAAATAGACCATTTTAAATTAGTAAAGTCTGGTAATAACATTTTTTAAATCTGGTTTATTACTTCTACATATATAGAATCAACCTAAGTGCCCATTAATTGAAGAGTGGATAAAGAAAATGTGGTGTGTACACACACACACACACACACCATGGAGTACTACTCAGCCATAAAAGGAATGTAATAATGTCTTTTGCAGCAATTTGGATGGAACTGGAGACCATTATCCTAAGTGAAGTATCTCAGGAATGGAAAAACATCATACATTCTCATTAATAAGTCAGAGCTAAACAATGGGTACACACAGTCATATAGTGGTGTAAAGCAGAGGTCCCCAACATTTTTGGCACCAGGGATTGTTTTCATGAAAGATAATTTTTCCACGGACCGGGTTGGGGGATGGTTTTGAAGTGATTCAAGTGCATAACATTTATTCTGCAGTCAAACCTCTCTGCTAAAGATAATCTATATCTGCAGCCACTCCCAAGCACTAGCATCACCGCCTCAGCTCCACCTCAGATCACCACGCATTAGATTCTCATAAGGAGCCGCAACCTAGATCCCTCGCAGGCGCAGTTTACAGTAGGGTTCACGCTCCTATGAGAATCTAATGCCACCACTGATCTGACAGGAGGTGGAGCTTATGTGGTAACGCGGGCGATGGGGAGCAGCTGTAAATACAGATGAAGCTTCACTTGCTCTCCAGCTGCTCACCTACTGCTGTGGGGCCCAGTTCCTAACAGGCCAGGGACCAGTACTGGTCCACGGCCTGGGGGTTGGAAACCACAGGAGTAATGGACATTGGAAACTAAGAAGGGGGAAGGGCGGGGGGGAGGTGCGGGATTAAAAATTTACCTATTGGATACAATGTATGCTACTCTGGAGAAGGGCACACCAAAAGCCCTGACTTCAGCATTATATAATTCATCCATGTAGCAAAAACACCTGTACCTTTTTAATATTTCAAATTAAAGAAAGAAACCACATTTTATTTATAGCAAAGTACTTCCTAGAGCCTATGTTCACCTTTGAGCAGATAACGTTCACTTGAAATTATCAATATGCATGTGTATATTGTAAAAGAGTACTTTAAAGTCCCCAAATATTTTTTCTCTGAGATGTGTTCCTTGCTCTTTATTGCACTTACAGGGATAACAAGTTGTTTTTTCATAAGTAATGAAAGCCACAAGCTAATGGAGTAAAACTGTCCTGAATCTGGAATTATTAGATCCAAAATTAGTAAATTTCAACCATTATTATGTTTCTAGTTGTTAAAATTTCAAGTTACATAAGGATGAACTGGTAATTTTCTGGATCAATCTTACCATATTTTAGAAACCAGTGGTATTTACAATCTAAATTAATCAGCTAGAGGTAAAGATTTCTTAAATCTTTTTTTCAGGACATTTTTATCTGGCTATTACACAGGGTTTATGAGTGAAAAAAGCTGTTTTATAGATCATTCATCAATATGTTACTCTAATTTACTGGGTACTTTTATTTTTAAGATGTAATGACTTCTTAAGCCACAAATTCTAAGTAGAGAACACAGCATACAACATTATATTAGTTAGGGGGTATGCACTCTGATGTGTGTAATTTCCACCATATATTTTTTAGAAAAATTAATGTGTATCAAAAATTAATTTGATATCAACAAATATTTATAAAATTTTACTATGTGCTCAGAGCCACAGGGCACATAAAATCACATGGGGAGACAAGGCATACCCATGAGAAGCACAAAGCAAAAAAAGTACAGCATCTGTTTAAGCATTTTAAACACATTGAATATGCAACATCAAATGTGAATTCCTGAAAATTCCAATTTGTTCCCATTGCTTTTCTGCAGGAATACAGAAAAAAGTACTTTAATAAAGCGTATTTTTCTTTCATTATTAGACAAATTACTGTTCACTTTTCCCAATGGCCTTAGAAGCTGAAGTCAAATGCAGTGAAAGGTAAAACTGTTTTTATGTTTAGTGGATATGCTGTGGACATACTCACCTGAAATTACACATGCCTGGCTTTACTCGGTCCTGGACAAATTGTTTACCAACTCTGAGTGTAGCAGACCTGCGATGTCTATTAACTTACTAGTTATTACAGAAAATGTTTTGAAACTGATGGAAGACAATTGTGGGGATGGAAGTTGAAGGCATTATTGCTGCTACTAAAAGATAAATATAGAAGCCACTTCACAAACACTGGGAATTGGTAAATGGGGTGAAACTGTTGTCCCTTTCCTTCCATCTGTGTTACTTAAATCATTTTTCTATGTGTCCATTAGGCCAGGGATAAGTCATTAAATCTCAAAACGAGGACAAAGTTTTAGAGTTTAGCCATCTAAGACAAGCCATACTATTCCAGATCCAATGTGATCTATTTTAGAGACTATTAGGGAAGGTGATTTCAGAACATCTTTTTGATAACTCACTTCAATGTCAAATTAATTGTTAAGTAGAAAGAGTTTATTTCTATTTTAAAAACTACACCAAATGAATTATCTTTTTTACATTGCAAATATAGTTAATCTTCTACTACCATCAGGAATTCTTTAAAATAGCAAGAGTAACAAATGATAGCTACTAGTTTTTAAGGGTCTATTTATGTGCATTCACCTTGTGTTAATTACACCTAGTACAAAAAAACTTGTAAAATAAGTATTATATCCCATTTTACAGGTGATTAAACTGAGGGGCAGAACACTTATTTGTCCAAAGTTAAACAGCTAATGAATAGAGAAGCAAAAATGTAAAGATGATAACTGACGTCAAGTGTTTTATTTTTCACTCCTTTATGATGTCTTAGGAAAGCTTTTTCTCATGTTTTCTCAGAAATCCTTTGTTGAGACTGGGAGGTGAAGCCAGCACTCTGATTCAGCACAATTAATCCCAAAGTATGTGATATTATATATATATTTTTTAAATTAACAGGTATACAGGCAGGCTTTGTTAAGAGAGGCAGGTGTCATCGAAAGAGACAAGTAATGGAAAGGAAAAAAAAAAGAAAATTCCTCAATTTATGGGTAGCTAAAGAACCTCTTCTGTCAGTGCCCTGTATTTGCCAATATCTGCCTTCTCTCCTCTCATGCATAAATATTATGTAAGTACAGCCTAATTATGGTGCATACTAAGTAGCAAACTGATTTGGGTAAAAAGCTAGGTACGTCCAATCTCAGAAGGGTCCTGAGAGCATCATTAACGAAGCCCTGAATAAGGAAAGGTACCAGGGATGCCAACAAACCCAGAATCTTCAGCGATGACGCCTGCACCACACCCCCGGGGCAGCCACCTGTGCCACTTGCCCCGGCAGCCAAGCATGGGCCTGGTGTACCCTTAGGACTAATGGAGACAATCAAAGATTCTGACAAAATGATAACAGGTGGCTGATCAGGTTGATTTTCTCTAGGGACAAGCTGACCTGAATAATTCTGTGAAAACACTCAAGTTTTGACCTATATGTATCATAAAGGACAATTCTCCTGCTGTTGTTCTGAACAGAAAAAGGACAGGCCAAGTTTTCAAACCTGCTGGTACAGCATCTTCTAATGGGTGGATAATGGCTGTGTGCTTGTGAGAAGGGCTGGGCCACTGGGGGCTGCTCCAGATCCAGAGAAGGAAACTGTCAGGTTGGCTCTCCTTGTGTCCCAGGCATATTTTCATGAGTATAAGTCACTAAGTTTAAAAGACATGAAATAAAGATTAGGAGACATACACAGAATACGCTTTGGGGGGCTCTGCAGGGAGCACCTGGTGGACATAGGCAATTATCTTCCATAGCACCTGAAACTGAGGCTCAGCCTATGTGACTGAGGAAGTAGAGATGTTACGACTCTGTGGACAGACACAAAGTCAGGTGCTGAGAAAACAAATTCAAGAGCTGATGGTATAACCAACCAGGCCAGAATGAAATAATGCTATGTAAAAAATTTTTTTACAGTTCAATCAGCTAGGACAAATGGGATGATGAATAATAGCAATCATAGCTACTAGGATGCAAATATCAATTTCCCATTTTTACAAATGAGGAAATGAGGCTCAGAGAGGTGTAGCAACTTCCCATCCTGAAAAGGCTAGCATCGAGGCATTTATCTGGGATCTATGACCTCTGAGCCAAGGTACTTAGCAACCCCCCAGATATAGTGGGATGAACTGCTTCTTTTTGGACTAGCAAAAGCCATTTTAGGTTAGGGATGTTGAAGAAATGGCCACAATCTGAGGGCAAACAAACTGTGCTTTCGAGCAGTGGCTCTCAAACTTTAGCATGCATCAGAATTATCATGAGAGCTTACCAAACCAGATTGCTAGGCCCACTCCCAGAGTTTCTGACTCAGTAGATTTGTGGTGGTGCCTGAAAATCTGCATTTTTAACAACCTCCACTGTGTACTGATCCTGATGGTAGGGGATGACACTTTAAAAGCACTGCTGTAGAACAATCTATTATACTTTGGCTTCAAAATTTCAAAGATTTCCTTTCCCTTAATTCAGTCTACCGCCACCCACCAAAGTTTACTATTTGAAAAAACACGGGAGGTCCTTTCTTCCATGCCCTAACACAAGTTAACTCTTCTCTTGGGTAGTTAAAATATGGCAAAATCTACCAAATTACTTTGAAATCTAGATGTTATCAGCCAAAACAGTATCAAGTTGGGTAAATCATGTAGAAGACAGGAAATCAACTTATACACCATTACTACTATCAGTGGAAGCATTCCCAAATGGTTAATGGTCAGAATCAAAGTTTCAACATTTATTTTAGCTGGCTGTAGAAATCAAACCAATGCCTATTATAGCTCACAACAGAAAACTCCTTTGCCACAATGGATTCTATAATTTCTCATTTAACATTCACAGACTCTGGTCGGATAAAAGAAGCTTAAATATTTAACCTCATCTTTGTGTTTTTAAATTATTTCCTTTGCAGAAATAATGCCACTTATTCTGAGTGGAACAAAACAGACACAACTGCCAGTAAAAACATGCAAAACACAAGTTTCAGACACTATCTTAGGCGTGATAAAGTTTCCCACCCCCCACCACCACAGTTCCCCTTTGGAAAGATTTTAGAGGAATTACACTTAGTGATTTGTCAAACACTGAGAATTCAGTGACTAAGAACTACTGATACTTAATCATTAATGTGCATCAGCAGCACCTGGAGGTCTTATTCAAAAAGTATAATCCCACAACCACACAGGCTGCAAGGGCCCAGAGATCTGTATTTTAACAAGCACTTAGGTGATTTAAGCACCACACTGAGAGACACAGACAGGTAGGAAAAGAAAGGAACATCAGCACTTATACAATCCAATAGCAGGTGGGAGTTGATTATAGCTTTTAGAGAACAGTAAGATTTACTGTCCCTTGTGGCAATAACTGAGCTTGCCTACTCTTTGGCCAATGAGTACCTAAAAAAAAGTCAATATCATCATGTTATCTAGCTGTGATAATATTAATACTCATTTAGGACATTAAGTGGTCAGAGTTGAACCCACAACTATATTATTATAATGTTTTATTAAATCCACTAAATTTGAGGACTTTATTTTTAAATTGGTGAACAAAACAGATTAATGAGAAACAGGTATTTCTATTTACATTATTAAAATAAGGAACTAAACTATAATAATCTCATACATTCCTTTAACATTGTCACTTCCAAAATAACAAACGATATTTAGCACCTTATTTGTTCTTCAAAAAAGCTATGGGAGGCAGGCAGGGCGGCCATGGTTAATTCTATTTTACAGATGAGAAAGATTCAGGTAGGTTAAAATGACATTTCCAAGGTCACATGGCCCATAAACATCAGAATCAGATTTCCAAGCCAATTTTTTTTGACATTAAGGCTTAACCATTGTAGAGTATTGCTTTTTTTATTATTAAAAAGCACTGAATTGGTAAAAAGTTGCTTTGTAAAAAGAAAAATTAGAGGAAGTTAAAAAGAAGAAAGTCAAAAGGACCACTGGAGACCATAATGAAACTGCTATAGCCAGCAGCAAATGGGATCTGGCTTATTTTTTCACTGTATTTCTCATCAAAATCTATCTCCCAAAGTAATTATTTGGAATGCTTACAGGTCAAGCCAGCCTTAATGGAGACTGTGCAGATTTATAGGTGTTCTTATCTCCAACAATATTGCATACTTTGAAATCCTCACTTAATATTGTATTGCAAAAGGTAATGGCTCAATATATCAGTTATAGTAGAACCCTGGCCATGGCTAGTATCAGACTTAAAGGTAATCTCACCATTTCTTTTTCTTCTGAATAATATTGCAAACTAAAGGATTATTTCCTAAATTAATATTAGGTACTATTAGCTGTAATTTGGAAATATCAGCAAATTTTAAAGTTGATACATTACAATTTACTTTTATTCTAAGCCCTGTTGCTGCTTAAAAGTGTCCATTGTAATGTATGAGTAGTTCCTCATTAATGTGGATTAAAAGCACGTCATGTTTGCCTGGTCTATAAACAAAGTACTGAACTTCCCCCAATAAGGCCATTTCCCTATGATCAACTATAATATACCCAGAACATATAGGTTGGATTTTTAAAAATCAAAAAATTTAATGTAATTTGACCATGATGATAATTCTAATTATTTAACTCTTTCTTTTTTCAAACTTTGTATTACAATGATGATGTTTAACGCTCTCCATGTTTTCAAAGAAAATATGAGATATTTTTAGCTAAAAATTCTCCTTAAGAAACATTTTTTAAATGATAGTAGTATTTCACTATGCATGCTTTAATAAACATACGTAAAAATTCTGATGACAAAGTTTTCCTATCCCAGTAAGACTATATTCCTGCCAAATTCTAAATAATATTTTGAGAAATATGTCAATTATGTAAATCAATGTTTTGTTACATTTTAAAATGGGGAACTTTGTTCTCACGTTCATGAAAATTAAAAAAAAAAAAACTTACTATAAAAGCTGAGATTGTCCCCTGGAAGGGAAATAGCCTTTTCTTCCTTCCTTCCTTCCTTTTTTTTTTTTTCTTGCCAAACTCTAGTTGAGAGTCCATGGATCATCTGCAGAATCTATTTGATATTCTGGGGAAAGTTTTGTGTACACTAGGCTATGCAATATTAAGGAAAACTGGGTCTCACTTTTATTTTTTTCTCTCTGGCTCCCTTCTGCAGCCTGCTTTTCCCCCTTGCTAATCCTGGCTACTCTTTCCCACACTACCTGGTCATCAACCTTTAAGCTTCCCAGTCCCAGTCAAAACTCCTTTGCTAAATTGCTCTCAGGGTCAGGGCCTGCAGAGAGACCACAGATGGCTGGGGTTGGATGAAGGAGGCTTTATGCCAGACACCAAAGTCATAGGACTTTTGAGGGAGGAAAGGGGAAAAGACTTGGTGAAGGAAAGATGGTGATGAAAATGTTCTTTATCCAACAGTTCCTTGTTTTTAAACACATATGAGTACTTCACTACATTTTACTTGGAAAGAACAGACAACTCTTAATGGTATTCATAATGAATGGGAGCAAGTAGAATCTCATTTAATCACATTAGATAACTCGAAATCCAGTTCTAGCTGAATTTGAAATACATTTTGATTTTTTTCCTGTGAAGCCAGTTTTCTTTCCTAATAATTATTTAACTGAGTTTGCATTTGCTGAGCATATATCAACTGCTCTGGGAAACCGTAAGAAAACATGGTAAGTAGTAGGAGGAAGTTAGAATAAAGCTTACATAATAAAAAAATATATATGCCACAGATAATACCCAAGATGGACAATCTAAGTAAGTATAGCTATAGTATATAACTATAATAGTATATGTTGACTACAACATATACTATTGCATAGATATGAACACTAATTTACTTTTACATACATTACTGGGAAATAGCTTTGAGGCTTAAAATAAGTCTAATGAATTAGAATGGACTGTGTATTTTCTTATTCTACATAATTTTGTTGTGCATTACTTTCTTTTCAAATTCTTTCAAAGGAAAAATATCAATATAAAATGAAATCCTATGAAATCAGAGGATGCAATCACATGTGGAAATACATGGACTGGCAAATACAGCAAAGACACAGAAGACTTTGGCAGGAGAGTGAAATATTCCCACATGCTTTACAGGGGCTGACTAGGTAAGGTATCTATAGCTTGATTTAAACAAAAAACAAAAAAATAAGCTTCTCTGCATGCCTTCCTAGGATCTTGAAATAAATGGTAAAAATAGAAACAACTATATCCTACTAGTTCTTTGAGCAAATAACTAAGATTGGAGAATGACAGTGGTGGAAAACGGTACCTTCATTCTATGGAGAAAGAACAAGACTATCAGAGATGATATCTACTTACAGTTAAATACATTCAATTAAACACACTTGGAAAACGTTCACATTCATGAGTGAGGTTTCAGCACTTGGCTCAGTTAGTGGTTGAAAAAGAAAAAGGAGGTGCCCTGCAATTATAAACCACAACCCAAACCCAGTTTACATCAGCACCTAGAGCAGGGCTGTGCAGAGCCGGAGTGGTAATGACGTAGCTATCCCTCGAGGCAATACAAATCAGAGGCAACATGCTGGTCTATTTCCCACTGGTGGAAAAACCCATCTGAACAACATATATGGCAGATTTACAACACATCTTAGGTCACTTTATCTGGGTAGTTTCTGTAATCTGGACACTACCTGGAAACACTCATAATTAATCGCGAGAGAAAGGAAGGGAGAAAAACCCATTTTTCCTTAAGTCCAGCACTGTGTCATGCATTATTCAAAAAACAACAAGATAAATATTTTTTCAAAGTGCCAATCATTCTTTCTTTCTCAGAAAGTTTGTTGCCTTCAGAGAATTAAAAAAACTATGATGACAAAAATAGACTGTAGGAAGGGGGGGGTCTCACTGTTGTTCTCATGATTGAACTTTGACACTCTCACACCCAATAAAAAGTGGCTTTCACTGTTTCTCATTTAACTGGCTCAATCTTGTGTGTTTAGAAGACTTTATCTCAGGACAGAGATTGAGTCCAGTGAATTCACTTAAAACACTAGACTCCCTGGTGTCACTAACAGGGGACCTAAACCAGCTTTAGAAAACAGACTGACAACCACCAAGGAAGGGTGCTGAGTGTTGAGAAAATAACATCCTGAGGTTTTCCCATAGGAAAGGTCCTACCCTGAGAGCTGGAGAGAATAAAAAATTGAACAAAAATGTTGCTGCTCTCAAGGAGCATAAACTAGAACAAATATAGCATCAATAACTAACACATTCATAGGGCAGGTGAACAAGCTGCAATACTTAGCTTAAAGAGAAAGAGTTGGTAAGGGAGAAAACTTAGAGGCACAACTGGGGCATTAAATAGATCATCTTGAGACAGGATTAGACATTTCCTGTGATATTTCCACAGGACAGATTTAGAGCTAGTAGAACATGAGACCACTTAACACAAAGTCTTGTACAGTCATAAGAGTGCTTTTGTGCACACCTTTTAATCTCTGAAACAACTCTATGAGGTGAGAGAGGAATTATCATCCTTTATAGAACTGACAATACTGAGGTTAACATAGGTTCCATGAATGGCCAAGGTTACCCTGCTAGGAAGAGGCAGGTCTCTCTTCACCAGGTGGGAAGAGAGACAGTGGGTAAGCAGATGTCCTTTTTCAGCCGCGCACACACTAGAATTAGAATGGATATTGGGAGTGGTTGTGGCAGTAAGTGAACCAGATGGGAACCAGCAGAACAGTTACAAGAGTCCTGAAGCAAGCCATGTAGGAGATGAGGCTAGGAGGTGCCTAACAAACAAGCACGAAATGGAGAGAGAAGAGGACCAACTGATCTTGATGTAGGGAGAAATGTTATAAGCATTAAAACTATATAAAATATAAAATTAGTGGCCTTATGAGAAAATGCAAACTGAAACAATTTAGTCAAAAGCTGGATAACCACATTTCTGTGATGTTGACTTTGGTTGGTGATTTGAATAAAGAGCAATTTCTGTGGTCTCTTTCCACTCTAAAGCAGTGAATGATTTTATGATCATTGGGATCTTTACTTTTAAAATTGTACTCTCCTGTCACATTAAGTTAGTTTTGTGTTAGTTGCTGGACCATGAAACCTATTTACTTTATGGAAGAAGGTAGCTCGCTCCATGCAATTCTAGCCACAAAACAATAATAGTTAAGTTTAATCCCACTTTAGCAATACAAATTTTACCAACCAGAAAAATAATGGGCAAAACACAATTTAGTTAAAAAGGGGGAAAAGTGGCATTTGCAGTGAGAAACAGAAAACTAGGGGTGGAGAGACTTTTAATTCTAACCACCAAAAAGAACTATTTGGCTGCCCAAATTTTTCCCTTCAAAGAGAAAGAGATGTCATCTTTACACAGGTAAATTAAGTATGTACTAGCTGGATAAAAACTAAATAAGAAAAAGAAAGGATTTGGATTTGAACTTTCTGGATTGAGTATCTGCACAAAGGATAACTGTCACCAGTCCTCGTTACCCAACAAGTAGCATAGCCGTTACATCGTGCAGTCAGAAGAAGCTAGTGTTGGGATTAAGCTTAGCTGTGCTTTTTAGGAGTTCTCTAGGCCTGGGCAAATCACCTCACTCATTCCTGTATCTAAAAGTACCCAACAGGCACTCAACAGACATCGGCTGTGCAACACTCCTGCAGCAGATGCTATAATAAACTCTGGGAGTATGGAAATGAAGACGAGTTTTGTCAAAGAACTTACAGTTCAATAAGATCATACACATCTGTCATCAAGTTTGGGCCTTAAAAGTATTGGAGGTGTTAGGATAGATAACTTTGAGGTGGTGGAGGGAAAGATGAGGAAAAGAACAGTCAACTTTACGAAAAGGAGGAAGAGAGGAAAAGCAGGAAAGGCTCTGAAGAAAAGGCCATCCTTGATCAAAGTCTGGACAAAAGGGTGGATATTTATCAGGTCCACGTTCACGCTAGCGGTCATAGTGGTGTGTGCATTTGTGTGTGTACTGCAGGAAGAGGGGGGATAGTGGTGCTATGCCAGGCATAGCAAATGCCATGACAAAGCACAGAACTAAAACGGTAAGCAGTTCCCAATGGCTGATACATCCAACTGGAGACTCAAATCAGTGGAAAAACCAGGGGTGGGAAAGGTCTTTGTAAGCATAAGGCCAAACCAGAAAAAAAAGAATTAGTCAAAATTACAATAAGAGTTGAAGAGCAATGGCAAGCTATAAACATGACATTTGCATACAGGATGCAGCATATGACACATAGGAACATAGTAGAGAGCAAAGGGTTTACAGTTGGTAGAAACTGATAAAAGATGAGCAAACCAATTAGAAATGGATGAAAGATAATTTACAAAAGAAATAATAAAATTTCCAATATAAGTATACAAAAATATTCAGTCTCACTATTAAACAAGAAATAAAAATTAAAGCAATAACATATATTATTCATGCATCAGATTCGCAAAGGTGATTCACTGTTAAAACTGTATCAGCTGAAGTGTAAGAAAATCGTATACCCAACAGAAGAGGCATGACATTGTCAAATAAGAATATTACTGGGGGTAATTTGACAATATCTAGCAAAACTCTTTTACCTAACCTAGCAATTCCTTCTAGAATTGAAGCTTAATTGACAAATCAAACTAATGTGAAAAGCTCTATTTTTTATACACACACACACACACACACACACACACAGACACACATAGCATTATTTACAGGAGCCAAAAAATAACAACTCAAGTGCACAGCAAGAGGTTATTGAAATAAATTATTACATTATGATATATCTACTACTTGGAAACATAAAATAATTAAAATGATGACACTGGTTTTTGTTTTTTGAAAAAGAATACAGTAAAAGTAAAATGTTAGGTGAGTAAAGGTGGTTACTGAAAGTATCCATTTTTATAAGTTATAAGGAAAAAAATGATGCTGAAAACAGGATGACAGATGAGACTATAGTTAAATTTTTTACTTATTTCATTCTTTTTCAGTGTCCACAATTGCACTTCTAAGTAGGTTAAAATTTCTAGAACACTTCATGTGTGGAAGGCATTCAACCACAGTAAGATATTCGTGAATTTGGGTAGCTTACAGATACATGTCATGTTGAGAAATAATAACTTTTTGGTCTTCCTATCTCTATCAAAGAATATACAAGTCTGGAAATATAATAAATACAGATTTTTCTTTTTGAAGAGAGCAAGGGACATAAAATTAATAATGTTGAAAGGAAAACAGATTATCCAGTTATTTATCCTAAAGCTTTATGCAGGTAAAAATTAAATTGGTAGAAAAATTCTATAAATCTAGCTAGATTTTCAATACTAATATAGTCAAAACAACCAACTAAAATTAACTTCCTTTTTTTAAAACAATGGTTTCTAAATAATTCTAAATAATGTAGCATTCTGAAAATTATCAGAAACATACATATATGTATATACATATATATAAACATATACACATATATAAAGTATCACATTTCCAAAAATTAAAATGGAACATGAAACTATATATAATTGAACTCTCATACACTGCTGATGAAAGTATAATTTGGTCAAAACATTTTGAAAAACTGTTTGGCAAAAATGGAATTACATATATAGTATCCTCTGATCCAGCAATTTTATTCTCAATATATAACTCCCCCAAATATATTCATCAAAAGATAAAATCAGTAATGTTCGTAGCAATAGAAGCAATCAAAAAACTTTAATATAGTGGCATGATGAGAACAAACTATTGCCACACATAACAACATGGATGGATTTCACAATCATGATCAGCAAAAGAAGTTGTACTGGATGTATGGTGTGCCACAGCAAATGGCTGCTCTAACTTGAGGCATTCATTATCCCAGCTTCTGGGAGGGTGTCACCTGCTGAAGGCTCATGCCTGAATTCCTATGCCAATGGGAGCAACCCTCATCCAATGAATGTTTGCTATGGGCCTGGCCCCTTTGCTTCAATACAGGACATTCCTGAAAGACTGTTCTTACTTCAGAGCACCTCGTGGGTTTGGCTGAGGCCTTTGGTGCAACTGCATCTTAGTTCAAATTCTCCCTCTGCCTAACCTGTTTCTCTCACATTTCGCTGGAGATGTTGTCAAGAGGGATCCCCAATAAACTTTTTTTGTGCAGCTCTCTGAGTTTCAGAGTCTGTTTCCTAGTGATCTCAAGCAAAGAGGGTTGGTACCAGGAACAGTGCAAGCATCACCAGCAGACAGCTAACAAGGAAGACCCATTATCAGTAGAGAACTGATAGCCTCTGGGATGTGATAATGGCGCAACTGTTAAAACTTTTACTGGCAGGAGAGAATACACTGGAGAGTGCAATAACGTGGCTGTTTGAAATGTTTGGGTGAAGTCATAATTCTAAGGCTAATGAAATCAGATGGCTCTTGCTGAGGGTACACTAGAGAAAGACAATACAAAACTGAGGTCAGCAATTTATAGCAAAGTGAAAAGGTCAGAGGGATTCTCCTTCTGTTTTCTATTACTGAGTAACAAACCAACCCAAACTTAATGGCTTAAAATAATGACCATATTATTATCTCTCGTGATTTGTGGGTTGTTTGGGCTCAGCTGGGCAACTTTTCTTCTCCATGTGATATTGGCTGGAGTCATCTGAAGGCCCCAATTTCTGCAACATCCAAGGTAGTTCCCTTATGTGGCTGGCATTGGATTCTAGCCCTGGGCTAGGGCATGAGCTTAGAATTTCGACTTGAGTACTCAGTTCTCCTTCATGTGGCCTCTGCATGTTGCTTGGGCTCCTCACAGCATGGTGGCTGAACTCCAAGAGGAGAAAGAAAAAGTTTCCAGTCTTCTAATAGGCTCAGAAATCTGAGACCATAACCCTCTGCCACATTCTATTGGTCACAATCAGTTACAAGTCCAGCCTAGATTCAGTAAACTCCATTTCTGGATAAGATATTCTTATACAGGGAGTAGAATTGGCCTGGGAGTGGGGGAAGGATGTCCTCATCCTACAAGACTAACTACCACAGTCTCCTTGGTCACATATAAAGAGACTCTCAGTTCCTACAGTCAGACAGCAGAAAAGGCTGATGAGGATGCTCTGGGCTTACTTGCAAGGGAAATCGGATGCCTAGGCCAGCCCTAGCAAGTTAGCTGTGCCAAGGTAAGCACCACGTTGGGAAGGAGAGACCCTGAGATTTGTGATATGGATATCTTAATTGGTGTCCTTGAAAAACTTTTATCACTAGATTCCCCTGAACCTCCTGGGCCTAAACAAGTAGCACACTCCACTCCATTAAAGCTACCACCACTCTCTTGTATAAACATGATGCAGAGGCCTCTGACTTGCAAGATAACAAGTGCCCCCCTCAAGATATAGTCCATTCCCCCGCCAGGCTGCCAGAAAAATAACTAGGTCAAGTAACAACTAACTCAGCTGGATAAGTGCTGGCTCTGCTGAGAGGAGGAGGTCTATGCATTGAAGGAGCTGGGAGGCCCAGCCAACAGACACGGCCAGAACCAAGAGGATGGGTTCAGGTAGAATCCTGAGAGTCTGGGACCAAGTAAGGAGGAACATAAAGTTTAATAAGGAACACTTTATCAATATGGAAACAACCACCTATTATACAGGATTTAACTTCCCAAAAAAGTCCCCAGAAGACAGTGCCGACATGCTGCTAAAATGGCTCTTGGATATGTGGAGGAAGCAATGGTCCATACCATGGCAGACAATAGAAAAGAAAAATCAAAAGGTACAGAGAAGTGAACATGGTAGAGTATATATTACAGGATATATGAAGGCCAATAAACCTATGAGGTCACCACATGCTGTCCTGGAGAACATGGTTTACCAAAGTCCTAAGAAATGCACTAGCTAGACAGACATGGGCAACATTGCAATGCTCCATGGCACTGTACTCTTAGGCCAGGGCGGATCAAAAGAGATGCCATTACAGAGCAGTGTGCCTATGATGCTTCACAAGGGGACAAGGAAGGACATGTCTGACACTTGGGTAATTCGCTGGGGCATTTTGGATACTCTGCTGCCCAACTGTGATGGCAGCAAAGTGCTGCAACTTGAGAAGGGCTTGGTATTCAGGAACTCAGACCCCTCAGTTATCCACCTAGACAAGCAGGGGTGCTAAGAGAGGGTGAGTGGAATCTAGAATTGGCAGGGGAGAAAGCAGATGACTGTGAGCACGGCCCAGAGGCCAGCTGCTACAGCAAGGGCTTTATTACACTCCCCTCCTCTGGCAACTTTAACCAGGAAAATAGACCAACCAAAATCCCAGAGGAACTCATCCCCAAGAGGTAAAATGAAGCAAGTGGATCCTGGAGGCCTAGCAAGTGGATTATTGCAGATGCTAAGTGTACCTCCCTGATCCCCCTTCAGACTGAGATAGACAAGGCCAGGCCCCCTTGCCTATTTGGGCTATGTGGCAGCTCCGGAGTTCTTTGTGGGACTGGAGGAAGCCTTTGGTGCGACTGCATCTCAGTTCAGCTCCTCCTTTCCCCTGTCCCTCACAGGCAACATTGCCACCAAGGCTCTCCTGTCAACTTCCTGCTTGTCAATCTCCACCTCAAGCTTGATTCTAGGGAAGCTAATCTAAGTCAAAAGCCAAACATAAAGGAAAACATACAGTATAATTATATTTCTATAAAGCTCAAACACAGGCAGAAATAAAACATAGTGTTGGATATCAGGACAGGGGGTTCCTTTGTAGGAAGGCAATGGCTCCAGGGGAAGATAAGAGGCCTTCTGGAGAAATAATAATGTTCTGTTTCTGCTCTGGGGGCCACTGACATGAATGTGATCTCTCTGAAAATTCATCAAGCTGGGCCATTGTGATCACAGTATTGCTGTACTTTACTTATATATTCTGTACTTCATGAAAATGTTTTTTGGAAACCTTTCGTAATCCTTCTTGACAATTCAGAAATCATTTCACTTTTGAGGTGACGCAGATCATTGATATGAATAGGAATTATCATCCTTCATCCTCAGGCTCTGAATCCAACAGGCTGTATTCAAGGCCAGACTGAAACACTTAGTAACCATGTGAAGCTGGTCAAATTTTCAATTGTTAATCTAGCTTCTTCATCTCTAATATGAACGAAAAATGATTACTAAATAAGATAATCCACTTAAAAATATAGGACAATGCTAAGAATATAAGCATCATTAAATAACATGTTAACGATCTGTATTAGGAAAATATGACAGAGATTAAAGTAAATTTAAATTATTTATAGGACATGTCCTGGAAGGTGCTTTTCAAAATAATGATGAGATAGTTTGTTTTGTTTTACTCATAAAAAATAAATAAAAGTTACCTGATGGTTTAGATTTGGAGTGCACAGAATAATTTTATTTACATGATACTTTGTATATAAATAAGCACTGTCATTCTGACATATATCTAGTCAGTTACAAGAATAGTGCTAAGTAACGTAGAGACTACATTCTCTCTCAGCAAAGTGAGAGTAGGTGACATCTTCATATTGTCAAATAAACATAGGCTATAAAATTTGATATTCTTATATTTGAATTCTTTGCCAATTACTGGCAGTGTCCATTTGCACAAGTTGTTCCTTATCTTCTGAATGCACAGTCCTTCATTTCTAAAGTAAGGAAGAGTATGATCATTCTACAGGATTTTCTATGATATTATATATAACAGCATTGTGTTTAGAACATTGGGTCAATAGAAATATATATTTTCCACTCGTCTTCCTGCTTATAGCCAAGGATGTATATTTACATAACGGCTGCTGAAATTAGAGGAACAATCTGTAATCAATGAATAGTTTTCAAGGAGATTTTAAATCAAGTACCATGTCTCATACTCTATAAACCTTAGCAGCCAGAAGACAGACTTGTACAATATATTATCAATTAGTGTTTTGATGGACAAAATACAAATTGTATAAAAATGCAACCCACAGTTGTAACCACAGTATCAAGTTCTGGACAACTTTCTTAATCAGTATTTTATAATTTGAGTCATAGAATTTAGCAAATGTGATTTAGCAAATGTGATTATATGACAATGTTTAAAAAATATAAGCTACAAAAAATATTACAGTGTTTGTAATATTGAAATTTATTTTATCACTTGCCTTATAAAATAAGCATTTAAAAATGAAATTCTTTTAAATCAGAAAACTTGCATGCAATCAACTACATCACAGATTTTTAAAGTTCATAGAACATAATTCTGCATATTTAATTGCCTTTTATCAAAGGATTAAACTCAAGTTTCTAAGAACAAATATTAATTTTTTTACTGTAAATTTGGTTCACCCATTTTCTACTGTTGAAAAATCAGCTTGCTGGCATGTAAATGATATAGATTTTTGCACTTTAGCTGATACAGGCCCAAAAATAAGCTCTGTCATTTACTAAGTTTGTGTCTTGGGCTAAGTTTCTTTACTTTCTGAACCTCACGTTTTCTAATCTGTAAAATAGGATTATCACTTGCTGCAGAGGGTAATTGTGAAGAACAGCAATAACGTCAGGAAAGAACCTAACACACTGAAATACAGTAGGAGTTCAATAAAGACTGTTTAGTTATATCATGACATTTGCATTATGAATTATATTGGTGACTGCCTGAGAATTGATTTAGTTTTAGTTTTTACGGAATTTGTCAGTCTTTCTTCTCTCTCCCCCACTCATTTCATTGCTTTGAGGTTTCTCAGTAAAATATAAACCTACAGTGCTATTTATTATGCTTACGCTGTTCAATAAACACATTACAGTATTTCAATTCTGGCACTAGTATCCTGGCAAGCATTCTGGCTAGAATATATTTTATGCTTCAGGACCTAAATGTGTAGTGACATATATAATACATAGTGAAATTCTACAAAGATGCAGTGGCCTTTAGAAAGAACAAAATGTATATTCACACTTCATCATATAATCGTGTCTATCCTGTCATTATTTATTGTCGAGCATCCTGGCAATACTGTCTGTCATGGATAAATCATAGTAACTCCAAATTCCATAGATGTGCTTATACTGAGGTCAGATGGTAATAGTTTGCTAATTTGAGTCATGCTACATTAGAAGGGAATATCAAAATTGGCACATTTTATTAATACAAATTTTACACACTAGATTCCTTTTATTCATGAAAAATTAAAGAATTACATGTTGACATCAACCATTTTCTTATTCAAGGAAGAACTGCACCATGAGACATTTTAGGACAACATACACCATGAACTTTTTAAAAGTATTAAACATGTTTGGGTAATATCTCTGAATCAGTAAGAATTCTACAAACTGCCTGTATACATATAGAACTATATAATTCTAAATGCCCAAAGGCAATGCTCATTACTTAACTTTCTATAAGATCCAACAGTCTTCTAAACATGAGTTTATAGCTATAGAGGGTAAGAGATGCTGTTCCCAGAATTTGGAAGACCAATGTAAGATGCTTCAGGAAATATGCACTAATCACAAAGCACACTTTGGCTTGCCTGTTCTCCAGTCCATCAAAGAGAGAATAGTGTGGAAGAAAGGTCTACTTTTGCCTCTTACTTTTTTCTTTCTTAAGGTCTATAAAATATAGTATGTTATAACAAAACTAAATTGAACTCTAACACACTGGGGCTTGATACATATTATCAGTGTGAGGGTCAGAAGCCAGGGACATAGTTTCATTTATTCCTTATTGTAGTAGTTCTATACCCATTGGGGGAGGTTGCTCCCCATTTTGTTCAGGGATTCTGTAAGATCAAACTATTTTAATAATAACACTAAGACATCATTTCCATTTTTCACTCTCTTTCACTCATGAGTTTACAGTGGAGTTTTCCAGAGGTTTTATGATGTGTGACTGTGACATCGCAACCCACTGAATGCAGACAGCAGATATGAGAATTCAGCTGTGCTGCTTCTTAAACAAGATGGTAAATAGATTTGGAAATTTATAAAACAATGACTAAAATATTTATCACTAAATATGTTTTGTTCTAGAAATACATTTAATTTTCAAAAATATGTTTTGTTAATATATAATGGGCTTATTATTCTTATTTTAAATGAATTAATAAAGTATATAAAATATCTCAGTTATAATTTCTAATACAATAAATGTGGGGTTTTCAATAATTGTTAAGAGTGTTAAGGGGTGCTGAGGTTGAAAGGGTTGGTAACTGCTGCATTAGTATAAAGATTAGTAAAAAATAAGAGCTCTGGGAAATTCCAGTTTCCATTCTGGGATAAAGAAAGCTGGGAAGAGATCACTCCCACACTTACAATGAAAAGCTGGACAAACTGAAGAAATTCATGAACTCATTGAGAGCTCAGGTTAGGGATAGACACAACCAGACAGACACCAGTGAGAAGAGTTCAGCTAGGGTGGTGGCAAACTGCTGGTGGCCAAAGGCATTATGGAAAAAGAGTTAGAAGCCCCTGGGGACCACAGATATTGGAGGATTCCACATGCCTTTCAGTTGATTTTTCTCCATGAATTCCATGAGTTGTTCACAGAAAAGTTTGGGGAAAGTTTAAGTAAAGTGCCCAGGATGAAGGGCAACTAATACTCTTGGGCACTGCAGAAAACCCATTGCAGCTGGGAGAAGAAAACAGAAAACAGAACAAAACAAAAACTTACCCCTGAGAAGGGGGTAGAGATGCATTCTGGGCTCAGAACTACATATGGTAGGGGGCAAGAGAACTAAGGAGGCCAGATCCCAATACCTAGGGATATAGTGTCTGCCTAATAGTATAGCTAAGTGAGAACAGCAGAGAATACTCCATCGCTACTGCTTCTCATGGCCATACTAACAAATCTCAAGTAATACACAGTACTGCTCGGGAAGGAACAAAAGTGTGGAAGGAGACCCTCTCTGAGGAGCAAAGGAAAGACCTAAAACTGAGGATGGAGAGGACACTGAGGAAAACCAAAACAAAACAGCTCTGACAACTCAGCCTCAATCCTAAACACAAGGCATTACTAGAAGAATTTGAAACTTATGGCATACTGTGGGTAATGATAGTGACAACAAAGTTCACACCTGACCCAACTCCTAAACTAGATTTACTCAAACTCCTGCAAAGGCCCAGCAGAAGGAAAGGCATGTCCATTTCTAGGTGTAAAAAATTGGTTATCTCAGTCTCTATTAAAAAAAATCAAGATGTATACAAAAAGGCAAAATATATAAAAATAAAAAAAATCAACATACTCACAATAGACAAAGCAATCAGGAAAAACCAGACTCAACTATGACACAGATGTTGGAACTGATAAGGATTTAAAACAACTGTAATTAATATGTTAAAGGATCTAAAGGAAAAGGAAGATATCATGCAAGATCTAATTGGAAGGTTCAGCAGAAAGATGGAAACTATAAGAAAAATGAAAATGCTAGAATTTTTTTAAAAACACAGTAACATAGATGAAGAATGCCTTTAACAGCTTCAATACTAGACTCAACATAGTTGAAGAAAGAATCAAGGAATTTGAAGATAGATCAGCAGAAACTACTCAAACAAAAATACAGAGAGAAAAATGCTTGGAAAAAAAATTCAACAGAGCATCCAAGAGAGGTGGGAAAACATCAAAGAGTCTAACTTACATATAAATAGGATACCAGAAAGAGAGAGAGAGTAAACAGGGCAGAAAAAATATCTGAAGAAATAACAGCTGAGAATTATCCAAAATTAAACACAGACACCAAACAACAGAGCCAAGAAACTCAGAGAACACCAGGCAAGATAAAAAGCAAAGAAAATCCACCTAGGCATATCATATTCAAACTGCTAAAAACAAAAGACAACGAGGAAATCTTGAAGGCAGCTACGGAAAAAGACACATTAGAGGAACAAAGATAAGAACTATAGCAGACTTGTGGCTAAAGGGAAATGGAGAGCTGAAAGAAAAAAAAAATGTCAACCCAGAAAACATTTTGAAATGTTCTTCCAAAATGAAGGAGAAACTGAGATAATTCATTGCCAGCAGACCTACCCTACAAAAAATGGTAGAGGAAGTTTTACAGACAGAAGGAATATAATACAAACAGAAACTTGGATCTACGCAAAGAATGAAGGGTGCCGAAAACAGAATCAATGAATATAAAATAAAATTCTTTTTTTTTCTTGTTTTTAATTGCTCTAAAATATAACTAACTGTCTAAAGCCAAAATGGCAGCAATATATTGTATCTTTGTAGCATATGTAAAAGTTAAATTTATGAAAATAATAGCATAAATAATGAGAGGAAGAAATTGGGAATATATTATTGTAAGATCCTTACATGATGCATGCAGGAGATAATGTTTGAAGGTAGGCTCTAATTAATTAAAGATGTATATCAAAAATCACAGAGCAAATGCTAAAAAATTAACAAAAATGAATAAATAGTAATATAAGATATAAAATAAAATTATAAACATGCTCAATTTATACAAGAGGGAAATAAAAGAGAAAAGTAGAAACAAATAACAGATGGAACAAATAGATAACAGCTAACATAGATGCTTTAAAAAAAAAGTCAAGACCCAAATATATGCTGTCCACAAGAAACATACTTTCAATGTATAGATACAGATAGGTAAAAAGTGAATGGATGGAAGAAGGTAATCCAAGAAAGCTATGCTAATAGATTTAGTAGACTTCAGAATAAGAAATATCATCAATGATTAAGGAGACTATGTCTTGATAAAGGGGTCAATTCGCTAAGAAGACATAACAATCCTAAATGTATATATACCTTACAACAGAGCTTCAAAAGATATAAAGTAAAATTTGATAAAATTGAAAAGAGAAATAAACAAATCTGCATTTATAGTTGAAGACATCAACACTTTCCTCTAAGTAATTGACAGAACAAGTACACAGTAAATCAGTGAGGGTAAAGAAGACTAGAGTAATACTATCAACCAATTCGACACTGTTCACATTGTTTGCATAGAACACTCCTCCCCAAAACAGCAGAATACACAATCTTTTCAATTGCACATAAAAAATTCACTAACGTAGACTATGAGCTGGCTTATAAAAATCCCTTAACGTTCTTTTAAAATAATAAAAATAATATAAAGTATATTCTCTGAATAACCTATGAGCCAAATAGGAATTCTTAAGAAAATACTAAAAACATTTAGAACCAAATAGCAATGAAAATACAATATACCAAAATGTGTAGGATGCAGCTAAAGCAGTGCTTAGAGGAAAATTTATAGTATTAAGATGATTATATTAGAAAAATAATGGCTCTAAAGTCAGACTGCCACTGCTCAAATTTGGGCTGACTCTATACTAAATGTGTGTCCTCGGGCAATTTGCTAAACTTCTAAATGGGTACAGTTCTAAAATGATGGTAACAGAATTCTTACTTCCTAGAGGCATTGTAAGAATTAGATCTGATGTATCATGTAGAACCCCTTAGCACAGTGTCTAGCAAATATTAAGTGTTTAATATTTGGTCAATTCCTAATAATTAGTAGCCATTTTGAAAGAAACTGGAGATAAGAGTAACAAATAGTCCTTATCCTCAAGAACTTCACAGTCTAATGGGACCACTACAAACTTGGGACCACATGGAAATGCAATTTGTGCCAAACTGGGAGAATTAAGCAAGTTTCTCAGAGATGGTAGGCCTGGCATAAAGTTTAAAGTGTTAATAGTTAGCTAAGCTAAAGGAAGACATTTCCATGGGGTGAATGGTCTGAGCAAAGTAGGGAGTTGTGAGGACACATGCAAATTTGAAAGCTGAACTTGATTCAAATTACTAGAACAGAGTTTCCCAAAGAAGAATGGCAGGTGAGTGTTTATGCAGGAATAAGAGAGCCAAAGCCCTCACCTGTCATACCTAAGCAATTAGATTTTATTTTGTAGGAAGGTGCTGAGTGACAAAGTGACACAGTCAGTTTTCTTTAGAAAGAAGCTTTGGCTGCACTACAGAGGATGTTTAGTAGGTGGCTGGGGATGGGTGGAGGTAAAGCGATGGAGCAAGATGGCAGTTGTTACAGATGTGATACATGAAGGTATCTTGTCATGTATCACAGATGAAGTGGCAAGAGAGATATTAAGGGTGCCTTATCAAAAAAGACTTGTGAATGATTTCATGTGGAGGTGATAAATGAAAAGACACACAATTCTGGCTTAAACATCTAAGTGGAGGGAGGTATTAATCACTGTGGTAGATAATTAAGGAGGATGAACAACATGTGGAATTTAGCAATAGATACAATGGGTTTGAGGTGCTAATAAGCTATCCAAAGGGCAACCATCTAGTAGTGCATAGTCCAGCTGTGAGATATTGGGCAAAATTATGAATCTGAGATTTAACAGTGCATAGTAATAAATGACTCCTTGGGCATGGATGAGACCTTTTTGGGAGAGAACATAGGCGAGGCCAGAGCAGATGAGGTAACCCAAGGCTCTGGGACCTGTTGACAACTGAAGAGAAAAGAAATAGAGAATTATAAATAGATACTAAAGATGAAGTAGGGACTTAAAAGTCCTGATGATTTTTAAGAACTTGGTTCAGAAATCTTTCCTTCTAAACTATTATAGTATCTTCAAAAACAGTGAAGTCTGTACAGCACTGTATTAATTTCCTGGGGCTGCTGTAACAAATTACCACAAACTTGGTGGCTTAGAACAACAGAAACTTATTCTCTTACAGTTCTGGAGGCCAGAAGTCCTAAATCAAGGTGTTGGCAGGGCCACACTCCCTTTGAAGGCTTTTGGAGAGGATCCATTCCTTTCTTTTTCCAGCTTCTGGTGGCTGTTAGCATTCTTTTCCTTGTGGCCACACCTCTCTCTGCTCTGTCTGCACATTACCTTCTCCTACAGGTATCTACCTCAGAGTTCCCTCCATCCCTCTCCTCTAAGGACACATGTGACTACATTTAGGGCCCACACAAATAATCTAGTATCATCCAGCATAAACGCCTCTCAGGATCACTAACTTAATCACGTCTTTGCCATACAAGGTAATGTTCACTCTTACCATAGGTGATATTGATAAGTTCCAGGATTAGGACATGAACGTATCTTTTGGGGGACCACCATTCAGCCCACTACAAGCACTCTGTCAAAAATTTAAAATAAAATTCACTGTTTGCAAGGCTCTAGGGGAAAGGGTATTCACACACTGCTGACAAAATTTAAATTACCATGATCTTTTTAGAAGACAATTGGCAAAGTCAAGCAAAAGTCTTGAAAATGTACATATTGTCTTTAATACAGAAATTACAACTTCAGAACTCTATCCCAAGAAAATATTTTGGTTCATATATGAATGTGCAAGTATGTTTATCACAGTCTTTTTATATTTGAAAAGAAAGAGTGGATCTAGCCTAAAATGCCCAAGAATAGGGGCTTAAACTGTACCATATATATAAAAATATGCACATATATAATAAATTTAAACAATGATGATGTGTAGCCATTAAATTTGGTAATATAATTCCATTATATTTTTATACATTCTTATACATATGTAAAAGAATTCATAATATCATAAAATAAAAAGTTTATAAAATGGTATGTATAGTATGACAATATTTTAGTTAAAAAGGTGTATGTAAAACAATCCGGATGAATTGATCTCACAAATAACATCAATAGGGTCACTGGAATTTTTTCCTTAATTCATGTTTATGAGTTTGAATTTTTTGCAGTGAGTTTACTTATAACATTTTAAAATAACTTAAAAGAGAATTTATTTCTTAAATATTAATTTTTCTTCAAAATATATTCGTAACTCTTAAAACTTCAGAAATTCCAAGGTAATTTAGCCATAAATTATCTTCTGATAGATAAAGAGGAAAACCATATAGAAGTACATAAAAATGAGGCTTGAGGTCAGGAGTTCAAGACCAGCCTGGACAACAGAGAAAGATCCCATCTCTACAAAAAAATTAAAAAATTAGCAGAATGTGGTGGCCCATGCCTATAGTCCCAGTTACTTGGGAGTTTTGTGGAGAATCTTATGTAGCTCTTCATAAAACGAATAACAGAAATTGTGTACTGTTCACTGGCAGAACATTTGTGTTAATATCAAGGTGAGAAGTAGTACACAATTAATCCTCAGGCAGAAGGATCGCTTGAGCCCAGGAGTTCAAAGCTGCAGTGAGCTATGACTGAGCCACTGTACTCCAGCCTAAGCAACAGAGCAAGACCCTATCTCTAAAAACAATACACACACACACACACACACATATAGCCAAGCATGGTGGCACATGCCTATAGTCCTAGCTACTCAAGAGGCTAAGGCAGGAAGATTGCTTGAGCCCAGGAGTCTGAGGCTGCAGTGAGCTATGACTGCATGCCACTGCACTCCAGCCTGGGCTACAGAGTGATACTAAATATTTTCTAAATATTACAAAGTCCAAATAGCAAAGAAATTTGAACCATCCAAGTAAAAATATTAATACTAGCATTTATATTATGACAAATGAGAGAAAATTCTTTATTCCTGAATGTAACAAACATTCATTATTTAAGAAAAATGTAGCCTATAGCTATAAATACAGTCTATGAACCATTTAAAAGCCAATTATGTATGCCTGGTGAGACTGTGAATGAATCACATCTACAAACTTAAATTATACACATAAATTATAAAATTTAATTGTTTCTGGAAGAGGCACTAATCTTATTAAGTTTAATGATTATGATGCTGTCCACAAAATGCATCTTTCAAGATTTATTTTGATTTATATTTAACTCACAAAATAATGATCTTTTGTATACTATAGTACAGAGTACATTCTATTTATAGCTCTAATCTTAAAAGAAAACATGAAATTGCTATTTTGCTGTTATTAAATGTGATCCACCAATTCTTCCCAAACCAATAAATATTCACTTTCTCTGGTATTTGCTTCCTCATCTGGAAAATGGATTAGTCAAAAAATGTCCTCTCAGAGTTTTATGGAGAATTTTATGTAGCTCTTCATAAAATGAATAATGGAAATGTGCAGTGTTCACTGGCAGAACATTTGCATTAGTAGTAAGGTGAGAAACAGTGCACAATTAATTTAACAACTATGAAATCGATTAGATTGTTAAAAAAATTTCTAATTCACTCTATAATGATCTGTTTGCCTACTAAGTGTGAGGCATTTCACATCCAACTACCCGAGTGGCTTTCCTAAATTGTTGTTGTAGGTTGGAATTCTCAACCTTTTAAAACATAGTAAATGACTCAACTTTGTTAAAATCATACCAAATTCATATTTTAACAACAGAATTTGCTAGATTATTCTAATATCTGATAGAAAACTAGGGTATATGCTCATTAACAACTGTCATTGAAAGAATTCAGTGCTCCGTAATGAGCCTCTTCTAACACAGAATTTAATTATGAAAGAGTTGTTTCAATCCTGTCAGTTGATGGGATTCTTAAAAGGATGCCTACCCAGGACAACATATATAGATGTCCTGGGAAGGGTGATACACTGCCAGGAACCTGAGGGTATGAAAAAACACTTAAGTGGAAGGTGGCCAGAACAAAAAAAAAATCTTACCAATGCCTGGGGAAGAAGAGGACAGAGAATTTGAAGTCACATGAATTTAGCAGGCACGTGGTGGAGGTTGGTGGAGAGTCCTAAAAGGATGCAGTAGGATCCTTGCATATCAAAAGGGTACCTAAGCAAACTTTTTCTTCTTCTTAATTTTACTTGACTCCAAATAAACAATTGACTTAACAACATGCTGAGGGCCCTTATCTCAGGACCCCTAATTCCTCATTCCAGTTTACAGAAAGATTAAAAGGTAAACAAACATTTTCTAGAATTTGTGTCCTCTGTTTCTGATTTTTACACCATTTTCCCAGTTTTATTATTAAGAAAGTCTTTTAATAGAAGTTTAAATTTTTGTACATTTGATGTTAATGATAATGCAAGCTGACCACAGTCATTGAGATAGAGGGACCATTAATACTCATAAGGATAAAATTAGTCATTTATATGGCATTCTCTCAAAATTAGTTTTTCTATAAAACCATCTGGGAATGCCTTCAAACTGTGACCAAATATCGAGCAAACTGTTCTCTGTGGGATTCTGATTTAATTCGTGGCATATCTGAAAGTGCAGAGTTATTAATCACAAAATGGAAAAGATAAAAGCAGTAGTTTTGCTTAAGATTTTTTCTTTTTCTTTTTGAGGGAAGAGGAAAGTGCCAATATAAGAGATAATGAAGTTGACTACTAAATTTGCACCTTATTCTTCACTTACTTCCCCAAAACCAATTTATTGCTAGATTTCCCCAGCAGCATGCATCTAACAAACATTTACTGCCATTGTTTATTCTACTGGAAGAAATGTCCTTTAAATCTAAAGTATAATTACTTCCATCTACCTATCTACTCCAACACATATTTAATGCCTAGTATACACCAAACTCTGAGCAAGAATCCAGGGAAATGAAACATAACCACACATTCCTCGGGGGGCTAAAATTTGATTTGCATTTTCTTTACCTTTTCATTGTTGTTATTTCTTCAAGCCCAAAATCTAGAATACATATTTCAAAACCAGAAAAATATTAAGTTTAAAAAACGGTTCCAGAAATTATCACTATAAGGAGCTTAGTTGACTCATATTTGAGCAAAATACACACTGTAGATTATTTTTGAAATCCAAAAATCCAATTCCAAAACTAACTTTAATATCTGGCCACCAGGTCTGAAGATGGGCACTGGTGACTAACCATGGTCACACTCTTACTTGAGTTAAATTTGAGCTCAGGCTCCAACTGTCCTACTGTTTATGTTAAGGTGAAGGAAGGTGTCAGTTCCACATCCCATGGACTGGCTTGGTGGCACAGCGATTATGACAGAGTACACTAAGTACAAACCTGCAAACAGAATTGAACTTGTGCCAAGGACACTTCCCTACCTGGTTAAAGACCCACAGTTTAGTCAATTCTCTGGATAGGCATATGATGTTGCTTTCAGGAATACAGAAAACTATTCAACCCACAGCCCAAAATGCTTGTTCATTCATGAATTCCAACATTTATTGAACATCTGCTTCAGCCAAGGCATTATGCCAAGTGCTGAGGACACTGCAGGGACCAAGACAGACATGACCACTACCTTCATGGAATTTAAACAACAGGACCGACAGAGGGAGATTGGAAGGAAAGAGGACAACCCTACTCCTTACCTCTCTCCCTCTGCAACTACCCAACACGACCATAATATAATGGTTTTATAGTTACTTCCTTCCATAAAGTCATGGGTTAAGCTTTCTCCTCCCAGTGAATTTGATTGCACCAATCTTTTCTCCCTAACACGATAATAAATTCCTTGAAGGCAGGAACCCTACATCACAGAAATTTTTACAACCTTCTCTAACACCCAATTGCCTAGTGATTCACATTTACTGAGCATTTTTTTCTGCAAAATGGAAAAGCTCAAGTTCACTTCGAGCTGAAAGCAACAGGAAAAGGAAGTTATAACACTCAGAACACTATGAAGATAAAGATAAAATTTCTCAATAGAGCACAGTGGTCGTGTGGTGATGATGTTAATCACGTGTCAACACAAAAGACATTCCACACACACAAGAACTGCTGCTACCCTAACCCCTATCTAACATCCTTAATGTGTATAGAAAATCAGTATGGCCTGATTTGAGGCCATTATAGAAGAAGATGTCCTCCCCTTAAAAAGTTCTCCCCATATGGTCTTTGAAAGCCTGACCTTATTCACGCTCTGAGTTAAAGCCTCTTTTTAAATATAACTGCTGGCTGTGATTGTTTGTTTCTGCTTTCGAATTTTTGTACTACTTGCTGCCCATACTCTTGGACCAAGGAACAGACTTATTGATTTAGAAGGCCTGTCTTATTCAGAAAGGAATTAAAGTGGATGAAATATGTATGATATTGATAAGGAAGTAGAGAATAGTGTTTAAGAATGATAGGTCAGGAACCAGACTTCTTGTGTCTGCATCATCTCTCTACTAGTTCCACAAGTTACTTCCTGTGTGATCATGGACAATTCTGTGTCTTGGTTTCCATATCTACAAAGTGGGGATAAGACTATTACTACATAATAGGTTATTGTAAGAATTAAATGATGATGCATATAACATACTGAGCAAAGTATCATCTTCCCCAAACAAAATGATATCTCAGTAAATGCAAGTTATTATGAAATTATAAAGACTATATAATAATTCTTATATATGAATTATCTCTTCGATTAGATCTGAAGTCATATAAAACCAATAAAATGAGATTGGATACCTTCAAGAATACTAGGTAGCAATGATCAGAACAGAAACAAACATACTGAAAGAGGAAATATATTAACTCAAATTATAAGCATATGAAATGACTTTGCTTAAGATCAACTGTTGATATATGATTATGAGATTATTAATATTAGAGCCATTATAGATTTTGAGTTAGTAGAAATAGAATGCTTTAACATGGTGGATTTTGTTAATTATAATTTGTTCAGTATGATATATTAAGATGCAGAAAAATTAAGAAGGGAAAGTTTCAGAGTTTTTATCATTGTAAACACAAGAACAAGGTGAGCCACAGACACAGTCGGAGATTAATTAAGCAAATGGAGCAGAGAGACTTCTTTCCCGTGTGCTAGTGATATCATATGGAGCAACGCCACATGCAGAGGAAGTTAAGAAGTGGGGACAGAGCAACAAGCAGATGGGTTAAGTCCACCTTGGGAGAAGGTTGGAGGTGGAGTAGGGGAGGGAGTTATGCAATAAACAAAGGATGGGATGCAGAGGGATGCCCCTTGCTATGTTGAATTTGTGAGCCTCAGATCTTCTTGAATCCTGCAAATTCACCAGCATCAGTGGAATAGCTGTTTTGGGATCCACATTGCCTCAGCTTTTCTACTGGGCCTCAAAGTGCAAAGAAGGAAAATTGGCTTGGTAGAGCTTACTCTGGGGAGTTTTTGTGAACTGGCATGGCTACTGGCAAGTCTCACAACTTGAAATTTAGATTTGGTCCCTTGCTGCCATCAAAGAGAGTGGAACCAACCCAAAGAGAATGCCTAGGCCTACTCAACCCAGCTTCAGATAGAAAAACCATTTGCTGCTATCACTTATTGTTTCGAGATGCTCTGGGATGGTCACAGGTTTGAACTGGAAGTCATGGGGAAAATGCTGAGCTGAGTAGATATCAAAATAAATGTGGCACCCAAACTTTATCCCTTCCAATTATTGATATGTGACCACTCAGAGCCTGGAGTCCTTACGGGAACTGTAATTCTTGAAGTGACCCCATTGTGTCAATACCCACTGTCCCACTGTGAAATTTTTTCATAATACAAAAATGGTCTTTACTGTCAAACCTGAATGTAAACTGTTCACATCTGTGATCATAGAAGAAGATATTTTTTTTAAACCTCACTTAACTTTGGGCACTTACCAGGTCTTTACCAAAAGATGTTCCCTTTCTCTCAGTTTATTCATCTATTTTTGGTAACAAGTTTTTAAACAAAGCTGCCCTTATTTGTTTCAGTGGAGGATGGGAATGGGTACTAAGGTTTCTAAAATTTAAATTTTAGAAACTACATTAAAATAGAAAGTTGGCCTTACCACACTAGAACCCACTGGGGCAGAAAACAACCTATAATATAAGCCAGGAGAAGCAGGGGCACATCACTAGAGTAATTAAATGTCATATAATAAGCATAACCAGGACACCTTTCTACCAAGGACCTAAAAGAGTTTTATAAATTGTAAAAATCTCAAAATAGTCCTAAGAGTTACAGTGTTATTACTTCTATAAACCTTTGCAACATAATCTACTTAGGTCAACATATGATTTTCTGTGAGTCATTTATATATACAAGTAATTTCCATTTTATTTTATTCTCTCCCAGGATGAGTTAAAACAGCAGGATAAAATGAATAACTATGAATAAACTGAACTTCATTTAATTAATTCAAGATTATCATTAAATATTAATGAACATAAAGGTGTTATTGCTAAATTTATCAACAACCATCAATCTGGATATGTGAAAATACTCATCCAGTAACAAAAACATTACAGACCTTCTTTGGGTAAAATGTGTCATATTTTTCTTAATCATTTTGTCTAAAGTGAATATTTATAAAATGTCTTGATTTTTGCACCTTCTTGTAACATTGAACATGTATTTCTTACAGAAAAATATTAGACCCCAAATCATAATAAAAATAACTTTTGAATGCTAATATCCACCTACTAGATTGGCAAAAATTAAGAAGGCTGGTGACTCTAAGTGTTGGCAAAAATTTAGAACACTGGGGACTTTTATACACCACTTGTGGGAGTCGAAATTGGCAAAGCCACTTTGCAAAAAATCTGGGCATTACCTTGTAAAGCTGCACGCTGCACAGCCCATCCTCTTGCATATATTTATCACCAGACATGCATAAGAATGTATGTGGCAGCCCAGCTGGTAATAGCAAAAACAAACAAAACAAAAAACAGCCCTTAAACAAACCAAATATACAAAAGTGAGGGAATGGATGAACAAATTGTGGAATAATCATAAACTGCAATTGGTACAACATAGAAAATATGTTACTGTGTACGGCAGCATGTATGGATCTTCAAAACATATTGTCAAATGAAAAAAAAAAAACCAAGTTGCAGAAGAATGTAAACACTTTGCTGCCATTTTGATAATGTTCACAAACAAGCAAGACCCCAAAAAAGAGACTGTTTAGGAATAATGCATGTAACGGTAAAAGCATACAGAGAAGTGAGAAAATGACAATGTTCAAGAGAGACTGTTCACTGTGCAGGACGAGAGGGCTGAGGTTAGGAAGCAGGGAGCACACAGAGCACACAGAGCATTTCTTGTTGTTGAGGATGATCTATCTGCAGATGGATGGCATGTTTGTGGTATTTGTTGAATTGCTATGTTTTCTAGCAAAGCACGCATTGAAAGGCTAAAATATTTTTTAAATGCATCACTTTAAAGCTAAATATTTCCTTTAAGGATGTGCAGTTTATAGCTGAAAAGCAATATTCACTTCTCCCAAATTAAGAGTTCTGGGTTCCAGTTCTGATGTAGTCGTTAACAGTTTTGTGACCTTGGACATGTTACTTAATCTCTCTAGGGATCTTCTTATTCCAATCTGAAAATACAGGTCTTAGATAAGCAAACCCTTAGGTCTTTTCTAGTGAATATTCTTGTGTGTGTGTGTGTGTGTGTGTGTGTGTGTGAGAGAGAGAGAGAGAGAGAGACTCAAACATTTTCTTCTGTTTTGTTTGCATGTTTTCTCTTCTTTTTTTCCCAGCTTTATTTAGGTATAATTCACAAATAAAAATTGTACATATTTATGTGGGAGTGGGTGTCCTAGTCACTGGTCCCCTGCTTGATGTAGGGGAGGCTGTTGGTGACCGGTGTAGCAGGGACAAGCAGGGGTGAATGTGACCTCTAACATGAGCAAGCCCTGCATTAAGAATTTAAACCTTCTCTCAGAAATGTGTGGTAGAATTTAAGAAGAGAAATAACCAAGAGTCAGCTGAAACTGTGATTGGCTCACTAATAATCCCAGGACACAGTTAGAGATCACTACTCAAGCACGTTTTCCTAAAACCACTAGGAAGACGTTTATTTGCTCTGTAGGACCCGGCTGAGTATGTTGTGGAATGGGCTGCAAAAGGACCCAGACAGCATCCTTAGGACAGTGATTTTGGCCCTTACTCTGCTGGTCCTAGCAAGGGCCCTGCTGTCCTGGAAACTGGCTGAGATAATTGAGGCTAGGAAAAAGGAGCAAAAGGAGAAACAAAAAGCAAAGATGTGGAAACAATCTAAGTGCCCATCAATACATGAGTGGATTAATGAAATGTGGTATATGTATACCATGGAGTGCTACTCAGCCACAAAAAAATGGTGAACTAATAACTCTTGTATTGTCCTGGATGGAGCTGGAGACCATTCTTCGAAGTGAATTATCACAAGAATGGAAAAACAAGCACCACATGTACTCACCATTAAATTGGAACTAATCAATCAACACTTACGTGCACATATGGAAATAGCATTCATTGGAAATCAAGCAGGTAGGAGTGGGGAGGAGGGGATGGGTAAATTCACACCTAACGTGTACAATGTACACTATCTGGGGGATGGGCACACTTATAACTTCAACTCAAACAGTACAAAAGCAATTTATGTAACCAAAACATCTGTACCCCTGTAATATTCTGAAATTTTAAAAAGTCAAGAAAATATTGCCAAAGCTAAATGACTTAAAAAGGATTGAAGGAATGAACAGTCTCTGTAATCAGAGGCAAATCAATTTGGAAAATGCTGCAGCTTTGGAAGGACGCACTAAGGTTTCTTCTTTGGGTTTCATGATATGGTAGAATTATCTACTCAACAAAATCTGACCATATGGGAGAATCATGGTAGTTCTGACCTCAGTACTGCAGTAATGTTTATGCTTGGGTATAAACGTTTGTTGGTGTCTATTGAAAGTTATTGTAAATTACTATTTATTATGCTACAAACGCTTTATAACTGACTTAGTCATTTCCCATTTTGTATCTTATTTACTGAAATGAAAACATCCTGTGGAGAAAAATGACTTCAGGTTATGAACTCTACTCAAATAATGGCTTAAAATGGGACCCCGTTCTGGACAAAATGAAAGTCAGAATTGTCCTCTCTGAGGTTAAAAGTGTGCTTTGGCTTAAAAGAGATACAGTACATTTATCACATCTTTCATCGTTATTGCTTAATTCTTAGAGTGGAATCATTCTGGCTTGCTCAAAGCAAATAATATTAATCAATGAGTACTTCTGTTTTTTGCATTTTCTGATTTTAGATAACTGGTAGTGATCAGACATTCTGCATTTTTAACCTAATTTTATAAAGAGTTCTCTTATCATCTTGGCTATGTAGAATACCACCTCCGGGATATTACAATTTTTGTATTCATGAACACTGCCATTTTCTTAGAGATGACTTGTTGAGAAGAGTAACTCTATAATTTAAAGCTTGTAGTAAAGATGCCAAACATTGAAGTACCTTGGAACCAGTTTATTATTGTGGTAAGTAGAAATGTGAAATAGTTAAAATCTCATGTCAAATAATTTGCTGATTGTATAGATACCACTTTTGTTTTTTATTCCATTCTTCGCTTTAACTCATGTGGTAGTGATGTCCTACACTTTTTGATCAACCAGGTTCAGGGTGAAAATTACAATTTCAAATTTTTTTTAAGAAACCTTAAAGAGCAACAGTTAAGTCATACCTCATAAGTGGTAAAGAAAAGCTTAAAATTTGGAACAAGTTTGTGGAGCACAGTAGTAATTGGGTGAAAACAGTAAATTATATAAAAATGAGAATATGCTAGAATTAGAAATAAAGGATATTTCCTTCAGTTAAGTATTATAAGTAGAAATTTTTACTATTAAACATGGCTTTTATAAATGCATGATCCAGTAAGTTTATTTACTGTCAGTATTTTATAGGTTATTAATGTTTTCCCCACCTTTGATAATGAATTTTAAATTACAAAAAAATCATCCAACAACTCTACTTTAAAAATGAAACCAGGTATTGCAATAAATTTGATACTTTTTGATTCTTAAAATTATATATATTTACACTGTACAAAGTGATATTTTTATATATGTACACATTGTGAAATGATTACCACAATCAAGCTAATTAATATATCCATCACCTCATATACTTACTGTGTGTGTGTGTCTGTGTGTTTGGTGAGAATATTTAAGATCTACTCTCTTAACAATTTTCAAGTATACAATACATTATTATTAACTACAGTTTTACCATGTTGTATAATAGATCTCCAGAATTTATTCATCCTGTCTAACTGAAACTGTGTATCCTTGACCAACATCTCCACATTGCACTTCCCCCCACCCCACCTCATCCCAGCCCTAGGGAATATTCTTCTAATTCTATAAAGCTCTGAGCCTTTTACCTTAGACAAAGTCGAGTCTACCTAATTCAGTGTTCCAAAATAGGCTCTTAAGAAGTTAATAAAATGTACAATCAGTCCATATACCATATGCCTTTTTTAAACACTAAGGTATTTAACACATTAACTGCCACGTGAGTTGCATTTAACTCACGCTAGTTTTGAGCCTGGGGCCCCATGAAGTAAAATCCAGGGAAAATCCTGCAGTTGGTTCGTGAAAATCTTACTTGTTGAATGTTCTTATTGTTACAATTAATATTGACAAATGAATTCTAAAAACGTGGATTAGATGAATAGAAATCAATAAATTTAGTTTTTCATTAAATTAGAAAGGATCATTTTGTTTTTGAAGTTTTTATTCTATTTTAGTTGATAAAACACCATGGCCCCAAGGAAAAAAATTTTTTTCTAGTGTGGCAGTCAATGTGTTAACTATACCACAACATTAACTTCCTTTCCTGAGTTCTGTCACCCTAGGATTTAAATTTTTCAGCAGCCACACAGGTGGGATGTTCCTCTGGGAATTTGGCAGAGCCAGATGGAGATTTTTTGCCCATACAGTTCAAGCGAGGATTTGACCTTAAAATGCTATATTATACAACCGACTGACTAACACACTTAATATTGGAAGGATACACCTAATTTTGACCTCAACTTTAAGTAGTTAGTTGGATAACTGTGGCTAAGTCATTTAATTTCTCCAAGCCTCAATTTATTCATCTGTAATAAGGTGCTAGAAAGGGATTAACGCTCCATGGGAACATTTTCTCTTCTAGCATATTATAATTCTACCTAATTTTAGTTTGCTCTTGAGACCAGTTATTTGACCTAATGAACAACTATTAACAGAAAGTATTCAATTATCTTATAGAAATCAGTTACCAAAACCAAACTCTAAAAACCACTTAGCTCCACCAGGAATATTTTGTTTTTGAAGAAGTTAGAAGGAAATGGGTACATACACTGACAGAAACACATTAAAGATTCTTTAATTCACTCATTCATCTAATATTATTAATAATATACTAGTCACTGTTCTAGCCAGTGTCGACATAGCAACCCTCGTGGGGGTGACAGTCTTCTCACAAACAGGTAGGAAGAACCTATCCTGAAAGGCTACTGGAGGGTTGAAACAAGGACACTCTATCACTTTGACTCATTTATTCTCCAATTTCATCACCAGAACCTTATTGCATCTCACCTGTTAGAGATTTAGGAATATAAACCCTATACACTTATGTCTGACTCTCATCTATTTCTTCTTCAGTCATTTCCAGAATATGCTAGTATCACAATCTGGATGGGTTCTAAGAGAGAGTTCTGCTAAAAAAAAAGAAAAAAAAAAAGTCAATGATTCTTTTACTGCATAAAGATGTGATTCCTATCTGGCCACACATCCTACATTCTAGCCATCACAAATTATTCACTGTGATCTCAACAGCTTAGTCCTTCCATTTATTCACTTATCCCTTGCACTTGAACCTGCATATAAACTTCTCCTTCAAAACCCAATACCCAAAATGTATCCCCTTCATAAAGCCTTCTCCATCCCATCTTCTATTTTATGAATTAAAACCTGTTCCTGACTCCCAAAGTATTATATCCCTATCCCACAGCATTTTCTCCTGCTGCTTTATATCACAGACACTCAACTACATATATCTCACCGATAAGAATTTTACACCCTGTCTGAATTCTTTTTTTTTTTATTTCAGAATATTATGGGGGTACAACACTTCGGCTATACATCTTGCCCATGCACTGCCCGTGTCAAAGCTACAATCGTGGTCATCCCCCAAACTGTGCTCCCCACATCCATTCAGTGAGAGTTTTCCCATCCCTTCCACCCCCCTCCCGCCCGCCCGCCTTCAAATGAATGTTATTGCCGTGTGTGACGTAAGTGTTCATCAGTTAGTACCAGTTTGATGGTGAGTACCAGTGGTGCTTGGTTTTCCATTCCTGTGACACTTCGCTTCGAAGAATGGATTCTAGCTCCAACCAGGATAATATCAGATGTGTTAATAAACTGTTGTTCCTTATTGCTGAGTAATACTCCATGGTATACATATACCACATTTTATTAATCCACTCGTGTATTGATGGGCACCTGGGTTGTTTCCACATCTTTGCAATTGTGAATTGTGCTGCTATAAACATTCGTGAGCAGATGTCTTTATTATAAAATGTCTTTTTTTCCTTTGGGTAAACACCCAGTAGTGGGATTGGTGGGTCAAATGGTAATTCTACTTTTAATTCTTTGAGGTAGCTCCATATTACTTTCCATAGAGGTTGTACTAATTTGCAGTCCCACCAGCAGTGCATGAGTGTTCCTATCTGTCCACATCCCTGCCAACATTTGTTATTTGGGGATTTTTTGATACGAGCCAATCTCACTGGAGTTAAGTGATATCTCATTGTGGTTTTGATTTGCATTTCCCTGATGATTTAGAGAAGTTGAGCAATTTTTTATATGTTTGCTGGTCATTATTCTGTCTTCTTTTGAAAAGTTTCTGTTCATGTCCTTTGCCCATTTTTTAATAGGGTTGTTTGATTTTTTCTTGTTGATTTTCCTAAGTTCTGTATAGATTCTGGTGATCAGCCCTTTATCAGAGGTGTAACATGCAAATATTTTCTCCCATTCTGTAGGTTGTCTGTTCACTCTAGTGATAGTTTCCTTGGCTGTGCAGAAACTTTTTAATTTGATCAGGTCCCATGTATTTATTTTGGTTGCTGCTGTGCTTGCTTTGGGGGTCTTCTTCATAAATTCTTTGCCTAGGCCAATGTCCATAAGAGTTTTTCCAACGTTTTCTTCGAGCATTCTTATGGTTTCATGTCTTAGCTTTAGATCTGTTATCCATTGTGAGTTGATTTTTGTGAGAGGTGAGAGGTGTGGGTCCAGTTTCAGTCTTCTACATATGGCCATCCAGTTTTCCCAGCACCATTTGTTGAATAGGAAATCTTTTCCCCAGTGTACGTTTTTTTGGAATTTGTCAAAGATCAGGTGACTGTATGAGGTTGGTTTTATATTTAGGTTCTCGGTCCTGTTCCATTGGTCTACGTCTCTGTTCTTGTGCCAATACCATGCAGTTTTGGTTACTATAGCCTTGTAGTATAGTTTGAAGTCTGCTAGATAGATGCCTCCCAATTTGTTCCTTTTTGCTTAAGATTGCTTTGGCTAGACGGGGTCTTCTCTGGTTCCACACAAGCATAGAATTATTTTTTCTAGATCGGCAAAAAATGATGTTAGTATTTTGATAGGACTACATTGATTCTGTAAATCATTTAGGTAGCAAAGCCATTTTTACTATGTTGACTCTGCCTATCCAAGAGCATGGTAGGGTTTTCCACCTATTTACATCCTCTGCAATTTCTTTTCTCAGTGTTTCGTAATTCTCTCTATATAGGTCTTTGACCTCCTTAGTTAGATATGTTCCTAAATATTTAATTTTCTTTGGTGCTATTGTGAAAGGTATTGCATCTTTAATTTGTTTCTCAGCTTGATTGTTATTAGCATATATGAAGGCTATGGATTTGTGTGTATTAATTTTGTATCCTGAGACTTTGCTGAATTCATTTATCAATTCCAGTAATCTCTTGGTTGAATCTTTGGGGTTTTCTATGTATAATATCATATCGTCTGCAAATAGTGAAAGTTTGACCTCTTCTGCCCTCATCTGGACGCCCCTGATTCCTCTGTCTTGTCTAATTGCTCTGGCTAGGACTTCCAGCACTATGTTGAAAAGAAGTGGAGATAGTGGGCACCCTTGTCTGGTGCCAGTTTTAAGGGGGAATGCTTTCAATTTTTCCCCATTCAGTATGATATTGGCTGTGGATTTATTGTATATGGCTTTAATAGTTTCGAGGTATGAGCCATCTATGCCTATGTTGTTAAGAGTTCTTACCATAAAAGGATGCTGGATTTTGTCAAAAGCCTTTTCTGCATCTATTGAAAGGATCATATAATCTTTGTTCTTGCTTTTATTTATATGGTGAATTACATTTATAGATTTGCGTATGTTGAACCATCCCTGCATCTCGGGAATGAAGCCCACCTGATCGTGATGACTTATTTTTTTGATGTACATTTGAATTCATTTTGCAAGGATTTTATTGAGAATTTTTGCATCTATATGCATAAGGTATATTGGTCTGTAGTTTTCTTTTCTTGTTGTGTCCTTTCCTGGCTTTGGTATCAAGGTGATATTGGCTTCGTAGAATGAGTTTGGGAGGACTCCTTCCTTCTGGATATTTTCAAATAATTTCTGCAGTATAGGCAGCAGTTCTTCTTTGTAGGCTTGGCAGAATTCAGGTGTGAACCCATCTGGTCCAGGACTTTTTTTTGTGGGAAGATTTTTTATTACTGCTTCGATTTCAGTGCTTGATATTGGTCTGTTTAGAAATTCTGTTTCTTCCTGGTTGAGCCTAGGGAGGTAGTATGTTTCTAAGAATTTGTTTGTTTCCTCCACGTTTTCATGTTTGTGGGCATAGAGATTTTTGTAGTATTCGAAGATGATGTTTTGTATTTCCATGGTATCAGTTGTGACTTCTCCTTTCTCATTTCTAATTGAGCTTATTAGAGTCCTTTCCTTTCTGCTTCTGGTCAACCTGGCAAGTGGCCTGTCTATTTTGTTTACCTTTTCAAAGAACCAACTTTTCGTTTTATTAATCTTCTGTATTGTTCTTTTGTTCTCAATTTCATTTAGTTCTGCTCTGACCTTGGTTATTTCTTTTCTTCTGCTGGCTTTAGGATTGCTTTGCTCTTCCTTTTCCATTTCCTTACCATGTATCTTTTCAGACCACAGCGGAATAAAATTAGAAATCAATTCCAACCGAAACTCACATCTTCATCCAAAAACTTGGAAACTAAACAATCTGTTGCTGAATGACTATTGGGTCAAGGAGGAGGTTCAAATGGAAATCAAAAGATTCTTCCAACTAAATGATAATGGGGACACAAGTTATCAAAATCTGTGGGATACAGCAAAAGCAGTCCTGAGAGGAAAACTTATTGCCTTAAATGCCCACATCCAAAAGACAGAAAGGTCACAAATCAGTAAACAAATGAATCATCCTGTCTGAATTCTTTACCTACAGAATCTGCCAGCATAATATAACGGTTATTTTAGATCACTAAGTGATAACTGATATGCTAACTTTTCCTTTCTATTGTTTTGTTTTTTAAGCTGTACTCTTTGTTTTCTGAACTATCTTCCTTATATAAACCCTTGAATCAGCTCAAATTATAAATGTAGCCTGTATATCACTCTTTCTGTGTGCTGCGAGGCCTCCATCATTCAGCTTGTATACCGTGGGTCTCATATACTTCTGGTTTCGTCCAACATTATCCTCTAGTGTTCCCAACTCTCAGTCCTCTGGAGGAGGAATGCTGTTTCTGCTGCTCCTGAAAGAAACTAGCTCTCCTCACATGGGTTGGCGGGGTGGGGGGCTCAGCATGCTGGAGAAGTTTTGCAGTATGTTGTAATGAGCACACGCGAGATACCACTGGGACCCAGAGGAGGTGGTACGTAAATCTTCCCAGGGAATCTGTGGGAGCCCTTAAGCTGTCCTTGAACAATGTTTAGAGGTCTGCCATGAAGAAAGGAGGTAAGGACATGCTAAGGACAGGACACAACAGTGGCAAGACACAGAGAAAAACATCATTATAACACTGTGTTATTTTAGGAAATGACAAACAAGGCGGCCTGAAGCATAAAACTACATGATGTTTTAAGGAGTGTTAAGAGTTAAGGTTGGAAAATTACACTTGACCAGTTCACATGAGACCTTAAATGTCACACTAAAAACTTGAAACTTCATCTGCTAGGTCACAGAGGGCTAAACATCAAATGATTTAATTTGGGAACTTGGCTAAATAAAAACATTTCAAAATGATTTATTAATATAACTTCAGAGGATAGTTTGGAGGAGGGTGAAAGTGAACACAGAATGAGCATAGAGAGGCTCTTGGATTTACAGAGAAAAGAGATGGTACAGGTATCGGGTAGACTAGAGATTCCTGAATTGTGGAAGGGAACTTTATTTGAGAGAAAGGTAGGCAGTTAGTAAAACTGGATGGGTTGATGCGAGGAGGTGAAAGTGGAGGCTGCCTCTCAAGTTTCTGACTTGAGCAACTACAAGGATAACATACCTGAAATAGAAAATATAGTCACATAAAAATACTGGCACAAAATTCTGAATAATGGAAATATGTTATGGCAAAATGAAAAGAAAAGGAATGGGAGTTAGGAAAGGTATTTCCCAGAGTCCTAGAAAGCAATATACAAGGTGGCAGAGAGAGGAAACTACAGTAGTTAAAGTGGTCACAAAAGAGGCAGCAGCATCCAATCCTACCTCAATCCTCACACCAGCGGAGGGAGGGCATTGGTGTAAAATTGCCATGATTTAGCTGCATCTATAATTTAACTTTGGAAAGAGTGTTGGTATATTTGAATGCAATTGCTCCAGATGTTCTACAAACTCATAACTCTTTAATCGCAGCAACAAAACTACTCTGCAAAAATGTAATTCTGGAGAGATGAAATCTGCCCAACTTCTGAATTCTTTCTTTCACTTTCCTCTCCCAACACATGAAAAGATTAAACTGCAAAGCACCCAAGGCCAGGTTAGCAGAAGGTCACTAATACAGGAGCTGGGCGGGAGTGGGAAAGCAGAGGGCAGGCTGTGAATGCACAGAGAGCCAAGGAGGGCTCAGGGGCTCAAACCTAAGCAGGTGTCACAAATTAGACAAGTTAGATGGTTAAAGACCAGGAGACCACAGGAAAAGTGGCCAGAAAAATCAGCAAATAAACTCAAAATATGCAAGATGATTTTCATAGTAAGGGGGACATTAGAAGCTCAGAGAAACAGTTCTGAAAGCAGGGAAGGGTGGAAAGTTTCCAGAGAAGTGATCTGAAAAGCAGACAAACATACTCATTTTAGATAGATACTAGCAAAGATCCCTTGCTTTAAGCAGCGATCTTTTATGTTTTCATTGTCTTATTAAAAGAGCCAATTCCCAAGCCTGATTGCCTGGGACCTACAGGCAGAGACATATAAGTACTCGGCTGGATGCAGGACCCTAAAGGCCAGTGGTTCTGAAACTTTAGCGCACAACATAAACACTCATAGGCTTGTTGATTTCTGGGCCCCACCCTTAGAGCTCCTGATTCAGTAACTACAAGGATAATGTACCTGAAATAGAAAATATAGTCACATAAAAATACTGGCACAAAATTCTGAATAATGGAAATTATTCAGAGAGAATACACATTTCTAACAAGTGCCCAGGTGATGTGATGCTGCCAGTCCAGAAACCATACTTTGGAAACCACTTTAGTCATCAGTTCTTATCTTTAAATGTACACTAAAATCACAGGACAAGCTCTGTAAACACACTCATGCCTGAACCCATCCTAGAGATGGAGACTGAGATGGTATAGGATAGGGGCTGAAATCTGTATTTTTTAAAGTTCCCTAGATTGGCCGGGTACGGTGGCTCAAGCCTGTAATCCTAGCACTTTGGGAGACCAAGGCAGGAGGATTGCTTGAGCTCGGGAGTTCGAGACCAGCCTGACTCTGTCTCTACTAAAAATAGAAAAATTAGCCAGGCATGGTGACACAAGCCTATAGTCCCAGCTACTCGGGAGGCTGAGGCAGGAGGATTGCTTAAGCCCAGGAGTTTGAGGTTGCAGTGATGCAATGAGTTGCTATGATGCCACTGCACTCTACCCGGGGCAACAGAGAGAGACTCTGTCTCAGAAAAAAAAAAAAAAAAAAAAAAGTCCCTAGATAATTCAACGTATAAAGTTCAGAATTACTGATGCATGTAGAATTCAAGTTAAATGTCGACAGATATGTTCTTTCTTGGGCTCAGCAAGACTCTTTCTGAAGGTGAGCTGGCTTCTCTCTTGAAACTTACGGGTTTATATTCTTCAGCGGGGTCCAATAGTGATTATGTTTATCTAAAACACTTTACTTACAGCTCCTGCTAAGCTAGATTCAATCAATGTCCCTTATAAACTTTATTTATGCCAATACAGTATTTGGGTAATGTTGTCAATAATTTCTAAACTGTCCTAGAAGGCTTAATTTATTTTTAGGGAACAAAGAAGAAATCTCTAACAACAGAAGGAAGATTGTGGGTTTCTCCACCCATGCTGCCAGGACTTAGAAGAAAAACAATTTTCCCAAAACAACGATAAAGCAGCCAAGAGGAAAATCTAATAAAGTTGCCAAGGAATGATGGTGCTCTAGGAACAGGTGGGTTGATTCATTTCTGAAATTTTATGAAGAATATCGACTGACTGAAACATTGACAAAGATTTTTAATACAACTTTAGAGATAAGGAAAATAATCAAGTATCTTGCAACATACTGGCCAAGTGGAACACATGAATGCAGGGATAATGTTTTAGACCTCTTTTGCATTTTTCAGAATTACTAAATAATTAATCGATTAACTATAATTAATGTAATACAGTCGTCCCTCAATATCCACAAGGGGCTGGTTCCAAGACCTCCTGCAGATAACAAAATCTGAGGATGCTCAAGTCCCTGATATAAAATGGTGTAGTATTTGCCTGTAACCTAGGCGCATCCTCCCATATACTTTAAATCATCTCTAGATAATTTATAATACCTAATACAATACAAATACTATGTAAATAGTTGTTATACTGTATTGTTTAGAGAATAATGACAAGAAAAAAACTCTGTACATGTTCAGAACAGATGCAAATTTTTTTTCCTGAATATTTTCCATCTGCAGTTGGTTGAATTCATGGATGTGGAACTCACAGATACAGAGGGCTGACCGTATATTATGCTGGTATCCTCTTGGTTTTGTTTAACCATCTCTCTCCCTTGTGTAGTAAACATGGTTTTAAAAAAATTATATACTGAATTGGTATTTCTACTTGCTTCTTACAATTTTTGAATTGTCCACTTAATATAGTTGGAGGTTATGTTAAGGTAGAGAATCAAGAAGTAACATAGAAAGAGTATTTATTATTTTTACTAGGGCTAATTTTGTCATCAAATAATGGACTGTCCACATTAGAAAAACTTGAGGGCTTCCACAGAAGCTTTGGAAGACTTATATATGTCTTCCACCTCCCCCAGGTCTGGCAGTATTGCATGTATACTTATGACATACTGCCAAATTTTGCTTCCATGCTGGTCCCTCCAGGACCTGGTACTTTTGTAATCCAGTTTCAAACATAGTCCATGGCAAATAATCAGTAAATGTTTTTGTACTACTAGACTGATGTTATCATCTGATAGGTCCTACATTATTTTAACTCCTTAGACAATTATTTTGGCTATATCATGTTTCAATCCATGATCCTCAAAAGTGTTCATAACCTTTATTTATTCATTCTTATTATATAAATTCACACACACACATATGAAGATCAGATTACTTGAAGTGTGACTCCGCCTGCTGATAGAAGAAAAAAAAATCCTGAAATTTTGAATAATAATATAGATTTTATTGCAGGATTTTTCCCTAGCATATGACATAGAAAACTTCTACAAACCCTTCTTAGACACTTCACATGCCTATAGTTTTCAATGGAAAGCAACCATTTAAATTTCTCACGTTCTCTCCTAGTGCACGAACATGTACCCCCCACCCTCACCCCGGTACCCCATTCTCCCCATTCATTTCTTCCTTCATCCCTTTCAGCAACCACCTTCCTCAAGAGCCTACGGCACAGTCCCCCCAGGAAATGCAGTTCACCTCCAGCTCCTCTTGTTACTCTTACTCCCTCACCGAGTTTATGTAAACACACTCAAGCTTCCTTCACAGACTTCCCAAGTTCTCAAAATTTAACTTCTGGATCTCTGCTCACCATTACAATCATAAAGTCACGAAGTCATTCAACTCCAGTGTTTATTCCATATATTGCCGAATTATCTTGCTCTTGAGTTAAGGGTGCAACAATGTTGTTTTACCAGTATTTATTGAAAGAGTCTGAAGTTTTTAATTCCATCAGGCTGAACTGCAAAGTCAATGAGGACTTTCTTTCAGGTATATGTTAGGAGGACAATCTAACATCTTTTTACAACTTGCCATTAATGTCCTCATCTGAACCTTACCAAAGGTGTGCCAGGTTGTTAATTGTGTCCTTATTGCAGACCTCATCTGTGTTTGTGCTTCTTTGTCTTTGAGGTATCTGCTCATTTATCCTTTCCAGTAGGTAACTCCATGGGAAGCAGGGAGCTGAAATTTCTCTTGCCGGGACAAATCCTTTCCTGGAAAGAAAAGACTGACTCTCTCCAGGGCAAGCAGATGGTCCTACTCTCAGAAGGTCCCACAGAGATTCACCTCTGTCATGCAAAATTTCTCTGACAAGTGGGAGGAGGCAGGTGGAAGAGGAAGGTAAGCCAAACACAATCTATTATTCTCTTTGTTCTCACTGTCGTCAAAATAGCCTGCACCCTGGGAGAACCCACTGAAGCGGGCACTAGTAAAAATCAAGATAAAACTCAAAAAGGGATACATGGCAATTCTTTAACACCACAGACATTAGAGAACAAAGTAGCTTCACCTTCGTACTAAAGGATTGTGATTTCAGCAGAAGTAATTTCATTTCTATCTCGTGCTCCACACGTGAGATGTATGGAAACAGTAGGAAGAATTAAGGAAAAAATAAGGCAAGTGACACTTCAAGAATTTCCAAATAACCACCTCTGGGGCCAGCCAGGCTGTGAAGTGAATAAAACAGGAGGAGAGTATATCTCGCAGGCTACTGGACACACATTTCTGGCAGTTGTCAGTTTTGCAAAATCCAACAGTTATTTCATTTCCATTTCACTCTACATTTCTTGGATGCCAATCGACTGTCAGACACGAGGTTAGGCACCAGGAGAATACAGAGCCTAGTGCTAACAGACCTCCATCATCAGCTCCCCCCGTGGTAGTTCTGTGGTCTGAGAATATACTCTATAAAGCATGATTTCACTTTCTACATAGGACAGGCATGAGGATAAAATGAGATTATTTACATAATGTGCTTAGTGCACAGTAGGCACGCAATAAAAAAGAATCACTATTATTACTGCTAGTGACATTATTACAGAAATATAAATTTGTAGGAAATATACCCTATGCTACAGTTCATAATCTAGCTGGAGATAAAAAATGAGAAATAAGTAGCTACAATGCAATGTGGTGGATACTATATCTGAGGAGCATATAGACTATTGTCAAAGCAGAAAGGACAAAAAGAATGACAAAGCAGTAAAAGTAACTGTAACAGAGGGAAGGGCCTGGAAAAAAAATATATTTTCTGTCTCTTTAAAACTTCCCCCACTCTTTCAGGCACTGCAGCCCGCCCTGCATCCCTGAGGCAGGTGAAGTCCTTTGTTAAAAGAGATAACTCAGCCAGCCCCGAGGTGGGCGGCCAGCCAGCGGAGTTCACAGGCTTTGTCTTTGCTGGAGATGGGAGGATTAGAATAGTTAGCCACAGTAGCCTAGTACTTAGGTGCCCACACTTTAAAAGCTCTGTATTTCTTCCTATGTTCAGGAAATTTAGCTTTTGAGACGAGAAGGCCTGCCATCTTTCCTCCTTTGCCAGCAAAGTAATAAAACTTCTCTTTCCTCCTCCTCAAACCACTTGTTCTTATTCTTCTGACGTGGCCTCGGGAACAAGTGCCGAGCTTTCGGTAACATAACCTCACGCTTCTTGTAAAGCCTTTTCAAATCCTAAAGCTAGAACGTTTCAAGTGAAGGTCTGAATTTAAAAAGAAAATAAAGTTCATTTCCTTATAGACCAGGAATCTATCAAAGCAATAAATACACCAATCCCTCCTAATCTGGTTCTATTTTTTTAAATAGCTGCTATTCCTTTCTAACATTCTATAACAAAAGCAGCATATTATGCTTATTGTTCTCTGTTTCCTCCCACTGGAATGCAAGCTCCATGGCTCCACAAGGGCGTGCCTTTTGTCTTTTGTTGTTGTTCTTGCCCAGGGCTGAATTCAAAACACCTAGAATTGCCTTGGCCCATAGTAGTTACTCAATAAGTTGTTTTTGGTGGAATGAATGAGTGAATGAATGAATGAATGGCCATCAACCAATAGTGAGCATCTTCAGAATGTGAAATACATAGAAAAAATATTTTGGCAAATATTACCTAAGTTTAAAAGAATATATTTCTCCCTATAACTCCTAACTTATTGAAATCTAACTTATAAATAACCTACATATCTTGTACATATCTTGGTTCTCAATGCAGAACATAAGGACAACTGAACTATACTTCCTTTATTCAAGTATTCAAATCAAGAGAAGTTTATATAAATGTAGCTATTTAACGATTATTAGTGCCCATGAGTAAACTCTGTTCGTGTCCACATTCCCTCACCTGGCTCTGGTTCTAATCAAGGCAAACAACACCTGCGCAATGGGAGCTGCTGGTGCCTCTGCATCGTCCAGCACCAACCACTGTGAGCCTTGGCATTCCCGATGCAGCAGAGGGCAGGGCGTGTGTTCCTGGTCACACCTTAGAACTCATTTTTTTCATAGATATAGGGTCCTAAATTTATGGTTCTCATTAGAATAATACTATTTGGTGTATAGAACATGGGTCAGAAAGACTCTAGAAACAGTTAAGTTAGAAGCCAACCACCCATCGTGTAGCACAATTTCCACGGGGAAATGCTGTTCAGTATCCAAAAATATTCAGCTTATAAATACACCTTTGGAACGCAACCTGTTTGTAAATTGATATCGCCAATATTTAATCACATTAAATGTGTGTTTCTCATCTCTCTTTGGAGCAATTCAAGCCACTTTATGTATGCCATTTCTACCCAAAAGGGATCCTTGAAGAAATAAAGACATGAAAAAAAGGATTTTGTTTTTTTATTCTACAAGGTTTCAAACCCAAAACAAAAACATATGAAATATTGTGTTACTATAACAGATAAAGAAAACTACAAACCCCAAATAATCTAGGTACAACTGCCCAGAAATCTTTTCCTTAGTGAAAAACCAATGGAATGTTCCAAGCTCATCAATCAGTAAAGTGTTCCCATTCTGTTTTGTATATGTTTCCAGCTGCCGAGCCCTTTTCCCAAGGAAAGAAACTGAGCTGACTGAACACAAACCACGCAGAGGCAGAAGATCAGCCCCATACGGCAGAGAAGGTGAATGCAACAGAAGACAGGTGTGCCCCACCTGCCCATGTGCAGCTAACTTAGAGCCCACCATTACCCCATTACCGTTAGGAAGCTGCTCCTCTGCATGGATCAAGGCATAACTGCAGCTTTCTGCATAGCCTCTCCATTTTTTTCCATGTCCCATCTCACCTTAAGAAATATGTATTCTGAGCAGAGTAACTTAAAAGCTACATTTTGAATGTTGCTGTAGATGCACTGAGTTGTTTCATGAGACTGTCTTCTCATCAACACAATTCTTCCTTGGGGAGAAATTCATGACTTTGATTTCTTTTGTAATCTCCTCACTGCATATGGTACCATATCAGACAGGGCTGGCCTGTGGGGACCATGAGCCTCTATTCCCTAGAGATGCAATACATAGAGCCCATAGGCAATACCAAAAGCTATATCCTGCATGAGTACAAAGACCAGGGTGCTCAAGAAATAATAGCTATTATTAAACTTGTTCAACGAATTGCTGTCACTGCCATCAGATAATAAAGGAACATGAAAAAATAAGACATGGATTTTTCAGTCGGTGAAGAAAAATATTTCATGACTAGAGAAGTAATTTTTAAATTCTTTTCCTTGGTACTATTCTGATGTAAAAAGATGTCTGGCAGATTGGTTCTTATAGGTAAAATATAACAGCATTGTTAATAACAGCATTTATTAATTGCTCACCATGAATCCAACTTTGAACTAGATAGTTTACATAGGCTGGCTTATTTAATCCTTTCAAAAACGTTGACATATAAGTTTAATTATCCTCATTTTTCAGATCAGAAAACTAGGCTCAGTAAAGTTAACTTTCCTAAAGTCAGCTAGCTGGTTAGGTGAATCAGGACAGTAGAGTCAGGATTGGGGGGGAGATAACAATTTCCCATCTGGAACACAGAAACAACTGCTAGTATCATGAATCTCCTGACCCTCGTCCAGCAGATAACTCCTTAATCAACACCTCAAATTTATCATTTCATAAATTTAGGTTTAATATTTTCTGAATTGCTTATGGGCTATGGCCAATATCATCTCAAAAATCAATATAACCAAAATATAGCTCAATTACTACAAATCAGCTTCCTATCCCAAACCCTTACATGTTCTAGTAATGTCACTATTCCCAATATCCTCACATTCCAAATCTCTACTCAGCCTATGCCATCTCTAATAACTAATTACCAATCATCAAGAAAGCAGCTGCTACCAATTGAAAAACCACTCATGGGCTCAGGCCCGCAAGAGATGCAAAAACACATAAGCTAATTCATCACTTACAGGAGCTTAAAATCTCAGAGTATCCACATAAAATGTTTAAAATGTAAATCATAAAGTAAATGATCCAGATTAAGTGCAACTGGAATTCAGAGGAGAGTTTACCCTCAACTGAGTATTCGTAAAATGTTCTGTGTAAGAGGTAAGATTTGGCTGGGCCTTGAAGGATAGAGAGGCCTTTAAAACAATTATTTTAAAGGAAATCCTTGCGCATGGTAAAACAATCAAACTCAATAGAAGGACATGAAGGTAAAGACCCCCCCTTGTCCTAGACTCTAGGAGAACCCATTGTTAACAATTCACTAGGTAGACAGAGCTTAAATACATGAAGAGAAAAGAAATAAAGAGGAAAAACATGGCTGGAACAGCACAATCCTGACAAGCAGGGTGGTCATGATGTAGACGTTTGATGCATGGGATTACTTACGTAGGAAATGGGGCTGCAATCATGGGAGCCAGTTGTGCCTTCATGAACTCATCCCACTGACATATCTGAAGGCAAAGGCCAACCCCACCGGGTTCTAGGCATGAACTCGGGTCTGAGGCAGGCAGAGGAGTAAAAGTGAATGTGATTTCTGCTCTCATGGGGGTCTCTAGGACAAAGTTTGAGGATTTTCAAGAGGACTTTAACAGAAGTTAAAGTAAAAGTAAAACTTTTATTTTTTTTAGAAAAGTAAATTTTGATGCAAGTTTAATCAGAAAAAGGAGACTCAGAGGCAAGAAGTCCCATTAAGAGGCTTCTGTGTATTCCAGGTATAAAATGATAAAGCCTTGAAGTTGAGCAGCGGCAGCAGAATTCATACAGTACAACCACCTCGAACTCTAACTTAATGAGGAAGAAAATAAGACCAAGAAGAGATGTGTATTTTGGCCAAATTTGGAATATAATTAAAAGCTTTATAAAATAACCATGGATACAAAAGTCTTGAATAACTAAATATTATTATCACTTCATAATTAGAAAAGATTTCTTAAACAAGATATCCATACTATAAAGAGAAGAATAAAAAATGCTTTTATTTTCAAATTTAAACATAATCTTTTCACCCACAAACATCACAAAAATGAAAATAGAAGCCACCATTTAGATGAAGATCATTGAAATGTATATTACAGAAAAAACACTAGTATCCAGAATATATAAATAACTCTTAAAAAATGAGTTAAAAAAAAAGCAGTGGGAGAGTGGGAAATGCGTATGAATGAGCAACCTACAAAAACCAGAATGTTAATAAAGAGATGGAAAAAATGATCAACATTACTAGCATCCAGGGAACAACAAATTAAAACTACAACGAGATATCATTTCATATTCACAAGATTGACAAAAAATAAAATGTATCACCAGTGTCAGCAAGGATGTGGAGCTCTTAGAAATTGCCAGTGGAAAAATAAATATGTACAACCATTTTTGGTAATTTGCTTTTCTGCTAAGTGTGAATGTACAAATACCATCCTCCTGCAATTGCATTCCTAAGGAGATACACTAAGGAAAGTCTCTTTTGTTAGCACAAGGAGATATACATATGAATATTCACAGTACCCTTATTTGGAAACACCTTCAATATCCATCAACAGAAGATTGATACATCAATCCTGATATAGTTATACAATGGAATACCATATATCAGTAAAAATGAACAAATAGAATCCATACATCAACAAAATACTAAACAAGGTAAAGAAGACTACAAAGAGCATTTTTACTATTTATAAACAGCCTAAAAACAAAACAAGATGATATTGTTTAGGTTTACATACATAGCAAAGAATAAGGAAAAGCAAGGGAATGGTGAACACAAAATTCAGTGTGCAGAGTACATCTAAGGGAAGTTATGCTTGGAGAGAGTACACTGAAGTATCAACAGTATGTACAATGATTTATTTCATCATCTGAGTGCTGGGTACAGCGGTGTCTATTATAATATGTAATTTTTTGGTGTCACTGATATATTTCACAATATCACAATATTGTGATAATTTTAATTAATAATAATTTTAATTAATAATAAAGAATTGAAAAGAGTGTGTGACACATGTACAGAGTAAAAAGAGAAAGAATTAAATATTACTTGAAAATTTTTCACAGTATTTTCCCCCATTTCTACTTTCTTGTATCTGGTTCTTAAAAATGTATGCCTCAGTTAGTGCCACAGCCTTCTAACACTTCTCTCTGTCCAGTCTGATATTGGACTCATCTATCTATAATGCTTCTGTCGGTCTGAGAGGCCACTTCTTCATGTCACTGCCTATTCCGAATTTTTCAGTGGCTCCTATCAATGCTAAACATTCTTCTCCAGCCATTAAAACCCTCTCAACCAAATTCCTCTCCAAGTCTAGTTAAAATGCATTGGAGGAGCTGGAGCAGAGGACCATCTCCCAGACCAGGAACAGGCCCGGTTCATTTGCATCTCCATGTCTTTGCAAATGTTTTCTTTATCTGGAAGTCATTCCCCTTCCTCCCATGTAATTCTTACCAATCCATGAAGATCCAGTTTCAGATCTTCCTCTTTAGGAGCATTGTGCAATGACCCCATTCTTTTTTGACCCTCCATCCCTCCAGAAAAGCCCAGAATAGGTATAATTGGATACTTACTTGTATTCTGTAACATAACATGTTGTTACTAATTATTTCCTACTTCTTAATCTCATCCTTTTGATTACATTTTAAGCTGTCCAAAGATATGAACTATGTCTTGCACTTCTGTATTCTCCACAGTAATGAGTATGCAGGAGATGTTATAAATATTTTTTGTTTGCCCATACTTGGAAAGGCTATATACATGCCAGTATCTATCATCTAGATTCCTTAGGATTCTTATCATCAAAGCAGAATATGTTAAATTATCCATAAAATCGTGGAAATCTAGAGAAATTATTACACACCATAGTTTATAAAAACATGGGCCATGTCCACATTGAGTCTTACCTTTCCTCACAGAGACCATCCAAGGCTAAACTTGGTACATTTGGCATTCCTAGCAGCCTGCCAAGTGGCAGGTTAGCATATCCCCAAAGCTGGCCTGCCTCATGACACCATTCACATATCTCAGAAGCATAGAGTAGAAGAGAATACACTACATGCCTGGCCAGAAACTAGTATAAAAAATTCATGAAAATACGTACAAGGTTGTGACTCCGTATCAGTGAAAATGTTAGATTTCAATCTCTCCTATGAATGAGGTCACCCCACAGAGGTTCCAACCAATACCTATATAGAAATCAGCCTCAAGCAAGAAAGTCAGTTGTAGCCACTTCTCTCCCTCCCATGACATTTGTCTCTCATCCCTGTGATCCGATTCATTCTTGCAGTCCTCAATGAACTTTCGCATCCTCCCATGCACAAACCCAATACAAGCAACTGTCTCTGTTATCCCTTGAGCTTCTGGTCTCCTAGAGGGAGACAGGCACATAAACAAAATGAAATACAAACTAAAATACAAATATGTATCAGATTCAGTGAGGGCACAGAAAGGAGTGCTCAATTTTCTTTACGATGTGAAGTGTAGGAAAAATTTATGCTAATCTACTTAGGTGAGGTGAGGTGATTAATCTATTAACATGCTTATTTTGAGTAAGAAGAAGGAGAAAGGAGGGTTTTTTTAAAAAATCTTTATTTCATTTCAGAACCTTCCCTCTGTTCACCAGCAGACTGCACATTTCCTAGTTGGGAAATGTAGCACAACCTAACCTATCACATTTTGGCTATGCTGGGATCAGCCCTGTGTTTACCAGGTATTATCAAATTAAGCCCACGACCAAAGAACACAGAGCTTGAGATTGCAAAGAGAGCCGTGCAGAAGCCATGTCACACTATCTCAGAGGCATGGCCCTTACACAGTTGGAATACAAATCTGCATTCATGCGCTTGTTTATTCATGCATTCATTCACCCAACCAATGTTTACTGACCACTTATTTACTGACCACAGGTGCTGTGCTAGGCACCAGTGATATTTGGTGGACATGCTATATTTAGTTCTTGCTGCCATGGAATGCACAGTTCAGTGGGGAAGGCAGTCAATTGGACACTCACAAGTCAGCGCATCATTATTTACTGTAAAAGGACCATGGAAAAAGTATAAAGTGCTAAAAGGGCATTCACCTGGAGAGCTTCACTGATTAAATGATTTTTCAGCTGAGGTCTAAGAAAGAGGAAACAACTTAAGAAACAGCATTTCCGAGAAAGAGAGAAAGACTTCTTATCCTACTTCATAGAAGCTATAGAATCGAGTGAGTCTTACCTGAATTGTCTAGGCAAGGGTACACAGGATAAACTTCCAGAGGTGTTACTGCTTCAGGAGTCCCCTGCTGCCCCTCCCAAACTCTAAACAGAAAGCATATCCTTGTTTGAAAAAAATGGAAAGGTGACTTTGCCTTTTCGGTTAATATCTACAAGAAAATAGCTTTGAAGGGAGTGAGGGTGCCTTGCCTTTTTGTAGTATAGTATGATGAATCATATGAAAGAATAGTTGTTTGCAAAGTCTGAGACAAGAACAAAATGCCATTTTCCTCTAAAACGGCAGCATGTGTTTTATAAAGAAATCTCAGTGATATCTAGCAGGGAAATTTCTAGTCCAGAAATAGATTCCACACTGAGTTTCCACTGAAACTGAATCCAAGAAAGAAAGGGTCTCCAGGGAAAGGGTATAATCAGGAGGTTAGTGTGAGGGTTAATGCCAGTCCTCCTATCACATCCTCATAAATGTTCTCCAGTAGTAGAATTAAAGGCAAGTTACTCTAGCAGATGCTTTCAAATTAGCCAAAACCATGTCACAGGAGTAAAGCAGCAGAGCTGGAAATGTGCCCAGAGAGACCTTCCCACAAACCGCCTGAGGGAGCCATTTAAATGTCTCTGAACCCTCCCTGTGCAAGGATTCAGATTCCAGCAAGGCTAGTGAGATAGCAAGTCACAGCACAAAACCTCCTCTTCTAATTGCTTATCCATGGCTTCAACAAGACCATCACTCTGCTGAATACTAAGAAAACCTAGCAAGACTGGGCAGCTACAAATCACATACTTTATGGCTTGCTTTTTTGTTGTTGCTTACAAACTTGACAAGAAAACATAAAGAGAAGATCAAGAAATTGTCCATGACAACAGATGAGAAAACCATGATTACTGAAATATGAAAATGAACAGTTTAGTTTCTGGCAAATGCTAGGAAGAGGGAAGAGGATGGGTTTGCAACTTCATAATATATTCAGAGCATTGATATCTAGTTCACAAACTGATATCAAATGGGACAATCCTACCCAGCTACGCTGGTTCTCATCTACCTAAAAAAAAGTCCAAGGATCTGAGCAAAAGATCTGTGGATATAGATCCAAAGGGCTTCCTGTGCATAAGCTGGTTTCCCTAAGGGGGATGTCATTTGTCACTAGTATTCATTAACTCCCACAGGAAGGAGAAAACAATAAACATCAATCAGGAAAAATCTTAACTCAATAAAGGATGAAAATATCTCTAGTTTCTCACACATACAACAGTCATCCGGCCCCTACCATTTACTAGAATGAAGGATGCAAAATTGTGGGGTCCACACATCTCCTATGCAATGTCAACCTGTGTGCAGTCAGACTAAGGAACAGAAGACCTCAAAGGGAAATCATTCACCTTTTTAACTGCCTTATATTCAGACCCCTTTTTTCTTGTTCTCGACTACATGTTTTGCTCTGCAGGTTTGTGTATTGCAGGGTTACAAAGAATGAAGTAGCAAATAATACAGTGCACAGTATTTTATAAGCCAAATAGATATGTGTTAGAAGAAAAGAAACTGGTACCTGGTATCTCAAACAATCAGTTTCCTCTGGGTGTCTTATAAATTAAAGTGAATGTCAGAAGACTATTTCTAAATCCTCCTTTGTGGTAGAAGAATGTTTTAGACCTTCCCAGGAATTAGCAATTCTGGATAGACCACACACCCAGAGAAAGTCACCTTCATCAGGCAGTAACAGGAATCAGGCTACAAAATATCCATGATGAAAAAGGAGTAACATCTTTGGGGGGACACTGTGATTCTTCCAGTCTTTGAAAATGGAGAACTACAAGCACCTGGGATCTTAGGAAATAAAAAAGGCAGCTCAAGACATGGGGTGCTTTTGAACCTCCAAGTGTCTCAATAACACAAAGATATTCTAGAATGCTAGCAAAGGATCTTCTTGCGATAATGTTTCTTTAAAATAGAAAATGTACAAAAAGAGCAACATACCATAGACATAAGGCATAGATTATAAGCATGAAAAGTGGGGATGGGGAAAACTGTTTAGGTTTTTCAAGAGTCCTTTCAGCCTTCCTATTTTAATGGCGTTCCTTTAGCAGGGGAAAAATAATTACCAAAGAAAAAGAAACAAAAGAACTTACAACTATATTTTTCCTTAAATTAAGAAAAGAGAGGTAAGTGTTGTTTCTCTAAAGATGAAATCTTCATAAAGGTCTTTTAATTGGATGCTTCCTAAGAGGAAACCAATTCCCTCTCCTCTGATGAAGGGTGGAACCATTTGTTGGAATGATCATGAAGGTAACATAATGTGAATTTGAGTTACTTATAGAAATTTCACTACAGAAATACACATTAGATAGTAGTTTACTATTCTTTCTGAATTTGAAATATTCAAAATCAAAATCAAAACACTGAATTCTTGGTTTCCGAAAGAGTTGCTATTCAAAGAATATGGTCCTTGTCTCAGTTAAGTTGTAGCTGAAACTATTACTTTGCTATATATCTCTAAAATGAGTAGTTTGTAAAACAAGTTTCCCTCTTCCCAGTTTTAATTTTATATTTCAAAAATCAATCTAGAAGGGTATATGAAACAAAGGCATGCATATCTAACAGGGTTGACTCAAAATGTGTGCAGTTTCTATATTCAAGTTTGATTCAATAGGACACTTAAGCTTAGAAGGATTTTAGAAAGTAGACCACCCACAGTTAGTTTTAGGCTCTTTCTCTGTATGGGCTACATAATATTTTGGGAGGAAGGTCTTATTTCCATTTGCTTTCAATAATCAGTAATATGCTTTATTGAGGTTTTCATTCTGGAAGAACAAAGTTTACATTGAAGGAGAAATTAAAGATGCTAAACCATGAAAAATATCCATAGGGAAAATTCATGTACATATTATTCCCCAAAGGCACAATTGCTTCCATGTGATTGAAACAGCTTTATCAGAAAATTACTTTGCAATTTTCTAAAGAATCTGTTAACCAGTTCATTTTAACAATATTTATATTGCCTGTAAATTTTGATTTAAAATATTTTATTTGCAAATTAATTTTAGAATAAAGATACATAGAGAAATAGAAGTATGTTTTTTAGAAATCTTGCATTAGTAAGCATATTCTTCTTTTCTCATACAAAGTAACTGGCATCTTCTCTTAAGTTAGTTTTTTTTTAAAAAGTCACAAAATTTTAGATCTGGAACTGGGAATATTTCAAAGCAAGGAGCTCACTTCAGCACCTTTAAACTGAACTACTAAATCCAAAGGAAATTAAGAACAAGGCTATTGACACCAGATTTCTATGAACTTTTTCTTGTTTCATGCCAGAGTACGAATTTTCTGAACCAAGGGTAGCTTTTATAACCTAAACTTTTTAATTCCATAAATTTTACATAGATTAATTCAAAATTTCTTTATGACTTTGAATTTCCTTTTTGAAAACTTAAATAAAACTTTATTCTTTTGGCGTTAGATAAATTAGGATACTTGTAACATTTCTTGCCCCCACGTCATTTCCCTTTAAGTTGGAATAAAAAGTATTGCTATGTACTCAAAATGACCTAGACCAATAGAAAGTCGCTTCCTGAACTGAAATTGTGCTATAAATAACAGTCAAAAGGCTGTTCCTTTTGGAATAGCTCCTTCATGGCAAAAAAAAATAATTTGCAGGATATTTGCCTTCATTCCTAAAATCGCTTTCCTCGTCCTAAGCATTCTTCACCCCTGTAACTACACCGTAGGTCGATCTACCACCACTTTCTACGAAGCCATTCATGACGACCACAAATGCTAAAGATCTGTCTTTAATTGGTACTTTTATTATACGTCTTTCCTTGTTGCCATTCCGTAACTTCGCGTGCTATGGCGGGAGGCGGGGAGCATTCACCTCCCACAACCCGCAGCCAGTCTCACCGTCAGGAGTAAGGAGCGGAGAGTCTCGCCTGGATCCATAAAAGCCTTAACATCTCACCCACCAGCGTCCCAGTCCTCGCCGCCCTGCCACTTCCAACCCCTTCCCCTCCACACACCCTCCCCTTCTCCGGCAGAAAATTCCGCAGCGCTACCGGCCGGGCGGGAGGCGAGCCCTGCAGCCGGGGGCGAGAGCGGCGCTCGGACACAGGCACTCAGTGTCTCCGGCGCGGGCACCCGAGCGGCGGGCCGTCCCTTCCCACGGCCCCCCGGGGCCACCCGGCGGGGCGGGGACAGCTCGCCCTCGGCGAAGAGCGCGGCAGCCGGAGTCCTGAATGCGGGGTCTTCATCGCCGCGGGGCCTACCGCAGGTCCCTCCTGCAGCTGCAGCCGCCCCTCAATGAAAGTGCAATTTGTTATCTCTCTCAGCCCCGAGGAGAGGTCCCTGTTTGGTTGGTCTCGGTTCCAGCCCGGCTCATTCAGTTCGCTGAATACCGGGTCTCATCGCCCGCACCGGATTCGCCAGGAATTGGCCTAGGCCGCGGGCAGGGGGCGACTCTCCAGTGACCTCCTACTTGGACCCAATTCTCTCGTATTCTCTCTCTCTCCCCTCTCTTCCTCCCCACCTCTGTCTCTCTTTGTGTCTCTGTTCTCTGGCTTGCGCGCTCGCTCGCTCGCTCGCTCGCTCTCTCTCTCTCTCTCTCTCACACACACACACACACACACACACACACACACACGGGGGAGGTAGTCCCTTTCCCCAATCCATGCCAAAATGTCACCCAAAAAGCAAGTGCCACAACTTGCTTTGCAAACGACCCAGGAGCCGGTCGACGATCCCCTGCAGTGAGCAGCCCCCTCCTCCTTCCCCCATAAGGTGCCTCAGGGGTAGGGGGTGGGAGGTGTGAAGCCGGCTGGTGGAGCAGACCCTGAGTGGGGACCAGTGTTCTCCTCCCCTCCCCCTTCCGAGACCCTGTCGCAATTAGAAATTCGTCCCCTCCTCAGGTCCCGGGGGGGGGCGCCGCGAGGACCGCACGCCCGGAGAGGGAAAGCCTGCCCCCACGGTCCCCGGGTCGCTCAGGGGGCCCGGGAGTGCGCCCCGCGCGGCTGAAGGGGAAGGGGGAGCGGGCGCGCGAGCAGGCGGCGGGGGGTCCCAGCCCGCAGCTCCTCCGCGGGCGAGGAAAGCGGCGACCGCGCGGCAGGCGGCGGGCAGGAGCCACCCAGCGCGCCGCGACCGCCGCCGCCGCCGCCGCTGCCGCGCACGCCCCAGCCCCGCGGCGCAGCCCGGCGTTACCTTGCCGCTGCCCGCAGTCCGGTCCTCGCTTGCTGCGTCCGTCCGTCGGTCTCACGAGCCTCGAAGGGAGGGTAAGAGGGGTGTCCCCGCGGCTGGGACCGGCCCTCAGCGAGGTGATGGGAAGGACTCGACAGAGGAGCCGAGGCGGCGGCGGCCGCTGGCGCCGAGGATGCTGCCGGTTCCCCGGGGCCGAAGGTGTCGGCGAGGCCGTGTCCTCGGGATTGCGGCGCCCGGAGCGCAGCGCTCGCCTCTGGCGCGGAGGCTGAGCGCCGGGACGCGGCGGGCTGGGTCGGCGAGGCTGGGCTGGTCACCCGCCCCTGGGTGCATGTTAATACGGTGGGGCGGACACCCCGCCCGGGGCGGGCGGGCGGCGGCCGCGGCCGGGAGCCAGCCGCTCCCACCCGCCCCAGCTACTACGGCGCGGCCGCCGGCTCTGGCCCCAGCCCAGGCACGTGCGCCGAGGCCGCGGGGAGGCGCCGGCGTCCCCCGGAGCGTGTTCCCGGCCTGCGAGTGCTGCCCGCTCAGCCTTCGGGCTGGAAGTGCGCTCCAACCAGACGGAGGGGAAAGCCCAGCATCCTTGGGTTGGAACTGAGGGGCGGCCACCAGCCAGTGGGCGTGACCCACCGGTTCCCTTGCGCAGCGTCTTTGGAGAATTAAGCCTTCCCCCTCCCCTCTTGCCAGCCGTTGTTCCTAACCTGGTCTTTTTAAGGGAGGAAAGCAGAACTCATAACACTTTCTATCCCAGGAGATCAAGTTGGCGGGCATAGGGTTTGCCAATCTCTCCTCTCCATCGTCGGGGTCCCTAGTAGAATTTCTGAAGAAGTCATAGCCAGGAAGGAGATGGGACAGTAGAAAGTCTCAGACTCACAGGGACCGATGTTCGAACCCAGCGCCGTTACTTTCAAACGGCTATTTATTCCCCTGAGCCTCAGTTTCCTCTTCTCTCCAAAGACAACTGTCGTGAGGTTGTGGGGATTCGATGACACAGTATATATTCCACCACTTCATCTTGGCATTGGCCAAAAGGTAATTAGCAAAACGAAACGAATCTCTTCTCCTCCTGCCCTCTGACCTCGGTAAACTCCCCACCATCCACCCCAGATCCCCACCATCCACCCCAGATACCCTTGGAAGCCCGGCCCCCTCACACAGGCTGAGCGCCACGCCTCTATACACTCTGAAAGCAGGAAGAACCCACCTTGCTTCAGAGTAAGAATAGAGATAGTGGTGTGAAGAGGGGAACTGAGATCTGGGTCAAAGAGAACAAACGTAAATCAATTAGTATTTATTGAGCTCCTGCCCTAGTAAGTGCTAATGTTAAAACAGTTAAAATAATCATGGTTAATCACTGTTCTATTGTTTCCCTCTACTCAAAAAAGAAATGGCATCTTCATGGAGAATGCCCTTTGTTCTACAGCTCCCTGGAGAGAACATTGTGCCAAAAAGTATATAATCTTCTTTATGTAATTGTACCCATAAGTTATAGCATAAGATTTAGCATCTGTTTTGTGTGATATCTAATTATAAATATTAATAGAATACCCTTTTTAAAGAAAACACTTCTAAAAATGCAGGGAAGTGAAAAACAGTTTTCATAAAAATATGACTCAGATAAATAATCTCTTTTCCACAATTTCACTGAGTGATTTTCCATTAAAGAGAAAAAATCTTGAAACCACTAAATGGAGGTAAATCCTCAGCATTGCAGTACCTTCATCACCAATGCTTTAACAATGTTCTAAAATATATTCCCAGACAATTCAAGAATTACTATATAGGGTCACTTATGCTTCCAAGCAGACTCCATGAAAAGGCAAAATACTGACAAGTGAAAATTGCCTTCATAATTTGGAAAAGGCAAATACCTTGCTTTTCTAGATTTGTAAATATGTTTAATCCATAGGTTTTCTTTTTCAAGTTTTTTAACTGATATCATAGTTGTACATATTTTGGGGGAACATTGATATTTTGATACATGCATATAATATGTATTGATCAAATCAGGGTAATGGGGACATTCATCACCTCAAACGTTTATCTTTTCTTTGTACTGGGAACATTAAAATTCTTCTCTTCCAATTATTTTGAAATATATAATGAATTATTGTTAACTATAGTTTCCCTTCTGTACTGTCAAACACTAGAACTTATTCCTTCTATCTAACTGTATTTAATCTATAGATTTTCTAATGACATCACATAAATAAGAAGGCCAATATAATTGTCAGGTCCTAATTCAAATTAGATGACTATAGTGAATAAAATTATTAATATTTGAAGTGGAAAATTAATTTTCTTACAAAATTCTTACAGTAGATTTAACCCAGCAACAATAATATCAATATAACACTACTATTTTTAGGGTTTTCTCACTGTAAGCGACAGAAACCAAATTCGGCTAACTTAAGTGAAAGTAATTTATTGGAAAGATATTGAAAGCTTCTAGACTTAAAGAGAGGGCTGGAAAGCAGTCTTGGAAACAGGCATGATTTGAGGCAATGCTGGTGGTCTACGAAGCAGGAAAGAGAAGCAGTTTGGTTTGGTGCTGCATAGTCAACATGACTAAATGCCAATTTTTTCTAACCTCCCATTACTGGACCTACATTCACAATCACAGGGTTGAGCATTCCAAGCTTCAAAGAGGCACTAACTCCCTGGTTTACCAGGATAGGGAGAGGAAACATTTGATTCCTTAACTTTCATGATGGAAGGCAGGCACCTGAATTTACTACCATTCTAAAAGTACGCATGATTGGAGAGAGGTAATTCCTCAAAATAAGATCAGGGAGTGAATAAGAAGGGGTATTTAATGCTGAGATTTTTAAAAATGATAAAGGTCTATTACATTGACTGGCTATGAAATTTACATTGTAATTCTCAGTTACTTGGAAACAAACAGTGATATTGTATAAAGAAAACAGATACCATTTCTTTTTGTTGTTGTTATTCATGTGCTTGTTTTTAGTTAAGGAATTTTTAAATGTTGTTTAAATATCGTGTGGCTGGTTACCTTATTAACACAAGCATAGTGCTGGTAAGCACTTCTACAAGCCAGAGTTAGTTAGCAGTACTCATTTCTACAGTCACAATGTGGTAGCTGAATAATGACTGTGGAAAGGTGTCCAAGCTCTAATCCTTGGAACCAGCGAACCAGCGAATGGTAACTTACACGTCAAAAGGAAGTTTGCAGATGTGATTAAGGATCTTGAGATGGGAAGGTTATCCTGGGTTACCGGGTTACCCCAGTTGGCCCAGTTATAAACACAAATGTCCTTATAAGAGGGAGGCAAGAAAGTCAAAGGTACAAGAACAAGATGGGAATTACGGAAGCAGAGGTTGTAGTAATGCACTTTGAAGATGGGGAAAAGTGGCCATGAGCAAAGGAATATAGATGGCCTCTGGAAGCTAGGAAGGTAAGAAAAGGATTTTCCCCCAGATTCTCCAAAAGGAATGCTGGTCTACTAAAATCTTAATTTTAGCCCAGTTAAACTGATTTCAGACTTCTGATATCAGAGTTGTAAGTTAATAAATTCCTGTTGCTTTAAGCCGCCATGTTTGTAGTAATTTGTAACAGCAGCTATAGGAAACTAATATAGGCAGCTTACCTGACCCTTAGGAGCACTCTCCCAAAAGCACACTATTGGTAGCAGGTGGCATGACAGTCCTCACTGTAGAAGAAGCACAGAAAAAAATGTATCTACTTCTGGAGAAAGCAACTCAAAACTGGCTAAGTCAGCAAACATATTAGTGAGAATGGGAAATTGAAAACCAGGGACAGATAGGGTTGCTATCCAGGAGTTTCCAATTCTCTGTATAAATCAAAATGGTGGCCTTCCTTCTAGACCCCAAACAGGTAAAGTCCCATGAAAAATGAAGCACAGTTGTGAAAGAAGAAAGAACTCAAAGGGTAATCTGAATGGTAAACATGAAAGGCATACAAATTTATCCCGCATTAATAGAGCATTCTCGTCCATTCTCATGGTTTTAAGTAACAATGAGATGGTGATGATTTTCAGATCTATATCTTCAGCCTTTACCTCTCAGCTAGTTTTAAGATTTGTGAACCCAAAGACCTAATAGACAAATCCTCTTGAAAGTTCCACAGACACCTCAAACTTAATAGGTCCAAATTAAACTTATTACCTTTTTTCTTTCTCCTCCATTCAAGGTTATTCTGTTTCCTGTTATGCTGTATGGATTCATGGCACTATCATCCACCAAGCCAATAATACCAGAAAACTGTGAGTCATCTTAGACTTCTGCGCTCACCAATAACCTCCAACCCATCACCAAATGCTACTGACCTCTCCCATCATCTCAATAGATCTCGAATCCTTCCTCTATTTCCCTTTCTGTTATATGGCCCTATCCAGCCATCGTCATCTCACCTCCAGGTTATTATAATATCTTCCTACCTCATCTCTTTCCCCTAGTTTTGCCTTCTCTTCATTGCAGCAGGAGTGGTCTTCTAAAAATGCAACTCTGACCATGTTACTCCAATGCTTTAAAGTCTTTAATAACCACCATTATTGACAGTGTAAAGTTTAGCTTCTTATAATGATATATAAGGCTTTCCATAAACTTGCCTTTACCTTCTTCTTCAGCTTTGCTCTCATGTATTGAACATTATGCTTCAGTAAATCAAACTGCTGTTTATAACGCCATTCATGTAACATGCTCTGTAAGACATCTGTAACTTTCTCAGACTTGCTGTCCATCTTGAGCACCCTCTCTCTGCTTTTTCTGGCTAATATGTATTGATCCTTCAAGGCTGGCTTTAGTATACCTCTTGTTTAAATCACTAGGTTGAATTAAGTGTTGCCAATGCTCACTGTACCTACCACTATCTTAGTTCCTACCACATTATATTAAAATGTTCAGGTTATCTACAGTATGTTTTTGAGACTTTATCTAGCCCTATTTGGATCCCCAATACCTAGCATAGTAACTGCCTCTCAATAGATAATCAATATATATTTGTGGAACTCAATTGACCTGAACTGCTTTGAGAATATTTTGTGATGTCAGTATATATCTTACTAACATTTAATAGAAGCCTATGTGTAATACATTATAACCTGTAGCCAAATTTTAAAACCCATCCTTCATCAGGTTTAATAAGTAGAAGGCTTTCTCTTTCATGCTAAACAAAAACAAAAACAAAAATTGAAGAAAGACATTTGAAGACACCCTGTCTAGTTTTCCTTTTTAATAGCCAATCCAGTGAAATGAGATTATTTTTTTAGCCTCAAGTGCTTTCCAGTGAACATTTTTGCTTTATGTATTATTTAACATTTTTATTAAAGATGTAAATGTTGGAATACAATGGATTTAGCTTCTGTTCCACCCCCTTCTTTTATTCTCTGTCATTCTTATTTTAATTAATTGTTTTAATTGACACAGAATAACTGTACATATTTATGGAGTACAATGTGATGTTTCAATACATGTATACATTTTGTAATGATCAAATCAGGGTATTTAGCATGTCCTTCACCTCATACGTTTATCATTTCTTTGTGGTAAGATCATTCAAAATCCTCTCTTCTAGCTATTTGTAAATGTACAATACAATTTTGCTAACCATGGTCACCCTACTGTGCAACAGAAACCAGAACTTGTCGACAGATTAATCTACATACACTGTCTCCTCTCCTGTCATCGCTCCCCCTCGTCTTCTCTTCCACCCGTTGCAATCTGGCTTGAGCCCTGCACATTGCAATCTGGCTTTGTTCTTATAAAGGAAATCTAATTTTCCCAACCAAAAAAACCCTTTGTAATTCTTATTTTCTTGAACTCCATGTACAATTTTAGGTTGTTGATAACTGATTTTGCAAAAATTCCACTAGTAACTTCCATGACTTCACTCTGTCCTGGTCTCCTTCTTGTTCTCCGCCCCCAGGCTTTCCTACCACCGCTCCTAATCTGCACTTGTCATGCCCCCACCATGGTAGCTGAGGCCATCGGTGAGAATGAGATCTCTGAAGAGAAGGAGCCTGCGGTCAGGAGCCTGAGGAATCCCTACAATACCCAACACCAGAGAGGTGGGAGGAAACCCAGAACAGCAGTGCTACAAAAGAATGGGAGAATTTTAGGAGAAATTGGTTGATGCTGAATCTCAAACCAGCATTTGTGCACACATAACGTCTCCACCTGAAAGAAATGTATTATCTATATCTTCATGAATTCAGCATCACAAACCAAATGGGCCATCTTCCATCCAGTGGTAGCACTTTTCCACATAATCTTTTCACTGAGGATTGTTGGTTCCACCATACAGCCAGATACTGAAGCTAGAAATATTGAAGTCATGCTGAGTCTCTTCCTTCTGCGCTATCACTACCTCTAGTCACTAAGTCTTTATCAAATTCCTGAAACAATAAGCTGTCTACTTTACTGCTTAAAATTTTTCAGCAGATCTTCCTTGTCTTCAAGAAAAAATTGAAAATATTAGGTATGGCATGCAAAGCCTTTCACAACCTAGCTCTTTCTTCATTAAATTATCAAAATAATTCATTTGAGTGGGGTGACCTTTCACCTTCTGGAATACTGAATTAAAAACTTTATTAAAATAATATTAACAGGTTGGATATAACAACTTGTAGTTAAAAACAAATATGAAGGAGTCTATAAATGTTAAGTGCAAAAAAGAAAATATATTCACCCATATATACTGAGAACTACTGATAGTACATGACCCTGGGGCAATTATATACCAGCAGAGTAGTAAAAGGGGGAGGAAGAATTAGAATATCCTGATAAGCAACAAAAATAAATTACTGTATTATTGTCTAAATTTTGAGAACAGACATACTCCAGATTTTTATGTCTAGAGATATCGTATTTAAAAGTTTTTCAAGCATTTTAATTTACCAAGACATTTTATCCTTTGCTATGGTTTGGATATGGTTTGTTTGGCCCCACCAAGTCTCATGTTGAAATTTGATCCCCAGTGTTGGAGTGGGGCCTGGTGGGAGGTGTTTGGGTTGTGGGGGCAGATCCTTCATGAATGGCATCTTGCCACTCTTGCCAAGTGAGTGAGTTCTCACTCTTAGATCCCAAGAGAACTGGTTGTAGAAAAGAGCCTGGCACCTCCTCCCCTATCTTCTGCTCACTCTCTGGCCATGTGATCTCTGCACATGCCAGCCCCCTTCCCCTTCCTCCCTGAGTGGAAGCTTCCTGAGGCCCTCATCAGAAGCTGGTGCTGGGATCATGCTTCTTATATAGCCTGAAGAACTATGAGGCTAATAAATCTTCTTTCTTTATAAAGTACCCAGCCTCAGGTATTCCTTCTTAGCAATACAAATGGACAAAAACATCTTTCAGGAAATCTCTTGTAATTATGTAGTATTCTAATTTCTCCAGATACATAAATGTTCTTGACAGACTACATTAAGTAAAATTGTTCATAAACAAATAACATGATTAGGATTTGACCTTCAGTTTTGCATGCAATATATCAAGCCAGCTGAAGAAATGATTTTATTATTTTTTATTATCAATCTTAATAATCTGCTTTTACATTGCACTTAATTTGACTGCCCATCTTTTTCAAATTCAGTTAACATTTAAGTTTTTTATACAAGATAGACATATTCTGGTTCTGTCAGGAGGAAAATTCTATTTTAGATGTGACTCTCATTAAAGAATATCTAGATTAAAGAAAAATTCATAATACCAAAATGATTTTAAATTAACATAAACCAGCAACTAAACCGGCAATGAGCATGCACACTTACGTAGAATTTTATTTTGCTTTCATTGTTGTGTACAGCAGGTTTAAAAGGAAAATATCTTCCTTTTTTAGTGAAAGAATGTGTACTTCAGGGAAAATCAGCAGTGGATTTCTAGTGATTGCATGAATAGCTGGATATTACACACAAAGAATTCTGTGAATAAGCCACACTCTCCTAAGAATCAGATTCTCTAGATACATATTTGTGAGAAGATATAATTTATTCAATCTTCAGAAGCATGTCTCCCAAACATGTATTATTAATATTGATATGCCCATACTAAGACATTTTGAGATACACTAAAAATAAGGTGAGTATATATTCATGTCTGGGACACTAGGAAGACTGAGGTAGATTTCCTAGGGTTATTTAAGACATTCTGTTTCTAATATTCATATTTCAAAAAGAATACTAAGGCCAGTCATGGTGGCTCGTGCCTGTAATCCTAGCACTTTGGGAGGCCGAGGCGGGAGGATCTCTTGAGGCCAGGAGTTCAAGATCAGCCTGAGCAACATAGCAAGACCCCCATCTCTACAAAAAATGGAAAAATTAGCTTGGCATGGTAGCATGTGCCTGTAGTCCCAGCTACTCAGGAGGCTGAGGCTGGCAGATTGTTTTAGCCCAAGAGTTTGAAGTTGCAGTGAGCTGTGATGATTCACTGCACCCCAGCCTGGGTGACAGTGTCTGTCTCCAAGAAAAAAACAAAAAAACAATACTAATCATTGTCTGTTTTTATTCTGTTCAATACCAAAAGACTTGCAGGAGAAAAACAAGATATATCTTTTATCCCTAAGAATTCTACGCTCTAAAGCAGAAATTACTGAAATAATATTGATATAATGCATAGTGCAATGCCTGTTGGAAAGTTGGCATTCAACCCATGGTAACTGATGATGACATTCACAATGATGATGATTACTATAGTTTTGTAAGCATTAGTATTTAGAAGAGTGATAACACATCATATGATAAGAATTCACATAGCAGCAACCTGAGCTCTCTGAAACATAGTCCCAACATAGGCTCTACACAACAAATGAATATTACTAAGCCTATATACTAAAGTTCATCTGAGTATTCCTCAGAACTTCATTCTTAATTTAAACAGAGAATGTGGCAGAAGCATGCTAGCTACTCACCAAAACTTAATTTCTACTACTTCCATGGCACAGAGCCAACCTGCTTTCCTAGACTACCTTACAGTTATGGCCATAGGACCGTGTTCTGGTGAAGAGATTATAGATAGAAATGATACCTGCTGCTCCCAAGTGTGGCCCATGGAAGCCTCTTACAACCCCCTTCACTACCTCTCTCCACATGGCTGGCTGGATACTGACATTTGGAGTGTGCCTTGTACTGAAAATGGCAGAGACCCCAAAAGACCCTGGCCTACTAACTGGATGTTCTATGAACAAGAAATAAATTTATGTTGCATTTAACTATTGAAGTTTTGGGGTTTATTTATCAGCTACAGAGCTCATGTCATTCATCATAATTCATCCAACACAGTGAAGAAAGGAATGAAAAAATTTTGGAGTATCTACTGTGTACTAGAACATGCATATACAATATTTTATTTATCCTCCCAACCAAACCTATGAAGTACCTATTAGTAGTCCTGTTTCATGATGAGGAAACCGATGCTTGAATTAAATAAATTTCCTGGGATCAACAGCCAGTAAGTGGCAGAGTCAGAATTTAAACCTGAGTTTATTGGCCTTAAAATTTGTATTTTCACAACATATCTTCCTGTAATCTTTAATTGGGACTTTTAGCAACTGATTGATAAGTGTTCAATTTCTATGACAGATTTAAATAAATAAATCCCAAAACAGACATTCACAGACAACAAATAAATTATAAAAAGCTGAAACAAAATTTTGTAAACCATACAATCCAAGCACCATTTTTGTGGGTAAATGGGCCTAAATTAACTTTAGCGATGCTGACATTGACTGTGCACCATGGCTCTAAAACGTAGTTAACATACTTAATGATTATCCCAAATTAGTAAGAAAAAGGCAATTTTATTCATATATGATGTTTAAGATGGCAGAGAACTATGCAATTTTATTAAACAGCTTTCTTGACATATAACTGATATACAATAAACTGCACATGTTAAATTGCACAATATGATATCGCCACAATCAAGATAGTGAACACATTCATTACCACCAATATTTCCCTCTTTCCCTTTATTTCCCTCACATCCTTTCCCAAATCCTCCCTTTCCCTGTAAATTCCATTATTTTCTAAAATTTTGTATACATGGAATCATATAGTATGTACTTTTCCTCCCTCCTCTCTCAGCATGATGTGAGTCATCCATGTTGTGTGTATTGATGTTGGTAGTTCTCTGCTTTTTATTGCTGAGTAGTTTCGCATTATGTGTATATAGCACAGTTTGCTTATTCATTCATATGATAATGGATTTTTTTCCAGTTTTTGGTTATTCAAAATAAGCTTTTATAAACATTTGTGTACAAGTATAGACATATGATTGTATTTCTCTAGGAGAAATACCCAGGAGAGTGATTGCTTGGTCACATGGGAAGTGTGTGTTTAATTTTTAAGAAACTGCCAGACTGTTTTCCAACACATTTTGATCATCTCACATTCCAACAATAAGTGTATGAGAATTCAAGTTCCTCCATACCCTCACTAGTACTTGGTATGCTCAGTCTTTTTAATTTTTGACATTCTAACAAGTGTGTACGTGTATCTCCTTGTGACTTTAATTAGCATTTGCCTAATGACTAATGATGCTGGGCATGTTTTTATGTGCCTATTTACCATTCATATATCTTCTTGTGTGAAGTATCTGTTCAAATTTTTTGCCTGTTTTTGCTGGGCTGTTTTCTTTTTATTGAGTTTTGAGAATATATTATATGTTGTGGACACAAGTTGTTCATCACATATGTTACTTGCAAATATTTTCTCCCAGACTGTGGCTTGTCTTTTTAGTCTCTACACAGTGTCTTTCTCAGAGCAGAAGTCCTTACTTTCTATAAAATCCAATTTATTATTTTTTTATTTATGGATCATGCACTCTGTGTTATCTAAAAAGCCTTTGCTTAAACCAAGGTCACAACGGTGTTCCTCTTCTGTTTTCTTCAAGAAGTCTTACAGTTAGGTTTTATATTTAGATCTATGATCCATTTTGAATTAATTTTTGTACATCATGTGAGGATCGAAGTTTTTTACATATTGATATGTAATTGTTTCAGCACAATTTGTTGGAAGATAATCCTCTTCCACTGAACTGCCTTTGCAACTTTTTAAAAAATCAGTAGACCATATATGTGTGGGTCTTTTACTGGACTCTGTATTCTGTTCCACTGAACTCTTTGTCGCTCTTTATGCCAATACCACACTGTCTTGATTACTGTGGCTTTATAACAAATCTTGAAGTCAGGTTGTATAAGTACTCCAACTCCGTTAATTTTTTTCAAAGATATTGCCTTTCTTGATCTTTTGCATTTCCATATGAATTTTAGAGTTAAAGTGTCAATTTGTCAAACAAACAAACAAACAAACAAAGATTGCTGGGATTTCAATTGGGATTCTTTTGAATCTAAAGATCAATGTCGGGGAAAATGTTACCTAACATAAACACTACCTACTTCGCCATTTTTTTTCAATGTTTAATTTCTCTCAGCAACATTTTGTAGTTTTCAGTACACAAATCTTACACATCTACTGTGAGATTTATCTGAAGAATTTCGTATTTTTGATGCTATTATAAATACAACTCTTTGAACTCAATTTCTAATTGTTCACTAAAAGTATATGGAAATAAAATTGGCATTTGTCTATTTGTATACCTTTTATTCTGTAAATTTGATAAACTTGCTTATTAGTTTTAGTAGCTTTTTGTATATTCCATAGGATTTCCTAAATAGACAATAGTGCCATTTATTAAAAAAGACAGTTTTAATTCTTCTACAATTTTGATGTCTTTTATTTTCTTGCCTTGTGCTCCTGGCTAGAAACTCCAGTACAATATTGAATAGAAATGGTAAGAGCAAACATTCTTCATACATTTCTGAAGTTAGTGGGGAACATTTATTATTTTATTATTGATTATGTTATTACCTTAATAGTATTTCCATAGATGCCCTTTATCAGGTTGAGAAATTTCCTTTAGTTACTAGCCTACTCAAAGAATTTTTTTAATCAGTAATGGATATTGTATGTTGTCAAATGCTTTCTCAATATCTGTTGAGGTAATTATACATTTTTTTAAATCTGTCAATGGTGAATTACACTGATTGATTTTGGAATTTTAAACCAACTCTGCTTTTCTGTGACAAACCCAACTTGGTCATGATATATTATCCTTTTGCTATAATTTTTAATTCACTTTGCTAAAATTTTGAATTGTTTCTTTTATATTCATGAGGCATGTTGGTCTGTAATTTCTTTTACTTGAGTGTCTTTTTTTTTATTCCAAAATGTTAAGGGGTACAAATGCTATTGGTTACATGGATTGCTTTTGTAACGCTTGAGTCACAACTATAGGTGTGCCCGTCACCTGAATAGTGTTCATTGTACCCATTAGGTAGGTTTTTGCTCCTCCACCCTCCGTGATTTCCACTGAGTTTTACTTCCCTCTGTGCACATGTGTGCTCGTTGGTTAGTTACAATTTAATAGTGAGTATGTACGGTGTTTGTTTCTCCATTCTTGAGATACTTCGCTTAGGAGAATGGTCTTCAGTTCCATGAAGATTGTTGCAAAAGGCATTAATTTATCCTTTTTTATGGCTGAGTAGTACTTCATGGTATACATACACCATATTTTGTTAATCCACTCATGAATTGATGGGCATTCATGTTGATTTCACATCTTTGCAATTATGAATTGTGCTGCCATAAACATTCGAAAGCAGATGTCTTTTTGATAAAATGACTTCTTTTCCTTTGGGTAAATACCCAGTAGTGGAATTGCTGGATCAAACAGTAGGTCTGCTTTTAGTTCTTTGAGGAATCTCCATACTATTTTCCATAGAGGTTGTACTAATTTGCAGTCCCACCAACTGTGTATCACCTTACCCCTGTTAAAATGGTTTTTATTAAAAAGTCCAAAAACAATAGATGCTGGCATGGAAGCAGAGAGAAAGGAACCCTTGAGAGTCTTTTTTGCTTATGGAATGGGTAATGTCAGCCTCCTAGAATGAGTTTGTTTCAATTTTCTAGAGTTTGTGTAGACATGGTATTATTTCTTCTCTAAATGTTTGGCAAAACTTACCAGTAAAGTCATCTGGGCCTGAAGATTTCTTTATGAAAAACTTTTAAAGTAAAAATTCAACTACTGTATTAGGTATGGGACTACTCAAGTATTCTATTCCTTCTTGATTGATCTTTGGTAATGTATGTCTTTCGATTTGTATAAGTTTTCAAATTTATTGATAGAAATGGTCATAGTGTTCTTCTATTAACTTTTAATACCTGTAGAATTTATTCTAGTCACCTTCCTTATTCCTGATATCTTTTCTCTTTGCTCTTGATCAGTCTGGTTAGAGTTTTATCAATTTTAGTGATTTCAAAGACTCAGCTTCTGGTTTTTATTGATTTTTCTCTATTGCTTTTCTATTTTCTATTCTACTGATTTCCACTGTGATCTTTATTATTTTCTATCCTAGTTACTTTGCCTTTCATTTCTTGTTGGTTTTTTTTGTTTTGTTTTGTTTTGTTTTTTTAGTTTCTTATTGTAAAAGATGGGTCATTACTTTTGAACATTGCCTCTTTTCTAATATTGTATATTGTGCATGCTGTCTGGGAGATGGGCATGCTTGTAGTTCTGACTCAGGTGGTGCAAAGGCAATTTATGTAACCAAGCATTTGTACCCCTGTACCCTGTAATATTCTGAAATTAAAGAAAAAAAAGGAAATATTGACAATACAAAAAAAAAATCTATCTAGGTACTACTTTATCTGTTTCCCACATAGCCTATATATTTTCTTTTCATTTTCCTTCAGCTCAAAATATTTTTTAAAATTTTTTTAAATTTCAGAATATTATGGGGGTACAGATGTTTTGGTTAAATGTATTGCTTTTTTAGTGCTTCAGCCAAAGTTATAAGTGTGCCCATCACCCAGATAGTGTATTGTACCCATTAGGTATGATTTCACCCATCCCCTCCTCACCCCTCCCACATGCATGATTTCTGTTGAGTTTTACTTCCATCTGTACTCATGTGTGCTCATCAGTTATTCCAATATAATAGTGAGTACATGTGGTGTTTGTTTTTCCATTCTTGTAATACTTCACTTAGGAGGATGGTCTCCAGTTCCATCCAGATTGTTGCAAAGGTATTAATTCACTTCTTTATGGCTGAGTAGTACTTTATGCTGTACATATACCACATTTTATTAATCCACTCATAAATTAATGGGCACTTGGGTAGATTACACTTCTTTGGGATTGTTAATTGTGCTGCAATAAACATTCTAGTGCAAGTGTCTTTTTGATAAAATGACTTATTTTCCTTTGGGTAAATACCTAGTAGTGGGATTGCTGGATCAAATGGTAGGTCTACTTTTAGTTCTTTGAAGAATCTCCACACTATTTTCCATGGAGGTTGCACTAGTTTGCAGTCCTGCCAACAGTGTATAAGTGTTCCTTTCTCTCTGTATCCAGGCTAGCATCTATTGTTTTGGGATTTTTTGATAAAAGCCATTCTCACTGGGGTTAGGTGGTATCTCATTGTGGTTTTGATTTGCGTTTCCCTGATGGTTAGTGACGTTGACCATTTTTTCATATGTTTGTTGTCCATTAGTCTATTTTCATTGAAAAGCTTCTGTTCATGTCTTTTGCCCACATTTTAATGGGGTTGTTTGATTTTTCCTTGCTGATTTGCTTGAGTTCTTTATAGATTCTGGTTATCAGCCCTTTTTCAGATGTATAGCATGTGAATATTTTCTCGCATTCTGTAGGTTGTCTATTTGCTCTGTTGATTGTTTCCTTGGCTGTGCAGAAGCTTTTTAATTTAATCAAAATTCTGGCAAACTGAATTCAGCAGTCTCTCAAAAAATAATTCACTACAACCAAGTAGGCTTCATCCTAGGGATGCAAGAATGGTTCAACATATGTAAATCCATAAATGTGATTCACCACATAAACAGAAGCAAAAACAAAGATCATATGATCATCTCAATGGATGCAGAAAAAGCATTTGACAAAATTCAGCACCCTTTATTAATAAAAACTCTTAACAAAATAAGAATAGGTGGAACATACCTTAAAATTATAAAAGCCATATATAACAAACCCACAGCCAACATTATACTGAATGGGGAAAAGTTGAAAGCATTCCCACTCAGAAATGGAACAAGACAAGTCAGCTCACTGTCACAACTTCTGTTTGACATAGTGCTGGAAGTCATAGCCAGAGCAATCAGGCAAGAGAAGGAAATTAAGGGAGAAGGTCAAACTATCACTCTTTGCTGATGATATGATCTTATATCAAGAAAACCCCAAAGATTCCACCAAGAGACTCCTGGAATTGATAAAGAAATTCAGCAAAGTCTCAGGCTACAAAATCAATGTATACAAATCAGTAGCATTCCTATACACCAAAAACAGTCAAGCTGAGAATCAAATCAAAGACTCAATACCTTTCACAATAGCTACAAAGAAAATAAAATACTTAGGAATATATTTAACCAAGGAGGTGAAAGATCTCTACAAAGAGAACTATGAATCACTGAGGAAGGATATTGCAGATGTTGTAAACAAATGGAAAAAATATCATGCTCATGGATTTGCAGAATCAACATTGTTAAAATGTCCATAATACCCAAAGTGATTTACAGAGTCAATGCAATCCCCATCAAAATACCAATGTCATTTTTTGCAGATCTAGAAACAATAATTCTATACTTTGTTTGGAACCAGAAAAGAGCCCGAACAGCCAAGGTAACCTTAAGCAAAAGGAACAAATCTGGAGGCATCACTTTGCCAGACTTTAAGCTGTACTACAAGGCTATAGTAACCAAAACAGCATGGTACTTGCACAAAAATAGAGACATAGACCAATGGAACAAAACAGAGAACCCAGATATAAAGCCATCCACATATTGTCATCTGATCTTTGACAAAGTAGACAGCAATATACACTGGGGAAAAGAATCTCTATTCAATAAATGGTACTTTAATAATTGGATAGCCACATGCAGAAGATTGTAGCAGGATCCATCTCTCTCACCATTCACAAAAATTAATTCAAGATGGACAACGGACTTAAACATAAGATGTGAAACCATAAGAATTGTAGAAGAAAATGTAGGAAAAACTCTCCTAGATATCAGCCTAGGCAAAGAATTTATGAAGAAAACCCCAACGGCAATCACAGCAACAACAAAATATTTTCTAATTTTTCTTTTAATTGCTTCTTTGACATATGCATTATTTAAAAGTGTGTTATTTAGTTTTTACAGACTTGGGGATTTTCCAGATAAATTTCTGTTATTGATTTCTGATTTATCTCCATAGTGGTAAAAGAATGTACTGTAAATGAAATCATTCTGACACATTATAAATAACATTCTTTTAAATTTATTGACAATGTTTTATGGACTAGAATTTGGTCTATTTTGGTAAATGTTTTCTGCATATTTAAAAAAAATATGTATACTGTTTTTCTTGAGTGATGTGTTCTATAAATGCCAATGAGGGAAAATTGGTTGGTAGTGCTACCCAAATTATCTATGGCCTTACAGATTTTCTGTATAATTGTCCTTTCAATTACTTAGAGAGGAATATAAGAATTTCCACCTATAATTGTGAATGTACTTATTTCTCTTTGTTTTTCTTTTAGTTATTTTGAAGCTCTGTTATTATTTGAATAAAGTTTAGGTTTGTTACATACTCTTGATAACTTGACCTATTTATTGTTATGAAATATTTCTCTTTATCCTTGCTACCTTCATTTGTTCTGCAATCTACTTTGTCCAATATTAATAGAACTGCTCAAGTTTTCTTTTGACTAGGGTTATCCTGATATATATTTTCCTACCCTTTTATTGCAAATATATTTGTTTTATTATTTACAGTGGGTCATTTGTATGCAGCATGTATTTGGGTGTTGTTTTGTTATTCAATCTGAAATTCCCTGCCTTTTATTTGGGAGCATCTAGACCATTTACATTTAATGTGATTATGTATATGGCTAGGTTAATATCTACAGTCTTGCCACATCTTTTCCATTTGTCTGAATTTTATTTGTTTTCCACTTTTCTTTGGGTTATTTTAATATATTTCATAATTCAATTTTATGTTCTTCTTTGATTTATTAGATTTACTCACTGTTGTGTCATTTTAGAGGTTGCTTTAAGGTTTATAGTACCAAACTTTAACTTATCATAGTCTATCTATTAGTGATCTTACACACTACTTTATATATAGTAAAAGAACCTTATAACAGTAAACTTTCATTTCTACCTCCATGCCTTTGTGCTATTGTTGTCAAACACTGAATGTCTGTGTATGTTACAAACCCCACAATACATTGTGTTTGGGCTTCAGATAGTCTATATATCTTAAAGAAATGAAAACAATAAAAAAAATTCTTTACATTTGCCCATGTAGTTACCATTTCTGGTGGTCTTCATTTATTTGTGTAGATGCAGGTTACTATTTTTCTCTTGCATGAAAGACTTTTTAAACATTCTTTTAGTTAACATCTGCTGGTGATAAATTCTTTCAGCTTCTGTATGTCACAAAAAGTCTTTATTTAACCTCCTTATTTTGAAAGATATTTTGCAGGTTATAGAATTCTAGATCAGCAATTTCTTCTTTCAGTGTTGAAAAGCCATTGCCCCACTGCTTTCTGACTTGCACTGTTTCTGACAAATTGTCTGTTGTCATTTTTTCCTTTCTATCTAATTATTGTGTCATTTTCATGGCTGTTTTTTGGTTTATTTGGTTTTGGTTTTGGTTTCAGATTGTCTCTTTGTCACTGATTTTAAGCAAAGAAGATATGTTTGATGAAGATTTCCTAATGTTTATTGTGCTTGAATCTGTGTTTTTACCATTTTCATCAAATCTGTAAATTTTTTGGCATTATTTATTCTGATATTTTTCTGTCCTTGCCCCATCCTATTTTTCAGGGACTCCAATTACATGTATAATTTGCTATTTGTGGTTGTCCTACAGTTTAATGATGCTCTGTTCATTTTTTCCAGTCTTTTATTTCCCATCTGTGTTTTGTATTTTGGTTAGTATCTACTGTGTTGGATCCAAGTACACCAACATCTTTTGCAAAGTGTCATCTATTGTTAACCCAATCTGGTGAATTTTTTATCTCATGCATTATAGTTTTATCTCTAGATGTTACACTATATATATATATATAGATAGATAGATAGAGAGAGAGAGAGAGAGAGAAAGAGAGAGAGAGAGAGAGAAAGAGAGAGAGAGAGAGAGAAAGATATCATGTTGTAACTTAACATGGTCAGTATTTGCTTAGCATTTTAAACATATGAAACACAGTTTTAATTAGAGCTTAAATATTTTTCTTTAATAATTCTATAATCTGTGTCATATTTGGAGTCCCTTTTGATTCTAATTTATCTCCTCATTAGAACTGGTATTTTCCTGCTTCTTTGTATGCCTTATAAATTCTATTGGAATCCCAACATTTCAAATTTAACCTTGTTGCATGCAGAAAATTTGGGGATTTTCAAAATAAATATTCTTGACTCTTATTCTGAGAGGTGGTACTTTACCGGAAAACAGTTGGTTCTTGGTTTTAAGGTGGCCCTGTTTGAGCTTTAGGGATTGTTTCTCCTCATTCTTTCAGGTAGTTCTTTTCCTAGCCTAGGGTAGTTTCCTCACATAAATGTACTCAGCTAAGTACATTCAGTTGAGCTAAGTGCTCAACTGAATACTTGAAGGGTAGAACCTTCTCCAGATTTCAGGGTTCTCTACCTTTGTATTGCTCTCTTTTTCAGTATTCTGATGTGCAATCTCTAGCCCCCTTGGTTTCCCCAGACACCCAGCTCCATCTCCTCAACACCTGGAGATGACCAGGCTCTGTATGGGTTCCTCCTCCATGTACTACAGCATGATAACTTTCCCCAGATGGTAAATTATGGAAATAGCAGGGATCACCTAATTTTTTTTAAATCTCTTGGGGATCACTGTGCTTCATCGCTTGATGTCCAAAAATCTTGACAGCCTTTGCTTCATAGAATAAGTTCATTTTTTAAATTATTATTGTTGCATGTTGAAGGATAAATCCACACCTTGTTACTTCATCTTGACAGAAAGTAGAAATCCAGAACTATGTAATTTTTAAAGAAAAATTTCTATCCTAACTGAAAAGTATTCCTGCTACAGTGGGTCATCTCATAATCATCCAGAAGACCCAGTCACCAAACTATGTATTCCTGCATGCTTTCTGTAACTAAGATTTTTATTTAACTAGAAGATTGATCTATCTATCTATCTATCTATTTATATACACACACATTTCAATTTCAAGGAAAACTAATATTTAAACACCAAGAAGTAAAATAAGCATCCAGTGTACTTGGAATTTTTATTCTTAATTTAAGGCCTTAAAACCTTAGTGGAGATGTATATGTGTGTTTTGTTTTTATATGTCAGATCATTCCACAGTCATGGGTTTTTTTTTCCCCAGAAACCTCTTGCTCTGTTCTGATTATATAGGAGATGCATTCCACATCCCAAATCATATCATCTTCACCATAACTCTGATTTCAGCCACAGCTAAGGTAGAGAGTTCCATGTAGATTTGATTTACTTTTCATTGACAGCATCTTGTATTAAGCATGGCCTGGGCATCTTTGCTTTCTGCTGCACTGGTTCTCCAAAACTACCAGATATCCATGGACACTTGTTCATCTGGTCTTCACTGTCTTCTTGGAAATATAGGGGTAGCTAACATGCCCAAAGCAACCCTGATCAATAAGAGATGAAACCCTTGCTTCCTGTTCTTTAGATGGATTATTCTGGGGAATAATCTTCTTAGTCTTGGCAGAAGTAAGGCTTCATTGTCCATAGTACCCACCTTGAAATGGATGCTTGTAAAAGTTTTTCCTTCTTCTATATCTTAATTTCTGAAGTCTTTCACTCCTGCCTGCTGTGTTAACTTCCCAACCAAATTAACTGCACTGAAGTTCTTATCTCAATCTCTGCTTAGAAGGAAACCCAAGCTAAGACAGATTGCTTGCTGTCCAGTTGAGTGGCAGTATTCCAGCAGTACAGTTATGACAACCACAAGGCATTGGAGGGGCATCCCTTATGTCAGTGGAAGAATGGGTAACAAATCAGTCTTTTGTACAGTTCTGGTCCACTGGCTGCTCAAGAATCAGCTCCATCCATCAGGGCAGTCAGAGGGGAAATTTCCCTTTATGGCCTGATTTGAGCAGGCACCAAAATTTTGGAGAATATTTCCTTAATGTTCAAAATTAGACTATTTCTATTCGACAATGTTCATAATTAATTTAACTTTTTTTTTCAGAATATTATGGGGGTACAAACACTTTGGTTACATATATTGCCTATGCACTGCCCAAGTCAGAGCTACAATCGTGAACATCCCCCAGACAGTGCGCCCCACACCCATTAGGTGTGAGTTTTCCCATCTCCTCCCCCTCCACCTGCACGACCCCGATGAATATTATTTCCATGTGTGCACATAAATATTGATCAGTTAGTACCAATTTGATGGTGAGTACCAGTGGTCCTTGTTTTTCCATTCTTGTGATACTTAGCTTCATAGAAAGGGCTCTAGCTCCATCCAGGATAATACCAGATGTGTTAATTCACCATTTTTATTGCTGAGTAATAGAACATTTGGGCCTAACAGACATCTACAGAACACTCCACCAAATAACACTAAATATACGTTCTTCTCATCAGCTCACGTAACTTTCTCTAAAATTGATCATATCCTAGGCTACAAAACAGATCACAACAAATTAAAAAAAAATAGAAATTATACTATGTATCTTTTCAGACCACAGTGGAATAAAATTAGAAATCAATTCCAACAGAAACACACATCTCTATCCAAAAACAAGGAAATTAAACAATCTATTGCTGAATGACTATTGGGTCAAGGAGGAGATTCAGATGGAAATCAAAAGATTCTTAGAACTAAATGATAATGGGGACACAAGTTATCACAATCTGTGGGATACAACAAAAGCAGTCCTGAGAGGAAAACTTATGGCCTTAAATGCCCACATGCAAAGGACAGAAAGTTCACAAATCAGTAAACTAGTGAATCATCTTAAGGAAATGGAAAAAGAACAGCAAAGCAATCATAAAACCAGCAGAAGAAAAGAAATGACCAAGATCAGAGCAGAACTAAATGAAATTGAGAACAAAAGAACTATACAGACGATTAATAAAACAAAAAGTTGGTTCTTTGAAAAGATAAACAAAATAGACAGGCTACTTGACAGGTTGAACAGAAGCAGAAAGAAAAGGACTCTAATAACCTCAATTAGAAATGAAAAAGGAGAGGTCACAACTGATATCATGGAAAATTAAAAATTTCGAATACTATAAAAATCTCTGTGCCCAAAAACATGAAAATGTGGAGGAAATGGACAAATTCTTAGAAACACACTACCTCCCTAGGCTCAATCAGGAAGAAATAGAATTCCTAAACAGACCAATATCAAGCACTGAAATTAAAGCAGTAATAAAAAATCTTCCAACAAAAAAAAGCTCTGGACCAGATGGGTTCACGCTTGAATTCTATCAAACCTACAAAGAAGAACAGGTATCTATACTGCAGAAATTATTCCATAACATCGAGAAGGATGGAATCCTCCCAAACTCATTCTATGAAGCCAATGTCACCTTGATACCAAAGCCAGAAAAGGACACAACAAAAAAAGAAAATTACAGACCAATATCCCTTATGAATATAGATGCAAAAATTCTCAATAAAATCCTAGCAAACCGAATTCAAATGTACATCAAAAAAAAATTTAACTTTTTGAGTGTCTACATTTTCTAGGCACAATTGGGAAAAGCGAAGCTCAGAAATGACAAGTGATTTGCATCAGTCTACATACCTAATACATATAGAGGTCAAGATTTGAACCCTGATTCCTGGACTCTATAGCCTTTCAGTCTTTCCCCACTTACTGCACTGGGGCTCCGGAATGGTGCCTTGTCTTACCACACGGCTTCTGACTCTGGTCTCTGTTCTCTGTGCTAGTGGTGTAGGCAGAAATCAGGCAATCTTGGAATTAACCTGACATCAGGAACAGTGAGATAGTTATAAGCATCTCTGGGCCTTTGCTGGTTTGCTTGCTTGTTTGATTAGGTGTAGAGACATAAAAGGGCAGTCAGATTCATTTACTCTCACTTCTCTCAGCAACCAAATAAGGATCATGGGGACCCTGAGTGCAGGTGCATAATTGTGAGGAATCTGAGGTGGGAAGGGGAGGAGCATAACTCCTATAAACTCCATGAGGGCATTGACTGCATGATCTACATTTTAAAAAACTATATCCTTAGCACTTTACAGAGTGCTGACACATAATAGGTGCAAGACAAATATTTTTAGAATGACCAAATGAGTTAATTCATAACTAAACATGTCTCCCAACTGTGGTCATGTGTACCATCTGAACCCTGCATAGGGGACCAGTCTATTATTCATCTGGTATTTCATTTTAGCTAAAATTCTTTGAGCATCTTATACGTAGGAAGCTAGATTGTGCTAAGTGCTAAGGAGGTTACATAGGTGTGTAAAACTTGATCTTGGCAGTCTAGAGGGAAAACGAGAAATAGAAACAGCTAACTATGATACCAGGCATCATTATATATATGTGAAGCCTCCAGAAGCATTGTTTTGGCAAGAATGAATAATTAAATTTTATAGAGATGCCTCTTTCTGAGTGGTAGAATGATAATATGTATGAAGTAGGCTCTAAAGAAATGTTGCTAGTTTATTGGAAATGTGGTAATTTTTACTTAATTAGTCCTATGATAAATGGAAGAAATTTTCCCTATGGAAAAGATTCTTCTTAAAAAGACTAATGAAATAAAGTGCTTTACACTTTTAAAGGGTATCCCAACCACTCCATGCTGTATACCTCTCCCCTTGACTATTTAGGTTTGGAATCGTAGTCACCAATCAAGTGACTGATAGCATAGATTCATGCTCTTTGCAATTATTTGAAAGCATTAAATTAAAATAAAGCCTCCTGACATTTCAACCAATTTCTTTTCCTTCTTTCTGGTTGATAACATCTAAGTTAGGAATAATGAGATGGTCACAAAAAATACCTCAGAGAATTTAGACTTCAGCATAGTTCTTGTGTTAGACATTCCAATACTGTACAGACATCTGGAAAGAGATTTCAGGTAGAAGTGTGAATATTTTATGTTCCAAAAGCTCAGCTTTTGCAGTTTTATTTCACAATCTAACACTTTTAGCTCTACTCACCAATGCAGTCCTCAGCTCTCTTCACAACTCCTGAGAAACAAGAGGGTCAAATTGTGGAGGTGTGAGAGTGCTGTCTGTGCCTGTAGTTCACATACACATATTCACTGCAGTGCGAGTTCACTGATTCACACAGTCAACTTCCTTGAGCAAAATGCATTTGGCTTTGATGGAGCTATCAATAGGGAGCCTCTGAGGTCTTTTAGTCAAGGATGAGGGACACTAAAAACAGAACTACCAACGAAAGCAGAAATTGTTGAGGCACTAACAAAAAAAAAAAAAAGAAAGAAAGAAAGAGAAAGAAATCAAATGTTTAAAAAGTAACATTCTTTAGGGCTCATTTCCATTCACATAAAGTCCTGCAAAATGTTCAACTTGCTTGGTCTTCAAATCAATAACAAGAAAATGCAGGGGAATAGAAAATGGGAAATTAGAAGAAGAAAATGAAGGAAAAGAGGGACTTTTGTAGAATTTTTTTCACTCCTGACATAATCCTGGTAAGACTGAAACAAGCAACCAACCAGGGGCAAACACATTTCTCAGTGAAAGTCCCGCCTGAGCTATCCTTGGCTTAAGGAAAAACTGAATGGGTTTGGTCATTATAACAATAAGTTTAAATCATTTTGGTAGAATATTTTCTTTTTTTCCTTTTCTTTTGTGTGTGGGGTGGGATGGCGGAGAAATTAAACATTAAAAAATGCCCTTTGAAAAAGTATAAAATAGAATGATTTATAATTTTAAAATAGCCTGAGAAATGCACTATTTTTTCATAAGTAATGTCTTACTGAGCAGAACTTCTGATAGAACAGATTTAACTTAAAAATCCTAATCTTTCAAGAATAAATAAATGTATAAAACACACAATTCATGTACTTGAATATCACAGCAATTTCAAATTTCTATAAGAGTTTTTGAGTGAATGCTTACTCGTACTTTTTGTACTCATCTCCCCACAGACCAGCAACAAACATTTTGTAGCCCAGCTACAGTCCACAAACTTCTTGGAGAAGCTGATATAGAGAGTCAAGGGTGAAGAGTTAAGCCATAGATATAGTAGATGAAGTGATCCTCCAAAGGGCAGAGGAGGCCATATATCTGGGAAGGTCATCCAGTCTCTGGTTGATTTCTGCTTTTAATATTCTTCAAATGGCACTCAAGCACAGTGAGGTGTTTGAGGACATTTGTCTATAACCCACCAGGCTTCCTCTTGGCCCTCCTCAGATAATCAGTCTGTTAATCTCAGTGCCTTTGGCAGATCAGGTTGATTTGGCTCCTTCCAGGACTTTGCTCTCCTGCATGGCTGTTGGTATGTTTCAAATGCTGCTGTGGACATGGCTCTGGGGATATCTTCCCCTCTGAGCCAGTAGTTAGTTGCCCTATCATTTTTCTTTTTCCTCAGAAGGGGCTCCAAGACATATAAAAGACAGTGAGGTCTGGAATAAGGACACAGGAGACATAGACAAATATGAGGGCTATTCATTTGTGGATGGTCCTAGATCCTTGTCTTTGAAAAACACTGGCTTTGGAGAAATCCTAAAATAAAGATTGATAACAATTGGTATTAAAGTATTGTGATGAGAACTAAGTAGGTGATCGCAATAGATGATTGTGAGATCTCACAAGTAAATACGTGAGATGGCAGTGGGCAAAACTCCCACCCTCTACCTACTCTGAACTGCAGTGGACAGAAGAATGAGGCTAGAGATGAGCACATAGCCATGCTGCCCGATGTCACTTTAAATCAATGATCAATAAGCACAATTGGTCCTTACTGTTGCCCAGCTGTCCCACCATATTTACCTAGTCCATCATTCTTTCACCATCCTATCTCAACTACATCCCTAAATGACCAGAGCTTAGGACCGTCATGAACTGTCCATTGAATGGGTTCTGCACAGTACTTTCCTCCATCCCCCTCTCTGCCCAGTGCCAGAATGAAGAGTGATATGTCGTGGGCTACTAACATGGAGACAAGCTGCTCTAGTTCTCCCACAGAATGGGGCTCAAGTTCTTTAGAAAAGAGTCTAGGAGCTTTTGCCTGGGCAGCTTATCATCTAATGCAGCAGTTTCTAGTGCCAAGCTTTCCATTCATCTTCTTTTCATCTCCTTTCTTCTTCCTTCTTTGCTCCTACTAATACATTGCTATGTTGGTCTAGAGCATCCTGGAATCCATTTCATCTGCCAAATTTGCTTTGTTGAAATGTCTTATCTATCAATGCCTCCAAAAAGTATCCAGCAAATTGAATAAAAGAGCCTCAAACTAGGGTATATGATTATACAATTGTAATACACTGCTGTTAAAGAGAGAATCCTGGTATTCTCTGGAGAAGAAAGTAAACATATCTCAGACTAAGAATGGTATTGCCTTTCCGAAAGGGCAACCCTTGAAACAAGAAGACCCTACAGCATTGACTTTCAATGGAGGAGCATTCAGTCTGTTAATGTTAACTGATAGCATTGATATGTGGGATGTTGGTCTGATAGTACCTTATTGCTTTGTTTTACCTCTTGTTCTATTGTTTTTCAAGAGTTGTGAGTTTTGGGGGGTTTTTAAGGTGATTTTACACTGGAGGGTATCTGTTGTGCTGATTTGTGTACAATGCTGTTCTGATTATTTAGTTTGTCTAAATATTTACAAGATTATTTGCTTGTCTGGAAAAGACTTAATTTCTCCTTTGATTATGAAACTTAATTTGGCAGGACACAAGATTCTAGGCTGGCAGTTGTTCTGTTTAACTCAATTGAAGATGGAGCCCCAATCCCTTCTGGCTTGTAAGTTTTCTGCTAAGAAGTCTGCCATTAGCCTTATGGGTTTTCCTTTGTAGGTTATTTGCTGCTTGCAGAATTTTCTCCTTCATTTTGACTTTGGCCAGGTTGATTACTATGTGTCTTGGAGATGACCTGTTTGCTGTGAATCTTCCCAGTGTTCGAAGTCCATCTTTTATCTATATGTCTGAATTTGTGGCGATACCAGGGAAGTTTTCCTCAATAATTTCTCAAATAGGTTTTCCATGCTTTTAGCTCTTTCTTCTTCTTCCTCAGGGATACCTATAATTGGAATGTTAGTTTGCTTCATGTAGTCCCATATCTCTCTCAGTGATTGCTCAGACTTTTTTATTCTCTTCTCTGCCTCTTTGAATGACAGGGTTATCTCGAGAGCCTCGTCTTCAAGCTCTGAGATTCTTTCTTCTCCTTGGTTTAGCCTGTTGTTAAAGCTTTCTGCTATGTTTTGAAATTCCCTAAAGGACTCTGTCATTTCTTTAAGTTCTGTTATAACCTTCCTTATGTTGTCTAGCTCTCTAGTGACTTTTTCATTTTTTTCATTGACTTCCTGAGCGTTTTTTTGGCTTCTTTTTGTTGGTTTTCAACTTTCTCTTCAATTCCATTCATCTTTTTTGCCATCCACATTCTGAATTCCATTTCTATCATTTCAGTAATTTCCTTGTGGTTGGAGTCCACTACTGTAGCTCTGTTGTGTTCCCTTGGGGATGTCGACATGTTTTGTTTTTTCATGTTGCCAGGTTTCTTTTGCTGGTTTCTTCTCATCTGGCTCCCCTTGTCTCAGCTCTGCGTTAATGGGATTGCAGGGCACCTGTTCTCCTTTGCTGGGGACTCTCTCAAAGCAAGTCCAGGAGTGATGGCTGCTCAGGGCTGGGTCATCCTGGGTGAAGTATTAGACCTTGGGGAGGTTGCCAGTCCAGTGGTAGTGGTGGGGACTCAGTGGTGGGATTGGGGTCCAGGCACAGCTCTGGAGTTTCAGGGGTGGAGTTGCAGGCCTGGCAGGGGCCCTGGAGCTACAGGGGCAGAGCCTTGGACTTGGGCCCAGTGAGAGCTTCAGACTTCAGAGCTGGCTCTGGGGATTATGGGGGCAGAGCCACACATATGGGGGCTGTTCCACCAGTGTGGGGACTGCTGATGCCCAGTCATGCAAGCAGCGGTTTGTCTCAGTGGCCCAGAGCCCACGTAGGTGGGCCAGATTTACTGGTTAGCCAAGGTTCTCCCCCACACACCTAGGACCCACTGAGGCAGTCACCCCAGGCTTCCTAAGTGGTACCTGTCATTTCTGGGGTTCCTGCTCTATTCAGCTCCCATGCCAGGGAGGAGGTGTGCTTGGCCCCCAATCACAGGGCACAACACAGGAGAGCATCTGTTCCCTCTTTGGCCCAGTGGGGATGATGCAAAGGCTACTGCTGGAAGGCAGGGTCTTGAGTGGACCTGGCTCCATGGGCCAGAGTGATCAGGATGGTATCAGTTGCAGAAAGCTGGGATTGGCAGCCTCCAGATCTCTACTGCACCTGCTATCCAGTGGAATGTCTCTGCACAGACTCTGGGCAGCTCCCTGATCAGCCCAGAGGTCTGCAGTGGAAGAGGGAGACCCCTCACAGATTGAGCTGCCTATAACTTTTGTTTCTCTCCTAAAAGGCAGTGTCCCCTTGAGTTGCTTCTATCCTGCCATCTTCCCCTCTTTCCAGCAGCGTGAACTGTATTGGGACCCCCAGCTTAATCTCCGAGATGGTGAGTGATGCTCATGAGTAAGAATTGGCCACGCCCTGTTTGATTGAGTTGGTAAATGCTATAGTGAACTATAGAGTTGTCCTCCCTGTCAGTGGTTGATGCTTGCAGGAAAGATCCAACTGTAAAGATGTTCTTTTGTGCCTGAAATAAGCTCTAGTCCCTCAGGAGGAGCACTTGAATGCCCCAGGCTTTAGGAGGGGCCCTGTAGCTTCCAGGGAGTTGCTAGTTCTCCACCACAGCAGAAGTGGGTGGAGGAACGAGGCTGGGTGTGGTTAGGTTAGGTGGGCCTAGAAGGCTTTGCAAAGCCTGGGCAGGGCTCAAAGGCCGTGAGGGGGAGCCGCTGGGAGGAGGGTCAAGCAAGCTCTCCAAACTGGGATGACTGCTCATGAGGAAGGGGTCACAATTCCCCGACTGGCTATCGGGAGTGAGATCCGCCCCTATGGTGTTACCCCTGCCTTCCGGTGTCCAGTTGCAAACGGGTGCCTGAACACACTGCACTCGGTTGCTGTGGCACCGTGGGCTGGGATCTTCCCCACTGGCAGAGTCGCCCTAGTCTGACAGTGCAGCTTTCCTGTGGGGCGGATGGGCACTTCCCCAGATCATCACGTCTTGGACCCCCACTGTATTCTCCCATCAGTTCCACCCACATGGGCTCCCTCGCCTCCGAGGTCCAGCTCTCAAATCTCTCCCCCCACCCTCCATGTACCCCAGCAACCTGCTTGAGTCCTGGGGGCACTGGTCCGGCCTGCATGTCTGACCTGCTGGCATGCATCTACAGAAAATGCTGGCAGGCAGGGAGCTCTCAGATCAGGCACCCCGGGTCCACTGCAGGTCCTCAAGGGGAAAGACGTGGGCCCCACTCTCTGTGGAAACCTTAGACTGGAGGATGCACCAGTTGGGGAGAGGCAGCTGCTTGCCAAATTCTTGGCTGAAACTGCTCTCCCAGTTGCAGTGGGCAGGGGAGGGGCAGGGGAGGATAAGAGTCTGAATGGAAGAAAGCCTGCTCTCCTTGTCTCTCAGGTCACTCTCATTGGAGGGGAACCCCGTAAGGAATGTCCAAGCTCTGGGATCATGCAAGTTCTCCCCACAGTTCCATGGTGGCCACAGTGCTTGGGCTCATGGGGGTGGAAAAGCTTCCAAGTCACTTGGTAGCCCGCTGATCACCAAAGGAGTGTGGGAGGGAGAAAGGGACCCCCTCCACCCCTTCGCTGGGCTCTGAGCCTCTCTGGGTTTGATCCTCGCCAATATCTCTTATTCCCCCTTTTCCTCTTCCTTCTCTGCTTCACAGTTTTCCTCCCAGAGGTCTCTGGCAGGCTCTGGCACTTCTTCCTCTGACGTACACCTGAGCTGTGTCCTTTCTCTGAAACCCTTCCTTCCCTCCAGGAAGGCCCCATAAGTGATGCCTCTAGTCAGCCATCTTCTACTATATCACTTTCTTATATATTTAAACATACACTTACCACGTACAGAGCAAACCTTCTCCTAGGTACTTAAGCCCAAATGAAATGAAAACCTATATTCACACAACAACATATATGCGAATATTTATAGCAGCTTTATTCACAATTGTCCCAAACTAGAAATAACCCATTACCCTTTAATTAGTGAAAGGATGAACAAACTGTAGTACATCCACATGGTGGAATACTAGTCAGTAATATCAATAAAATAAAACAAACTAGTGATACACAAAACACAGGTGAACCCCAAAGGCATTATATTAAGTAAAAGAAGCTTGATTCAAAATTCTATATGCTATGTGATTCTATTTATATGATAGATCTGTAGGAACGTGGAACACATCAGAGACTGCTAGAAGTTGAGGCTAGGTGGAGGAGTTGACTACAAAGAGATGGTGCGGGGAATATTTGGGGACAATGGAAAAGTTTTGTCTCTTGTCTTTTTTGTACTTTTGCAAAACTTATAGAACTATACATCAAAGTGAATTTCATTGTGTGATAATTAAAAGGGCAAACTCACAATGAAGAGAAAGATAAGAAATACCACAAAGTAGTTTGGTTGGCTAAAAAACAATACAAGCAAAATAAAAGGATCCCTTTACACAAAACCTGTAAAGCAATCAAAATCCCACTGACAGCAGATTTGTAAACAGTTAACCTATAATTCTATACTGAACAAACTGGTACTCAACTATGGGTGCAGAAAAAAAAAGATGTAATTCTCCTAGCAATAAAGAAGTTCACTTTTGATGTACCCTTTCTGAGGAAATTTCTTGAGGTTGTACTCCAGCAAAACAAGGGTAAAAAATCGAGAAAGAGAAATAGCGCAACTGAGTTTGGAATGCAGGGAAACAAATATTAGAATGACTTGTTTGTAGTAAGCCTAGAAAATTATTGGGTCAAATTAGATCCTAAAGTCAGTGGACTCTAAGAATAATGTCTTTTAAGAAAATTGGGATAAATTCCAATTAGTACTTATAACCAATTAGTAGATAAAATGAATAGAGAACTGAAGATTCTTGGTGTTATGTTGAGGAATGCATGTATTTATTCTCTCAACCAGGAAAACATAGAGACAAAGAGAAATTCTAGGAAATATAAAGAGCTATACTAAAAAGCCACGGTTAATTTGTGAAACAAAGTACAATATTGCATGAGTTTAGACAATTGAAGAGGTACACAAAAAGTACATTTGGTATTTAAGCAACATGCTTGTTAGTTGGGTCTGGGTATGTGACGCTGGACGTGTAGAGATTAAAAGGGTATTCTAGACCAGTGTGGCGTTCCTTGGGCAGTAGTTACACTGTAATAATGTCAATGCTATTTATTGTGTTTCAAGAATCAACTTATACAATATTTAGTTATGGTTACAAATGGAACATAAAATGTTATTGGTGGTGCCAGTGTAAAGATAAAACTATACTTGACAGAATTTAGAAGGAATGTGGAGAAGATGTAGAAGAAAAGTTACAGCATTAATATCTTCAACTAAAGGCGTGACTATCTGAAGTTGATGGATGAAGACATATAGATAATTCTATTTAAAGTACAAAATGAAGCAGTGACTACACTAAAATAATATAATAACAAAATTAAGAACATGGGTGGCTAGATGAGGGTACCTGGAATTGCTAATTCTTATTCATAGGAGAATCAAAATTTTGCTTGATAAATAAAAAAAATTTGTATGTCATTTAGCGTTATGGGTGTTACCACCAGAAGAATCATTATACGAACTCCTAAAAATGCTTGCCTCTCGCTAGCAGGATTGGAGGTGGTAAGGATTGAGATAAAACATTATAAATTATTTAATACTATTTAATTTTTACTATGTAGATGTATTACTTTGATAAAAATAAGGGAAACACTAAACAAAAATTGGAAAGTGTTAAGTAAAAATGACAGAGGGAAGAAATTACAGTGATAGGAACAGTATTGGGTATAATCAGACAGGATTCACTTACTTCCAAATTCATAGAGCAAATAGATAGGCTACAATAGTGAGACACTCTTAAATGGAATAATATTCCATAGAGATGAGACATTCTAAAATTATTACAATCACAAATTACTCTGAATTGACAGAAAATAACACAGCTTCTAAAGGAATAATATGAGTTTCAGAAAGCAAATGAAGCTTTCTGTTGAGCTCAGATTTTGAAAATTACAATTTCAAGTATTGAAAAGAGAAACATGGAACCAAGGATGCCTATGAAAACGTGGTCCAGCTTCTATTCTTATGATTACAATAAAAGGAAAAACATAGGGCTTTATAAAACAAAATTAGAACAAGACCAAAGATGGCCTAAGTATAATCATTTGGCAGATGGTAATGCAGCCAAACTACTCAACTTATTTTCAGTGTCTTTTTTGTTCTTACTTTTCTTTAATCAAAGAGAAAGTTCTGCAATATAGAAAAGAAAGTTGTTTAAAACTTTATTGAGAGAGAGATCTAAAGTCCAATGGAGGTGAGAAATAATAAGCCAGCCTTAGCTACTGAAAATGTGCTAACATAAATACATTGAATGAGCTTGCAGATACAATTGAAGAAATATTGTTAATAATCTTTTTAAAAAATCCTGGATGTGGAGGGAAATGTTGGGTGTCTTTAGATATACCAATATTATCCTAATAGTTTTCAAAAGGAGATTTAAAAAGTCCTGATATTTAATATCACCAAATTTTATATCAGTCTCCAGCAAAATTCTACAAAGGACTATGAAATAGATAATTCAATAAAGACCTTAAACAAAGAAACTGGTCATCAATATAAACAAATATAGTTGTATAACGAATAGATTCTTGTGGGCTAATTTGTAACAAGATAAAATTATTGACTAGACCAGGAGAAGCTTATAAATACACAGAAAGTATCTTAATGTTTAACAGTGCATGTGTACATCATTCATATCCTGTGGACAAGCTTGAAAAACGTGGGTTGTATTATAGCTCAATTAGTTGAAATCATATTTATTTGAACAATTTTATCCATGAAGTGTTGATTAATTCAATATGTCAGTCACAGAAGATGATAATCAGAAAAATCAATAGTAGCATAGAACAGGGTTCCCCCATGTCATTTTTACAATTTTGTCTCTGGATTGAAAAAGAAAGTCAAGTTAATTCAATCTGCCAGTGTCACAATGCTTACAGGAAATTCATAATATTAGAGGAGTAAATAACTCATAAAGATCCTAGCATGTTCAGACAATGAGCTGAAACAATGTGAAACTTAATGGGAATAAACATTATGGCTTCCATTTAGAATTTTTTTCCCACCAATTTTTAAAGGATCACTCAATGAAGTAAATGGGGAAGATTTACTAACAGCTTATGTAAAAAAATACAAGCTTACTATAAGCTCCACTTAAGACAAAAGCAGGCATGCCTACCTTAAAATTTAATGTAACATTTAGCTTATTAGTAGATATATAGTTCTCTGATTTGGGGAATTGAGTCTTCTACTGTTTAAAGTTTACCTGTGTGGCTGGCTGAAGAGTTATAACTCAGTCTGCTAGTTATATTCAAATGGATTGATAAGAAAATGGAATGTGACCAGAGGAGGACAAGTAAAGTGATGCAGGAACTGGAATCTATGTTATATAAGAAACGGCTGAAAGCATAGAGAACAGTTAGCTCAGAAGAGAGAGGACTTTTTCATCTTGTATTATCAATGCCTAGTAGAGTAGTCATAAATGCTTATAAAATGATGAAATGTGTTGTGTATAAACATACCAAAGACTGATTATATCCCTCTAAGATAAAAAAGGTCTTTTAAAAAAATATATAAATGTCATTTTAATGGTTTGTTTACTCCTTGTCTTGAAATAAGATCTATCCTTTTGTGTTGCCTCGAAGATTGCCTTTGTTTTGGGACAATGAAAGGGATTCATCAAAAAGCGTGGTTTTCCAATGATCTCAGTGGGTAAACTTTCAGGACAAGTGACATCATGAAGAAACAGTTGTCTCCTGGTTCCCATGGTATTAATATTATTCAGAATTAACTTATCAGATTGCCCTTTAACTAAAATAAAGGCACTTATTTGGTACTTGGATTTTCATTACCTTGTTTTGTGTATATATATTTTTAGATAACTATTTGGGAACAAGGACTCTATTCCAAGTGATTCCCAGATGTATTCAGAAACACAAGTTAATTCCATTATTCCCTTTATTAAGTACAAGTGCTGGTCCAACAGTAAAGTTCTCACTGTTTTTCAGGTGCTCTGAGGATGTACAAAAGAGAGGTGGTATATTTTTTCAGCCACCATTGGGATTATATTTTGTTTGTTTATTTTGACACTTTTTAAGAAGGCAAAGAAGGGTGAAATTAGGGAAGGGGTGGCAATATGCTAGTCTTCTTTGAAATTCCTTCTGGTATACAGAAAATTTACCCTAATCGTTGTGTGGAAGTCAGTCATCCAGTTCTAAATTGAAACTTCACTTCCTAGACATTGAGGAACTATGGGGCATTTTAAGCAAGACGTTAATCAGAGGATTTTGTAATTTTTTGATTCCACTGGTAACAGATTCTTTGAAGGCAATCAAGCCTGGAGGTTGGAATGTCAGGTAGGAAGCCTTGATTCTGGTCCAGATATGGGAAGTGAAGTTTATCCTGTTGGAGGGAGCGGGGGCAGCAAACAAAAAGAATGGATGATTGTAACATTAAAGAAGTTGACTCACTATATACAGAGGTTTATTACAATGAAAAGTTAAAGAATGAGGACAGTCTGCTTTAAATTCTAAGTTTCTGGATTCTGTGACAAGGTGACTGGTATTGTCATTGACCAAGACTGCAAATGCAAGAGAAAAGACATGCACAGGACGGGAACAGAAGCTCACTTTGGACTAACCTGTCTTTCAATGTCAGTTAGACATCCAGGAGGAAAAGCCAGGGGACAGCTGGATATCTAGGTCCAACATGACTGACACAGCTTGAGGACAATTGCCCCGATGGAGCTGCTCTGCAAAGTAACTGAAGAAATCCACACAATACTTACCATTACCAGTTAATTGAGGGACGTTAGGCAAATTTCTTCATCTTTACCCATGCCTTCACATTAAATAATCTCTGCCACTCTGTACCTTTCAAAAACTTTGATTTAAGTCTGAGGCCTTGTAGCTAGGTGAGACTCTACAGACAATTATTTCTCAAAATGTATGTGAATAAACACTAACAAGGTACAAAGAACCTAAACTGTTTTTAATCAAGCTTTCATCTAGATTCCCTGCTGCTGCAGTTGAAAGTCATAATATAAGATGATAGAATTGTACCTGGCATAAATTTGCACTTTTAAAAATATGATTAAATTAATATTTCATTAAAAGTTATATTTCCTTAATTTTGCAAGAGTACATTTTAAAAAACAGTCGATGGTACAATAGATGTTAAATTTTACTTCATTAACAGAAAATAAAAGAAAATTAATACAGTGACTTTTCTCTGTCTAGTCCTTGTTTGTGTGAGTTTTCAATATTAGTAAGCAGCAACAATAAAGGCATTTCTTGGTAGCATCAGTTACTGTCATTGTGTATATTGTATAATTATTTTACAAACTAAAATTATTCCAAAGCCATAAATTCCTTAATATGGATATGATATTTTCCCTTTTTTTATAATCCCCTGAGGCACACAGTGTCTACATGGGGGTATTTATCTGAGTTTCATTAAGTATGGATAGCCAAATTGCTAGGGTCAACATGTAACTGATGACACCATTAAAGTAAGTGTTGTTTTCTACAACTGGTTCATGATTTATTTTGCATTGCAAATGATTTTATAAGTTGTTTTTTATTTCATAAAAGTGTCTTTATTAATATAAAACACATACAGCTATTAACTTCTACTCCTTTTATCTATAAGCAGCTTAATATTCCCCATCAGAGCAGGCATTTCAAATAAACAAAAAAAAAACCACAAAAATTTTAAGTACAAATCAGATATGCTTCTCAATAATTGCAACGTGCTCCATTTCCTAAAAGTATATTTTACACATTTTTGATTAGATTATTTCTCATATATGCTCAACCCCAGGTTCTTTTGAGAACACCTGACCCTCCTGTACCAGCCTGTTATCAACAGTTGCCGCTAGGCACTTACCTATTTCTTTTTTTTCTCTGCCTACAGAAGATGATTTTCTCTTTCCTCTAGTCTAGATTGTTACTTGGATCACTGCTTAGAGACCTTCACTCTTGTTTTTCCCTGCTGTCTCCCTCCTGGCAAGTCTCCTCTTTCACACAAGCAGGGCCATGTGTGTCTACATTGTGGCTCTCACTCCCTCAGACTTTATATTCCAGTAGCTCATGTTGCATCTGCACTTTACATCTGAGTTCCCTGTTTATTGAAAGGAATGAATGGCAAGTTAGTGGTTTATTTGGATTTTCTGACACACAATGACTGAAATTACACGATGTCATGAAAAGTTTTATTATCAAATTTAATTAAAAGAAATCAACACCATGAAGTCAAGTTAATATTTGGTAAATGCATCAGAAAAGACTCATTCTTTGATATCAAATTCTTAGCACTTTCAAAGTTGTTCTTCTGATTTGCATAGCTGAAGAGACAGAGCAGTTTTATATTCCATCCTATGGCCTCAACAGCATGCTTCCTAATTTTCTGGCTGTCATTCACCTATGATGGAAGTTCAAGTGAAATAGTCAATTTCTCACTCTTCTGGGAACAAAGCAACTTGTAAGTATCTGGTACATCCTTAGAAGTTTTTTTCTTCTTTCGTCACTTGAAATTTGCAGGTCAGTAATAGAATACCTTCACTTATATATATAAAAAAAATTGTTATTGTTTTCTTTATATTGTTTTACATTGTTTTCTCTGGGGATAAAGAAGAAATTTGAAGATAGGAAACAACTAAAGAAAAAACAATTAAAAACATACAAAGCATAAAGAATATAGCATTATCTCAACTCAGATGAGTTTTGGATGACCTCAATCACAAGGCAATTATCACAATAAGGAAAATTTAAAGTTGAAAGTAACAATTATTGGCAAATGGATTAGAATTATTTTGGTGAACAAAGTTAACAAATTTGGGGTAACAGATTAATGTTATTGTTTAATCTGTTGAACTCAATTCAATTGTAAAGAAATAATCATTTTTTTCAGCAATAGTCACTATACATATTATTCCAGGAGATCAAAATCTAGAAGAAGAGAGTAAAGAATAAATTTAGTAAAGAATGATGCAGTGTTAAGTGCAATTAAAAGATCCGCATATAGTCCTATGTGCATCATATACCAAATTGATACAAAATGGATTAAAGACCTACACAAAAGAGCTAAAACTATAAAATTTTTTGTGAGTTTGGATTAAGCAGTGGTTCCTTAATATGACACCAAAAGCAAAGTAACCAAAGAAAAAATAGATAAATTGGACTTTATCAAAATTAAAACTTTTCTTCTTCAAAGGATACTATCAAGAAAGTAAAAAGAATCATAGAATCAGAGAAAATATTTGCAAATAATATATCTGATAAGTGTCTAGTATCCAGAATGTAGAAAGAACTCTAACAACTCAACAATAAAAAGACAATACAATGGAAAAATGGGCAAAGGATTTGAATAGATGTTTCTCCAAAAAAGGTATGTGAATGACCAATAAGCACATGAGAAGCTGATCAGTACCATTAATCATCAGAGAAATGTAAGTCAAAACCACAAGGAGATACCACTTTATACCTATGAGGATGGCTATAATTGAAAAAACAGATTATAACCAGTATTGCCAAGAATGTAGAAAAGTTGGAACCACGGTACATGGACGGCAGGAATGCAAAATGGTACAGCCACTTTGAAAGATAATTTGGCAGTTCCTCAAAAAGTTAAACATGAGTTATTATGTGAACCAGCATATCCAATCATAGGTATATATCCAAGAGAATTGAAAACATATGTTCACACAAAAACTTGCACATGAATGTATATAACAGCATTATTCACAATAGCCAAAAAAGTAGAAATAACCCAAATGTCCACTGACTGATGAAAGAATAAACAAAATGTGTTATATTCATGCAGTGGAATATTATTCAATGGTAAAAAGGAGAGATGTACTGATACACACTATGACATGGATGGATCTTGATAATGTTACGCTAAATGAAAAAAGTCAGGGACAAAAAGGCCACATATTATGTGCTTCTATTTATATGAAATGTCCACAACAGGTAAATCCATAAATACAGAAAGTGTATTAGTGCTTGCTAGGGGTTGGGGATAGCAAATAATGACGTATGACTCCTAATAGATATGGGATTTCTTTTTTCTATGGTATTTTTCCTCTTAATCGATCTATGTTGAATAAGTAATTTTGAATATTTCAAAATGTCCTATATGGCACAATTAAAAGAGCAAGATTCTGATAATCAGAAAAGTACAATAACTATTTGGACTTGATCACAAAATAATAGTGATAAGAAAGATAGGACAAGAACTCTTCTGGGTGATTAGTATGAATACATTTTTTAACTTCTATAATTAATGATGCTTGCTCTCATAAGAAGGTACTCGATAAACGTTTAAGCCTATAGTTTTTTTTAGCGTTTATGATTTTTGCTTTTATATTTCCATTTAGCTATTAAATCATAAGTACCAATTCTACTTCTTTTTCGTAACACTTTTTTTTTTAATTTATTTTTTTAATTTCAGAATATCATGGGGGTACAACACTTTGGCCATACACATTGCCCCTGTTCTGCCCGTGTCAGAGCCACAATTGTGGTCATCTCCCAAACTGTGCTCCCCACATCCATTCAGTGAGAGTTTTTCCCATCCCTTCCACCCCCCTCCTGCCCGCCCGCCCTCAGATGAATGTTATTGCCCTGTGTGATGTAAGTGTTGATCAGTTAGTACCAGTTTGATGGTGAGTACCAGTGGTGCTTGTTTATCCAATCCTGCGACACTTCGCTTCGAAGAATGGGTTCTAGCTCCAACCAGGATAATACCAGATGTGTTAATAAACTGTTGTTCCTTATTGCTGAGTAATACTCCATGGTATACATATACCACATTTTATTGATCCACTCGTGTATTGATGGGCACCTTGGTTGTTTCCACAACTTTGCAATTGTGAATTGTGCTGCTATGAACATTTGAGAGCAGATGTCTTTATTATAAAATGTCTTTTTTTCTTTTGGATAAATACCCAGTAGTGGGATTGCTGGGTCAAATGGTAATTCTACTTTTAATTCTTTGAGGTATCTCCATATTCTTTGCCATAGAGGTTGTGTATGAGTGTATGAGTGTTCCTATCTGTCCACATCCCTGCCAACATTTGTTATTTGGGGATTTTTTGATATGAGCCAATCTCACTGGAGTTAAGTGATATCTCATTGTGGTTTTGATTTGCATTTCCCTGATGATTAGAGAACTTGAGCACTTTTTTATATGTTTGCTGGCCATTATTCTGTCTTCTTTGGAAAAGTTTCTGTTCATGTCCTTTGCCCATTTTTTAATAGGGTTGTTTGATTTTTTCTTGTTGATTTTCCTAAGTTCTGTATAGATTCTGGTTATCAGCCCTTTATCAGAGGTGTAGCATGCAAATATTTTCTCCCATTCTGTAGGTTGTCTGTTCACTCTAGTGATAGTCTCCTTGGCTGTGCAGAAGCTTTTCAATTTGATCAGGTCCCATGTGTTTATTTTTTCTTTTTCTGTAAACACTTTTTATAAGCATTTTCCCATATGATTTCCCATACGATTTAAGTTCCTCATAAATGTACTTATTGTTTGCTGCATTCATAAGTGGACCTCCCCAACTTTGGACATTTAAGATGTTTCTAATTTTTCACAAATATGAATAATGCTCCACGACCATACATATTTGCCAAAATTTTGGATTTTTTTAAGGATAGATTTTCTCTGTGCAATGAGTAGAAAATTATTTTTACTTGTAAATGATGCCACATGCCTTTGTTCTGTAATAATGAAAAATTTCAGGGACAGTTCCACATTGTATCGCTTTCCTCTCAGCCAGTAGATTATCATGTTTAGCACATCTGCCAAGTGGTTAGGCAAAATCTAACAGGGCTCTATTTGTATGGGTAAGTGCAAAGATGTCATTTTACCATTTTCTTTTTATGACTAAAAAATACAGTGAATTTTTTGTGATAGAAATCATTTTTATTACTTTACATTCTATAGTCAACAACAATAAACATATTCCTCAGATAAGGGCTGATTTCCCTCTTAGGAATTAAAAAGTAGTAACGACTCAATAGAGAGTGTTCAAGAGATGTCAACCATCTTTATTTCATAAGGCTCCCAATCCAAATGGACTAAAGGACACTGGATCAGTGTATCTCAACCCATACTGGCATGTAACTTGTGACCTGATGCTTGGTAACGTCTAGCCATTTTTATTACTGCCCTTGCAACCCAAGTATAAGCTAAAAAAGATGCTGATTTCATAGCAATACTACTTCTGAACAAAATAAATCATTTGGCACTTTAGAACATTTTAGGACATTATTATATTTCTAATTTAAAATGCCTTACATATTTGAATTATTGAAAGCTTAGTTGGAGAAAAAATCAGAGATGGTAAAATAAAAATAAAATAAAATAAATAACAGCTATTTTAGAACTTGTAATACTGCACTAAATTTTCGATAGAAGTGGAATACCATTCAACCAAGGAAACACCAAATAGAAACATTTCTAAATTAAAAAGAAACACACACATACACATAGACAAAAAGTGATTTACCAACTGGTTTCAAAATAGGGGTTCCTTGAAAATTAATTATTTGCTAGCATAATGCATGCTTTGTTAGGACTTATCTAAAATTGCTATTTAAAAACCATCCTGAATAAACTATGAAGTGCATGAATGCAGGAAGGTGACAAAAGTATTTTTTAAAATGGTGCCAATATATAAATCCTAAAAATCAGTTTCAATTACTGACTTTTCAGAAAATAATTTAGAAAAACAAGATCAACTAATATACCATAACTTGAAGATGTGCTGGTAGGATCATAAAAGGTAATAAAAGTTCATGTTTATACATGCAGATGCAAGTCTTGTGTTAATTATTTTATGCTAAAAGAAGAGAGATGCACAATTTCATCTATGATATTCGAGTATGAACAAAATGTACTTTTGATAATTCTAAGAGAACTTCATTTTTGTTCTTCTCCCCAAATAAGTGTTGACCCGCAGAATTTATGATGACAATTGGCTAAATTGAAAATCTCGTTGAAGAGTCATACTCTTGGTCTTCCCTTCTCTGCTCTTCCACACTTTCCCATTCTGAGTTTCTGGTTCATGAGCTCTGGTGTTGCCCTAGGAATCAATAATTCTGGCGAGTACCCTCTGCGATTCTGCGGCCAGTGGTACTCTGATCACAGTTTGAGAAAAGATCACAGTAAGCATGGGCAGAAAATTTTTCTAGGTCACATAGTAAGTCTCTTATTCTTTGGTAGTAAATTTCCAATTTCTAAAACAAAGCCATTACATTTCCTAGTGGCTGTAATGCCACCATTTTTTAAAATTAACAATGATTGTCATTACTAATTTTAGTGACCCAATTAAAATGTTGAAAGCAATCCCAGATATACAGATGTAGAAAATTGGGGCGTGAGTTCATATGCTTATCTAATAAAACAAAGTCCTCTAGCTTCTATTTTTAAATAAACTTTTAATTTTGAAATGGTTTTAGAGTTACGCAAAAATTGCAAAAATAGTACACAGCATTCCAACATACCCAAACCCAGTTTCTCCTATTATTAACATCTTACATTAGTATGTTACATTTGTCTCAACTAATGAACCAATATTGATACATTATTATTAACTAAAGCCCATACTTTATTCATATCTCCTTAATTTTTAATCCAATGTCATATTACTGTTCCAGGATCCTATCCAGGGTATGACAGTACCTTTAGTTGTCATGTCTCCTTGGGGTTGTCTTGGCTGTCATAGTTTCTCTGACTTTTCCTTGTTTTTGATGACTTTGAAAGTTTTGAGGGAATATAGGCCAGGTAAATTGTAGAATGACTCTCTATTGGAATTCATCTGATGACTTTCGCATGATTAAAATTGGGTTATTCATTTCGGGGAGGAAGACCACAGAGAAAAATTTCTATTATCATCACATCTCATCAAGGGTACATACTATCCAAATGATTTGTCACTGTGGATGTAATCCTTGACCACCTAGCTGAGGTAGTGTTTGTCAGATTTCTCCACTGTAAAGCTACTCTTTCTGCCGCTTTCCAATTTGTGTGTATTCCTTGGAAGGAAGTCACAATATGTAGCCCACACTGCAGGACTGGGGACATTGTGCTCTATCTCTTTGATGGTAGTGTACTTACATAAATTACATGGAATTATTCTGTCCAGGAGATTTGTCTATTTGCTCTTATTTATATATTTAATTATTTATTTACATATGTATGGATTCATTTAAAAAATTTTTTGGGTTATAATCTAATCCACTTCGTTCATTTTGTTGTTCACTTTACTCCAGCCCCTGTACTCCTTTGACGTGCCTCCATCAATGTGGATTGTGGGAGGTTTTGTTTTGTGTTTTGAGCATTTCCTTACTTTCTGGCACTACAAGGTATTTTAGGCTCATCTTATATATTTTCTGCCCCAGTCCTGGAAACTGGCATTTCTCCAAGGAGCTCTAGTTCCTTTCATCAGAGAATGGCATTAGAAACCAAAATCTGGGCACTAGATGTGCTGTTTGCTATTGGGGTGTCATTTCTTTTAGGTCCTCTCAGCTGACATAGCAAAGGAACTTACGTGTGTATACTAACTTATAAATACACACTTCTCTATAAATATTTCTATATGGAGCCGTTTGTATCTATATTAAACTACACATGAGTTAATACAGATGCCTCCACCTCTAATCTACTACGACATGGATCTTCTATCTTCTACCCCTTGCTTACCTGTAAATTCCCACTCCAACAGTGAGAAATCTTGCTCCCACCATCTACCAGCCATTTACTTAATTTTTCAAGTCCAGAATACATGTATAGTGGTTTCAGAATTATTAACTTGCACCCCCATGGGAAATCACTTTATCAATTAGGGCATAGTGTTTATGTACGGTTCCTTTTGCCTTTAGTCTTACAGACTCCACACATTTCAAAAGTTACATAGGTCAACAGTTTTTACCACTACTCACTTCAGTGAGGTTGTTTCATACATTTGTAATACAATTGGATTCTCTTGTCACATTCTGCTTTTCTTCTTGGGATCCTTCAGACTCCTAAATGTTCCTTTAAAATTTATATACGTTAAGGTTCACTCTCTTTGCTCTAAGTTCTATGGTTTTTGACAAATGCATAGTGGCATGTACCCATAATTACAGTATCATAAAGAATAATTTCACCATCCTAAAAATACTTCCTGTGCTTCACCTATTCAATCAGTGCCCTCCTCTACTCTCTCAGAAGCCCTGGAAATTATTGATCTTTATCATCTCCATAGGTCTGCCTTCTCCAGAATGAACTATAAATGGGGGGAAGGAATTTTCAGACTGGCTAAGTGAAAGACATAGTAATATGCACTTAAAGTTCATTAGTATCTTTGTGTGGCTTGATAGATCATTCTTTTATTGTTGAATAGTATTCCATTGTATTGATACACCGTAGTTTATTTATCAGTTCATCTATTGAAGGATATCTTGGTTACTTCTAGGGGTCAGTTGGTTAAATATCAAGGTTGCTAGATTGTATGGTGAAGCTATGTTTAGCTTTACACGAAACTGCTGAATTGCCTTCCAAACTGGTTGTAACACTTTGAATTCCCACTAGTTCCTCTTGCTCATATCCTTATCAGCACCACATTCAATACCAGCAAATGGTATTGTCATTATATTTTATTTTACTTTTTTAGCTATTCTGATAGGTATGTAGTGGTATCTTATCTTTGCTGTTTTTTTTTTTTAGATTTTATTTCAGAGTATAATTTCATTTTTTTATTTTTATTTTTTAGAAATTATTTTTAAATTTCAGAATATTATGGGGGTACAAACACTTTGGTTACATATATTGCCGTGTGGATGCAGAGAGATAGAAACACTCATACACTGCTGGTGGGACTGCAAATTAGTACAACCTCTATGGAAAGTAATATGGAGATACCTCAAAGAACTAAAAGTAGAACTACCATTCGATCCAGCAATCCCACTACTGGATATTTACCCAAAGGAAAAAAAGACATTCTATAATAAAGACATCTGCACTCGAATGTTTATAGCAGCAAAATTCACAATTGCAAAGATGTGAAAACAACCCAAAGCCTATCAATATATGAGTGGATTAATAAAATGTGGTATATGTATACGATGGAGTACTACTCAGCCATTTTATTGTTGTTTTAATTGACATTTCCCTAATGACAAATGATGTTAAGAATCTTTTCATGTGTTTATTCTACATATATTTTTCTTCTTTGGAGAAGTGTCTTTTCAGATCTTTTGCCCAAATTTTTAAATATTATTTGTTTTCTTATTGTTGAGTTTTAAGAGTTCTTTGTATATTTTGAATACAAGCATTTTATCAGATATGTGTTTTGCAAATGTTTTCTTCTAGTCTGTGGCTTGTCTTTTTGTTTTTTTGTTAAATTTTGTGTCTTTTGCATAACATAAGTTTTAATTTTAATGATAACCAATTTATCGATTTTTTTGTCTTCATGCTTTTCTTGTTGCCTTCTTTAGGTTTTGAATGATTAAAAATAGCTTTTTCCCTCCATTTGCAATAGAGTAATTATGGAATAAATGATAATCTTGATCTGTAAAACAACAAGACTGGATTAAATATATATTTAAGTTCCCTTTCAGCTCTATGATTCTTCTCAAATGTACACACTTTTAAACAGTGATTATTATTCCCACATTTTTTTGGCATTGTGTCTACACAAATTATGTACTTCAATTTCTTTGAGTCTCCATTTGAATTTATTTTTCTTTGAAGATCTAAGTATTTTTCTATCCCCATTTGCAGTTTTCATCCTTTAATGTGAAAAAATATTTCTGTACCTACTATATAACTTTTTTGCCCTCCTAGTCGGCTCTTTCCTTGAATCCTTAAACTAGTGGTTATAATGGTGTGTTAGCCCATTTTGTGATGATATAAAGGAAATACCTGAGGCTGGGTAATTTATAAAGAAAAGAGGTATATTTGGCTCACGTTCTGCACAAGAAGCATGGTGCTGGCATCTGCTTCTGGTGAGGGATTCAGGGAGCTTCCAATTAAGACAGAGGTGAAGGGGGAACAGGAGTGTCACATGGTTGGGGGTGGGCAGGAGCAAGAAAGGGAAGGAGAGGTGCTACATCCTTTCAACCAACCAGCTCTCACGTGAACTAATACAAGAACTCACTCATTATCACAGAGAATGCACCAAGTCTTTCATGAGGGATCTGCCCCATGACCCAAACACCTCACACCTCCAACAGTGAGGATCAAATTTCAACATGAGATTTGGAGGAAACAAGCATCTGGACCATATCAAATGGCAAGCTTGGGAAAATTGACTTCAACCCAGCAAATAATTTGCTTCCGTTGAATAAGTAGTTCTTAAGATTTTTATATTAACTAAGATTTTTATAACTGTATGTACAGATTGGTGTTCAAGATGCTGACATAAGCTGATAGGGACTCCACTCCAAATGTATTCTCTTAGCAGGGCTAAGGGATCCTCGATTTAATACAGGAGTCAGAGGTCCAGGATCTCAGATGCTCACTAGGAAAAGTACTTCTATGCTTATAGCTTCATGACTATAATGCTGAAATTATGACTTTGGAAATATCTTGTACTGGCTCCAAGGAGTATCTAGCACTTGCCTGTCCTATCATAAGGCCAGTTGTGGCTTAGAGTAAACTTTCTTGTTAGTAAATTACTTGGTAAGAAATGCCAACTCCTCTGATATATCCCCCACAACAATTTAGAGTGATAGAACATGTCACAATTTAAATACTGCTATAGTCAATCCCACTACTGGGTATTTACCCAAAGGAAAAAAAGTAATTTTATCAAAAAGACACCTGTACTAGAATGTTTATTGCAGCACAATTCACAATTGCAAACATGTGGAATCAACCCAAGTGCCCATCAATTCATGTGTGGATTAATAAAATGTGGTATATGTATACCTGGAGTACTACTCAGCCATAAAAAATGAATTAATACCTTTTGCCATATTCTGGATGGAACTGGAGACCATTCTCCTGAATGAAGTATTGCAAGAATGGAAAAACAAACAGCACTTGTACTCACTATTAAATTGGAACTAACCAATCAGCACTCATGTGCACAGATGGAAGTAAAACTCAACAGAAATCATGCAGGTGGGAAAAGGGAGGCGGGGATGGGTGAAATCATACCTAACAGGTACAATGTACACTATCTGGGTAATGGGCACACTTACAACTTTGATGCAAGCAGTTACAAAAGCAATCCATGTAACCAAAACATTTGTACCCCTGTAATATTCTGAAAATAAGAAAATAAATAAATAAATACTGCTATAGTGGTGATGTCTGGGTTTTTAGCGTACCTGTCACCTGAATAGTGTACATTGCACCCAATAGGTACTTTTTCTTCCATCATTCCCCAAACCTCCCCACTTCTGAGTCTCCAATGTCCATTGTACCACTCTGTCTGCCCCTGCATACCCGTAGCCCATAGCTTAGCTCCCACTTATAAGTGAGAACATGTGATATTTGGTTTTCCATTCCTGCATTACTTCACTTAGGATAATGGCCTCCATTTCCATTCAAGCTGCTACAAAAGACATGATTCCATTCTTTTTGGCTGAATATACTCCATCTTGTATATATACCATATTTTCTTTATCCAAACATCCACTGATGGACACTTAGATTGACTCCATATCTTTTCTATTGTGAGTAATGCTGCAATAAACATAAGTGCAAGTATCTTTGTAATATATTGATTTCTTCTCCTTTGGGGAGATACCTAGTAGTGGGATTGTTGGATTGAATGGGAGATCCACTTTTAGTTCTTTGAGAAATCGCCATACTGTTTTCCACAGAGGTTATACTAATTTACATTCCCAGCAACAGTGTATAAGGGAGCGCTTTCACTGCACCTGTGCCAACATCTATTGTTTTTTGACTTTTTATTAATAATAATAGCCATTCTGACTGGGGTGAAGTGGTATCTAATTGTGGTTTTAATTGACATTTCCCTGATGATTAGTGATGTTGAGCATCACATGTTTGTTGGCAATTTGTATATCTTCTTTTGAAAAATGTCTGTTCATGTCTTTTGTCCACTTTTTAATGGAGTTATTTGGTTTTTTCCTGCTGATTTGTTTGAATTCATGTAGATTCTGGATATTACTGCTCCGTCAGATGTATAGCTTGTGAATATTTTTCCCCTTCTGTAGGTTGTCTATTATGTAACCCCAAACCACTTCACCCTTAAATCTATTAAAATAATTTTTTTAAAAGGGACATCAAAAAAAGTTGAAAGAACAGGTTTCAGAGAGCTTCTAGATTGCTGAACATGTGGAGGTCCCTGGAGGTGGTGCACTTAGAGCATGGAAGCTTCATGCCCCTTCCCACGTAACTTGCTCTATGCATCTCTTGTATCTGGCTGTTCATCTGTACTCTTTACAATATCCTTTATTAATATAGTAAACCAGTAAATTTTTAAAAATAAATACTGCAATAGTTCTAAAGATGATTTACTTATTTAGATAATGACAGATATTTTACTGTAAAAAAGAAGCATCAATATGTATGCATTCAAATAATTTTTTGCAAATTATTTTTCACAGTACATATTTTTTTCTGATAATTTTCTAGTGTATTTATTAACAAGAAACCTTAGCAAATAAGTTTCTTTTAATTGGAAGTGGTACTTTAAATCTTTTAGCATCTCCAAAATTTGTTCGTGTTTAAACATCCCAATGAAAGTAGCATAACTTTTAACTCAGAACAAACTTAGTCAAATTATTTTTCTATTTTAATTCAGAATAATCATTTGTAATCCATAAAGTAGGTTACTGTTTTCCAAATATCAGTATTTGCATAACCTTTACACAATTTTGAGCTGTATATGTGTCCCATCTATACATTTGTTTAGTATATATTTTGTTACTTTTTATTAGAATGCATATATTTAATATACTTTAAATAACTTTGTATCACTGCCATGCATTTAAAACTATCTCACTTATCATAAGTGGAAAGTTACTGCAAAGGTATTACAACTAAAACCAAGTTTTCATGTTAAGTATATATGAGTAATGCTAAATCTAATCAATTTGCAAAATTGCAAACCTAAAATTATGTTACTCAGTAAGAAAAATGATTATGTTTTTGATTAGTCAATGATAAAGCCACACGTGGCTTAGCATAAAGTGAGGATGTGGCTCCTGAAAAAAAACAGTTTTGCTTTTTAAATTTTTTATGTTAACTAAAGAATCAGAACTTTGAGTATGGAATAAGAAAGAGAAATAAACAATTACTCTGATACAATAAGATACTGTAGATTAATTCCTAAAAAAAAAGCTACCTTTGCCCTCATGTGATAAGAAAAGGATTGCTTATTCACTCATGCACCAGTGCCTTCAGACTGGGAGAATGCTTAGGAAGAACTTTTAAAAAATTTTTCAAATGCCTTTTTATAACAATACAAACGGTTTTCAATCAAACTCTTCAAAAAAGTTTATAAACATTTTGGACAACAAAAAGACTCCAACTCACTCTGATCAAGGTTATGTGTATACTTCTAAGTATGCAATGATTACATCATCTTGGCTTCATACTTAGGCAAACTTGACTTCTAAGGAAACTGCAATATCATTATGGAACTCCCTTCAAATTAAGCCACGTGACTTGCTTTGGTGAATAGAATGATGTGGGTCATTTCCTTGTGAAACCCTTTAAAAGCCAGAGCATGGCTCATTATATTCCTTCCCCTTCCCATGGCAATTGGCAATGTTTCTGTGGTGGCAGTCTGTCATGTTGGGTTCCAGAATGAAGGCCACCATTATGGAGCAGAGCCCTGGCCAAACTGAGAAGGTCACATGTTTTGCAAGTCAAAGAAAATAGATGTTTGTTTATTGTTGCAGCTTAATCCAGCCCATCCTGACTAATACACACACATTTAGATTTCTCAAATGAGCAGATATACATGAAAAATTCAATTAATTTGCAAATTCATGAATATAAATCTTACTGATTAAATATATCTCCTGGAAGGACTTGAAATTTTCATTACCTGATAAGACACTGAAGACTTTCGGATTGAAAGTCAACACGCTTCAGTCTGGAATAGTAATTATTTGTAAACATTCTCCATCTCTTCACAAAGCTGAGAACAGTCAAGAATTTGGAAGTCTGCCCTTGATATAAATGATCATTTTAACAGATTTTAAAATACTTTCCCTAAAATAATTGTACATACAAAATGGGATAAAAACTTCCTTGTGTATTCAACCCAGAAGATATTTTGCTTCTGCTGTAACAGCTTAAATGTCTGAAACAGATTTTCTTAGGAGACCAAATGTGTCCTTAGTGTCAGAGCTTAACCCAGTGTATCACTTTTAGTCTGTGTTACTATTTAGGATGAAGTTATCAATTCATTTAGAAATCTCTTATTTAGTCTTAGGTATGATCAATGCTTGACTAAAAAAAAAGTCTTCATCAAATTCTTTATTCATTCATTTGAAAAACAGCCATTAATGAATAATACTTTGCCACACTTTAGGAAAGTAATCATTTCTTTGGTTTCTGCCAATATCTGTAATGTTAAAATAATCTCAAGCTTTTGGTGAAAGCACTTTATCAATCATTTTATTTGTCAGTGCCCAAACATCATTTTCATTATTTTATTTCCTAGCAAGTTTATTAAAGATTCTCCTAATACTTCACCATCTGCAGCCCTTGTGTTTAAATGTGACACTATGTAAATATTCTAAAGCTTTTGCATTTGTCCCCTGTTCCAATCACATTAATTATTGGGACACTTGAATATCCTTATACTTAATTCCAAATATTTTGATAGATTCCCCTTAGTATTTTTTGAGTACTTCAAAATTATGCTTGAGATTGCTCTAAATATATGATTCAAAATAGAGTAGAATAACTTTCATTGCCAGTTCTTAAAAATAAGAAATATCAAATATTTCTATATATTTGGTGACATTTTATTTTTCTTTGTAAATGATACTTGTAAAACACTAAGTAATTTATTTACTTAGTCCTCATAACTCTTTGCAGACATAGGACTGATTTAATCACTACAAGCATTAGTACCCACATTTCTGTCACTCTTTTTTCTTCATGCTTTAAAAATTCTCTTTTAAATCATCCATCCATGACAGGATTAACCAAACACAAAATAAAAAACAAAAACATCAATGACAAGTCTGTCTCCAATTCATAATCATGTATAATTATAACTATTTTTTATAATTCGTGACTGTCAACTTCCAAAAGTGACAATTAAAATATTGCTGTAGAATGCAGCAATGTGGTTGTAAATTCAATGTTTAATAATCCTTACTGGATACCCACATTATTTCAACTTTGCGTTCTTCTAAAAAATTATGATGCAAGTTTCAGTTTCTGTAGGCTTGAGGATTCAATGGGTTGGTCTAAAATTCTAGGGTGAATCCACTAAATGGGTGGACCCACTAGGGGTGCTTCTTCTATAACAGTAATATCTGGAGGATTACAAGTATTATTTATTAGTTATATATGTTTCTAAAACACATTGTTTTATTGTTCCATAATAAGCCACTCCAAAACTTAGTGTCTTGAAACAATCACCATTCAAAATCCTATGGCTTGACTCAGCTGGATGGGTCTTTTGCTCTTCTTATTTAAGGACTTTCATGCAGCAGCAATTATAGGTTATTGGGGCTAAAGTGTCCAAGATTGCCACACTGACATGTCTGATGCCCCGATGTGGATGATTCTGGAAGTTTGGGCTCACTTGTGGCAATGGTATAGCATAACACTCCCCCCCACCGCCAAGCCCAGTGTAGGTTTGGGGCCTCTCCCTCTCCATGAGGTCTCTCTATGTAGTCTCTCTCTATATATGGTTTTCTTTCATAGGGTAGCTGAATGTTTTATATTGTAGCTCAAGGTGGTTTAGGGCTACAAAAGTGCAAAAATAGAATATTCCAGGACTTACTAAAACTTAGACCTAGAATTGGCAAAACATGATAAAGGTGAGCTAGAAATAGGAACAATGCGATGGACAATTTCATTCAAAAAGGAGTTGGGAAAGCATACAACAGACACTGGTCCATAGTAATTCTGAAATGCAGACAAATACATGTTGTCAACTGCCCTGGTTCTGAGCAGGGAATGCATACCACTATAGGGCCCGATCTGCTACCTGGGAGTGATTCTCCTAACTCTTAGCTCTCTCTTCTGGACTCTTGGTTCTGATAATCTGAAAATCTGAACCATTTTTATCATATTGCTTGCAGGAAATCACTCTTTTTTCACTAGAATATGAGGTGTCTGTTCACTTCCATTTTCATAAGAAATGGCCTGCATGTACAGTGTATGGTTATTTCTCAATATGCTTTTTGTTCTTGAAGGTATAGGGCTCAGAGGTCTTCTTTCTATTTGAATTATCTCTGTACTCTTTAGTCTGAGCTAGTAGAGGTCCTAAATGAACTTTTAAAGCCATCTATGTATTATGTTAGAAACCACTTCATTAGACAGAAGCCATGAGCAAAAATCTCTTCAATATAGGTCCTTCTTTACTTTGTGTCATGGATCAGCTTGCTGTGGAACAGTATCCTTAAAATATTCTTAAAAGCTCTCTTAGACACTCTATTACCAATAAAAGAGAGTCATTGAGAAATGGCCTTATGTTCACAGAAGCCTTTTTGTATATGAAATGGCCTGCACAGATTGCCTTAAATTTTTCTGATTTTTAAAAAAGAGTTTTACAGATACAACCGAGACCTTTTATTTAACTAGGACCACATTTTACTATGGATGTGATCTTTGCACTAAACCCAGTTATTATTTTGATAGTCTTTTTCTAAATGAGGATGAGTACGAGAAACAGTTGTGTTTTCTGACTTAGCAAGCCCTGAATTCATATTCTCTCTAAATTCTGTTTGAAAATGATGCAGTTACTCTCATCTCTCATACCTCATCTCACGTCTTTCATACTTTATCCAGGTGGCCCGAGTAAGTTGATTGGCAATCTCACCTTTCTGGAAATCTCCTTAGCTAAAGTCACAAGCTCCTTAGGTAATTTTCTATCTTCTATATTATCTATCTTCTATGTTATTGTTAATTTTTATCATTATATAATTTGGATTCCCTTTTATCTAGCCACCCATTATGATTTCCTTAGTGTATTTTCAGGCTTCATTAACAATATCCTCAGTACTCCCAGTCTCTACCTGCTACCTGTTTACAAAACCCATAATGCATTTTTTTCTATGGCAGTATCTACTTCTGATACCAATTCTGTTCTGGTTCTCTACAACAGTGTAATAAACCAGCCCCAAACTAAGTACATTGTAAAAACACAATTTTCCTATTTCTCATGATTTAAGTGTTGACTGGGGCTCTGCTGAATGGTTCTTCTGCTGGTCTCACAATTTAGTTTGTCACTGCAGTTATATGGTGCTGAGGTTAGAATCTCCAAGGTGACTGGTGCTTTGGCAGGAATAGCTGGAACTCTGGGCTCAGCTGGGACTCTGGGGTGCTGGACCTTTCTCTATATCAATGGGTCTCAGAGCTTCTATTTTCACATGGCTTTTCCATGTGGTCTCTCCACATAATCTCTCTAGCAGGGGGGCCATATTTCTTAATTGCTGGCTCAGAGCTCCCTAAATCACAGAAAGCAAAAGGGGGCAATATTTCTTAAAAATTGGGTCTGGAAATGGCACAACATCACTTCTGCCACTTTCCATAAGTTAAAGTGTATCACAGGACTGATCTAGATTCAATGTGGCAAGGAACTAAACAATGGCTTGAAAACAGAAGAAAATGGTTGACTATGGACCATTTTTGGAGACCAGCTATCATGCATGTTAATATAAAAATGTTACTAATGTTAGGTAGGGATCAAATCTGCAGGTGGTGGGTATAGGCAAGGAGGATGGTTCCTAGGGGTGGAGGGGCTGGGGCCCAATCAAGAGAAGGGGCTGCAGGAAAACAAAGAACACCTGATAATCATTTGGTAATATCCCACACCTCCTGTAAGCCTTCCTCCAGACCAGGCCAATAAAAGGAAACCACCTGGGAGTCCTCAATGTCTTTCTCCACTCATGAAGACTGACCCATTCCTATCTCTGGAATGTATTTTCACTTTGGGTATCTTCCTTCTTTACTTTCACTTTGTATAGTTTCTTTCTTTTCTGTAATAAACTGTGTGGGATTGCTTTGTATTTGTGATCACTCCACCATCAGCTCAACTTGGTACCAGTACTCACTCTGGACACTGGCAACTGAGGACCAGGGAACATCAAGACAGACCTAACACTAATTAGACAGTGTTAGTATTTGTATTACCTAAAATATTATTTTGTTGAATAGGTTGTGTGTGGCACATTTTTGGAAACATCTGCTTAGCTGTGTTAATATTGTGTTATATATTTAACTAGAATCACCAAAGCTGGTTATAAACATTTAGGACAATTTAAGTAGTACAACATAGTATGTAATTATAAAGTACCATTTCAGTTATTTCTCAGATATTAATAAATTGCATCACCTCCCCCCCTTTTTAATTTCAAAGCTTATGGGGATACAAATATTTTGGTTACATGGATGGCATTTAAAATGCTTGAGTCACGGTTATAAGTGTGCCCATCACCTAGATAGTGTTCATTGTGCCTGTTAGGTAAGTTTTCATCCATCCCCTCCTCCCTCCACCTCCTGCTTGGTTTCCTTTAAGTCTTACTTCCCTCTATACACATATGTGCTCATCAGTTAGTTCCAATTTAATAGTGAGTACATATGGTGTTTGTTTTTCCATTCTTTAGAAACTTCACTTAAGATAATGGTCTCCAGTTCCATCCAAATTGTTGAAAAAGGCTTTAAGTCATTCTTCTTCAGGGCTGAATAGTATTCCATGGTACACATATACCACATTTTTTTGAAGATTTTTAAAAATTTATCTATTTATTTATTTTTGAAATGCCAATGTATTTTATTTTATTTATTTTTTTATTTCAGAACATATGGGGGCACAAACATTTTGGTTATATGAATTACTTTTGTACACTTTGAGTCAAAGTTATAAGCGTGTCCATCATCCAGATAGTGTGCATTGTACCCGTTAGGTATGAATTTTCCCATCTCCTTCTCCTCTCTCCCCCCTGCTTGATTGCCATTTAATTTTACTACTATATGTGCAGATGAGTGTTGATCAATTAGTTCAAATTTTGGAGTGAGTACATGTGGTGTTTGTTTTTCCATTCTTGCCATGTTTCACTTAGGAGGATGGTCTCCAGTTCCATCCAGATTGTTGCAAAAGGTATTAATTCATTTTATTCTACTGTGGTCTGAGAAGATACATGGTATAATTTCTACTTTTTTTAATTTGTTGAGACATGATTTGTGGTCTAGGATAAAATTAATCTTAGATAATGTACCATGAGATGATGACAAAAATGTATATTCAGTGGGTTTTGGGTAGAATTTTCTGTAAATATCTATTAGGCCCTTTAGTTCTAGAGTTCTGTTTAAGTCCATCGTCTCTTTGCTTATTTTCTGCTTGGAGGATCTGTCCTATTCTGTTGAAGTCTCCAGCTATTATGGTGCTGCTGTTTAGCATTTTGTTTAGATCAAGTAGGATTTGCTTTATGAATCTGGGCACACCTGTATTAGGTGCATAAATATTTAGGATTGTTGTGTCTTCTTGTTCAATTGTTTCCTTCACCATTATAAAATGACCATCTTTGCCTTTTTTTACTTATGCTGATTTGAAGTCTATGTTATCTGATATAAGAATGGCAATGCCAACTTTCTTTTGGTTTCCATTTGCGTGAAATATTGTTTTCCATCTGTTCACCTGGAGTCTGAATGAGTCCTTGCGGGTTAGATGTGTTTGCTGGAGACAGCAGATACTTGGTTTGTACGTTTTTAAATCCATTCAGCCAGCCTGTGATTCAAGCCATTCACATTTATTGAAAGAATGTATAAGTGGGAAGAATTTCTATTTATCCTGTTCAAAAGAACTTTATTGCTTTATTTTACCACTTGAGCCATTGTGGTATACAGACTCTGAGCTTTAGCTTTTGTGTGATTTTACACTGGTGGGTGATTATTGTGCTTATTCTTATATACTACAGTTCTGAGTATTTCCTGCAGGGCAGGTCTGTTCTTGACAAATTCCCTCAGTGTTTGATTGTCTGAGAAAGTCTATTTCTCCCTCATATAGGAAATTCAGTTTTGCAGGATACAAAATTCTAGGCTGGCCATTAATCTGTTTCAGAAGACTAAGAATGGACCCCGGTCCCTTCTGGCTTGTGCGGTCTCAATTGAGATGTCTGCAGTTAGTCTGATTGGTTTTCCTTTGTAAGTTACCTGTTGCTTTCACCTTACAGCTTGTAGAAGTGCCTCTTTCATGTTTACTTTGGCCAGTCTGATGACTATGTGTCATGGTGATTGCCTCTTCATGATGAAACTCCCAGGGGCCCTTTGAGCTTCTTGTACCTGGATATCTAGATTTCTATCAAGGCCAGGGAAATTTTCCTCAATTATTCCCTCAAATAGGTTTTCCAACCCTTGTGTAGTTTCTTCTTCACCCTTGGGGATGCCTATGATTCTTATGCTGGGTCTCTTTACATAATCCCATATTTCCTGTAGGTTTTTTTGTTCCTCCTATTTCTCAGTTCTTTCTCTTTGACTGACTTGTTTAACTCATAGGTGTTGTCTTCAAGCTCTGATATTCTTTCTTCTGCCTGATCTAGCCTATTCTTAAGGCCTTCCACTATATTTTTATTTCCTTGAATGAATTTTTCATTTCCAGATGTTCTTTTTGATTTTTTAAAACAATTCGATTTCCTTAGTAAATTTTTTATTCCTTTCCTGCATTGTTTTTGTGGGTTTTTTTGTGTTGGGTTTCTATTTTTTCTTGTATTTTATTGCGCTTTGTTACAATCCATATTTGGAATTCTTCATCTGTCATTTCAATCTTTTCATTTGGTTGGTATCCATTGGTAAGTAGCTATTGTTTTCTTTGGGGGTGAACTTTCACTCTGATTTTTCATGTTTCTGGAGTTATTTCACTGATTCCTTCTCATCTGGCCTTTTGGTTGAGACCTGAGTGTGCTAGGCCTGGCTTACATGCCTGTCTCTGGATCCCCAAAGATCAATCTGTGAGCATGCCAGGGATCTGGTGCAAGAATGCCTACACCTGCTTTCTTTTGGTTGCAATTTGCATGAAATATTTTTTTCCATCCCTTATCCTTGAGCCTTTAAGAGTCTTTGTGGGTTGGATGTGTTTCCTGGAGCCACCGGATACTTGGCTTGTATTTCTTTATCCATTCAACCAGCCTGTGTTTCTTGAGTGGGAAATTTAAACTGTTCATGTTGATTGATAGAATTGATATGAGGATGCTCTTCTGTTCATCTGGTTGGGTAGTTTAATCTCTGACAGAGTAGGTGGCACTTGTGGGAGAGTATTGATCTCACTCTGTAAGATTGAATCAGTAAATGCTTTGTAAAGGGCTGTGGAAATTGACCTCCCTGTCAGTAGGTGGTGCTTGCCAGAAGGAACAAGTTGCAGTGTTGTTTTTGAGACCTGTGACCAGCTCTAGCCTCTCAGCTCAGGTGAAGCACTCAAATGCCCCAGGTGGTGGGTGAGGTCCTGGAACTTCTGGGTGTGTTTTCACTCTCTTCCACAGTGGAGGTGGGTGGGTGATTGAGGCTGGGCAGTGCTCGGTTGGGTGAGCTTGCCCTCAGCCTCCACGATACCTGGTAAGGTAACTGTTTCTGCTCCCAGCTTCTGGGGAAAGCCACCAGGGAGTGGCTGATGTGGCCCCACCCCTCTAGAAAGACTGCTTATGGAGACAGGGCTGTGTGAAATTCACAATCTGGCTATCCAGCTCCCAAACCTCCCCCCAGCCTGTGTGTCTGTCCCACTAGCATGCATCTCTGTGAAACACTGGTGGGTAGGGACCTCCCAAGTTGGGCACCCAGGGTCCACTATAAGGCCTCTAGGGAAAAAGCGTGGGCCCCACTCTCTGACCTCAGCCTGGGGAACATGCCCCGTGGAGGGAGGCAGCCACTCACCAAAATCTCAGCTTTTCTCCCAGATGGAATGGTTTGGTGAGGTGCCACAGCTCCAGGTCAGCCTGAGTGCTGGAATGTGCTGTTCCTGGTTGCTATGGCTCCTGAGGGCAGGCACTTCCTCTCAGGAGGATCCACCACAATCCCACAAGGCAGTTTTCCTGTGGGAAGATGGGTGCTCTCCCAACTCACAGTGTCTCAGAACCCCACAGTTTTCTCCCATCAGTTCTGTTCATGTGGGCCTCCTCTCCACCTGAGTCCAGTTCCCATACCTCCACCCTGTGTCCCCATTAAGCTGCTAAAGTCTGGGGAGCATGGGTTGGGCCTGCTTGTCTGACCCACTGGTCTGTGACGTTGGTGGGCAGGGAGCACCCACATTGGGTACACTGGGTCTACTATAGCTCCCCATGGGGAAAGGTATGGGACCCACACTTCATGGAAGTCTCAGCCTGCAGCATCTGTCTGCTGGAGAGGGATGGCCACTGACTGGATTCTCAGTTCAAACCTCTCCCAGCTGGAATGGGAGGGGGAAGGGCTGCAGCTCCTGATCAGCCTGGGCACCTGCACAATGTGCCTGGTTGCTATGATACCCAGGGGTGGGTTCCTCCTCTCCAGAGGGTCCACCCCAATTCCTGTGGGGGGGGGAGGATAGGCACTCTCCCTGCTTGCCACACCTCAGAACCCCAGTTTTCTCCCATGAGCTCTGTCCACATGGGCCTCCTCTCCAACTGAGTCCAGCTCTCAAACTGCCACCCTTTGTCCACAGGAGCCCACTCAAGTCTTGGAGGCATGGGGTCTGATCTGCTTGTCTGACCCTCTCGTCTGAGACTCCATGAAATTCTGGTGGGCAGGGAGCTCCCAAATTGGGCACCCTGGGTCCACTACAGGCCCCCAAGTGGAATAGGGTGGGACCACTCTCTGTGGGAACCTCAGCCTGTAGCTTGTGCCTACTGGGGAGAAACAGTTGCTTGCCAAATTCTCGGGTCAAACTGCACTCCCAATTGCAGTGGTGGGGGGAAGGGAGGAGGAAGAAGCATCAGAATGGAAGAATGCTGATGTTCTGTCCTCTCATGGCACTCTCCTTGGAGGGGAGCCCCTCATGGAATGACCAAGCTACAGGGTCACATGAGTTATCCCCACTATTCTGTGCTGCTACCATGCCTGGGCATGTGGGGATGGAAAAGCATCCAAGAAAATTGGTAGCCTGCTGGTCTCTGAGGGCTTGTGGAAGGGAGAGAGAGCCCTCACTCTTTTGCTGGGCTCCAAACCTCTCTGGGTTTGATCCATATTGATGTCTTTTTTCTTTTGTCTTCTTCCTTCTCTGCTTTGCAGTTTTCCTTCATGAGTTCCCCAGCAGTCTCCAGCACCTCTCTCTATGATCTAACATCTGATCTATGTCTTTTCTTCCCTCTCCTTTATCTGAAATCCATTCTTCCCTCTGGGATGGTCCTGCAAGTGATGTCTTTATTCAGCCATCTTTCTGAAACCCTTCTTTTTTCCCCTTTTTGCTTAGTGTCCTGCAAGCACTTCACATACTAGTGAAAGTAAAGTAGTTTCCTACAAGCAATGTGATAAAAATGGTCTAGACAGATTGTTAAAACCTTCTTCAGGAGAGTTCAGAGACACTTAATAATCTAAAGAGACAAGAAGGTGATATTTATTGAATAAAGATAGAGTAGAAAGTGTATAATAATCATAATTTAAATATTTGTAACAAAATAAGATGCTTCTTTACACAGCTACAAAATAGATATGAAATTTCCTGAAGGCCATTTATTATGCAGTATGAAATAATATATCATGTTAAAGTAAGTTTTACAGAAGATAACAAATATTCCAGGTAACCTAAAGTTAATATTTGTAATATGTCTTCAAAACAGTTATTAGTCATAAAAAGCAAATTTTTTGTAAATAGAGGTGTTAAGTAAACTATTATTGTTGCAAAGTACAACCCTTCTGTTGATCTGCTATTGACAATATTGGCTATAGCATTTGAAGTTACATGATAGATATAAATATCAATTTGGTTGCTACTACTGCTTTTGAGTAAGCAGGTTTTAGCTGACAGCAAAAACTAACAGCCATCTTTCCTGTCTAGTGGCTTGGGATAGGCTAGATCAGCCTGCCTCTGCCACCACTGGTGCCTGTGCATGCTGCTTTGGAGCCTTAGGGTTCACCCACTGCTGCTACTGCCACTGCTTATATTACACACACCATCCAGTGGCCCCAGGACCTGCCTGTCCACCTTTTGCTGTGACCACTGGCACCCAAGAATGCTCCCTACAGGCCTGAGGACCAGATTTCCCAGAGCTCAGCACTGCCAGTGCCTGCATAGACCACTCAGAGGCCCAAGGGCCATCATGGCTGGCATGCCTCCACCACTGCTGTTTCATGAGGATTGCCCCACTTGATGTCCCTGAGCCCAGCAAAATCTTCCCACAGTTTCCACTAACATCCATAACTTATACCACTGAGGAACTCACAGACACCACTGGTGCTGATTACAGGCAAAGAAATCATACAAAGACCACACTACTGTACCCACTCAGAATCAAAGCCAAAGTACCCTACCCACTCAACACTTTAGATATAGCTATAGGAAAAAATGTCTTTTCCTATGAATGCCAATTCATAAAATTGGAAGAAGTGACTTTTACACCAGATGGGCAGCTGTCAACACAAAGACACAAGAAACATGAAAAAGAAAGAACATATGATATCTCCAAAGGAGCACAATAATCCTCCAGTAACAGATCCAAAAGAAAAGGAAATTTATGACATGCCTGAAAAGCAACTCAAAATAATGATATTAAAGAAAATCAGTGAGACAAAAGAGAACACAGATAAATAATACAAAGAAATAAGAAAAACAATTTATGATCTGAATGATAAATTTAAGAAAGACATATATATCACAAAAAAAGAACCAAACAGAAATTCTGGAATTAAAGAATGCAATGAATGAAGTAAAAAATACAACCAAGAGCTTCAACAATAGGATACATCAAGCAGAAGAAAGAATTTCTGAATTTGAAGATATATCTTTTGAAATAACCCAGTCAGATAAAAAAATAACAAAGGATAAAGAAAACCTATGTGACACAGGAGACTCTATAAAAACCAAATATTCAAATTTTGGGGATTCCAAAAGGAGAAGAAATGGACAAAGGCATAGAAAACAGACTCAATGAAATAATAGCTAAAAACTTCCCCAAGTCTTTCTTGTAAGAGATATAAACACCCAGATACAGGAAGCTCAAGGATACTCAAATAGATTCAACCCCAAAACATCTTCAAAGCATGTTATAGTCAAACTGTCAAAAGTTAAAGACAAAGAAAGAAGTCTCAAAACAGCAGGAAAAAAAATGTCAAGTCACATATAAGGGAAGCCCCATGACACTAATAGTGGATTTCTCAGCAGAAACCACACAGGCCACGAGAGAATGGGATGATATATATCCAATGTGCTGAAAGGAAAATACTGTCAGACAATAATATTATACCCAGCAAAGTGAAGGAGAAATTAATCTTTCCCACACAAGCATAAACTGAGGGAATTCCTCACTACTATACTAGCCCTACAAGAAATGCTTCAGGGAAACCTACATTTGGAAGCACAAGTATGATATCTACCATCATGGAAACACATGAATGTATAAAGTGCCATGGTAGAGAAGAATTACAAATGACAAAGAGAAAGGAATCAAACATTATCATTACAAAAAAACCCATAAAGGTAAAGAATAAAAGGCAAATATAAGAACAAAACATATAAAAATAATTAGAAAAAAATTAACAAAATGACAGTAGTAAGTCCCCATCTATCAATAACAATCTTGACTTTAAACTGTTTAAATTCCTTAATTAAAGGACATAGACTGGCTGAATTGATTAAAAAAAAAAAAGACAAAACTATATACTGCCTATAAAAGTCTCACTTCACCTGCAAAGACATGCAGTGAAAGAATGAAAAAAATATTCCATGCAAATAGAAAACAAAAGCATGCAGGAATAGCTATACTTTTATCAGGCAAAATAGGCTATAAGTCAAAAAACATAAAAAGAGATAAAGGAGGTCATTATATAATGATAAAGGAATCAATTCAGTAAGAGAATATAAAAATTGTAAATATATATGCACCCAACACTGGATATACAAAGCAAATATTATTAGAGCTAAAGAGAGAGCTAGACCTCTATACAATAATACTTGGGGACTTCAACACCCCACTTTCAGCATTGGATAGATCATCTAGACAGAAAACCAGCAAAGAAACATCAGACTTAATCTGTACTATACAACAAATAAACCTAACAGACATTTACAGAACATTTCCTCCAACAGATGCAGAATACTCATTGTTCTCATCAGTACATGGAACAGGATAGACAATATATTAGGCCGAAAAACAAGTCTGAACTAATTTTTTAAAATTGAAATGATAACAAGTACTTTCACAGACCACAGTGGCATAAAACCGGAAATCAATAACAAGTGTAACTTTGGAAATTCTACAAACTCATGGAAATTAAACAACATGCTCATGAATGAACATTGGCTCAATTATTAAGAAAGAAAAAAAGAAATTTCTTGAAACAAATGAAAATGGAAACACAACATATTAAAACCTATGGGATATAGTAAAAGCAATGCTAAGAGGAAAATTCATAGCAATAAATGCCTATATTGAAAAAGTAGAAATATTTCAAATAAACAACCTTATGATTCACCTCAAGAAACTAGAAAAGAAAGAAGAAACCAAACTCAAAATTATTAGAAGGAAAGAAATAATGAAGATCAGAGCAGAATTAAGGGGAATAGAGAGTAAAAAATAATACAAACAATCATCAAAATGAAAAGTTGTTTTTCTGAAAAGATAAAATTAATAAACCACTAGCTAAACTTAGAAAAAAAGGGAGAATAAATAAAACGATAAATGAAATCAGAAGAAGAAAAAGAGACATTACAACTGATACCATAGAAATACAAAGGATCATTAAAGACTATTATGAAAAACTTATATTAAAAGAAACAAATTGGAAAAAATAAAGGGAATGGATAAATTCTGGGACACATACAAACTACCAAGATTGAACCAGGAACAAATAGACAACTTGAACAGACTAATAATAAGTGCAAGATGAAATCAGTAATAGAAAGTCTTCCAACAAAGAAATGTCAAGGACTGAATGGCTTTACTGCTGAATTCTACCAAACTTGTGAGGAAGAACTAACACCAATTCTTTTCAAACTACTCCAAAAATAATTAAAGAGGAGGGAATTCTTTTTAAATCTATTTCTTTAAAAGAGACAGGATCTCACTCTATTGCCTAGGCTAGCCTCAAACTCCTGGATTCAAGTAATCCTCCTGCCTTGGCCTCCAGAGTAGCTAGTTATAGGTGCATGCCACCATGTCCATATTTCCTAACCCATTCTTATAAAGCCAGCATTACCCTGATACCAAAACCAGACAAGGACATAACAAAGGAAGAAAACTATAGGCCAATATCCCTGATGAACATAGGTGCAAAAATCCTCAAAAACAGAAAAATACTAGCAAACATAATCTGATATTACATATATATAATATATACACACACAAACACACACACACACACACACACACACAACACACACATATATATAGCGTGATCAAGTGGGATTTATCTCAGAAATGCAAGATGGTTTAACATATGGAAATCAATAAATGTGATACATCATATCAATAGAAGGAAAGACAAAAACCATATGGTCATCTCAATAGATGCAGAAAAAACATTTGATAAAATTCAACATCCCTTCCTGATTAAAATTCTCAACAAACTAGGCATAGAAGGACAATATAGTAAAGACCATTTATGACAAATCCACAGCTAACATCACATTGAATGGAGAAAACCTTTTCTTCTATGAACTTGAACAAGGAAATGATGTCCACTTTTACCATTATTACTCAACATAGTACTGGAAGTCCTAGCCAGAGCAATCAGGCAAGAGAAAGAAATAAAAGGCATTTAAAATGGTAAAAGAGGAAGTCAAATTGTCCTGCTTTGCAGATGACATAATCTTATATATAGAAAAACCTAAAGATTCTACCAAAAACCTCTTAGAACTGATAAATGAATTTAGTAAAGTTACTGTATACAAAATCAACATACAAAAATCAGTAGAGTTTCTATACACCAATAATGAATTAGCTGAAAAAGAAATCAAGAAAGAAATCCCATTTACAATAGCTACCAAAAAACACCCAGAAATAAATTAAACAAAGAAGGTGAAAGACCTCTACAACGAAAACTAAAAAACAATGATGAAAGAAATTGAAGAGGACACAAAAAAATGGATACTCACCCCATGTTTATGGATTGGAAGAATTAACACTGTTAAAATGAACATACTACTCAAAGAAATCTACAGATTTGATGCAATCCCTATCAAAATAACAATGACATTCTTCACAGAAATACAGAAAACTGTCCTAAAATTGTTGTGGAACCACAAAATATCCCCAACAGCCAAAGAAATCCTGAGCAAAAGGAAAAAAGCTGGAGGCATCATGCTGTCTCACTTCAAAATATGCTACAAAGCTATAGTAACCAAAACAGCATGGCATTGGTATAAAAACAGACATATAGACCAAATAAACAGAATAGAGAATCCAGAAATAAATCCACATATTTACAGCCAACAGATTTCTGACAAAGGCATCAAGGGCAGAGATTGGGGAAAGAACACCCTCCTCAATAAATGGTGCTTGAAAAAATGGATATCCATTTGCAGAAGAACAAAACTTGACTCCCATCTCTCACTATATACAAAAATCAACCTAAGAAGGATTAAAGACTTACTGTAAGACCTGAAACCATAAAACTACTAGAATGAAACACAGGGGAAACTTTTGAGGACATTAGTCTAGGCAAGGATTTTATGGCTAAGACTTCAAAAGCACAGGCAACAAAAACAAAAATAGACAAATGGGAGTACATTAAACTAAAAAGTTTCTGTACAACAAAGGAAACAATAAACAGATTGCAGAGACAGCCTGTATAATGAGGAAAAATAATTTCAAATTGTTCATCCAACATGGCACTAATATCAAGAATATACAAGGAACTCAAACAACTCAATGGAAAAAAACCAAATAATCTTATTAAAAATTGGGCAAAGAATCTGAATAGACATTTCTCAAAAGAATACTGATATAGTTTGGATATTTGGCCACTCCAAAACTCATGTTGAAATTTGATCCCCAATGTTTGATGTGGGGATTGGTGGGAGGTGTTTGTCTCATGGGTAGATCCCTCATAAGGGCTTGGTGCCCTCCAAATGATAATGAGTGAGTTCTCACTTTATTAGTTCATGGGAGAGCTGCTGGTTTAAAGGAGGCTGGCACCTCCTCCTCCCTCTCTTATTCCTTCTCTCACCACGTGACGTGCCTGCTCCCCTTTTTGCCTTTCATAATTGGAAGCTCCCTGAAGCCCTCATCCGAAGCAGATGATGATGCCATGCCTCTCATACAGTGTACAGAATGGTGAGCCAAATAAACCTCTTTTCTTTATAAATTATCCAGTCTTGGGTATTCCTTTATAGCAACACAAAATGGACTAATAGAAAGACATATAAATGTTAAAGAGGTATATGAAAAAATGCTCAACATTACTACTCATCAGGGAAATGCAAATCAAAACCACAATGAGATATCATCTCACCCTGGTTAGAATGGCTGTTATGAAAAAGACAAAAAATAACAAATACTGGTGAGAATGTGGAGGAAAGGGAACTCTTACACACTGATCATGGGAATGTAAATTAGTACAATCACTATAGAAAACAGTGTGGAGGTTTCCCAAAAAAACTAGAGATAGAAATACTATACAATCCAGCAATTCCACTACTGGGTAATTACCCAAAGGAAAGAAAATCAGTATATCAAGAAGATACCTGCATCCCCATGTTTATTGCAGCACTATTCACAATAGCCAAGATACAGAATGAATCTAAATGTCCATTGACTGATGAATGGATAGGGAAAATGTGGTATGCACACATGACAAAATACTATTCAGCCATAAAAATGAATGAAAATCTGTCATTTGCAGCAACATGGATGGAACCGGAAGTCATTATGTTAAGTGAAATAAGCCAGGCACAGAAAGGCAAATATCACATGTTCTCACTCATATGTGGGAGCTAAAAATTTGATCTCTTAGAAGCAGAGAGTAGAATGATGGTTACCAGAGTCTGAGAAGGATCGGGGGTGGGGATGAAGAGAGATTGGTCAATGGACACTAACATATGGTTAGATAGAAGAAATAAGTTCTAGTGTTTGATAACAGTAGGGTGACTATAGTTAAGAATAACTTATTGTATATTTCAAAATAGGTAGAGGAGTAGATTTGAAATGTTCCTAACACAAAGAAATAATCAATGTTTGAGATGATGAATATCCTACTCTGACTTGATCATTATACACTGTATGCATGTATCAAAAGATCACATGTACTCCATGTAAAATTATTCTGTATCAGTGAAAAATGTATGAATTTTATCAAGATGCTTTTTCTTAGAATCAAATTATTCACAATATGACCCCAAATTTAAATATTTAACATTTTGCATGATTTTGATATTTGAATATTTTACATAATCTTTCTGTCTTAAATGGCTTTAAATGCACATGAAGGAAGCAAATTGTTTCATTGCCTAAATAAACTTAGTTTATGGCAATAATGCCAGGCATGCTGCTGGTCATAGTCCACAGCACTTCTGCCTTCTTAAATATTTTCCTGTTTCCTGTCAGAAAACTGTTGTAATATACATTGATTTTGTTAAACAACACACTTATCTGCCAAATGCCAAAAAAACCCATACTCAGCATACAACTCTATGTTGTCAATGATGTGTATGCAACCCCCCAGTACGAGCAGTGTACAACCTGTGTGTACCCAAAGGCCTTCTAATGCAAATGGAGAACTTTGGTAATAACATATCTGAATATAAAACAAGGGTATTCCCCCAACAATATTGTTTTTCAGAAATAGTGTAAATTTTTTATGTTCAAGGCCTAATACGTCTTCCAAATTACAGAGCACTCTTCTCAATGACTTTGTTTTGAAAGTTGATGCTTAGGGAAGACACCACCTGAAGTGTCAGTAATCTCTTTGGCTACTGAGAGGGGTTATCAGATAGAACAAGTAAAATGTATGAAGGAAGTTAACACAAATTTACCAATTATTCCTTTGGGTGTTTTCTCACAGTTGCAAGTATCGAATGTTATTATAAATAATGTTTAAAGATCAATAGAATAAGTAGTTATTTTATTCTAAGACTAAGATCAATCGACTAAGCAATAGACTAAGTAGTTATCTATGGAGATCACAAATATACATCCATAGGAAGAACTAAAGAAAGGCAAAGAACTATTATAGTGTTATGAAAATGGGTTCTTGGGTCATAAGATGAATTTTAAGTTATAATATCATACATGGGTCAAAATTCTGCCTCTCAAACAATGTTGTCAAAAGTTAAAAGAATGTGCATTTTAATATCATGTTAGATCACTCAAAACATGGCTATAGTAATAAAGAAGACATATTAAAAAAAGGAATGTACAGAGTTAAATAAAACATTTTCTGGAAGTGTTATAGAGGGGAGTGTTAATCATCTTTTAAATAAAAATTTTAGACATCCAGAAAAGCACAATGAAAACATAACAGTGTACCCACCACCCAGGTCTGTCAAACCCAGTATTTTTTAATCATGCTCCAGATTACTTTTTTAATTTTAAGGAAGTCCAACTTATGAATTATTTTTTCATGAATTATGCTTTTGTTGTAGTATCCAAAGAGTCATCACCAAACCCATAGCCCTCTAAATTTCCTCCTACATTATCTTCCAGAGGTGGAAGTTGTATAGTTTCACATTTTACATTTAGGCCTACGATCCATTTTGAGTTAATTTTTAGGAAAAGTGAAACGTCTATGTCTAGATTCATTTTTTTATGTTTGGATGTACATTTGTTATAGTACCACCATTCACTGAGAAGACTAAAATCAGTTAATTATATCGGTGTGTGTCTGTATCTGGGCTCTCTATTCTATTGCATTGATATATCAAATATTTGTCTATTCTTTGCCAATACCTCACTATCTTGATCACTGTATATTTATACTAAGTCTTGAAGTCAGGAGTGTCAGTATTCTGACTTCGGGTAGTGCTGGATTTTGTCAAATGGTTTTCTTGGGCGTATTGACACAATCATACGATTTTTCTTTTTTTAGCCTGTTGGTGTGATGAATTACATTAATTGATTTTTCTAGTGTTGAACCAGACTTGGATACCTGGAATTCAGACTACTTTTACTTTTTAAAGAATTACAGTAGTATAACTACATGACTATACAGTACTCACAAGATAATACTTATAATTGTGCAGTTTGCACTTTTAAAGTTAAAGAATACAGAGTATTCTCTGTCAATTCCAGCCAAGCCCTGGAATTTTGGCCACTCTGATGAGTGAGAAGTGATAATATCAGAGTGGTTTTAATTTGTATTTCTCTTATTATGAGTTAAGCTGAACATATATATGTTAATAACCAGTCTGTTGACATTTTTTTCCTGTGAACTATCTTGTATCTGTTTTGCTCATTTTTCTACTAGGGTTTTGGTTTTTATGTGTGATTGAAGTTGCACATATATTCTCATTTTGTCTCATATATATATATACATATTTAGACATGAGGTCTTGCTCTGTCATCCAGGCTGGAGTGCAGTTGTGTGATTGTAGCTTGCTGCAGTTTCAAACTCCCGGACTCAAGCAATCCTCCTGCCTCACCCTCTCCAGTAGCTAGGACTACAGGAGTGTGCCACCATGTCTTCCTAATTTTTTAATTTCTTTGTAAAGACAGGGTCTTGCTATTTTGCCCAGGCTGGTCTTGAATTCCTGGCCTCAAGCAATCCTCCTGCCTTGTCCTCCCAAAGTGCTGGGATTACAGGCATGAGCCACCATGCTTGGCCTTGTCATACATTTTTTTTATTAGCTTTGTTTGTTTATCTAGTCAAATTTATTAATCTTTTCTTTCATTGCTTCTAGCTTTTGAATCATGTTTGGAAGGAATTTTTCTACCATAATTGTAAAGGAATTCATTCACTTTTTCTTCTAACACTTAAAAATATTTTTTGTTCATTTAGATTTCTCATGCATTTGGAATTTTTTTGGTAAATGGTGTAAGGTATGAATTCAATTTTATCTTTTCTAGATTACCATTACCACTTATTACTAATAGCATCTCTCCCATAGTGATTTGAGATTACAAGTGTATCATGTAGTCAATTCCCATATGTACTTGGATCTATTGCTAGCTGTTCTATTTTGTTCTACTCGTCAATCTGTCTATTCTTTTACTGGAAACAAAATTTTAAGTTAAAATTGTCTTCCTGTTTTTTTATCTGCACAAATTTATGGGGTACATGTGAAATTCTGATGCATGTATATAAGACATAGTGATCAAGGCACAGTATTTAGGGTGACCGTCACCCGAGTACAGTACACTTTCGTTAAGTATAGTCACTCTACTCTGCTATCAAACATTAAATTTATTCCTCCTATCTTACTGTACGTTTGCTCCTTTTAACTCACTTCTCTTCATCATCTCCCCTCCCGTGAATTCACCGATTCCAGTCTCTGCTATCTGTCTTTCCACTCCTTACCTCCCTGTGATGAAAGTTTTTAGCTCCCACATATGTGATAACATGTGCAAATTGTCGTTTTGTTTCTGGCTTATTTCACTCAAGATAATGACATCCAATCCCATCCGTGTTGCTACAAATGACATGATTTCATTCTTTTTTATGGCTGAATAGTATTCCATTGTGTATATACCACATTTTCTTTATCCTTCATCTGCTGATGGACACTTAGGCTGATTCCATACCTTTGCTGTTGTGAATACTACTGCAATAAACATGCCAGTGCAGGTATCCCTTTAATATTTCAATTTCTTTTTCTTTGGGGAGATACCCAGTAAAGGGATCACTGTATTGAATGGGAATTCTATTTTTAGTTTTTTGAAAAATCTCCAAACTTTTTTCCACAGTGGCTGTACTAGTTTACTTTCCTGCTAGTAGCGTATAAAAGTGTCCTTCTCCCTGCACCCTTGCCAACATCTGCTATTTTTGGTCTTTTTAATAGTAGCCATTCTGACTGGGGCAAAGATATCTCCTTGTGGTTTTGATTCCTATTTCTCTGGTGATTAGTGATGTTGAACATTTTTTCATGTACTTGATTGATGTTTGTATATCTTCTTTTGAGAAATGTCTATTCATGTCCCTTGCCTACTTTTTAATGGGATTATTTGGTTTTTTTCCTGTCAAGTTGTTTGAGTTCCTTATATATTCTGATATTGGACCCTTGTTGAATAAATAGTTTGCAAGTACTTTCTCCCATTCAATAAGTTTTCTCTATACCTTTTTTTTTTGCTTGCAGATGCTTTTTAGTTTAATTAAGTCCCATTTGCTTATGCTTTTATTGCCTGTGCTTTTGAGGTCTTAGTCATAAATTCTTTGGCTAGACTTAATGTCCAAGAGAGTTTTCCTTAGGTTTTCTTCTAGTATTTTTATAGTTTTGGGTCTCCACATCACTTCCCATGCTAGTGTCAGGGCTCATGTGGGTAGAGGAGCAATCCCGCAGTTTGGGAGTGCAGCAGTCCACTTCAGGGATGTGGACACTGAAGCTCTCTCACTTACCCTTTCCCTGCAACAATGAGCCCCTCCAAGCTCCTCGCTGACCTTGGCTGAGCTGGCTGCTGGCTTCCTTCTCCTTCTGTGCCTCAGGTGTTTCCTGTGAGTTTTCTGTTAGACTCTAAAGTTCTCTCCCTAATGTTCTATTCAAGGTATAATTGTCTATTCCTAAGTTTGTTTTTTCTTTCTGAAAAGGGCAGGTATTTAATGTCTCTAGTCAGCCATCTTGAACCAGAATCTAAGTTAAAGTTTTAAGGTTATGTTTTAATATCTGGAGGGGTTACTAACACTTGTTTTTCTCTTTCAGGGTTTCCATAGCTATTCTTGAATGTTTATTTCGTCTTGAAAACCTTTAAATTTGAATTGCGATGTTCTTGGTAAAAATGTTATTTTTATTGTTTGCATTTACACCTAACTTGAGAATAATTGGCATCATATGATTGTGTGTAGCTTGGGACACGGAGAGAAGACATATTTTTATTTGTTGGGGGAGTGTCTACTTTTATGTCCTTTAAGAGAGTTTTAAAATTTTTGTCATATATTGTGCATTTTTTGTTATTTTTTCCCAAGCATTCTATTTCTCTTGTTGCCATTAAAAATAGAGTTTTCTGTTCCATTATATTTATTAATATGTCATAGTTAGTATATGTAAAGACATTGATTTTTTACATTAATTTTTTATATTTCATAATTGTGTCATTGTGTTTTACATGAAAAAGTTTATATTTTCTGCAAATATATATATATATGTGTATACACGCACACACACACACACACTCACACGCACATTCTTTTTCCAGTATTTATGCCTCAAATGTTTTTCTTTTGTGTGATTACATTGGCTCATGCCTCTAAAACAATGTTAAATCTGTGTGAAGATAGAGATATCTTCGTTTTTTTCCCTCATCTTAGTGGAAGTGCCTTTAATGCTTCTCTATCAAGTAAGATGCCATTTTACTTTTTGAGTGTTTTTATTTAGAATGCTTGTTGAACTATTGAAGGTTTTTTAACCTTCTGTGAAGACAGTCATATTGTATTATTTTTTCTGTTTGTATCTATTCATATGATAAATTAATGGATTTTAAAATATTGAACTATCCTTCAATTCAAAAAATAAATTCCTCTTGGTCCTGGCGTGATGTTTAACGAGATGTTAGATTTTACCTGTACATTTTTTGTGTTTTAAAAACCATATTCAGTATTAACATTTATTGAATACCTTTTCTGCATCTATCAGGTAAAATGTTTGATTATTCACTTTAATTTGAACATGTGGTATATTATACTATAGTAATAGTTTTTCTAATTCTAAATACTTCTTAAATTTCTGGGATAATTTGAATTTGGTAATGGTATTTTATTTTTATAATCACTGATAAATTCAAATTAGCTAATATTTCATTCAATATTTTTGTATCTATAGTCATATAGATGACTTCCTAGTATTGGCAACAAGGTTATATTATTCTTATAAAATTAGTTGAGTGTTTTTCACTCATACTATATTTTCTATAATATAATAATTTCATTATAGTTCAAGATCTTCTGTCTTTTTAGAGTGTGTGTGTATATGTGTATATGCATGGTATGAGAATGAATAGTTTGAGTGTAAAGGGAGAAATCACATTTGGAATTAACTTAATGGTTGGTAATTAATTATCTCAGGTTTCTTACTTCTTGAATTAGCTGAAGTAATTCATTTTTCTTCTAGAGAATTATCCATTTCATCTGAAAATTTCAAATATGTTGGCATAGTAAATTTTTATGATTTTTTTACTCATAAATATCTCACTATATGTGTTTAGTCTCCTTTTTGTTATAATATTTTTATTGTGACATTGTCATTTTATTTATAAATTTTTCAAAATTTTCCTTAGATTTTTTTAAAGGATTGTTTAGTTTTGTTTTCTAAATTAATTGAATTGTAGTTAGAGACTTGGCTTAATTAACAAATCTGATGGCCAATGCTGGGAATTTATTTTTCTTGAAATATCAACATCATTTGACCAGTTGAAATGCATTCTTCATATGGATTCTGGAATATTACTTTTTCTTGGTTTTCCTCTGGCTCATTTGCTACTGCTGTTCAGTCTCCTTCACTGGGTCCTGGCTATTTTCCTGACCATCTCTGTGTGGAGCCATGCCCCAGGCTACGCTGGAGCCTTCTCTAATCTATGCAGTCATTCTCTCATCTGGTTAATCGCATTCACTCCTGTGGCTGTGAATGTCTTCTGTATACTTGTGAGCCCCAAGCGTGCTCACACTCATTTCCTGAAATTCAGACTCAGATCCATCTCCTTACTCCACATCTTCATTTCAATGTCTGTGAAGCATCTGAGTAATAATAGGTTTAAAAAATACCTAATTTTCCCCTTGAAAATATTCTTCTCCCCCAGTTTTCCCATTTCAGGAGAGTATAAATTTATTATTTCAGTTATGCAAGCCAAAATTTGTGGAGTCATCTTGGGTCCTCACAGTCTGTCATACTCCACCTCCATTCCTTAGCAGATCCTGTTGCATTTTCCTTTGAAATATGCTAGAATATGAACACTTGTCTCTTTCATCACTATCAGGCTGGATCAAGACTCTGTATTTTCTTGACTGGTGTTCCCAGTGCCTAGGAGAGTATCTGGATTAGAGAACATGTCCAATGAATATACGTGAGGATTAATGAATATAGTTCTATTTAAGTTTATCATTTTAGGGCTTAAAGAGACGTCAGTAATGACATTAATGTCAGTTTGTTTATATAGGATAACAATACCTGGGAAGCTTAAATATTGCCAAAAACTACATTCCCAAGATGCCATCCTGTTCTTTTTAATTATTACTTTTTAAAAGGGTGAATGTGATATTTGGGGAGAGAATTATTTCTTCTTTAGATTTATTGCCTTTTCCAGGTAAATAGTGAAATTTTAAAATTTGACCATTTTTTTGGATAGAGAATCAACCTTCAATATAATTCAATTCAATACATTTCAACATATTTATTAATTTTTCTACTTTGTACATAGAAATGTCCTAAATACTGTGGTGGATACAAAGGTAAATAAAATACAGTCTAAATATCCAAGGACTCACAATCTAGTCATAGTTAAACCAGAATATATATTTTTTAAGAAGATAGAGAAATGGTGCCAAAAATGAATAGTGAAGAGTCTGAAAAATCCTAATGAAAAAGCTAAAATTCCTATGGGGGTTTTGTGGATCATATTGTATTTTATCACCCAAAAAGATATGTTGAAGACCTAAACACTAGTACCTATAAATGTGACCTTATTTAGAAATAGGGCCTTTACAGATGTAATCAAATTAAAATGAGTTCATATTTCATTAAGGTGTGCCCTAATCTAACATTACTGGTGTCTTTATCAGAAGAAAACACAAAGACACAGATACAGGCAAATGGTCAAGCACACCATGTGACGGTGGAGGAAGAGATTTGGAGTGCTGTATCTACAAGCCAAGGAATACCAAAGATTACCAAAAGCTAGGGGAGAATCATGGCACAGATTCTTCCTCAGGAGGAACCAACCTTGCAACAGAAATTGCAACCCTGCAATTTCTATTGTTTTTTAAGTCACACAGTTCGTAGCACTTTATGTCAGCCCTATAAAAACAATAAAAATTTTATTACCAGGAGTGGGGTGCTGCTGTAATAAATACTTAAAAATGTGGAAGTGGCTCTGGAATCAGATAATGGGTACCAGCTAGAAGAATTTTGTGGTACACATTGGAAAAACTTAGCCTTAAAGAGATTGTTGGTAGAAATATGAATGTTAAAGGCAATTTTGGAGAAGGCTTAGAAAAAAAATGAGAAAGCTTCTTTCATCTTAGAGAACACATACATCAGAATATTGCTAGAAAAATTAATATGAATATTAAAGGTGATTCCAGTGAAGTCTCAGATGGAAATGAGGAACATGTTATTGGAAACTGAAGTAAAGGTGATCATCATTATAAAGTGGCAAAGACTTGGCTAAATTTTCTTCTGCTGTTGGGTGAAAAATAGAGCTTCAGGTGATGAACTTGGATATATACCTGAGGAGATTTCCAAGCAAAGTGTCAACGGTGTGGCCTTGTTTCTCCTTGCTGCTTATAGTAAAATGAAAGAGGAAAGAGATAAATTGAGGAAGAATCTCTTAAGAAAAAACAAACCAGAATTTGATGACTTGAAAATTATTAGTCTATCCAGATAGCTTGCTCTGGAAACAGGGCCAAGGGATTTCTGTATATTTTGGTGAAGATTTTAGGCATGGGACTGACAGATACAATCAACCATCTCAATAGAGACACTGTCAGCTTGAACTAAGAGGAGAAAAGACACACACACATAGGAGAATGCCATGTGAAGATACAGAGGGTAGACAGGCATATGATGATGGAAATTGGAATTGTGCAGATACAGATTGGAGTTTTATATATGCCAGCCAAAAAACACCAAGGATTGTTGGCCACCACTAGAAGTTAGGAGAGAGAGAATGGCTCTGTTGGCACCTTGATTTTGGACCTATTGCCTCCAGAACTATGAGAGAATAAATTTATGTTGTTTTAAGCCATTTAGTTTGTGATAATTTTTATGGCATCCCCAGGAAACAAATATAGGGAGTTTGATGATTGTGAAGAACTCTGACTCCTATAGAAGAATAGATTTTGATCTGTAAAAGTCTAAATTTGTGAATATTCAGTTGGTAGCCAGACTATAATCTCACAGGACAAAATTAAAAAGGACCAGAATCTAGAAAAAATTTGATATTATTCCTTTAGTATTGTGTGGGATAATGACAAGGGTGAGAAATACACTTTACATTTCATTTTAAATGTTTCACAAAATAACTCTTACCACACATGATGCATTCTGATTTTCCTATTCTATTCCATTCTGTTTTCTTCTGTATCATAAAAGGAGGCTGACCAAGACTAACCAAACTGACTTCAAGAAACAATCATGGAAAGTATGGAGAACACTGTTCTAGCACTCCCTAACTTTCTTACACTATTACCAGAGCCAAAAGTGGTCTGTATTTAACTGGCAATAAATGTAGATGCATGCTTTTAAATTATGTTTTATTCTTGTTTGCTGCTCTTTATATTATAGTCTTTTAACAGAAAAATTATTGAGGACTACTCATCAAAATGGTACATAAGGCATAGTGCCTTTTATGAATAATTTTACATATGTTAATCTACCATTTTCTTGTTCATTACGTAAAAGGAACAGGGAGGTTTTTCAATCTGTCCAAGTGTTTGTGAATAAATGTTATCATTTTGATAAAACTTTCCAATGTGGTAAAATAGATAAGGCAACATAAAATCCTGTGCTGATGCCATGCATTCTCGGTGAAGAGTCTGGTCTTGTTTACCAGAAAGAAGGGTGAGAAAACCACTGAAACAGAGGGGAGTTGCACTTGCTTCAAGAACGTAGTGATTGGCAGTGGCAGGACATTGGTAGTAATCCACTCATTCGCTCTGGGTGTTACCATGGACACCAGTGCAGTATCACAGATCATGAGTGGGAGAAAAAGAAAATAATGGGAACCAAGAATAGTTTTTCTACATAAAGAATGTATATTTCAGAAAGATAAATTATTTGATTATTTACATCTAATTTTCTTCCTGAGTTTTTCCTTTGTTTCAGACTCCGTAGATTTTTTCATATGTCAAGTCCCTCCTATTAGAAATAGAAAGGTAAGACATTAATTTCAATATTGTTAACAACAATTTATGTTCTATCCATTTTGATCCTTTCTTTTAGTCAATTTGTGAAAAACAATTAGTACTTACACAAAGAATTAGAAGACACACGAGTTATCCTCTAGAATAAACAATATTCTAAATGGTTTGCCCCTTCGATGTTATAGGTAATGTTTCTTATGGTAGAAATACTAATACTGTAAGCTTGTTCTTAAAAAATGATTTCAACTGTTTGGTTGGCTGTACTTTCAAATGCTTCATTTGTTCATTCATACATTTATATTTTCATTACTTCATAGATTAATTATGATATGAAGTGATAATGAAATTCTGAAACAAATGTATATAAAGCTTGTATACTGTCCTTGTAGTCACAAATTTGTTGTTGTATTTGGACACACTGATGGGGAAATTTTCACATTTTTGCTCTGGGCATGATATATGCATGAAATGGAAAATAAGCCCATAAAGCAGTGTCTCATAAAAAAATTGCAACAGCAGTAGAAAAGAAGAGAAGAAGAACCAGGAGGTGATTGTGTGTGTGTGTGTGTATGTGTGTGTATAGGTTTGTTACAGGGGGTTGACTTACACAATTGTGAAAGCTGGTTAAGTAGTCTCTGTAAGACTTCTGTCTCCTCATATAGTGCTAGATCTTGAAGTTCATAGTGCGGGCAGGCATAAAGGAAAATAGACATAAAATGAGGAAGACCAAAAGCAGAATGGAATCCACAAGCAAGAGCCAGAAACCCACGTGAAAGGATTGAATCATTGTCTTGTTTCCTCTGGCCTTGGTAACAAGTGTATCCTGAAGAAACCATGCCCTTGTCATGAAGTTAAATACACACACAAAGCCCCAGAGTCAGAACAGCTAACGGAGGCTCCAGGGAAAAATTGCGGGCCTGGCTGCTACTTCATGCCAACAAAGTAAGTCGGCAGATCCGCAACAATATGCATGAACTACAAATGGCAGCTGCTTACCTTATGCCTTGCAAATAGCACAGGGATCTCCTTTGTGGCCTACTCTTGTGTTTCAGCTGCCCTTTCCAGGCATGGTTAAAAATTTCTCCTCTGTATTCTTTTAGCCCCCTGTAAATTATAATAAAAGTTATCATACCTTGAACACTTGCTATGCAGCAGGCACATGTGTTGTCCCATTTAATCCTCACAAATTTCCTGCAAGGTAACGTCTGTTAACCCAGTTTTACAGATAATGAAACCAAGGCTTACAGAGGTTAATAAACTTACATGAGGCTATGAAGTTAAATTATTGGCAGAACAGAATATGGAGCTAGGATCATGTTCATGCTCTGAACCTGAAAACCAAATCCATCTCTATTATGGTCCACATGTAACTATACTCTGATCATTTCTATCGGTATGTGTCTGTTCTTTTCAGCACACTGGAAATTCCTTAAAGGCAAGAAAATACCTTACTTTCTTCTTTTCTCATGTCTATTTCTATTTTCTCTTGCACTTTTTACTTTAATCACTCTGTAGCCACTTGGAGCACCAGTTTTGCTTTTGATTTTCTTTGTGAAAACACAAAGAATAAAATCTCATTTTAAGAAGGTAAGTTTAGTAAATTATAATCAAATGCTTTTTTTTGGAAGTAACTTTTAGGCAAATAATTATGACTGTAAAAGCTTCAAGAAGCTTCAAGAAGCTTAGCAGACTTTTTTAATTGTCTAAAAGCATGGACCAGTTCTTTGGAATGATAAATTGCACCTACGGTCTTGCACATAAAACTTCAGCATCATTCTGCTTATAATGATTGACCCAAGGCTATCAGAGCAATCCCTGGGAGAAGTGACTCTGCTGTGTCAGGCATCAGACAAGTGCTAACAAGAAGGTCATTTCCTTCCCCTCCAGAAACAACAGCAGAAAGAAAATAGACATTTTGATGATGACAAGAGAATAAAGAAACAAAATTACAAGGAAATTAGAAAGTGAGAAATATTGAATAATCAAAACCAAAATAAAAACAGTGGTACCCATATTAGGAAAGAGAACTTCCTTATGAGAGATGACTTTGCTGACAGCCTCCCAAGAATACACTAAGCAAGTTCTTGGAATTGATGTGATTAGGCCTAACATTAAAATACAGTGTTTGTCAGAATTAGCCAGAGAAAATTACTGAAAATAGGAAAACTTTAGAAAATAGTTCTATAGGAAAGCAGAGTATTTTTACCACTGATTCTTGACTTCCACCATTGAAAGTATTAAATGTCTGACTGCAAATTCAGTTTGAGCTCTTCCTAAGAGGTAGGTACTCTGTTAGCTTCTGTGCATACAGTGGTGAGTAAGTTAAGGTCACCTTAAAGAGAAGACAGTATAATGGGGGCATATACATGAAATGATGTGCTTGCAAGTCAGGGATGGGAAGTACAATCTTAGGACCAAACACAGGAGGGAAACCTGACCAAATGTTCAACCTTTAGAGTAGCTCTTCTGGAAGATGCCCCATATATAACATAAAGGATGGGTAGAATTTAGCTAGAGGAAAGAGTTTGAGGGTAGGAAAGAACATTTCAAGCAAGAAAATAGTGTATGAGATGAGAGGAAGTGAGAGAGAACCTGGCGTGTTAGAGGAACAACCGTTGCTATCAACTGAAAGGATCACATTCTAGAAATGTATTATGAATGGCAAACCATGGTTGGCATAGGCAAGGTCTTACTAAAAGTCCTAGATCAGGTAAAATGAATGCAGGAAATATATCTATGCTTGAGAAGACATCTTCTTCCAAAAACAAGCAGGGAATTAGAATTAATTCCAATTCTTAAGCCACCTAATCTAGTGGCACTTGTATATTCAGTTAATCTGGAAGTATTCTTGAGTTGTTGTTATGTTTCCCATAAGCCTATTCTTTCACATGCTTTATGTTCTGTATCTACTTGTTAAATTTTTGAGTTAATCCTGTTAAACCTTTAATTATTGGCAGATCCTCGTTGGTGTTTTTGTATGTTATCACAGAATTTAAGTGCTTGCTTTCTCAGTCTGGTTTTATAATCAGATAATGAGATAATATTTTCTGTACTCTCCCTCTGACACTTCCATATGGTTTTTAAGGTGGGCAAAACAATATTTTTGTGTTATTTTTCTTTTAAAAGACTCAACATAACTCTCAATTGCAAAATGAAAGCATACAATTAAAAATATTTGTCATATGCAAGTGTACAGTACTATATCCAAATCAAGAGAGGACTACTGCACAGTATGGTTGGAGGATGTAATAAGGTGAATGTCAAAAGATAAATACAGATAAGGTGGGGGAGAAATCTCTAAAGCTTCTCCATGTTCAATTAAAGAGCCTTGGGTTTATACTGAAAGAGGTAATTAGTAGCCAAGAAGAATCAATTAGGTTAACGACATGAAACTACACAGGGTGACTTTGGGGTTTGTGAATTTGAAGTGAATGAGGTTGAAGACAGAAAAACCAGTGTGTTTTGATGATGATGATAAGATATGGAAACAGTCAAGAGATGCCGACGGCCTCAACTAGGGAAATGCCAGTGGACGCCTAGAGAAGTGGATGTATTTGAGATATGTTTAAATAGGACCATCAACAAAACTAAGTGACTGAATGTGGAATGTGAGATACAAAGGAGAGTGAATGTTGATGCTCAAGTCACTGACTTGGACAATTGGGTGTATTAACAGGTCATACGCTTAGAATAGAATCGCAAGAAATAAGCGCAGTTGAACACTTACTATGTGCCACAAACCACACAAGTTTGCTTTTCACACATTATCTTAATCAATTTTCCAAACCATCCAAATAAGGAAACTGAGCCTCAGAGTTTATTAAATAACGTGTCCAATGTGACACAGCAAGTACATTGAAAAAGTGAGACTCAAACTTAAAAGCCTCACTTATTTTTTCACTAGCTTTATATATTTTTAGTTGGGGGTTCCAGTACAATTTCAAAATGGAGATGTCAAAGTAGGAAATGGGTTATTTCAAATTTTGAGTGTGGGAGGAAGGCTATGTAATTTTTAATTGTGAAGCCATGGGACTGTATACCACTGTCCATGGGGAGTGATAAGACACAGAGCCCAAGACAGTGCTGTGGCAGACACAGATTGGAGGAAGGAGCATTTGCAGAGAAACAGAGAAAAAGCATCCATAAATGGTATTAAAGAAGAAGTAGCAGTGTGTCACAGAAGCCAAGAAAATTGAAATTGTTTTAAGGGAAAGTGGTCATCAGTGTCAAGTTCAAATTGAACAATGACCTGAGGGTGGCCATGGAGTGTACGCATAGGAAGATTGTTCTAAGGCCAAGGAGTCTTTCAGTGGGTGCTGCGGGTGGAAGCCAGTTTCAGCTGCTTTTCTTCAGTGAACGAAAGAGAAAGGAAAGAGTGAAGAGAACAACTGTTCAGAAAGTTTGACAATGAGGGGGAAGGGAAATAGTGGGTTTTGTTGGTTCGAGGAAGGCCATTTGTAATTATTAGAGATACTTAAGTATGTTCAGATGCTGTCATAAAGAAGCCACACAACCTGGTTTACTGTGCAGGGAACACAAAAGGTGAGGATTTGATTCATAGTATTTACTATGTCACTGTAACAAGGTAATGTTTTCTGCTCATTTACCAAACCGAATCATTAGGGAGATGCAATATGTATGTGCTGATAACTGACATTTTGGGAAGACATGAATATTTTGCATCTCCTTTTCTCCTGGGTAGCATTGTTGCTAAAGTTAAAAAACTCAACCTGTGATCTATGTTAAAAATACAGAGTATAAATAGGGTTCCCTATGGATATGAGATTATGGGCTGTGAAGCTCTTGCAAGGATTATAAAGGGACATGTTTGGCCATGGCTGATCGTTATCTATCACTACAAGGACATGGGAAAAAATGGGCAGGAGTCTGGGGCACGGGCTGGGCTGGGTATTTTTCTTCCTTTTTCTGGTAGTATCCATTGGTATTTCATGGAATCATGAAATGAGAAACGCAGTGAGACTCATACCAAGTCACGGCACTTCTAACACTGAAATAGTCATCTCTGTGCAGAAAAATATAACATTGTTATATCAGTTGGTGGATGATTTACAGCAAATAGAGCTTTTAGGATTCTATAAATACTTTACATTTTGAACATATTCACAATCCTTTATTTTTACTGCTCCAATAATCTATAAATGTAAGCTTTTTGTTTATTTTTAAATAATACTTATTGCTCTTTTACTGGTTTTAAATGTAATATATGGTCATTATAGAGATTTTCATGGTAAATAAATGTTCAAATAAAAAATTAAAATATTACTTATTTAACCCACCTATAGATGAACACTATTTTCTTCACAATATTATTTCTGTCTAGACTTTATTTTGTATATTAAATTTATTTCTTAGGTAATTTTAAAAATAAAATTAATTGAAGTAATCTACTTTATTCTATTTTTCAAATAACACTATTTAACCTATCTTTATTTATGATAACATTATTTAAAGACATAAATTTAATAGCAGTATAATATTAAACAATATAAACATATACAAATAAAATATTCAATAGTACAATTTATTTAACCATTGTACTATTCTTGCACAGTCAAGGGTATTATAAGTAGTGTAGTGACTAAAATCTTGTACCTAGATTTTTTGTTTTCCCCATTTAGGATAGATCCATAAAATAGGGATTATTAAAAAGTAGGTTATGCATTATAGAGTTAGCTTTTTCAAGGTCTAACCATTAAAAATTCCTGCCACTAATATATTGGACTGCTCACCTCAGTGGTCTCAGTTTTACATGGCAACTTTGAGGTTTGTATCCACATTTTGTTTTAATCTTTGCTAACTTAAATGAGAAATATCATTGCTTCAATTTGCACTTCTTTGTCTAAAATAAATTTTAAAAAAATGATTATCATGCAATATAGTCTGATGTTTGAGATGATGGGGTTTGGGGGTCAGACAGACTGAATTTAAACTTCAGCAACTCCAACCAATAGTGATGTTCCTTTAGTCAGTGCCTTAACCTTCCTATGCCTCAATTTCTCCTATGAGAATAATAGCATTTACTACAGGTCAGGTATTCTTCTAAGAGCACCTTGTATGTTAATTCAGATAATCTCCACAACACCACCACAAAAATAAGGCATTACTATTATCTCAGAATGTGTTATGTTAACCCCTACACCACACTGTCCCACAGGACTGTTGAAAGGCTTAAATGAGATGGTATACATATATGTAAATCATATTAGATCTATACCAGAAACAGAAAATATACAATAATTAGTAGCCAAAAGTAAAGTTATTTTTTCTATAAATTGACTATGTACTTTATTTATTATTCATTGGTATTTTTGAAATTTTCTTATCAAAGTGTATATATTCTTCACTTAGTAACATTATAAATCATTTGTTTTTCATCTATTGCAAATTTTGTTTTCTGAAAAACTGTTAAGCAAAAACAATCATCATCTTTTTGATCCCTCTCAAAAATATGAATGATTAAACATAGGAAGGTTAGAGTACAGTAAAGACACAGAAACCATTTATTTTTAATCGATGCCTTGCTTCATAGTAACAGGTGGCATTTATATCCAGCATGGAAAGGAGAATGGGAAATCGTGAGCAGGGGGGCATGGTAAGAAAGCCAGGCAACTTCTTTAACCTCTGCAATCAAATTTACACTTTGTCTTTGTTATGAATTTTTAGATTGTCAAACATACATATTCAAAGGTATTAAGAGGTGGTAAAATTGAAGTTCACCTTGAATAAGGAATTAGATTTACATAAAAGGCAGGAAATAGAAAGGACATTTTAGGGAAGGGTATAATAAGAATAAAGTCAGAGCAGTAGTTATATGTATGATGAAAATTTAACAAGGGATGTTTGGGTAGGTGTAGTACCACGCAGAGTGGTAGGCATTGTGGATACAAAAACAAATATGATACAGTCTCTGTCCTCAAGTTTAGTAAATGGAAGATAAACATGCCTAATAGAGTGTAAAACATGCAAAATTGATGTTTAAAATTAATTAGGTTAAGCAGCAAGATGAATGATCATTTGTATTTTCTAAAAGGGCAGAATTAGTAAAAAATTCACAGGCTTTGTAGAAGTGATGAATTTTGTCATCAAGGACAAATAATAGTTTACTAGCTGAACAAAGGAGGGTGGCTGACAGCGTTAACCCTGAGGGAATTATAAACATAAAATAGGAAGGCAGAAAACAACATGTTGTGAGTATTAGTTATCTATTGCTGTGCAATAATATCACTACAAATGTTACAGCCTAAAACACTAGTCATTTATTAGCTCACAGTCTTGGTGGAACAAGAGTCTGGGAATGCCTTAGCTGGGTTCTCTGCTTCATGGTCTCAATCTTGCAATTCAGATGTCAGCAAAGAGTACAGTCTCATCAGAACCTTGAATGGAGAAAGATCCACTTCCAAGTTCACTCAAATTTTTGGCAGAGTTCATTCACTTGGTGCTATAGACCTGAGGACACCTGAGTTCCTGGCTGGCTGTTGGCTGGAAGTCACCTCCAGTTCCTAGAGGTCTCCACAGTTTTTTGACATGTGAGCGTCCTCAACATGCCTGCTTACTTCATCAAACCAGCAAGAGAGGGAGTCTTTTTGCAAGCTGGGGTTAGAGTCTTATGTAATATAATCACATACACATAATCACATTCATGTAATCATATGTACTTAAAGAATACTTATGTTACGGCTGCAATGCCACAATACATATGTAAGCTGGAAAAATTTAGATGTACATAGGCTGGCAGTATATGTATGAGTCAAAACTTAAAAAGCACAAGGAACTTGGACTTTATATTTAAGTGATAGGGAACTATTGAAAGGTTTGAATAAGGATATCAATATATATTTATATAGTAATATAGTATAATAATATGCTCACATTTGTGTTTTAAATAGCTCACTTCAGCAGGAACTGGAAGGATGAACTTGAAAACAGTGAGATTAGTTGGAAAATTATTTAAAAATCTACTGTAAAGAAATGAGTCACCTCACTTAATAGTATTAAGCTCACTGACAATAAATAGAAATTTTCTACATGTGGAACAGCAGGTAGAAGCTGTAGCTTTGGCCTCTGTAACCCAAGATTCATTGTTTCCTTGGAGATATTTGTCCGGTTCTCCCACCAACACTCTGGTCTTAGGTGGGGCAGTGGTGCTCTTGAAAATATCTGTGAAGTGACAATTCTAATTTTCTTCATTACAGCAGAGAAAAGACTACACAATTTAATCTATTTCCTTTGGAATACAGGGTATAAAGTGTGGAGAGTGGAGGAGAGTAGAAGTTCAGTCTGAACCTTTAAAGATTATGACAACATCAACACTCAAAGCAGGTTAGAAGAAGAGGGCCTGGTGAAATAGGTCAAGGAGAAAGAACACATACTTGAACACACAGAGATACTGGATAGCAGTATAAAGCAAGTTTGATTAGGCAGTCAGATTGAAACAGTGAACATTTCAATTTATTGAACTTTATGGAATAAAGTTAGGGCACATTGTAGGTTATCAATAAAGGAGTGGTGTGTTAAAGGGAGTGTATTAGGAAGAGTAGCTTATCAGAAAAATGTCAAATGGATTAAAGGAGGAAAATCTGAAATTTGAAAGACTAAATATGTAGGTTGTTCAAGTATTTTAAACCTGAGATGATAAAGAGCCTAAAATTATCAGTATTTACAGTAATTATCTTTACAGTTTTTATATACAATGTCCAGCATTCAATCAAACATTACCAGAAACATCAGGAAATAGGACCACAACATGGCTAAAAAAAAAGAAGAAGAAGAAGAAAGAGAGAGAGAGAGAGAGAGAGAGAGAGAGACAGAGAGAACCATAGTAGATTCAGACATTGGAGTTATCAGAAATAGACTGTAACATAAGTTTCGTAAGTGTGATTAATATATTCAGAAAATAGATGACAAGATGGAGATACAGAAGAAACAAAAAACTATTAAAAAGGCCCAAATGGAAGTTTTAGATCTCAAAATACAAAACTGAACTTAAAAATTCACAAATGTGTTCAGTACCATATTAGATATAGTTGAAGAAAGAATTAGTAGAATGGAAAATAGGCCAGAATAACATATCCAGACAAATTTATAAAAACAAAAGAAAGAAAAATATAAAAAATTACTTATGAGACATATGTAAGTGAAAAGTTCTAATACACATGTAATTGGATTTTATGAAAGGAAAGACAGAAAAAATAGAGCAAAAGTAGTTTTTGAACATACAATGGTTGATAATTTTCCAAAACTGATAAAAGATATTGATTACATATTTAAGAATTAAAATGTATTCCAAACATGATAAAAACAAAGAAAACGACAACAATATACATCATCATAACACTGTTAAAAACCAAGAAAAAGAAAAATCTTAAAAGCAACAAGAGATCAAAAGCATATTTGCCTTTAAAGGAGCAAAAATAAGACAAATAACAGATTTATCAACTTAAAAAAAAAGACCAGAGAACAATTGAATTACATGTGCAAATGCTGAAAGAAAAAAAGTGCCAACTTCAAATTTATATTTGACCCAATAAAATTACCAATAAACATAAGGAAAAAATAAAGACATTTTTAGACAAAGGAAATCTTGAAGATTTGTCACCAGTTCACCCATGTTAATGGAAATAATATAGGAATTTTTTTAAAGGCAGAGGGAAAATGACCCCAGATGGAAGTATGAAGATGTAAGAAGGAACAAATAGCAGTGGAAAGAGTAAATATGTGGCTAAATAGAAATGAATACTAACTCTATAAAGATATTGCCCCTCACACCCTTCAAACTCCTTCAATACCTCCTTCACAAATCTCCATTCAAACCAGATGTTAGATCTGAACGTGAAAGACAAAACAATAAAGCTTCTGGAAGAATATAGGAGAGTATCTTTGAAAACTTAGAATAAAGTTTTCTTCAATAGGAAATCAAAATCACTGACTATAAGAGAAAGGATTGATACATTGTACTAATTGGTAATCGAAAGAGAACGTTTTGAAAGTGACAAGGCAAGACACTGAGTGGGAGAAGATATTTGAAATAAATAAAACCCCGTAAAAAGACATATCTTGGAGATATAAATAACATCTATAAACCAATACAAAAAGAGATAATAGAAAAATGGAAAAAGATATGAATAGTCATTCACAAAAGAAAATATCCAAATAGCCAATAAACATAAAGAGTTCAGAAAATTCATGAATCATCAGAGAATTGCTAATCTGAGACACAACAACTAAGTTGGACAAGACTGACAACAACATACCCTTGGACAAAAGAAGATAGCCATGAAACAATATTTTGTTTATATAAATTTCCCAAACTTTGTGATGTTGGAAGTCAGGTTAATTGTTACATTTGGGAAGGAGATGGGGGATGTGACTGGAGGGGGACACGAAAGAGACTTCTAAGATTCTGGTATTGCTCTATTCCTGTTGGTGGTGACACTGATATTTCACTTTGTTGTTATAATTCGTCAATTTGTACACTTATGCTTTGTGCTTTTTCTGTAGGTATTGCATATTTCAATAAAATGTTTGAAAAAAATAATTAGTAGCTATATAAACACAAATTTATTCAGATGAAAAAAAGAATACTTGGAAGAATAATTTTTACAAGGTTGGAATATGTGACTAAAATATTTTCTAGCTAGCAAAGTGTAACTGCTGGATAATTTTAAATCATCTTTTTTTCCCTGTCCTCGTAGATACGAACATTATTTTACTAAGAAGTAAGATGACCTATTTCCTATTTCTCTACCCCCTGCAAATTCATACAGTTAGTTATATCATCATCATTATAATATACATTAATAACATTTTATTCTATTCTTTAATCAGTTTTCACAGCTGTTAGCTTTTGTTTGGTATGAAAATGATTCAATGCTAAAATCCATCTCTTTATAATAGCTTTGCCAGTCAGCTCTTGTGTTGACTGGCATTTATTCTCAATGCATGTTTTTCAAGAAATATATTCATAAATAATATAAACTTTTAATTATTGAATATTTGAGAATATGTGTCTCTTGATTCTTGAATAGTAACTTGCTGGGTTAAACTGTCTTTGTTAAAATTTTAGGTATTTAATTACTATCTCATTATTGAACATGGCAGTAAAGTATGACGCCACCCCAATCTTTTGTTCAGATGCCTGCACAATTATTTCTTTATCCTTAAAGTCCAGTAATTTTACTAACCTATCTACTGGTGTTTATTATTCTGTATCATTGTGCACATTTACCATCTCTTCCTCTATATCAGGGAAGTTTATCTTTACCTTTTAAAAATATATTTATCTTCCATTTGTTCTATTTTGTTTAATGACAGCAGATGTTGTTTGTCCATAACTCCATTTCTTTTCCTCTCAACATTTTAAATATTATATTCTTTTCCATTTTATTTTGCTGGAATTTCTCAAGTCTATACTCAAACCTCTACATTTCTAATAATGTCTATTACACTTTTTATTGCTTTTGATCCATTATTTATTTCTATAATGATTTAATTTTATCTTCATTTCTTTTACAAGAGCCCTGCCAGCTCATAAAAAACTTGCTGTGCAATAAATCTTACAAAATATGATGACTTAACATGTAACCGCACAGTTTAAACAATAGCAATGATAATAAAAATGGCCATATACCGACCATCCTGCTTAAGAAATAGAACCTAACTAGGATTTTTGGGGCCCTGGTGTGCCACTCCTCTCATGCTTCTACATCAGATAATCTGGAGCCTAAAATTGCAGTCAATCACTTCTTCTTGTCTTTTAATTTTTTATCTCAATGTTTTAAAATGCATCAGTATAGTCATTGGTTATTTACACATTTGGATCTTGTTTAAGAAACTCTTTATTACTCTGAGATCAATTCATACAGCAAACAAATGCAATGTTCTGTGGAATGTCCAGATGATTAGGTCCTTTTAGACTCTATTGGGACAGAGAACAGGAGTCACTGAGGTAATATATGGCCCTGGACAAGACAATGAACATACATTGTTGTCTATTCCAAGGGAATGAGAACTGCTTCTGATCATCTTTCTGGTTGTGGATTGAAACAAATGTGTTTACCAGGTCAGCAGCCACATACAAAGCTCCAGAGGCTGTGCTGACCTGCTTTGGACATTACATCTGCCACAGCATTGGTGACTGGGAATCCAGCTGTTAAGCTTCTGGTAGCCTACCATTATCCACTATGAACAGGCTGGTTTTTCAGGGGCCAGGCTGGTGAATTATATAGTTATATTGCTTATTTAACATAACTTGAAACAATATATAGTTTATAATTTATATGTAGATATACCAGAAACATGTTTGTTCACTATATATAAAATGATATATTTGACCAAAATTGGAAGAAATACTAATAGATGCCAATATATTTTAAATAAATTTATATTTCTAAAGTGCTTAGAAGAATACCGGCCACAAAATAAGCACTCTGCATTAAATAAATAAAAATAAATCATGATAGAAATACAAATCATGATAGAAATGTGATAGGCCACATTTCTTCAACTCAAAACTACATGCTTTCTTTTCATGTGTTATCTTTTCTGAAACATGGAAGTGTATGTATAATACGTAAATCTTTCTTTCCACATAAAACTGCTATTAAATTGTTGGTACATCTTACAACGTAAATATGACTAGAAGTATAAAATTTTTGTCATATTTCTGTTGACTTAAAACTTTTATTCAAAAGTAATTTTCTTAAATATATGTTGCAAAAGGAATTCAGAATTTCCATAACTATGTCTATTTTGTTTTACATCTGAATATATTGCTATTAAATAATAGTCTCACAAACTTACATATAAATAACCTCACATACATATGATATAAAAGAGATGAGGTGAAAGTTGCATGACACTGAAATGAAATAATCTTCAGTACATTTAATAAAAAGTAGAAAAAAATAAAAGTTAAATTGCATATTTGAATTTGATTCCTTTAAAGCTTTGCTTATCATGAATTTTGTCTTTAAAAAGCTGTGCATACAACATAGAATTTCCATTGAAAATGTCCTAGGAGCTCTATATTCAACTATTTTAAAATATTTGATAAATGAGAAGCAAAGATATATGGTAATTGATTTTGGCTTTAACCCAAAACTTAGTATACTTTTTAAAGAATATTATGTTTTCCAGTACTGCTTGTTCATTCCTTATTTTCCAAATATGCTGTAAACAATTAAGACATAGAACTACATAAATTCTTCCCAGCGTATTTCTGTGTCCATTCTTCTCATTTCAACATCATTATCCAAAAACTAGTTTGAGTAATTATTTTGTGACTAATAATCAGTATTAGCTTTGGTTATAAAAGGAAAATATATTTTTAACACATTTATACCTATAAATTTTACAACTATAAGTATGTGAAATGTACTTATATGCAATTTTTTACATGCAAGTCATTGTTCGAAGCACTTATGATAACTCACTAAATCATTCCAACAACTCAATGAGTTCAGGGCAATTAGTATTCCTATTTTATAGATAAAGAAACTGGCACTATATGATTTATGAACTTGCTCATGGTCTCAATACTTAGATTACTGGCAGTTTGTCTTCAGAATCCAAGTTCTTTTCCATTATATAAAACTACTTTTCAGAAGCATGCTCATTTTTTATATACATATCAGTAAAACAATGAAATTATGTGTGTAATTAGCAAGTGATGAGAATTTTCAAGCATGCTGTTTGCAACAGGCCTGGAAAGCAAATAGTGAATTTGGAAATATTGTATATTAGAAGATAGAAATTGTTAAAAGATGTAATGGAGAAGTCAGTGTCAACTAAAGAAGCATCTCATTCCTTGGGTTGCTTAGTAAGCAAGAGTATGGAAGTGAGCAGGATAGTAGAATGGAACAATCACAAGTAGATCCTGAATTCAGCAAAAGAAAAAAAAAAAAGCAAAGCCCCTGAGCCAGGATGCTCTTCCTTATCTCAGGATGAATCCATTCTGGGACCTGAAATGTATACAGTTGAAGAATTCCCAAGTGATTTGAATGATCAGCCAGGATTGGGAACTACAGTAGCTCCCCTTTATCCCAAGTTTCACTTTCCCTAGTTTTAGTTACCCATGATCAACAACAGTCTGAAAATATTAAATGGAAAATTCCACCAATAAACTATTCATAAATTTTCAATTATGTGTCTTGAGCAGCATGATGAAATCTCACACCTCCTGCTGAGTCATACCCAGGATGCGAATCTTCCCTTTTCACAGCATATCCATGCTGTCCACACTCCCTGGCCATTAGTCACTTAGTTGCCCTGTCAGTTGTCAGATCAAAAAAACATATACAACGGGTCCTCAAATAATGTTGTTTCACTCAACATTATTTCATTATAATGTTCATGAGAGAAAAAAAATTGATTCCTGGCTGGGAGCCACTGTTTGTGTGGAGCCTGCATGTTCTTCCTGTGTCTGCTTGGGTTTCACCAGGTAATCCAGGTTCCTCCCACATCCCAAAGCTGTGCACAATAGGTGAATCGGTATGTCTACATGGTCCCAGTTTGAGTGAGTGTGGGTGTGTGTGAGTGCGCCCTGCAATGGGATGGCATCCTGTCCTGGGTGGGTCCCATCTTGATCCCTGAGCTGCTAGGAGAGGCTCTGCCACTGTAGACCCTGAACTGGAAAAAGGAGATTGGAAAATGAATGAATGAATGAATGGAAATTATTATAAAATAAAAACTCAAGTTTGTGATAATCATACAAATACAGGACAGTAAATGATGATGTAGGAAAGCGCTCAGGGAACCTTCTGTATCTGTTAGTGTTTGTTTTTGAACTGTGTGGTGGGAGAAGGTGCTCCTTACAATTTTCACTTTGCAAACATTTATTCCTTGGTTTAACCCACCACCACCACAACCTACATTTCTCACTGATTCGTCAAAAGTTGTCTAAGTAATTATCTTACTTGTTCTCATTAGTCTTTTGTTTTGGTGGTAGGGGGGAGATGGATCTTGCTACATTGCCCAGGCTAGAGTGCAGTGGCTATTCACAGGGGCCATCATCACTATAGCCTTGAACTTCTGGGCTCAAACTATCTCCTGCCTCAGCCTCTCGAGTAGCTGGGACTACAGGCACATGCCATCGTGCCTGACTTGTTTTTGTTAGTCTTCCTTAAATGTAAGTATAGCTCATATTTATTTCAGTGTTTAATATTAGAGGTGTTTTTGGTCTTTGTTTAGAAGTTTAGTGATATCTTTATGACCAGAAATATGCCATAGGAACTTAACTTTTGTTTATATCAATCAACCTATGGTAAAATTGGTTTCATAGTACTTCATTTTGCTTAAAGTCAAAGTTTCCAAGAACCTATCCATGACATTAAGTGAGGACTTACTGTATGGAATTTGGTGTGCTTCATGGTTTCAGGTATCCACTGGGGGCCTTGGAAAGTATTCCCTTGGATAAGGGGAAACGACTATACTCTGATTGACAGTCGACCCACTCCATTATACACTATATTGAATAAAGCTCAAAATCATTAACATAAGCCATGGAGACCCATGCAATCTGGTGCATCTCTAGCCTCACGGTCACGGTTCTGGCCCCCTTGCCAAGGCCACTGCCCTGGCCACAACTCACATTCCACTGCACCAAGTAGTCGTCATCTATGGCTTTTGGTTATACAATGCTACCTTCACTCTATCACTTCCTTCCCTTCTACTGCTCATCTCATTTCTCCTTACCTAGTTCAAGTCCTCAAGCATATGACAGCCTCTCTTAGATACTCCCTGTATTTATCCTGTGATTGCTCTTATCACAATAGTGGCTGCATAATCTATGTAGAAATTTCATAATTTATGAAATTATGTCTTTAATATGTTTCTCCTATTGGCCTGGAAACTCCATGAGAGTAGAAATTTGGAGTCTGTTCTGTTCACTCTTGTAGTTTCTAGTACCTAGCACAGTGCTAGCTACATAATAACCACCTAGTAGATATACGCTGAATGAATGAATGAACAAATTATCAACTGCGGCCAACAACATGATTTTTGCTGTGCCACTCATCTGTTTTAAGAGCCACATGTTGCTCATCAATGTGATAATTCTTAAGTAAGATTACTGTTGCTTATTACTACTTAAGTTTAAGGGATTAAAAATGTTTTGTCTCAACTACTGTGAATCAGAGTTTTAAGGATTTGTTAAACATTTTATTTTCCCCTTCCCTATTCAGAATAGTGGACTATAAAAACTGAGGGTAATGTTAACGATATAATTTCATAGAAATGTAAATATCAAGAAGCAAAATTTTATACCCAAAAGTTTCTCTGTCTTGAACTGACAGGTCATTTAACAAATTGTCTTGTGCCTGCCAGTGCCTACGTGATCAATGCAAATAAATAGAAGGCTCCACAGTTAAAAAATAAACTTGTCAGTTTTATATAGTCAGGCAGCAATCATTAGTGATAATTTATAGTGACAAAGCTTCATTTTCTAAAAAATAAAGTTAGGAAAAGGATTTGTAATAACATAACTACCAAAAGATGCCACTTTAAAAATAACAAGTTATAATAAAGAGGACAGAAAACATTCTATAGGCATTAAAGCAATTGTAGAAGTACTCATTATATTTTAGGAACTTAGTCTTGTTTTCTGAATAAATTTTTAATATTATAAAAAGAGAATCTGAAGAAAATAAAAAATTCAGTACTCCTTTTTAGTGTGATGGTTACTGTAATGACTCATTATGACATCTGTTGAAATGAACTAATTAAGTATTTTAGTAACTTTATCTCCATATGTCTTAAGGGGCCCTTGCATTCAATATTTATGTAGGCATTTCAAATGACCTGTTTCAGCTCTTATAGGCAAGGATATGTAGATAATGTACACTAGTACTGTAGAATGCTAAATATTCAACCAAGTTTTTATAGCATACAACTTTGAAAAACAATTATAAGACATACAAACTGATATACTTAGTTAATTCTCTAAGCATATTTTCTGCTTTGAACACAAAGCAGTAACCAATTATATATTCAAAGTTCAAGCCAAAAGGACTTGGTTTTTGGACTTAAAAAGACAAATATCTTCAAAATAAGATCGGAATGGAAATATTAAATAATGAGTGAGGCTAAAGTCCTGAGTTTCCCAGAAGGGGCATTGGCGGTGTGGTATAGACTCTAGACAAGACAGAGTCTCAGTGGCGGTTAGTCAATTAGAAAACAATATTGGGAGAGTCACCCAGAATGGACCACAGAGAGACTGTGGTAAGCCAAAAGAAACAAAAATTTTTAAAATCACCTACAAAGCATTATGAATACATAGTAATGCTCCCACACTCATGCAATGGGAGTTCAATAAATGCAGAATGGAGCAAATGTCAGAGCAATAAAATTGGAAGAAGTAATTGCTGAAAATTTTCTAGATCAAAAGTGTACTCAGGGTACTCAGCAGGATGAGTGAAAACAAATGAATGCACAGACATAGTGGTGAAGCTATAGAGCATTAAAATAAAAAGAAAAATCTTAAAAGGCACTTGAGAGAAACTGTACTGCCAACCATAGAGTGACCAATTAAGCCAACAAGAGACATGAGCAATGATTGCTGCTAGAATACAGTGGAATAATATACTGAAAGTACTGAAGGAAAATAGCTGTAAACCATAGACACGGATAAGCTATCATGTGTGAGTGAAGAAAAAATAATGTTCATGTTTACAATTACCAGAAGAATTTACCACCCACACAGACTCTCATTAAAAGAACTATTAAATGTATACTTAAGTAAGAAGACAACCAAAAAAAAGGAAGCTGTGGGATTCAAATAACAAATAGGAGTTCCCAAATTGGTTAAATGCCAGGAAATTTCATTAACTATTGACTATAAACCTTACATAAAATCTTACATTTTAAAATAAGAATTTTAAAACTTATAGCCTATACAGTAATGACAAGATGGGAGAGGAATCTTAGAGAGTTGCAAGCATCTTTTCAAGTTTGGAAAAGGGAGAGAAGAATATCAAGTAAGTTTAAACTTTTAAAAGAAAAGCTATAAGGGCAGAAGCGTCTGATACTATTAATAACATTTACGCCAGAAGAGGATCATGATGGGAGTGTTCTTTTTTAGGAAGTTAAAAATATAATAGAAGCCAAGAAGGAAAAGAAAAGAATGATTCAAAGTAAAATAAAAGATGGCAAATAGAAAATTAAGATAATTGAAATAACTCCAAGTATTTCAGAAATCACAATAAGTATAAAAATTACACACAGATATTGAAAGACAAATTGTCTTTTAAAAATCCCTTCTATGATGCTTAAATGAGAAATATCTAAAACAAAATCAGTCATAAAATAGAAAACAAAATGCAGAAACAGAAAACATGGGGATTTTCTTTGTAATTATCTTAGAGCAAGGAATGTTTTTGTAATTTAAACTCAAAACCCAGAAATAATACTCAAAAAGATTGACAAAGTTAACTGGATAAAAATGTCAGTATCTGCACATCTGACAATGGCATAAATTCAAAAGGCAAATGAAAATCTGAGAAAATAATTGCAGGTCACATCACAGAAAAATGTTTAATATCCTTGACATATTAGAAGATGCCACTGAGTATCAATTCCATATATATGTATCTCTCCCTTAGGGAAACTCATAAGCCTATACAGGCAGACATCTGCAATGATGATTTTGTAACACTATTTATAATAGCGAAAATTTAGGTATTCAAGATATCTATCAATAAGAGCATTGATACATTGTTATGTATTGATACAATGAAAAATTGTGCAGTGGTTAAATTAATTTGATTTTCCAAATTATCATGCATCTTTATGTATTTCCACACATATTTTTATACCCCTAATCATCACATAATTTTGAACTACATATAAATTTTATCATCCTTTTGCAATTTGCTTTGTATCTTTGCCATTAGGATTTTAGACTCATCTATACTATACTATTTTATTTAGCTCAAGTTTATTCATTTTTACTGCTTTTAAATATCTTATTAGAATTGGAAGGAGAAAGGATTAAGACAGCTGACTAGATGCAAGTAATATGTGCCTCGTCCATGCAGATGAACCAGAAGAGTAAGCAGGTACTCACATTTCAAACAGATCATCTAGGAGAGGATGCTAGGATTCACCAGAGAAGTGACTGGAAGCGCCAAAAGCAAGTCAGGAGAGGGTTCAAGGTGTCTTCATTGGCCAGGGATTGGCTGTGAGCCAGAAACTCCTGAAAACAGTGAGAGAGAAATCCCCAGGGCTTCTCACTTGGAAATAAGCTTTTACAATCTTGGCTGCAAGAGAACTCTTTGGCTTACCTGGGCCTTGGGCCTAACATTGAGAGCTGCATAGAGATTACACAGAGACGTCTTCAGAAAGGGAACCCACGTGGAATCCCACAGACATCCAAGCCTAGAGCACTGCCAGCTGGGTGCCATTCTGGAAGCCTAGATACCGGGTATCTACAGATGTAGCTGCTGCTGTGCTGTTCTGAGGAGGGAGAGGGGGGAATGGGTACCCCCCAGGCAACCCCAGGGAGGTCCCCACCACCCTGCTGCAGGCTGCTGTTGAGACTGAGAGGCGAGTGGATCACACTCTCCACAGCCTCTTGGCCACGCTGCCTGCCAGAAAGGGCCCCACTCTCTTTAGTTGTACAGCCTGCATACCATTTTGAGAGTTTAATGCTGGGCTGTCCCCCATCCTGGGGCCGAGTTTGAGGTGATGCAGCTGCACTCATCACCCAGCTGGAGAGGGACAGGGTGTTGGGCTTACTCAGGGTGGGAATTCAAAACATGTATGTAAGGGAATGGGGTAAATGAAGAAGTCAGATAAGGGCCCCCACTCCGGAGGTTATAAAGAGAATTCTAAACCACAAAGACTAGGGTGGAGATGGCAGACACTGGCGGCTGGTCTAGGAAGAACTCCTCCTCCCTTTGTCAAGAAAGTAACCCCCATCAAGCCCTCCTCCTTAATGAAAATCCCCCTTCTGCCCTGACCTTTGACCTGGCTAACAACCTCCCTATGCCTGTGGACTACTGACTCCTCTCAAAAGCCTGCAAGAATTCAGCCCTGCCCCCTTGAGAGTCCCAAACAAAAGCCCTTGAAACCCCTCAGCCTGTAAGAGCAGGGGTCTCTGTCCATCTTGGGCAAAGTCCCTTCTCAGGTTTCATCATTAAAACCTGTCTTTGTTTGCCGAAGCCATCTTTTGTCTCTATTCTTTTTTCCCTCTACCTGACGCAGGGAACACAGAGCTCTCCTAAGCACACCTAGGACCATACCCACTGCCCTGCTATGGGTGGCCATGGTACTGCAGACTAGCCTGCCTAACCCACTGCAGCTACCACCAATGCCAACACAGACACTTTTGGTCCCAGTGGGTTGCTCTACCACCACTACTGCCATCTCCTACATCACACCAGGGGCCTGAGAACCTGCCCACACAGCCAGCCCACTCCTCCCTCTATTGACTTCTGAGTAAGCCCCTTGGAGGCCCACGAATTGGTCCTGCAGGAAACACACATTCTGGTGCCAGTGTAAGTTGCTCTGGGGCCTAAGAAAAAGGCACACTAAGCCCACTGCTGCCAACATTGAAGCCCAAAGACTGGCTCAGTTGGCATCCAAGTCCCCAACAAAACTTAACCACAGCCTCAATTAATAAACATACCCTAAGTCACTGAGAAAATCACAGATACCACTGACCCCATGTACTTCTGCAGAAATCATATAAAGATTGCACTACTGTAGGCATTCAAAACCAAAGGCAAGTGTCCTACTCAACCATGTATACATCTTCAGGAAAAAATTCTCCCCTATGAAAGTAATTTTAAAAAATTGGAAGAAGTGACTGCTACACCAGATGTGCAGATTTCAGTGGAAGGACACAGGAATCATGAAAAAGCAAGGAAACATGACACTACTAAAGGACTACAGCAACTGTCCAGCAACACATCCCAATCTAAAAGAATGCCTCAAAATGCCAAAGAATTCAAAATATTGATTTTATAAAAGCTCAATGAGATGCAAGAGAAATCTGAAAACCAATACAAGGGAATCAGAAAATAAATTCAAGATATGAATTTATTCAGTATGAGAAATTTACCAAGGAGATAGATATCTTTGAAAAAAACCAAACAAATTCTGGGACTGAAAAACTCATTAAAGGAAATACAGAGTACATTTGAAAGCTTCAATAATAGCTTAAACCAAGTAAAAGAACAAATCTTGGAACTTGAAAATGGGTCTTTTGAAATAATCCAGTCAGACATAAATAAGGAAAAAAAAATAAAAAAGAATGAACAAAATCTTCAAGACATCTGGGACTATATAAAGTGACAAAACTTATGAATTATGGCTATATCTGAGGGGGAAGAGAGATCAAAAAGTTTAGAAAACATACTTAAGAAATCAATGAAAACTTCCCAAGTCTAGCAAGAGAGTTAGACATCCAGATATAGGAGGCCCAGTGATCCCCAGGCAAATATATTACAAAAAGGATGGACTTCACCATAGCATATTGTATTCAGAATGTCTAAAGTTGAAGTGACAGAAAGAATTTTAAAATTAGCAAGAGAAAAGCATCTAGTCACCTATGAAGGAAACCCCATGAGACTAACAGTGGACTTCTCAGCAGAGAGTTTACAGGCCATAAGAGAATGGGATGGCGTTTTCAAAGCACTGAAAGAAAAAAAAACTTGCCAGCCAAGAATTTTATATCCTGCCAGAATAAGCTCCATAAATAAAGGAGAAAACTCCCAGACAAGCAAACACTAAGGGAATTTGCCACCGCTAGACTGGCCCTACAGGAAATGCTCAAAGGGATCTTAAGCATGGAAATGAAAGGTCAATATTCACCATCATGAAAACACATAGAAATATAACTTGCAGATCTTTGACAGAATTTTGTCAAACCACAAAGGTGAAAAGATGAGAAACAGAAACAAACAATTTATAAAACATCTAGAAAACAATTAACAATAAGACAGAAAGAAAGCCTCACAAGTCAATATTAACCTTGAATGTAAATGGGTTAAATGCTCCACTCAAAAGGTATAGATTGGCAGAATAGATTTTAAAAAGGCCCAACTGTATTCTGCTTACAAGAAAATCACCTTACCTGTAAAGACACACAGACTAAAAGTAAAGAGGTGGAAAAAGATATTCCATGCAAATGGAAACCAAAAGCAAGCAAGAGTAGCTATACTTATATCAGAAAAAAAAAGTCCTTCAATCAAAAAATGTGAACAAAGGCAAAGAAGGCCATTATTTAATGATAAAGTTATCAATTTAGCAAGAGAATATAACAATCCTAAATATATACACACCCAACATCAGAGCTCTCAGATTCACAAATCAATTATTACTAGACCTAAAGAAAGAGATAGACAGTGACACAATAATGACAGGGGCTTCAATGCCCATTTACAGCACTAGACACATCATTGAGACAGAAAATCAATAAAGAAACGTTGGACTTAAACTGGACTTTAGACCAAATGGACTTAACAGACATTTACAGGACATTCTACACAATAACTACAGAATACACATTCTTTTCACCAGCACATGGAACATTCTCCATGATAGACCACACATATTAGGGGACAAAGTAAGTGTTAAGAAATTTATAAAAATTGAAATCATATCAAGTATCTTCAGACCACAATAGAATAATGCTAGAGATCAATGCAAAGAGGAACTTTAGGAACCATGCAAATATATGAAAATTAAACAATATGCTCCTGAATGATCACTGAGTCAATGAAGAAATTAAGACGGAAATTTAAAAAATTTTTTGAAATGAATGAAAATGAAAACACAACATACCAAATCCTGTGGGTTACAGCAAAAACAGTGCTTAGAGGAAAGTTTTTAGCATAAAATACATACATCAAAAAGTCAGAAAGATCACAAATTAACAGCATAACATTGCACCTCAAGGAACTGGAAAAACAAGAACAAACCAAATTCAAAGTTAGTAGGAAAAAAGAAACAACAAATATCAGAGAATAACTAAATGAAATAGTTACAAAAAAATACAAAGGTTTAATGAAACAAAAAGTTGGTTCTTCAAAAAGATAAACAAACTTGAAAAACCACTAGCTAGACTAACCAAGAAAAGAAAAGATCCAAATAAACAGAATCAGAAATGCAAAAGGAGACATTAAAATTGATACCACAGTATAGTATTTGGCTATAGTAACCAGAACAGCATGGTACTGGTATAAGAATAGACACATAGATCAATGGAACAGAAAAGAAAACACAAAAATAAAGCCATATGCTTACAGCTAACCGATCTTTGACAAAGTTGACAAGAACATACACTGGGGAAAGGAAATCCTTTTCAATAAATGGTGCTAGGAGTATTGGATTGCCATATGCAGAAGAATGAAACTGGACCCCTATCCCCCACCATATATGAAAATCAACTCAAGATGGATTGAAGATTAAGATGTAATATTTGAAAGTCTAAAATTACTAGAGGAAAACCTAGGGGAAACTCATCTGGACATCGGTCTAGTAGTAGTAGGTCTAGTAGATCTTGCAAGAATTCATGACTAAGACCTGAAAAATAGAAGCAAAAAAACAAAAATAAACAAATAGGATTTAATTAAGGTAAAAAAGAGAAATAATCAACACAGTGAACAGATAACCTACAGAATAGGAGAAAATACTTGCCAACTATACATCCAACGGGCAACTGATATCCAGCCTTTACAAGGAACTCAAACAACCCAACAATGACATAAAGCCAATTAACCCCATTATAAGTGGGCTAAGGACATACATAGACATTTTTCATAAGACAAACAAATGGCCAGTAAGCATATGCAAAAATGTTCAACATCACTAATCATCAGAGAAATGCAAATTAAAACCACAATGAGATATTTTCTTACACCAATCAGAAAGACTATTACTAAAAAGACAAAAAATAATAGATGTTGGCAAGGATGCAGAGAAATGGGCACTCTAATATACCATCAGTGGGAATGCAAATTAGTGCAACTCTATGGAAAACAGTATGGAGACTTCCCAAAGAACTAAAAATAGAATACCTTATGATCCAGCAATCCCACTTCTGGGTATCTAGCCAGAGGAAAAGAAATCAATATATAGAAAGATACCTGCATTTATATGTTTATCACAGCACTATTCATAGTAGCAAAGATGCAGAAGCAATCTAAGTGTCTGTCAACGGATGATTAGATAAAGAAAATGTGGTATACTTACACAATGGAATATTATTCATTCAAATGACATGCTTTCATTCTTTTCTTAAAAAAAGAATGAAACCATGTCATTTGCAGCAACACGGATAGAACTGGAGGCCATTATCTTAAGTAAAACAACTCAGACACAGAAAGACAAATACCACATGTTCTCACTTACAAGTGGGAGCTAAATAACATGCACACATGGAAGCAGAGTGTGGGATGATGGACAATGACACTCACAGGGATGAGGTGTGTGTGGGGGGTGGATGGCGGAAGCTTGCTTGGTAGTTACAATGTATGTTGCTTCAGTGATGTATGCACTGAAGGCCCTGACTTCCCCACAATGCAATATAATCAATGTAAAAATTGCACTTGTACTTCATGAATATATAAAAACAAAAAATAAATGGAAAGAAAAAAAAAGAATTGGACCACAACTAATCCTAATTTTCCTGGACCTTGCCACAAACAACTTGCAAAATAAGCTAAAATTTTAGAGTATGTTTTTAGGATTTTTTTTTTCTATTATCATCTCCTTTGGAATGAAAATGAATCCAATTTTCACTATCATTTTGGGTCTACAGAAATCTGTGCCAGCTCTATTAACCAGATGTGTTTCCTAAAATATGAGTGGGGTCATTCTTTTTTTTTTATTCCAGAATATTATGGGGTACAAACGCTGAGGTTACATATATTGCCTGTGCATGACCAAGTCATAGCTACAAATGTGCTCATCCCCAGACAGTGTGTACCATACCCATTAGGTGTGAATTTACCTTCCCTTCCTCCCCGCTCCCTCCTGCCTGACACCCAGTGATTGCTACTTGCATATGTGCACATAAGTGTTGAACAATCAGTACCAATTTGATGGAGAGTACATGTGGTGCTTGTTTTTCCATTCTTGAGATATTTCACTTAAAAGAATGGGCTCCAGCACCATCCAGGATAATACAAGAGATGTTAGTTCATTTTAGCAGGCAGTTGCCTCATTCCCCACTCATTGTCCCAATGTGCAATCTAGAATGGGAGGTAAAATCCCCTCAGCCATGGTAGGCTCCCGTTGGGCCTCTTATCTCCTGACTATGACATCTATCTTCCACACCCCAAATTTAGACAGCTGTGCTAATATACCACACTTGAAGATATTCCAGGTGCATACTAATTCAAAGAGAACACTAATCAGACTTTAAGGAGGCATTTAAGAAATGAGAAGGCCTGCTATGTTTGTAATCCTCAACCCAAACTGCAGAACTAGGTTGAATAATTCTTTTGAGATATAATACCTCTAATGCCATTATTGGTCCTTTTCAGTAATCTTTAATAGCAATTTGTGCCATTTGATAAAATTCTCTTTACTTTTATTATTGAATTTCCTCTTCCATAAGATGTGCTATACTGGCCAAAAGTAAGTAGTTGCCTAGTGATAGAATTTCTGAGAAATCTTCTGAAAAAGACACGTATTTCGGTATGGAAAAATTCATAGCCCAAAAAGAGATTTGGAGATTTCCTTTTTAATCATTGGAATGGGGGATTCCTTTATAAAATTTTAAAGAAAAAATTATCACTTTATTAAAAGATAGTGTTCCATGTAGTAAAAGATTGTTTTATATTACCCCTTTTCATTAATTTCCTTGAGTTTCTCCTGTCCTAGGATAGGATACACTTACTGAAACCAGAACAGTGTAAGTGCAAAGGATTCCCAAAATGTTTCATATACCTTGATTGCCACCAACAATGAGGCTAGAGATTTAAACAAATCCTCAAAGATCTCTGTTTGTTTGTGACTAAAAAATGGCCAAAGGTTCTCCTTTATGTTCATCATATATTTATCTTGAAAGATGACAATAAGGTAACTAGGTGGAATATTTAGGAATTGAACTTTTATGGAGAAAACACATAAATGAATCCACTTTTCAAATTAAGCTTGTTTCACATAAAACCTTAAAGCTACAATTTTAAAAAACATTTTTTCCCAAATAATAATAATTTTTTTTTTAGAAAGCTTGATTTTGCTTCATGGAAACTTTATTTTCTGTAATTTTTTAGTTAACTGAAGTAAATGTGTACTAACATGTGCCCATTAATATCACTAAAGAAAAACAACATAAAACTCAAAGAGCTTCTTAATATCAGTTTGGTTTACAATGAGCTTACTTAGAGAAAACCTAAACTGTTTATACTCCCACAGTGTGTGAAGACATTTCTTCTATGACCAGTACTGAAGGCTATCACTTTTGTAAATTTTTTGCAATCTGATCAGTGAAATGTGATATCTCAGTGTTTTACTTTGCATTTCTTTGGTGATACTGAAATCTCTACATACGTTTATTGGAGAAATTTATTTATCCTGAGTTTGCCTATTTGTACCCCTGCTAAGATTTGGTTTTATTTTCTTCTTGATGTATAGGGGTTCCTTGTGTATCAGGATTATTAACCCATTACTACTTTACTATGTGTGTCTTACATGTTTTCTGTTTGTCTTTAAATTTGTATGTGGTGTTAATACTGGCAATCTTTTTTTTAGGGTGTTTAGATTTTGGCTCATAGTTTTACAGATCTTCACCCCAATATTTTCTTCTACTAGTACTTTCACCTTCTTAATTAATTAATTAATTTTCACATGTGTGTATGTGTGCTTATGTGTGTGCATGCTTATCTTTACATCTGTGGTTTGTGCAAGGTAACTCTTCTGTCTGGGTGGATTGTTTTCTATTTGCTTATTCAATTTATAGCTCATTCCCCCAAAATATTCTCATCATGATCATGTGCAACAATTAAAAAAATCTTATTTTGAATTAATTATAAATTTGCAGGAAGTTGCTGTGTAATAAAAAACTTGGCTGACTTCTGTCACCAGTTTCTGGAAGGTAATCTCTAAATTCTTGGAATTTCCCGAGTGACAGGAGTATCTTATTATTCACCATGGCCCCTGATAGTTTATGCTAATGAGGCAGACCCGTATATAGTTTATGGTATCTAGATCATTCAGGATGGGGGCTGGCCACGCCAGAAAGACCAGGTGTGTGATTAGAGGGTTGGGGTTTTGAGTCACATGATATCAGCCTGACCACTGGGAAGTGGAGAGAGGGATAGAGATTAAGTCATGTGGCCAATGATTCAATCAATTATGCCTATATATTGAAGGCCCGATAAAGTCTCTAGACAGTGAAACTCCAGTGAGCTTTCCTGATTGGCAGTACTCTGAATATTATCACACATCAGTACAGCACATCCTGACTCCACAGGGAAAGGATAACAGAAAAATCACTTTGGGGACCACTCCAGACCTCACCATTCCAGAACTATGTTGAATAAAAGTGGTGAAAGTGGGCATCCTTGTCTTGTACACAATCTTATTCCCTTTTGGAGGAAGCATTCAGTCTTGCACCATTAAGTAGGGTACTAGCTCTTTTTTTTTCTTTTATAAATTTTTAAAAATCAAGTTTAGGAAATTTCCTCTATTTCTAGTTTGCTGAGAGCTTTTATCATGTGTGTGTTGCTTTTTGCCAAATGCTTTTTCTGCATGAATTAATATGGTCATATGATTTTTCTTCCTTAGCCTGTTAATAAACATTAATAAAATTTCAAACGTTGAGCCAGACTTATATACTTGGAATACATTCTACATAACTATGGTATATAATGGTTTTAATAAGTTGCTGGATTTGATTTTCTAATATTTTCTTTTATGTTAACATGTTAATACAATATTGTTGAGGAGTTTTGCATCTCAATTCATGAGAGTTACTGGTCACTAGTTTTTTGCTTTGTGTTGTCTTTTTCTGATTTTGGTATCAGAGTAATATTGGCCTCAGAAGATGAGCTGGGTAGTGTCATCTCTTCTTTGTTTTCTGGTTTTCTGGAGATTATTTAAACTTGGCATTACTTTTTTAAATGTTTCATAAAATTCCTCAGTACAACCATCTTGGCCTGGGATTTTCTTTTTCACAAATTTTGGTTACAATTAAATTAAATTAATGTGGTTAGTGCATATCTTTTTATTTGTCCATGTGTATTGTTTTATTCATGTAGATGTTTATTTATACAAGTTCTATTATGCTGTCATTCTGTTTCTCACTATGCTCCCTTCACACTATGCTTTAAGTATGCCATACTTCAGAGCACTGCATAAAGTCCATCCACCATGTTCAACCTATCTCCTCCTCCACGGATGCACCTTAAATTGCCTCTGACGTCCAACCCCCTTAAATAATGTTGAAGTATTTTGTTTATATCCTTCTGTGTGTCTGTGATAAATTTTAAAAAGAATGCTTTTTACATGAAATCTACTATTCAATTTTTTGAAATCTGATCTTAGAGTCTCTGATTAGTGAGTTTAACCTATATATATACTCACTATTTGTAATTTAGGACTTATTTCTACTCTATTAGTCTATATTTTCCATTTTTTTCCTCCTATTCCATAGTCCTGACTGAGTTTTACTTTGTTGATTTGTAAAGCCATGCATTCTAAGTTTTTAATTGTCATAGTTGTTAACTTAAGACTCATATTCGTATTTATCCACCTGTACTAATTTCCTAAATTTATGAGATCTATACACTAATAAAATTTCCTTATAACATAACAGATACATAAATATGGCCCTTATCTAACCCTCCATAATTTTGATACTGATTATTTATTTTAATTCTGGGTTGATATAAACCTATTTTTCAAAAAAGCATACATTTACCAAGAAGAGACATAAACTGAAAGCTTATTGATATAATCACAAATAATTCTGATATGACCAAATAGAAAACATAATGGAAAATAAATGTCCCCAATTAACATATATTTTTTCAACAATCCCCAATATTTTAAAAATCCCCATATGGCAATTTTGTGTTATTGAATTACAAGAAAAGTAAAGTTCCTTTATTGTCTATCAGAGGAGGTGGAGAAGGTAATGTTTCTTATCATCCAGACCTCAGTTTATTTATTTATTTATTTATTTATTTTTAATGTTCTTTTATTTCAGAATATTATGGGGTTACAAACACTTTGGTTACATACGTTGCCTATGCACTGCCCAAGTCAGAGCTACAATCGTGAACATCCCCCAAACAGTGCGCCCCGCACCCATTAGGTGTGAGTTTTCCCTTCCCCTCCACTCCCTTCCCACCTGCCTGACCCCTGATGAATATTATTTCCATGTGTGCACATAAGTATTGATCAGTTAGTACCAATCTGATGGTGAGTACCAGTGGTGCTTGTTTTTCCATTCTTGTGACACTTTGCTTCAAAGAGTGGACTCTAGCTCTATCCAGGATAATACCAGAAGTGTTAATTCACCTTTTTTTTTATTGCTGAGTAATAATCCATGGTATACATATACCACATATTATTAATCCACTCATGTATTGAGGACACTTTGGTTGTTTCCACATCTTTGCAGTTGGGAATTGTGCTGCTATAAACATTTGAGTGCAGATATCTTTTTTACAGAATGTCTTTTTTTGCTTTGGGTAAATACCCAGTAGTGGGATTACTGATCAAATGGTAGTTCTACTTTTAGTTCTTTGAGGTATCTCCATACTACTGTCCATAGAGGTTGTATTAATTTGCAGTCCCACCAGCAGTGTATGAGTGTTCCTATCTGTCCGCATCCCCGCCAACACTTGTTGTTTTGGGACTTTTTGATATGAGCCAATCTCACTGGAGTTAAGTGATATCTCATTGTGGTTTTGATTTGCATTTCCCTGATGATTAGAGAAGTTGAGCAATTTTTTATATGTTTGCTGGCCATCATTCTGTCTTCTTTGGAAAAGTTTCTGTTCATGTCCTCTGCCCATTTTTTAATGGGGTTTTTTAATTTTTTCTTGTTGATTTTCCTAAGTTCTGTATAGATTCTGGTTATCAGCCCTTTATCAGAGGTGTAGCATGCAAATATTTTCTCCCATTCTGTAGGTTGTCTGTTCACTCTAGTGATAGTTTCCTTGGCTGTGCAGAAGCTTTTTAATTTGATCAGGTCCCATGTATTTATTTTGGTTGCTGCTGTGATTGCTTTGGGGGTCTTCTTCATAAATTCTTTGCCTAGGCCAATGTCTGTAAGAGTTTTTCCAATGTTTTCCTCTAGAATTGTTATGGTTTCATGTCTTAGGTTTAAGTCTGTTATCCATTGTGAGTTGATCTTTGTGAGAGGTGAGAAGTGTGGATCTAGTTTCAGTCTTCTACATATGGCTATCCAATTTTCCCAGCATCATTTATTGAATAGGGATTCTTTTCCCCAGTGTATGTTTTTGTGAACTTTGTCAAAGATCGGATGACAGTATGAGGATGGTTTTATATCTGGGTTCTCAGTCCTGTTCCATTGGTCTATATCTCTTTTCTTGTGCCAGTACCATGCTGTTTTAGTTACTATAGCTTGGTAGTATAGTTTGAAGTCTGGTGGATTGATGCCTCCAATTTGTTCTTTTTGCTTAAGATTGCTTTGGTTAGATGCAGAGACCTCAGTTTAAATGTCACCTCCTCAGAAATGCTCTCCAGCCAACTCAGTCACTTTATGTCACATCACTGTATTTTAATTATTTTTATATCACTTATCACTATTCAAATTTTTCCTGTTCACTTATATGTCCTCTCATCCAGCACTAGACTAAGAGTACAATCTCCATGAAATCAGGAAGAGGACAATAATTGTGCTCAGTGCATGTTGATTTGAATTTATATATATGAGCTTTCTTTCAAAAGACGTCAGTTAAAAAACTAATTGCATCACTCGCATGAACAAATATTTACTATATGGTTACTATTTTCATGAAAATGGTTCTTAAAGAGTTTTTTTTCTTTCTTTATACTTTTTCTTTCTTCTTTCTAGGAACCCAGACAAAGCACCAGAATCTTTGGTATGATTAAGAGTGTATAATTTTTATTTATTCATTTATTTTTTAGAGACTGTTCTTGCAATGTTGCCCAGGATGTTCTCCAATTCCTGGGCTCAAGTGATCCTCCTGCCTTAGCCTCCTGAGTAGCTGGAACTACAGGTCCGTGCCTTGGCACTGAATTGTATAAGCTTTAAATATTAAGTTATTCATATTAATCCACTGTAATTTTCCAGGAAGCTCTGTCTCTCAGGACCAGAGACAAAGATGGTTCAAGAAGGCCAAAGATGTAAGTGATGGTAAGTGCTATGGCCATCTTCATCTGGAAGTGTCACTTTCCACAGGGCCTGCTCTAAAATATACCCATCTGAATACTGCTTTGTGCTTACTGAAAATAACCTTCCTTTTTATTATATTGCATTATCACTACATGAGAAAAGCAATTATTTCTACTCATCTTTGTCTCTAGAAATACCTTAGTAAGAGAATTATTTACTCTACTCTCTTTCTATAACAAAACACGTCTTATAACTCTCAGAAAGTAAAAACCACAGGGTAGGAAGAAAATAGTGGTGATTTTGTATATTCTGAGAAGTAGATCCTTTATTTGTAAGATTTTTCTAAGACTGAACCCAAGATAAACAACCATAAGGAAATCTTAGTAAAATTTTGCTTTTTATCATAAATATCCTAAACTAATTTAAAGGGTAAATAATGAATCATGGGATAATATTTCATCATATATACAAAGTACCATAATAAATGAAAAGATTTATGAATTTAAAATAAATTAACTAATTAAAAGAAAAACAGAAATGCACTCATGGGGCAATTGATAGGACATGAAGACAAATACAAAAGAAGAAACATAAATGTCTTAAGGAAATATGCAAAAAGTTATTCTTGCTCATCATAAAAATATGTAAATCTAAAGAATAATGAATTTCTATTTTCACCTAGCAGATTGACAAATATTTATAGGTGATAACACCCAGATTTGGCAGGTTGGGAAAAAATTATCTTTACAATGTAGTGGGAGTGGTTAAATCTTCCTGAAAGATTTCAGGAAGTGGTTAAATAGTGGTTAAATCTTCCTGAAAGACTAGAAGTGGTTAAGTATTTCTGAAAAATATTTTAGAAATAGGATTACGTATTTTAGGAAAGCATAACCATTGTATGTTTGTACATATACATGTGTGTGTATATGCACATGCACACACATGTATATGTATGCACATACAGGTGTGTGTGCATGTATGCACACATGCACACACACCTAAAAATGAATCTTGGAACATTTTGCCAAATGTTAATGGTGGTTATTTCTATGTGGAAACATTATGGATTATTTTAACTATTGTTTCTTTTTTTCCTACAATGAGTATATTGCATATATAATGAAAAATTAAAAGTTAAAAAATGACTTTTGAGTCACAAATTCTTTACATTTTAAAGATGACCCGTGGCTAGAATCTGCTGTTGCATTCCTGTCATTCCCTGCCCCATTTTAAAAATAAAGTGAAAAACGGGGGGGAGGGGGGAAGGAAATAAAATGCCATGGCTAGGTAAACCGAGCATTGTTGTACGAGAGAGTTAGTAACAATGGTTACTAATTATTGATTGTCTGCTATGTATGTTTAGAGAGCAGTTGCTAAAGGGCAAGCCCTAAGATTCCTGCAGACAGCAGGATTTCTATGCAAAGGTAGAAAGTGGTATATTGGTTGAATTAATAACTCCCCATAATGGCTGCCCTGTATACGTGTCCTTTGCCCTCTAATTTGTAGCTCTCTTTATTTTTAATCTAGACTCACCAAATGACTTGTTTTGGTTAATGGAAGGCAACTTAGCTCTGGCTGCTGAAACAAAATACCATAGCCTGGGTGGCTTAAACAACAGGCATAGAAATCCAAGGTCAAAGTGCTGGCAGATTTGGTTCTTCATGAGGACTCCCTTCCCTGGCTTGCAAACAGCCACCTTCTTTCATAGCAGAGAGAGGAAACTCTGGTGTCTCTTTCTCCCCTTATAAGTGCACTGATTCCATCGTGGGCATCCCACCTTCATAAGCTGCCTAAACCTAATCAACTCCCAAAGACCGTATCATTATATTGTATGTTAGGGCTTCAACATATAAATTTGGGGTGGGGGGAGAAACATAAACTTTTGGTCCATAACAGAGGGTGGGTAAATGTTACAAAAGGTAAGGCTTGGAAAGCACATGGACGTTTTTGCTGCTCTCTTGCACAGTGAGTATACTCACTCTTAGCAACTCTGTCGAAACATTAGGACATTCTGGGCTAGCCTGTGGGAGGAGGTTTGTGAGAGACATGTGAAGAGGACTGACCCAACCCAGTTACAGAGCTTCCAGCCCTCACTTTCCTAGATTAGCCAGACCCCAGCCACACTCCAGCTGACGAGAATGCCTTAGAAAGTCCAGGTTAGATCAGCTGAGCCATAGGCAGACAGCAGAACCACCGACCCACCCTGGAGACTCATGAGAAATAATACATGGCTGTTATGTCTTAAGCCACTAACTTGTGGGGTTGGATGTTACACAGAAATTGCCAACTGATAACATGAATCTTCTCAGTAAGAATCTCCTATGTCTTCTTGTAGGTATAAGTTAGAAATTTCAAGCTTATAAGTTGATCAAACTCTGGGCAGTCACCTTAACATGTTAGCTCTTCCTAATAATTATATGTAATTGACATGCTAAGATGACACCCAGATTTAAGGATCTCCAAGGCCAGAAGTTCTCATCCTGACTAATAACAAGTAAGCATTGATAAGCTTCATCAGAAATTATGGTCTTACTACACACTCAAGGGACAACCTATAACAACATAATTATCTTAATTTACAAAAAGGGAACATGAACTTCAGAGGGGTTGGTGTCTTTTCCAATATAAAGAAAGTACATGGCACAACCAATCTTTTGATGACAATTCTCTCAGTTCAGAAACAGCCTCTAGCTGGTAGACCACACCAAGCAATAAAGTGACAACAAATGTCGAGCTGAAGACCAGGGAGGAAATGAAGTGTGTGGCTTTCCATAAACTGCCACTGAAGATCTGTCTGCTGATGATGGGCACAGACATCCCTAATTCACTGCAAATTTTTATGTACATATTTTCCATGAGAAGGTTGAACCTAAAACTCTCCTCCCATAAAGTTCTGACTAGAGGCCCTACTTCAGGGCCCACTGTATGCAACTTCACCTTGAAGAAGTTGCTCTGCAGTGAATTCCAGAATGCCAGGCTCTTTAATTCAGACATAAGTCTGTGATTGCTTTTGTTTGATGCTGTTCATTGTTTTGTGGTGATATTAAGGAAAGATATTGCATCTTTTCATTTGTTTCCTGAGTGTATTGTATATAGAATATATTGAATAAATCCTTATCAAATGAATGAAGGTAAATTGAGTCTATAAAATTAATGGATTTGAACATATGACTTTAAAGTCCTTGCTCTTTTAAATTCTATAGCTTTTACTATTTTGATGTACCAATGAAATTCATTATTTAATTTCTGGAAATAAAGCAGCCATTGAATTCTTTTCCCCATCTCAATACTTACCCACTATTTCACTCACCTTATTAGTGCATCTTTCCAAAAGCCAGAAAGTAGAATAATTTGTATTGCTCTTCACTTTGGACACCCTATTCTGATGAAAACAAGTGCTCCTTGTATTGGCCTTAGATGAAGAGACAGATCTGGCCTCCATGATGATTATTATGACTTGGATTCTTGGGCGGGTAGCTTCTCTAATGCCAGCAGAGCAAAATAGCAACAGAGACAGAGAGAGAGAGAGAGAGTGATTTTAAAAATTGACCAAATAAAATTTTATCCAAAATATTAGCCATGTGTAACTATAAGATTAGGCCAATCTGTGTTACACAGGGTTCCAGATTCTCAGAGTCAATGTAACATCTTTACTCATCAACAGCCTCTACAATGTCAAGAAAACAAGCCAACCTGAGTACTCTCATACTAACCCTGACTGCATACCAAAAATATGCTTACAAAGCATAATCTTTATATATATTCTGTGGTCTCTATAATATTTTGAGAAGCCTAAACATGTCAATAGTCTAAAAAAATCAGTAGTCTTGGCATCCATAGCACAAAAACCTTTGTTCATAATTTGGGTGTCTTCTCCTACTTGGGAATCCTGTAGCTAATACTTAATTCTTTGACAGTAGTTTCTGATGTTGTAGTTAGTTCTTGATTCTTCCTTTGGTCTTCTTATCAGCCAAGATGTCTTTGTTTTGAAACTGTATCTCTTTTGTTCATCTACAGTAACCGCCTTTCTTCTTTTATTTAGAACCAACCATCAATATTCAAAAAAATAGTAATAGGAAGCATCTGTTCAGAGATTTCTCTGCACACTTGCCCTGGGCCACATGATCCCATCTCTTTCTTTGTACTTATTCTCTCTTAGACTAGGCAGACAGCATTTTGATCAAAGGGATTTTCAGGATTATAAAAAACAACGTATAAAAGGAAGAACTATTTTGGGAGTAGGTTAGTTTCTAGAGAACAATAAGTCATAGCTACTAAATCTTAGTATGTCTTTCAAATAAGCATGAAGTTATCCCTTCTACCTAGACTGACAAACTGACATCAATATCAGCAAAACTCTTAGAAATTATAAATTCTGGAGTACAGGATCCAGTCTTTGAAGCAGCTATTGTTGACCACTTGACATGCCAAAACAGAGCAAGTGCCCTGGGCTTATAAGCCTTCCTTCCTTGAGGCTGGGACTAGGATGCATAACCCCAGAGCACTCATAAAAAATGTAATAGGTGAGGCACATACATGAAGGTGGTATTCACTGTGACATTAGGAGCAGGTCATTAATAAGGAGGATGCAGGAGCTAACAACTATGCTCAAAGTACTACCTTGCAGGGAAAGTGATTATTGACTTGTGCTGCACATTTGTTTTAAGGCAGAAAAAGACCCTATAATTTAGGGTCTTCCAAAACATAGGAGGAGTAGGCACTGACTCAGGTGTGCACCCCTCTTACTGGAGTAGTTTCATGATAGGACATCCAATCTGAACCATTCTGTCTCTCCATCAGGGTCACCATGGATCTACTGGAGTCCTTTGACTCAATGCGTACCACATTGTGTCATTTGAAATGAGCATTCCCAGAACACAGTAGACTATTAGTGACATATGCCAGATTAAAATTGGCATTGAATAATAAATCTCACCCACTTAAATAGGTTGAAAGAATACTCACCTTTTATTAGTAGTTCCAAATGGGCTGAAAGAGTATGAAAAAAATGGAATTCCAGATAAGCTAAGTCCCTGTCTTAGAACAGATTGAGCTAGGCACCAGCCACCCTCCATGCCATTTCTGTACAGCACTCAACAGCTAAGAATAGGACTTTATTCTTCTAGTTCTTCAGTAGAAAATGTGTTTCCTCATTTGGCAAGTACATCACTTGCTTTCTGCTATATTAATTGAATTAATATAGAATTAATTGAAGTTTTCCATGTGGCCTTTAGCCAAAGCCGGGAGACCATCAGCAGACTGGGTTGCTGTCTAAGACTCTGGGTTGCAGAGACCATGGGAATCTATAAAGGATCATCTCCAAGTTTTAGCATATCTTCTTAGAGCCTGCTTGTATGCACATGATAAACGAGTTAATGGAAACATCTGATGAAAATAAATGTGTTATGTGCTTTGTACTTGAAGGTAGAAAAGGATTAATTTAAAATTTCATCAAGTTATGTCACTATAATGAATTAAGCCTCTTAGTTTTGTTTTGGTATTTTACACTTAAGTAAGGTTTGTATAAGGAAAATATTCAGATGCTGATTACATGTCTCTCAATCCCTATTTATCATAAATTTAACTCCCATTTAAACAGATTGGGTTTTTTTTTTCTAGGAATACTATTGTTAATTCAGATTCAACTATATTTTTAAGTTATGTTTTAAACATGTGGATAATCTTTACTTAAGATCTTGCTAGAGTGGTAATGAGGCTAGGGAATTTCCAAAAATGTGCCCTTTTAGTTCTCTGAAGGGAAGATAAATATTGCTTTGTTGTTGATGATGATCTTAAAATATTTACATTATAAAATATTAAAAGTGACACAGATTTAGTATGAAAATGCCAGAATTATTCATTCACTTGTTAATCAGAATTTAAAGAAGCACAAATTCTGAGTTACCTAATAATCTTTTCAGTCATTAAGAAGTTAGTTCATCCCAGGCTTAAAATATTTAAAATAAATCAGAAAAAATGGTTTAGCTTGCTACAGACAAGAAAATATTGATGAGGTTAGATGTCACAACGCTAAACACAATGAGGTTAAGGAAGGCACTACTTTAAAATTCTAGATCCTATTCCTAATTCTGACATGGGAAAATGAAAGAAATAAAATAATTTGTTTACCTTTTCTATGCCATATTATTTTATTATTTACAAACTGGAAATTAAACAAATACTACAAGACGGGTGTGGTGGTGCACACCTGTAGTCTCAGCTACTTGGGAGGCTGAGGTGGGAGGATTCCTCGAGCCCAGGAGTTCCAGTCCAGCCTTGGCAACATAGTGAGACCACATTTCTTAAAAAATAATAAATAAATACTACAAAAAACATCAACTTAAAGAAGAAATGTTAAAGAATCTGAGTTTCCTTAAACTCAGATATAGTACAAAAATGTCCAATTTTGTCAGTTCTTTAAACAGTGTACTGAAATTCCTAACAAACACAGTGAAAAAAATAACAAAAATGAATGCATACAGACTGGAATAAAGGAAATTAAATTATTCATTGTTATTATTTTCAGGTGGTATGGGTGACTATATAGAAACTCTTCTCAAGATATACAGATAAATAGAATAATTGAAGAGTATAGCAAGTGGCTGAATATAAGAGGAATATAAAAAAAGTCAATTGTACTTACATGCATCAGCAAATATCATTAGAGATGTAATTTTAAACTAACTGAAATTATGATAGCATTAAAATTATTATGTCTGATGATAAAACTAACAAAAGATGAACAAGGGCAATATATGTATGATTATTAAACAAATAAAAGATATCATAAATGAATATCCTGTGTTCATTGAAAGGAATACTTAGTATAGTAAACACAGTACTTTTCTTCAGGCTGGGCTATAGATTCATTGCAACTCCAAACAATATTCCCAACATGTAGGGTTTTTTTTTTTTAAATCTTGAAGAAAAAATTCTAAATTGTATAGGAAAGAGTAAAGGCTCAAGTTCACATAGAAAAATGGCAATTAGACTGACAGCAGCAGCAACAATGGAAGCCAAATTATTTCAAAACACTATATTAAACATGTTAAGAGAAAATAAATATCAGCCTGCAATTCAATAACAAGCAAAAATATCTTTCAATAAAAAGAGCAAAAAGAAAGAAATGTTCAAACAAGCAAAGACTAGGATTAACAACAGATCCTTTGGAATGAAAATTCTAAAGAATATTCCTTAAACCAAAGGAATAGAATCCCAGATGGAACACCCAAGATGCAAAAAGTTATGAGGACATGTACAGTGAAAACTACACATTATTGAAAGAAATTGAAAAATTGAGATATTTCTTGTACATGAATTGGAAGACATAATATTGTTAAGATGGCGGTATTCCCCAAATTGATCTACAGATTCAATGCAATCCCTGTCAAAATTTCAACTTCCTTATTTATAGAAATGACAAGTTGATCCCAAAATTCATATGGAATTAAAAGGAAAACAGAATAAGCAAAACAATCTTGAAAAAGAAGAACAAGGTTAGAGGACTCTCACTTTCTGATCTCAAAACCTGCTACAAAGCAAGTCATCAAACAGTTCAGTACAAGCACAAGTAGATACACATGGATCAGTGAGTAGAACAGTGTAGAAATGAACTCAAATGTCTAGAGTCAATTGATTTTGACAAGGGAGCCAAGATCAATCAATGGGGAAAAATTGTCTTATCAACAAATGGTGCTGGGACAATCAGATAGTCACATACAAAAGGATAAAGTTAGAGATCCCCCTCCAACCTAAGACCACACACAAAAATCAATTAAAAATAGGCCAAAGAATTACATGGAAGTGATAAGACTATAAAACTCTTAGAAGAAAAGAAGTACAAATGTTCATGGCTTGGCCTTAGGCAATGGATACTTTTTGTAAAGACCGGGTCTTGCTATGTTGCCCTAGTGGTATGAAATACTGGTCTCCAGAGCAATCAGACAAGACAGAGGAATCAGGGGCGTCCAGATGGGGGCAGAAGAGGTCAAACTTTCACTATTCACAGACGATATGATATTATACATAGAAAACCCCAAAGATTCAACCAAGAGATTACTGGAATTGTTAAATGAATTCAGCAAAGTTTCAGGATACAAAATTAATACACACAAATCCATAGCCTTCATATATGCTAATAACAATCAAGCCGAGAAACAAATTAAAGATGCAATACCTTTCACAATAGCACCAAAGAAAATTAAATATTTAGGAACATATCTAACTAAGGAGGTCAAAGACCTATATAGAGAGAATTACGAAACACTGAGAAAAGAAATTGCAGAGGAGGTAAATAGATGGAAAACCCTACCATGCTCTTGGATAGGCAGAGTCAACATAGTAAAAATGGCTTTGCTACCTAAAATGATTTACAGAATCAATGCAGTCCCTATCAAAATACCAACATCATTTTTTGCCGAACTAGAAAAAATAATTCTATGCTTCGTGTGGAACCAGAGAAGACCCCCGTCTAGCCAAAGCAATCTTAAGCAAAAAGAACAAATTGGGAGGCATCTATCTACCAGAATTCAAACTATACTACAAGGCTATAGTAACCAAAACTGCATGGTATTGGCACAAGAACAGAGACGTAGACCGATGGAACAGGACGGAGAACCCAAACATAAAACCAACCTCATACAGTCACCTGATCTTTGACAAATTCCAGAAAAACGTACACTGGGGAAAAGATTCCCTATTCTACAAATGGTGCTGGGAAAACTGGATGGCCATATGTAGAAGACTGAAACTGGACCCACACCTCTTACCTCTCACAAAAATCAACTCACAATGGATAACAGATCTAAACCTAAGACATGAAACCATAAGAATTCTCAAAGAAAACATTGGAAAAACTCTTATGGACATCGGCCTAGGCAAAGAATTTATGAAGAAGACCCCCAAAGCAATCACAGCAGCAACCAAAATAAATACATGGGACCTGATCAAATTAAAAAGCTTCTGCACAGCCAAGGAAACTATCACTAGAGTGAACAGACAACCTACAGAATGGGAGAAAATATTTGCATGCTACACCTCTGATAAAGGGCTGATAACCAGAATCTATACAGAACTTAGGAAAATCAACAAGAAAAAAATCAAACAACCCTATTAAAAAATGGGCAAAGGACATGAACAGAAACTTTTCAAAAGAAGACAGAAGAATGGCCAGCAAACATATAAAAAAGTGCTCAACTTCTCTAATCATCAGGGAAATGCAAATCAAAACCACAATGAGATATCACTTAACTCCAGTGAGATTAGCTCATATCAAAAAATCCCCAAACAACAAATGTTGGCGGGGATGTGGACAGGTAGGAACACTCATACACTGCTGGTGGGACTGCAAATTAGTACAACCTCTATGGACAGTAATATGGAGATACCTCAAAGAATTAAAAGTAGAATTACCATTTGATCCAGCAATCCCACTACTGGGTATTTACTCAAAGGAAAAAGAAACATTTTATAATAAAGACATCTGCTCACGAATGTTTATAGCAGCACAATTCACAATTGCAAAGATGTGGAAACAATCCAGGTGCCCATCAATACACGAGTGGATTAATAAAATGTGGTATATGTATACCATGGAGTATTACTCAGCAATAAAAAACAATAGTGAATTAACACATCTGGTATTATCCTGGTTGAAGCTAGAACCCATTCTTCTAAGCGAAGTGTCACAGGAATGGAAAAACAAGCACCAGTGGCACTCACCATCAAATTGGTACTAACTGATCAACACTTACATCACACAGGGCAATAATATTCATCAGGGGGTGGGCAGGTGGGAGGCGGGTGGAGGGGATGGGAAAAACTCTCACTGAATGGATGCAGGGAACACAGTTTGGGGGATGACCATGATTGTAGCTCTGACACGGGCAATGCATGGGCAATATATATAGCCAAAGTATTTTACCCCCATAATATTCTGAAAAAAAAAATGAATTTTCAAATCCAAAAAAAAAAAAAAAAGGAAATACTGGCCTCAAGCCATCCTCCAGCCTCAGCCTGTCAAAGTACTGTGATTAGAGGCATAAGCCACCACACCCAGCCTGGTTTCTTATATGTGACAGCAAAAGCACAAGCAATCAAAGAAAAAATAGATACATTGGATTTCATCAAAATTAAAAAATTTGTGATTCAAAAGACACTGTCAAAAAAGTGAAAAGATAACTCACACAGGGTTTAATCTCCAGAATACATAAAGAGCTTTTACATCCCAATAATAAAAAGACAAACAATCTGATTAAAAATAGGCAAAATATTTGAATAGACACTTCTCCAAGGCAGGTATACAAATGACCAGCAAGCACATGAAAAAATGTTCAACATCATTAGTCATTAGATATTTATAAATCAAAACAAAATGAAATATTACTTCATACCCACTAAAATTTCTAGAATGAAAACAAACAAACAAAACAGAAACAGAAAAAAAACCTAGAAAAATAATAAATATTGGTCAGGATGTGGAGAAATTGGAACTTTCATATACTGCTTATAAAAATGCAAAATGGTGCTCCTTGGCATTCATAGTCACATTATTCATAGTAGCCAGAAAATGGAAGCAACAAGCAAAATGTTCATCAACTGATGATGGATAAACCAAATAAAGTATATACACACAATGAAATATTATTCAGCTATAAAAAGGAGTGAGGTACTAACACATGTTACAACGTGGACAGACTTTGAAAACGTTACGCTATGAAAGGAGCAAACACAAAAGGCCACCTCTTTTACGATTCTATTTATATTAAATGTCCAGAACAGGCAAATCCAAGAGACAGAAATCAGATCAGTGGTTGCCAGTAGCTGAGGGAGTGGGAGTAACTGCTAACTAGTGTGGGTTTTGTTTTGGGGGGTGATGAAAATGCTTTGAGATTAGCTATTGGTGATGGTTGCACAGCATTGTGGATATACCAATACCCACTGAATTGTACACTTTAAAATAATGAATTTTATCACATGTGAATTATATCCCAATAAAAAAAGAAGTGATGAGAAAAATATTGGTAAAAATGTGGGTTAATATAACAACAATCAACTGCATTTTTCTACAGGTTAAGGCAACAATAACTATATCTAATGTTTGGCAGGAAAATAAGCGAGATCTAAAATACTAGGAAGTAATAGCATATTGCTATGGGCTGAATGTTTGTGTCCTCCTGAAATTCATCTATTTAAGCCCTACTCCCTAATGTGGTGGTATTTGAAAGCGGGCCTTTGGGAGGTAATTAACTTTAGATGAGGTCATGAGGATGGGGCCCCCATGATGGGATTAGTGCCCTTCTAATAATAAGAAGAGACCAGAGCCCCATTTTCCACCATGTGAGAAAACAGTGAAAAGGTGGCCATCTGAAAACCAGGAAGAGGGCCCTCACCAGACACCAAATCTTCCAGCACCTCGATCTTAGACTTCCCAGCTTTGAGAACTGTGAGAAATAAATGTCTAAGCTGCTTCCTTAGTTAGTTTGGGCTGCTAGAACAAATTACCATAGACTGGGTGACTTATAAACATAGAAATTTATTTCACACAGTTCTGGAGGCTAGAAGTCCAAGATCAAGGTGCCAGCATGGTCGGGTCCTGGTGAGGGTTACCTTACAGGTAGTAGACTGCTGGCTTCTCATTGTATCTTCACGTGGCAGATGGCAGAATGAAGCAAGCTCTCTCAGGACTTTTACAAGGGCACTGGTCCCCTTCCTCATCTAATCCTAATTGTCTTCCAAATGCCCCACTTCCAAATATCATCATATTGGGAGGAAGGGTTTCAACACATGAATTTTGGGAAGACATAAACATTCAGTCCATAATAGCTACCAGGCTATGGTATTTTGTTATAGCAGCCTAAGCTAAGGCACCTATCAAGCTGGGAGGAGACGATCAGAGTTAAAATGTGCTAAGATCCTTGTAAGGCTTGGGACAAACATGAAGCTGTTCATCAATTTTAAAATGTGTTAGGTTAGTATGTATGTAAAAATATCGAAGGTATTTTTTAAACATCATATAGAGTAATGTGCATACTTTCTAAAACTATAGAGGGAAAAGTGGAATTTAAAAAGGAAGACAAAACAACGCAATTAATTAAAAAAAATGAAACAAGTAACAAACTCATCAGAAAAAGCAGGGCAAATAGAAAATTTATTAAAATATGATTTGCATGTGGGAAGAATGTGAATTATTGTGGCCAAAGGGCAGTCTGTAGAATATTGTATTTTCCTAAAATAGTCAGCACTATTTCTGGTCTGATGTGCTCTTCCATAACCTTGGCAATTTCTCACTAAGAAGTGGAATCCATTACTCTTTCTCTTGAAATTTGGTGAGCCTATGTGATTACTTTGACAAATAGGATGTCGAGGACATGACAACGCATGCCTTTTAAGGCTGGATCATAGAAGGTGACACAGCTTTCATCTGGTTTTTTCTCTAGGGACACTCACCCTTGGAACCGTGTCTTAAGGAAACCCAGACCAAATACAGAAGCTACACTGGGTGTTGTCCCAGCCTCCAGCCAGCATGAAGACCAGACATGTGAGTGAATGAGCTTTCAGATGATTCCAGCCTCTAGCCTTTGATCTGTTCCAGTGGATACCAAAGTAGGAGAAATAAGCTGTCCCTGTCCCCACTGAGGCCTGCCCAAGTTACTGATTCATGAGTGAAATAAATGTTATTATCGTTTGAAGCCACTAAGTTTTGGGTGGTTTGTTATGCAAAAATAGGCAACCAAAGCTATTAAACTCTTTAATAGTATAACAAGCCCTAACTTAAGGTTAATTGTTCTCTGTTTTAGAGAAGAAAATATTAAACTTCTTTTTGAACGGTTTTGTTTATTCACAGATGCAGTGGTTCTTAACTTTTTGGAGTTTATGACTGTCTTTTAAATCCTAGGAATGTTGGCAGACACTTGAAGATATTAAATGATTCAAAATAACATCAAATATGTCAGCAACAAGCACTTCCCAGCTATTGCCAAAGGATCACAATGTCTCACCAAACTTCTAGAAACCCACAGGTACACTATTTACTTGGTATCCCTTCAGGGCTGGTGTTTTTGCAGAACTGCTGACTATGGTGACCTCACCTTTTGATATACAGGTGAGTCAATGTGCTTGTGGCACCAGTCAACTCATGACCTCCCTTGGTCTGGCTGCTGCTACTCTCTTGCTTGCAGCCAGTTGGACCCCACTCTGAACCAGGTAGCACAATGTGCTCAGCTCAATGTTCATTTTGATTATTGGAGCAAAAATAACTAAATCATTGATAAAAACTTGGTGACACAATTAGGATAGCGCACCAATTGACACCCACTACTCTCATGGGAAGTAACATTAATTCTTAACTCTTTGAGGGCTGGACATACAGGATAGGGTGGTTGCTATACTAAGGAAATGTATCCCTATAAGAACAACAAAACAAGGTAGGATGGAAAATATGGAGGAAAAATTGGGTGGAATTGTACATTGTTAGACATTTACTACTACAGAAAGGCTCTTATTGGATAATAAAAAGATGGATTCTTAGAGAGGTGGTTTCCTTAGGCCAAAGGAGACATCATTTTTATTTACTCTCTAAGGCAGCTTCTTTTTCAGGACATTGGATATTGCACGTTAGATGTAGTACAAGTTGTTACCCCCTTGAACACACTGAAACACAAAAGCCACACAGAGGCCCTGAGAGGAACTCAGCCAAAATTAGAGAAAAGAATGAAGACAGGACTCTGTTAGGAAGTTTACTTACATTTTCCTGGCTTCCTAAGGCAACACTGTGTGTAACCAGAACTTTTCTGGTCACATAAACAAAACTCATTATTGCTGAGAAGCACAGTTTCCATAGACTTTTCTATTTGAAATAGGACACGTTTCTGGTTAATTATTCCACATATATTTTTAGGCATATATTGTCCTCCTAAAGGCTGAACATAAGAAGGTAAATTGATTGATTTAGACGTAGGTATATAGATAGGGATAAAGATATGGATATAGATATGTAGATAGATATAACAACACACACCCCAGTGGCTTTTATCTTTATGGTGCTCCCAGTCTGTGAGGGGAGAAACCTACAACTTCACAAGCCACGGTCTATTCCCTTAGAGGCCCTCAATCCCACTTTCTAGATCATTCCATTATCACACGTGATTGGTGGAGTTCTAAGGTGCCTAGGAAGTTAAAAATTAAGAAGCATCAGGATTCATGTATATCACACCGAATTAAATACTACTGAGGATGTCAAGAAAATGTGAATATTCAAGATATGCTAGAATTTTTAAAAATTACAGAGGGATAAATATAAGGACAAGAAAACTTAGGACAGAGGCATCCGTAAAAATTCACTGCCACTATTATGGAGGACTAGGGAAGAGTTAAGAGGTGTCGATTTGATTCTATTTTTCCCCTCACAGTCTTAAATATTTAATTTCTTGAGATACTTGAAGAGAAAACGTAAGTGAGATTTAATGAATATTGCAGGAAAATAGAAAAAACATCAAAGATTTTTAGTGGGTTTTTGTTTTTCCAAAACTGAATTAAAGTTACTTCATGACTTTCAGAACTGTTAAATTTAGAAAAAGATGATATGGTACAATTTTAGAATTACCATTTTCCTTTTGAACCCCTGTTTTCTATGGTATTGTAGACATTTGTATTTGTATGGTAAACAAAGTATTATGTGCTTTTCTAAAATACAGTTTCATATAGACATTTTTTGGGTGTTTCTGTAACTTTAAACACTACAGGAACATGAAAAAATGCAATTTATACAATTCGATCTGCTAGTTTTATCACCAAGTTTACCTTACTAAATATAGAAACCAATTTTACTCAGAAAATTATTTAAAACTTACTAATTTAATGTACTTTTAAACATGAGTTTTTATTTTAAATGTGTCAGAAGCCACTTATATTTGTGGAATACAGGGTTTCTTAGGTTTTTTTTTAGTTTCATAAGGTCAGATTAAAAACTTGAAAATAAGAAAAATCTAGTAACATTTTGTAAAACAAGGAAAATGACTTTTTTTGGAAAGGAAGGTAAAAGGTTTTTATTTTTTCCCTTAGGTCTATCACATACTATTGTTACATTGATCAAAACAAGTGTCTTTGGAAACATAGGCATTTAAAAAATATTTTCCTACCTGCAGTAAGAGTGACTGGCATGGAATGCCCGACTTTGGACAGTGATGGACAAGCCATAAGCAGAAGTGACGCTCCAGTAAGAATTAGTCAGAGCGAAGGGGCAGAACCTTCCAGAAGGAGAACATTGTTAGCAAAAGCAAAGAGCAAAAAAGGGATGTTGTGTTCGTGCAACTGCTAGCAATGACATGGTCTTTTCTGGAGAGAGCAAAGAGTATGTGTGGAGAGAAGCCAGCTCTGCCCCGGGAGGCCTGGGGGCCATGTGTCCTGTGCTGCGTTGAGGGGTGGGCTTTATGTGTATGTGGAAGTCATGAAAGAGAAGAATAATATGGTCCATTTTATGAATGGTGGGTGGAGGTGTTTTTTATGAGGTAGGTTGTATAAGAAAAGAAATAGATTTTGGAATGGAGAAAAAGGAATTCCACTTTTTCTGTATCAAATTTACAGATATCTTTGTGGTACTCAATTTATCTACAAAAGCCTGAAGACACGGCTGTGGGTCTCAAGAGAAGGTTCTGTGCTGGAAAAGGATTGCTTTGGGATTCATCTACATGTGCTGAAAGTGATGCGTGTTAACAAACACTCTCCAGACAACACAAAAAGTGAAGTAATAAAGAGGACCAAAATTTATCTTGAGAAAATGAGGATATTTTGTAGGTTTCTTTCCCTTACCATTCCACTGTGCTTTTGTGTACTCACAAATGTGGAAACAATTTCAGTATGTATATATTTTTTCATTTAACCAATATATTGATGGGGGTATAAATTGCATAAGCTCCACAGAGGCAAAGATATGTGTCTGTTTTGCTCACTACACCAGCAACAAGCATTAGCACCAAGAAGAGTGCTTGGCACTTAGTAGGTTATCAGTAACAAACTACAATATTTGCCAATTTAAAGAATTAATAAGGAGGTAAATGAATTGGTGATACCAGACACTGTTTTACACGCAGGGGATAAAAAATAACGCAGACATATTTTCTGCCTTCAAGGAAGTTATTGTCTTATAAGGAAGATCCATCAATAAATAATAATTTTGAAATAACATGATCAGCAGAGAGTATAGCTGGGAAGACAGCAGGTGACAAGAAATGAAGACATGAAAAAGCACAGTGTTTTCAGAAAGCAGTATTTTTTTTTCATGTGCCAGGAACATGAGCTGTTCCAAATCCTAAGTGTGCAATTTGTTTACTCTAATGCTGCTAAATGCAGCAGCTAGTCTCATGTTTATGCTTTTGCAATTTAGATACAAAAAATTTGAAGTTGTATATTTAAAAATATATGTATTTATTAATATTATCTATTTGAAGCTACCATTTAGAGTATCAATCAGGATTGCGTTGAGCTGTATGTACCAGAGACTGAAAAATAGCCGCTTAAACTAGACAAAGGCTTTACTTTTGTCATACAACAAGGAATCCCAGCTTTGGAGTCCAGTCCAGATCTGGGGCATTTGGTTAAGAAAAAAGACTCCTCTGTCCTACTGCCGGACCATCTTTAGAATGTTGCATTCCTTGCCTGGCTGTAACATGGCTGCTCCACCTCCAGGCAGTACTGAAAGTTCCAGGCAGGAAGAGAGAGAAAATTCATCTTCTTTTTATCAGGAGAGTAAAGAAAGCATCACCCAGCAGAATTCCACTTACAGTTCTTTCTCCTCAACAAGGTTCTGTGGCATATTTAAGAGGAAGTAAAGATTAGTTATATTAGATTTCCATATATTAGTTTAGACATATATATCTGACAATATGTCTGACTTGATAATTAAAAAGATCCTCTTTCTAGAATCACCTAGAAATTCTGTGAAAACCAAATAACAAACATTCTTTTATACACAAAGCCACACTCTTGAGAAGAAAGGGACATCCCTAGATGCTGCACGTGAAGATGCATCCAGAAATTGGAGCAGTATGCTGAGCACCTGATGTTCTGCGGGATGGAGAGTGGTAGGGATAAGTACAGACTTCATAATTTAGCAATTTGTGATTAAATGCCCACACGAGGACAGGAGATGGACCTCAGGCTGCCAAGAGGCAAGGTGTCAGATTGAGAAACCCACACTAAGGTAGGACCTTCAAATGGTGTCAATCTCAATGAAAGGTTGTTAAAAAATATTCTTCACTTCAGAGGGAGATTATAAAGATTCTGGGTTTTTTCTTATCTTTTCAAGGAAAAATGTTTCTCCTCAGAGTCTGATCTTGGCCTCACAAGAGTTTAAGGTACAAATTCACACAAATTCTGGTTCAAAAAACCCAAAGGCAAGAAATTAATATAAAAATTAGTCTCTACAGGGTAATACACCTGGTACCATGTACAAAACAAAAGGAAACTCCTCTGAGGAGGAGGGGCTACTCCTACAATTCTGATCAGTGTGGATTCTCACAGCAAGAGAAGCCCATCCTAGGATGAACTCATAAATATAAAATTCAATAGTGCTTAAGGAAATTCTACACTTTAATTAGGAAAAATATCCCCCAAATTTAAAGACAGAACATGGTAAGCTAAAGAAAGAATATAAGAAAAATATTTAGAAATAATATCAGATGTAAAAGAAATGATTTATACTCTATGAAAAAGAAAACAACATACTAAGAAAAATAAAGAGATTTGAAAAGATCTAAACAGGAATTTAGACAAAGAAAAATATAGTCAATTAGATTAGACACAGAAGAAGTAAAGAGATAAAAAGAGAATAGGAAAAAGTTACACAGAATGTTGTACATGAGCTGAAGATGTAGAAATCACAGGTGGGTAAGAGACATGGAGGATAAACTAAAAAGATCCATGTATATGAAAAGAGGCTCAGATGAAAAATAGAGAGAATGAGAAAGCAGCAATATTCAAATAGAAAGATAAGTGAAAGTAATTTTACAACTAGATACCTCCTGGTGAAATTTTAGAACAACAAAGCAAGGAGAAAATTTTAAAAATAATTGGAAAAAAGCCCCAGATTACTTACAAAGAACAGCTATTTTTTAAAATAACAGACTTAATAATAACCCTTCACAATAAAATATGAACCTGGGGAAATCAGAAGAATTGGGAACTTTTCTAGGGCAGTAGCTCCAAACAGAATAATTTTGCAAATGGAAATTCAATACAGATTTCTACCCTTGGGCCAAAAACCTATTTTTTTTTGACCAGTACAAATAATTATTCCAAGGAAGACTACTGAAGCATACAATAATAATAGTTTATTTAATAAACCATTTTATGTGTTTAGAATAAACAAATGGAAAGCACTGTGCTCTGGCACTAGTTTCACACTTTCGGTTTTACATAGCCATAAATAAAAGGTATTATTTTATATCCTGAACTGTCTTATAATTTATATTTATATTTAAAAACTAATTTAGTCAAGCCTTTATCCATGTAAAGAACAGTAGCACTACAAAATTCCTCAAATGTTATCAACACATCATAAATGTACCTTTAAAATCATATCAAGTTTAAAGTCCTTATAATGAATCTATTATACACTTGACCTTGTTCTACAAGCATTGATTCAATGATAGTACTCTGCAGGGAGTACTGCAGAAGTACTTATCTTCTAGAACTGAAAAATATTTGCCATACATGTCTTGTACATGTCAGATATATTCTAATATTTAATAATCATTTAAAAACTTATGATTCAGTAATGATTCTAAAAAGAGGGGCATGGAGAGACTCTTCTTTATAGAAGAAAACCAACTAATACATGCAAAAGGAAAGGTATAATTAGAAAAGTCACACCTTTGCAATCACTATTGTAATAACTGATTCAGGCAACAATCATAATCTGATGCAGAAATCAATATGTGAAAAGTTGCCAGAAAACAGTATATACCTGTTCTCAAAATGTTGCTTCATAGATTAAGTATTAATTAGAAATGGAATAGGGGAGCATATACATGTTGTAATCTGGTGGACACTCCAAGAGATTGCACTTAACATCACAAAGATATGGGACACAGCAAAAGCATTCCTCAGGGGACAATTCATAGCCTTAAATGCCTACATCAAAAAGACAGAAAGATCACAAATTAACAAGCTAATGTCACACCTCAAGGAACTAGAAAAGGAAGAACAAACCAAAACCAAAGGCAGCAGAAGAAAATAAATAATGAAGTTCAGAGAAGAAATAAATGAATTGGGGAAAAAAAAAAAAAACAATACCAAGGATTAACAAAACAAAAAGTTGGTTCTTTGAAAAGATAAACAAAAGTGACAGACCTCTTTCTAGATTAACCAAGAACACAAGAGAAAGGACCCAAATAAGCTCAATCAGAAATGAAAAAGGTGACATTACAACTGATACAGCATAAATACAAAACATCATCCATGAATATTATGTTAATCTCTATGCACATAAACTAGAGAATGTAGAGGAAATAGACAAGTTCCTGGAAACACACAACCTCCCAAGACACAATCAGGAAGAAATAGAACTCCTGAACAGACCAATAATGAACAGTGAGATCAAAACAGTACTAAAAAACTCCCAACAAAAAAAAACCCTGGACTAGATGGATTCACAGCAGAATTCTATCAGACCTACAAAGAAGATCTGGTACTAATAACACAAAAATTATTCCATAATATTGAGAAGAAGGAATCCTCCCAAACTCATTCTGTGAAGCTAGTCTCACCTTGATAACAAAGCCAGGAAAGGATACAACAAAAAAAGAAAACTACAGACAAATATCCCTTATGAACATGGATGCAAAAATCCTCCATAAAATACTAGAAAACCAAATTCAACAGCACACCAAAAAAATAATCCACCAGGACCAGGTGGGTTTCATCCCAGGGCTGCAAGGATGGTTCAACATACATAAATCAATAAATGTGATTAACCACATAAACAAAAGCAAAAACAAAGACCATATGATCATCTCAATAGATGCAGAAAAAGCATTTGACAAAATCCAGCAACCTTATATAATAAAAACCCTCAAAAAACTAGGCATAGAAGGAACATATCTCAGAATTATATTAATAAAAGCCATATATGATAAACCTGCAGCCAACATCATACTTAATGGGGAAAAGTTGAAAGCATCCCCCCCTAAGAACTGGAACAAGACAAGCATGCCCACTGTCACCACTTCTATTCAACATAGTTCTGGAAGTCCTAGCCAGAGCAATCAGGCAAGAGAAGAATATTAAGAGTAATCAAATTGGGAAAGAGGAGGTCAAACTATTGCTCTATGCTGATGATATGATCCTGTATTTAGAAAACCCTGAAGATTCCATGAAGAGTCTCCTGGAATTGATAAATAAATTCAGCAAAGTCTCAGGATACAAAATAAATGGACATAAATCAGTAGAATTTCTATATACTAATAACAGTCAAGCCAAGAGTCAAATCAAAGACTCAATACCATTCACAATAGCTACAAAGAAAATAAAATACCAGGAATATATACACTTAACCAAGGAGGTGAAAGATCTCTACAGGGAGAACTACAAAGCTCTGAGGAAAGAAATCACAGAGGATACAACAAATAGGAAAAACCATATCATGCTCACGGATAGGCAGAATCAACATTGTTAAAGTGTCCATACTACCCAAAGTGATTTATAAATTCAACACATTCCCCATCAAATTACTGAAGTCATATTTCACAGATCTAGAAAAAATAATTCTGTGCTTTGTTTGGAATCATAAAAGAGCCCGAATAGCCAAAGCAATCTTAGGTAAAAAGAACAAATCTGGAGGCATCACATTATCAGATGTCAAACTATACTACAAGGCTCTAGTAACCAAAACAGGATGGTATTGGTATAAAAATAGATACATAGACCAATGGAACAGAACAGGGAATCCAGATATAAAACCATCTACCTACAACCAACTGATCTTTGACAAAGCAGACAACAATGTACACTGGGGAACAGAAGCCCTATTCAATAAATGGTGCTGGGAAAGTTGGATAGCCACATGCAGAAGGATGAAACAGGACCCCTACCTCTAACTACTCACAAAAATTAATTCAAGATGGAGAAAAGACTTAGATCTAAGGCATGAAACCATAAAAATTCTAGAGGAAAATGTAGGAAATCTCTTCTAGATATTGGCCTAGGCAAAGAATTTATGACTAAGACCCCAATGGCAATCATGGCAACAAAAAAAATTAATAAATGGGATTTGATTAAACTAAAAAGCTGCTTCATACCTAAGGAAACAGCAGAGCAAATAGACAACCTACAGAATGAGGGAAGATGTCACAAGCTACACATCCTATAAAAGGCTGATGACCAGAATTTACAAAGATCTCAAGCAAATCAGGAAGAAAAAAACAAACAACCCTATTAAAAAGTGGGTAAAAGACATGAACAGAAGCTTCTCAAAAGAAGAAAGACAAATGGCCATTAAACATATGAAAAAATGGCCAACATCTCTAATCATCAGGGAAATGCAAATTAAAACCACAATGAGATATCACCTTACCCCAGTCAGAATGGCTTTTATTAAAAAGTCCAAAAACAAAAGATGCTGGTGTGGCTGCAGAGAGAAGGGAACACTTATACACTGTTGGTGGGACTGCAAATTAGTATAGCGTCTGTGGAAAACAGTATGGAGATTCCTCAAAGAACTAAAAGTAGACCTATCACTTGAACCAGCAATCCCACTATTGGCTATTTACCCAAAGGTAAAGAAGACTTTTCATCAAAAAGACACCTGCACTCGAATTTTTATTGCAGCACAATTACAAAGATGTGGAATCAACCCAAGTGCCCATCAAATCATGAGTATATTAATAAAATGTGGTATATGTATACTGTGGAGTACTACTCAGCCATAAAAAAAGATGAATTAATACCTTTTGCAACAATCTAGATGGAACTGGAGACCATTTTAAGTGAAGTGTCTCAAGAATGGAAAAACAAACACCACATGTACTTGCTATTAAATTGGAACTAACTGATGAGCACATGTGTACAAAGGGAAGTAAAACTCAGTGGAAATCCACAAGGGGGAAGGAGAGAGGACAGGAGGGGGAAAAAAATCTACCTAATGGGTACCATGAACACTATTTGGGTGATGGGCACACCTATAGCTGGGACTCAATCATTACAAAAGCAATCCATGTAACCTAAAACATTTGTACCCCCTTAATATTTTGAAATTAAAAAAAAAAAAGATATCATGAGCCCCTGTCCTCCTGCACTGAGGAGGATGCAGCACCACTGATGGAAAGATATTGCTGAGAAGTTGAATCTGGGTCTAGGACCAAGGAAACAATCAGAGAAATCCAAATTGAGGGACAGACAATCAGGAATTAATTGACATAAATTGTTCAAATCAATATCATGAAAGACAAGACAAAAGCTCTGTGAATTTTTCTGGATTAAGAAAGAGAAAAGAAACATGACAACAAAATACAAATAATGATTCTTGATTGGGTCTTGGATCAAAATGAAAATCCAAATAAAATGGTTATAAAGAACATTATTAAGACAGGGAAATTTGAATATGACCTATACATTACACAACAGTAGTATACGACATTACATTTCTCGAATGTGATTTTATGCTGAGGATATGTAGGAGAATATCCTTGTTTTTAGGAGATTCATGCAGATGTATTAAAACATAAAGAGGGAGATCCAGCTAATGAGGCCAGAAATGAACAGTTGGTGAATCTTGGTAAACATATGGTGTTCATTGTACTATTTTGGAAAGTTTTTTCTATGTTTGAACTTTTTCAAAATAAAAAGTTGGGAAAATGTGACTGTCTGACTAAATCTTTTATTTATTACACTTAAAAAGTCATAATCTTAAACTTTTGTAAAAATTTTCAGAAAACAGACAATACTGCTGCTCCATGGCCTAAAATATTTCATCCATGTTCTGTATTACATCTATGGTAGCAATAATCATTGCCACTATGTCAGATACCATGCTAAGCACTTTGAAACGTATTATCTCATTTGCTCCTTAAAGAAACAATATTGTTATTATTTCTAGATTTCATAAGAGAAAACTGGAGTTTAGTGAGATGATGTTGACCTGTCTGCAAGACAGAATTAAGATTTAAATGCATCAGTTTGTTCCCAGAGTTCAAGTTCTTGCACTGCCTGCCTAGAAAATGTTTGCATCTAAAGGTATAATCCAGACCTGATGGAGGTGAGCAGTGCATGATAATACAATAAATAGCTCTTTATTCAGAGGCGAGTAAGCTGTGACCTTTCTTATGCAGATTGGCAGTTTATTCTGAAGAAATGAAAGAAATGAAAAAGTAAGTTTAAATACAGTAATAAACACAATCACTTTCAGAATTGTTTAACATTATTTTATAAAAAATATTGCTATTTTGCAAATATGCATTTTTTGTCTCTTACATTTGTGAGAATCTTTTACTGATTTATCACTTAGTAAGTCCTATTATGATTTATTTCCCATTCTTAATCAAAAATTAAAAATGAAATGAGAAGGAATCAGACTATCTTAATAGCACACGAGAAGATAAAGTCTCTGAAGATCCCTTATTAGCTGATTCACAATATTTTCTTATTTGAATGGCTTTATTTTTCTGTTCTCTGAGATAACAAGGCATCTTCATATGATGCATTAAAGTTATTTTAATAATTAAGTTGAAGAACCTTTAGCTTTTTTCTGTTAAGAGTGTGGGAAATTATTTATGAGTAACATTTTAGCTACTATAGCTAGAATCAACAGAAACAGACAAAAATGATAGATACAGAAATAAGGCATGCAGAGGCTTTTTATATAGAATGTTGGAGAAAAAGCTTTGAAAACACGTGCTGTAGGAGAAACATACCCCAATGAAAAATGTCTATTAGTTGTAGAAATGACCTCAGTTTTTTCATCCTTATCTACCTAAAAGATCCCCCAACATATTTCTTTAAGTCTAAGAGAACAACATTAATTATTCATTCAATATACCCTTTTTCAAATGTATATGATTTGTCCATTTATTTAGTTATTCCTGTATAGACTTTTATTTATAAACTGTTATTTGGCTCTTGCTATGTGCCAGAAACTGTGCTAGTTGTTTGAGGGATAATACATCACTAAGATATAATGATGGTCCTGTTAGGTTTCACAAATTGTGGGCAGCGAATTAATCTATTATCTTCAAATAGATCACTTCATCAATGCCATTACTCTGTGAGCTAGTCTTTTAATGCAACTTCCACTGAGCATTTCAAAATTTTAGCCATTGGCAAGAAGTGTAGGTCAGAGCAAAGGGGGTTAAATTCTGCAAAAATAATACAGCTAAGTTAAGTAAAATGAAGAAACCTCTGGTTGTTTTTTGTTTGTTTAAAAAAAAAAGACCTGGGTTGATGAACCAGAATGAAACACTACTACTTTCTAAAAGGTCAAATATTTATGGCTTGGAGCCAATTAACCAATGGACTAATGCTATCAAGACTTGTTCCAAACCAACTAGCTCTTTTCTGATCACTATGCCAAAAATTCTACCCTCCGTGGTTCCCCCTGAGTACATCAAGGTGAACTAACTAGGCAGTGGCACCTACAGGTCCAAAATCAATAGCAGAGAAAAAACTAGATGAAAGGCAATTCAAGTAAAGGTCAAAAAAAAGAAAGAATAGATAACAAACTTCCATTGAATTTAACATAAGCTCACAGGTTAACCATGAAGATGAAATATGAAATACTGTATGAAAGGCACTATAAAAACTCTACCTAAAAAAACCCTATATTTAAAAAATTCTAGGAAAAAAAAGGGGAAATATATTTGTCAGCTACCCTAGAGTAGTGCCAAGAGCAAACTGAAGCTTATTTATAAGGGAGCAGGATCTGCGAGCAAGAGCAGGTACTTACCAAGACTCTGAGACAAAAACAGGTCTCAGGCCAGAGGCACTGAGTGGGAGGGAGGTGGTCATGGGGGTGGTTGGAGGGCATGGAGGGGGTTTATATTTTTGCATTTAGTCATTTTTTCTTGGTGTCCTTATAATACTTTAAACATACTGCTAATAGCCTTGCCCATTACACCATGTATTATTATTAATTCCACCCCTGTGTTGACAGAGAGTAGAATAGCCCCTGGCGTAGCCTCTTTGCATTTCCTGTACATACTTTTGAATATGAAGAGAAAAACTTGCAACTACATCTAAAAGTAAGACTGACAGTAGAATATTTTTAGTTTCTCTTACAACTTTCTGTTGTGAGTAACAGAAATGGAACACAGATTAAGCAAAAATGGAATTTATCAGATTGTAAAACTACAAAGTCTACCACTGGCACTGGCTTTCCACACAGAGGATCCAGGCGCTCAGCTGCTGCCCTCACGGTGCTCTCTTTCCCTGGAGCTCTGGGCCCTGCTTGTCAGTGGGTTGCTTCATTCTGCATCCAGCTCCCAGTACGTGGCAGGCTTGCCACATATTAATCGCCCAAAATGCCTCTGACAGTGCGGACCTGGGCCTCATCCACACCTGTGTCTCAGCATTAGGGGAGGTACGGGGACTGCAAGATGCAGCCCATGGAGCAGGAGTGGCCTGTTTCCCGAGGAAAGGATATCCCCAGCGGCACTCAATCAATATTTTTAAAATGAATGAATGAATGAATGAGTCAATCAATCAATAGAAGTATTTCTAGAATACTGGAAGTTTTCTGAAGGGATCAAATTTCTGTACTAGCCCCTCTTACAACTCTTTTTGTGTTCATCAAAACACACTTCACAAGTAGAAAATAAAATGTTCTGGGCAGCAATTAAAACAACATTGGGAGGAGTGCTTACTGAAAATAAAAACAGGTGGGTATGAAGACGTTAACAGTGAGGTAGGAAAATTGGAGACTCTGGTGTTTCATGTCTTTTTTCTTTTTAAACTGCTTCAGAGAACCCAGAAGCAGAGGGAAGAGAAGAGATGATCTGGTTGTGAAGCCCACCTACATAAAGATCATTGAACCTTGATCCCTACTGAAACTCTGGAACAAGTTTTTGAGCAGTAGCACACTAAGAAAAGAACAAAAAAAATGTTCCCCAAAAAACGACACAGATATTTAAAAAAAGAAAAGTAATACCAAACTAAGAATATTTCCTTTTCGAGTAGGTTTGCTAAGCTAACACGGCAGAGGATGATTGCAAACACTGGGTACCTTGGTTTATGCAAGGCATCTGACAAAGGTGACCTGACATATCCTGACATTCTTAAGGACAAAGAGAAACACAGGGGAGAATTCACAGGAGCTCAAATAATCGTGCAACAAAGCAATGATCCTAAAGTAGGGAACATATCAGAGTATTGTTGGTAACATTTTCAAACCATCATCTCCACCCAGGAGAGATTCTAATATGCCCCATAGAATTAGGGAGGACACGTGTCAAAGGAGTGAATACCCACACTCGGTTGGACTACTGTAATGATGGCAAAGCAGGTTTTGACATGATCTGAAAAGGTGGGAGCAGTGAGCCCAAGCCAGCAAATTTAGGTTAAACAGACGTAGATGTGAAGTTCCATGTGCAGGTTTAAAAATGTATAGAGACAGAACAGAAAGGCCTAGAAGATAATTTGGGAGGGAAATGTCTATTCAGATAATTTGTTCATATTTTAATTGGGCTACTTGTCTTTTTAATACTGAGTTGCAAGAGTTCTTCATTATATATTGTAAATATAAGTTCCTTATCAGATAAAATCTGCAAATATTTTCTCTCATTCTGTCGAAGTGCCTTTTCACTTTCATGATGGTGTCCCTCATGCACAAAAGTTTTTTAATTTCAATGAAACCAAAATTATTTACTTTTTATTTTTTAACTTGTGTTCTTGATGTCACATCTAAGAAACCCTTGCCTAATCCAAGGTCATAAAAGTTTATGCCTGTGTTTTTTTCCTAAGAGTTTTACATAGTTTTACCTCTTATATTTAGGTGTTAAATTCATTTTGAATTAATCTTTGTCTGTGGTGTGAAGTAGGGGTCCAGTTTTAGTTTTTTGTGTGTGGATATCCAGTTGTGCCTGCATTATTTGCAGAGGAGACCTTTCTTTGTCTATTGAACTGTCTTGGCATAGTTGTCAAAATTTAATTGACTATGTGAGGCCTAATTTTTGGACTGTCAATTCTATTCCACTGATCTATATGCCTGTGCATATTTATTTTGGTAAATTCTGCAACTAGCACTGTGCATGGCCCTTAGAGAGTGCAATTCATAACACACATTTCCAATGAGTGGCAATAAACCAAGAGGTTTGGCCTTTCTCGCTTCCCATCTTAACAAGTCATTAATTGCACAACTGTCTGTGGTGGCTTTCAACAGATTGGAAGCATCGATTAGAAAGAAGTATCCTTTTCATTCTGGTATGTGGTTAATACAGCAAAAGTGTCTATACTCTGTGGCATAACGAGCCTGATCCAAGGTCAGACCAAAACAAATTGCTTGTTTTTTTGGTACCTGTTTTTCTGTTATATAACTATTTCTTGCTTGTAACACTCTTCTATGTTCTTGTCAACTCCATTCTTGTATGTAGGTGATAAAGTTAAATTTACAAGAATTGCAACTCTGATTTTTTTGAAACTAAAGAAAAAGTCAATTTTGACATTTTAGTTTTTATATCTCTCTATATTACATAAGTCTAAAAACCAGAAATGCCAAATGAGAATGCTTGTAATCCACTTAGAATACATAAGAAATGATATTCTCCATATTTGTTATGTGGCATGCATTGTGTGATTCTTTACATATGGGATCTCATTTACCTTTATCCCATTAATGGAGGGTAGGTGTTCTTAAAATGTCTATTCTGAGAAGATAAATAAAAGCACAAATAGGTTGAATAACTTAACCAAAGTCACAGAACTAGAAAGTTTTGGAGCCAGCATTTAAATGCAGATATGACCAATTCCAAAGCCCATAGCTTCAACAAATAACTGCAAAAGAGACTGTCATTGTAACTTCATTTTATAAATGAGGAAAATAAGATCTCATGATAATTAACAATTATGTCAAATTATGCAGGGCCACAAAGCACAGTTGTTCAGGTTGTGCATTTTACAAATCTAGGAGGATTAGTTACAACATGCTGCTAGACCTGAAATGGCTCAATCCATTTTCTTCATGATGGCCCTGCAAATATTTGCAGATTCCTAACATGTGCTCCTCAAAATTCAACTTATATGCTCTTGGGACCAGGTTCCATTTTCTTATCAAGAAATGTCATTTCTAATACAGTCAGATGTTTGTCACAGCCTGCTTTATGTCCCGGGATCCATGATATATTAGGTGATTAAAATTTTTTCTCTTTCAGAAAAGCTCACCTTTTATGGTGTCCAGTTCTACAGACTGTGACAAAGACATAGAGTCACGTATTTACCACCAGTATCCTATAGAGCACTTCCATCAAAGGTCACCAACAATCCTGGTTTTCCTGGAAGAAAGAGGGATTTGGGGGACTCAGGACGTTGAGTTTAAAAATTGGAACAGTCTTGGAAAACTAAGCTGAATAGTTGGTCACTCCACTTCTACCATTCTAATATTCACCCTTTGCAAACTTTTTGTAGTCAATCCCTTCCCCAGACCCTCCACCCTGGAAACTACTCATCTGTTTTCCATTCCTATACTTTTACTTTTTAAAAAATGGAATCATATAATGTGTAGCCTTTCATGTTTGGCTCTGTTAACTCAGTTCTCTGAAGGATTTAGGAAAAATCATTAATTTGCAGTTTGTCCAGATTTTTTCTTATTATAGAGGTGAGAATGCTGCTTTTTCCAGCTCTGTTTCTGAGTTAAAATCACTGGTCCACTTTTTGAATGAAGAAAAAAGTATCTTAAACAATACAATACCCAAATGATAGCCTAAGTTTATGAATTGCTTACATATTGTGAGCAAAATGAAATATATAACAGTTGGAGAGTTTTTTCCCCAAAGGTGGTACCAGAGAAGGATTAGGCCAAGCAAAGGGAAGAAATGAAAATGTTCAAAATTGTAGACAGTACAAAATGCAGGCCTAAGTGCTGCTTACACTGTAAGAAGACAATGGTCCTTTTATGAGCACCTGGGGAAAAAATATAGCTTTAAGCTGTAGTTCTCTGCTAGCTGTTATTGTACTCTGGTATCACCAATTAAAAACCAATGTCTCATGGAAAACAGCGATTGGTATCATACTTCTCTTTACATGGAGCTTTAAGGGATAAACAGTTGGCAATTGCTGTTACCTAATGGACTCATCTCCTAAGAGCAATAATAAAATTATTGCTCAGCAACCTTGTAAATGATTACAAATTGCTGCAATAAGCAAAAGATATTCGATCTCATTATTGCACAGTCAAGGAATTTCAACTTTAACTAGAGAAATCAGTAATGAACACATGAGGCATTTCTTCACACAAATAGAAGCATATATTGTTCTCTATCTTCCCCCCACACACTGCATTTTGATAACCTAGAAGTCGGTTATGTTCCTCTCCAAAACATTGAATAGTAATTCATTTCTTTATTCTCATGTTTAAGCCCCCTTTCTTGAACACAAGTAATAATTTTATGTCAATAATTAAAGAGAGAAATTTTACCCTAGGTAAGGATGAAAAGGGGATATGGAAAATATTGTCTAATGGAAGCCTTCAAATAATTCTCAGAAATCAAAGCTGGCAAAAAAAAAAAAAAAAATGGTTCACTTTAGCAACAACATTAGAAAGATACCAAACCCTGGTAGGCTGGTGAAAGGAAGGAAAGAACGTCCCTTCCCTTCATCTTAGATAACTTAATGCCTAAAATATGAGTGAGAGAGGGACATTAAAAACAGAAGGGAACACACACACACACACACACACACACACACACACACAAATTCATTGGCCAAATCTGGACGTAAAGTGTGGGCTATGCTTGGGAACAAGACAGAAGCCCAGTTGCCAGAACTGGCACAAAGTCAGAGCCAAACTAATTTAACCTGATGCCAATTTCAAAGAGTTTGGTTATAGATCCTGAAATCCTAACCTAAGAGTTTCAAAGTTAAGTCTGAAGTTTGGGGTAGAATGGCTTTATATGTTAAACAAAAGAAAGAAAAGAGAAAAAGAAAGGTTGCTGGAGTTGCTAACCTGGCAAAATCTGAAAGAGCTGGTGGAAAAACACAGCGTACCTGACCGATGTACATAGTGCGCCTACTCCACCCACCCTTACAGACCAGTGGCACAGAGACCATCCTAGCATAACTATAATAGGCCATATATTCTCGAGGACTTGAAAGTCACATTGTGAGGCACAGGATACTAGGGGCATACTTCTACATCCATGTTCCTTTTGCTTTTTGGTAACAGAACCCCAAATTTCAGCTGGGCACACTGCCTCCTGAAACCGGAGACAACATTTTCTTTCTTACCTTACAGATCTATGTGGCTAGGTGACCAAATTCTGGCCAGTGAAGTATAAGCAAAACTGAGACTTTCAAGAAGATCTTTAAAGGGGAGAGAAAAGCCTTTTCTCCCTTTTGCCCTTTCTGTCGCTTAGAGAACAGAAATGAAGACTGGAGCTCCACAAGTTGTCTTGGACTGCCAGTTAACCTCGGCGAGGGAGAGAGCTGGAGAATGGAGCAGAAAGGTACAAGAAAAATAGGACCCGAAACCCTTGGGGAGACAGAAGAGCCACCATCCCAGCCCTGGATAGGCTCTGCCAGACAGCTTTTATGTGAAAGAGAAATAAACTTCTATCTTTTCTAAAAACAATGTTATCTTCTTGTTGTTGTATAAAGCTAAACCTAACCCTAATAAATATCCTGTAATTGTTTTAGACTATGGGATGTTATCATGAAACTTGATTTGCGTGTGTGTGATTGGTAGAAACATATCTAGAGTCTGTACATTTTCAGAGGCGTGAGTTGTTTTTGAAAACTTACTAACTATGTTATATCTGTGAATTCACATGACCCTGTGGTGGTCAGTTTTACATATCAACTTGACTAGGCTATAATTACCAGTTACTCAATCAAACGCTAATGTTGGTGTTGCTGTGAGGTAGTCTGAAGAAGTGACTAGTCTGTAATCTGTTGACTTTAAGTAAGGAAGACTATCCTAAATAATGCTAGACGATCAGTGTGATCTGATATGGTCTCTTGGAAAGGCTTAAAAGCCAACTCAAGCTTCCCTGGTGGAGAAGAAACTCCACCTGTGGACAGCAGCATCAGCTCCTGCCTGGCAGTACCAGCCAGCCCTTTCTCATGCCTGCTCTGTGTATTTCCGTCTTGCCCAGCCAGCCCCCCCAATCACATAAGCCAACTCTTTACAATAAATCTCTCAACATATATATATCTCGTACTGGTTCTATTTCTCTGGTTCATCCTTGACAGATACAGTCCCAAAATTTAAAAAAGAATAAAAATAGAGCAAACAACTGATATAAAAGAAAGTGAATTTTATGAAGAAAATTAGCTATGATTTTCCTATTACTATCACGCTTAAATTCCAATTAGGGAAACATTGTTTCTTAGTTTCCTTCTTCCTCATGTAGGCATTAGAAAATCTGCCAACTTCAAAAAAGTTACTGTATGCTTTTTGTTTCTCCAAGTATTCTCTCAGATGATTTAATCCTGTGACATTTCACTGAATTAATTGTATCCATATTTTGCTATTAAGACCAAGGCAAAAGAAAAATTCAGTTTTGACTGAGGAAGGAGCATTTGTGATAGACTATAAACACCTGTTTTAATTCTGTGACTCCATGAGTCATAGAATCAGTTTTCTGTTTTTCTTTTAAGATAGAGTCTATTTGCAAATGGTTTCTAACATCCATAAATTAGCTCTGGGATTGATAAGTTTTATCACTTTATGACATCTTTCCAGGAATAATGTTAGGGTCTCTGATTATGTTCTTTGTTCTAGTAGATGAGAGAATGGGATGTGTATTTTGAGCCTTGACTATTGAGAATGTGCATTTTTGTGTACAATATCTGTTGGGTCAGCTGCTGAAGGTCACAGTAGTCTGTTGGAGCCTGGATCATTGTGGCATTTTTAGTATTTTGAGGATGGTTCGTAGTCAATGTGAAGGTCAATGTCAAAGCAAATTAACATTGGAATGAGGGTATTTCCCTTGATCTAATTTTCCTAAAGAGTGTTTTTTGAATATACATTGACGGAAGTGCTAGTTTGGTTTATATGAAAAAAAATTCATAGTCAAGTAATTTTGGGAAACAGGGGGTTACACAAACTTAAAAGATGTCTCTACTGCAGGACTTCTCAAAGCCTTTGACATCTAACGTGAACCATGAATTACCCAGAAGAGAAGTTAGCATATAATTTCCCATTCTTCAGAACGCACACTTGAGCATCCTGCCCCAGATCATGTATTTGATGGACTATTGCCAAGTGGAATAGTCTTTCTAAGAGCTCCCACTACTATCTGAAATATGGGACAAGGCATATTTTCGTGGAGTTACTTTAAGTGATATAACATAAAACACTATATATTCATTTACCTAGCATTAATTGAGTGCTACATATATTTTAGAATGCAACATGGAAAATTCCTGAAGTATCTTAGATTTTTTGCCACATGTACAAAATGAACTTGAGGTTTAAGAGGTTTCGTAACGTCTTCTTCATCGTTTCAATTCTGCTTCCAAACTCCACTGAACATTTTTGTTTCACTGCTCTCAACACCCGCCACATGTCGGAGCCGTCAAGGATCTTTCACTACCTCCTTCTTGCACAAAGCATTCATGAAATCTTGCAGATGGGCAGAAATCTTGTAGATTTTAAAGTAATAATTCTGCTAGTCTGGTCTGTGTGTGGTAAAAATTCATGCAAAAATTTGTTTCTGATTTTTAAAATTTGATGTTTTTGCATAATCATTAAGAAAGTTGGGATTTTTATCAGGAAAGGAAAGGGTATCATTGCCCATAGATTGGATATAGTCTCAGTTCATCTACATGGAATAATGATACATTTTCCAAAGTTAGCATGACTTACAGCATTTGTGTATTTAGTACACATTCCTTTTCTTTTCTGTGTTTCATTTTGATTTCTTAGGCAACATCTCTAGCCTACATCTCCTACTTGCTGTGAGGACTGAGTAAGTTCAAGATGGATATGTTGAAAAGTATTAATGCATGGACATTTAACACACCAGGATCAGAATAAACATTGCTGAGGCCCACATGGGGCTATCATTTTTTTCATTGTTGGAATCTAACACAATTCTGTAGAGAAAGTGAAAAGGTATCTAATCATAGTGAAAAAGTTTTGTACTGATTCAGAAAAAAAATTAAGGCAGAACTCAATGATATATCTTGAAACTTGCCTGTAAAATGATGTCCCTTCTTCCCTGCATTTATTCCAAAGGTTTTAATAAGATTTGCCAACTTACTTTTTTTAAAAAAAATACAAACTGTAATTTTACTTTTCAATATTATAAAGCTAAAATAAACAGCATATGATTCATAAGGATTAAGTACAAACATTAATTCTATAAAAATATTGAATTTGCTTTTTTAAAAAAATCTGTCAAATGACTCTGTTTTATTCAGACAACTTTTCTTATGTTCTAAAGAAATAGCTTTTAAAAAATACATTAAGGCAAAAATGTCCCTTTTAAAAATAGTCTAACTTGTAAAATGTCTATTTTCCCCTTACTTTTCTATATTTTCTGAAGAAGGAATAACAAAAATAAATATGTGACTTCTAAAATACAGAAGAGAAATTTTTCAAAAATCATTGGATAGCCTATATGTATCCAGGGATAACAAAAGCATCTTGGCCCTTCCTTCCTTCCTCTCCTCCCCCCTTCATTTTTCCCTCCCTCCCTCCCTTGCTTCTTTCCTTCTTCTTATTTATTTATTTGATACAAGGTAGCCCAGGCTGGAGTGCAGTGGTGCAATTATAGCTCACTGTAGCCTCTAACTCCCAGGCTCAGGTGATCCTCCTGAGTAGCTGGGACTACAGGCATGTGCTACCACGACCAGCTAAATTTCTTTTTTTTTTTTTTGGTTGAGATGGGGTCTCACTCTTGCTCAGGCTGGTCTTAAACTCCTTGTCCTGGATTCTGATAAATCCCTGGTGGTGCCTCCTCCCTAGGAGTGGTGAGACCAAGTTGTTGGTAAGTATTGGAGAAAATTCTTGAAAATCCATCTGTAACGTCAACATTACTCTCTTTTCTAAGATTGTTTACCTTTCCATTTTTAAATAAATTATAAGAACAGGCTTTTAAAAAGCAGAAAGCCAAAGTAAATAGGTAATGAGGAAAAAGGTATAAGTTATTTGCTCCAAGTAACATCTAGAAGGACCCAGACTAATTTACATATAAATTTATTCAAGTACTTTTAAGAAGAGACTTCTTAGGTTGTTTAGGCTTTTTAAAGTGCCTAGCAACCAAAGTATAGCTTCTTAATTTACCTTATTTATTAATGGTGAAAATAAACCAAATAGAGAAATTAAAGTTAGATCCTCTAGTTCATGCTCTACACACCAAGATAAACCCCAAGTAAACAAAGAGTTTCAAATTCTTTTAAGTGCCTTAAAAGTGCCAGAAAAAAGATAGGTTAATGTTATTATAAAGTTAGGATGTGGACCTATACTCCAAGGCAACTAACAAGAAAGAAAAAGGTAATAGAATTGAAAAAGGAAATAGAATAGAAAGTTTATACTTTTCTATGGACAAATCATCATAAATAACCTGAAAAATAGAAACTTGGCAAACTATCTACCAAGTTATTATTATATAACTGACAAAGAACTAAAATAAACATGTAAATCTCTAAGATCTAAGTAAATGAATAGGTGAAGGAGATGTATAGGCAATTCACAAATGTGAATTTTAAATTTGGGAAAAATTACTTTTTGTAATGCATATAACTGATTAAAATGGGAATATTTATAAAAACCAATAAGAGAAGGAGTAAACAATCAAAATGATAAACAGATAAGGCTAATGTAGAAATCAGTCACAAATGTTTCATAAATATATAAGAAAATGTGCATTAGAAAATAGTACATTGAAAATAATTAATAATTCAGATTTTGAGGGGGACATTTTTCTTATCTGTCCTCTAACACAAATTCAGAGGTCTTCTTCTTTCCTCCCTTCCCCTCAGGTCCTGTCAGGGATGTGATAGAAAATGAAGATGGACAGGGGAAATGGAGAACATGCCCTGGGGAGGGTTTGGGTTGTTCCTCTGCTGTTTGTGGAGGAGACAGATTCAGAAGCAGCTGTGGTATATGAAAGAAAGGATGAGGCGAAAGGAGAATTTTCTAAAGTATTATTGAAAACTTATGGAAACCACTAAGGAATTTATCTTGTATCTTCTCTTGGTTGCATACACTGAGTTCTTTTGACTACTACATTGCTCTTAGAAGAAATAGTGTCAGTCACAGCCTTACACGATGTGCACATAACCTTATAGAAACAGAATGTCTATCTTTATAAAGATATGATATAGTCACACAGAAGGAAGGAAAGGTGGCCAGACGCAATGGCTCACGCCTGTAATCCCAGCACTTTGGGAGGCCAAGGTGGGAGGATTGCTTGAGGCCAGGAGTCCAAGACCAGCCTGGGCAACGTAGCTTATCAGAACTTAGGGTGAATTTGTATTTATATTAAATGGTATTAGGGCCAAGAAACCTAGAAACAAGCAAACCGTACAGAGATTCTTTTTCAAGAAGTTTCTGAGGGAGATATATAACAGAGAATAATAGCACAAGAACAGAAAAAAAATCCCAACATTCCTATGCAGGTTTTGGTCCCAGAGTTACCTGAACTTTAGGTAACCAAGCTAGAATGTGTGGACCAGGCCAATGGACTGATTGGACTCCTTATTTCCTAAGGCAAAATCCATGTCTTCGATTAATTCTACACTAACCAGTGCTATGGAAGAGCGAAAGCAAAAAGCAAGAGCAAGTCATCTTGGTCCACAAATGGGTAGAAAAGAAAGAAGAGAATCCACCACAGAAAAGTTCTAAAAACATAAAGCCATGAGACCCTGCCCACTAACACAATGGCTCCTGTCATTGCCCTGCATTCTTTTTTTTTTCTTTTTTTTGAGACAGGGTCTTGTTCTGTCGCCCTGACAAGAGTGCAGTGGCATCATAATAGCTCACTGCAACCTCAAACTCCTGGGCTCAAGCGATGCTCCTGCCTTAGCCTCCCAAGTAGCTGGGGCTACAGGCACTATAGTCCCACATACCCTATGTGTAAGATTTTTTAATATGAAATAGCTTCATACACTTAAACAAAAATTGGATGAAGGCTAATATGGATGGAATTTAGAAAGTCAAGGAAGAAAGTGGTAAACATGAGGCTGAAGAGGTCGTGTGGGCCCAGATTATTGAGGACCTCTCTCTTATACCCTGTGAAATATTTGTGATTCTAACCTAAAAGCAATGGGAAGCCTTCTAAGGGTTTTAAACAAGGGAACAAAATTATAGGATTAACTTTTTAAGCGGATTCTTTATGAAAAAGACTACTCTTCACTTTTTTTTGTTGTTTAACAGCTAGCTTTAGGTTAATTATCACTTCTATCATATGCCTATGATTATTCTATTCAGATCCTCTTGTCATTTTTGCTTATTTTACTTTGTTTACTAATCAAAGACTTAGAATAATATGTTAGAGTCTATCATTACTGTCGTGTTTGTTCATTTGTTATAGTTTTGATTGATATATATTGATGTGATTTATTTGCTACATAAAAGCTCACACAAAGTATATCTTTATTATGAAGAATAATCCTTGTAAAAATGCCAGATGCACTCAAATCACAGAAAAATGAATGTTCACTTACAATTAAATTAACTGTGTAAGGTTTGTAAACTAGATTTATTTTTGTCTGAATCTAGAATATACAAAACACAATTTGAAAATCACTGTGAAAAATATATTAGAATTGGAAGAATGTGAAAGAAATACTAAAATTTTCTAATCACTTTGGAAGCTTACCTAGCTCTCCAACTCATTGTCATTCTCCGTTAGCTGCTCCCCTAGGGATCAATAAAAACCGTTCTGGGTGGAAAACCCCCCTAACTACTAGTGCAGAAGAGAATTGTGTTGGGTTTATTTAGTCATGTCATGGAGCCTTAAGGAAGGCAATAAAAATCTCTGATGCTCTCCAGAAAAGCAGGAGCTTACCACATGGAAACAAATGTTCTAAAAAGGCTTTAGCCCTTTGAAGAAAAACAGTTCAACTACTTTTTAGTGAAAAGAAGAAGAAGCTGTGTATCTGCATCATATGGGATATCGGGTGGAATTAAAAGACTTTGGGGGGGATTAAAAAATAAATAACCCAATTTAAAAATGAGCAAAGGATCTGTATAGATACATCTCTAAGGAATGTACGCAAATAGCCAATAAACACATGAAAAGATGCTTGACGTTATTAAACATCAGGGAAATGCAATTCAAAACCACAGGAGAACTACTCACACCTTCCTAGGATGGCTAGCATCAAAAAGTCAGATAAAAACAAGTGTTGATAAGGAAGTGGAGAAATTGGAACCCTCATGTACTGCTAGCGAGAATGTAAAACGGTGTAGCTGCTTTGGAAACCAGTCTCTGGCAGTTCCCCAAATGATGAAACATAAAGTTATCTTATGTTCTCCTAGCATTTACCCAAGATTAGTGAAAAGATGTGTTCATGCAGAAACTTGTGCATGAAGAATGTTCATAGCAGCATTATTCATGATAGCTACAAATCAGGAGCAACTCAAGTATCTGAATGAATAAACTAAATGTGGTATATCAATACAATGGAAAATTATTTGGCTATAAAAGGAATGTAGCTCTGATACATGCCACAACAGGCATGAGTCTTGAAAACATTATGCTAAGTAAAAGTAACCAGTCCTAAAAGGTCATATATTGTATTACAATTCCATTCATATGAAATGTCCTAAATAGGCAAATCTATACAGACAGAACATAGATTAGTGGTAACTTAGGGCTGGGGAGGTGAATAACAGTTAAAAGGTAGAAGGTTGCTTTTGGAGGTGATGAAAATGGTCTAAAATTGTGGTGATGATTGCACATATCTGTGAATATACTAAAAACCACTGAATTTTATACTTTAAAAGGGTGAGTTGAATAGATACGTGAATTATTTCTAAATAATGCTTTAAAGAAAAAGAACTCTTTGGGAAAACTCAAGAAAGTACATCATTAGCCCATTTAACTGGTTGTAATCTCTGCTTGTGTTTAGCATAGATTTTAATATGGATCCGAAACAAAAAGGGCACTAGTGTGGAATCATACTCCAATCATGTTATTGTGACACATGACAGTAAAGAGGTAAATACTTTGTGGTAGTACAGAATTCACTATTCTGAAATATAGACAGAATGTAGTTCCCAGACTCAGTGAAGATGAGATTTACAAACACACAAACTTTTACTCTCAATTTAAAGTAATCAACGTTGACAAATGAACCAGAATATCAGAATATCCAGTTATTTTTAAATATCCAGTTATTTTTTAAAACTGCATTCTTCTTTTAAACCCCTTAAATTTTCCTGGAAGGCAAAAAAGTAGGTCATAAGTGTCATAAAGACTGAATTTTCTGTGGTGCTTATTCACTCAGGGCACTGGAATCTTGTATTTGGTTATCAGGTACCATATTCCCTGTTAAGATATTTTCATTTGATAACTCTTAAAGTATTCTTTACCTCACAACTTTGTAATGGTTATCAAATAAAGCCCCAATCAAAAATGAAATCTATTATACACATTTACAATAAAATAAATAGCCTCACAGTGGCTTCTAATTTCAATCTCTTGTTCTTCCTCTGTCATTCCTTGGTGGGAATGATTAGCTTAACTTGCCAGGGCTTAGGGAATAGTCTTGCCCAGGCTGGGGTCTCTTCTGGGAGGCTCATATGGTTCTTGTTATCCAGTTCGATCTGTAACAAAACATCTTCTTTTCACTTCAGAAAACTTACCAAATTTTAGACTTGCTTATGTTCTTGGTCAGAGCTCATTCATTATGTATGAAATCTCTCCTACAGAATTCCGTGGAAAGCTAAGCATTCCTCTGACACTTTTTTCAAAATGCTGGCTCTCCCTGGGTGATTCTGCAGCCTAGTCTCACACGGGAAGTTCATGATGTACACAGCCTTTGAAGGCACTTCATGACATTCCCTGTTCTACTACATTAAATGCCTCTCCGGGGAGCCAGTGCTCAGGTAGCACATTGGATACACTAGTATTTAAAAGAGTTATAACTGTAAATATCATGGGGGTACAACACTGGCCATACCCATTGCCCCTGTTCTGCCCGTGTCAGAGCCACAATTGTGGTCATCTCCCAAACTGTGCTCCCCACATCCATTCAGTGAGAGTTTTTCCCATCCCTTCCAGCCCCCTCCCACCCGCCCGCCCTCAGATGAATGTTATTGCCCTGTGTGATGTAAGTGTTCATCAGTTAGTACCAGTTTGATGGTGAGTACCAGTGGTGCTTGTTTTTCCAATCCTGTGACACTTCGCTTCGAAGAATGGGTTCTAGCTCCAACCAGGATAATACCAGATGTGTTAATTCACTATTGTTCCTTATTGCTGAGTTATACTCTATGGTATACATATACCACATTTTATTGATCCACTCGTGTATTGATGGGCACCTGGGTTGTTTCCACAACTTTGCAATTGTGAATTGTGCTGCTATGAACATTCGTGAGCAGATGTCTTTATTATAAAATGTCTTTTTTTCTTTTGGATAAATACCCAGTAGTAGGATTGCTGGGTCAAATGGTAATTCTACTTTTAATTCTTTGAGGTATCTCCATATTCTTTTCCATAGAGGTTGTACTAATTTGCAGTCCCACCAGCAGTGTATGAGTGTTCCTATCTGTCCACATCCCCGCCAACATTTGTTATTTGGGGATTTTTTGATATGAGCCAATCTCACTGGAGTTAAGTGATATCTCATTGTTGTAACCACCATTTTATTTGCTTCCTCTATGAGATTTTTTTGTTTCTTAGCTCCCACATATGAGTGAGAATATTCACCATTTGTCTTTTTGTTCCTTGTGTATTTCACTTAACTTAATATCCTCCAGTTCCACCCATGTTGTTGAAAATGACAGGATTTCATTTTTTATGGCTGAATAGTATTCCATTGTGTATATGTACTACATTTTCTTTACCCATGCATCCATTCACGGACTTTTAGGTGGCTTCCATATTTTGGCTATTGTGAATAGTGCTGCTATGAACATGGGGGTGCAGAGAAAGAGTAGCAGGAGTGAAAGAGGGGAATGGTTAATGGGAACAAAAACACAGTTAGATAGAAGGAATAATATTTAATGTTTGGTAGCACAATAGGGTGACTACAGTTAACAATAATAATAATTTATGGTACATTTCAAAGTAACTAGAAGAGTAGATTTGGAATGTTCCCAACACAACAAAAGGATATATAATTGAGGTGATATATATCAATTACCCAGATTTGATCATTACACATTATATACTTGTATCAAAACATCACATAAATATGTACATGTACACATAAAAATTAAAAGTAAAAAAATTTAAAAAGAATAATAATTGTATATGGTTATAAAGTACAGTCCATTAATTTAAAAAAATAAAAGAATATTCCCTCTTTTGTCTGCTGTTTGGCAGAAAAACATAGATCTTATTGAAGCAATTAATAAACCATTTATCCTTATAAAATATGATTTTATAAAATACTCTTGAGGCTGAATTCCAGCTTTAAGAATAAGATGATAGAAGTACACATATTAATTCTGATTCCAGATAGGTTCATCTTATTCTTACCTAGGCTTAATGTAGACAGTACTTTGATACAAGCACAAGTTGAAAATTGTAATGACAATTATATATGAAGATTTTTCCGGGACTGTCTCCTTTTCCGGGACTGTCCCGATTTCAAATTACCTGTTTCACTGTCTCCATATATTCATACTTATCAGGCAGCGTGTCCAAATTTTTCACTCTGTTTCCATAGAGAAATTGGAAGCTGGAATTCAGAAATGCAAACTATCACTAGCTTAGCTATAAAATAATTGAGCTATAAAATAATAAAGTAATACAAAGAAGGTACTTCAGTTTTAGAAGTTTCTTTGAGAAGCTCAATCAAGCCTACTAAAGTTCTGTGCCATAAGTGCATCAAAATTCCATATGGCAGGCTGTTATCTCTACAGTATTGAAGTACCATCACTGTGCAAGACAAAATAAGCCTTTCTTCAAAGGTGAGTCTCACTGGCTGGTTTTCTGGATTCTCCCCTAAGTCTTCCCTTTGGTTCAAGGATGGAGATGGGGAACGTGCGCCCCTAGATGCCTGTTGGCAGCCACTTTCACCAAAAAGTCTCTGTTCTCTAATCTAGCTCCAGGCGAGAACTGCTTCCACTCTAGGAGGAAGAGATTCACTAAGTCAATGCTGTCTGTATGTTGCTTATTCAATTAATGTTTGTTAATTGAACAACCAATTACTTTGACTTCATTAGTTGTTCTCACCCAACTAACTATATATTATAAAACTACTATCAAAATCCAGGAACTTGAAAGTACTATTTTATAATGAGCCAGGCCCTTCCATGGCTTAAGCTTTGAACAGGTTTGGTTAGGTACTTTTAGAAGCTATACTAACTCTTTAAAACCACAAGGGATCTATTTAGTAAATTGCTACTTCTGTGCTACTTTGCATGGCTGACTTGCTCTAATTTTTAGATGGGATGGGAACTTGGTAGGGCACAGTGAATGAGCAGAGCTATGTGAATGACTATACGCGAGTGAGGCAAATTGTTATAACTGAACATTAGCTGGAACTTGATAGTTCACAAAATGTTTGCAATAGTTTAGGTGTACAGGCTGAGGTAGTGTAACAAAGATACTTTGTAGTATAATGGTTCAAATAAACTTGATGGAAATATTTCTGTTTCACATAATAGTCCAAAGGTTACAGGAGTACACCATAGAAAGGTAAACTTGTGTTTTCTCCATTAGCTACACAAACCGGTGGTGAAATGCTGATGTAGCGGTGGCCAGAGCAACTCAGCTTCAAGAGATCATCCAGTCATTCAGGATCTTTCTACCCTGTTGCCTTGCTGTGTTTTAAGGGGTTGTCTTTGCTCTGGGCAAATTGGTCTCACATCAGCATGTCCGCTCTCCAGCTTTTAAGGAGAACGGGGAAGATTTGGAATGATAACATCTCCTTTTAAGGAAATGGCATGCCTTGTTTCCACTCATATTCCATCAGTGAAAAGTTAGTTATGTAGCCATTCTTAGCTGCAATGAAAGTTGGGAAATGGGGTCTCACCTGGACAGCCATGTGTCCTGTTAAAATCTGATGAGCTTATTTGGCTAAAAGGGAAAATGAGAAATTTTTCTGTGGATGAAAAGAAGATTCGATATCGTTCTGTGACAGGGCTCTGAGGTAATCTCATTTGAGCCCCACAGTGATCTGGTGGTTGAATACTTACTGTTTTCTTATGAGCTACAGAGTAAGGAATTAAAGCTGGCAAGAGAAAAATAAATTTAAAAATTGTATCTGTTCTAACTGAAGCCAATTGATAATTTCTAAAAGAGATAAACAAATAGCAGAATAGATATTAGAAGAGGTAAATGCCAGAATACATAGCTGAAAGAGCTAAAAGTGAATGCCTCTGGGGCAGCAGTCCCCAACCTTTTTGGCACCAGGGACTGATTTCATGGAAGACCATTTTTCCACAGACAGGGGTTGGGGAGGATGGTTTTGGGATGATTCAAGCACAGTACATTTATTGTGTAGTCAGACCTCTCTGCTAATGATAATCTGTATTTGCAGCCGCTCCCCAACGCTAGCATCACCGCCTCAGCTCCACCTCAGATAATCAGGCATTAGATCCTCATAAGGAGCACACAACCTAGATCCCTCACAGGCGCAGTTTGCAGTAGGGTTTGCACTCCTATGAGAATCTAATGCTGCTTCTGATCTGACAGGAGGCCGAGCTTATGTGGTGATGCGAGCCATGGGGAGTGGCTATAAATATACATGAAGCTTCATTTGCGGTTGCGGCCACTCACCTCCTGCTGTGCAGCCCGGTTCCTAACAGGCCAGGGACTAGTACCAGTCCACAGCCCAGGGGTTGGGGACTACAGCTCTGGGGAACAGGGTTTGAAGATGGGCAGGAGACTGCTGGTTTTCATTGTAAAATATTGTAAATATTTTGGTTTAATTTGATTTGCTAAACCATATGCATGTTTTATTTTGATGAGTTAAAAATATAAAGAATAAAATTTTTAAATATGATACATAAGTAAAACTACCAGTCAGAATTCAGGCAGGTTGTTTCCACTTATCTCTAGTGGCCCCTAATACCTATCCTGTCTCTGAAAGTTCTCTAGAGAATGCTAAATTCCAAGCCACGATATCATTTTGAAAATAAATACATCAAAAAATTCATCCTGTCATACTTAACTATGTCCTTGCCACCTCTGCATCAGAAATTCACCACAGACAGATTTAGATGGAGAAAACACAGTTCATTTGGCTGAACATTAGCCAACACTCCAATGTCAGTGGGCAATGATCTTCACCCAGTTCTAGTCAACTTGGCTAACAAGTGCAGTTAAAGAATCTAGAGGCAGCAATATCCTTAGAGATCACTGTATGTTCAGTCAATATATGAAGCTTGTGTATAACACCCTTGACAATTACATGGTCATTCAACATCTTCTCAAAACTTTCAGGTGACGGGGAGCTCACCACCTCAGAAGTCATTCATTCTGCCTCCTGAGTATACCCCAAATCTCTGCACCTCTCTCCATCCCTGTGCATTCAATCTGTATCTCCCCTCCCCCAAGCCACCCTCCATTCTTCACAGAACAGTTAGTGTAATCTTAAAATTACAAATTTAATTTTGGTCCACTTCTACTTTCAGTGATTTCCCATTATCTTTAGGATAAATACCTTTGTTGTTTTCTGAGTTTTTCCATATGCTGTTCCTAACTGCCCAGAACACTGTTCTGTTTCCCCTTTTTGTACTTAGACCAATTATCTTAGTATGTTTAGTTGTCAACTTAATGTTACTTCCTTTGGGAATCCTTGCACACACCCTAGACTGAGTTAGGTGCCCTGTTATGCGTGTTCTAATAATATCTTGCACTTTCCCTATAACAGTACTCATCCCACTGTATTGTAATTTCCTGTTTGTTATTCCCTCTAAACAGCAAACACCATGAGGGAAGGGATCATGCTGGTCACCTTCACTGTTGTATCTTCAGGACCTCACACTGTGTTTGGCACATGGTTGATGAATGAATGAGTTCTTTTGTTCCTGCTTTAATTGCTAGAACTTTTTTCTATAATTAAATCTGTTTGCCTCTGAGGCAACAGAGAGTAATCCCTGTTCTAAAAGAGAGTCCTTCACATATTTAAAAGTCACTATTATTCCCTACCTTCAAATCTTCTATATTCTTGATACTTTTAAGTCATTTCACATGAAATGTTAGATATATATAAGTTTGAGGGGACACAATAAATAATGCTTTTTTTGCCCAGATGACTTTGGACAAATTGAGAGAGACACACACAAAAGTCACATAAATGGAAATTCATTAAACATACTAGCTATGTTGAAGTATATGGCTTAAGTGTGGGGCACAATGGGTTTGCTACTACTTATCCCTGGCTCTCATGAACCTGGGCATTGCAACAGTGCTGCCGTGAAAACTTTGGCTTTGTAGCATAGATGCAGTTACCCTTAATTGCTATCTTGCAATGACATGGGATAGAGAAGGAAGAATAATTTTTTCGGTACTTACACAGTTATAGAAGGTTAGCTTCACCTAATTCATGAATTCATGATTGCTACCCACCAGTCAAATAAATCATGAGATGATACCAGGAATGTCACCATGTTAGAGGTCTCTCCATACGGAAATATAGAGCCAAAAGAACCACATTTCTCCTCTAAAACTGTAATTAAACCAGGCTTTCCCATCCTATTTTATGCCAACAATTTATGTAACTTTAGTGGTGGACTTTATTTTTATTACTGTCAGATTTTATTGCTTAATTCAGATCATAATGCTGGACTGTCAATTTTATTCTGTATATTGATCTGCCATTTAATTTATTCACTCTTGTTTCCAGCTTATAAACCATTAATTTGATAAGTTCTATCTTCACCAGAGTTATTGGTTATACTTTTCAACCGAATGGTTGAGAATGCTGTAATAGGCCACCAGAGACTTCTGACTGGAGTGAAATTGTGCCATGGAGGATGTCACACCTGGATAGCCATTAGAGGCATACCTCAGATGTATTGTGTGCTCAGTCCCAACCACTGCAATAAAATGAATATTGTGATAAAATGAGTCACAAAAATTTTTTGGTTTTCCAGTGCAAATAAATTATATTTACACTATACTATAATCTGTTGAGTGTGCAATAGCATTGTCTAAAAACACAATGCATATACCTTGATTAAAAATACTTTATTGCTAAAAAATGCTGCTGGTTATCTGAACCTTCAGCTAGTTGCAATCTTTTTGATGGTGGAGGGTCTTGCCTCAATGTTGATGGCTTCTAACTGATCAGGGTGGTGGTTGCTGAAAGTTGGGGTGGCTGTGGCAATTTCTTAAAATAAGACAATGATAAAGCTTGATTCACTTCTTCAATCAATTGACTCTTCCTTTCACAAAAGATTTCTCTGTAACATTCTATGCTGTTTGATAGCATTTTACCCGCAGGAGAACTTCTTCCTGAAGTCAATCCTCTTAAACCCTGCTGCTACTTTATCAACTAAGTTTATGTAATAGTCTAAATCCTTTGTCGTCATTTCAATAATGTTCACAACATCTTCACCAGGAGTAGATTCCATCTCAAGAAACTACTTTCTTTGCTCATCCACAAGAAGCAACTATTCGTCCATTCAAGTTTTATCATGAGATTTCAGCAGTTCAGTCACGTCTTCAAGATCCATTTCTAATTCTACTTCCCTTGTTATTTCCACCACGTCTGCCATTACTTTCTTCACTGAAGTCTTGAACTCCTCAAAGTTATCCATGTGGGTTGGAATCAACTTCTTCCAAACTGCTGTTAGTGTTGATATTTTGACCTTTTCCCATGATGGCATCTAGCATGATGAATCCTTTCCAGCAGTTTCTCAATTTTCTTTTCCCAGTTCCATCAGAGGAATCACTATGTATGGCATCTAAAGCCTTATGAAATGTATTTCTTAAATAAGATGTGAAAATGGAAATTACTCCTTGATCCATGGACTGCAAAACGGATGTTGTGTTAGCAGGCATGAAAACAACATGAATCCCCATTACATCTCCATCAGAGCTCTGGGGTGACTGGTGTTGCCAGTGAGCAGTATTATTTTGAAGGGAATCTTTTTTTTCTGAACAGTAGGTCTCAAAAGTGGGCTTAAAATGTTCAATAAGCTGTGCTATAAATAGAAGGGCTATCATCCAAGATTTGTTGTTACATTTATAGAGCACAGGCAAAGTAGATTTAACAAAATTCTTAAGGGCTCTAGGATTCTCAGAATGGTAAATGAACATTGGCTTCAACTTAAAGTCACCAGCTTCATTAGTCCCTAGAAATAGTCTGTCCTTTGAAGTTTTGAAACCAGGCATTGTCTTCTCTACCTCTAGCTATGGAAAGCCTAGAGGCATCTTCTTCCAATAGAAGGTTATTTCACCTACATTGCAAATTTCTTTTGTGTAGCCACCTTCATCCATTAACTTAGCTAGATCTTTTGAATAATTTGCTGCAGCTTCTACATCAGCACTTGCTGTTTCACCTTGCACTTTAAGTTATAGAGCCTGCTTTTTTCTTTAAACCTCATGAACCAACCTCAGCTAGCTTCAAACTTTTCTTCTGTGGGTTCCTCACCTCTCTCAGCTTTCACAGAATTGAAGAGAGTTGGGGCCTTGCTCTGGATTATGTCGTGGCTTAAGGGAATGTTGTGCCTCAATTGATCTTCTGTCCAGACCACTCAAACTTTCTCCATGTCAGCAATAGGGCTGTTTCACATTTTTTTTTTTTTTTATCATTCACGTGTTCACTGGAATAGCACTTTTAATTTCATTCAAGAATGTTTCCTTTGCATTCACAACTTGGCTAACTATTTGGCACAAGAGTCCTAGATTTCAGCCTGTCTCAGCTTTTGGCATGCTCTCTTTATAAAACTTAATCATTTCTAGCTTTTAATTTAAAGTGAGAGACCTGCGACCTTTCCTTTCACTTGAACACTTAGAAACCATTGTAGGGTTATTCACTGTCCTAATTTCAATATGGTTGTGTCTCAGGGAATAGGAAAGCCTGAGGAGATGGAGAGAGATAGGGAACAGCCGGTTGGTGGAGCAGCTAGAACACACACAACTTTTATCAATTAAGTTCACCATCTTATTGGGCACAGTTCATGGTGCCCCAAAACAACTACAATAGTAACATCAAGGAGCACTCATCACAGATCACCATAACAGATATAATAATTAAAAAGTTTGAAATATTGCAGGAATTACCAAAATGTGACACAGAGACATGAAGTGAGCACGTGCTATTGGAAAAATGGTGTTCATGGACTTGCTCCATGCAGGGTTGCCACAAGCTTTCAATTTGTAAGAAATGCATATCTGCAAAGTGCCATAAAGTGAAGCATTAATAAAACAAAGTATTCCTGTATATATCCTTGCCTCGTTGTACATGGTGGTCAAAAGCAGGAACCATGTGCTATACTTTGAGGTCATAAAATAACCAACACATAGTATATCCATGCCCTATCACTTTTTTGTTCTTGTCTAAAGATCAATTTACTTCCAATTAATAGGTTGTTTTTAGTATAGAGGTGGTCCCTTAGTTCTAAGACTATGTTTAAAAACAAAATCAAGTTGAATAATCTTTTCATTTTCTTATTACAAATAAATTTCTGTAATCATTATAGTCTTTTATTCTTTCTAGAAAAGTCTCCATTGAGTACTTTATGGCCACTGGGTGTATTATGCTCTGAAGAGATAATTCAGTTTCTTTATTCTCTTTCTTACAGATCTGTCAGTGAGGCAAGTAAGTTATTATGTGATTCACTCAAGGATCTTAGCACTTCACACATCCCAGAAGTGAGATTGTGCCATTATAGCTGTGTCATATTCTGCTTCTGTGTTGTTGCTACTGAAAATAAAATACCCAAACTCTCTGTTTTTGAAAAATAAACAAAACTATATCATTTGTTACTGAATTTTGTTATTCAGTACCAAAAAGTTGGTGGGCACTTAAAAGGAGTATGTTTTAGTAAAATTGGTATATATGAGTGGGGTCTTATTTAATTCTGCTCATAAGAAATTTAGCTTTCTATCTGCATTCAAAATTCATTAGTATACCTATTACATATCTCAGTTTTATATTGTCCCTTTAAAACTCATCAAGACCCACTGACTCAGTTTTTTATTTGAATTATAAAAGGGAATTTTGTGTTATTTCAAGATAGATTATTCTTTCATGATCAATTTTTTTATATTTTAAAAAGAATCCTTATACTTATATTAAAATATTCATGATGAAGCACAAAGAGTCACATATGGTCGCCCAGAATGCATTTAGTGCCTCAATTTTGTACAATATGTTACAATTGAAAAACAGTCTCATATGTGCTAATTTATCTAATTTGTCTTACACAATACTCCTGGGAATACGCAGGATAGATACTATTTCCTTCATTTCACAGATCAGGAAACTGATCCTCAAGGATGTTATGCTCCTCTGCTAAGGAGATATAGCTTGAGGTAAGACTAGGCCTGAGCCCTGGGTCTGCCAAACCCATTCACTGTACCATGAACAGCTGCAGTAGGCACTGCAAGAATCAGAAAAAATAATGTTCTTTCTTATATGACCTTCTATCAAACTGAAGGCAAGATTATGTGTGGTGAACCATCATAGTTGAAATAGTAATTGTGTTTTAAGGCAGTTCTAATTTCAAGAAATCAAAAATGCCCAAATCTTTTTGCCTGGTTAAAGTCTCTTGGTCCTAATTGACATTTTTGTGTACCTCGGTTGGTTACCACTTCAATCAACCAAATGCTAAGATATGTGGCAGGCATTGACAAGAATACTCAGTGCCACGTGCCTGAAAAATAGCTGTGTGTGTGCACGCGTGCAGGCAGCCGTGATAAAGCTAAAGGCACTGAAGACCTGCAGTCTGAAGACCTGGGTCTTGCCCAACCATCACATTCAGTAGACGAGTAACTTCAGCCGAGTAACTTCAGCCAAGTAACTTCAGGTTTTTCCTTAGTGTGGTGTGGAATAATAAAATAGACTTCACAGGGTTGAGATGGTGATCATATCTGAGAATATTCATGAAAAGTTTTGTAAACTATAAAGTGCTCTACAAATATTAGGTGTTATTATTGTTAATCCTGAATCACTTTCAGATTGGAAAAGAATACGATTAATACACGGGTTGGCTTTGCTTTTCAGAAAAAGCCTGTATTTGTAAAATATGGTCTCTTTGAACAAATATATAGGCTACATCTAAGAATATAAAATTCATCCTTTGAAATGTTTTTGCTTATGCTTTTGTACCAATGTTCTAGAAATAAAGAAGAAATTGTTCTGTTCTTTTTGCTGTGAGCACAATATCCAACATATGCTACTATAGTTATTTAAAACAAGACATAATTTGGTCACTGTGAAAGGATGCTTTCACTCAGATCATTTAGTGTAAGCAGTACTTCCATAAAGTGAAAATGTTATCTTGTTGGCCCACTTTCAAACATAAAGCCAAACGTTTCACAGATTCAGAAAGGAAAGTCATGGTGAACATTACTGCAATAGAAGAACTGCTGGATTGAGCTTGGGCTGCAGCATCTGTGGGCGAGCAGAGGGAGGCAGAGCCAGTGGTCACAGCTCTGCAGCCCTGTGCTGGTGTTCTCTCACCAATTACTCACGCCATCAGACACCCCACTGTCCTCTTGGAGGTGCCCTGCTAACCCTTTTAAGCTTTGGCTCTGGTTTGCTGCACGCTTTGTAATGCTTATAAAGCTGTGCCCACGTGGCCTGATCTCAGAGTGGCACAGAACCTTACCCAGGAAGCAAATTCAAATCACCTTGAATTCTTCATTTGCTTTTCTCAAACTCCTTTTTGATCTCTCATTTATATACACATGCATTTCACCCGCTTCCATACTTCTCTCAAATGATTCACCTTCAGGTGTGTCCCACACTCTTCATTTCCCTTCCCATATCCTTTCCTCCAGATTCTACACCATACACACACACACACACACACACACACACACACACATGCATACAATCTGTCTGATAGGGCAGACAGAGGCGAAGGCACCCAGTGGACCAAGTCAGAGTCCTCTTTCATGGGAGGGAAGAAGAGAACATTTGAGAACCTTCTTGATTTAGTTTTGTCCCTTGATGGTTCTTTCTGTAGTTACCTTCAGAAAAGCTGAGCTAAACTAGAATGCTCAAGGAGACTTTATTAAATACCAAGGGGACATATGAAAATAAACACAAAATTCATGAGATGTGTGCTTCTTCCTCTGACTCAGAAACACTGCATTGTAGAGGAGGGTAGACAAGCGAGTCTCATGTTGGAGCCAAACAGTTGACAAGCTGTCTGGGCACACAACCTGCGTTTCTTCTGTCTTTCCTCTTAGCTGTCTTGTCTCACTCTTCCTCAGATGCTGAGACCTGGTCTTTGCCTTCTCCCAACATCTACTTTTGGCTTCAGGAGCCTTACTCACCCCCTTGTTTAAAATATCAAAACAACTTTCCCTTCTGGAATAAAAAGAAAGACAGGAGACCTTCAGTGGGGACAGATGAAAAAAGTTCTCTCTTCATGGGGGGAGGGATGATTCAGTGCAATTGTTTCCAAACTTCACTGTGCTTCAAAATCACCTCTGAAGTACTTGACAAAATGCACTCATGGATCTGACATGTGAAGATTCTGATTAGTTTTGTACAGAAATCTGTAATATGCATCTTGATAAGCATCATTTTTAAAAAATATATGATCCATGAAAATAAATTTTAAAAGACATCTGCTTCGAAGCAGGCAAGACTGTGGCCAAATCCTCACTTTGTCATTTACTAGCTTTTTCACTTTCACAAGTTTCTCTAATTTTCTGAGCCTCAGTTTATTTTATAGTTAAGAAATATAAGAAGCAGGTAGAAAGGTACACAGAAAACAAGTGTCCAAATTAACAAATTTTTATAAAACAATAACCTGTGTGAGACCATGTAGGTCAAGACATTACACATAAAACATAACCAGACCTACAGGTGATCCTTCCCAGTCATCACACCTCCTGCCCTCCAGGGATGATGTTTCTGACTTTTAAGGTATTGATTTTTTTCACAACTTTATTACCTAACTAACTCTAAACAGCATAGTTTACTTGTACTTTTTTTTGGAAGTTTATATAAATGGTGTAATACCCTGCTATAGGCTAAATGTTTGTGTCCCCTCAAAATTCATATGTTGAAATTCTAACCCCCAAGATGATGGTATGAGGATGTGGGGCTGTTGGGGGGTGATTAGGTCATAAGGGAAGAGCCCTGTGAATAGGATTAGTGCCCTTAGAAAGAGGCCTTGGAGAGCTCCCTCACCCCTTCCACCATGTGAGGGCACAGTGAGAAGATGGCTGTCTGTGCACCAGGAAGAAAGCCCTCACTGGGCACTGAATCTATTAGTATCTTGATCTTGGACTTCCAGGCTCTAGAACTGGGAAATATCCATATCTGTTGTTTAAGCCACCCAGTCTATGGCACTTTGTGATAGCAGCCCAAACAGACTAAGACATGCACTATTCATTCTGTTGTGTCTGGCTTCCACTAATCAACATTATGTCTTTAAATTTCACCCATGCTGTTGTGTGCTTCTGTAGTTCATTTTCATTGTTGTATAATGCTTCATAATTTGAATATATAGCATTGTATGATTGATGGACATTTGACTGTTTCCTGTTTGAACCTATTTTGAACACTTTTACTATGGCTACTATTTGGATATATCCTGGTACACATTAAGTACACATTTTTTGAGCTATAAAAACAGGAGTGGAAAAGGGTGTTTCTTCAGCTTTAGTCAGTGCTGTCAAACTTTTACTCAACGTGGTTTTACAAACCTATATTCTCATCAGCTGTGTATAAGAATTTCAGTTGCATCACTTCTTTGCCAACATCTGGTATTATTGTAGTCCGTTTTTGTGTTACTATAAAGGAGTACCTGAGACTGGGTGATTTATATACAGGTGTATTTAGCTTATGGTTCTGCTGGCTGAAAGGTTCAAGATTGAGCACCTGGTGAAGGTCTCAGGCTGTTTCCACTTATGGTGGAAGGTGAAAGGGAGCCAGCTTATGCAGAGATCACATGGTGAGAGAGGTAGCGAGACAGAGAGAGAGAGAGGAGGTGACAGGCTCTTTTTAATAACCACCTCTTTCAGGAACCACTAGAGTGAGAACTCACTCACTGTCCTACCCATGGAAGGCATTAATCTATTCATGAGGGATCCACCCCCATGACCCAAACATCTTCCATTAGGCCCCATCTCCAACATTGAGGATCAAATTTCAACATGAGATTGGGTGGGGACAAACAAACCATATCCAAACTATGGGAGGTATTGTCAGACTTTTTAATTTTGGCCAGCCTGGTGGATTTATACTCATGTCACTGTAGTTTCAAATTTGTTGTGATTTTAAATGTGTGTTTTCCTATCATTAATGAGATTAATGACATTTTCACATCTCTATTAGCCATCTCAATATTCTCTTCTATGAAATGCCTGTTAAGATATTCAGCTATTTAAAAACATAAAATTGTTTTGCTTTTCTTATTGATTTTGATAGTATTTCCACACTCTGGGTACAGTATCTTTGTTAGTGGCATGTTGAGAATATATTTTCACAATCAGTAGCTTTCATTTTCCCCTCTCTTAAGGTTATATTTCAATGATTAAAAACTTAATGTAGTAAAATTTATCAATATTTCTCTTGCTAACTAATGCTTTCTGAGCTTTATTTAAAAAATATTTCCTACATAGAGATCATGAAGATCATTCGATATTATATTATTATAGCTTTAATATTTTGAATTTTACCTTTAGGACTACTATCCACATGAACTGATTTATTGTGTGTGTATGAAATGAGGTAAGGGTTAGTTTAATTCTTTTTTCAGTATGGATAACCAACAGTTCCAGCATCATTTCTCAAAAGGGTTACATTTCTCTCCCTGCTCTGCAGTGCCACCTTCATCACAAATCAAGTATCCATAGACACCTGGATCTGCTTCTAGTCTGCTGTACATGGTTTGTCTTTGTGCCAGGACAATACTTCAGCTGCTTCAGCATTATTCTAAATCTTGGCATGCAGTACAGAAGATACTCTCCCCTCAACTCTTCCAGAGTTTCTTCACTATTTTCTATAATTGTATTTTACATACATTTTAGAATCAGCTCTTCATGTTCTGCCAAAATCAAAACAAAATAGAATACCACAGATTTTTTTTTTAAAAAAAAACTGTTCTGATTTTTATTTAAATTGCACTGACTCTATACATCCATTGGGGAAGATTTGAAAACATTTGCTATATTGAATTTACCAATCCATGAACATGGTTTATTCTGCCCTCCCATTTCTTTGGATATTTCTTTCATTTAAATTTTATAGTTTTCTTTGTAGAGTCTTGCATATATTTCAGGACATATATTCCTAAATATTTAACAATTTGTCTCCAGATTCTTTTGCAGTTTCTAAATATCCAATCACAAAAATAACATTTTTATTTTGTCCTTTCATTCCTTCAAATTTCGTTATTCTTTCCAGTCTTACTGCCCTGGACAAGACCTCCACTGCAATGCTGAACAGAACTGAAAATAGCAGGCATCTCACAGGAAAATTTTGATGTCTCTAAATTTCCAAATAGATACTCTTCCTCAAATTAAAAATATCTTTTACTCTCACTAGTTTTCTAAGAGTTTTGTTTTCATGAAAGTTGTTAAATTTTGGTCTTTTAAAAAAATCAATTAAAAGGAAATAGTATTATCTACTTCACAGGATTGTTTTATGTATTAAATAAGACACATTACATATAGTGTCCAGCACAAGTAGTTGCTTGGAAAATGGAAGCTTGTCTTATTATTAAATCATAAGATTGAGGAGGAATATGAGGAAGATAAGGGCCTTCTCAGAATAACCAAAAGGTATAAGTCCAGCAAACGAAAACTGATATTTTGATACTGTTTTGAAATTAAGAAAGAAGGAAGACAATCTCTTTCTGTGATTGAAAGCAGGTTTCATACCCAAGTCCCTTCCCCACACTCTAACCTGGGGTGCCCATCGAGGTGAGGATTAGAAGACTATGACAGGGCTGTCAGGTCACACAGGGCTCTGGGCTGCTCACACGCACATCTCAACATGTTATTCCTGAGGACTTTTTGGTTTGCAAGAGCAATAGAGAGGTGGGAGATAACTTAGTTGGAGGAGGGGGAGGCAAGAAGAACGTTCCCAGCATAGTTATGAAGCTGGGAACTTCCATAGGTGAGCTAGAGACAGAGATGCTGGTTGTACTGGAAGCTGGAAGATGTTAAAAACAAGAAGGTGAGGGATGAAGAGGTGGGGAACTTCTGTTATAAGCTAGGCTGTGATGTTCCTAGGTACTCATTTTAATATATTCTTCCTTCTTCAGTCAGTAGCTTGCAGAAATAACAATGGCCTCAACTACCCATTCTCTCTCTTCACATCTGCCTAACTTTCTATACTTCTTTAAAGTAATGTGTTTTTGTTGCTTTGGGAAATTTTGAAAGGGAACTAGGCTTCTCAGCTTCAATTTTGTAATTATTCACTGTTGCACCAAGCATTCACATACCCAATCCCCAGTGGAGACTAAATATAAGTTTATTGAAAAACAAAAGCTTATTGACTCCTTGTGGAGGTGATCCATACACACTCACACATACATATATGTAAGTGTATGTATGTACATATGGCTAAACATAAAACTAATGATCCTTATATTATTCAGAGATGATATGTTGTATTTCTGTGGTATCAGTTGTAATACCTCCTTATACATTTCTGATTGAGCTTATTGGGGTCCTTTCTTTTCTGTTTTTGGTTAATCTAGGGAAAGGCCTGTCAATTTTATTTATCTTTTGAAAGAACCAAATTTTGTTTCATTAATCTTCTATATAATTATTTTGTTATTGATTTCATTTAGTTCTGCTCTGACCTTAGTTATTTCTTTTCTTCTGCTGGGTTGGGGATTGGTTTGCTCTTCCTTTTCAATTCCTTGAAATGATTCATTAGATTGTTGATTTGTGATCTTTCTGTGTTTTGGATTAGGCATTTAAGGATATGAATTTTGCCCTAAGGAATGCTTTTGCTGTGTCCCAAATATTTTGATAACCTGTGTCCCTTTTGTCATTTAGTTCAAACAGTCTTTTGATCTCCATCTTAATTTCCTCCTTGACCCAATAATAATTCAGCAGTAGGTAATTTAATTTCCATGCACATAAACGTGAAAAACCTGAGGAAATGGGCAAATTCCTGAAAGCACACAACCACTGTAGGCTCAATCAGGAAGAAATAGAACTCCTGAACAGACCAATATCAAGTAACAAAATTGAAGCGGCAATAAAAAAATCTCCCAACAAGAAAAAAAAATTCCCAGACAAGTTGGTTTCACAAGGGAATATTACCAGACCTACAAAGAAGAACCAGTACCTATATTGCAGAAATTATTTCATAACATTGAGAAGGAAGAAATCCTCCCCAACTCATTCGATGAAGCCAATATCATCACCTTGAAAACAAAGCCAGGAAAGGACACAATAAGAAAAGAAAACTACAGATCAATATCCCTTATGAATATAGATGCAAAAATTCTCAATAAAATCCTAGCAAACTGAATTCAGCTGTACATCAAAAAAATAATCTGCCATGACCAAGTGGGCTTCATCCCAGAGAGGCAAGGATGGTTCAACATATGCAAATCTGTAAATGTGATTCACCACAAAATAGAAGCAAAAGCAAAGACCATATGATCCTCTCAATAGATGCAGAAAAAGCATTTGACAAAATTCAGCATCCATTTACAATAACAACTCTTAACAAAATAGGCAGAAATGGAACATATCTCAAAATGATAAAAGCCATATATGATAAACCCACAGCCAACATCATAGTGAACAGGGAAAATTGAAAGCATTCCTGGCTGGGCATGGTGGCTCACGCCTGTAATCTTAGCACTCTGGGAGGCTGAGGCAGGAGGATCGCTTGAGTTCAGGAATTCAAGACTAGCCTGAGCAAAAGCAGGACCTCGTCTCTACTAAAAATAGAAAAAATTAGCTGGCATGGTGGTGTGTGCCTGTAGTCCCAGCTATTTGGGAAGCTGAGACAGGAGGATAGCTTGAGCCCAGGAGTTTGAGGTTGCTGCGAGCTATAATGACACCACTGCACTCTAGCCTGGTTGACACAGCAAGACTCTGTCTCAAAAAAAAAAAAAAAAAGAAAAGAAAAGAAAAGAAAGAAAGAAAAAAAGAAAGCATTCCTGCTTAGAACTGGAACCAGACAAGGTTGCCCACTGTCACCACTTCTGTTCAACATAGTGCTGGAAGTCTTAGCCAGAACAACCAGGTAAGAGAAGGAAATCACAGGTATCCAAGAGAGGAAAGGTTGAACTACCACTCTGCTGATGATATGATCTGTATCTAGAAAACCACAAAGATTCTCCCAAGAGACTCCTGGAACTGATAAATTAATTCAGCAAACTCTCAGGCTACAAAATCAATGTACACAAATCAGTAGCATTCATATATGCCAATAACAGTCAAGCCAAGAATGAAATCAAACACTCAATACCTTTCACAATAGCAACAAAGAAAATAAAATACCTAGGAATATATTTAACCAAGGAGGTGAAAAACCTCTACAGGGAGAACTGTGAATCACTGAGGAAGGAAATCACAGAGGATGTAAACGAATGGAAAAACATATCATACTCACGGATTGGCAGAATCAACATTGTTAAAATGTCTATACTACCCAAAGTGCTTTACAGAATCAATGCAGTCCCTATCAAAATACCAACATCAATTTTTGCAGATCTAGAAAAAATAATTCTACACTTCATGTGGAACTAGAGAAGACCCTGTCTAGCCAAAGCAATCTTAGCAAAAAGAACAAATTGGGAGGCATCTATCTACCAGACTTCACACTATACTACAAGGCTATAGTAACCGAAACAGCACGGTACTGGCATAAGAACAGAGACATAGACCAATGGAACAAACTGAGAACCCAGATATAAAACCATCCTCATACTGTCATTTGATCTTTGACAAATTTCAAAAAAACATACACTGGGGAAAAGAATCCCTATTCAATAAATGGTGCTGGGAAAATTGGATAGCCGCATGTAGAAGACTGAAACTAGATCCACACCTCTCACCTCTCACAAAAATCAACTCATTATGGATAACAAACTTAAACCTAAGATGTGAAACCATAAGAATTCTGGAAGAAAACATTGGAAAAACTCTTATAGACATTGGCCTAGCCAAGGAATTTATGAAGAAGACCCCCAAAGCAATCACAGCACCAACAAAAATAAATAAATGGGACCTGATCAAATTAAAAAGCTTCTGCACAGCCAAGGAAACTATCACTAGAGTGAACAGACAACCTACAGAATGGGAGAAAATATTCGCATGCTACACCTCTGATAAAGGGCTGATAACCAGAATCTATACAGAACTTAGGAAAATCAACAAGAAAAAATCAAACAACCCCATTAAAAAGTGGGCAAAGGACATGAACAGAAACTTTTCAAAAGAAGACAGAATAATGGCCAGCAAACATACAAAAAATTGCTCAACTTCTTTAATCATCATGGATATGCAAATCAAAACCACAATGAGATATCACTTAACTCCAGTGAGATTGGCTTATATCAAAAAGTCCCAAAACAACAAATGTTGGCAGGGATGCGGAGAGACAGGAACACTCATACACTGCTGGTGGGACTGCAAATTAGTACAACCTCTATGGAAAGTAACATGGAGATACCTCAAAGAACTAAAAGTAGAACTACCATTTGATCCAGCAGTCCCACTACTGGGTATTTACCCAAAGGAAAAAAAAAAACATTCTATAATAAAGATATTTGTATTTGAATGTTTACAGCAGCACAATCCGCAATTGCAAAGATGTGGAAACAACCCAAGTGCCCATCAATACATGAGTGGATTCATGAAATGTGGTATATGTATACCATGCAGTATCACTCAGCAATTAAAAACAATGGTGAATTAACACATCTGGTATTATCCTGGATGGAGCTAGAGCCCATTCTTTGAAGCAAAGTATCACAAGAATGGAAAAACAAGCACCACTGGTACTCACCATCAAATTGGTACTAACTGATCAATACTTATGTGCACACAGAGAAATAATATCCATCAGGGGTAGGGCAGGTGGGAGGGGGGTGGAGGGGATGAGAAAACTCACACCTAATTCGTGCGGGGCACAGTGTTTTCGGGATGTTCACAATTGTAGCTCTGACTTGGGCAGTGCATAGGCAATATACGTAACCAAAGTGTTTGTACCCCCATAATATTCTGGAAAAAAAAAAACACAATGAGGTATCACCTTACCCCAGTGAGAATGGCTTTTATTAAAAAGTCTCAAAACAACAGATTCTGGTGTGGATGTGGAGAGAAAGGGACACTTATATACTTTTGGTGGGACTGCAAACTACTACAACCTCTATGGGAAGTAGTATGGAGACACCTCAAAGAACTAAAAGTAGACCTACCATTTGACCCAAGAATCCCATTACTGTGTATTTACCCAAAGGAAAAAAATCATTTTACCAAAAAGGCACTTGCAGTCAAATGTTTATTGCAGCACAATTCTCAATCACAAAGATGTGGAATCAGCCCAAGTGCCCATCAATACATAAGTGGATTAATGAAATGTGGTGTATGTATACCATGGAGTATTTCTCAGCCATAAAAAACAATGGTGAACTAATAACTTTTGAAACAACCTTGATGGAACTGGATACCATTATTCTAAGTGAAGTATCACAAGAATGGAAAAACAAACACCACATGTACTCACTATTAAATTGGAACTAATTGATCAACACTCATGTGCATGTATGGTAGTGAAACTCAACGGAAATCAAGCAGGTGGGAGGGCATGAGGGAATGGGTGAATTCAGACCTAATGGGTACAATGCACACCGTCTGGGTGACTGACACACTTATAACTTTGAGTCAAACTGTAGAGAAGCAATTCACCTAACCAAAATGTTTGTACCCCCATAATGTTCTGAAATTAAAAAAAAAAACTAGTGCTCTTGATACATTATCCCAAATTAGTCCTGCATTTCCTGCTGCATCTTTACTTGCTAACCTCTCCTGAGCCCTCAAATGCATCATTTCCTAAATTATATTCAGAATCTTGCCTTCCAAACTCAATCCTCCTCCAAGGTTCCTTATGTTTATTAACAGCAACACTATTCCACTATTCAGGTTTATCATTTGAAATTCACTTTTGATTTTGACTGCTCACTTAATTCTCGTAGAAAATCATTCCAAGTACTTAGTGTTTGCTCAGTAATATGTATCACAAGTATCCCTTTTCTCATTCTTTATAGTCCTGGTTGTTCTTACTACCTCTCTTTTATACTAACACAGTCTCACTGATTGTAGTCTCTTCCTTATCTGATCCATCACACACCTACTTCCAAATTAATTATCCTAAAACTCATTACCATTAATCCTTGATTTATTTGATCATTATTTCTTGAGTGCCTGTTATGCATCAGTTACTCAGCCTAAATTTGAAGGCACAGTTTGGTCTTTTAATTTGCAATAATCAGTGACTCCTTCATATTTTCAGAAAAAATGCAAAATATCACAGTCTTCAATGTCCAGAAATCTAATTTTAAAGTCATATTTTTTAGTATTATTTCCTAAAACAAATAAATTTATTTTGTGTTAATTATAAAAGTAATACATGATTATTATAAAATTTAAATACTGTAAAAAGATACATATTAAAAAGTCACCGTAAATGTTTCTATCAAAGATAATATTGTTTGGTTATATCTCTTCAGATCATTTTCTATGGATATCTAATCTCTCTCTCTCTCTCTCTCATGTATGTGTGTGTGTGTGTGTGTGTGTGTGTTTTAAATCCCTTTATTCCCTAAGTGATATATTATAGGCAACTTTCCAAGTAAATGAATATAAATCTACATTATCTTTTACTTTGTTGATTCTGTCAGAGGCAATTTTTATTGTGGTATAGTTTACATAGAGTAAAATGCATAAACCTCAATTTATAGCTTAAAAATCATATATATCTGTATTGAAGATTTTATATATGTATATATTTTACATATATATATAATCTGTAACTCTACCAAGATCAAGATAGAGAACATTTCTATCTCCCACCTCCAAGAAATTTCCCACTCAATAAACTTCCCTCCCTTCAAGGTAACCTCTAGTCTGTCCTCATTTAGCACAGATTAGCAAATTCAATTGAATAAATATACCATCACTTATCTTACTAATCCACCCAGCTCTTTATTAATGGATTTTTGGGTATTTCACATTGTTTGCTCTTATCAATATGGCAGGATAAGGGTGTGCAGTTTTTTCCTATGGAAGCTAACTATTTTGTTTGTCTGCTTTTGTTTGCTCTACCAGAAGAAAGGAATGCAAATATTTTGCCTCATTTTCAGGGAGGTTGCAAAAATTAATCTCAACCTGAATTGAAAAAAAGGAAACCTCTTTTGTAAAATTACCAGTGTTGGGATGTGAATGTAACAGGTCCACAAGACTTGCTGTGTATGTAGAGAAGAAATTCCACAGAGAGAAAGTATACCTCTGGAAATTTACAAGGAAAATGATTTTCCTTAGATTCAAAAGTATCAGAGGATTCAAGAGGGCAAGCAAAAGTTACTGACCCTCCAGCTGTCCCAGAACTCATTCCAAGGAAGATACCTAACACAGGAGGGCCTGTTTTCTGGGATGATTAGGGTGAGTGGACCTAGTGACTGGCGACACAAGAGTTATGGTTCCAGGGCCGAGGAGCCACAGGGGAGCAGAGCACCTCTACCCAGCATCTGCACCCATTGTCAGCTCATCACACCTAGTAAAGAATTCACACAGTCTGCTTTCAACATCTTCCCCATTGACTGAATCATATGTGCTCTTAGACCTCATGGCCCTGGTCTGATCATCCCATGTGGTCACCCCCTGCCCTACACAATGGCTCAGGATCCACAGAGCGGGGAGGGGACCCTAGATGTCTGCACTCAGCGGGGCATGTGGAGGGGTTTTGAGCTAAGCAACCTTGAAATCTCTGAGGTGAACAGATGTAAAGAGCACCCACTACACTGCTAGAGAAATAATAGGAGCCAGAGAGTCAGTTTTCTTATATTTCTCTTGACTTTTATGCTAATCTTCTTTTGCAGCCTGTTTATCTCAATTCTTGTATAATTCAATCGTCATTTCAGGCAGACTAAGTTGTTTTCTGTTTTCTATATAGACTTTTATATGAGATCTGTATGTTAATGACTGTGTTTTCACTCATGCTGTCCCTCACACTCACACCAAGTCACCAGTCACTAAATCACCACATTGCTCTAGCTCCTAATGTATCCTTCCTGATCTATTGGGTTTTTTTTTTTTAACAATTCCTACTTGTAATTACGATTATTGAAGTACAGGCACACCTCAGAGATACTGTGGGTTCAGTTCCAGATCACCGCAATAAAGCAAATATTGCAGTAAAGTGAGTCACAAGAATTTTTTGTTTTCCCAGTGCATATAAAAGTCATGTTTACACTATACCTAGTCCATTAAGTGTACAATAGCATTATGACTAAAAAAATGTATATACCTTAAATAAAAATAGTTTATTGCTAAGAAATACTAATGACCATCTGAGCCTTCAGCGAGGCTTAATCTTTCTTGCCTCGATGTTGATGATTGCTGACTGATCAGGGTGATGGTTGCTAAAAGTTGGGGTGGCTGTGGCAATTCTTAAAATAAGACAATGAAGTTTGCTGCATCTATTGACTCTCTTTATTTCATGAAAGATTTCTCTGTAGTATGCCATGCTGTTGGATAGCATTTTACCCACAGTAGAGCTTCTTTCAAAATTGGAGTCAATCCTCTCAAACCCTGTTGCTGCTTTATCGACTAAGTTTATGTAATATTCTAAATCCTTTGTTGTCATTTTAACAACATTCACAGCATCTTAACCAGGAGTAGATTCCATCTCAAGAAACTACTTTCTTTGCCCATTCATAAGAAGCAACTCCTCGAACCATTCAAATTTTATCATGAGATTGCAGCAATTCAGTCACATCTTCAGGCTCCACTTCTAATTCTAGTTCTCTTGCTGTTTCCACCACATCTGCAGTTACTTTCTCCATTGAAGTCTGGGACCCTTCAAAGTCATCCAGGAGGGTTGGAATCAACTTCTTCCAAACTCCTGTTAATGTTGGTATTTGACCTCCTCCCATGAATCATGATGTTCTTAATGGCATCTAGAATGATGACTCCTTTCCAGCAGGTCTTTGATCATCAGACGAATCACTATCTATGGCAGCTATAGCCTTATGAAATGTATCTCTTAAATAATAAGACATGAAAGTAGACATTACTTCTTGATCCATGGACTTCAGAATGGATGTTGTATTAACAAGCATGAAAACAACATTAATCTTATACATCTCCATCAGAGCTCTTGAAGACCAGGTGCATCGTCAATGAGCAGTAAAAATTTGAAAGGAATATTTTTTTCCTGAGCACTAGGTCTCAACAGTGGGCTTAAAATATTCAGTAAACCATGCTGTAAACAAATTTTCTGTTATCCAGGCTTTGTTGCTTTGTTTATAAAGCACAGGCAGAATAAATTTAGTATAATTCTTAAGGGCTGTAGGAGAATGCTATGGCTGGTTTGATCTTTTATCCAGACCATGCAAACTTTCTCCATTTCAGCAATAGGGCTGTTTGGCTTTCTTATTATTTGTATGTTCACTGGAGCAGCACTTTTAATTTACTTCAATACTTTTCCTTTGCATTCACAATTTGGTTAACTGTTTGGTGTAATAGGCCTAGCTTTCAGCCTGTGTCAGCTTTCAGCATGCCTTCCTCACTAAGTGTAATCATTTCTAGTTTTTGATTTAAAATGAGAGACATGAGACTCTTCCTTCCACTTGAGCATGCAGACGCAACTATAAGGTTATTAACTGGCCTAATTTCAATATTGTTGTGTCTCACAGAATAGAGAGGCCTGAGGGGAAGGAGAGAGATGGTAACTGCTAGTCGGTGGAGCAGTCATAACACACATTTATCGATTAAGTTCGCCATCTTACATGGCTGCGGTTCGTAGCACCCCAAACAATTACAATAGTAACATCAAAGATCACTGATCACAGAACACCATAATAGAAAAGTTTGAAAAATTGCTAAATTACCTAAATGTGACACAGAGACAGTAAGTCAGCACATGCTATTGGAAAAATGGTTCTGAAAGACTTACTTGACATAGGGTTGCCTCAAACCTTCAATTTGTAAAAAAAACCGCAGTATCTGGGAAAAACCATAAAGCAAAGCACGATAAAATGAGACACGCCTGTGTTTGTCTTATTCCCTTGTCTTGATTGTCAGCCTTTTGAGGGAAGGACCCATAGGGTGTAGAGCAGTGTTGTTTACAAAGTAAATGCTTAACAACTATTTCATGAGTGAATGAATGTCTCATTTCTTATTTTCCTTCAGGGTGACTTTGTAGACTTCAAACACTGCAATGATTAGAACATATTACTCAAACATCAAAATTATGTAGACATTTTTAAAAGGAGAGACATCTCAAGAAAATTAAATATTGATTTAAATAATCTTTGTTGTGTTATTTAAATCCACACAAGCATAAAACGTGGCACGTATTCCCTATGTTTAGTATTCTTGTGAAGTTGCATGTGAATGATTCACAAATTAAATTTGTAAAAAGCCCCATACAATAAAATCTAAATGAATGGCATTAGTTTAACATAAAGGATTAGACGCAATTCCCCTTCACAACATGAATATGCTACTGAGTGCAATGGTGCAGACCCTTTTGTGTATGACTTTCTTATACCACCATGTTTATTCATTCCTTCAACAGTTCATTCAGTGCAAGGCCAAGGCATCCTGCCAGTTGTAGTAGCAAATGAGGTCTCCTGTGCTCAGAGAACTCATATCCTCATGGGGAAAACAGTGAAGTAAGCAAAATCATTACGAAAGAAAGTTCTCCATGACTCCTATCGATCTCTCACACACTCCATCTCTCCCGCCAGCCCCTCTCACCACCTCCAGGCATGAGTACCAGAGGCCATGTCACCACTGCCCCTTTCCTGAGTTATTTCTAAAGGCTCCGATCACTGTTCCTGATTCCACTGTGGCCCATCTTCCCTACAAAACCCTCAGATGGGACCTTATAAGTGAGATCATGGCTTTTCTCTGCTTATTCCCCTTCAGTGACTTCCCATCATACTCATAGTGAGCCAAACCCTTAGGTAGCCCCCAAACCTCCCAGCCTGGGCCTGGTACACTCTGACCTCAATTCCTAGTGCATGTCTCTTATTCCAGAGGTCTAGTTTCAGGGGCCTCGTCCACACTGATTCTCAAAACACCAGACTGCTCTTGCCTGAGTCTTCCCTCCCACCCCCGTTTCTGCACCATCCAACTCCTTATTTCCTTCAGCTCTCAGCACAAATATTAAATATTACCTTGACAGTGAAGCCTTAGATATTACCTTGACAGTGAGATCTAAGCATTTATACTCATCCTTTTATGAGGTTGGGGGGCAAATTTTTATCCATAGACCTTATCACTATACAGCAAGTTCTTCAATAATGTCATTTCATTAAATAAAAAGCTGATTCCTGGCTGGGGCCACTGTCCATGTGGCGTTTGCCTGTTCTCCCCATGTCTGTGTGGGTTTCCTCCCACATCCCAAAGCTGTGCCCTTTATGTGAATTGGCGAGTCTACATGAGTGTGAGTGTGGGTGTGTGTGAGTGCTCCCTGTGAAGGGATGGCGTCCTGGTCAGGATTGGGTTCCACCTTGGGCCCTGAGCTGCTGGGACTGGCTCAGGCCACCTGTGATCCTGAACTAGAATAATTATCTTACTTGTTTTTATTAATCTTTCTTAAATGTATGTATGGCTCATATTTATTTTAAAATTTAATAGTAGAAGTGTTTTTGGCCTTTATTTAGAAGTTTGGTGATGTTTTGTGACCAAAAATATTCCATAGGAACTTAAATTTTTAAAAAAAATTTCTGAATTTTATGGGGGTACATATGTTTTGGTTACATAATTTGCTTTTGTACAGTTTGAGTCAAAGTTATAAGTGTGCCCTTCAGTCAGTTAGTGTGCATTGTACCCATTAGGTGTGAATTTACCCAACCCCTCCTCCTCCCTCCCTACTTGATTTCCCTTGAATTTTACTTCCATATGTGCACATAAGTGTTGATCCATTAGCTCGAATTTAGTATTGAGTACATGTGTTTGTTTTTCCATACTTGCGGTACTTCACTACAAAGAATGGTCTCCAGTTCCATCCATGTTTTTACAAAAGATACTAGATCAACATTTTTTTTTTTATGGCTGAGCAGTGCTCCATGGTATACGTGTACCACATTTTATTAATCCGTTCTTGTATTAATGGGCACTTGGGTTGATCCCACATCTTTGCGATTGTGAATTGTGCTGCTATAAACATTCAGGGTGCAAGTGTCTTTTTTATAGAATGTCTTTTTTTCCTTTGGGTAGATACTTAGTAGTGGGGTTGCTGGATCAAATGGTAGGTCTACTTTTAGTTCTTTGAGGTATCTCCATACTACTTTCCACTGTTGTTTAGACCAATTAACCTATGATAAAATTGGTTTTGTTATACGTTGTTTCACTTAAAGTCACAGTTTCCAAGAACCTAAGGACAAGGTTAAGTGAGGCCTTGCTGTATTTTATGTATTTACTCATTTTCAATGTATATCTCCCTCCAATGGAATGTAAGGCCAGGACTGCAAGAGTTTTGTCTGTTTTTGTCCACTAATCCATCCACAGCACCTAGAACACTGCCTGGCAGAAAGTAGTCACTTAAATAGTTTCCAAATATTCCAGATCTATGACTATTAAGAACATAGAAAAATTTATATGTTATATTTTCAAACTTCATAGTCAGAGAATGCTGTTCTTAAAGGACTTGGAACCTAGAAGAAAATAATTCCTAGTTTTTTATTTAAACACTAAAAAGTAAATACATAAACCTTATGTTGTATATATTAATAAAAGTTTAACAAAACATACCTTTACAGACAGGATACAAACACCTGCAGCATACCAGCTTCTGTCTGCACCATTTGCTTTCCAGACAGATTTTCTCTTGTAGTACATTCTCTGGCCCAGGTACTGGACATTAAGAACAACTCTATGCCCATCCTCTATGACCAAGTTATTCTCTTAAGATATAAACCATTAATCAAGTGATAACAAACATTCCATTTGCCATTTTCAATTGTTTTTACCTTTTACTTAACTATATATCCTTTATGACAAATATTAATATTTGGATTTAAGAACCCTTAGCTCTTTTTATTCAGTATATATTTTAAAAAATATTTTTGAAACAACTTCATCAGCATCTGAGGCCATTCAACAAGTCTAATTTTAAAACATTTTCTTCCAGCAGCATGGAACTATTGTTAAAAATTAGTCCTGTGAACCAAGTTCTACAGGAAGGTCATTTAAAATTCATGTAAAGGGAGTAATTGGAATATTTTCATGGCAGGAAGTAACCTGCAGTTACCTTAAGGGTAAAGAAATTACTTGGGAGATCAACACATAAAATTTCATTTTTCACCACCAAATATTTATGGACACTATTTCTTCAAAAAGTTTTATACTGCCAAAAATTTAAGATACACCTCAAGTTAAAGCTATTCTACCAAGTGTAGTACAAGGACAGCTTAAATGATGTTACTCTGTTTTGAGTTGAGGGCTCATTCTGCTAAAACCACTCATCAAATTGACTACTAATAAGTTGCAGTGCACTTAGTGGGCTCAAAGTAAATGTGTATTGAATTAATCATTAAAATGATCTGTTGTAACCTTTTTGCATCAGGTTAATAAAATTTTTAGAGCAGAAATATAGGCCTCCTCACCTAGTAAGAAAATTCAAATCAGCAGTAAGATGATGCAGAGGCTAGAAACAAAAGGTTGAAGAAATTAATATATTCTACAAACTATAACTGTTACCTATTTTACTTTTATGTTATGGTGATGTTTACAGTGGCAAATAACAGGAAACATACTCTTATTTAGTCTATAATTATAGTGTATCTAAGCTATGGCCCATAATCTAAGAGCGGCTTTCACATTTTTAAAGTTGTATAAGAAAAAGAAGAAAAGAGGAGGAGGAAGCGGGTGGGTGTCACAATAACAATATGTGGCCCATAACACCAAAGATATTTGCTATCTGGCCCTTTACAGAACAGAAGAAGTTTGCCAATTCTTAATGTAGAAAATTGAATGCTATGTAGCCTTGAAACATGACAATGTAGATAGACATTTTTTAGTGAAGTAATATTCACAATACATAAAGCTCAAAAAGCAAGTTAATTATATTTGTAAAAAAGTATACATAAAGATATATATACATTCATATATATATGGAAAAATCATAGTATAGATGCAGAGTTAAAACTGATTTTCTTTGAATGGTGCAGTTATGAGGAATTTAAATTTTTTTCTAATCAAATCTTTTCTTAACTTTTAGCAAGGTAAAAATAAAGGATTTTCTTTATTGCTATATGAGGGCTGATAATGTGTGCGTCTCCACACATACCTCTCAATAAGGAGGAGTAACATTTGAAGAGAAAGCAGGAAAACCTGATTGGGTATGCAATAAATGCATGACTCCAATGCTGGCTGTCGTGTTGATAACAAGGATCCAAGGCAAAGGCAGGGTCTTTGGGTTTCACTATATCTTTGGTGTGACAGCTACACAATGTGAAAATACAGTCTTTTCTCTCCTAGACCGCCTTGACTGCATTTAAAGTTTTTTTTTTCTAGTGGGCCTGGGCACACCCTTAATTTTGGTTGGACATTTTCTAATAGCAGCAGAAAGCCCAGCAACAAAGTGCCATGATGCAAGTGGCCACAGGGTTTACTAGTCACCATAGGATCTGTGAATTGAAAGCATCCCCCTTCCAGGGCTCCATTCCTATAGTAGAAGTGGTGCACAACCAGCAGCAATTCAGTCAGGAATTCCAACCATCACACAGCCTTCTGGCAGTAGCAAAAAAACTATCAATGGGAAGTGAACTGCACCAGCAGGACCTTTGCTGGCTCCAACCCTCAAACCAAGAAATACTCCAAGAATTCAGCTGTCCTAGAGCAAAAGGACAGAATGCACAGGACAGTGAAGGAGAGTACCAGGGTCAGCATAACATCTGGGAACAGACTGGTACCACCAATGGAGGAATTAGTACAGCTGGTTACATGCATGTTTGAGAATTCTTTTAAATATACGTTTCTGATCTTCCATTATTGTTTTATTCTATTCTTCACGTATAAACCAAGATTACCATGGTTTCATGCAAGCACAGTTGCCGATCTGATGCTCTTTCAATGCCTCCAGCTCCAGATGCTTTTTTTCATCATCTGCCAGCTGCCTTCAAGAGTTTAACTTACTATTATCATTTTGCCTCCCCCTTTAAATCCTAACTTGAAGCTTTGACTTTGTTTAACTGGTCTGCTTCTGAATATAGAAATATAATGAAAAGAGAAAAAAGATGCCAATTTCTATCTCTAAAAAAAAAAAGAGTTGTTTGTTATATAGATTGTTGGTTCTTTAAATGACTCTGGTCCCTGACAGTATGGAAATCATGTTCCTCAAGTTCCTGCAATTTTTGGATGTCTGTGAACATCTAAAGTTATCACAGGGAAAAGCAGCAAGATGGCTAATGGATTTTATTACTTCATCGAGGGGATATGATATTGGGTGTATGTTTGGGAATAGTTGATATGTCTTCATACACATAAATTTGCATAAAATTTGTGTAAATCTTAAAAGTTTTGCACAGGAGAGCTCTACATAATAATCTTTAAAAAGCCACAGTTACATTTTAACAATCCAAAAAGAAAAAAGACAAGGGAGAAATTTAAGACTTAAACAACACTCTCAATTTCTGCAGGGCGACAGGAGAGCAAAACACTGATTTTCTTCTTCCCATGGAGTAAAACCAAATTATGTTAATCAGACACTGCTGATATATTGTATCTGCTTAAATCTTGTTTGTAAGCTACAGAAATCACTCTATTCAACCTGGCATAAGGAAATTTATTGGAAGAACTGTTCAGCCTTGCAGACATGGTGGAGGAATGGCAGAACCAAAAGGAAACTGGAGGCACTTTTGCTTCCAGCCAAGATGGAGTAACAGGGACCGGATTTACCTTCCTGCCAGAAATACTCACAAAACAGGCAAAATATATGAAACCATGGTTTTCACGAGCCTGGGCATCAGGCAATGAAAGACATCCCTGAGAGACAGGAAACAAATGAGAAGAGTCCTGTGACTGTCCCAGCTTACAGCTAGAGCTTCCAGTGTAGGGAAGAAGAACCCAGGCAGACACTCCAGGTTGAAGAGACAAATCTCAGAGTCCAGGGAGAACAAGGCAGCTAGAGCTCACAGGATGAAATGCAGGAGGAGAGAGCCTTCCAGAGAGAGAAGCCCAGAGATTTCCCCTGAGTCCCCTGAGTATTCAGCTGAGTACTGATGAAGGCATGCATGTGAAGAGACTACCCAAGGCCTGGGAGGAACCATCAGAAAGGATTAGAGATAACATGACCAGAGCCAGGAATAGTGACTCTTCTAACTAGCTGAAAACCTCATGAGTAGAAATTATAGAAGGGCTTTGCCTATGTAGTGAAGAATAATAAACCATAGACTGAGTTCTCTCTGACTCTGCCTTGCAACTCATAAGGGGAGAACTCAAAAGCAGGGGTCAGTGAACAATGGCCTGTAGAACAAAGCCAGCTTGCAGCTCATTTTTGTAGGGCCTGCAAGCTAAGAATGTTTTGTTTTATTTTACTTTGTTTTTTTTTTTAACATTTTTAAAGAGTTGTAAGAAAATATAAAGAAAAATATTCAATAGAGATCATGTATGGCCCACAGAGCCTTAAAATATAATATACTATTTGGCTCTTTACAGAAAAATGTAGCCAACATCTGATCAAACTTTTCAAGCAACTTAACTACCTCACAGAATGAAGCCCAAGAATATTTATATGAAAAGATAAATGCACAAAACTCAGCATGGTAAAAATCCACAAATACTGGCATCTAACAAAAGATTGTAATAATTATGCAAAGAAGCAGGAAAATTTGAACAATAATGCAGAGAAAGGAATTTTAAAAAATGACCCGGAACTGACATGGATGTTAGATTTATCACCCAAGAACATTACAGCAGTTATTTTGGTGTTGTCCATGTATTCAAACAGTTAAGCAAAACATGTAAGACATTTTTTAAAAGACCCAAGTTGTAACTTCTAGGTAGAAAACTTGACTAAACATGTGAGATAAAACATAAACCAGAGAGGATTAAAGTCAGATTATATGTAAGAAATATTAGTACCCTTGAAGCTATGTCAAGAGAAACTTTCCCAAATGATATATAGTGAGAAATACGGGGTGGGAGGAGGGAAAGAGCATCAGAAAGTTGTGGGAAAACTTCACAGACTTAATGACATGCCCTTAAGTACTTAAAGGAGACAAGAAAGAGGGGACAGGAAAAATATTTGAAGAAATAATTTCTTAACATTTCTAAATTTGATGAAAGCAGTAAAACCACAGATCCAAGAAGCTCAGAGAACATAAAACTACACTAAGGCACATCATAATCAAAATGTTTAAAATCAGGGATAAAGAAAACACATCAAAAACATCTGGATGTTACAAATAGAAAACAAATAACAAAATGATGGATTTAATTCTAATTATGTCAACAATAACATTAAATGTAAATGGTCTAGATATCCCAATTAAAGGAACATTTTAAGTCTGAATAAAAGAGGCAAGACAATTTAAAGACATATAAAGGTTGAAAGTAAAGGGATGAAAAAGATACAATATGCCAACAGTACTGAAAAAAAACCTGGAGTAGCTATATTAATATAAGAAAAGTAGATTTGAGAATAAAAAGTATAAGGAATAAAGCAAACTATTTCATAATGATAGGATAATTCATCAAGAGTACATAAAATACGTAATGGTTACATAACAGTTTTTAAATATAGAAAGCAAAAATGGATAGAACTGAAATGAAAAAGAAAAATTAACTCAAAAATAGTCATAGATCCAAATGGAAGACCTAAAACTGCAGAACTGTAAAACTATAGCTCTATGAAACTATGTAGAAGAAATTACAGGAAAAAACTTTGGGCAAGGCAAAGACTTTTTAGATATAACACCAAAAGCACAATTCACTGAAAGAATATTTGCTAAACTGGAACTAATCAAAAGTAAAAACTTTTACTATAGAAAGACGCTATTAAAAGAATGAAAAGACAGCCATAGACTAAGAAAATATATGCAAAATCATATACTTGATCAAAAAACTTGTATCCAGACTTTTCAAAACTCAATAAAAACCCCACAACCTGATAAACAAATGGGCCAATGATTTAAATAGGCACTTTATCAAGGATGATATATAAATTGAAAATCAGCTCATAAAAAATACTCAACATTATTAGTCATCAGGTAAATTCAAATTAAAACCATGATGAGATAGCACTGTACAATTAGTAGACTAGATAAAATTAATAAATTAATCATACCAATTATTGGCAAAGATGTAAAAGTCCTGGAACTCTTATGTACTTCTCATGGGAATGTAAATGACACAGTTTGGAAAACAATTAGGCTGCTTTAATACTTCTTAAACATAAACCTACCATACGATGTAGTCATTTCATTCAAAGGTATTCACCCAAGAGCAATGAAAGCACATGTCTGTACAAAATACAGTACATGAATGTGCATAGCAACTTTATTTATATACCCTAAAACTTGAAATTAATCCAAATTTCCATCAACAAGTAAATGGTTAAACAAACTGTTATGTATCTATACAATAGCATACTACCCAGCAATAAAAAGGAATAAACTATTGATGCATGTTACAACATGGATAAATCTCAAAATACTTATGCTGTGTGAAAGAAGACAAAAAAACCCACATTCATTTTATATGATTCTATTCATATAAAATTTCAGCATATATAAGCTAATTGAAAGTGACAGAGAACAGATCAGTGATTGCCTGGGATTAGGGGCTCAAGGAATAATCATGGGGTATGAGGAAACTTTTGGGAAAGATGTATGTTGATTATGGCAATGCTTTCATGGGTGTTGCTATAGTTTGGATGTTTGTCTCCTCCAAACCTCAAGTTGAAATTTGATCCCCAGTATTGGAGGTGGGGCCTAAAGGGAGGTGTTTGAGTGATGGGATGGATCCCTCATGAATAGATTAATGCCCTCCCTTAGGGGTGAGTGACCTCTCACTCTATTCCCACAAGAGCTGGTTGTTAATTAGAATCTGGCACCTACCCCCTCCCTCTCTTGCTTCCTCTCTTGACTTGTGATCTCTGAACATGCTGGCTTCCCTTCTGCCTTTATCCATGAGTGGAAGCAGCTTGAGGCCGTCCCCTGATACAGATGCCCAATCTTAAACTTTCCAGCCAAACTTGTAAGCCAAATAAACCTCTTTCTTTATATGTTGCCCCATCTCAGGTATTCTGTTATAGCAACACAAAATGGACTAAGACTGATGTCTACATGTCAAAACTTATCAAAATGCATATTTAAAATATGTGCACTGTATAGGATATATATTATACCTCAATAAAGATGTTAATAAAATAAAGTAAGCTGGGAGATTTGGCTTGGAAATAGGTAAATGGAGAAGATTCAGCAAGCACAGTGGTGTTTCAAAGCCAGTAACAGGATAAGCCACCATTGACACAGTTGCTGCTACTACTGCAGGATGAGTGTGTCACTCACTGGAGAGAAAATCTGACTGGCTCAGTTGGTGTTATAAGCCACTTCTGGTGGAGTCTCATTTCCACAGTGGGGAGTGAACAGCTGGAATAAGCCTCCCCTTAAAACTACACACAATTCAGGGAAAGATAATTCCCCAAAAGTAAACTGGGGAGGATGTTTGGGAACGAAATGTATGCAAGGAAGACAAAAACAATAGCACTAGCTATACATGGTTTTGGAGATTTTGTTGTTGTCTGAGTATTTGTGCTTCTATCTCTTGTGAAGTTGTGAGCAGTGGAATCTATTCCTGTTATTTTGTCAACCTAATTATTGAAATTCTCACATTCTTTATTAGTAAGATTTTATTTTATTATTTTATTATTTTTTTTTTGTTTTTAATTATTATGGGTACATAAAATTTGTCTATATTTATAGGGTACATGTGATGTTTTGATACAGGCACACAATGTATATTGATCAAGTCAGGGTAATTGGGGTATCCATCACCTCAAGCACTTACCATTTCTTTGTGTTAGGAACATTTTAATCTCACTCTTTTAGTTATTTTGAAGTATACCATAACTTATTGTTAACCATAGTCACTTTGTTCTGCTATCAAATATTGTTCTTTCTGTCTAACTATTAACTACATTTTTGCACCCATTAACCATCCCCACTTTATCCCCCCCTCCCCACTACCCTTTCTAGACTCTAGTAACCATCATTCTACTCTCTGTCTCCATTGTCAGTTGTTTTAATATTTAGCTCCCCCATATGAATGAGAACATATGAGATTTATCTATCTGTGCTTGGCTTATTTCCCTTAACGTAATGTCTCCAGTTCCATCCATGTGGCATATGACAAGATTTCATTCTTTTTGATGGCTATACAGTATTCCATTGTGTATATGTACCACAATTTCTTTATCCATTCATCCACTGATGGACACCTAGTTTGATTCCAAATCTTGGCTATTATGAATAGTGCTGCAATAAATATAAGAGTGCAGATACATTTTTGATATTCTGATTTCCTTTCTTTTGGATATATACCCAGCAGTGGAACTTATGAGTGATATGGTAGCTCTATTTTTAGTTTTTTGAGGAAACTCTAAACTGTTCTTCATGGTGGTTGCACTAATTAAAATTACCTCCAGCAGTGTATAAGTGTTCCTCTTCCTCCACATCCTCTCCAACATTCATTATTGCTTGTGTTTTTGCTAAAAGTCATTTTAACTGGGGTGAGATGACATCTCATTGTACTTTTGATTTACATGTCCCTGATGACTAATGATTCTGAGCATTTTTTCATATACCTGTTGACCATTTGTATTTTTTCTTTTGAGAAATGTCCAGTCAGATCTTTTTTTAACTTCAAAATATTACAGGGGTACAAATATTTTTGATTATAAGGATTGCTTTTGTAATGCTTGAGTCAGGGTTAAAAGTATGCCCGTCACCTAGATAGTGTTAATTGTAGCCCTTAGGTAGGTTTTCACCCATGCCATTCTCCCCCTACCCCCTGCTTGATTTCCATTGAGTTATACCTCCCTCTATGCACATGTGTGCTCATCGGTTAGTTCCAATTTAATAGTAAGTACATTTGGTGTTTGTTTCTCCATTCTTTAGATACTTCACTTAGGATAATGGTCTCCAGTTCCACCTAGATTGTTGCAAAAGGCATTAACTCATCCTTCATGGCTGAGTAGTATTCCATGGTATATATATACCACATTTTGTTAATCCACTCATGAAATGATGGGCACTTGGGTTGACTCCACATCTTTGCAATTGTGAATTGTGCTGCAATAAACATTTGAGTGCAGGCATATTTTTTATAAAATGACTTCTTTTCCTTTAGGTAAATACCCGGTAGTGGGATTGCTGGATCGAATAGTAAGTCTACTTTTAGTTCTTTGAGGAATCTCCATACTGTTACCCATAGAGGTTGTACTAATTTGCAGTCCCACCAACAATATATAAGCATTCATTTCTTTCTGCATCCACATCAGCATCTATTGCTTTTGGACTTTTTAATAAAAAGCCATTCTAACTGGGGTAAAATGATATCATATTTGGGTTTCAATTTGCATTTCTCTAATGATTAGTGATATTGAGCATTTTTTCATATGTTCTTTGCCACTTGTCTATCTTCTTTTGAATGAATATTCAAGAAAAACTTCCCTGGTTTTGCTAGAGATTTAGACATCTATGCACAAGAAGCTCAAGAAATGCCTGGGAGATTCATTGCAAAAAGGCAATCTCCAAGACACATACTCATAAGACAGGCAAAAGTCAACATGAAGAAAGAAATCCTGTCAGCTGGAAGGGGAAAACATCAAGCAACTTACAAAAGAAAACCCATCAGGCTAACTACAGACTTCTCAAATGATACCCTACAAGCCAGAAGGCATTGGAGCCTCATCTTCAGTCTTCTTAAATGGAACAACTGCCAGCCTAGAATTTTATATCCTTCAAAACTAAGTTTAATACATGAAGGAGAAATAAAGACTTTTCCAGACAAGTAAACACAGAGGGAATTTGTAAAGACCAGACCTGGCCTGCAGGATATACTGCATTATACATGGATCAGCACAAGACTCACCCATCAGTGTAAAACCACCCAAAAGCTAAAGCTCAGAGCTCATACAAAACAATAGTACAAGAGGTAAAACAAAGTAATAAGGTATACCCAAAAGGATGAACAGAATAACATCCCACATATCAATTCTATCAATCAACATAAATGGTTTGAATTCCCCATTCAAGAGACATAGGCTGGCTAAATGAATAAAAAATACAAGCCAAGTATCTGCTGTCTCCAGGAAACACATCTAACCCACAATGATTCATACAGACTCAAGGTGAAAGGATGTAAAAAAAAATTCCATGCAAATGGAAATAAAAAGAAAGCAGGAGTAGCCATTCTTATATCAGATAAATTAACTTTAAATCAAAAATATTAAAGAAATACAAAGATGGTCATTATATTATATAATGGTAAAGGGACCAATTCAATAAGAAGACATAACAATTCTAAATATTTATGCAACTAACATAGGAGCACCCAGATTCATAAAGCAAACCTTACTGCATCTAAGCAAATAGATAAACAGCAGCAACATAATTGCCAAAGACTTCAACACCCCACTGACAGATATGGACAGATCATCCAAGCAGAATATAAATAAAGAAAAACTAGACATAAACAGGACTCTAGAACAAATGGGCCTAACAGACATTTACAGAACATTTTACTCAAAAACTATTGAATAAAAATTCTTCTCATCAGCACATGGGACATCCTCCAAGACTGATCATATTTTAGGCCACAAAACATGGCTCAACAAATTCAAAAAAATAGAAATAATACCCTATATCTTCTCAGACCACAGTAGAATAAAACGAGAAATCAACTCCAATAGAAACACTCAATTCTACACAAAGTCATGGAAATTAAACAACCTGCTCCTGAACGATTATTGGATCAACAATGAAATTGAGATGGAAATCAAAAGATTCCTCTTTGATTCAGTTCTTTGATTTCTCAGAAGAACTGAATGATAAATGGGACACAAGCTATCGAAATGTATGGGATTCAGCAAAAGCAATCATAAGGGGAAAATTCATAGCTTTAAATGCCTACATCAAACAGACAGAAAGATCACAAATTAACAATCTAATGAAATGTATCAAGGAACTGGAAAAGGAAGAGCCAACCAATCCCAAACCCAGCAGAAGAAAAAAAAAAAAACTAAGCTCAGAGCAGAACTAAGTGAAATTGAAAACAAGAAAATAATAAAGAAGATCAACAAAACAAAAAGTTGATTTTTTGAAAAGATAAACAAAATTGATAGACCTCTTACTAGATTAACCAGGAACAGAAGAGAAAGGACCCAAATAATGTTCCTTCTATGCCATGTTTTTTTGAAGGTTTTTACATGAAAGGGTGCTGAATTTTGTTGAATGCTTTTTCTGCATCTATTGAGATGATCTTATGATTATGATTAGAAATGAAAAAGTAGATATTTCAACTGATATCACAGAAATACAAACTATTACCTGTGAATACTATGAAAATCTCTATGCACATAAACTCAAAAACATAGAGGAAACGGACAAAGTCCTGGAAACATGCAACCTCCTAAGACTCAATCAGGAAGAAATAGAAATCCTGAACAGGCCAATAACAAGCAACAAGACTGAAGCAGCAATAAAAAATCTTCCAACAAATAAAAGCCGCAGACCAGATGGATTCAAAGCTGAAGTTTATCATACCTACAAAGAATTGGTACCCATATTGCAGAAATTATTCCATAACATCAAGAAAGAGGGAATCCTCCCCAACTCATTCTGGGATACTGAAGCCAGTATCTGGGAAGCCAGTATCACCTTCATACCACAGCCAGGAAAGGAAACAACAAAAAATGAAAACTACAGAACAATATCCCCTATGAATATAGATGCAAAAATCCTCCATAAAATATTAGCAAACTAAATTCAACAACACATCAAAAAAATAATCCACCAGGACCAAGTGGGCTTCATCCCAGGGATGCAAGAGTGGTTCAACAGATATAAATCAATAAATGTGATTCACCACAAAAACAGAAGCAAAATCAAAGATCATAGGATCATTTCAATAGATGAAGAAAAAGCATTCGACAAAATTCAGCACCCTTTCACGATAAAAACCCTCAACAAACATGGCATAGAAGGAACATATCTCAAGATTATAAAAGCCATATATGACAAACCTACAGCCAGCATCATATTAAATGTGGAAAAGTTGAAAGCGTTCCTACTCAGAACTGTAACAGGACAAGGATGCCCATTGTCACCACTTCTATTCAACATAGGGCTGGAAGTCCTAGCCAGGGCAATCAGGAAAGAGACAGAAATTAAGGGTATCCAAATTGGGAAAGAGGAGGTCAAACTATTGCTTTTTGCTGATCATATGATCTTATAACTAGAAAACCCCAATGATTCTGCCAAGAGACTCCTGGAATTGATAAATAAATTCAGCTAAGTGTCAGGTTAAAAAAATCGATGTACACAAATCAGTAGCATTACTATACACCAATAACAGTCAAGCTGAGAGTCAAATTAAAGACTCAATACCATTCACAATAGCTACAAAGAAAATAAAATAGCTAGGAATATACTTAACCAAGGAGGTGAAAGATCTCTACAAAGAGAACTACAAAAGACTGAGGAAAGAAATTGCTGATGATACATACAAATGGAAAAACATATCATGCTATGGATTGGTAGAATCAACATTGTTAAAATGTCCATACTTCCCAAAGTGATTTAAAGATTCAATGCAATCACCATCAAAATACCAACATCACATTTCACAGATCTAGAAAAAATAGAAAAAGAAAATAGCCCAAATAGCCAAAGCAATCTTAGGCAAAAGAGACAAGTCTGGAGGCATCACATTACCAGACTTCAAACTATACTACAAGGCTATAGTAACCAAAATAGCATGGTATTGGCACAAACAGAGACCTAGACAATTGGAACAGAACAGAAAACCCAAACACAAAACCATTCACATAATATCAACTGATCTTTGACAAAGCAGACAACAATATAGACTGATGAATAGAATCCCTATTCAATAAATGGTGCTGTGACAACTGGATAGCCACATGCAGAAGAATGAAACAGGATCCATATCTCTCACCACTCACAAAAATTAATTCAAGATGGATAAAAGATTTAAATATAAGCCATGAAACCCTAAGAAATTTGGGAAAAAATGTTGGAAAAACTCTTCTAGATATTGGCCTAAGCAAAGGATTTATGAAGAAGACCCTAATGGTAATGACAGCAACAACAAAAATAAATAAGTGGTACTTCACTAAATTAAAAAGCTTCTGTACAGCCAAGGAAATAATCAGCAGTACAAATAGACAACCTACAGAAAAGGAGAAAATATTCGCAAGCTACACATCTGATAAAGAACTACTAACCAGAATCTGCAATGAACTCAAGTAAATCAAGCAAGAAAAAATTGAACAACTCCATTAAGAAGTGGGCAAAAGACAATATTTTATCTTATATAGAATTACTGATATGACACAGAACACTCTTCTATTTGTGAGTTTGTGCACGTGTATATGTGTTCACTAAATAATAGATATTTATTAACTGAGTTAATAAATCCAATGAATCTCAGAGCTGAGGTTCCTGTTCACTACTTTTTAATGAAGTAGAAATGTTTGTGTGTCTGTTCGTCTTTTAAATCCAATGGTGTTCCTTATTAATTTAATTTAATAACAATTTATTGGCCCCTGCTATGTACCTGACAGTATCCAATCTGCTATCATTCTACAGCTAAAAAAGCTTGAGCTCTACACATGGCAACACTATAGTGTATGATTTTTTCTTTGTTTCTAAAACAAAGAGACATTGCTTCCTGCCTTAGAAATGTTAACCTATGGATTCCCCATGTTCTCTGACAAGAGTAGAATATGCGGTAACTTATAAGGGGCTTCATAGTGGATACACTGGAGGAAAAGCCAGTTCTCATGAGGTTACTTCTGCAGTTCATTTCACAGAAAATTCACTTCTGTGTTTTAATTTCCCCAGCTACAAAGAAAGAAGAAACCACTTCTTTTGTGAACACAGAAGTGGATAAAGATCCAATGACTAGGTTTAATGGGTTCATTTAATTTCCAACCTAGATCTATTGCTAAATACATTGTAATTGAAAAAAAAAAAAAAGTGTAGTTTCAAGACTGCCAGCTTACATAAACCTAAATATTAGGACCAACTAGTTTGTGCATATTGCTATGACTACAGAAATTGTTATGCATATCGTTTGAGAAACATTTCATGGTAGCTTGGAAAAATGCATAAAAGTGACCATAGGTTGTGTTTAAATAGTTATGTTTAAAAATCATGGTAAAGTAAAAAACAATACAAATGGTAAAGAACCCCATCAACAGTTAAATCCTTGAACTCATCCCCAAAATGCACAAATCCAGCAAGTCAGATAAACTATTTTCTACTTAGTTCCTCTGGATGTTGCTGTCTTACAGATATTTTGAAGGAATTTGCTCTTTTTTATTTGAGAAACTATTTGCATAGACTTGTTGGAAAATCATTTCTTTGCAGATAATAAGTTATGTATAGCAGTGATCCCCAACCTTTTTGGCACCAGGGACCAGTTTCATGGAAAACAATTTTTCCACAAACTGGGGTGGGGGGATCGTTTCAGGGTGATTTGAGCACATTACATTTATTGTGCAGTCAAACCTCTCTGCTAATGATAATCTGTATTTGCAGGTGCTTTCCAGCGCTAGCATCACCACCTCAGCTCCACCTCAGATCATCAGGCATTAGATTCTTATAAGGAGCACACAACCTAGATCCCTCATATGCGTCGTTTACAAGTAGGGTTCTCGCTCCTATGAGAGTCTAATGCTGCCACTGATCTGAGAGGAGTCAGAGCTCAGGTGGTGGTGTGAGCGATGGGGAGTGGCTGTAACTAGAGATGTAGCTTTACTCGCCCACCTGCTGCTCACTTCCTCCTGTGTGGCCCAGTTCCTAACAGGCCATGGACTGGTACCGCAGATGTACAGCACTAGGAAAATGTGCATAGAGGCATAAATTAAATTCTAGCTTTGTTCCTAATTAGGTGTCACCTTAGTTATATGTCTTAATAGTTTTGTATCTCAGCTTCATCTGTAAAGTAAGGGACAAAGTAGAGAAGATATATAAGCAGAATGCATTCTACCAGTCTCCATGCTTATATTCATTGCAGGCATTACTAATCAAGCATGAACATCTTTCCTATCGAACATACACGTTGCTTCAGGATCCTTTTCATCACAGCATATCCCTGGATTAGATTTTACCTGATTTTATTTAATGCTTACTATATGCCAGGAATTATTTTAAATGTTTATTGGCATTAATTAGTTTAATTATGACACAACTCCATAAGGAATACACAATTAATATCCTTATTTGGCAGATAAAAAAATAAGGCTCAAAAATTCATATATAATAAGTGACAGAGCTTGAAATAAAGTAGCCTGTGCTTTTCTCCACTGTGTTACTTTGCCTTTGAGTTCTCTAGTACTAATACAAATACTATAGTTGGCACTGAAAACATGCTACATATATTCGACAATAAAAAGTATCCTCTGCTCTTTGGGACATTTTTTGTTTTATTTTTTAGTTTCCTCACAGCTTTATTCCCAGAACCCAGCCCAGTGCCCGGCATATGATGGACAAGTAGTAAATATTGACGAAATGAATAAATGCTGCCATCTCCATACCTGTTATTACCATACTGTTTTTAAAAAATGCTTTAAAATTATTGTTTTTATGTTGTATCAGTCTGTCATTCTGCACAGTCCATGTTGATCATTTCCAGGCAGCATCTTATTTGGTTTCCTATAATGTTCTATCTCAGTCTTCCACCAGTTGGGAGTTTATTCTTATGTTAGCAATTATTTGGACCCCACACGTAAGAGATCAACCACAGGCAATCCTTAGTTGTCAGAGCAGTAATGGTGCTTTACATAAGCTGACTTTTGCCATGCAAGACAAGCAGCCTGAAATGAGAGTGGTCAATTTCCAAATTGGGAAAAGCCAGGACTGACTGAAGAACAGATGCTCTTGAGTATAATTAGTAGAGACTTGCAGTGACCTAGGTGGTTATTTAACTAAAAAAGGAAACAGCAAAGAAGCCAAAATTGGATTATTTTTAGGGGATTTCATGGTGAGTCACTGAATAGACCTTAACAGTGACACAAAAAGAACAAATTGGTAAGCCAGTGTTTATAGTAAAGTATATAGAATTAGAGTCAAGACAACTTAAAACTGATGACAATTTTTTTCTTAATTCTCATGCTCTAACAGAATAAACTAGTACCTAACTTACCTGAATTATAAATGATAATAAAAACTACAAATAACTAGAAAAGCACATGCTTGGGGGATGCTTATCAGTGATATTTTCTACAAATAAAGCCAAGTGCTTTTGAGGAGTAATCTTAGAAGATTCCTGGCATATGCAGATGTGCATCTGTATCAGATGACAAGCATGGCTTTTGAAACCATTACATTTCTCCCAAATGCCATCCTGAATCCAGAGATGAAGGCTTGGGCAGTTTCAAATATGAAAATAAGAGTGTGCTAACATAGACAGCAGTGTACAACAAAAGAATTAGGGCAGAAAAAGAGCAAAGAGATACTCAAAAAAGGCCGCTGGCAGGAGCTACAGAAAGATTAAAGTGAGGGGAGTAGCCTGAGGGAAATTCCTAGCTGATGCTAATTGTACTGCAGCCACCAGCTACCTCATTGTGTTTGTTTGTGTTTGGTACAACTTCTCCCAACACACAGGGTACTGGTTGCTGTCCTCCAGCGATAATTCTGCAAAGCTCTGAGAAGAAATCATTCCATGTATTCACAAGGTTGAAAGAAAGGTGACTAAAATAAGATGGAGATATTGTCATATTAAGAGGAAGCCAGTATCTGTTTTAATTAAAAATAACTCATATTGGGAGACAGAGCAGAATGGAGAAAAAAGAGAGTTGCTAATTTAAATGCCACTAAAAAGCTGTGACCACAGTCAGGTATCACCATAAACAGACATCAGCGTTTCATACTCATGATGTTCTCTGAGAGGTGGAGCAATGTTTTCTGACAGGTTCAAAATCAAATCATGAATTCTGCCTACATATTGTCAAGCTACTTTGGCCTATTTCCCCCTCTTGGCATCCCTGACCCAACTAGCATTCTCAGACCACTTTGTAATAATCCAAAGAGCCTTCTTCTCAGATATGTACATTTCCAAAGAGGCTCATGCCCCCAAACTGTTCCTCTCCCCCTGCTATGGACTGAATTGTGTTCCCTTCAAATTCATATATGGAAGCTCTAACCCCCAATGTGATGATGTTTGGAGATGGATCCTTTGGAAGCAATTAGGCTTAGATGAAGTCAGGAGAGTACAGCCCCCATCATGGGATTTATGCCCTTATAAGAGGATACCAGAGAGCTTCCTCTCTCTCTCTCTCTCTCTCCATCTTCTTGAGGACACAAGAAGGTGGTTTTCTATATCCCAAGGAAAGAGATCTCACCAAACACCAACCCTTCTGGCATCTTGATCTTGGACTTTCATTTGCCGGAACTGTGTAAAATAAGTTTAAGTTGTTTAATTCACCCAGTCTATGGTATTTTCTTATGCAGCCCAAGCTGACTAAGACATCCTCTCTGACCCATGTCATCCAAAGTTACACTAAACCATAGCCAGTGTGTGGTATACTTTTTTTGTTTGTTTGTTTAGGGAGTCAAACTCTCCAGGTTCTGCCAATAGTAAGTCATGTAGACTTGGCCAAGGCACTCAACTGCTATTGGTCTCACCCACAAAATGAGAGATTTAACTAGATGATCTGTAAGAGTAGCTCTGATTCTTCCATCAGTACCGGCATCTTTATCCAGAACTGCTTATTTGCCAAATGAATGCAATTGGCATAAGGCCTGCAGGAGGTATCTTGAGAAGCAGAGTTCCCAGTGTTCATTTATGTGCCCCATGGCATTTATCTCCACCAGCGTGATAGAAAAACAAGGGTTAGCAAATTGACCCTCTGCTTCTGCAGTACTGACACCTGGTCATGTTAGAACAGAAGCAAGGTAGCCCTGGAGGCTTGGACTGATTCCAACAACAATAAATAGCTTGCTTTGTGGCTGTTACCCTGCCCAAAGGACTAAACGGCCAATGGTAACAGCCATGGCACATTGTTATGCACTGCCCAAGTCGCCTGTTCTGCTAAGCTGATGCTGGCAGTGTTTCTGCAGAGGAACATAGTGAAGCCCTTTAGGGTATACAGTGTCAGATACTTGGGCACTGCACACCATATGGTTACTACCAGGATGATACCTTCTTAGGGATTTCATTTAGGCAAAGAAATCAATTTGGCAAAGTCTGAAAGGCAAGCATCTCTATCTGGTTCCTGTCAACCCAGACCTCAGATACATCAGTAAAAGCTGTGTTCTAGGGTATTATGAAAATTACTCCAAGGCACTGCAAAAAATTGGCTCACACTCTATTCTGGGATCTCTGCACTCTGTTATTTCAGTTCATGACTAAAATGTAAATGGTATACAATAGCAACACGTACTCAAAAAAAAGAAGAAAAGACTTTCTCAAGCAGTAGGTAAAGGAAGGCAATTTAAATGACAGTCCTTTTAACTTTTCCTCACCTTTGCCCATGTGACTTTATCCTTGCTCATCTAAATTCTAACAGAATGGAGCTAATGTGAAAGGAATTCTGAAATCAGTGATGAAGGTGAGTGACTGAGGCAGGTGAAGGATGCCTTTAAGAGTTATTTGGGCCAAAAATAACTTCAGTAATTCTTACATCTTTCCTGGGAAGCAATGAAAAATCACCCGAGGTGCACCGTATTCAAAAGAATGGGACCTTTCCTTCGAAAAAATATAGTCTTAAAGTATAGGGAACTGGGAAACTGTTCCAAGTGATATTATGTAACAATGACCAGTTGGATCCTGGTGAATGTTTCAATGTTACATTTCTACAATCATTGTTAAGCCCACGTATTTGGTTGCGATAAAGAAAGGTAAATACTATCCAGAAGGAAAAAAGTTCCTTTAAATATCAATTTTAAAATTAGTTTCTTTAGAAGTCAATCTTAAATATGGAAAACAACCATGTATCATACAGACTGGAAGTAAATCTCTTAACCAGGGGTGATTTGGCTCCCCAGGGGACATTTGACAGTGCTTATCACAATTTGAGGGGTGAGTGCTCCTGGATTCTGGTGGGTAGAGGCCAGAGATACTGCTAAACATCTTACAATGCACAAGACAACCCTCATAGCAAAAAAAAATTATCTGGCTTAGAATATCAATAGTTCTGAGGTTGAGAAACCCTGAGTTAAACAATGCGCTTCCAAAATGAGGTGACAAAGATATTAAATTTTTTAAAAAGCAAAATCTCTATAAGAAAGCACTTTCAACAAGTGATAGAGATATGATTAACAATATAGAAAGACCATTCATTTCAGTTCTATAATCAGATCCGTTCATTGGATTTAAAATCTATAGCCTATTAGAGTCTAAGAAGTCTTGCAGATTCCATATGTATTGTCAACAGAAGAGGCCACAGTGGGAAATATTAATACAACACCCTAACTGTGTGGACCCACCCCTAATTATAGGAACTTAAATTTTTCCTATGGACCAATAGGTTGGCGGAAAATTATGAGTTTGAAAACTCAGATGAAGAAGCACATTATCAATATACATGAAGTTCTGATAGGTTAAATGTGATGCTAAGTAGAAGACACTACCTCTGTCCTCACAAGACTCATAGCAAGTCTTGGTTTGAAGGATGAGATATATGTGTGTCCACATCACTTATTTATTTGTTACTAAGTGAATGTTTGACTGCCTACTGTGTGCCAGGCCCTGGGATGCCACTGAGCACACAGTGATTGTTCACCCTATGGTTATGGGATTTCGCTTCAAGATGAGAGGACAGTCTGCAGAGTTATTATGGTGGAAGTTATAACTACAAACGTGGGGGCATAAGTCAGGGGACCTTAACATAACCTGGAAGTCAGTGAAGCCCTCTCTGAGAAGGTGACTTAAAGCATGGGTAGAATTATCCAGATAATGAATCAGAGTAGAAAGAAGAATGGAGAGAAATGGTTCAAGCAAAATGTCGTTTGTGCCCTCTTTCCTTCAATTAGTTTAAGAGTCAGGAAAAATAAGATAAGCATATACGATGAGAAGAAGAGATTTTCCCTACTACCTTCTGATTCCCTTTGTACTATTTGTCCAGATCCTTGTACTAATTGTTGGATTTCTGCTTCTGGAAACCATTGCTATAGCATTTTCTAAAAGCACCAGGATATACATTGAATTTCTTTCTCTGGCTTCCCTCCATTTGCTATGGAATCTAGAGATGCCTATATAAATGAAAAAACCTATTTATACATCTTAATAAGAATAGTTGACAGTGGTGCCATGCTATGCCAGGGGACATGCTGCTAAGATTTCCGATCTTCAAGGGTTTTGCTTTAATGGCTGGACGCAGTAGAAATCTAGAGTAGCTGATGTGTTTTTAATGTCAGTAAAGTATGTGGAAGAACATCATCTGTCACAGTAATGGCATTTTATTAGTAAATAAAGATGAGAAAATTTGCTAATTCTCAATAATGCCCAGAAGGGAGAATTTTTGATGAGGAAGTCAATAAATAAAATATTTTTAAGTAGGTTTGGTATTTTATTAATAGCATAACCTGGGCTGGTGTTCTTATTTGGTTAATGTGAAGATGATTTGACTAATTCAAGGAGCATCTTATTCCTACTCAATACTGTCAGTGCTATGAATCTTCTAACCAGAAACTTCCCCAGCTGTAATTTCATTCAACCTCCATGAAAATATTTTTAGCATTTTGAATAAGTAATAGCTATAGGATACTGTTGCTAGGTGGGCACACACACATACACACACACGCAAAACTGCAAGTAGGAAAATTTCTTCTATTCTCTCAGATGGCCATCATTGGCTGTAACTGACATTCAGAGCCTGAAGATCCAAGTGGGACTGGATGGCACCATGTGCTGGGATACGCAGCTCTCTAGTGAGGACCGTCTCAGGAGAGATAGACCTCATCAGCTTCAGAAATCACTGCCACTCACAAGGTGGCAAAACAGAGAATGCTTTGTAACCATATTTTGTGGAAGTTCCTAGTGATGATGTTACCAAAAGTTTAGCACTTGTCCCCAAGGCCACATCAGAAGAATGAGGACAAGTGGTTTGAGGAGAAGGAAAGAGGAGTTTAGTAATTTGCCAGCAAATGAGGAGGCTGGCAGACTCCTGTCTCAAAGTACCAATGTCCTCCTTCTGAGCAGAAGTACAGAGCTTTTAAATGTTCTGATCAATCCCATCTTCGGCTAAGACAATCTTGTGACATCTGCCTGGATGAATCCCATCTTGGGGCAAGGACCATCTCGTGACCTCCACCCAGACAATTCCCTTGAGCCATCTCCTGTGGCACAAAGAACAAAAGACATTCCCCTGCCCCTCCCGACCACTGGCCTGAGGCAGGGATGCAGGTCCCTGTTCTCCAAAAGGAGTGTGGGATGTTTCAAAGAGATATTAAACATTTTTGCCATGTTTTCAAGGCATTTCTTCTGTTTCATATTCCCCCCTATCTATGGGAGGAGGGGCTACTACTCTGTTGCAATGATGTACATTAATCCCCCAGGTAGCAAGTCAATGTTAATGCATGTTCCTTAACCTCTGTGACAAAGTCAGGTTTAAGGAAACCAAAGGAATTTGTTGGGATTTTAAAATATAATGTGTTCTGCCTTTACAAAAGGCCAGGATTAATCAACTCATCTTTTCTGCCCAGTTTGATAACACCTGAAAGTTAGATGAGGAACAATTTTTTTCATACTAATATTTAATATTAACTTTTTAGATAAAGATGTAACAGTTTGAATAGGGGAAAGAGAAGGTATATTTCTTTCACTTTCAGTAAAAAGAGACGAATAATGTGCAAGGGGAAAAACTGTATAGTTTATTTTTAATTTCAGAAAGGTGGAACATAAAACACTCCACACATTTAGACTCCCATATAGAATGTGAGCTGTATTAAGTATTTATTGAATAACCATAAAATGACACCACAAATAGTATTCTATATAAAGTTCAAAACCATCCTGTGAAGCAACTGGTGGTTTCTACCAGCTATTATTCTTTTATCAGATTAGGAAACTTTAGCTCAGGGACTAAAGGTTTTATACAGGAACACAAAGCTAATAAATAGCAAACCCAGCCAGATGATCAGAGATAAAAGTATCAATTATTTGTCCATGTCACATTGGTAACAGGTACTAAGAAGCATTGAGGAATTGGTCCACCTCCCAAAGACTTACCAGACTCCTCTAGACTAAATAAATGCTACAAATTTCTGCAATGGAAGGAAATATGGAGTCCAGTGGAAGCACAAAGGAATAGTCATCATTTCTCTGAGTGAAGGGAGGGTGGGGCACAAAAAAGTTCATAGGGAAGGTAAGTCCCAAAGAAGAGATGTCCACTGTGCAGGCCTGAACAGGCCAGTACAACAGCAGGTGGGACAGGCCAGGGAGAGCCCAGCAGTTAGAAGCAGGCTGGCAGAATCGGAAGCACATGGGGTTTAGTCTGGCTGAGTGTTCATTCACATGGAGGGGGAAAGAGGCAGAGCTGCAGGTAGAGGGGGAGAGGGGATGTCTAGAAAGGAAGGGAAAAGTCATGAAAGGCTTTAGAGACTTCACTAAGGGGCTTTAGGTTAAATTTTTTAGGTTAAATTTTTTCAGCTCTGAAAACCATGAAAAAGTTTAAATGTGTTTAAAATTTTCATTCTAAAAACTCACTCTTTTTAGAAGAGATAGGCAAGGTAATAAGGAACAAGACTGGGGGCTGAAAGAACAATGAGGAGCATGTTTGATTGGCCTTGGGCAGCAGCCTGAGTTGTGTTTTCATGTTTCACACACTCGCACATAGATCTGTAGAGTTATTATGTAAAGCAATTTAGCAATATGTAGCTGGAGTGATGACATTGTTCCTACTGAGGAAAATGATTTGTATTATTTTTAAGAGAAAAGTAATTAAAATATTCAATAGATCAGAACCTCTTAAACCTAGCAAGGATAGAATAATGGGTAAAGAACAATTCAGAAAATAACTTCAAGTAACTATTAAAATATATGCAAAGAAATGTCCATAACAACTAATAATTTAAGAAATGAATTTAAAACAATGAGCATTCTATTATAGGTCTACCATTTGATAAAAAAATCTCTGGTTGGCAAGGCAAAGCTACATCTCCAAATGTTTTTGGTAGATTGATTCAAAATTTGGTAAATTGATTCAAATGTTCTGGAAATAAGTTGGATAATAGCTACAAAGAAAAGTTAATTTTTTCCCCACATTCTTTAATTCAATAATTCAATCTCTGGGAATTGATACAAATAACAACAAGGTGGCCTAATACAGTAGTTAAGTATATGAATATAGGCGCTGGATTGCTAGGATTTAAACCTAACTGCTGCATGGCCTCTGGTGAGTTCCCTAGTATCTCTGTTCTTAGTTTCTTCAACCATAAAATAAAAATCATAATAGGACCTACCTCACATGTTATTATGAGTCTGAAATGAGTTAAGATTGTTAACCACTTAAAATATGTACATAGTATTAAATGAATATTTGTTAAATAAATGTACATAAAGACATATATTTGCATATTCATCACAACACCATTTATTACAGCATAATATAAGAAACCACCAAAATACCCAATGGTAAACAACTGAGTAAACTACATTGTGTGTAGTAATTATACATGAGACAAAGACAAAACCCAAAGTTGGAAGTATCAGAATAGGTATTCCAAAATTGGCTTTATCATAAGTAGGTATGTAGGCAGATGACAGGTGCAAGGAGGGAGGGAAGGAATCTATGTGGTTCTCCATGAATAGGGACATTATGAACGCTTTTAATTTCCTCCTTTTAAATTTTTCTTTAATAAACTTTTATACTTAGATTAAATGATCTCAACTACAAAATATAAACAATGGTTCTATCTAGGTAAGTATTTTGTTCCTTCTTCACATTATTACATTCATGTATATTCCAAATTTTCTACAATATATAAAATATAATTGGAAAAACTTAATGTTATTTAAAAAGACATCATGTGAGCATTCCTAACTTCACATTAATAATCTATCATAACCTTCACATTCATAACCTAGTATCCTAGTGTTGATGGAAAAGAAGCCGAACTCTGTAAAATAATTTTAAGGGGTTTATTCTGAACCAAATCTGAGGACCATGACCCGGAGCCACACCCAAGAAGCCTTGAGCAAGTGGACTCGCTGTGGTTGGGTTACAGTTTGGTTTTATACATTTTAGGGAGATAGGGGTTACAGGTAAAGTCATAAATCAATACATGGAAGGCATACATTGGTTTGGCCTGAAAAGGCAGGCCATCTCGAAGTGGGGGGTGGTAAGCTTACAAGTCATAGGTGGGTTTAGGGATTCTTTAGCTAACAATTGGCTGAAAGAGTTAGGCTTTATCTAAAAGACCAGAAAGGAAATGCTTAAGTTAAGATGAAAGGTTTGAGCAGAGGTCCACACAGGAGGATCTTCCCTAAGACAAGGATCTGCTAGGATGATTGAGTTAAGACAAAGGGGGTCTTCTATTTTCTGATGAGGTTAATGCTATACCAGAATCAGGTTGTTAACCTGCACTATATTTGGTTAACAAAACCTGTTTAGTGAGATTTTATCATTTGTAGGTGTGACTCACTAGGCCCTTTAGAAAGGAATTTGGGCAAAAGAAAAAGATCAGAGTTCAGTCCTCACTAGTATCAAAATAATTGAATTGAACCTCATTGTTGATTTTTAAAACTACCTCTTGATAAATTTTTTATTCATTTCCTATAAAAATAATTTATTAAGTTACTTTAAATAAGTTCAAAAATAATTTGAAGGTCTTCAGCCACCCATAATGCATTAGTATGTGAATTTTGAAGGCTGAATTATTATTTTTATTTTGGTAAGGAATATGTAAGATTTACCATTTTAACCATTTTTAAGTGTACAGTTTAATGGCATTGAGTACATTCCCATTGTTGTGTCTTAATCACCACTGTCTCCAGAACATTTTTTATCCCAGTATAAAAACTCTATACCCATTAAACAATAACTCCTCATTTCCTCCTCCCCACAGTCCCTGGAAACCACCATTCTACTTTCTGTCTCTATGAATTTGACTATTCCAGATATCTCATGTAAGTGGGACCATACAATATCTGTCCTTTTGCATCTGTTTATTTCACTTAGAATAATGTCTTTTAAGGTTCATCCATGTGCCAGAATTTCATCCCTTTTTAAGGCTGAATAATATTCTATTGTATATATATACCACATATTGTATAATTATTCATCTACAAATGGACACAAGTTGTTTCCACTTTTGACTATTGTAAATAATGCTGCTATGAACACGGGTATAAAAATATCTGTTCAAGTCCTTGCTTTCAGTTTCTTGGAGCGTATACCCAGAAGCAGAATTTCTAGTTCAGATGGTAATTCTGTGTTTAATTTTTTGAGCAATTGCCACATCATTTTCTATAAATGTCTGTACCATTTCCCATTTCTACCAGCAACACACAAGAGTTTCAATTTCTTTACATTCTCACCAACACATGTTATTTTCTGTATTTTTGTTTTTAATAATAGCTATCTTAGTAGTAGGGAGTAGCATCTCATTGTGGGTTTGATATGCATTTCCCTAATGACTAGTGATGATAATGAGCTTTTCATGCACTTATTAGCCATTTGTATATCTTCTTTGGAGAAATATCTATTCAAGTCCTTTGCCCATTTTTTAATTGGGTGCTTGTTGAGTTGTAGTTCTTTATATATTGTAGATACTAATATCTGATCAGATCTATGATTTGCAAATATTTTCTGCTATTCCATTGGCTGCTTTTCACTCTGTTGACAGTGTCCTTTGATGCAAAAAAGTTTTTGATTTTGATGAAGTCCAGTTTATGTATTTTTTCTTTTATTGCCTGTGCTTTTGGTGTCATACTCAAGAATTACTGCCAAATCCAATATCATGAAGCTTTCCTTTTATGTTGTTAATGGAAAATGACCCAAACTCTGTAAAATAATTTAAAGAGGTTTATTCTGAGCCAAATGTCTATGACTGGAACACATGTCCTCAAGAGGTTCTGAGAAAATCTGCCCATGGTAGCTGGGTTACAGTTTGGTTTTATACATTCACGGAGACAGGAATTACAGGAAGACCTTAAGTCAATACGTGGAGCGTGTACATTAGTTTGGCCCAAAAAGGTGGGACATCTCAAAGTGGGGGGTGGTTTGCAGGTAATAGATGGGTATAAAGATTCCTTGATTTGTAATTGCTTAAAGAAATGAAGCTTTGTCTAAAGTCCTGGAATGTTTTAACTTAAGAGAAGAATGTCTGTTAATCACAGACAAGCCACCAACATTTACCAAACTCAAGTGCTCTGTTAAGTAAATTGATGGTCTGCAGGTGTGGTTTAAGCTTTGGCTTGTATAGCCTTAGGCCTGTTAAAGATTTAGCATCTTACTGTTACAAAGGATATTTCCAAAAAAGGGAGGGGACATGACAAGTCATGTCTGACCTTGGTTCTCTTGGCCAGCATCTCAGCTTTAGGGTATTTCCAGGGTCCCCTTGGCCAAGAGGGGGTCCATTCAGTCAGCCGGGGGCCTTAAGATTTTATTTTGGTTCACAATGTTTTCTTCTAAGAGTTTAATTATTTTTTAATTGGTTTGCTTTTAGATATTCTTTTCTTTTACTTATATATCCAAGGAGTAAAAATCCCCATGGAATACAATTTTTAAATTTGTACTATAAGCATGGAAAGGGGGTAACCCTTCTCCTCCCCGTCATAAAAGGTCACAGTCGATGCCCCATAACAACAACAACCAAAAAAAAAACAGATTAACAAGAGGAAAGCATAACAAATTTATTATTATTACTTGCACATGTGTGCATGAGAGTCATACAAATAAAAACTCAAAGAGGGGCCAGATGGTTGAGACTTAAATGCCCTCTTCTCAGGGGAGAGGGAAATGAGGAAATAAATAGGGCCCAGTGCTCAGACAGTGGTTCACTAGAACAGAGGTTTTCTTATTATTCAGATAAAAATTTTCAGGTGATCTCTAGGAGCTGCTCTCAGAAGAACAGATGAGAAGTCTGTCTGGGCATGGTGAAGACTCCTAGTCTCTTCTCTTCTCTGGTGGTCAATTTTTCCTGGTTATTTAATGAGATTCTTAGGGGTCTTAAGACAATTGCATTTCTTTTGGAAAGAAGCTTTCTTAGTCAGCTAAGGCTTGTGGGATGGGGACAAGACAAAGTTAGGGACTTTGCTTCCAAGGGAGCTTCTAAGACCTCTCAGCAGGTCAAAGTGCCAGTCTTTGGGGTATCACTTTCTGAGCCCCAACAGCACTCTAACAGTTTCTCAGCAATGCACAAAAAAGATATTCCTTCAGTATAATAGTAATTTCAAGAACAACAAATATGTTTACTTTGCTGAGAACTATATGTAGAGCAGCTAAAAAATCCTGAGGAAAAGAATTAGATACACTAGACTACAGTTCATGATCTTTCTCATAATCATGGGCAATCTTTTTGCAAATAGATATGTTCCATTTGTGGCACATGAACAACAATATATGAACCGTATTGAGTCACTGTGGATTAAGTGGTTGTGAGGAAATTAGTCCCATCTGTTAAAGCAGAATATCTGAGAAGTCATTCATCACATTTATTCCGTATCTAGTTGATGTGGACATAATGGAACTAAATTATAGAGATGATGTTATGGAATCAAACACTTAAGTGCTTATGCATCGGCCTGCTTAACAAGCTGCTAAATGACAGGCTGCCTGCATTCTGGATTCAAGAGCAAAGGGAAAATTAAAAAGGCCAACAAAGTTTTTGGTTCTTTATTTATAGCTTCATTCCAAAAATATTTAGTGACAATAAAGCAATTCACATTCTAGTTTTGAAGGTTCTAGAGTCATAGTGATAATAATAGGAAAAGGAGGAAGAAATTGGGGACTTGATGTCACTGCTTAAGTCAAGAATACTCTTTTGCTAAATTTAATGAATATATTCTGAATTATTGAAGTTGTATTGGTGATAGGGTGCAAGGACAATTGAATTGAAATTTGGTTCTTTTTAACAAATAATGTTGGAATAATTGGATATTAACATGTGAAATGTGAACTAAAATTAAATAAAAGCCTTCCCCCCCCCCCAATGGCTGACTGAATGGACCCCCTCCTGGCCAAGAGGATATCCTAAAACTAAATTGTCTGCTGCAAGGAGGAGGTCAGACATGCCTCACCATGCCCTTCTCCCTTCTTGGAGATATCCTCTACAACTCATTAACAGGCCTAAGGCTATGCAAGACAAACCTGCAGGTCCCCAATTTACACAACAAATATGTTCAGTGACTTGTCTCTTCTCTAAAATATTCCAAGCCTTTAGAACCAATTACAAGTCAAGGAGTCTTTAAACCCACCTATAACCTGTAAGGCTCCACTTCAAGATGGCCCGCCTTTTCGGGCTAAACCAATGTATGCCTTCCATGTATTGATTTATGACTTTACCTGTAACCCCTATCTCCCTAAAATGTATAAAACTAAACTGTAACCCAACCGCAGCGAATCCACTTGCTCAAGGCTCCTTGGGTGTGGCTCTGGGTCATGGTCCTCAAATTTGGCTCAGAATAAACCCCTTAAAATTATTTTACAGAGTTCTGCTTTTTTTCCCGTGGACAGAAACAATAAAGTTGACCCCTACCTAACAACATCAACAAACTTAACTCAAATTGGATGAATTTATATGGACTTCACGGACTGTTGATCTCATATGGATCATTAGAAAGGACCAAGCAGTATAGTTAACTACAAAGTATGATATTACCAGCTATGTTCCCAAAGCTCACTTTTGGTCAGAAAATTAGAGGGTTTTACTTTCCACCTTACCTTTACTGACAAAGTTTGTCCTCCATTGAAATATCTCTGTAGTTGTTTTCTAGATCTAAGTTTTGTGGAGAGGTTCTTTGACACACGAGAGAAATCTGAGTTGGAATCCTTTCCCTATTACTTTATAGGTATACACTTTGTGTAGTGCTTGGTTTCCTGTAAGTTACATGAAAACAATGACAGTATCTAACTGATATGGTTCTAGAAAGATGACAGGAGATAGAACATATAAAGTATTTAGCATACTTGGTATATCATAGAACTTCAATATATGATAGCTAGAATTGTTATGTACTTTATAATTACATCATCTTATATAGAATAAGTGGAAATGTTTTAGTATTTACAGAATATTTAAATCTCATAGCCTTTTCATCTCAGTGGATAGGACCTAGATTGTTCAATAAATGTATGGTTTTCTTACATATGTAATCAAAGTATAAAGAGACACAAAATCCACCCTCTGTTAAAATAAAAATGCCAGAACCCAGACTCACATGAACAAAAGGCTAAGCAAATGAAAACCAAATGGGCAAGGGAATAGACCATGTATTAATAAGAGGACAAGGCAAAACGCTGCTTTGAAAACAGGCAGTCTCGTGACATTGGAGAGCTTGCGGGACTCAGAAGTCAAGCACAGCAGCAGATAGAGTTTTCAGGCAGCACTTAGGAGCCAGGAAATTAGCAGAGACTAAAGCATATTAGCTGGTGTTTGCTTCCTAATGCAGTATGGAACAAATGTCTCTTTTGGGTTTGATCCCCAACAAGGAAGGTGGAATATTCTCACTACTTTTCCATACTACTTAGTAGACTGATTTCTGTTTGATTTGTATAGTTGGAAGGATTTCCTTTCTACAGATGACATAGAACATATATAGGTATCTGTGTGTATATACACAAATTTATATACACACACATGTATACACATATGTGACATTTCTACCATATACATTGTAAATTTCTTCCAGAGTTAAATAACCTAAGTGCCATTTGTTTCCATGTATGGCTACTTTAACTGAGACTCCTCCTACATGCTTTGCTCTGTAGCATTTGTGGATGGAAAATTGCCAGTTTCTTTCATGTTTCTTGGATATTGTTTGATGAATGCTGAAATCATCACTGAAAAGTGCAGGATAGAAAAGTGCCAGTTCTTACACTTGACTTTCATCAAGCTTTATATGGCTTTTCAATCAGCTACTCCATGGAGGCAGGTAAATGCATTTTTTAAAAATCTAGATATGCAGAGTAGAAGGCACCATGATTACTGCCAGCACAAGTTCCCGCCTGTCCAGAGAATGGTCTTCATTCACAGATGCCCCTTTGTCCAGCAGCTCACTTTCTGTAATAAAGGCAATGGTCATTCAGTGTTCCTCTACTGAATAAAGGTCATTATGGCCTCACAGTATGATTTTTCCAGACTTACTTTTAAATTTGCTTCTGAAAAGAAAATTCACCAATCACTTAGATTATTATTATTGTAATTAATATGCTCTTGGTATGCCACATTAAAAATGAACACACTGTAGATTGATTGGGTAAGGATTCCATTGAAGTTAATGCCAGAGATCCTGATTTATTCATTATTGCTGCCCAGTGAATTTAGATTAATAATTACAGGACTGGTTATGAGAAATCAGAGACAAATATTATGTTAAAAGTAATAAAGAAATTTTGGGTGCACTCATTTTAAGTCTACTTTTCTTTCCTGCACAGAGTAATCTTTTACTATAATTCTAACTTTTTATGAACATGTTTAATATGACTCTCTTTTGTAAAAAGATATTTTGCATCAATCTGTTTTATTATGATCATACACAATATAGTCTCACATTTATCTCTGATACTAATCACAGTAATAAATTAGTTTATTCTCATTGCCAAAACAAGTCAGCAGCCAGAGAAATTTTTAATAGTAGAACAAAAGCTTTTACTTTCCACAGGAGAGTCTTGCTATGTAAACTTCTAGCCTTATGGAGTCCCACTTTGCTATTCCTTAGGTATAACTCACTTTTAATTACACGTTGAACATCCCTAATCTGAAAATTCCCAAACCCAAAACTTTTTGAAACACTGACATGATGCAATAAGTGGAAAATTTCACACATAAGTGCCTAACACAAACTTTGTTTCATGCACAAAATTATGTAAAATAGTGTATAAAATCACCTTTAGGCTATGTGTATGTGAAGCATAAATGAATTTCATGGATTGGGTCCCATACCCAATATATCTCATTATGTATATGCTACTATTCCAAAATCTGAAAAAATCCAAAATCTGAAATATTTCTGGTCCCAAGCATTTCAGGTAAGAAATACTCAACCTGTATTATTTTTAAAATCACATAACTGGATTCAATTTCAAAAAATATTGAGTTCCTGATAGATATCAATCAATATTTTGGAGAATACAAAAGAAATTTTCATATTCAAAGAGTATACACTCTTCATGGGGAGATAATGTAGATTTCAACCTTTATTCATGACTATCAGCCATTACAAAAACAATTCTCTGCTACATGATAATAAAACTAGCTTTAGGGAAAAAAAAGAGAAGACAGAGCCCATTTATCCTTAAACTAAGTGGTGTCAGGGTATAACATATTAAATTCTAATTTTTCTTCCTGTCAGGTGATATTTCTTACTTTTAACCCTCTACTGACTGCTGATATAAAAATTTCATAGGCCAAAACTGTCAGTTTTCTTCAAAGCCTAAAATCTCCTTCCAAGGCCAAAGCTAATATGGTGCCTATTTTTTAGCTTACTTATGTGATGAATTTGCTAAGTGCTTTACTTACTATATCTAACTGATCTAGAACTACTCTGTGAAGTAATATGCTCCCCGTTTAATAGATGAAGTATGAGTCATCGAGTCATACAATGACTTGTCCAAGCACTTGTTACTTGTCAGTAACTTGCACAAGATCATATGGCAGAGTAGTGTCTGCCTCTGCCTCTGATGGATTCCACAGCCTGTGCTCTCAATTGCTTCATTTTACTTCTTCGAGCTGAAAGAATGAGCTAAAATGAGAAGTCATCAAGTGTCTCAAGTGTTCTGTAGGCCTGTGGTCCCCAACCCCAGGGCCTCAGCCCAGTACCTGTCCGTGGCCTGTTAGGAACTGGCTGGGCATCACCACCTCAACTCCATACCCACCCTCGTCCATGGAAAAATTGCCTTCCATGAAACTTAGGAGCAGGCCACACAGCAAGAGGTGAGCAGTGGTGGCAGGTGAGCAAGCGACGCTTCATCTGTATTTACAGCCACTACAGCCACTTCCCATCGCTGGCATCACCGCCTGAGCTCTGCCCCACCCCCAACCCATCGGTGGAAAAATTGTCTTCCATGAAACTGGTCCCTAGTGCCAAAAAGGTTGGGGATCGCTGCTGTAGGCCATTCACATTTTTGGCTGTTTAAGTGTAAAGAAATCCCTTTTCACTAAAATGAACCCCTTGTAAAAGAGGTTCTATAGAACTAGGAGGATTTGAGAGTGAAAGAGAAAGGAGTTGCACACTTTGCTATTGGTTTTTATGCCTAAGTTTTTCTGCTGCTCATCATCAACTACCAAGTTTGAATTTGTAAGTGGAAGTCTGTACAAAAATTCCTCTATGATAGAAAAATTATGCAACGAATTATAGAGTAAGGAAGAATTTTTCTTCAAATAAAAAAAAAAACAGGACAGATGGGGGAAGCAAGATGGCTGATTAGAGACATCGCTTGTCGGATCGTCTGGGAGAAAAGGGAGAATTTCAGATGAAGGAGGAGGGGAATGGGCACAGCTCAGGTGTAGCTCAGAAGTAGTGCTGGAGCCTGCCGGGGACTTTACAGAGGGAAATCGCAAAGGAGAACAGGAAAAGAAAAAAGAAAAAAGATATCGGCGGGGATCGAACCCAGAGAGGCTGGGAGCCCAGTGAAGGTGGCGGGGGGTCCGTTTCTCCTTCCCACACACCTCTGGTAAACAGTTGCTTAGAAGCTTTTCCACCCTCATGAGCCTAAGCGCTGTTGCAACCACTGAATTGTGTGGAAAACGTGTGTGATCCCAGAGCTTGGACATTCTATGTGGCCTTCCTTCCAGGAAGAGAGACCAGCGAGCCAGAGTCCCAGCTCTTTTCCTTCCCCACCCCTCCCCTGCCCACTGCAGCCAGGTGAGCAGATGGAGCCAAGACTTTTGGGAGCAGCTGCCTCTCCTCTCCTGGTGTGTCCTCCAGTCTGAGGTCATCACAGAGAGTGGGGCCCACATCTTTCCTCTTGAGGACCTGCAGTGGACCCAGGACTGCCCAGTCTTGGAGTTCCCCACTTGCTGGCACTCCCTGAAGATGCACAACAGTGGGTCAGGCAAACAGGCTAGATCCTGTACCTCCAGGACTTGAGCGGGTTGCTAATGGGCATGAGGAGATTTGAGAGCTTGGCTTGGGAGGTGAGGGAGCCAACGTGGGGAGAACTGACAGGAGAAGCTCTGATCTGGTGGAACGCCCATCCCCTGACAGGAAAGTCACACTGTCAGACTTGGGAGAGTCCCCCAGCAGGGAAGTTTCCAGGGGCAGCGCCATTGCTGCTGAGTGCATTGTGTTCTGGTGCCTGTTTGCAACCAGACACTGGAGGGAGACTCTTGGGGCAGGGTTCGCACAAGAGGGGTGTTACTTACTCCCGATAGCCAGTTGGTGAATTATGGATGGTCCTTTCCCCATGAGCAGTCATTCCAGTTTGAAGAGGCCACCTTGGCCCCCCTCCCAGTGGCTTTCCCCAGCAGCCTGGGACACAACCTTTAAGCCCTGCTGAGACTTTGTAGAGCCTTCCTGGCTCACCCAATCTAACCCTGCCCAGCCTCGCTCCTCCACCCACCTCTGTTGTGGTGGAGAACCAGCAATCCCTTGGGAGCTACAGGGCCCCTCCCACTGCCTGAGGTATTTAAGTGCTTCTCTGGAGGGTCTACAGTCTATTACAGGAACAAAAGAACATCTCTGCAGTTGGCTGAAAGCATCAATCATTGACAGGGAGAACAACTGTATAGCTCATTATAGCATCTACTGACCCAATCGAACAGGGTGTGGCAGATTCTTACAAGTACCACCCACCATCTCAGAGATTAAGCTGGGGGTCCCAATACAATTCACACTGCTAGGAAGAGGGGTAGACAGCAGGATAGAAGCAATGCAAGAGGCACTGTTTTTTAGGACAGGAATAAAAGTTGCAGGGAGCTCGAGCTGTGAGGGATCTCCCTCCTCCACTGCAGACCTCTGGGCTGACCAGGGAGCTGCTCAGAGTCTGTGCAGAGACATTGCACTGAAGAGCAGGTGCAACAGAGATCTGGGGGCTGCCAGTCCCTGTTTGCTGAAGCTGACGCCATCCTGATCACTCTGGTGCATGGTGTCAGCTCTGCTCAGGACTCAGCTTTCCAGCAGTGGCCTTTGCATAATCTCTGCCAGGCTGGGGAGGGTGCAGACAAAACAGACACTCCCCCTTGCTGATCCCTGAGACTGGGGGCTGAGCACCCATCTCCCTCTGTGTGGGATCTGAGCAGAGGAGGAGTCTCAGATGCCACAGGCACCACCTGGAAGCCTTGGGTGACTGCCTCAACAGGACCTAGGTGGGAGTGGGAAAACTTAGGCTAACCAGCAGCTCCGGGCCGCCTCCACGGTCCTTGAGCTGCTGAGACAAACCCCTGCTTGTGAAACTGGGCACCAGCAGTCTCCATGCCTGTGGAACAGCACTCCATCAGTGCGTCTCTGCCTCTGTTAACCCCCAAATCCACCTCTGAAGCTCTCACTGCTCCTGAGCCCAAGGCTCTGCCCCTGTAGCTCCAGGGCCCCCACTGGGCCTACGACACAACCCTTGAGATTCCAGAGTTGAGCCTAGGCTCTAAGACACTACCCCTGAGTCTCCATTACTGCCGCTGGGCCAGCAGAACCTCCTCAAGGTCCAACGCTTCCCCTGGGACTCCTCAGCCCTGAACAGACATTGCTCCTGGACCTGGTTAGTGCAAATTCCCACAGCTCGGTCATCCTCAACAACTGCCTAAATAGACTCACCCAGCTGCTACTGTCACCTCCACTGGGTGACCCCCGCCAGAGCAATCCCCTACAACAATAGCCGTGGTAGACAGCATCACATCCAGCCACCAACTGATACTCCCAACAACAAGCTGGGGAACAACCCTCCACCCCAATGAAGATCATCCAGCACAGGCTTGAACTGAGGCAATTACAGGGGAATAGGTCAAAACAGAACAGCTGTTCTACAGGCTCTCAGTATACCCGCCTCCACCCTACTGGGTCAACATTCCAGATTAGGACACAAAAGCACCATCTAGGGCCCTCGCCTTCCCCTAACTAAATAGGAGAGTTCCTCTTATATGTTTGACACATTGGTGATGGGAATGTAAATTGTCCAGCTACTTTGGAAATAGTTTAGAAGTTTCCTTAAATATTAAACATAAATTCACCATAAGAAATATCAATTCCACTCTTAAGTATCTGCCCAAGACTAATAAAAACATATATCCATACAAAAACTTATACACAAATGTTCTTAGCCATTTAATTTCATAATAGCTAAAAAATGGAAGCAATCTGTATTTCCAACTAATGGAGAGCAAAATGTGGTATATCCATATACTGAGATACTATTCAGCAATGCAATAAAGAGGGGAAAAAAACCACTCATACATGCATGCTTCAACATGAATGAATCTCAAGAACATATTGTTAAGTGAAAGAAATGGGTGAAATATATGACATATGAAATATGTTCAATAATGTTTTTGAAAAAGTGATCCAAGAGTAAGCATGCCCCACACCCTAATTCCTATGAAGCTGAAAGAAATTTGCCTTATCCCTCAGCAGATTAACAAGGTGAAAATTTCTTTGAAAGTTACAGCCTTAAGCAGGTCCTCACGTGGATATGAGCCTGAATTATTCTTGTGGTACATAAATATTAAGCAATGAATTAAGTTCAAAGTTACTCCTGACTAATACTTTCCTGGGCATCTGTCAGAAGCAAATATAAGTGAGCCATCACCATGTACTCAAACCTTTCAAACATTTTTAAAGGGAAATGAGAATCTCATGATGAAAATCATCAAGCACAGAAGGAAACAAGCCACCATGAGTGATAATCAACAGAAACAACAGACAGAAGAAAGAAAAATTACTATGCTTACTATATATAATTAAAAGTGTAAAAACATGCAGAGAAAATTGTCAAGAATTGCCATGTTTATCTAAAAAAATACAATTTCTGGGAATAAACAAAACTAAAATCTCAATGGAGAATTTGAGTAGCACATTGAATACATTTGAAGATATAAATAGTAAACTTGAAATATGTCAAAAGAAACTACATAGAATGATGAAAAAATAGAAAAGAGAAGTTATCAGATAAGAAAATATTATAATATTTATTAGAGTTTCAAAGGGAAAGGGAATAAGAATGGGGCATGTGCAATGTTTGAAGATAAAATGGCTCTCTGGTAGATTGAGTGTAAAAATTGCTGCAATTCTTCACCCCTCCCTGTATGCATGCCCTTTGCAGTATGACTTTGGAGAGACCCCGATCAAGAAACGGAATCCCTTTCCTCATGCTTTGAAAATAGGCTGGCCTCTTTTTTTTTTCAGAGTATTACAGGGGTACAAACGCTTTGGTTACATGAATTGCCTTTGCACTGTCCGACAAACATGCCCATCCCCCAGACAGCACACATTGCATCCATTAGGTGTGGAGTTACCTATCCCCTCCTCCCCCTTCCCACCTACCTGACACCCTATGAATGTCACTTCCCATATGTGCACATTAGTGTTGACTAATTAGTACCAATTTAATGGTGAGTACCTGTGGTGTTTGTTTTTCCACTCTTGTGATACTTCACTTAGAAGAATGGACTCCAGCTCCATCCAGGATAATACAAGAGGTATTAGTTCACCATTTTTTTAATGGCTGAGTAGTACTCCATGGCATATATATTCCACATTTTGTTAATCCACTCATGTATTGATGGGCACTTGGATTGTTTCCACATCTTTTCAACTGTGAATTGTGCTGCTATAAACATTCAGGTGCAGATGTCTTTTTTACAGAATGTCTTTTTTTCCTTTGGGTAAATACCCAGTAGTGGGATTGCTGGATCAAATGGTAGTTCTACTTTAAGTTCTTTGAGGTATCTCCATACTACTTTCCATAGAGATTACACTAGTTAGCAGTCCAACCAGCAGTGTATGAGTGTTCCTATCTCTCTGCATCCATGCCAACATTTGTTGTTTTGGGACTTTTTGATAAAACCCATTCTCACTGGAGTTAAATGATATCTCATTGTGGTTTTGATTGCACTTCCCTGATGATTAAAGATGTTGAGCATTTTTTCATATGTTTCTTGGCCATTAGTCTATCTTCTTTTGAAAAGTTTCTATTCATGTCCTTTGCCCAGTTTTAATGGGGTTGTTTGATTTTTTCTTGCTGATTTGCCTGAGTTCTATATAGATTCTAGTTATCAGCCCTTTATTGGATGTATAGCATGCAAATATTTTCTGACATTCTGTAGGTTGTGTATTCACTCTAATGATTGTTTCCTCGGCTGTGCAGAAGCTTTTTAGTTTGACCAGGTCTCATTTATTTATTTTTGTTGTTGCTGTGATTGCTTTTGGGGTCTTCTTCATAAATTCTCTTCCTAGGGCAATGTCTATAAGAGTTTTTCCAACATTTTTTTCTGGAATTCTTATAGTTTCATGTCTTAGGTTTGACTCTGTTGTCCATCGGGAGTTGATATTTGTGAGTGGTGAGAGGTGTGGATCCTGTTTCAGTCTTCTACGTATGGCTATATAATTTTCCCAGCACCATTTATTGAATAGGGAATCTTTTCCCCAGTGTACATTTTTGTCTGCTTTGTCAAAGATCAGATGGCTGTATGAGGATGGTTTTATATCTGGGTTCTCAGTCCTATTCCATTGGTCTATGTGTCTGTTGTTGTGCCAGTGCCACACTGTTTTGGTTACTACTGCCTTGTAATATAGCTTGAAGTCTGGTAAATTGATGCTCCCAATTTGTCCTTGTAGCTTAAGGTTGCTTTAGCTATACGGGATCTTCTCTCGTTCCATATGAAGTGTAGAATTATTTTTTCTAGATCTATGAAAAATGACATTGGTATTTTAATAGGGAGTGCATTGAATCTGTAGATCATTTTGGGTAGAATAGACGTCTTAACAATGTTGATTCTGCTGATCCATGAGCATGGTATAGTTTTCCATCTGTTTGCATCCTCTGCTATTTCCTTTCTCAGTGTTTCATAGCTCTCCCTATAGAGGTCTTTCACTTCATTAATTAAAAATATTACTAGATATTTTATTTTCTTTGTGGCTATTGTGAAAGGTATTGAGTCTTTGATTTGGTTCTCAGTTTGACTGTTGTTGGCATACATGAATGCTACTGATTTGTGTACATTGATTTGTAACCTGAGATTTGCTGAACTTAATTATCAATTCCAGTAGTCTCTTGGCAGAATCTTTGGGATTTTCTAGATATAAGATTATACTGCCAGCAAAGAGCAATAGTTAGACCTCTTCTGCCTCCATTTGGATGCCCTTGATTTCCTTCTCTTGTCTGATTCCTCTGGCTAGAACTTCCAGCACTATGTTGAATAGAAGCAGTGATAGAGGGCATCCCTGTCTGGTTCCAGTTCTAAGTGGGAATGTTTTCAATTTTTCCCCATTCAGTATGATGTTGGCTGTGGGTTTGTCATATATGGCTTTTATCATTTTGAGGTAAGTCCCATCTATGCCTATTTTTTTAAGTGTTCTTATCATAAAAGTGTGCTGAATTTTGTTGAATGCTTTTTCTGCATCTATTGAGAGGATCATATGGTCTTTGTTTTTACTTATCTTTATGTGGTGAATTACATTTATAGATTTGCATATGTTGAACCATCCCTGCATCTCTGGGATGAAGCCCACTTTGTTATGATGGATTATTTTTTTGATGAGCAGCTGAATTTGATTTGCTAGGATTTTATTGAGAATTTTTGCATCCATATTCATAAGGGTTATTGGTCTGTAGTTTTCTTTTTTTGTTGTGTCCTTTCCTGGCTTTGGTACCAGGGTGGTGTTGCCTTGTAAAATATGCTGGGGAGGATTCCTTCCTTCTTGATGTTGTGAAATAATTTCTGCAGGATAGGCACCAGTTCTTCTTTGTAGGTCTTGTAGAATTCAGGTGTGAAACCATGTAGGCTGGCTTCTTGACTTGCTCAGGCCAACAGAATACAGGAATGACAGTGTACCTGTTCTAAGTGTAAGCTTGAAGGGGTCTTGTATGATCCCACTGTTTCTCTTAGAATCTTGCCATTGCCATGTGAGAAATCTTGCCTGCTGACTAATGCGATCCCATGTGGAGGAAAGCCCAGTTCATTTAGCTGAGGACATCCTATACAAGAGAAAGGGTCAGCTGAACCCCAAACATGTCTCGTCAAGACCATCAGAACAGACTACCTGTCTTACATCTGACTGAGGATCCATGAATGAGCCCATCCAAACTGGGCTTTCCTAGAGACCTCAAAGACTTAGAAGTGAGTCTTTGTCTGTAGTCTTAGAAGGAAGAAAGAATGCATTGTAAACTTTCAAAACTAAGATGATATCCAGGCAGAATATTCAAATTGTCAGCTGATTACTCTTCACTATGTACTTCACTGAAATGTAAAAAAGAAATGAGCTAAGAGTCAAACCCACTTGTGCAAGTATAATTTAGAGGTAACATAGAGGGTTGGAATATAGAATATGCAATAGATATGATTTTCATCTCCAGTCTTGCCAGTTAGTAAAATTTTCTCAATGCAAAATGAGGCCTGGGGACTAAGATAAAAATCAAGAGTGTGGTTGTAAGACCCTTTTTACCTGGCCAGCCTTCTCTGCTAGACAAAGGGGATTCTAGAAAATTTAAGGGCATAGTCTTATAGAAGTCTAATACCAAAATAGTAGTAATTAAATCTTGAAGGAACCAGACCACAAAAATAATTGTGGATATGCTGCTGTGCTTGAGGTGGAATATAATCAGATATGTAGTATGTCTACAAACTTTTTAAGTAAATTTAAGTGGACAAAGAGCACCAAGTTTAGATTAAAAGAGACCAAGAGTGTTCAAATTGTATTAAGACCCCCTTCTCACCTCTCACAAAAATCAATGCATGATGGACAACAGACTTAAACCTAAGGCATGAAACCATAAGAATTCTAAAAGAAAATGTTGGAAAAACTCTTATAGACATTGCCCTAGGAAGAGAATTTATGAAGAAGACCCCAAAAGCAATCACAGCAACAACAAAAATAAACAAATGAGACCTGATCAAACTAAAAAGCTTCTGCACAGCCAAGGAAACAATCATTAGAGTGAATACATGAGTGGATTAACAAAATGTGGTATATATATACCATGGAGTACTACTCAGCCATTAAAAAAATGGTGAACTAATACCTCTTGTATTATCCTGGATGGAGCTGGAGCCCATTCTTCAAAGTGAAGTATCAAAAGAATGGAAAAACAAACACCATATGTACTCACCATTAAATTGGTACTAATCAATCAATACTTATGTGCACATACGGAAGTAACATTCATCGGATGTTGGGAAAGTGGAAGGGGGAAGGAGAGGATGGGTAAGTTCACACCTAATGGGTGCAGTGTGCACTGTCTGGAGTATGGGCATGCTTGTAACATTGACTCAGGTGGCACAAAGGCAATGTATGTGACCAAAGCATTTGTATTCCTGTAATATTCTGAAATTAAAAAAATAAAAAATAAAAGTGTAAAATGCCACCTGCCACCTGGGATTGTTGTGAGCTGCAAATGGAATCACACATGTCAACACACCCTGTAGGCTAGAAAACAGCTATGTATGAATGAAAATTGGTACTATATGTTATTATTCTTTTATAACTTAGCATTGAATTTACCATTTTTCTATCAAAAAATAATAGGAGTGGCTAAGCAAAATGTAATATATCCATACAATAGAATATTATTGAGCCATAAAAAGGAATGAAGTGCTGATACATGCTACATCACAGACGAACCTTGAAAACATTGTGCCAAGTGAAAGGAGCCAGTCACAAGAGACCACATACCATATGGTTCCAGTTATATGAAATGTCCAGAATAGGTAAATCTATAGAGGCAGAAAGTTTATGGCTGGGAAGAATGGAGGGATTAGGAAATGTTATCTAATGGGTATAGGGTTTTTTTTGCAGTAATGCAAATGCTATAAAATTGTGATGATGATTGCACAATTCTGTGAACATACTAAAAATCATCGAATTGTATACTTAAAATGAATGAATCCTATGGTATGTGAATTATATCTTAATAAAACTGTTAACAACAACAACAACAGAAGATCTCTGGGCTCCCAACTTGCTATGAGCAAGAAGCAGTTTGAGAAAGCTACTCAACTGCCAAAACTAGTCCTTCTTTAAAGCTGGTCAAGAAGGTTAAGGGAAAAGGTTGGGTGTCTCAGAGGGATGACACAAGACATAAGGGCTCACACCTATTAGTAGGACAGATTTTCTTAAATACACATCAATTTTCTTGAATCATCATTTATAGGATCTAGCAGAGGAGGTAAATTAGATAGTAATCTACTAGCATTTTTTAATGAATACACTCAGACACCAGAATAAAAGAATAAAAAATCCAATTTTTTTATTCTGGTTTGGTTTAGTCATTCATTCATTCATTCATTCATTCATTTGTTTTATCATTGCTGGATTAGCTAAGAAGTCCACTGTGAAAGTCTTCACTGAAAATGTAAATAATTTATCACTCTGATGGATAACTATTGATAGAAGCGGGATAATGTTCACAATTTCTCTTGATCTGAAGTTTATGTCCACTATATCACAAACAGCCTTTATTCCCACCACAAAATGGGAGTAGAGAAAGTCCCAATTCTTTTCACTTGAATACAAGAGGAAAAAATGATGTTCTATTATTTGAAAGACAAGACTTTCTATTTCCTATAAAATTTACATATATAGACAAAAAAGACTTCTTTCTAGACAAAATGTCACCCAGAAAATAATATTCTCTTTTCCTTAATACATATAATAACTTTTAAAACTTAAAGTACACTTATTTACTGTAAAAGAAAAAGTAATAAGTAGCATAGAATTTGTTCATTTTACAATTTATTGTCTGCCATGCTTTATAATGTAGTCCTTGCACTAAGAATAACTTACATAAAATAACGGTTTTCTCCTCTTACTGCAAACCCTTGTTCGTAATGTTATATAAAAACATAATTAATGAAGAAAAATGAAGGCTATTTTCAGGATTTGTTTTAAAATAAAAATTATACTATGAAATCATCAGCAACAACAGCTCCATGCAGTTTGTTGCACTATGATTATTGAAATGCTACAAAGCTATTTGTCTGAAAGGCCAAAGTGGGATGATACCATGCATGATTATAACTCTGGGGACTTCATATTTATATCGTTTGCTAAATGCCTAAGTGTTTGATGGTTTGTGATAATATGGAGTGAATTTAACAATTTTGTTCCCTCCTTTCTGGAATACTACAAATTATGGCAGCAGTTAAAAAATATCTCTTCATTTCTGGACTATTTCCCAAACTAACTTTTACAATTTTAATCAAATAGATATGATCTCCTTTCATAAAAGACACTATGGTGTACGGCAGAGAAAGAGCCCTGGATTTGAAGGCAAAAATGATGTTCCAGTAAGGCTCTGTTATTTGCTGGCTATTCTTAAACTCTAAAAACTGTACATTCATTTAAGAACAATGTTCTACTCGTCCAACTTAGAGGTTGCTATGATAATTAAATGTGATAATGTATGTAAAAGATAGTCATTTGTAAGTTTTTATGGAACAGTAAAATAACAAAAAGCCAAGACAATAAGTAAACCACTTTTTTGTCTAGGGGTTTAGTTGCAACCAAGAATAGCTACAATTCAGCGGGGAGAACAGCAAGAAAAAGAGAGGGAGTAGACAGGGAGAATAGGAGAGGAAGGAGGAAAAGTCCAGCTTATGGAAAGCCTCCAGATGAACCTTTGAGAAAAAGGTTTTTAAGTTGGCACAAATAAAAAATATCTATTAGACTGAGCCTGTTTGAAAAAATCTAAGTCTGATGTATCTCTTTGTTTCTTGCACTGCCTAGTATAGTATTCACATGTTGAAGGTGTCTTATCTGAAATTCTCTAGAAAACAAAGCCCATATTTTATTTGCGAGGTGCAAACTCAAGGCTTTAGCCATATCTTAAAAGTTTTATTTTTAAAAATATGAAGAGAAAGAATTGGGTTTCCTAGGCACATAACAGGTTCCAGCTCATCAATACTGTTCTGATCTGACTTTTAGTTCCACCACCTCACCAAGCCCAGAAAACTAATTTCTCCCACACAATTCAGGTAATAGTATTCCATTGTTTACTGTCCCCCAAAACTATCCCCTAAATTTCTGTGTGGTTTTGTCTTTTCTCTTAACCAATTTATTTCCTAGGCAATTGGCCTTGATGCCTCTGTTTCTGAAAACTACCCCAGCTACCTTGCTTCATCCACCCAATGAATTAATGAAAGGTTTTACACTCTTAAAGGAAAGGAGGAATTTTGGATTAGAACTGAAAAATTCAGTTTGTATGTAGGGAAAAAGAATAAGGTTTTTGCCAACACTGTTGCTATGCAACCACTAAAATATAACAACCAGCACTAAAATGAAATGTAACTTCATAAGCAGGGGATGATTTAAAAAGAATATGTTTAGAGACTGTTAATCAAAACCAATACCTGCTGGAATCTCCTAAAAGGAATGGGCTGGAGAGGAAGTCAGGGGCTTTATAAGAGTTTATAGATTTTTTTTTTTTTTAGAAAAGGAAGGCTATGTGAAGATTCGTGGGTTGTTTCTTAACTTCTATAATAACCTCAGGCTGTACATCTGGAATGTACAACTAATTATGATTAAAGCAGTAGTGGGCTATCTACACTAGTTACAATGCAAAAGAGACACATCACCATTTATATTTTTTAAATATTTCAACCATAAGTGACATAGGATGTAGGTTTTTGTAATGGAGAGCACATGGTTATAAAGATAACTGGAAACACAAACTCTACAACTCCTTCTGAAACTTAAAATAAAACCCAGACATTGGATATTTGCCAAACAGTTTTTTTAAAAAAATAAGAATATATTGTTTTAAGAATTGTTAGAAAATCTAATAGTGTCATTAAGTATTACAGAAAATAAGATATTTCTTAGTGATATTTTCTCTGTATGATACAAAGCATTCTCTATCAGTCTGGTTAATTCTTTTTCTTTTTCTGTGGCATGTCAAAGTGTACTCTAAAATTCACATGTAAATAAAGACCACCTATCTCCTTCCTTAAGGAAGAAGAAAGTAACCGTAGGGTCTATATTAGCCAGGGTTCTCCAGAGAAACAGAAACAATAGGAAATATAGATATAGATTTTATAAGTAATTAGCTCACAAAATTATTGAGGCTGGCAAGTCCCAAGACCTGTAGGGCACACAGGCAAGCTGGAGACCAGGAATGTTGATGGTTTGGTTGCTGTCTGAGTCTGAAGGCCTGAGGACTAGAAGATCTGATGCTTTAGTTTCAGTCTGAAGTCCAGCAGGCTTGATACCAAGGAAGAGCCAGTGTTTCAGCTAGAGTCCAAAGACAGGAAAAAGTTGATGTCCCAGCTGGAAGGCAATCACACAAGAGGAATCCTCCCTTACCTGGGGACGGGTCAGCGTTTCTGCTCTATTCTGGCCTGCAACTGATTGAATGAGATCCACCCACCCAGGGTAGGGCAATCTGCTTTACTCAGCCTACAAATTTGAATGTTGATCTTATCCAAAAACACCTTCACAGAAGCACCCAGAAAAATGTTTGACCAAATATCTGGGCACCCCGTGGCCCTGTCAAGTTGACACATAAAATTAACTATCACAGGGTATTGTCTGAAATGTTCTCCTTGTCTTTCAAGGTTTCCATTATCTGGTCTCAGCCTCGTTTATTGAACTTGGTTAATGTTGGTCCATGTGAACCTTCCTGTTTCTGGTTATCTGGATCTGATTGATCCTCAAATATTTCTATGGACCTGCTCATCCTACCAAGCCCTTGATAAAAATAGCCCCTGTACTTAAAATGCCTTCCCTTCCTTGGTTTACTTAATCTCATCCAAATTCAGAGTCCTTGCTTCCTTGTTACCTCCAGGAAGTTTTCTTGGACCCCTTTAGCTTTCACGTATCTCTCCTGTCTCTGAACTCCTATAGAGCGAAATTGCATCACCTATGCTTACAGTCTACTGGAGACTGTCTTTTTATCTTTTGCTCTTTTTCTATGTGTGGTAATATTCTTAACAGAATGTAGATTTGGTGAGAGTAGATGGTATCTTCTAAATGCATTTATCTATTCAACATGTAGTTTAAAAATAAACTGCTTGCTTTCAAACTATTCACACTCTGATAGGGAAATTAGAATCTCTAACAGATAATTTCAATAGTGTAGTTAGTGCTCCCATATAGGTAAGCATAGGGTGTTATGGAGAGCAGAGGTAAGAAAAGGGTTAAGAAATTGCTCCAGAAGTTAGCAGCTTAAAACAACAAATATTTATTATTTCACAGTTTCTGAGGGTCAGGAATCTGGAATCAGCTTAGCTGCGTGATTCTAGCTCAAGATCTCTGCTGAGGTTTCAGTCAAGCTGCTGGTTGGATGTACAATCTCATCTGAAAGGTCAACTTGGGGAGGATCAGCTCCCAGGTTTACTCATATGGTTATTAGCTGGTCTCAGTTCCTCACTGGCTGTTGACCAAAAAATTAAGGTCCTCTCTACATTGACCTTACCGTAGACTTACCAAGTGCCCTTCTGATATGGCAGCTGGCCTCTGCCAGAAAAAAATTATCTGAGAGAAAGAGAATCCAACCAAGAAGGAAACTGCACTCTTTTTAAACCTACTCTCAGAAGAAATATGCCATAATTTCTACTGTATTTGTTACAAACACATCCTTAAGTCCAGCTCATACTCAAGGGGAGAGGAATTAACTTCATCTCTTGAAGGAAGTATCAAAGACATATTTTTAAGCCACACAAGTTATGGAACTTCATTTCCTTTGGGTAGATACCCAGTAGTGGGATTGCCAGATCAAATGGTAAGTCCACATTTATTTCTTTGAGGAAACTCCATACTGTTTCCCTAGATGTTGTACTAATTTGCACTCCCATCAATAGTGTATAAGCATTCCTTTCTCTCTGCTCCACACCAGCATGTATTATTTTTTGACTTTTTAATAATGACCATCCTAACAGGGGTGAGGTGGTATGTTATTATGGTTTTAATTTGCATTTCCCTGATGATTAGTGATGTTGAGCATTTTTTCATGTTTGTTGGCCATTGTCTATCTTCTTTTGAAAAACTGTTGTTCATGACTTTTGCCCACTTTTTAATGGGGTTGTTTGTTTTTTCTCTTGCTGATTTGTTTGAGTTCTGTGTAGATTCTGGATATGAGCCTTTTGTCAGATGTATAGTTTGTGAATATTTTCTCTCATTCTGTAGGTTGTCTATTTGTTGTTGATTATTTCCTTGTGCAGAGCTTTTTAATTTAATTAAGTACCACTTATTTATTTTTGTTATTGCTGTATTTGCCTTTGGAGTCTCAATCATAAATTCTTTGCCCAGGCCAATGTCTAAAAGAGTTTTTCTTATGTTTTCTTCTATAATTTTTTTGGTTTCATGCCTTACATTTAAGTTTTTTAGCCATCTGGAATTAATTTTTGTAAGTGGTGAGAGATATGGATCCTGTTTCATTCTTCTGCATGTGGCTATCGAGTTTTCCCAGCACCATTTATTAAACAGGGCTTCCTTTCCCCAGTGTATGTTGTTGTCTTCTTTGTCAAAGATCAGTTGGTTGTAGGTAGATGGTTTTATTTCTGGATTCTCTATTCTGTTCCATTGGTCTATGTCTCTAATTTTATACCAGTGTCATGCTGTTTTGGTTACTATAGCCTTGTAGTATAATTTGAAGTCAGGTAATGTGATTCCTTCGGATTTGTCCTTTTTGCTTAAGATATTGCTTTGGCTATTTGGGCTCTTTTGTGGTTCCAAATGAAGCATGGAATTTTTTTTTCTAGATCTGTGAAATAAGATGTTGGCATTTTGATGGGGATTATGTTGAATCTGTAAATCACTTTGGGAAGTATGGACATTTTAACAATGTTGATTCTACCAATCCATGAGTATGAAATGTTTTTCCATTTGTTTGCATCATCTGTGATTTGTGATTTCTTTCCTCAGTCTTCTGTGGTTACCCTTGTAGAAATCTTTCACCTCCTTGGTTAAGTACATCCCTAGGTATTTTATTTTCTTTGCATCTATTGTAACTCGCCTTGAGTCCTTGATTTGATTCTCAGCTCATAAGCTCAATCAGAAATGAAAAAGGAAACATTAAAGCTGATACTACAGAAATACAAAATATCATCCATGAATACTACAAAAATCTTTATACACACCACTAGAAAATGGAAATGGAAAAATAGAAAAATTCCTGAAAACATACAACTTCCCAATCCTGAATCAGGAAGAAATAGAAATCCTGAACAGACCAATAATGAGCAGCAAGATTGAAGCAGTAATAAAACAAAAATCTACCAACAAAAAAAAATCCCCAGACCAGATGGATTGACAGCTGAATTCTGCCAGAACTACAAAGAACTGGCACCTATCCTACAGAAATTATTCTATGATATCAAGAATGAGGGAATCCTCCATAACTCATTTTATGAAGCCAGCATCACCTTGATATCAAAGTCAGGAAAGGAAACAATGAAAAAAAAAACTACAGACCAATATCCCTTATGAACATAGATGCAAAAATCCTCAAAAAACACTAGCAAACCAAATTCAATGGCGCATCAAAAAGATAATCCACTACGGCCAAGTGGGTTTCATCCCAGGGATGCAAGGATGGTTTAACATATGCAAATCAATAAATGTGATTCACCACACAAACAGGAGCAAAAACAGAGACCACATGATCGTCTCAATAGATGCATAAAAAGCATTTGACAAAATTCAGCATCCTTTCTTGATAAAACCTCCCACCAAACTAATCAAAGAAGGAACATATCTAAAAATAATAAAAGCCATATATGACAAACCCACAGCCAACATCATACTGAATGGGGAAAAGTTGAAAGCTTTCTCCCTAAAAACTGGAACAATACAATGGTGCCCACTATTACCACTTCTATTCAACATGGTATTGGAAGTCCTAACGAGAGCAATCAAGCAAGAGAAAGATATGAAGGGCATCCAAATCAGGAAAGAGGAGGTCGAACTATCCCTGTTTGCTGATGATATGATCTTGTATCTAGAAAACCCTAAAGACTCTACAAAAAGACTCCTAGAATTGATAAATAAATTCAGCAGAGTCTCAGGTTACAAAATCAATGTACACAAATCAGTAAGATTTCTATATTCTAATAACATTTGAGCATTGTTTTCACATATCTGTTGGCCATTTGTATGTCTTCTTTTGAAAAATGTCTATTCATGTCCTTAGTCTACTTTTTAATGGGATTATTTGTCTTTTATTTTTTTGAGTTGTTTGAGTTCCTTGTATATTCTGGATATTAATCTCCTGTTGAACAAATCATTTGCAAATATTTTCTCCCATTCCATGTGTTGTCTGTTCACTCTGTTTATTTCTTTTGCTGTGCAGAATCCTTTACTTTAATTAAGTCCCATTTGTCTATTTTTGTTTTTGTTGCCCATGCTTTAGTGATCTTACTCATAAATTCATTGCCTATACCTATTTCCAGAAGAGTTTTCCCTAGGTTTTCTTCTATTATTTTTAGAGTTTCAGCTCTTAAGTTGAAGTATTTAATCCATCTTGACTTGATTTTTATATATGGTGAGAGATAGGGATCTGATTTCATTCTTCTGCATATGGCAATCCAATTTTCCTGGCAGCATTTATTGAAAAGGGTGTGTTTTTGTCAAGTTTGTAAAATATCAGTTGGCTGTAAATATGTGGCTTTATTTCTTGTTCTCTATTCTGTTCCATTGATCTATATGTCTATTTTTATACCAGTACCATGCTCTTTTGGTTTACTAGAGCCATGTAATATAATTTGAAGTCAGGTAATGTGATGCCTCTAGCTTTTTTGTTCTTGCTTAGGATTGCTTTGGCTAATTGGACTCTTTTTTGGTTCCATATGAATTTTAGGATTTTTTTTTTCTAATTCTGGGAAAATGCATAGGGATTGCATTGAATTGGTAGATTGCTTTCAGTAGTGTTGTCATATTAATGATACTAATTCTTCTGATCCCTGAGCATGGGATGTTTTTCAATTTGTTTGTGTCATCTACAATTTCTTTCATCAGCATTTTTTAGTTTTCCTTGTAGAGATCTTTCACCTCCTTGTTAAATTTATTCTTACATATTTTATTTTTTTGTAGCTATTGTAAATAGGATTGCCTTTTTGGGTTCATTCTCAGCTAGATCATCATTGGTGTATAGAAATGCTACAGATTTTTCTATGTCGACTTTGTACCTGCAACTTTACTGAATTCATTTACCAAATACGAGTTTTTTGGTGGAATCTTTAGGTTTTTCTAGATAAAAGATCATATTACCAGCAAACAGGGGTAATTTTACTTTTTCTTTTCCAATTTGGAAACATTTCATTTCTTTCTTTTGACTGATGGCTCTGGCAAGTGCTTCTAATACTATGTTGAAGAGGAGTGGTGAAAGTGGGTATCTTTGTCTTATTCCAGTTTTTAGGGGGAATGCTGTCAATTCTTCCCCATTCGGATGATGTTGGCTGTGGGTTTGTCATATATGGCATTTATTATTTTGAGGTGTGTTTCTTATGTGCCTAGTTTGTTGAGGGCTTTTATCATGAAGGGCTGCTGAATTTTATTGAATGATTTTTCTGCATCTATTGAGATGATCATATGGTTTTTGTCCTTAATTCTGTTCATGTGATATATCACATGTATTGATTTGTGTATGTTGAACCTTCCTTGTATCCATGGCGTAAAACCCATTTAATCATGTATAATCTTTTTGATGTGCTGTTGGGTTTGGTTTGCTAGTATTTTGTTGAGAATTTTTGTGTCTATATTCATTGACAATATTGGTCTTTAGTTTATGTTGTGGTGGTGGTGGTGTCCTTGTCCGGTTTTGGTATCAGGGATGTACTGGACTTGCAGAATGAATTAGGGAGAATTCCCTTTTCCTTATTTTCTGGAACAGTTTCAGGAGGATGGTATTTGTTCTTTGTAGGTTTAGTAGAATTTGGCTGTGAATCCATCTGGTCTGGGGCTTTGTTTAGGGGGGAGATATTTTATTATTGACTCAATCTCACTACTCATTATTGGTCTGTTTAGGTTTTCAATTTCTTCCTGATTCAATCTTGGAAGATTGAATGTTTCCAGGAATTTATCCATTTCCCCTAGATTTTATAGCTTGTGAGCATATTGTTTATAATAGTCTCTGATGATCTTTTATGTTTCTGTGGTATTAGTTGTAATGTCACCTTTTTCATTTCTAATTTTGTTTATTTGGATCTTCTCTCTTCTTTTCTTGGTTAATCTAGCTAGTAGGTTATCAATTTTGTTTATTTTTTTTAAGAAATAACTTTTCAATTCCTTGATTCTTTTTATTGTTCTTTTTTGTCTCTGTTTCATTTAGTTGTGGTCTAATCTTTGTTATTTCTTTTTTCTGCTAATTTTGGGTTTGATTTGGTCTTGCTTTTCTAGTTCCTTGAGGTGCATTGTTAGGTTTTTAATTTGAACCTTTTTACTTTTTTGATGTAGGCATTAATGCTATAAATTTCCCTCTTAGCACTGTTTTTTCTGTATACCACAGGTTTTGTTATGTTGTATCTCCATTTTCATTTGTTTCAAAAATTTTTAAATTTTCAGCTTAATTTCTTTACTGATCCAATAATCATTCAGGAGCATGTTGTTTAATTTCCATGTATTTGTATAGTTTTGAGAGTTCCTCTTGGTATTGATTTTTAGTTTTATAACACTTTGGTATAAGAAGATACTTCATATATTTTCAATTTTTAAAAATTTTTTGAACTTGTTTTGTGGCCTAATATATGGTCTATCTTGGAGAATGTTCCATGTACTGATGAAAATAATGCATGTTCTGCATTTATTGGGTAGAATGTTCTGTAAATGTCTGATAGGTCCCTTTGGTCTAAAGTCCAATTTAAGTCTACTGTTTCTTTGTTGATTTTCTGTCAGGAAGTCTGTCTAGTACTATAAGTGGAGTGTTGAGATTCCCCCACTATTACTGTATTGCTGTCTATCTCTCTCTTTAGGTCTGGTAATATTAGTTTTATGAATCTGGGTGATCCAGAGTTGGGTGCATATATATTTAGAATTGTTGTATCCTCTGCTGAATTGATCCTTTTTTAATTATATAATGACCTTTGTCTTTTTTTTTTTTTACTGTTTTTGATTTAAAGTATGCTTTATCTTATATAAGTATAGCTACTCCTGCTCACTTTTGGTTTCTATTTGTGTGGAACATCTTTTTCTACCCCTTTACTTTCAGTTTCTATGTGTCTTTACATGTAAGGTTAGTTTATTACCTGTAAAGAAAAAATATACAGTTAGGTGTCTTTAAAATATAAAAAATAAATTTAAAAATTTTAGAACTAGTGAGTTTTCTCATATATCATACAACAGCTAGAATACAAAACAAAAAATATTTTCTATTTATAGGTAAAAAAATACCCAAAATACCTAGAATTGGCTGGAAAAGTTTGCAATACCTATGAAAAAAAACTGTAGGACTTAACTGTAAATGTGAAAGGAGATGACATACATAAACACATTGTTCTTCTTTTCCCAGAAGGAGTAAATATTATTAAAAAATAAGTACTTCTCAAATTAATATAATGGCTTAATTCAATCATGATGTTATTTTTAAGCACTAGGCAAATATGATTTTAAAGTTTCTTTGGAAGAATAAACATAACATTAGCTTTAAAATGTCTCAAACAGAAATGTTATGACAGTAAGTTTCATACAAAGCAATAAAACATATAAAACTGCCACAAATAAAATAGTGTAAACCTGGTGCAAGACAGGGCATAAGAGTGTAACAGGATCGATGCTCTGAAACACATCCTAGTTGAGAAAGTAACGTGCCGTAAGTTAAGAAAGACCATCACAAATTTATGAGGCCAAACTATCCAAAAATAATGTTGGGGAAAATTGGCCCTAGGGGGGATAATGATCAAAGTCAAGTGTCACTTTATACTCTACACTAACATAGAGAGGTAAATGTAAAAAAAAAAAAAAAAGGAAAGGGGGTGGAAAAATACATATTTAACTGATCTTTGAATGGGCAGTCCTTTAACATGCAGTCACCCACAGCTCTTCCTCAAAGCTTGCCACACTGCAGCAGTTTAGTGGCCTAGTCTAAACACACTGTTTGTCCTTATCTCTCACGTGGGAGACAGTATAGTATAATCCATTGAACCTCCTTCACCTGCAGCCCAAGAGACATCTAATCACCTCTTCTTCATTGGCAGCCAAAGCTCCAGGAAGTTCAGTAACAGCTGAGAGAGAGGGAATGACCTTAAAGTTAAAGCAGGTCGGCCACTTACCTGTGGATAATTTAAATTTAGGTGTAAAAAATACTGCATCTGAGATCTAAATCCACAAATGGCTGCCCCACAAATCTCAACCAAGGAATTGGCTCAAAATCTTTCACCCAAAACCAAATATGGCACTCTTCTGGAGCAGGGGCCAGGTCAACTTCTCTGTTTCTTGCTCCATGTGAGCACCTAAATCAATCCCACATACTATGATGCTACTTTGGTACCTACCTGGGGTGAGAAGCCTGTGCTTTTCTTATGCCTCTTGCAGAATTGGCCACCATTCTTCCCTAAGTGATACACAGAATAGCCCAAAGACATTTCGAATAGCTGTTATTTCAAAAATTCCCCCCCAAATACAGACTATAGAGAATCACATATCATATTACTTGACCCTCAGAACATCTTCATGTGGACATTTCTAGCCTAGTGGGGTGTGCTTTGTGGAGCCCTCCTCCCTTCTTCCAGTATCTCTTTCCTTCTGTATGTCTCTTCCATGATGTATTCTGCACCTGTTTATACTGCAATTTATATATGAAAGTAGGAACAGACATGTTCACCAGTGTACCTGCTGAATAGTCCCTGGCACATAGCAGACATTCAGGAAATATTTGTCAAAGGAATGAGTATTGATTATGTAAGTTCCATTTGTGGAAAGCTTCTCTGCCATCAACTACAAACACTGCCTGGGTTGGAGATTCTCTAGTTAGCATGTGTAACAGGGAAAGGGTTAGCATTGATTTGTAAAGCAAATGGCAGTAAAAGGACAGCGACGACTGCAGAGAAAAACTATTATAATATTTTGAGACATAATTACAAAGTCTCCTAGAGGAGAAAGGGTGAAAGTAGAAGTAGATTGGTTTGATTCAATTAATTCTTGGGATGCTGAGGTCATCTATTTTTACCTCAATTGTCCTAAGAGTCAAAATTGTTCTACTGCTCAGAATATATGAATCTTTGGCCTCTACCAGCCTTGATTTGTTCTATTAATGTCTTCACATAACTTTATTCAATTTTGTATTATACAAGTGAGGGTATGGTTATAATGCATAAAACCTTTTAGAAAGGCTCTCTTCCTATGGTTACAGTAATTTTAAATGTTTTAAGATGGGTTTTTCTTTTGTTTAAAACCATAACAGCTTACTGGACTTTCTGTTTTGTTTGAGTCCATAGATGTTATTTTAATTTGTATTTTCATTATATATTTTCCTGTCCTCTGCCTGTTCTTCTGGGGGCATGCCTATAGATTTGGACAAAACTACTTTAAAAACACTTTCCCTCTTTTATTTATTAAGTTAAAATTTTACTATCTTTTAGGTACTTTATTTCCATTGAAATATATTCTCAAAATTTGAATTTTTAAAACCAATCAAAATTTAAAATTACCATGATTTCTTGCTAGATTAAAAAACCCTCCAGGAAATTCTTTCATCAAATAATGAAAACAATATTAACAGAATTTATAGAATGACATTACATGAAAATTAGTCTTTGAGATAACTGTAATATTTTGGTCATAGCCACTAAGATGTAAATGTAACTATTTGCTTTTTAAATTGATTTTGCCTAATGTTCACTCCTATGATTTATTCATTTTTGATATTTCAGTGTCTGTCTACATTTATTGAAAAAAAAAATCTCAAGGGTGAAGAGGACTTATCTATTTCTTCTCAAGATCCCCAAAAAAATTTCTTCAAAATAAAAACAAAAATGTTTACTGTACTAGAGGTAGACTTTTATTTTGCTTCAGGTAACATTAAAATATTAGTACCAAACCATCAAAACTCAATACTGATAACTTAGGATAGGAAAAAGTAAGATTAAAAACCTATCTTATTTCAGGGATCTATTGAACAGCATGATGACAATACTTACTAACAATGTATTGTTCACTTGAAAATTGCTAAGAGAGTGCATCTTAAATGTTCTCACCACCAGAATAAAAAGAAATGAGTATGTGAGGTGATGAATACACTAACTAGCTTGGTTCCATCATTTCACAATGTATATAATCTATCAAAACGTCACATTGTACACTCTAAATATATACAGTTTTTTTTCAATTATGGCTTAATAACGTGAAGGGAGTTAAATTTTTTTTAAAAAAAAAGAGCTATCTTAACATTTGGGAGTAAGGGCAGTGGAGTGAGATGTATTGTAGGCCCACAGGTGGCCCTGAGGTTGAAGATGTATCAGGAAGCGCTGATACCTTTTTTCAGCTCCAGTAAAGTGACCCTGGTGATCAGTGGTATGAGAATAAGTCAGATCACCTTCACTTCCATTATGTACACATTTGAAGTATATTCGGTTATCTTAAAACCTCCTAATTGCTGTTCCTGGATATCTAGGACCATGGATTATATCATAGTCAAGCTCACAACTGGCTTTTAATGTCTGAGACCTGTTGTTTCATAAGTTGGGGGACAATTAAAGTATTTTATCTTATTAATATGGTAAGGAAGTAAAACAACAATGAGATGCTGCTATATACCTGTTAGAATGGCTGAAATTGACAACACTGACACCACCAAATGCCGGCAAAGATGTGGAGCAACAGAAACTCCCATTCACTGCTGGTGGGAATGTGACATGGTGCAGCTACTTTGGAATATAGTTTGGTAGTTTATCACAAAATGAAACATACTCTTAACATATGAGCCATCAAATTGTACTTACCCAAAGAGTTGAAAACTTACATCCTCACAAAAACTTGCACACAAATGTTTACAGTAGCTATATTCTAATTGCTAAACCTTGGAAGCAATCAAGATGTCCTTAATAGATAACATGGATAAACTATGGTATTTCCATGTAATACAGTATTATTCAGTGATAAAACGAAATGAGCTATCAAGCCATGAGAAGATGGGGAGGAAACTGAAGTGCATATTGCTAAGTGAAAGAATACCATCTGAAAAAGCTACATTCTTTTTCATGTATGATTCCTACTATGTGATATTCTAGAAAAGGCAAAGCTATGGAGGTAAAAAGATCAGTGATTTCCAGAGGTTCAAGAAGGAAGAGATGAATAGGTGGAACAAGGGGATTTTTAAGGCAGTTGAAACTGTTCTGTATGATACGGTAATGATGGATACATGCCATTAAATATTAATATATTTGTGAAAACCCATAGAATGTACAAAACAAACAGTGAACCCTAAAGATATAAACTTTAGTTAATAATAACATATCAATATTGGCTGATCAATTGTAACAAATGTACCACACTAATATCAGATGTTAGTAATAGGAAAAACTGTGCATGTGATGAGGTGAGAAAATATATGGGAATCCATACTTTCCACTCAATTATTCTGTAAAACCAAAACTAATCTAAAAATAGCCATTTAATATATATATACATAAAATAATTTTTGAATGGTTGGGAATACTAAAAGATTAGACTTCATCAGTAACCCACATCTTTATGTATTAGTTATTTCTCTGTAACAATTGAGGAATTATTAATATTTTGATACTGGCAAGATTGAAACATCATTAGTTTCTCAGTACTAGAGATTACAATAAAGACAAAGAGTAGTAATTTTAACTTCAAGAAATGCAAAGGACTCTAGACTCAAATGAATCATTTGCTAGTCCAGAGAAACTCCGGGAAACTGAACCCACCTGTGAGAAATAATAATTCCCAGTGCACAGTGAGAAAAAGGGAAAACATAAAGAGAGTATGAAAGGAATAAAGGAGAAGAAAAAAAGTTTGGAATAAGCAAAATGAAAGAAATAAAGGAAAAATATTTTTGAAAATAAAAGGAAGTGTAGTAGAAAGAATAGGAGATGAAAAAAAGCATTCCATCTTATTTTAATGTATTTAGATGAAGAATAAAGTCAAATAAATACATATATTTATTTGAGTAAATAAATTAAAGTTTACTTAATAAATAAATTAAGTAAACACAGGTCCTTTTCAATCTACCAACCCTTAATATTTTCCAATAAGACTGTCTGTGTAATTTTCAGCCATTATTTTTTCCTGTAGTCATTTTTCTTTCTGGAAGATGGTGAATGCTTGAAGAGCATTTTTAAAATACATTGTTTGGTTATATTTTGTGCTCTGGTTACTTACGGCAGTATCAGATGAATCTTTTCAACTAATGTAATGCACATTTTGAAAACTAAAAAAAAAACTTGCAATAACCATAACAGAATATGTAAAACAAATGTTTTGGAGTCTCAAAGATTCGTTAAATATATATGGCAACTTGAATATTGACTTTTCTAACACAAAGCTTCAACTAACAACAACAAAAATAGCTTATCACTGCTATTGACTAGCATCTTGAAGCTGAACTATAATTGATGATTTGAAAAGATTCAAGTCTGAGAATAGCTATTGGACTTGCCCACTTTATGGATATGCTGCATTCGAGGTCTGTAGTCTATTTGGGGGAATATTTCTGTGATGTTTAGGAAAATTCTGAACTGTTTCATATTCCTGATATGAGGAAGATAGCTTGAAAATAAGTTGAAAGGAGGGAAACTACACAATTCAATATTCTTACCTTAAGCATGCTTTCTTTGAGACGCCTCCATTATATTTCTTTGTGAAATTCTGTAATTTCTGGAAGCAACATTTTAGAGTGTATTTCTAACCATGTATTTTCAACACTTTAACATTTAAATTGAGATACTAAAAGCAAAAGGTGTATGTTTGCTAAGAACCCACTAGTTGTTGATTTTCTAGGTAGTAACAGTATGTAAAATATATATCTTCTGGTCTATTACCTTATTATTCCATATGAAGGGACCTCCCTTTTAAAAGTAGGAAACTCTTATTTAAGAGTCTGGCTTGGAGTCTAGTCTTGGATAAATACATTTAAATGACTCCAGGAATGCTCTTAATCTCTCTGAACCTTAGTTACCTCATCAATAAATGGGAGCATATACAGTACATTCATGTGCCACGTAATGATGTTTGGGTCAACGACAGACCGCGTATATGACAGTGGTCCCATAAGATTATAATACCATATTTTTGTGGTACCTTTTCTATGTTTAGATATATTTCAATACACAAATACTTAACAATATCAGAACACATCATTTTTCTCCCCAGAACCCTCTAGTGGTCTCAGTTCACTCAAAGTAAACCCCAATGTCCTCAGAGTGCCTACTAAGCCCTCCACCATCTATTTTCCATTACTTATCTGAACTCATCATTTGTTACTTTCCCCCCATTCAGTGCACTCTGGCCACACGGGCTACCTTGCTAGTCCTTTATGACATTAGGCACGCCTTCACCTGTGGGCTTTTCCATGAGCTCCTTCCTCTGTCTGAACTATTTTTCCACCACATATGCACATGTTTAACTCCCTCACATCCTTCAAATCTTGGTCAAATGTTACTTTTCACAATCTTATTTAAAATTCCAGGCCCTAGGACCCCCAGTTGCTCTTACCTTCCTCTTTTTTTTCATAGCAGTAACATGCATATTTCTAGTATACCACATAATTTATCACGTTCATTTTTTGTTCTTCCCCCTGACCCAATCCCACTAGAAGCCCTGTGGCAGGAGGAGTTTTGTTAGGTTTTCTGCTGTTTCCTAAGATATCATTCACTAAATAAACTTTAGACTCTCTGCTAGAAGGAAAAAAAGACTGCAAGAAGATATTAGTGTTTATTTCAAGGATAGGTCAACATTAAGGACTCTTATTAAATAGCATCAGAATTGAGATGGTACCTGTAGGGAATACTGTGATCCCACATAAACTCCATTATGACAAATGAAATGAGCAGTTCCAGTAAAGTTAGAAGGTAGGTGTGAATTTTGGGGGATTACTAGAAGTTTAAAACAGAACTATAGCACTGGAAGTACGGCATTACCGCAGAGGAGGCCACCTTCAGTTATGATGAAAGGAGAATGGAAGTGCACAAAACAGTCACGGTCAAAAAGCTACTACTGACGTGGCTCAAAAAAATCACGTCTGGGTAAGATCCAGCTATGAAAAACATTCTGTTGTAGAGAAAAGTAAAACTACCTTGCTTTCAATAAAATGGAAATTGTCATTTTAAAAATAAAAAATGCATAATAATATGAGTCATAGAGTTACTAAGTACACCAGAGACATCCTGAAAGGTCAGAAATGAAAGGGAAGAATATAGATGAAATTATGTCAATAATATGTATTTATTGCTTACTATATGCAAAGAATTGTGCTAAGCATTTTACCATATATCATCTCAAAAATCCTTAAAAAAAAAAACTGTCAGTTTTTCGAAACTCCTCATTATCCAGATGAGGAAACTGAGGCTTAGAAAGGTTATCTGGCATTCACAAGAGCTACCCAATGCAGCTGTGGGTATGAATCTTAAGTTTAGTTCTGCCTGTTGTCAAATTCTAGGTTTTTACTATGATACTGCATGTGATCAAAGAAATGCTTGTAAATCTACTGGAATCCTATGAGAAAATAACAGCAGGAAAAACATTCATGAAAGACAAATAAGATGTTTTCTTATTTAGTCATTGAGGAGGTGGAAGGAAAGAAGGAAAAAATGAATCACTTAAGGCTAAATCCAATCCAGCCAGAATTCAGTAGGGGGAATATTGTTTTCACACAGGAAAAACACATAGTAAAAATGACATTAGAAGAGTCATTTTTCCCTGAAGTTTGCAGAGAAAGAGAAAGCAAATATGGTTAAAAAGGAGTTCAGAGAAATTACAAGAGAGCAGAATGTCTAATCCCAGAAGAAGTTGTGCTCAACTACCACAGGGATCAGAGAGAATCAGAGCATGCTGTGAAAACACATCAGTGGGTGAAAGACAAAACATAAAATAGGACTCTATCTTGTAAACTCTGCAAATATACAAGCATATTTTTGAGAGGAGATAAGCAGATCACATTTGTTTTCAAATAATAGAAAAAACAATATTGATAAATGCACTGATTTGAGCTTTCACACCAGTCAACAGAGGAAAAGTTCCCTACATAAGATGGTATATTTTTTGTCTACTACACCAAAAATTGGGTATTTAAAAGACAAAAATTCTCAGAATGTATGGCAATGCATTGTAAATTGGAGAGAATAAATATTGATGATCTTGATTTTAAGAAGTTAAACACTTAGAAATACAGGCTCCAAAGTATTTTTATTTATACCTACAGTCTAGGTTTTTTCAAGGTGGCTGACTAGAGTCAGGGCTTGTCCGACCTTCCCGGCGGAGGAGTTGAGGGTCAGACTGAGAGGAGTGGAGGAGGGTTGCTGATCGGCAGTGGACCACCAGGTCTGACACCAGTGGAGTCCAGGAGACCACCAGCAGGAACTGAACAGCTGAGAGACAGGAGGATAGAGGAGAAAAGTCTGTGGGAACCAAACAAAATCAAGGGAGTGTTGGAGACCAGGGAAAGGGTAAGGGATTCTTTCCCCCTATCCCCGCCAAGGTGCCTTGGGCCTACAGCAGAACACAGGGCTCTCATACTGGGGGGAGTGCTATGAGAAACGAGAGAACAGGCATCCCTGCATCTGGATGACCCACCCTCTGCACCCCAGAAAGCTCAAGCTGCTGGAAGCCCTATGGCCGCATCTACCCCATAGCAACAGACACATTGCCTGACTGTTGCCGGTAGGGCGCTTTCTCCCTCCATACCCCTGCGAGTGACTGGGCACAGGAAGTGCCCTCCTGCTGATCCCCCGTGGAGTGACTGGGCCATGCAGCTTTGCACAGAGCACACCCAGCCAAGCCTACAACGAGGGTCTGGGCCCATTTCTGGCAGGGAGTGCACACCTGGTGAGCCTGCCTGTAACGGGGTTTCTGTGGAGAAGAGGAGGGCATACAGGTTCTTGTCCCCCAAACTTAGGGCAGTGCAGAAGGACTGTGACCCCTCTCCCCCACGATCATAGCAGCCACTGGAGTTCTCCGTGCTGAGGGGCCCCCTTTCAGCGCAGGGGGTGTGTCTCTGCCATGAGCCGGCAAAGCAGCACTGGGCAAGTCCACCCACGGAAAGCACAGACAGCGGGGCTCGGAGACGTGGGGGAGAGGTCACGGGTTCAGGATCAGGTGGCGAGTGTCCATCGGGAGGGTATGGAGGTGCACAGGAGAGTAGGGATCTGTGGGTGTGACCCCCCCTAAGAGAACCACCATACCAGAGTTTGCTGAACTAGCCCCCCAGAACCCTCATATTGAAGTTTGATGACTCAACCCCTCCCTCAGAGAAATAACAGATTGGAGTTTGAAGTTTGAGAAACCTGGGAGACTCAATTTGCATAAGTACTGGTTCCCCTAGCAACCAAATGCCTCTGGTGCCACAGGCTAAATCGGAGGAGCTGCCCCCACCACCACTCACTTTAAAAGGGAGTTTAGCTTGGTACATTGTTGAGTGGCCAATATTCCCCTGGGGGTACAGTCCTCTGGCAGAGTTTTCTGGGGATAGAGAGCAGACTCTGTGGTTGAGCAGGGCCACTTCAACCCCTCCTGGGTGACTCAGCCCAGAGACTGAGAACTGACCTTTAACCCCTGCATATCCCTTAACAACATCTGAGGAGCCGGAGGGCAGGCTCCCCCAACCTAACCCCGCCCAGACTCATTCCCCCACCTGCCTCTGTTGTGGTGGCAAATAAAGGACTCACCTAGAAGTCCCAGGGCCCCACCCACCACCAGGGGCATTAGAGTGCTCCTCCTGAGGAGCTAGAGCTGATCACAGGACCCACAAACAACACTGCAGCTTGTTCCTTCTGGCAAGCACCACCTACTGACAGGGAGGTCAAATTGCACACCCTTTTACTGCATCTACTGACTCTTCACACAGGGTGTGGTTGGTTCTTACCCACACACACCACCTACTGGCTCAGAGTTTAAATAGGGTGTGTCAATATCTAAACAAAAGAAAATCAAAAAGTAAGAAGCAACACCTGTCCCAGATGAGAAGGAACCAGCAAAAGAACTCTGGAAATTTGAAGAATCAGAGCAAAAGGTCACTCCCAAAAGGGAACACCAGTTCCCTAGCAATGGATACCAACCAAAAGCAAAATATAGAAATGACAGATGGAGAATTTTGGGCATGCATTGTAAGGAAACTCAATGAAATACATGAAAAAATAGAAATCCAACACAAAGAAACAACAAAAACAATACAGGAAATGAATGAAAAATTCACTAAAGAAATTGAAGTATTAAAGAAAAATCAAACAGAACTTCTGGAGATGATTCCAGAAAAGATTCTTTCAAGGAATTACAAAACACAGTGGAAAGCCTCAAGAACAGGTTAGATCAGGCAGAAGAAAGAATCTCAGAGCTTGAAGACAACACCCTCCAATTAAACAAGCCAGTCACAGAGATAGAGCAGAGAAGCAAGAAGAATGAGCAAAGCCTACAAGAAATGTCAGATTATGTACAAAGGCCTAACACAAGAATAATAGGCAAACCTGAGGGTGAAGAAGAAACTACACAAGGGTTGGATAATCTATTTGAGGGAATAATTGAGGAAAATTTCCCTGGCCTTGCTAGAAATTTAGATATCCAGGTACAAGAAGCTCATAGGACTCCTGGAAGAGTCCACACAAAGAGGAAAACACCATGACACATAGTCATCAGATCAGCCAAAATAAATACAAAAGAGGTGCTCTTACAAGTGTGAGGCGAAAGCAACAGGTAACTTACAAAGGAAAATCCATCAGACTAACAGCAGACTTCTCAACTGAGACCCTCCAAGCCAGAAGGGATTGGGGCCCCATTGTAAGTCTTCTCAAACAGAATAGAATTTTGTATCCTACAAAACTAAGTTTCATATATGAAGGGGAAATTAAGTCTTTCCCAGACAAGCAAACACTGAGGGTATTCATCAAGATAAGACCTGCCCTGCAGGAAGTTCTCAGAACTGTGTTATTCACAGAGCATCACAAGAAACACTTACCAATGTAAACTTACCCAAAAGCTAAAGATTGATGGCCAGATACCACAATGGCTCAAGAGATAAAACAAAACAACAAAGTTCAACTTAACAGGATGAACAAAACTCTACTCCACTTATCAATTTTTTCAGTAAATGTGAATGGCTTGAACTGCCCACTGAAGAGACACAGACTGGCCAAATGGATAAATATACACAAGCCATGTATCTGCTGTCTTCAGGAAATGCATCCAACCCACAAGGACGCACACAGACTAAAGGTGAAGGGATGGAAAACAATTTTTCATGCTAATGGAAACCAAAAGAAAGCACAAGTAGACGTTCTCATAGCAGATACTTAATCTTCAAATTAACAAAAGTAATGAAAGACAAAGATGGTCATTATATAATGGTAAAGGGAATAATTAAACAAGAAGACATAACAATCTTAAATATTTATGCACGTAACACAGGAGCACCCAGATTCATAAAGCAAATCCTTCTTGATCTGAACAAAATGATAGACAGCAGCACCATAATAGCTGGGAATTTCAACGCACTGCTGACAGAACAGGACAGATCCACCAAACAGAAAATAAATAAAGAAAACAAAGGACTTAAATAGAACTCTAGAACACATGGGCCTAACAGACATTTACAGGACATTCTACCCAAAAACCACCAAATATACTTTCTTCTCATCAGCACACTGGACATTCTCTAAGATTGATCACATCCTAGGGTACAAAACATGTCTCAACAAATTTAAAAAAATAGAAATTATACCATGCATCTTCTCAGATCACAGTGGAATAAAATTAGAAATCAACTACAACAGAAACATTCATCTCTACACAAAGTCATGGAAACTAAATAACCTACTGCCTGAATGACTTTCAGGTCAAGGAGGAAATTAGGATGTAAATCAAAAGATTCTCTGAAGTAAATGATAATGGGGACACAGTTACCCAAATCTGTGGGACACAGCTAAAGCAGTCCTGAGAGGAAAATTCATAGTCATAAATACCTACATCCAAAAGATGGAAAGATCACAAATCAACAATATACTGAATCGTCTCAAAGACCTGGAAAAGGATGAGCAAACTAATCCCAAACCAGGAGAAGAAAAGCAATAACCAAGATCAGAACAGAACTAAATGAAATAGATAACAAAAGATCTATACAAAAGATTCATAAAACAAAATGTTGGTTCTTTGAAAAGATAAACAAAATTGACACACCTCTAGCTGGATTAACCAGAAGTAGAAAAGAAAGGACTCTAATAAGCTCCATTAGAAATGAGGAAGGAGAAATTACAACTGATACCACAGAAATACAAAATATCATATCTGAATACTATAAAAATCTCTATGCACAGAAACTTGAAAATGTGGAGGAAATGGACAAATTCTTAGAAACACACAGCCTCCCTAGCCTCAACCCAGAAGATGTAGATTTTCTGAACAGACCAATATCAAGTACCAAAATTGAAGCAGTAATAAAAAAACCTTCCTACAAAATAATGTCCTGGACCAGATGGTTTCACACCAGAATTCTACCAGACCTACAAAGAAGATCTGGTGCCTATCCTGAAGAAATTATTCCACAACATCAAGAAGGAACGAATCCTCCCCAATATGTTTTAGGAAGCCACCATCACCTGATACAAAAGCCAGGTAAGGACCCAACAAGAAAAGAAAACTACAGACCAATATCCCTTATGAATATAGATGCAAAAATTCTCAATAGAATACTAGCAAATCAAATTCAGCAGCTCATCAAAAAAATAATCCATCACAACCAGGTGGTGTTCATCCCAGAGATGCAGGGATGGTTCAACATACACAAATCTATAAATTTAATCCATCACATAAACAAAAGCAAAACCAAAAACCATATGATCCTCTCAATAGATGCAGAAAAAGCATTTGACAAAATTCAGCATCCTTTTATGATAAGAACGCTTAACAAAATAGGCATAGAGGGAAATTACCTCAAAATGCTAAAAGCCGTATATGACAAGCCCGCAGCCAACATCATACTGAACAGGAAAAAATTGAAAGCATTCCCACTTATAACTGGCACCAGACAAGGATGCCTTCTATCATTGCTTCTATTCAACATAGTGCTGAAGTCCTAGCCAGAGCAATCAGAGATGAAAAGGAAATCAGGGGCATCCAAATGGGACCAGAAGAGGTCAAAATATCACTCTTTGCAGATGACATGATCTTAGATCTAGTAAACCCCAAAGACTCTGCCATGAGATTAATGGAATTGATAAATAAGTTCAGCAAAGTCTCAGGATACAAAATCAACATACACAAATCAGTAGCATTCATATACACCAACAACAGTCAAACTGAGAACCATACCAAAGACTTGATACCTTTCACTATAGAAATAAAGAAAATAAAATACCTAGGAATATATTTAACTAAGGAGGTGAAGGATCTCTACAGGGAGAACTACAAAACACTGAAGAAGGAAATAGAGGATGCAAACAGATGGGAAACTATACCATGTTCATGGATCAGCAGAATCAACAGTGTTAAAATGTCTATACTACCCAAAGTGATCTACAGTTTCAACACAATCCCTATTAAAATACCAACAGCATTTTTCACAGATGTAGAAAAAATAACTCTACACTTTGTATGCAACCAGAGAAGACCTCGTATAGCCAAAGCAACCTTAAGCAAAAAGAACAAAATGAGAGGCATCAATCTACCAGACTTCAAGCTATACTACAAGGCTACAGTAACCAAAACAGCATGGTACTGGCACAAGAACAGAGACATAGACCAATGGAACAGGGCTGAGAATCCAGACATAAAACCATCCTCATATAGCCATCTGATTTTTGACAAAGTAGACAAAAACATACACTGGTGAAAAGAATCCCTATTTAATAAATGGTGCTGGGAAAATTGGATAGCCACATGTAGAAGACTGAAACAGGATCCTCACCTCTCACCTCTCACAAAAATCAACTCATGATGGATAACAGACTTAAACCCAAGACATGAAACCTAAGAATTCTAGCAAAAAATGTTGGAAAAACTCTTACAGACATTGGCCTAGGCAAAGAATTTATGAAGAAAACCCCAAAAGCAATCTCAGCAACAACAAAAATAAACAAATGGGACCTGATCAAATTAAGAAGTTTCTGCACAGCCAAAGAAACTATTGCTAGAGTGAATAGACAACCTACAGAATGGGAGAAAATTTTTGCATGCTATACATCCGACAAAAGACTAATAACTAGAATCTATATAGAACTCAGGAAAATCAGCAAGAAAAAATCAAACAACCCCATTAAAAAATGGGCAAAGGACATGAATAGAAACTTCTGAAAAGAAGACAGACTAATGGCTAAGAAACATATGAAAAAACGCTCAACATCTCTAATCATCAGGAAAATGCAGATCAAAACCACAGTGAGATACCACTTAACTTATATGTGCACATATGTAAGTGACACATTAATTAATCAACTTTTATATGCACATATGGAAGTAACATTCATCAGGTGTCAGGTGGGAGTGGGGAGGAGGGGATGGGTAAATTCACACTTAAGGGGTGCAGAGTGCACTCTCTGGGAGATGAGCACACTTGAAGCTCTGACTCGGGCAGAGTAAAGGCAATATATGTAACCTAAACGTCTGTATCCCTGTAATACTATGAAGTAAATTAATTAATTAAAAAAAGAGAGAACATGGAATAAAAAACCTAGCATACAGTAATATGGTGATATAGCACATCAGAGACTTTCTCTGAAATATTTTCAGTCTGACAATCAATAAATAGATTTTAATGCCAAAAATAAACATAAAAAAATAAACCTACAGTCTAAAAATCTTTAAAAAAACCCAGAAACTGATAAATGAACTAATAAATCTGATAAGATTTAGGTAAAAGAATCAATAAAGGTGGTGAAACAAAAAGCGGTCAAACTGTTCAACAGCAGAATTACTTTCTCAGAAGAAAGAAAATAAGACAGCAACATATTAAAGGTGAGAAAATTTCTGTAAGATTAAAAACTACATGAGAAATGATGACAGCTCTGCTTCCTTTAGAGATGTCAGAAAACGTTCAAATAGTTATATGGTGGAAGAAGTAATGCCAATGACAATGAAGAATAAAACTAATATTTCTAGTATCAGATATTTTTTAATGTACAAAATTTATAGAAAGGAGAAAGAGATTTTCAGCTGGAGTTGGAACATAGTGAAAATCAGTGGTCAAGGAAGTTCCTTGTGACTGGACCAATGAAAATGAAGAAAGAGAAGACTTAGGAATGAGAGAAGGGTAGGTGGTGGTAGGCTTAAGGAATTAAAAAAGGAAGATAGTGCCCCCAAAAGTATTTTAATAAAAAAGTACTTATACAGCTGTTTCATGGGGTAAAAAATAAAGAGAAAATGGTATGGGCCAAAGGTGAGATACCAAAGAAAAGACCAAGAAAACTCATCTAACAGAAAGCATCAATGTTGAAATGTGAGCAGCAGGCTTGTTCCTAGATTTAAGTTAATGATCATTAACTTTGTATAACTCAGCATTACCCAGTTTTATGTATCACAAAATGCCTTCCTTCCTGCCTTCCTGTCCTCCTTTCTTCCCTTCATGTTCCATAAAGATATTTTGTGTGTATGTGTGTGTGTGCATGTATGTGTGTATCGGAATGCCTATCAACATTAAATAGAATGTACATATTTTGGGTCAAGATGGTCTAGAACAGCACTGTCCAATATGGTAACCATTAGCCACATGTCTAAATTAATTTAAATGAGATTAAATTACAATTCAGTTCCTCAGCCACAAAATCCACATTTCAGATGCTCAAAAGCCACATGTGGCTAGTGGCTACTATACTGGACAGCATAGATATAGAATATTTTCATCATCACAGAAATATGTTTTGGACAGCACTGGGTTACAATATCTCCTAGATTACCTAGTTGAGTAGAGGGAGTGGATCAAGATATACGGAATAGAGAAAAGGAATATTTTTTTCTGCTTTCTTGGGGGATTTCTTTGAGTGGATAAGGATAGAAGAAAGATGGAATTTCAGTTTAGGACATGCTGAGTTTCAGGTATCTCTGGTATATACAAGTGTAGCTGTTCAGTGCTCAAGGGAGAGGTCAAACTTGGAGGCACAGATTTGGGTGTTATCATTATACACATGGTTATTAAATCCAAGAATGTAGAGAGATAAATGATGCAAGGAAATCAGGCAGTGAGAAAAGAAAAGTAGCTCCGACACATAATGCTCAGAACTCTTCAGCTGCAAACAGGAGAAATGGCATAAACAATAAATGGACCAACCTGCAGAAGGAGAACTCAAGGAGAATGTCCGGAAGCCGAGTAAAATGGGCTCTTAGAGATGGAACTGGTGTTTGGTGATGGTAAAGACAGCAGCACATTCCAGGGAAATAAAACGTGTCATTTGGATGCAGAAATATGAAAGCCATGGGTGAGATTTGCAGAGTGATTTCATAGTGCTTTCTTGGGAAGAGGAGTCAGATTTCACTGTTGATTACATTTCAATGTGGTGGCTGCAAACAAAAACCATAGACAGTTGCTTTAAGCAGAAAAACAAGAGAAAAAAATTTTTTACAGATGGAAGAAACGAGTACATTTACAAGGTAAGGGGAAAGAGCCGCTTGGAAGGGAAAAGTTGATGACGTAAGGGAGGAAAGAGGTGATTGGTGGAGGAGCAGGGAGGAGGGCGTGGTTAGGGAACCAGGTTCCAGTTGTGGTTCCTGCAAGGAGGGTGAGGTAACACCCGCTCCCGGCTCCCACTCCAGATCAATGCCAGAGAACACACAGAGGAAAACTCCAGACTGGGAGGAAACTGACAGACATTCCTGCGGTGGTGGGTCTGCAGGAGCTCATAACTTTAGTTAAAATAGATAGAAATAGACAGCCATATAGACAGAAAGATAAAGGAGACCATGCATGCACCAATGCAGAGAGGATTTCGTGAAACAAGGATGAAATGGACCAAACTCTCTACACCAGAGGTCCAATGAGGTAAAAGAGAGGAGAGGAGGGAAGAGAAGGACATAGACAAAGCGTTTGGCTTTGGTCGTGAGGAAGGCCGTTTCGTCTGACCTGACGAATGTAGGAAAGTGTAGGTGTAAACAGGTGCAGATGTAAGTGCATTTTTAAGTACAAGATGAGAGGAAAGGTTGTCATTCACAACTAATGTTTCCAATTTTCTTGATAAATTGGGAAGCAAATCAGTCTCCTGGGAGTGAGAGGAGTGGAAATTGGTTGAAACGGATGCTGAAGATTTGTAACAGTTGATGATGGAAAAAACAGAATCAAGAGTAGTTATATTCTCAACTTCCTTTCCTTCGATGGCATACATCATCCTGAGTTATAAACTTCATGAGTTCATATCAATAATAAATAGATAAGGAAGAGTTCTTGCTTACGACAGAAAGTTCCAACCGATGGGTGATTGTAGAGGAAGTGCTAGAGTTAGAAAACTATCACCTTACAACTGTCATGGTAAAGTCTGGATCATATCAGGACACCAATGGATGCAAAACCCCGGAGAAATTGTGATGGGGTCAAGATGGTCATACGGTCTTAAAGTATCTTTCTGTAGCCTTCTTATTAGTTATAAGGGAAACAAACAAAGTGCAATTATACAGTGGAGAAATCAGGCCACACCTTGACCAATCAATGGAGCACTGAGGGGCAAATGAACATCATAAGCTTTGATTTGTGGTGTCCTGAGAAGGACATATCATGTATACAGTATTCTGGCCAAGACTGCATACTCTTGATCTAGTCATGAGGAAATATCATAAAATCCAACTGCTTAATGTTCTATTAATAAAAAGATGGGGTTGAGAGTATATTTGTCAAAAATGTCAATGTCATGAAAGGAAAGAAAGGCTGTGGAAATGCTTTTGATTAAAGGAGGCTAACGAATTATGACAGCTAAAAACAATACCTGACTCCAACTGGATCCTGTACTGGAGGGACAATTATGCTATAACAGACATTATCAGGTGAACTGGAAAATCGAAATCTGGACAGAAGTTCTTGCCTCTCAGCAGTATTATATCAATGCGAATTGATGGAGTTGATGACTGTATTGTGATTATGTAAGTGAATATCCCTCATCACTGCAGTGATTGGGAGTAAAGGACCATAACGTATGCAATTTATTCTCAGATTTTTCAGAAAAATAATTATGTTTGTGTGTAGGATAGATAGGAAAATAAAGAAGGAAGAGAAAATGACAAAAGATAAAGCAAATGGGTGAATAAATGATAGGTGAATCTGGATTTAGGGTATATGGGTGTTCTTTGTATTATTTTTATTTTTGCAAAGTTTTCAAGCTTGGAATTATTTTCCAAAAAAAATTTAGTTTAAAATTTTGAGAGTCACTACAGTAATATTAATAGAAGAAGAATTACAATATCCACTAAGGGTCTTCAGATATGACGAGGCCTGAGCTGGATCACCAAGAGAACAAAGCAGGAAAAGGCTTGGTGAATTGTGACAATAGCCAGTGCTATTCGAGGTATATGGGACAGAATATAGCAATCTGCTTGCCCTGAACTCCTCTTTCATCTGGTGCCCTTAATATCGAGAGAATGCAAGATGAAAAATGCCTGCAAAGCAAGTTTAAACAAAGGTATAATGTGAAAGTAAGAAGCTTAGCTTATTATATGCTAATATACTTTATTACAATTTCTAACTCTGGGCTGTGTTGTTATGCCTTGCTGAACATGAAAGACAAAATCAATCTTACATTTTATGTACAAAGAGGAAAAAATTCCCCTCTGATTAATGCCTTTACATACATGTGAAATGTGTTAGAGAATTCTTTTTCAGTCACTGAACATACCCTAGTTTTTAAAAATAATATGCTTTAGATAAGTCTCATTCACCCACATATTCATATTAACTATTAATGTGTGTCTATCTCAGTTGCTTACATTTTAGAGAATTTTTCTCCAGTTTTATGACAGGAAAATATGGGAAAATGTCACTAACACAAGAGAAGCACACCGAAGTAAAATATACACTCTCGAATAACTCAAGGATGTTTGTAAACATGCTACTGCTATGTTTTGAATCCACTAGAAACATAGATTTTTGGACACGGTCTCATCTTCTTGTGTTTGGCAAAATATTTATTCTACAATCTTATTTAAGAGAAAAAGCCTAATGAGGATGTTGATCCAATAGTCAACAACCCACTTTAGAGAGTCAATAATAATTACCCTCCCCACAAAAGATGGATGAAAAAACTGGGCAATTTATGGTGCTTTTTAATGATTAATTATAAATTGTTGAGACACCTGGCTTTTGTTCAAAAGTCTCTTGATTCTGTCAACTGAGCACTTACCTTGACATTATACACTTCAAATGTTTAATGTCTATTTTATTTGTAGCATTATAGCTGGAATCCATTTTGGGAAGATGTTTGTTTCACGAGCCATGCATACAGATAGATTTTTACTGTCTTCAGGTCTCTGCTTTCTCTGAGACTCTGGTCTCAGCAGTATTTTGCTGCCTGCCCAGCCTGGCACTTCTTACCCTACATCTGATTCCTTAGTTAATTTCCAAGTGTTAAGATTTGCAAAGCCATCAAAGCCCCATATTACAGCTTTTCTAATAGCATTCTTCATTCATTAAATATTCTGGATTGTAAACGTTGATACACTTAGCTATAGACAACAATTCATACCAGGAACAAACCCTCAGCTGCAGAACTCCAACCTCTAGAAAGCACAGACAGATGTGTTAAGTGTAATTTATGATGTAAATAGATTTCTCCCTATTGAACATTCAGTGTATTAGAGACAAGCTCTCTTGACTGAGGTATAAATATAGTCCCAAAATGGAACTTGGAGAAACAACCAATCACTAGAAATTATTTTGCCCTTATTGTAATAATCCCAGGAGACCGCAGGGAGGATATGTGGTAAGTGCAACCAGCTTAGGAATATACCAGGTACCACTTTGAATTCTGTCTCTAATTATGTATGTACTTGAGCAACACCCAGGAGAGATGGAAAGAAGATAGTCAGGGGTCCCATTTTGAACTTTGGCTTCTGCAGCATTTTAGATGGGTTACATGAAAGTGGAAAGAGATAACACACATCTCTCTTTATACAGTGTCAAATTTATTTAGCCGAGATTACAGAACTTTAAAAAAAAGGAGGCTACACAGTGTGGGAGCTAATGCAGCATGTCTCAGTATGACTTTGTCATAATGGAACAAATTTCAGAGAACGTGCTCGGCACACATAAGGGCCTGTCAGAGCTAAAGAAATCAGCAGACTGTTTCTACACAACAGAACTTTTATACCTAGGGTTTGTATTTCTATCCTGAAAGACCAACACTCCCAATATATGTATTTCTTTTATTTTTTTTAATTTCAGAATATTATGGGGGTACACCACTTTGGCTATATATATTGCCCATGCACTGCCCGTGTCAGAGCTACAATCGTGGTCATCTCCCAAACTGTGCTCCCCACATCCATTCAGTGAGAGTTTTTCCCAGCCCCTCCACCCCCCTCCCTCCTGCCCGCCCCCTGATGAATATTATTGCCCTGTGTGATGTAGGTGTTGATCAGTTAGTACCAATTTGATGGTGAGTACCAGTGGTGCTTGTTTTTTCATTCCTGTGACACTTCGCTTCGAAGAATGGGTTCTAGCTCCAACCAGGATAATACCAGATGTGTTAATTCACTGTTGTTCCTTATTGCTGAGTAATACTCCATGGTATACATATACCACATTTTATTGATCCACTCGTGTATTGATGGGCACCTGGGTTGTTTCCACATCTTTGCAATTATGAATTGTGCTGCTATAAACATTCATGAGCAGATGTCTTTATTATAAAATGTCTTTTTTTCCTTTGGATAAATACCCAGTAGTGGGATTGGTGGGTCAAATGGTAATTCTACTTTTAATTCTTTGAGGTATCTCCATATTCTTTTCCATAGAGGTTGTACTAATTTGCAGTCCCACCAGCAGTGTATGAGTGTTCCTACCTGTCCACATCCCCGCCAACATTTGTTATTTGGGGATTTTTTTATATGAGCCAATCTCACTGGAGTTAAGTGATACCTCATTGTGGTTTTGATTTGCATTTCCCTGATGATTAGAGAAGTTGAGCACTTTTTTATATGTTTGCTGGCCATCATTCTGTCTTCTTTGGAAAACTTTTTGTTCATGTCCTTTGCCCATTTTTTAAGGGGGTTGTTTGATTTTTTCTTGTTGATTTTCCTAAGTTCTGTATAGATTCTGGTTATCAGCCCTTTATCAGAGGTGTAGCATGCAAATATTTTCTCCCATTCTGTAGGTTGTCTGTTCACTCTAGTGATAGTTTCCTTGGCTGTGCAGAAGCTTTTTAATTTGATCAGGTCCCATGTATTTATTTTGGTTGCTGCTGTGATTGCTTTGGGGGTCTTCTTCATAAATTCTTTGCCTAGGCCGAATGTCCATAAGAGTTTTTCCAACGTTTTCTTCGAGAATTCTTATGGTTTCATGTTTTAGGTTTAGATCTGTTATCCATTGTGAATTGATTTTTGTGAGAGGTGAGAGGTGTGAGTCCAGTTTCAGTCTTCTACATATGGCCATCCAGTTTTCCCAGCACCATTTGTTGAATAGGGAATCTTTTCCCCAGTGTACGTTTTTTTGGAATTTGTCAAAGATCAGGTGACTGTATGAGGTTGGTTTTATATTTGGGTTCTCAGTCCTGTTCCATTGGTCTACGTGTCTGTTCTTGTGCCAATACCATGCAGTTTTGGTTACTATAGCCTTGTAGTATAGTTTGAAGTCTGGTAGATAGATGCCTCCCAATTTGATCTTTTTGCTTAAGATTGCTTTGGCTAGACGGGGTCTTCTCTGGTTCCACACGAAGCGTAGAATTATTTTTTCTAGATCGGTAAAAAATGATGTTGGTATTTTGATAGGGACTGCATTGATTCTGTAACTCAATTTAGGCAGTGAAGCCATTTTTACTATGTTGACTCTGCCTGTCCAAGAGCATGGTAGGGCTTTCCATCTATTTACATCCTCTGCAATTTCTTTTCTCAGTGTTTCATAATTCTCTCTGTATAGGTCTTTGACCTCCTTAGTTAGATAAGTTCCTAAATATTTAATTTTCTTTGGTGCTATTGTGAAAGGTATTGCATCTTTAATTTGTTTCTCAGCTTGATTGTTATTAGCATATATGAAGGCTATGGATTTGTGTGTATTAATTTTGTATCCTGAGACTTTGCTGAATCCATTTATCAATTCCAGTAATCTTTTGGTTGAATCTTTGGGGTTTTCTATGTATAATACCAATATGTGTATTTCCTTTTGAGAGTATATTAATGTACATAAGGCTCTAATGGTTCTTGGTCCAATTTAACCATTAACAAAGGTACATTCTCATCTGCAAGAAGAAATCAGAGTCAGCTTTCAGGTGTCTTTGGCTCAAGTTTCCCCAGGACCCAGGAATCTATTTCCCCACAGGGCACTTGCTGATTCTTAGAGAGATTTTATCCTGAGTGTGGTCTAAAGACTGTCATCATCAAACTCTTTCCCTTCTAGGTAGGCTTTTCCTGGAGCTTATACAAAAAGATCAGGGTCCAAAAACTCCTAATGCAATTACTCAACTCGTCATTACTACTGCTTAAAACACGTATACATTTAAACTGCTGAAGAGACATAACTCTCTTGGACCTTTTTCTGTATAAAATGTAAGTCCTCTCTAACAGACAACAAGCCTAGCTTATTTTTGAATAGTGAAAAACTGATTTTTAAAAAGCCCTCAGCAATTCTCCTCTTGAAGTTCTTTATGTGGTTCAAATAGCTGGTTAGCATCAGTTAGTTTGCTAAAAATTTTCAGAAGAAAATGCTCCACCTTTTATAGCAGCATTTAAGGTTAACTTTCTAAACAAAATTAATGATTTTAGCACTATTCCTCAAAAGTCAAAACCATTACTATATTTCTTAGTAAGATTGAGTTTTTCCTGTGTGCCAAGCATAGTACCGATGGCTTTTTCTGCACAGGTTGAGAAACAAATGATGACATTTTAAGATGTTTAAGATGGTTCTGTATAAAGGTGGTTTTTAACATTATTTGTGAACCTGAATATTTTAAGAAGCTAATAACATTTATGAATTCTTTGTTTTCTCAAAATTTTCCTACCTAAAATAATTTTTTTAAAAAACTCAAAATTTCAAGAATCCCTTGAAAACCACTTATATCCTGAGTCTACATGGAGCCCCAAGTAAGGGACTTGCTCTAGCACAGTTTCAATCCTGTCTATCTACTTTACAAGCAATGCAAATAAACCATTTACCTATTCTCTTTATGCCTCTGTCTTCTCATCCATAAAAAGAAGGTAATGTAAGTATTAATACCTTCCCATAGAAACAATGTGAGAATGATTTTTTCAACAAATATTTGTTGCATGACTAATGTATGATGTCATTGCATTAAGTATAGGGAAATACAAGAATGAACAAGACAAATAGAGCTTTCATTGAACTTATAGTATAGCAGAGAAGATAAGCAGTAGACAAATAATAGCCACAATAGAAAGTTAATTCCATTAGGGTAGGGACTATGAAGGGGACACACCACATGCCATGAAAAAGTATTGCAAAGATCTGAAGACTGAATCAGTGCCTTTTTTATTACCTGGGTAAAGGAATCCGGGAGAAGGGTGTTATGCAGATGAAAGGCCAGGGATTAAAGCCCTTGAGGATTAAATCTTCAAGGAATTGAAAAAAGTTCTATGCAGTTGTAATCTAGAATGTGAAAATGAGACAGGAATGTAGAAGAATGAAGGGCAAGATCATACAAAATACTATCCATCTTCAGGATATGGACTTTTTCCTACAAGCAATGAGGAGTCATTAAAAGATGTTAGGCAGAGCAGTGACAAGATAAGATTGTGTTTTCAAAAAGTATGTTTGAATAGACAATCTGAATAGGCATATATCTAGTAAAGAAATTGAATCCATAATTAATAACCTTCCAAAACAAAAAGTACCAGGCCCAGGTGAATTCACTGGTGAATTGTACCAAGCATTTAAGAAAGAAATAATGCAAATTCTCTACAGTCTCTTCCAGAGGATAGAAGCAGAGGGAATACTTTATAATTCATTCTATGAGGCAGCATTACCCTAATCCTAAAACCCGACAAAGACATTACAAGAAAAGAAAACTACAGATCAACATCTCTCAGGGCCGTATAGGTAAAAATCCTCAACAAAATATTAGCAAATCAAATCCAGCAATGCATTAAAAGAATTATACACCACAACCAAGTGGGATTTATGCCAGGTATGCAAGACTGGTTCAACATTCAAAAATCAATTAATGTAATCCATCACATCAACAAGCTACAGAAGAAAAATCACATGATCATATCAATAGTTGCAGAAAAAGCACTGGATAAACGCCAACACCCACTCATGATAAAAACTTTCAGAAATCTAGCAATAAAGAACTTCCTCAATATGACAAAGATCATCTACAAAAAACCTACAGCCAACATCATACTTAATGGTGAGAAATTAGAAACTTTCCTGCTAAGATTAAGAACAAGGCAAGGATATACCCTCTCTTCACTCCTTTCAAATATCATACTGGAGCCAGGAATGTTGGCACACGCCTGCAATCCCAGCTACTTGGGAGGCTGAGGCAGGAGGATTGCTTGAGCCTAGGAGTTTGGGACCAGCCTGGGCAACAGAGTGAGACCCTATCTCAATATCATATTGGAAGTACTAGCTAATGCAATAAAACAAAAAAAGGGGGAGTGGGAGGAGGTATACAGACTGGGAAGGAAGAAAGAAATGGTCTTTCTTGGCAGATGACATGATTTTCTGTGTAGACAATCCAAAAGAATAAAAATCATTCATGGAATTAATAAGTGATTATAGCAAGGTTGTAGGATACCAAATAAACATATAAAAGCAATCACTTGCCTGTATGCCAGCAATAAATGAGTGGTATTTGAAATTAAAAAACACAACACCATTTACATTATCACCTCCCCAAATAAAATGTTTAGGTATAAATCTATCAAAAATTGTGCAAGGTCTATATAAAGAAAACTATAAAACTTTGATGAAAGAAATCAGAGAACTAAAAATTCCATATTCATGAATAAGAAAACTCAACATTATCAGGATAACAGGTCTTCCCAACTTGTTCTATAGATTCAATGCAATCCCAAACAAAATCTTAGAAAGTTATTTTATGGACATCAACAAACTGCTTCTAAAGTTTATAAGGAGAAGCAAAAGACCCAGAATAGCCAACACAACACTGAAAAAGAAGAATGTTGGAGGACTGATAGTACCTGACTAAAAGCTACAGTAATCAAGACAATGTGGTGTTGGTCAAAGAACAGACAAATATATCAGTGGAACAGAATAGAGAGCCCAGAAATTAACACACAAAATTACAGTTAAGTGATTTTTGACAAAGGAGCAAAGACAATACAATGGACAAAAGACAGTTTTTTCAACAAATGGTGCTGGAACAAGTGGAAATCTACATGCAAAAAATAATCTAAACTCAGACTTTATACCCTTCACAAAAATTAACTCAAAATAGAGCAAAGTACCAAATGTAAAACTCAAAACTATGAAACCCCTAGAGGATACTACAGGAGAAAATCTAGATGGCCTTGGTTATAGGAGTGACTTTTAGATATGACACCAAAGACATGATCCATGGAAAAAATAATTGATAAGCTTGACTTTCATAAAATTAAAAAGTTCTGCTCTGTAAAAGACACTGTCAGGAGAATGAGAAGACAAGCCACAGACTAGGAGAAAACATGTGTATTAAAAAAAGATATATTGGATAAAAGACTGTTATCAAAAATATACAAAGAACTCAAAAGCTCAACAATAAGAAAACTAACAACCTGAATTAAAAATGGGCAAAAGATTCGAATGGACACTTCATAAATGTAGATACACAAGTGGCAAATAGGCGTATGAAAAGATGCTCCACATCATATGACATTAGTGAAATGCAAATTAAAGCAACAATGAGACACTATTACACACCTATTAGAATGGCCAAAATCCAAAACACTGACAACACCAAATGCTGGTGAGGATGTGGAACAATGGAAACTCATCCATTGTTGGTGGGAATGCATTATGGTACGGCCACTTTGGAAGACAGTTTGGCAGTTTCTTACCAAATCAAACATACTTGTACTGCACAATCCGGCTATCACACTCCTTGGTATAAAACCAAATGAGCTGAAAAATTAAGTCCACACAAAAACTTGCCAAGAATGCTTATAGCAGCTTTATGCATAATTGCTAAAACTTGAAAGGAACCAAGACGTTCTTCAGTAGGAATGGATAAATAGATTGTGATATATCCAGACAAAGGAATCTTATTCAATGCTAAAGAGTAATGAGCTATGAAACCCTGAAAAGACTTGGGGGGACCTTAAATTTCACATATTACTAAGTGAAAGAAACCAATCTGAAAAGGTTACATATTGTATGATTCCAACTATATGACATTCTGGAAAATGAAAAACCATGGAGAGAAAAAGATGAGCAGTTGCCAGGGGGTGTCGGTACAGAGGGGTGAATAGGCGGAGCACAGAAGACTTTTAGGCCTCTGAAACTAATTTGCATGGCACTTTAATGGTGGATACATGTTACTATGCATTTGTCCAAACCCACAGAATGTACAACATCAAGAACGAACGCTAATGTAAAGTAGAAACTTTGGGAAACTTTGGGTGAAAATGACGTTTCAGTGTAGGTTCCTAAATTTTAACAAATGTACCACTCTGGTATGGTATATTGATAATGGGGGAGGCTATGGGTCTGTGGGGGACATGGGGAAAATCTCTGTACCTTCCTCTCAATTTTACTATGAACCTAAAACTGCTCTAAAAAAATAAAGTCTATTTTTTTAAAAGAGTATGGATGCAGTATGGCAAATTAATTGAAAGGAGGCAGGAACGGATGTGGGGAAACTAGAAGGAAGACCATTGCAGTCGTTCAGGTGGACTGAAGTAGGGCCGTGGTAGAAAAGATGTAAAGAAGTGGCCAAAGTGGAAGAAAGGTTTAGAAATAGAATACACAGGTTTTGGTGATCATTTGTATATGAAAGAGCTAGGTATTAATAATGACTCTGTTTGTACCTGAGCAAATCAGTAGATTATATAGCATGATGACTAGCACCTAGCTCAATAACTATTATCTATTGCTTTTTATTTGTGTTGGTAGAAATGGCAGGGAAATTGGTAGTGGTAGCAGCAGCAATAGTAGTGGCAGTAGTGGCAGTAATAGTAGTAGTGGTACTGGTGGTGGTGGTGGTAGTAGTAGCAATAGTATGCTTCTGTTTACTCTGAAACTTGACATCAGAATAATAAGCTGAGTTATCTCAGTGCTGGAGTTGACATCTGAACAATAATCCAATGCCTCCAGAATTTGAGCTACTTTTCCACTTTAGAAGCTACTGCGCACTTCAAACAAGTATAATGCCATTACAGGACCAGTCATGATAAATGAAGAGCCCTCTCGTGAAATAAGGATTCAGCTTGCATTGTGTGACTTCAAGTGTAGAACAAGGATCAATAAATTGAAATTTCATGGAGAAATTTCCATTCAGAATCATAAAGAAGACTCTATACTGCAGAATTATCTGAGGATGCTGTCTGGTAAAAGAGCAAGTTCTCTGCTAGTGGGGAATTTGATATCAGACTGTTTTACCCCTTAACCAGGAGGCTATACTGGTGGTTCTCAACTTGGCAACTTAGCACAATAACTTGGGGAAGCTTTATAAAAATAGAGATCTCTGTGTTGCAGCATTTGAAAGCACTGATAAAGATGATTTAAGCATGGGGATTGTCAGTTGGATCAGATTACTTTTAAGGTCTCAGAATTAATAAAATGTAATAAAGTAGTCTTCCTTTTTGCTAAAGGTTCAGTAGGACTTTATGTGTCAAAAAATACTTATATTTTCTTTTTTTTCCCCTAAATTTTTCCTACTCACTGTTTCATCATATATTTACTTCTTTCTTACATTAATTTCCTTTCACGCTTTTCCCACTGTACGGTAGGTTTCTTGAGAAGGACTGCATCCTGGTCTAACTCATCTGCCATTTCTCAAAGAACGATGCAATGTCCTTCACATACCAGTCCCTCAATAAACAGTTGTGAAATGCCAGACTTGGCGATGCTATAATACATTATATTGTTACAGTTATCTTTTTCCATCAGCACACTAAATGGCTTACTAGTAAGCTAATTGAACAAATGAATCTTCCCGAGTTTCTTAAGTCACATCCAGGGAATAATTTAGGAGACAGACTTGCTGATAAACATCCCTAGGGTTTATATTGCTATAGAAACAGGAAAGATCCCATATCTTTTACAGTAATTGATAACTAATTTTGTATATTATAAAAACAAAACTATCAAATAACTAATCATACTCATATAACACACACAAATAACTAACTCACACTCATATAACCTATTCCACTTAGACACAGCCTATGTGCCTCTGACACAACCACCTACAGAGACCTCCATTGTGTGGGAAAATGTCAATTATCTGAAGTCTAGAATGTTGTACAATTTTCAGAAAACAAATTGGGTATTATTTCTAAAATAATTTTAGAAATTTAAAAACAGAATGACCAAAATGGAATTTTAAAAATTATAAAAATAATATATTCTAAATGAAAATTTTGCAATAGACAAATGCACTACTCTCATCAATTTTGCCCCAAATTATAGTAAGGCATTTGAAGCAAATGAAATCAGAATCCTCTGGGGGACTTACATGGTAATTTTCCATGACTCACTGTATGGATGACACCATGCAGATACTACTTCATTGCCATGAAGGTTGTAATGGTCACTGGAGATAGAAGATCCCTGCACTTGTGAACTTACAATTCTAGCCAATAAATGTCTTCTCAATACACTCCAGATATTAGCCAGCTCTGAAATGTGATATAAGAACGTGGTCTTGTTCCACAGGAAATTCTACTTCTGTTCCAATGACGCCTTCATTTTCCATCCCTGCCTCCCATGGTGCTTACACTCCATCATCCCCTTCTCCTCTCCCCTTCAATTTTCCCTCTATGAGGCTGCGTTGGAGTGGAAGTGGATTTAGTTAAGTGTCCACGCCATATTTACATCCTCTTATTCTTACTTATATCTTGCTTCACCATCTCCAACATATAGAAAGCACTTACATATTTGCTGGATAGAATTACTAAGCTTCATAAGTACAGGGGTCGTATCTTTTGCAATCAACTAACTGCCATGACTTGTATACATTGAGTGTATAAATTAACCAATTAATAAACTTCATGGAGAAGTATATAATTTCAGAATTATATTTATTCCCCTCATAACATTTCCATTTTCAAGTAAAAAAGAAATAAAAAGTAAATACACTAGAATTTTGATTGTCAGTTTTAATACACTGCTTGTTACTTTTTGTGGAGTTACTTCTCTTCTATTATGCTCTGATTGATTCCCTCTTGGATACTGCCGTGCCCGGGACTGCAACACAGCAACATCAAGACAAGCATATCATAACAGGAGCACTTAGCCTTCTAAGTAAGATGTTGTTGATGGGTTTGTTTTCAATTTGATCACAGATAGTCATGTATTTCTTCTGGGAAAAGTCTACTCCAGGGAAAGTAAAGCTCTTGACCTGGAGGAATGTCTTGATCACTGCTTCTAGGGTAATCTGGCTTCATTTCTGGTGCCAGGGCAGGCTTTAGTGGTAAGCACAACTGATGAATGGTAGGCTGCATTCTATCAAGAGGGGGTGAGATTTCTCTCAATGGTCAGAGAGGTTCATCTCTAGACTAGTGCATGCTCACTTCTAAATAGGCAAATCAAGGAAGGCAAGCCTTTCTTTGGCTTGGTGGTGCTAAACTCTGGTCAATAGAACAAAGTTTAGTACCCCAGGCTTTCTTTCCCACTTTTTCTTGTTTTTGTGCTGGGCTTTTATTCCAGAGAAATAGAAATGACAAAGTAGTTGTTTGTGTCATTATCAGAAAAGTGTATATTTCCAAGGCCCAGGGAATTCACAAGCTCAGGAGAGAGAAGGGTTTGTGGTAGAGCATGGCAGGGGAAGTATTGCTCCCCAGGGGAACTGACCTTGGGCTGCAGAAGCACTAACCACAGCAGGGTGGGGTGAATGTAGCTGTGGATGGAGCCAGAGAAGTAGAGGATGCTTGGGCTGTGAAGAAGGCAAGAATGTAAAGTGAAAGATACAAGAATGCACTTTTCCTGGAGTGATCTATTGTAAATGTGAGTACTGGATAATGCCCACACTTCACTCAGCACAAAAGTACCAGACTCACAGGATCTAATGTGAGATATTAAGTGAAATAAAGAGAATTTATAGGAAAAATTCCCAAAGGAAGGTGGGCTGGATGTGACATGTGAAAGCTCAAGGTGCCTCCTGAACAAATGTCTAAAAATTCCCCAAAGACAGGAATACTTTAGATGCTAATCTCCAAAAGAAGAGGCAATCCGGAAGCTGGGGAAGCAACGCCTCCCCTTACTCATTATCAAGATGCAAAACTTTTAATGTCACTGTTAATTTCTGCATGAAACATTTCTAGCTGAATATTAGCTTCAAAAGTTGACTTTGGCAACATTTAACTGGTGTTCGGACAAAGATACTACCGTCAAGTCTTACTATTTTCCTCCAGATAATACTTATATTCTGGTGTGCTCTCTCACTATTAACAACAACATGGACCTAGAATGTAAGATATGGCTTATGGGGGGAGAAACCTCTCATGTGATACATATTATAGTAGAAGGAAATTGAAGCTAAATTTTAAAGTGCTGCAATTCTGTGCCTTGATGGTTTCATGAATTTTTGCCTGTAGAATTAATGTCATGACATTATTTTTTTGTTCTGTTGCTTTTATGAAACTTTTGGAAAATGGGAAACTAGAAAAAGCCCTGAGGTTGGAGTGGAAGATTCCTCCCTCTGGAACTGCTAGGATGTGTGTGGAGATATAGATATATATGAAGAGATTCATTTTAAGGAATTGGTTTACTCAATTGTGGAAGCTTAGCATGTCCAAAGTATGATGGATGCTATGATCTGAATGTTTGTGTCTTCCCAAAATTCATACATTGAAACCTAATCCCCGATATGATAGTATTATCAAAATGGGGAATAGGTCATGAGGTCTCTTCCCTCATGAAGGGGATTAGTGCCCTTATAAAAAGACCCCAGGGAGCTAGCTAGCCCCTTCCACCACGTGAAGATACAAGGAGAAGACACCATGTATGAACCACAGAGCAAACTCTCACCAGACACCGAATCTACCAGTGCCTTGATCTTGGACTTTCCAGCCTCCAGAACTGTGAGAAATAGATTTCTGTTGCTTATAAGCCACCCAGTTTATAGCATTTTGTTATAGCAGCCCAAACAGACTAATACAATAGAGGATGTCAGCAGGCTGTAGACTCAGGAATGAGTTGCCGTTTGAGTCCAAAGGTAGGTGGGCAGGAGACCAGGAAAAGCCAATATTGCCAATGAAGTCTGGAGGTTGTCTGCTAACATAATTCCCTCTTGCTTGCCTTTTGTTTTACTCAGATCTTCAACTGATTGGATGGGTCTACTCACATTAGGGAGGGCAATCTGCTTTACTCAAAGTCCATTGGTTTAAATATTAATCTCATCCAGAAACACCCTCACAGAAATACCCAGAACAATGTTCGATCAAATATCTGGCCACTGTGGCTTTGCCATGCTGGCCCTTGAAATTAACCATCACAGGTGGTCACAAGGGAAATGAACCTCATTAGTTTGAACCTTTAAACAAAGGGAGAGAAAATTGATTTGAAACAAGGAGGGGTTTTTAATGCCTCAGAAGTTTAAAGAGAAATTGACATCCCTTATATCTGGTGTATACTTGACTGGACAGCATAATAAAGCACAATATAAGCTGTGATGTATAATGTGTGTTGGGGGAGAGGTGACTTCCAGTGCTTACTCTATGCTCTGCTAGTTAGCATAATTAGAACACTGTAAGTCGCCTCTTGGGCCAATGTTGAGGAGACACAGTTCACATGGTGAGGAGAGGCGAAACACCTCTCTAAGATGCCTGCAGCTCTCTTCTGAAACTCAGCTATGAGGCTCTCTTGAGAGGACCTGTAAAAGGAATACCCTTGAGCAATGCCACAGGCTTGGACTTAAAGAACATTAGAAAAACAGGAAGCACAAAAGAAAGAATGAACAAAAGTGTTGGAGAAACTTGGCCTTGCCCTCTGGTTCTCACTGCTCGTCTGCAGCCTGACCCAGGAGGATGTCTGAACAGATCAAGAACACAACATGGAGTTGTGATGTTGCACAGACAAGTAAGAGAAGCAGAGGACTCGGATTCCACAGGGAGAGCTCCTTTCTTTCCTCTGGCTTAAATTGGACTGCTAGTGCATCTCTCACTTTCAAAAGTCCATGAAGTCTGTGCAATGACACAGCCTTGAGCCTTCCTTTCTCACTTAAAGTGAAAAATAGGGTGAAGTCCAGGGAAAGGGGGGAGAAAGCAAGGAGCATGGGCTTCCTCCCCGTTCCCTGTTGCAGTCAGGGCAAAAGTAGCACTTGCTCTTCGTACTGGAAACAGCCCCTATCCTTAGTTTAGGTTGATTAAAATCCTGGTGAAATATCTCTACACATAAACTAGAACACCCATTGTCCTGCATGTGTATGTATTTGATTTAAAATCTTCTCCAAGTAAGAATTTTACTGGCTGTGGAGCAGCATAGTTTTTTGGGCCTCACAAACCACTCCTTACACACAGACACACACACCCTTCTCCCCAAAAATAGTAATGAAGTCGCAAAACCAAAAGTCCATGGACACATTTATAACAAAACTAAAAGATAAAGTATCCCTACCAATCCCCAAATACAAGCAGGTGGGGCAAGTTATCCACAGCTGTGGTCCCCAACACCCAGGCCGCAGACCCATCAGTCCATGACCTGGTAGGAGGTGAGCGGCGGGTGAGTGAGTGAAGCTTCATCTGTATTTACAGCCACTCCCCATCGCTCACACCACTGCATAAGCTCCACCTCCTGTCAGATCATGGGCAGCATTAGATTCTCATAGGACGGAACCCTACTGTAAACTGCGCATGCAAGGATCTAGGTTGCACGTCCTATGGAGTTGATGCCTCATGATCTCAGGTGGATGAGGCAGTGATGCTAGTGCTGGGGAGCAGCTGCAAATACAGACTATCGTTAGCAGAGAGGTTTGCACAATAAATACAATGCATGTGAATCATCCCAGAACCATCCCCCCTCCCTGGTCTGTGGAAAAATTGTCTTCCACAAAACTGGTCCCTGGTGCCAAAAAGGGTGGGGACCACTGACCCACAGGCATATTTGTGTGTTATTGACACACCTGTGTGCTATTGACATCTGTATCAGAGAAAGCAGGGGGTGATAATGGAATGTCTGAAGGAGAACAAGAGAGCCCCCAAATAGGAGCAGGTTTTCACTGGAGAGCATGGAGGTCTAATTTGAGAACAACAGCAGAAGCTGGAAGCAGAACTGCCAGTTCTAACAAGTGAACAAAAAACTGCAAACCCTTAGCCCAACCGCACTCCTTCCCATATAGCCTAAAGGGCTGGAGCAGTCTAGCTTTCTATGCGTTCTCAAAACTGATGCACAAAATCTCCCTGCCCAGACAAGGTTCCACACTAAAGAGGCACTTCTGTGAGTGAAAACAAAATTTAGCACAATAGGCCAAACAGAAAGAAAGGGAAAACACTGTCCACATAAAAGGAGGAAGATAGCCAGGCCAGAAATGACGAAAAGCACTGCCAAGACAACTAACAAAAGTAATACAAGAGAGAAAAATAGAGTTCTGTGTAGCTGCAAAACCTATGTGAACCCAGTCTCCTTTTAAATATATAGGGAAACAAATTGACATAAAAATAAGCAATAGAAACGTGTTGAGGTCCAATTCAATTTGAAGTTTCTCTAAGAACAATGAAAAGAAGATACCAAATAACATGGATCTTAGAGATCAGGAAGTACATGCTTAAAGAAAAAAAAAAAACCCAAAACTATAAGTATTACTTCAAAACAAGCTAAAAGAAACTAAGAAAAATAAAACACTGCAAATATTTCAATAAATATTGATCAATTATTATGTGCAGCCACTTTATTAAATCATCAGAAAGGAAAGATAAACATGATGCAATGTCTGGCTTCCACAATGTGACAGGCCAGTGAAGGAGGAAACTCCAAATTCATTCAAGCACAAGATATTTTTTTAAGTACATGAAACCCGACATAAGCAAGGTTTCAGTTGAAAGTTACCCCCTCAAAATCCACCATTGACCAAATCCCCAATAACTGAGTAGGTTTTACTTTGGAGAACTCCAAAATCCCTTTCCATTTACTATTTTCTACCAAGTCTCAAATAAAATCAGAGGTCAAGTGCTAGTCAAGTTGAGTAAATTATTCTGCAGAAAACAAAAGCTTCAGGGTAAAACAGTATACATTTTGAATGGAATTCTTCAGCTCCAGTGTGACTAAGTCACAGTAGGGATGGCACATTTCCAGTCATTTTAGGTCATCATGTTCACAGGTGAAAGAACTAGAGTCCCTTGTGAACGAGGAAATTCAGAAACAAGAGGCAAGGTGTTGAGAGCCACACGGAGAAGGAACATGACCTCCTTTCCCCAGGAGCAGGTGGCTGACCTCATTGCTGGCTTGTGCTCTGCTCCATTTCTTCATTTTTCCTGATGGAGAGTTGCCCAACACTGGGATTTACCAGCTTCCCTGGTTCTCTGCCTTTTTACCGCTCTTATTCCCATCACAGGCGATTGCAAGGGCCTGGCCTGCCAAGGGTGCCGCCCCCAGCGGTGAGATCAGGGTGAGAACTGCCCTTATCTTTTCTTACAGGTCAGTAAAAGAGCCGTAGTTCAATACTCAGTTAATCCCTGCCACATTGTCTTTTTTTTCCTGATAATTCCAGTCTGATCAGGTGCCTCAGATCCATGAACTAGACACTTTCCTTTCCCAGGACAAAGCTCCCATTTTTCATCTCAATCTGGAAGAGTCAGGTTTGTCCTCTCCCTGTGAGCACTGCTTGCCCGGCACCAAAGCCCTCTAACACAGAGGCCACTCTGGCTCCTGTCGGTACCCCCAAGGAGCTCTGGCCTGGCCCTATTTCCAGCTGCCTCCGCGCATTCTTGGGTGCCGTCTGGTCCTTGATTCTCAGGGGCCAGGCTCCCGTCACCAATTGTAATACTCCATTATCTGTTCTTTGACCTCCCTGACGCTATCAACCACTGCCTGGGCTGTACTTTGTGGATACCACGCTAGCCTGCCTGGCTGGATGGTGTTGCCATCGCACACATCTTGGGCTTGCCCCATCTTAGGGAGTCTTATGGATTGTGTGGTCCTACCTTTTCCAGTCTGCCTTAAGCTGATGGAGTGAACATTTGCGAGTCAGAGCAAGTCAAGAATTACCCTTGACTTCCCTCTCTCTCCCCTCATCTCCAACCCATCAGTAAATCCTTTCGATCTTTAAAATGTGCCGACCATCGCTTTTCCTCTCTGCCTCTCACAGCTGCTCTCCTAGCCTCAAGAACAATCACCTCTCACCTGGACTCTGACAATAGGTTTCTGCTTTCACTTTTGGCTCCTACAGTCTAGTCTCCATATTGTAGCCAGAGTGATGATTTTACCAGATGTGATTGTGTCGTTCCTATGCTCAAGATATCCCTATAACTGCCCATAGATGGCATCATACTAAAGTTAGGAATCTTTACCACAGCCTGTGAGGCTCTACGTGACCTGGCCCCTATGTCTGCCAGAGCTCACCAACACCCTGCACCCCATTCACACACCACTCACATCACACCGGCCTCTCTGCATTTTCTCACAAACCCAAGCTTCTTTCTGCTTCTGGGCTTTAAAACTAATGATTCCGTACTGGGAGCATACCCTCAGCTTTCACATAACTTCCTTTCTTTATTTACTGCTTCCTCCCCAGCGCCCTTCCCTGACTGCCTTATACAAAACAGCCCCACTGCATCACTCCATGCACACGCACCTCCAGCTGCCACTCTGCATTCCCTTCCTCTGTTTATTTTATCATGGCACATTTTACCTTTTGACATTAGTTTATGTGTTTATTTTCTTATTGGTTTATTGCTTGTCTTTCCTACCATGATGTAAGATTTACAAAAAGAGGGACTTTTCTCTTTTTCTCACTGTTATATCTCCAGTTATAGAGCAGCCTATAACACACAGTAAGTATTCTATAAAAGATTGTGTAATTAATGTGAGCTGATCAGGAGAGGCTGAACCAGAAGAGAGGAGGGGATATATTCACTGTAATAGAAAATTAGGGCTAACCTCAAGAAGGCCGAGATGGCCAATGTTCCAACCAAAGAATGACATGGTCAGCCTAAAGATAAAATTGTCAAAGCTCACTCTCTCTGGTTAAAGATTCCAGACAATACTCTAAAGTATATAAAGTTCTTCCCTGAATTTTCCCATCATCTTTGATTTCTAAGCTGTTGTCAACACACTGAGGCCTATACTCTCTTAGTGTCTTCCCTGATGTGTCCTACTGACGACTCATGAGATCTATTATAAGTTACATAATACTTCTAAGCTTTTCATTTAAAAAGTGGGAATATTTATAAAATCTAATTTATAGGTTGGTGGGTTGGTGACAGAATAAAACGAGATAATATATGTTAAATGTTAGCACTGTGTTAGCCAAAAGCCAACACTCAATAATGTTAAAAGCTAAGTATTACGATCTCCTCTTTTCTCCTCCTCTCGCTGAGTGAAAAATAGACCATAGCTCAGTGTTTTTCTGAATACCTTATTAAAGGAACAATGAGAGTGTTGACGATAATATAGTACTAATTACTATTTATTGATCATATATTATGTGAAAGTTACAGATACATGACATCTCATATATCACTCACAAAATATTTGAAAGATTAATATTATTAGCTTAATTTTATATGAATAAATTGAGTATTGGAGAAGGTTAGTTACCTGTTCAAGGCTACAAAGTTAGTAATTAGAGAAATAAGTATTTAAACCTGGCTAAAGATTCTATGTTTCTTCTATTAATTTCATAGTGTAGCAGCATGTCGAAAGAAAATCTGGCTACTGACATTTGTACTATTTAAATTTTCAAAACTCTTTCACAACAGTCACAACAGTTTTCAAAACTCTTTCACAACAGTTTCATTTAATTCTATACCACCATATCTGCTTTCTCCACCAATAAATAAAATACATAGTCAGCATAGTTTAATTGTTTTTTGCCATCTCTCTCCCCAGATAAACCTAATAAAGGGACTGTACTTTTTATAGAATTCAAAAGAAAAAAATCACAATGACTTGGAGAAAATATGAATTAGTATAATACAGAGCAAATATTTTTTAAAATATCAAAGAACGAATTAAAAACTTCAGCTCTTGTATAACCTTTGCTCCAATTTTATTATATTTCTTAATCTTTCATATATATTTGCTGAATAAGTAAGGCCTGAAAGCATAATATGAGGGTATTAAATAAAAAAAGAAAAAGAAATCAGCCTAATGATGATTGATGGAGGAGTTTCCCATTGCCTGGTCAGCTCCTGCCTCTACAGGTCTTCCAAGTTAGGGTCTATTACTCTTTCCCCACATATCAAATCTCTGTCCCAAGACAGATCAATAGAAATTATCCAATCTGAAGGGAAAAAAAAAGTTTGCACATATTACCCAAGTGGTCTAACATGCATGTAATTGGAGACCTAGAAAGAGAAGATTAAGAGAAAGGGGCAGACAATATTTGAAGGAAAAAAGACTAAAAATTTCCCAAATTTGGTGAAAAACATTAACTTATAGATCTAAAAATTAAATGAACCCCAAAGTGATACATACAAAGAAAACCACACCTAGCACAAGAGAGTCAACTTTTCACACCACAAATAAAGAGAAAACCTTAGAAGTAGCCAAAAATAAAGGATGTTTCTTATATAAGAGAAAATAATGACAAAAATGATGGCTGATAAATCACCAGAAATCATGGAGACCAGAATGTAATGGAGTGACATATCTAAAGTGCTGAAAATTAAACCATCAACCCTACATCCTATAGCCAACACATATATGCTTCAAAAATAAAGACAAAATAAAAACATTTTCAGATGAACAAAAACTAAAAAAGTTCAAAGCCATCAGACCTGCATTATAAAAAAGGCTAAAGAAAGTTTTTCAGGTTGAGGGAAAATGATACCAAATAAAAGCTCAGATCTTCAGGAAGGAATGAGGGACACAAACAATAGTAAATATATAGCAAATATAATACAGAATAATCATTTCAGGTAAGCATTGCTATGTTGTATTTTAGAGCTTATAGCATATATAAATGTAAAATTTATTAAAACAGTAGAAGGATGAGGTATATACAGATTTCTCATTTTAAAATTATATTCTGTTATATAAAGTAATACAATGTTAACTCCAATTAAACTGTGATAAGTTAAGAAAACAGTGTACTCCTACAATTACCACTAAAAATTTTAAAAGATAGGATAGAAAAGATATTAAAGAAATTATGTAATACAATTATTAATCCAAAATAAGGGGGAAAAGAAGAAAAAGTAGAAGAACAACAAGAAAAAAAGAAACATCAAGTAATTAACTGGTAGTCTACCTCTAATCTGCAGATGAGCCCATCCAGCAAACTTTTTATTTCAGATACTGCATTTTTCTGTTCTGTAATTTACAATTACTTCTTTTTTGAAGTCTTAATTTCTGTGATGACATTCCCCATCTGTTCACTCACTAGAATCTTTTTTCCTTTACATCCTTGATCATATTTAAAATAGCTGTCAATGCAATCCCCATTAAAATACCAACCTCATTTTTCACAGATCTAGAAAAAATAGTTCTACTCTTTGTATAGAACCAGAAAAGACCTTGAATAGCCAATGCAACCTTACATAATAAGAACAAATCAAGAGGCATTACTTTACCAGACTTCAAGCTATACTACAAGGCTATAGTAACCAAAACAACATGGTACTGGCACAAAAACAGAGACATAGATCTATGAATCAGAACAGAGAACCCAGATATGAAAGCATCCTTATATTTCCATCTGATCAAAACAGACAAAAACATACACTAGGGGGAAAAATCCCTATTCAATAAATGGTAAAATTGGACAGCCACATGTAAAAGACTGAAACAGGATACCCACCTCTCACCTCTCACAAAATCAACTCACGATGGATAACAGACTTAAGCCTAAGACATGAAACCATAAGAATTTTAGAAGAAAATGTTGGAAAACTCTTATAGACATCGGCCTAGGCAAAGAATTTATGAGGAAGACCCCAAAAGCAATCACAGGAACAACAAAAATAAATAAATGGGACCTGACCAAATTAAAAAGCTTCTACACAGCCAAGGAAATAATCATTACAGTGAATAGACAACCTACAGAATGGGAGAAAATATTTGCATGGTTAACGGCCAACAAACACGTGTAAAAATGCTCCATTTCTCTAATTATCAGGCAAATGCAAATCAAAACCACAAGGAGATATCACCCAACTCCAGTGAGATTGGCTCTTATCAAAAAGTTCCCAAACAACAGATGCTGGTGTGGATATGGAAAGAAAAGAATACTCATACACTGTTGGTGGGACTGCAAACTAGTACAACCTCTTTGGAAAGTAGCATGGAGATACCTCAAAGAACTAAAAGTAGAAGTACCGTTTGATTCGGCAATCCCACTACTGGGTATTTACCCAAAGGAAAAAAAGACATTCTATATTAAAGACATCTGCACTCAAATGTTTATAGCAGCACAATTCACAATCTCAAAAATGTGGGAACCACCAAAGTACCCATCAATACATGAGTGGATTAAAAAATGTGGTATATGTATACCACGGAACACTACTCAGTCATTAAAAAAATGGTGATCTAGTATTTTTTGTTACAACCTGGATGGAACTGGAGACCATTCTTCTAAGTGAAGTATCACAAGAATGGGAAAACAAACACCACATGTACTCAATACTAAATTGGAACTAATTAATCAATACTATGTGCATATATGGAAGTAAAACTCAATGGAAATCAAGTAGGTGATAGGCTGGAGGAGGGAATGGGTAAACTCACACCTAATGGGTGCAATGCACACTATCTGGGTGAAGGACACACTTATAACTTTGACTCAAACTGTACAAAGCAAATTATGCAATCAAAACATGTGTAACCCCATAATATTCTGAAATAAAAGAAAATAAAAAACAAAATAAAAAATAAACCAGACAGCTTAAAAAACATACACTGGGGAAAGGATTCCCTATTCAGTAAAGGGTGCTGGGAAAATTGGATAGCCACATACAGAAGAATGAAACAGGACCCCATCCCTCATCATATACAAAAATTAATTCCAGATGGATAAAAGACTTAAATGTAAGGCATGAAACCATAAAAATTTTAGAAGAAAACTTAGGAAAAACTCTTCTAGACACAGGCCTAGTCAAAGAATTTATGACTAATACCACAAAGACAAATACAGCAACAACAAAAATAAATAAATGGGACTTAATTAAATTAAAAAGCTTCTGCACAGCAAAAAAATAAAGAAAGAATCAACAGAGTAAATAGATGACCTACAGAATGGGAGAGAACATTTGTAAACTATGCATCTGACAAAGGACAAGTATCCAGAATCTACAAAGAACTCAAATCAGCAAGAAAAAAACAAACCACCCCATCAAAAAGTGGGCAAAAGACATGAATAGAATTTTTTCAAAAGAAAAAATATGACCTCATATTTAAATTGCAATCTCTTTATCATTCCCTGGTTTTCCTTTTTCCATGGAATTTATTACCATCTGACATACTATTTGCTATTGACTTGCCTTGTGATGGAGTTCAGGAAACACTACCCCAAAATATGGCACCTTGGAAATTGAGAAAACAGTGGAAACAAGAAAGACACGCTAACCTTCTCTCCCCTTTCTCCCCTGAAGCAGGCCATAAAATCTAGGAAGGTCACTCTCTCACTTGCTCTCTCTCTCTTCTCCCCTAAAGACCCTCATGTGACAGGCATCATGCCCTATACCCAATGGGAAGGAATGTCACACAGAAACACGGAGAAGATTCTGACCAAACAGGCCTTGCTAAGTTCCCCCCAGTTTATTACCATTAGATCATGCCCTTTTGCCCTCTATTTATACTTCTACAGGACTGTCCACTCTCTATCAAACCTAAGCATAAATATACAGTTTTCCCCATTTCTTAGGGTCTTCATTCTAAAAGTTCCTGTGTCATGTAAAACATGTATTAAATAAATGCATATTCTTTTCTCTTGTTAATCTGTCTTTTGTTGCAGGGGGTCTCAGCCATGCCCTTGCAATGGGTAAGAAAAAGATACTATTTTTTCTCCCCTACACATGTTTATTTTATCTATACTCCCACTAGAATGTAAATTTTATGAGGAAAAGGATTTTGGCCTATTTTTGCTCACTGCTTTTTCCCTATCTGTTTTTTTCTCTAGCATCAAGTATTTGTAAAATGAATGAACAAATACATTATAATTCAGTTTTCTCTCTGACTTATTTCATGTCTTTCTTTTTAGATTTCTTTGTTACCTGGTCACTCTGATCTGGTAGCACCATTTTTTTTTCTTTTTTCTAGTTCTACTTTAATAAATGGTCAAGATCAAGACTATCTATATGTGTCTAGTTTGTCTATAAGGACTCTAACTCTTTCATTAAAGTAGGTTTTTTATTTCATTTCTTGATATTTTCCCTATCTAGCTTCTTCTATTCACAAAACATTTTATTTTTGTGCTGTTTCTGTAGTATGTCAAAGTAACCTTTCACGAAGTAGCAGAAAACACGCATGTACAGAAGATCAGATCAACATGGCATGCAAACTGAGATATACTTTGAGGACAACAAACAAAAGCAGAAGATTAAAATGTATTAACATAAAAACATAATCGTTACAATTTCCAGTGTTAGAGCCAGACTATTTGCATTCATATCCTAATTCATCTATCTACTAGCTCTATGATCTTGGGAAAGTTTCTAAAGCCCTTTGGGTCTCACTTTCCTCACCTATAAAATGGAACTAATAACTGTAATGATACCCACTTCATAAGGTTATCTTCTGGCTTAAATGCATGTAAAATCTAAGAATAGTGTCAGACACACAGTGAGCACTAAACACATGCTAGCTATCATTAAATACCCTAGACTCATGTGCCTCATTGATGAGCTGGCGATGGAGGTGTGTCTGATTCAACATTCCTAAGGAGCAACAAGAGTCTCTTTGGGAAGTACTATTACCAGTACTATCTGCTGCCCCTAGAAAAGGGCTGGGTGATGCATTTGTAAAGAGAAACCCACCAGGAGAGTTGAACTGAAGAAGAGAAAAGCAAATAAAGCCTTAAAGATGGGATGTACAGGAGCAATTGGTAAAGTATGTTAGCAGAAATCACAAAACTTACAGTAAATTCCCCTAAACTGAGGAAAAAATTAAAGTGGGTGTTATGAGAAAGCGTACTGGAGAGGGCAGAGAAGCTGATATTTATTTTCAATCTGAAAAGCTCTAAAGTGCTAAAGATGCTCCCAAATAATATGGAAATACTAGCATACCATGAAGGTATTGCAGGTTCAGATACAGAAAACTGCAATAAAGCAAATGTTGCAATAAAGAGAGTCACATGAATTTATTTGGTGTCTCAATGCATATAAAAGCTTGCTAAAATATGCTAAAACTATACTGTAGTCTATGAGGTATGCAATAGCATTATGCCTAAAAAGATAATGTACTTACCTTAATTTAAATATACTTCATTGCTAAAAAATGCTAGCAATCATCAGAGCCTTTTGCAAATTGTAGTGTTTTCACCAGTTGAGGGTCTTGCCTCAATGTTGATGGCTGTTGATTGATTAGGGTGGTGGTTGCTGACGATTGGGTGGCTGTGGCAATTTCTTAAAATAAGGCAACAATGAAGTTTGCTGTATCTATTGACTTTTTTTCATGGAATATTTCTCTGTAACATGCCATGTTGTTTGATAGCATTTTATCCACAGTAAAACTTCTATCAAAATTGGAGTCAATCCTCTCAAAATCTGCTGCTACTTTATTGACTTAAGTTTTTGTAATAGTCTAAATCCTTTGTTGTCATTCCAACAATGTTCACAGCATCTTTACCGGGAGTAGCTTCCATCTCAAGAAACCACTTTCTTTGCTTATCCACAAGAAGCAGCTCCTCATCTGTTCAAGTTTTATCATGAGATTGCAACAATTCAGTCACATTTTCAGGCTCCACTTCTAATTCAAGTTCTGTTTCTATTTCTACTACTTCTGCAATGACTTCATCCACTGAAGTCTTCATCCATCCTCAAAGTTATCCATGAGGGTTGGAATCAACTTCCTCCAAATTCCTGTTAATTTTGATATTTTGATGTCCTCCCATGAATTACGAATGTTCTTAATAGCATTTGGAATGATGAATTCTTCCCAGCAGGTTTTCAATTTGATTTGCCCAGATCCATCAGAGGAATTGCTCTGTATGGTGACTATAGGCTTACAAAATGTATTTCTTAAATAATAAGACTTGAAATTTGAAATTATACCTCGACTCATGAGCTACAGAATGGATGTTATGTTAGCAGGCATGAAAACAACATTAATCTCCTCATACATCTCTGTCATAGCTCTTGGATGACCAGGTACACTGTCAATGAGCAGTAATATTTGAAAAGAAATATTTTTTTCTGAGCAGTAGGTCTTAACAGTGGGCTTAAAATATTCAGTAAAAATATGCCATAAACAGACATACTGTCATCCAGGCTTTGTTGTTCCATTTATAGAACGCAGGTAGATAGATTTAGCATAATTCTTATGGGCTCTAGGATTTTCAGAATGGTGAATGAGCATTGGCTTCAACTTAAAGTCACCAGCTGCATTAGTCCCTAATAAGAGATCCAGCCTCTCTTTTGAAGCTTTGAAGCCAGGCATTGATTTCTCTCTAGCTATGAAAGTCCTGGATGGCATCTTCTTCCAATATAAGGCTGTTCCATCTCCACTGAAAATCTGTTGTTTGGTGTAGCCACCTTCATCAATGATCTTAGCTAGATCTTCTGGATAACTTACTGCAGCTTCTATATCAGCACTTTCTGCTTCACCTTGCAAGTAGCTTATGGAGATGGCTTCTTTCCTTAAACCTCATGAACCAACCTCTGCTAGCTTCATACTTTTCTTCTGCACCTCTTCCTCACCTCTCTCAGCCTTCACAGAATTGAAGAGAGTTAGGGCCTTGCTCTGGATTAGGCTTTGGCTTAAGAGAATGTTATGGATGGTTTGATCTATCCAGACCACTAAAAGTTTCTTCATATCAGCAATAAGGCCATTTGGCTTTCTTATTGTTCTTGTGTTCCTTGGAGTAGCATTTTTCATTGCCTTCATGAACTTTTCCTCTGTATTCACAACTTTGCTAACTATATGGGGCAAGAGGCCTAACTTTCCTCCTATCTTGGCTTTCAACATGCGTCTCTCACTAAGCTAAATCATTTCTAGTTTTTGCTTTAAATTGAGAGATGTGTAACTCCTTCTTGCATCTGAACACTTAGGGACCTTTGTAGGATTATTCGCTGGCCTAATTTCAATATTGCTGTGTCTCAGGGAATAGGAAAGCCTGAGGACAGGGAGAGAGACATGGGAGTGGCCAGTTGGTGGAGCAGCCAGAACACACACATTTATCAGTTAAGTTCACCATCTTGTATCAGTGTGCTTTGTGGCAACCCAAAACAATCATAAGAGTAACATCACAGATCACTGATCACAAATCACCATAACAGATATAATAATAATGAAAAAGTTTGAAATGTTGTGAGAATTGCCAAAACGTGACACAGAGACACAAACTGAGCACATGCTGTTGGAAAAATGGTGCCAATAGACTTACTTGACGCAGGCTTGCCACAGAACTTCAATTTGTAAAAAAAAAACAAAGAAAGAAAGAAAAAATGCCATATTTGTGGAGCACAGTAAAAACAAGGACATAAAATGAGGTATGCTTGTGGTTATATTCACAGTTATATTCAAATAGCAAACTATTTCAGAGGAAACAAACAAAAGAAGTAGCAATTTGAAAAGAAAGTTATCACAAAGGTGAAGATGTCATGACCAATGAGTCAAGGGCAAATGGGTGTTAACGAATTACCTGAATGCAAAAGTTGGGGAAAAAAAAGTTGCACTTAAAAATTGATGAGGTCAGTTAGAGGTAAAAGAACCAAAACCAGCCTAGAAAACTTCAGGGATGATTACAAACACTATTTATTTGAGAAATAGGATAAAAAAAATAGAGGCATAATTTTATGCATTACTGCAGTTCAAGTCATCTGGAAAATAGGTATATTTAATTTTTTATCTCAGTCCACAAACTCCTCTCCATCATCCCTCCCAAGTTTCCCATCTTCCTTTGCCCTGAAATCCCCAAGATCTTCATGCTTGCCTCACTTCTCTTCAGGGCACAGTGGTGACACCCAGAGAAATCCCACAAAGCTCATTTTTCCTTTCATCCTTTCCAAAACAGAGCCTTGATCTCACTGATAGTAGGAGGGTAGTAGCAGGTAAACGAGTGCTCCCTAAGCTAAGCTCCCTGCATGTGTTCGTATCAGGAATGACCTCCAATGACAATAATTCATATAATGTGAGGATCAACAGAAAGAGTAAAAGTAGGTCTTCCTAAGTAAGACCAGGCTCTCAAATAAGACCGCACGGGCCACTATGTGATAAGACCAAACACTGAGCCTATCCCGAGCATTTTGGTATCTATATATGCTTCTTTAGGGAGCATGTGTTAGAAATTCATTTTCTCTAACCTCGTAACTCAATCTTCCCCACTTTGTAGAGTATAAGCATTATCCAAATGACAGTTGTATTCACAGATGTGGGCCTGCATTATTTTCCTGGGAAAAAAAATCCAAGAATCTGGAATTTCTCTCCATTTTTAATGTTACTAAATATCTCCTGTATTAGAAAGTTTCATTTAATGCATATAGATAAAATTCAGGTTTAGTAACACTGTATGAGGTATTAATTACTATGTGTGGAGGAGAAAAAGTGACATCTTTTCCTTACCCATTGCGAGGTCCATGGCCAACACTCCTATAACAAAAGACAGATTAACAAGAGAAAAGCATTAACTGATTTATTTAACTAAAGTGTCACATGACACAGGAGCCTTCAGAAATGAAGACCAAAAGACCCAGGGAAAACTGTGCGTTTTCATGCTTAGGTTTGATGAAGACTGGACAGTCATGTAGAATTATGATTGGACAAAAAGGGTATGATCTAATGGTAAAAAACTAGGGGGAACTCAACAAGGCCTATTTGTCCAGATTCTTCTGTGACTCTCTGTGTCTTCATTCCTTTCCTCTGGGTATAGGGCAGAACAACTCTCACATGAGGGTCTTCAGGGGACAAGAGAGGGAGAATTCTTGTCATGACCTCAGTAGAGAAAGGCAGGAGGAGGTTAGAGAAGGACCTTTCTGCTTATGCCAAGGTGCCATATTTGAGGGTATCGCGTTCTGAGCCCCTACACTACACACCCATTGTATTGTGCAGAGATGAGGCTTAGACAGGCTAACCCAGAGTCACATAGCTCACAGGTCATGGAACCAGACTTCTGAGGTCTTTGGATTCTTGTCCAGGGCACTTTCCACACTTCTCACTCCTGTCCCTAGAGATTGTTTGGAGGGTGGTCAGACAGAAATCCCAAAAAGCAAATCTCTAAGGACTAAGATGCATGTACTCAGCTGTGGGGACACTGCCCTCTTGGTTTTCTGAGGCGCAGCCCATGTCCTGCCTCTGCATCTCTCATTGATAGCTTTTATTCACCCCAGGGTGCCCTCTCATTACAAATGTCAACTAACTGCCAGGAGGTGGAACTGGACTAAGAAATCTATTATCTTCTCTGTGCCTCTTCAAAATAAGGATTTAAGGGAATGTTTCATTACAATTTCCTTCTATGCAAGTTCTGTCCTACCTCGGGCACCAGCTCTAACTCTGTCCAACTTGTGCGCGTTCTTTCAAACAGGTCACATCATTTTCGCTCTGTAAACAGAGGTTTTTTAATAATAAAACTTACCGATCTCACATAAATACTCATGGAAACTGCCGCTGTTGCACAACATCTGGTGCACACATCTGCCTTAAATTTCTCTTCTAGAAATCAGAGCACATCATGGCTTCTCTACCTTGCATGCTGACTTAGTGACAGACCTGCAAATTATTAAGGAAACACATTACATAGCACTTCAAGTAGCTAGTGTGACAGGGTCAGAAAAATTTTTGACTTGCATGTCTCTGTTTTACTTCATTTCCTTTTTGGAGAATAATTTCTACTGTGACTCCTTTAAGTTCTTGAGAATTAATTAGCTAGGAAAGAATTTTCAGAGTACCCTCCACAATTTTCAAGCCAAATCTCAAGATTGGGTCAGAAATATTGTGTCTTACCTGGAGAAGACAATATATGCCCTACGTGCTCTTGGTGACTCTTTCTTTATAACCCAGAGGATTTACCCCTTCAACTGCCCACTCAGCCACAGCATTTGAGCAGATGAAAGTCAAGCTCTGATTTCCTCATTTTTGTACATTATGTCCAGGCTTTTAGGAAGCTCTGCTAAAACACTAGAGAAACCTCTGATGACCAAAATTATTCTGCCACCTAAAACAACATGTTCTCTGCCACCCCCTGCCATAACACAGCAGTGTTAGGAGAAGGTTAAAGGGAGAGAGAGTAGGAGGGGGCAGGAGCTCAGGGCAGATGAAATAAAAGCTGTAATGTTTTGGATTTGCTTATTTGATGCTAACCTTACCTGTCACTCACTTTGAATTGGACATGCCATTTGAGTAACATAATAACTAGTTACCAGCCCACTCCAAACACTGATTCTTAAGGGAGGCGTACTTTCCTTTTTTCTTTCAGCCCTTCAGCGTGTGCTAAAGCTTTCTTAAAAAGACTTCCAGCCTCGTGGCACACCTTTAATCGTCCCTACGCCAATCCTCTCCGGTTCTTACCAGATGCCCCTGAAATAGACCACTGCCCGCAACCCGGCAGGCTGGGGACGCTGATGCCTGCGACAATTATAAAAGGCTAATTAGCACACCAGAATGGTGGCAACCTTGCCTTTCCTGTGCAGTCACCATGCAGAGTTTGCTCCAGAAATTTCTCCACAGCAATGTTACAGGCTGTTCTTTTTCACCCTGAGAGGTGAAAACAAAATAGAAACTAAAATTGGAGTGTGCAGAGCCATCTGGATCAGATGTGGCACAGACAAGAGGGCCTGGCAACTTTTCCAATCCTTGTCACGCAAAGAAAGCTACCAAGGGCCCAGAAAGCAAACTCTGTCCAAGTGGGTAGAGGTGATTAAGGTGATTCTACACTATAATTTCCCTGTCAAAAAGATCTCAACTAAAAACACCTAAAAGCACTCAGCACTTCCCTTTTCCTGGGTCTGTGTCATTTTGTTGGACTAGTTACAGTAAAAGTTCTTATGTGTCTTTCTAATAGGCGCTCCGGAAGAATCCCCAGAAAAGTTTGTGCGAGATTTTCTTCTTTGAAAACTAGGAACTGGAACATTCAATGGCACAGTATTTTACTTCTGAGCTCCCAAAACCAACTTGATATAATGAGAAAAACTAATACTTTGAAAGGATATGATCTGGGTCCAAGTCCTAGATCGGCTACTTCTGGCTGTGTGCTCTTGAGCAAGTCCCCTGTTCCATCTGAGCTTCAGTTCCCTCCTCTGCAAAATGGGCACAATAATACTAAAGGCTGCCTTACTTAACCCACAAGACCAATGAAATAAAGCATGTGGGAGGACTGTATACTACCAGCTGCTCCATATGTAAGTTGCCCCTATTATTTTAATAGAAATGTTTCATTGTTCTGATTGTAAAATTATATCTGCTTATTCTAAAACTTTTCAGAAAATACAGAGAAAATAGAAAGCAGAATGAAAATTATTTCTATTTTCAAAGGGATAACCACTACTAACATTTTGATATTTTTCCTTCCAGACTTCCTTTGTGCACATAGTCCCATTTTATAAAAATGGTATCATACTATGCCAGTTGTTTGTAAAATGCAATTTTTATTTAATGTAATATGGAAAATGTAGGTTATTATTATTTTTACTATGAAAAAGAAAGTAACCCAGATGCAAATGAAGATAGGCCAAATATAGCCAGCATATGGCATTTTCCCACTGTGTCAAAGTGAATTATTCATAAGCATTTGTCAGAAATATCCAACATTACTGAGCTATTCTGGAACAACAGGGTACAAATTCTGAAGCAGAGATTGAGACATGTTCAATAAAACCTGTTTTGTTTTCCTCCTGGGCACATGACAAAGCTATATTTGCTAGACCCCTTTGCATTTAGATATGGTCATATGACTGGGTTCTGGCCAACAGAACATGAGTAGAGAGAATATACGTCAACTCCAGATGAGGTAGGGCATGACTTCACTGTGGAATCCCTCTTCCTTTACCAGTTGAATGAAAGCAGTCTACGAAGCTGGGTCCTGGAACAACCATGACATAAACCACATGCTAAACACACATTGGTCTTGACATGAACAAGAAATAAACTTCTACTAGGCTACTGAATTTCAGAAGTTTAATTTACAGCAGCTAGCTATACTTACCGTAACTAATGAAATTTTCAATATACTTCTAAGTGGTAAGTGTAGATTGAAACTTGGAGTAGATCCAGAACTTTCCTGACATGTAAGCAGGGAAGAAAATCATTGAGTGTTTTAATTTCACAAGTGCAGAGAAAGAATCTTCCCTACTCACTTACTTGACACAAATACATCTCTCCCTACTCCCTTACTAAAAATTTCTAAATTGTTGTTCCTAGAGACAAAGTCTTCTTCCTGTATATAAAATTAAGACTTAAAATGCACATATCCCAGAGAGAAACAACACATTCATTGTACTCTAAGGTGTGAAAAATGGATATTATTTCTACAGCTAAAATGCAAGGTGAAATGAAAGAAAGCAGAGAAATAATAAGAATCCAAACAGAAGGGGAAAGTAATACAGAGAATGAAAAAAAAAGATACCAAAACATATGGTTCAAAGTTCAAATATTTTAAAGTTTTGTCTGAGGTCGATCATATGAAGCACATAAATTGAGGACATGATGCTTACTTTAAAGACTAATAAGGACCATGTATAAACGGGAACTGTTAATGTCAGGAACTGTGGGGAGCATGAGGTTTTACCTCGCTTGCAACCTAACAACTGAGCCCACACGATATTTTGTGAATGACGGCAGAAGACAGGAGACATCTAGGTCAGAGACAAAGGATTATTCTCAGGGCACAGCAAATGGCATGAGCTTCATTTTTCTCTGGTTTTCCCTTTCCCCCTAGGGCCCATGGGGTTGATGCGAAGGAGGCAGACCAGCTGGATGCTGTACACATAGTGAGCTTTATGTCCCAGCTGAGGAACTCTGAACTTGGGAAACCCCAATATTTTATAATGGTCTATACACAAACCTGACAGGCATTTGTCCTGGAGGGAGACATTATCTTTATTATACTGGACAGTAAACAAATCTCCCATCTGCTCCAGAGAAGAACAGTTTCCCTCTTTGCAAAGGCTTTTTGCTATACAATAATCCTTGGAAAGGTAGCCTAGAACAAAATGCCTATTCTCAAAAGATATGCAGAAATGTGAGAGATCCATGGTCTTCAAACAGTTAATTTCAACATATACATTTAACTGTTAAATGCTCACCATTTCAAAAGTGAAACCTTGTCTAGTATATTGATGGTTTTAAACCAAGGTGATTATATAACTGCCAAAAGATAAATAGAAATTTGCCATGGAGATAGCATATAGTTAAAAACAAAGTTTTGGAATGAGACAGTCTTGTAATTGAATCATGTTTCCACCATTCACTACCTATGTGACTTTGGGAGAAAGTTGCTTGATTTCTTTCAACTTCAATTTTTTTATCTGTAAAATGGAAATAATAATACAAATCTCAAATATTACCAGAATCATGAAAGGTATGTAAGTAAAGCAGATCAGTGCAGGGTGTAGAGTTAAGTATCAGTATTTTGATTATTATTACTTCATCTCTGAATGAGTCATACACAAATATTTCCTCAACACTTAGCATTTGGGCTACACTGTGTTAAAGCTGGTGTTAGTGACAGAGGCAAGACAGTCTCTGTCCTCAAAGAACAAATTACAGGATAACAAAGGCAACAAAACTAGCATAGATCTAATTTCATGGATACAGTAACATATAGAATTGCTAGAATATAGGTTGCACGGAGGTAAGAACCTTCTCTTTCTCTAGCTTCTTAATGGTGTCCAGCACATAGTAGGCTTCTGACAAAATATGTTGAAAGGATATTGAATGAAGTGATTACTTGTTACATCACTATGGACTGAAATAGGCTTAGTGATGAAAATGGGACTTGGACTGTGTTCCCTGGAGCTTTCATGAAAGGGGAAAGGTAAAAAAATGACAGCATCTCTTCAGCCCACTGGGGCAAACGGAGGGCTTCATGCAGCATAAGCGGTGGTTATCAATTTATCAACTCTTACCCGCGCTCAGCTCAGCAGAGCACAGCAGCACGCTGGCGGGGCCACCGTGCTTGCAGGATGAGTGGACACACTGAGGAGGCTGGCGTGGACAAGGACTCTGCTGGGCAGTGAGTGTAGATGTTATCAGGAAATCGTCTGGATGGTGCAATAGAGCAAGATTTTGTGGTATAATTTGCATACTATAAAATGCATCAATTTAAAGTGTTAAGTTTGGTCAGTTTTAGGAAATGTATACAGCTGTGCAGATATTCCCACAATCCAGTTTTGTAACATTTCCATCACCCCCAAAATGTTCCCTCAGTCCTTCTGGCAGTCAGTCCTTGATTCCTCACCCCAGGCAACAAACTGATTTGTTTTCTGTCTCTATAGTTTTGCCTTTTCTAGAAATTTCATATAAATAGACTCATATAATACATGCTGCTTTATGACTGACATCGTCCGCTTAGCATAATATCTTTTAGGTTTTTCCAGTTACAGTTTGCATCAGCAACTCATTCCTTTATATTATTGAGGAATGTTACGCTGCCTGCATATACCATGTTTTGTTTATCAATTCTCCAGTTGGTGATTGGATTATTTCCCATTTAGATAAAAGTCTGCCACCTTTACCCAAAAAATTCACAGATTTTTGCCTCCAGCCCCAAGGGACAGCACCCCTCCTAGCAGCAAAGATGCTGCCTTTGTGATCAGCATCATCTTGTAAACGTTCCCTTCCCACCCGAAGGAGCTAGGAGTGAGGAGGGCTCCCTAGGCAGGAAGGTCACCTGACCTTCTTGAAGGTCTAGCAGTTTTTCAAGAATAAATGTTTCAATTTGTTTTCTGCCCTGGTCAATTTCCAGTGCCCTAAAATCGTTGTTTTTTACAGTTTTGACTAGTTTTATACAAAAGAATCACTGACCTCTTCGTGTTGCTCTAACCGGAAGTCCCTTTCTTCTGAAGGATCCTGAAAGTCAGGAGGCAGAGCCTGATTTTCTGAGGATCAATCAGAAACCATTATACTGAGTTGTGGACTAAAACCACCTGTGTGCTTCAGAAACACTGGCATGGAGCAACATGTGGAGTTAGGGGAGGGGAGCAATTTCAACCAGGGAACTCTAGTATTAATCGAATAAGACAGGTTTCAAAAATCTTAATTCAATTCAATGTAATGCAATTCAATTCCATAGTTTTTTTTTAAGTATGTCAATTTCTCCTCCACATGTCAACTTTTATGCTATTTATGCTATTTAATACATCCTTTTCAAGGATATGAGGCTTTCTCTTCTGCTCATTACTCTGCTTCTATGCATGTCCATGTAGGACGAAGTTTAAAATTACTATCAGTTTGGAGCCTTTTACCACAGGCTATGATATCCATTATCACTAAATATCTCGCAGGTGCCACGCTTTCTCTGGTCTGGAGGCATTCGCATACAGTGTCTCCTCTACTTTTGCCCATCCTTTCCAGTTACAGTTTGCATCAGCAATTCCTTCCTTTATATTATTGACCAATATTACACTGCATGCATATGCCATGTTTTGTTTATCAATTTTCCAGTTGGTGATTGGATTATTTCCTATTTAGATAAAAATGGGACTGGCTAAATGCTACCCATCCTCCGGTCATGGTTTGAATATCACACCTTCCTGGAGGCCACACATGAGTTCTTAAAGGCCTTTCTACGCAGCTCACAAGCTATATTACAATTGTGTATCTGCACATCTATTTCCACCATTAGATTTAAACTGTGAGGGGAGGGCCTGTGCCGTATGGTTCACTATTATAGTCCAAGAACTTGATGAAACTTCAGAAACAGTCTATGTAGTTGATCAATATACACAAAATTGTTTTAATGGGAAGTTGTATAGGATTGTTGTTAAGAGGACCAACTCATTATGACCTTTGGCAAATTACTTAACCTTTCTAAGCCTCCATTCCCTTTTCAAAAATGGGGATAATAATTACACTTGTTGTAAGGATCAAAAGGAGAGATGCATTCAAAAGCTCGCTGCACAGTGCCTGACATAGAACAAATGCTCAGTATGTGCTAACTATTAATCAGGAACCCATTACAGTTATTGTTGGCAGCATGGGAAATGTGCCTGTGTGACACTCAGCTCTGCTGTGGGGAGCATCATGGATGGCCACTCTCGGCTGCAGGCCTTCTGGACCCAAGCCAGGTTAATGCCAAGGCTCTTGTCTCCCCCGTATCCTGGGCTTCTCCCAGCCAAGGACTGAGCCGTAGGGGACCAGTGTGGGGCCACTTCTGCTGGACAGGGACTTCTCTTGATGACTCTGATTCAGACAGTTTGAAAGTTTCCTGGAACTGTTCAGTGGTTTGATTCTCTTTCTGCCCTCTCCTCCACTCCTGCCCACCCTCTCCTCCACTCCTGCCCACCCTCTCCTCTACTCCTGCCCACCCTCTCCTCTCACAGATGTCAGGCCAAGCCTCTTCCTGCCCATTCCTACCCTTCCCACGATCCTTCCCTGCCATTCTCCAATAAATGCCCTGCACGTCTGATCCCATCCTGCTGTCTGCTTTTCAGAGGATTCAAATGGACACAGGTGGTGCCAGGGTTGGTCCAAGAAAACAGGGCTTGAAGAGGGGCTGGGGGCTGCCTTAGTTACCACCTGGAGGACAAGGCGGATGTCATCGTGAGTAGGGTGGGGCACACATAAACCCTTGCATGAGCGGTGGTTCAATTGCTGCAGAGCTCTTTCTTGGTGACTTGGGAAAAAATCCTGATGGAGGGGATGCCCTTTCAAGTGCGATGGTTTAGGCACATGAAAGATATGGGGAGAGATCGCTATGAGGGCAGCAGAGTTGGCTGTTATCGCTAAGTCGTACTGAGACCCCACAGAAGCATAACGAGAAACCGAGGAACGAACATTAAAGGTAAGAGCAAGAGCCAGAGGGCCTTTATGGTCTCTTAGAGAGGCCATTATCTCCTGTAGTGAGAGGTCTGACTCAGCTGAAGAACAGAACCACGTGACAGTTACAGACACAGAGAAACTTACACGCTCAGCCAAGGCAGTCTGTACTACTAAGTTCAGAGCCTTGGCTGAGAAAACCTGGCACCCTGAAACATGGGCTAGGACACCTGGGGGGACGTTCCTGTGGAGTTTGACTCTGTGACCTCAACCTTCAGAGCTTGCAGACATGGCCTACCCCGCTCTACTGGGGACCAACACTTCTTCCCTGCTGGAAGATGGTACAGAATGCCCTCTCCCCACGGGTGTGGTGCTTTCCTTGGGAGCTGCTCTCATCTCCTCTCCTGGGTGCCAGGCTGATAACTAGAGTTAAAACCCAGCATAACCCAATTCAGAATATACTATGCCTGAGAAAGCAGAACGAGATTATACACTGAAGGAACTGCAAAAACCAACTTGCATATAGCAGTAATAACAAAGGCAATGCCCCTGGGAATGGATTTTGAGGGTGCTGGATAAAGGGGGCTGGAGAAATGCTATCAGCATCACTGAGAAGGGCAGTGGTAGTCCTGCTCTGAGACAAGGGCTGATGGCAAGAGAGGCTGTCACAGGGCTGGCTTCATTAATCCCCACGGGGCTTGTGGGGTTTGAGGCAGTGAGGACCACATGGTGGTGCTCACCCATCAGAAGCTGGGAGGCTAGAACTCCTGTAACGACTGGGAAAGTCTGAGCGGTGGCAAAACACATTGACCCACACAGGGCCTGGCACCTCTAGAGGCAGAACACACAAGCAGTCAAACAAGAATGATGCTTCTTTCTGCAGCCAGAAAAAGTCACGAATCAAGGAGCAAAAGGCTAAAGGCAGTTGTCCCAATAAAATATCATAATCCTTTGTTCAGATTAGGAATCCGCTGACAAGATGGGAGGAATTTACAAAACTGTGGCAAGTATATACTCTAATGATTCCCCAATTTTTCTTTCCAATTTTTTCTTTTACTGGGGAAAAAGAAATACTCCAACATTATAGAGGCTATTATGGAGGCTACTGGACACAGCCTGAACGAGTATTTATACTTGGAAATCCAAAACATCATCAGAAACCAGTCAAAGTAAAAGTGGTGCTGAAACACCAGGTAGTAACAAAATGACTCAGCCAGTTGACATTAGCTAATCTTTGTCATCATCGTGATGGGCACATGAGTGGAGTGTCCACAGTGACAGAGATGATGGCCACATACAAGGCCCAAAGCATGAACTTCTTAGGTAGGCTGATCTAATGTCTGCTGCCTCTGAAGATCCAGTCTGTTGGCAACAGAAACCAGTGCTCAGCCTTGATATGGCTCCTCTCTTCCTTGAGAAGACCCACCAGCACTCAGTGGCAAGTTGACTACATGAGGCCCCTTCCATCCTGGGAAAGCTAATTGTTCATCCTTATGGGGATAGATACCTGCTCTGGGTATTGATTTGTCTCTCCTGTTTGCAGAGCCTCAGCCAGCACTGCTGGTTGAGCCCCCAGAGCATGTGGGGCGCCTCTTGTCTGGAACTTATGGAACCCCATACACAGAATAGCCAACCAAGGGACCCATTTTAAAGGGAAGGAGGAGAGGACATGGACTCGTGATGATGGATCCACTGCTTCTGTTGCACACCACATCATATGGAGGCAGTCGGCCTCACAGGATGTTGGGATGGCTTTCTGAGGCACATATGGCAACACTATAGATGGATGGGGTGCTGCCTTTGGGATGCAGGATGTGCATGTAATCAAAGACCTGTATATGGCATTGTGTCCCCAACAGGAAGGCTACATTAATCCAGAAATCAAGGGGTGGAAGATGGAATGACCCCATTTATTATCACTTGCAATGACCCACTGGAGGATTTTGCAATTATTATCCCTGTACCTTAGGGCTCTGCAGGACTGGAAGTCTTGGTTGCCAAAGGGGAGTACTCTTTAGAGAGGACACAGCAAGTTCCCACTGACCCATAAGCTAAGACTGCCCCCAGAGCATGTGCGGCTCCTCTTGTCCATGGACCAATAGGCAAGAATCGGTGTCACCACATTGGCAGAGGTAAATGGTCCTGATTGTCGGGAGGAGCTGGGGCTGTCTCACACAATGAGGGCAGGAAGGAATACCTGCAAAAACCAGGTGATCCTCGTGGGCCTCTCTTGCTCCATTGTAACTGCTAATGAACACATGCTGCAGCATCAGCCTGACAGGTGCCAAAGGCTTAGACCTCTCAGGAATGACCACTGGGTCAAACCACCAAGAAGCCATCAAGACCTACTGAAGTAATAGCTGCAGGCGGGAGCAATTTAGAATGGACAATAGACAAGGCCAAGGCCCTGAGATCAATTGCATCAACAGGAGCTCAAGCTGGTTTCACTAATCTCCTCCTTCCAAGTCGCCTCCCAGGAAGAATGGTCCATGGGAACCATGGAGGAGCTGCTCCTTGAACCCGCATGGAGAAGTAGATCCTTGCAGCTCAAAGAGATAACTTATGGCTGTGAAAATGCACCGCTCAGCTCTCTTACTTCAGGGAACAGAGTTGATTGCCAGACCCAGCTATTGCCCCTGGGGATATACCACCACATGCACACTGAGGCTCACACACCCAGCTGCTCCCAGCCAATGAGTGAATGAAGGCCTATTCCTTGGGGATGTGGGACTCCTCTAATGGATGGCTTTGGCTCAAGGACTCTCCATCAGCCAGTTGGAAACATCCTTAGAACTGCACTGCAATCCAAGATTCCTCCTAGCCCAGCCCTCCTTCCTTCCCCCTTTCCTTCTCACAAATGGAACGTGCATCCATCTGAAGCCTTTCCCTATGCACCCTGCTTTTTCCCCTGTAAGTTTCACAGGCATTCCTCCCATAACCTCTTGCATGTCTAATTCAGCATTGGCACCTGAATTCTAGCTGGTATCAGGTATTCACTCCTTAGTGTGAAATAATTTCTGACTTTGATGAGGAAAAAGTAAAACCAGAACTGGTTCTGTCATCCAGGCTACAAGTAGTTGAAAGACACTAAGTGAAGTTTGAGGCATTGCGTTTAATCCTGGAAAACTTCACAATTCTTCTCTAATTGGGGCCTTGCATTTTCTTGAGAGGTGCAGATTCTAAAGTCAACCATTTTCTAAACAACGAGTTGATTTTTTTATTTTTATGCACATTAAGGATATAGAATAAAGCCTCTTGCTACTACAGGTGCAAACCCCACACCAGCAGCATGATTTTCAACTAACCTTGTCATAAATGTGAATCCCTGGCCCCAACTCAGACCTATGGAACAAAAATCTGCATTTAACAAAGCCATCAGGAGACATGTGGACACACTGAGAAACCAGTCATGGCTCAGTAGATAGGGTAAGAGTATGGAAAACTGGCTTAGATCTCTGTCTCTGCCACTTACTGACAAATTGCTTAACATCCTTGTACTATAACCTCCCCATCTGTCACATTGAGGTAAATTCTGCCTATTCTTTATCTCATCCCCAGACTTTATTGTTACACCTTTTGTATTTCCTTAGTCATAATCTTCCCATGTTTCTGATCTGTTAGCCTTCTTTAATCATTTGTGCCCTTACTGGAAGCCTTTGCACAGAAGGAGAGAATGCACATGTACATACATGAACTCATACGCAAGCATCCACCTCAGCTCTATTTATTGCAATAAGATTGAAAAAAGATTAAGGTTGTTCAATGAATGTGAAAATTATTTGACTATTTAAATGTTTCCCACTGCATGCCAAGCAGTCTGCCACATTCTGGGCCAATATCTAAACGAAAAACCAATTTGTGTATGACTGGTTTAGGCAAAGTTTGTCTTTCTATCAGATTCTAATCACTACACTTTGCTTTTCTTTAAAGATCTAAAATATGACTACTTGCTGATACATACAAATCTCTCTCCCTGCAGTAATGCAAACATCATGTCTCAGTTTCCTTTTTACAAAATGAGGGCTTACTCTACCCTTACCGGCTCTTCTAGCTCTAAAATTCTGTGATTCTAATTTAAAGAGTCATCAGACCAAAACATTTGTTGTTAAATATTTAAGGCAAGGAATTGATTTAATGCGTCCTCCACTGGGCCTTCCTTAAGTGCATTCAGCTGAAGTGCAGACTTGACCCAAATGGCCTCCCAAATTCTCATGTCATCCCAACAAAACCCAGTCTCAGAAATTCAAGGATGATGTGGACAAACGCTTTTGAGTAAGCTCTTTAAATTTTTAATCCCAAGCCTCATTTCAACTGAATTATTAATCTCCTTGCAAATGTCTAACATCTCTATCAATTTCCTAAAGGTAAATATGCATGAAGTTTGTACCCAAAAATTAAGCTCTGGGCTTTTGAGGCTGATTTTTAAATGAAGCTAGAGTGCAAATTCAGATGTTTAATAAAAATTTGTGTGAGTGTGTAATTGAATCACTTAACACTCCCTATACAGGAGAAAACTGTATCTACAAATATTCCTTTTCTTGTAAATTCCATGTATTTTCTGACCATAAATCTTGATGGAACTGGTAATCTAAATTCTGATTCATTTTTTTATCCTGATTTAATCACACAAAATTACAAATTTAAATACTAATACTTTAGGGATTGCATTAACAGCTCCTAAACAGAAATAAATGCCTTTCCTCTTGGAAAATAGGAATGTATGTCTACATCTATTTGTTCAGAACAACAGACATTGAGCCCTAAAGGTGTTTGGCCATTTCCAATAGAGATTTAAGATTTATGATTGCAATAACAATACATTGTGCTTAAATGTTAGCTACTAACTTCTCATTATTTCCTGCTTGCTTGTTTACAAATTTACAAAAACTCAGTATGTTCATGATATTTGTGGATAATGAGGGATGAATCACTTTGGGTAAAGTAACAGCAACAACTAACCTTTACTGGTCACTCATTATGCACCCAAGATGTCCACAGGGCTTTCCTTGTGGTAACATATTTAATTTTCACAACTGCCTTTTACAGGTGAAGAAACCAAGGGACAGAAAGGCAGAATCCCTTGTGCAAAGTCACACGGGTGGTAATTAGAAGAGACAATTGGAACCCAGGCTGTCTGACTTCAGAGTCCATGCCCTTAACTATGATACTGTTGTGCTATCCAACTCCAAATCTAACATATGTTTTATTAGATTTAATTAAATTATGTTATATCCTAATATATTATCTTCTACTAATATATTCACAATGTGTTATCACCTCTTATTACATGTATGTAGTGCTACATTTTTATATGATGATGGTACAAATAACAGGATTGAGGAGCAGTAATTATAACTTAGGTTCATTGGGCTAAGGAACCCCTATTGTCTTCCCTAACTCTTCAGGCATAAATTCAGCTTAATTATTCGGCTTATACCTTTCAGAAACAAAACAATAAATAAGAAAATAATCAAAACAACAAACTCATTTGCTGGCTCTGCTTCATAATAAATATTGGAGACCTGGAGTCCCATTGTAAATGTTCTTCTCCCTCAGGGGTTGAAAACTCAAATGGCTGGAGGAACTGACCCTACTGCAAACAGCCAGTGGAGCTGATGAGATGGGAGGTGCGCACCTGTAGAAAATGTGCCAATCTGCAGGGGGGTGCCACTCAACAACCATTCTGGCCTCTGGTGGCCATGAGCGAAGGGTAGCCCAGTGTTATTAATCCCTCTGATTTGTCCAGGAAAGTCAGAAATACTGAATTGTAAAAGTTGACAATAAATTTAAAAACTGAATATAAAACCCTGCAAAGGCTGAAGAATCCATGTGGGCAGGTAAATGACCCTTATGTTCTGAATGCTACGTTGGCCTTCAGTTTGTTGCCTCAGCTATTCTGGTCTCTACTTTCTCACTCAATGACATCATTCATCTCCTTGGCTTCAAAGTCTGTCAAAGCTTCAACACTTATGACTCCCAAGCCTGTATGTGACCTTACTCCTGAGCTCCAGAGTCCAACCTCTGATCAGTTCTTAGGCAAATCCCTGCCCAGAGGCACCTCATGCTTAATGGATGAGTTGATGAGAATCTCCCTGTCTGTAAATCTCCTCCATCTGGGGTGATTTCGATCTTGGTTAATGAAATCACTTCTATGCAATCACTCAACAATCTTTGACTCCTCATTTTCTAAACCTTATAGATGTTATTGATAAGTAAGTCCAGTTGAATTGACCTCAAAGTATTTCTGAAATCCGTCCAACAGTTGCCACACAGCATGCTATTTAAGTAAACCAGGAGCTTTCCAATATTTTAAAGCTACAACATATTTTCTTTTTACAAAATTTTACTTAGAAGCTCTGCTGCAACAGATATAAGTAAATCTTGTCAGGTTGAAGTTGGGTCGGAGGCCCAGATTCCCACCCACTTACATGAGGCATCTCTGAGGAACTCACAGTGTTCCCAAAACATAGTTTGAAAACCAGTCACAAACATAAACCTCCCAACTGGCTTCCCCACCTCCACTCTTTCCATCTGCCATACTGCTACAATAATTATCTTCCTAAAACATAAACGTGGTCAGATTTCTATTTAAAAAGCTTTGGAGGTACACCTCTAACTATATGATGAAATTAAAACTTCTTAACATGAATTTATACTCTTCTCAACCCACGTATACATCCAGCCACTAATCATACCTCAGTTCACATGATAGCCACACTGGGTTTTTCACTGTCTATTCTCATACCTCTTTTCCTTGGTTTGTTCTAGTACTTTGGCTGGTAAAACTTGGACCTGGAGATATAAGGCTGGAATGCCACTTGATTCCCGAAATCCACTAATGCCTATCCAAATGTAATTGTTACTGATCAGTGGCAGTACCACTCAGACTATAGGAAGAGTACAGCTGCTTCTACAACAGCAGTGAGGTATACATGCTTAGCCTCCAATCTTTGAATCAGCTTTAGAGAGTGGCATTCATAAAAATGTATAGTGGGCATCTGATATCCACCTTTTTCATTAAATTATTGATCATTATTACTAGGCAGTATTACCTAGCATTCAAATAACCAAGGCACTTCTAGGTACAGCACATGGACTATTCATTTTCAAAGACACAATCAATAAAGAATGTTTGAGCATCTATTCTTTGCCCTGTATAATTAAGACCACATAAAAATAATGACAGTCTCTATGGTCAAAAATGTAATCTAGTTCAGAAAACAGAACTATAATCTCCAACTATGAGCAACATAAAGCAATATGCAATTAAGCAATTAAATTTCACAGATGATTAATGCTAAAGAAATTCAAGGTAATGTATATAGAAGTGTGTTCTAGAGTTCTTATAATACTCATGCAGGAGATTGTTTTAGGCTAGGGTTTGAAAGTCAGGAAAGATTTATAGAAGAGGAGGAAATGGTGCTTCAGGCCAAAGGAATAATATGAGATTGAAAACAACCTGGCTTGTGACTGCATCAGAAAGAGAGGAATGAATTGGAATGTTGGGTAATTGAAGGTACTTCAAATCCAGAAAGAGTTTCAACTTTTTATATTAAGCCATGAAGCATCATTGAAGGTTATGTTGTGTGTGTTTGTGTGCATGTGTTTCTGGAAAAATGACATGAGTGTGATATTTAAGGAAGAACAGTTTTGTACACTGCTAGAGTGTGCAAGATTGATTACAGGAAGGAGACTGGAGTCAGAGAATGTGGCTCAGAAAGCAGGATACTTGTGCAGTAGTTAAGGTACATTTGGTGCAGGTCTCAACCAGAGTGGCATCCATGGTGTGTTGGAGAGAAGATGCTTCAGTGTGAAGGAAGAACCAACAGGGCTTTTGAGAGTCTGAATTTTATCAGTAAAAGAAAGTATGAGTGATATTAAATGACCAGAGGATGTTCAGGTTGAAGGATGGTGTTATTTTTAACAATCGTGGAAGCTAAAATGAGTGATGAAAAACATGCTCCATTTCTTTTTAAAAATGTTGAATTTGAAGATCTCTCTTAACCTGGTTTCTCCACAAAACAGAGCCTGAGGTGATGATTAAAGTGCCGGTGCATTATTTGGGAAGGGATGAAGATCCCACAAAGGGAGGTGAGGAAGGATGTTTGGCGAGGCAGTGATTCTTTTCTGTACTGCTGCCATATCACAAGGAACCAAGGAGGGACACAGGTGTATCCTTGTCTCATCAGGTGTATCCTTCCAGCTCATAGAACATTTCCATTCAGGCTGTGAAGAAAAACCATGCTTCAGATTAGTCCCTGAGTGAGAGGAGGAAGTAAAATCAATCTGCCTGTCTCCCTTCACACTCCTGTTTCTCATTGGTCAAAATTCACTCCAAGGGGCATTAACTCCCCTCATCATTTGGGTCTTAGGCATGAGCTTAGGAAGCCAGAGGACATAACCTGCAGTGTGGGGTTCATACCAGAGCTGACATGGTGGGGGGAGCTTAAAGTCCAGCATACAGCTGGTCAGCCAGGAGTGGCAGCCAAGGGCAGGGACTGGCAATTCTGGGGAAAGTGGCAAGTGGTGGTGTCCTGGAAGTGGGTGGTGCCTTTGCAAAAAAAGGACACATCAGAGGGGCTCTGCTATGAGGCATGTTTGACATGAGAAATGACTCCTCCAAGTAGAATTAACTTATAGAAAGTTGGATATATGGGAGGAAAACCTGGAGGAAAACTTATAGCAAAGGGTATAGGGTCAGAGTTTATAATTTAGCCCCATAGTTAGAATTGGAAGTTGGGAGAAGGAGTGAACCCTGGGGAGAAAGAGCACACAGAGACAAGAGGGAAAATATGAGAACCTAACACTGGGAACTGAGGAGCACAGAGAAAATCAAGAAAAGAAGAGAAATATAGTGTGGTCACATAAGATAATGTCAAGAACAAAACCAAAACATGAAATCCACTGTCTTAGTCCATTCAAGCTGCTATAACAAAATATCACAGATATATAAACAACAGAAATTTATTTCTCACAGTTCTGGAGACTGGGAGGTCCAAGATCAAGGTGTCAGCAGATTCAGTGTCTGGTGAACCAGGGCCTATTTCCTGGGTCAAAGATGGTGCCTTCTCACTGTCCTCATATGGTGGGAAAGTGGTAACTCTCTGGGGCCTCTCTTATAAGGGCACTAAGCCCATTTATGAGGGCTCCACCTTAACACCTAATCACCTCCCATAGGCTCCATATCCTAATACCATCACCTTGGGGGTTAGGATTTCAACATATAAATTTGGGGTAGGGGGTACACAAACATTCAGAGCATAGCATCCAGGAAAGGTATACACTATGAAGCCAGGAATGAGGAAATTTTTAGGGAAGTAATTATGGAACCATAATTTCATAATGTAACAGAGTAGTCCAGGGGAATGAGGAGGAATTATAGGAAGCTGAATCTGGCAACAGATCCCTTGTGTTGTTAAATGAAAAAAAAAATACCTTTTATACTCCAAAACTAAGATGTGGGATAAAATATTTCTCTGTAAGTCAGAAGTCCCCAGTAGACATTCCACAGGTATGTAAAAGCCTCAGGTTTGAATTCCCTCATCACAGAGCTGCAGGTTCTGACAGGGCTCACCTACAGGGTCTCCCTGGCCCGGGGCCCTGGTCAGCCACAGAGGGTTGTTGTCCCCAGGTGGAGTCAGTCTTCTAAGGGAAGCTGGGAGGCTTGGTGGTGATGGTGCCGGTTCAGAGCACACTGGAGGTTTCTGTGGCGCTCTGTCCCAGACAACCTGAGAATGTAATTTGAATAGGAAACCAGAAAACAGGCTAGACCTAGGGAATATATGAAGGTCAGAGTAAAGAAGGAAAATCCAGGAAGTCTGAGAGGACATCCAGAAGAATCATCTGTGGAAAACCCTGGAAGATCAGCCCATAGAGGCAAAAAAAAAAAAAAAAATTAAGATATGCTTGGTATGTACAGAAGGTGGGGCTGAAATTAAGGTGAGGACCAGACTGGGGCTAGTCACGGAGATATGAACAGCATTGAATGGTGTCTTAGCTTGCTTGTGCTGCTATAACAGAATACCACAGACTGGGTAATTTATAATGAACAAAAATTTATTGGCTCATGCTTCTGGAGGCCAGGAAGTCCAAGCGTTAGGGGCTGGCATCTGATGGGGGCCTTCTTGCTGCATTATTCCAGGATGGAAGGGCAAAGAGAAGGTGAGAGAGAGCAAGAGATCAAACTCACAGCCTCAAGCCCTTTTATAATAAGAATTGATCCATTCAAGAGGGTGGAGCCCTCATGACCTAAACACCTCCCATTAGGTCCCACCTCCAACACTGTTACATTAGGGGTTAAGTTTCCAACACATGCTTTTTGTGGGACACATTCAAACCAGAGCTTTACAATCAAACTGCCTGAGTCCCAGATCAAGCTCCACCACTTCCTAGCTATACCCATGGCAAATTACTTAGTTACTTGGTCACTCCAGTTCTTGATTTCCTCACTTGAAAAGTAGATTTAATATTATAATAGAATCTATCCTATAAGAACATAATGATTAAAATGGAGGTTAAATGATACTGTGCTTAGCAGCATGCCTAGCGTGTAATAGCATAATTGTTTACATCATATATTCACATGGATATCTCAAACATAACATGTTTAGGAATGATCTAATGATACCTCCCACCACCTGATGCTCCCCTACCTAAAATAATGGTACCAGCACCCATTTAGCAAGCAAAATATCTAGAAGTCATCCTTTGGACCTATTCCTCATCCTGCCACATCCAATTTGTCATCAATTTTGCCTACAATGTATCTATCAAATTTATGTACTCTCAGCATCTATACTCCTACCATGCTAATCCAAGTTGCTGTTCTGCTTTAGCTATACTAAAAAAAAAATGGTTCATGAACTCATCCACCTGCACAGCCACTTTGGATTTTCTTCAATCCATTCTTGAATCTGGAGTTCCCAAGGCAGTGTCATTGGACACAGATGCGCAAGGAACATAGTGCACAAACGAAGGTCTGGCTGTGGAGCCTGGAGAAATAAGCCCACAGGAAACTTCCGTAGGTACAGCTCAAGACATGCACCAAATCTCTGTGTCAAATAGACTTTTGTTTACTTCTGTCTGACATGTCATTTTATTGGTGTCCAAGTAAACTGCGAGACGACCACTCTAACAAGTACACTTATGCACATGTATTTCACAAATTAGAGCTTCAGTAGTATGTTGTAAATTTTTTACAAATTCCATTTTTTAATATACATCCTAGTGCTTTGTATTTCATTTTACTTACTATAATTACACTATATAAGAAATGTGTAATTAATTTTTTTGTGAAAGTTCATCAGAATACCCCCAAATGCTCTCATTTCAGGGGATTGAGGGCATGGAAGAAATATTACCATTCTACATGTGTGCCGTGACATTAACAATTTGAAGGAATCAGGGTTCTTATCTACAAAGCAGCCCTACAAAAGCAAATCTGATCATATAACTCCTCTGCATAAAGGCCTAATGCTTCACAGTGCTCTTAGAATGAAGATCAATATAAGCAAAGCGGACTTCAGGCCCTGCTTGTCTGCCCACCCTTTTTCTCTAGTTCCATCTCAAGCCAGTCCTCCTCTCGTTCTCTGCACTCCAATTATCTTGACATTTTCATTTCCTTGAAAGCATGATGCCCCCTTAAGTCATAGAGATTTTGTGTATGCAGATCTCTTTCTGAAATGAGAATGCCTTAACCCTAGCCCGCACACATACCCAACTACATTTCACCCTTTAGCTCTCTGCTCAAGGATAACTTCCTCCAGAAAGACTTCCCTATGCCCACCCCTCCTTCCCAGTCCAGTTCAGGACCCTTCTGTTCATTTGTCAAATGTCATATATTCTTATGTTCCCCCATTATATCCCCATCACCTAACATAGTACTTGGCATTTAATAGGAGCTCAATTTTAAAAACTTTGGAAAAATATATTGAGAGCTGAGTTCTAGCAAGCCTGGGTTAGGCCTGAGGTTGTGAGCTGTGGCTGTGTTGCCCTGACTTGGGGAGGCTGCCATCCCCTGCACATGTCTCTGCCAAGCACCTGATATGTTCATTCTTAAAGACTCGCCATGATGAAGGAGTTACTTCTTTTTGCTTAACTTTGTAAATGTAAAAAACTTTGAAGGACTTCTCATGGACAAGCAATCAATCTTCGTTAATCTTTCGAATATGACAAAACTGTTTCATTTCTGTTTAACAGCTTCTGTTCATTGTCAAAATATGTTCACATTTTACATAAACAGTGCATATATAATATTTGTTTGCTGATATTTTTTGTTCAGCATAATACTACATACATTTTATTAAATTACTACATAGTCCTTATAGGTATCATTTCTATAATTACACAGTTACATAAATTCCAAAATACTTATCAAGGGGGCATAAGGCACCAAGCACTGTGGAAGCATCAGGGAAGCAAAGACTCATTCAATTTATGTGAAAAATATTGAACAAAGACGTGAGGTAGGATTAGGAGAGGAAATGAGGTCCACAGGAGCTGTTTCCTTTTTTTAATTCCAAGAAAAAGACACATTTTATGCGATGGGAATACTCTTGTAGAAAAAGGAAAATTGATGATGTAGGAGAGAGAGAGCAATTTGCTGGAGGGGTGTCCTGGGGTCAATAAGAGAGAAAGAATTTACTGCAGAGGGCAGTAAAGGTATAGGACACCGTAGAAGGTAGGTAGATGCGGTGGTGGGAGAATGTGGGCATTTTCCTCTGATTGCTTCCGTCTTCCCAATAAGCATAGAAAAGTAGAAGGCAATGTGTTAGTGGAAAGTGGGCTCGTTGGAGAAGGTGGTGAAGGTGTGAGAGGGGGTGGTGTGACATGGTGGGTAGGCCACTGAATGGGCCAGGGAAAGACCGTTTCCTCACTGGGAGGGTGAAAGGTCCTTTGGAGATTTGTGGTCATGAAGAGTGATTTTTTTCTCCTGTCATTTTTAGGTGTGTGAATGAAAATGTGAAGTTGGTGTAAGTTAGCTTTAACCAGGGTTGTAGTTTGGACAAGTTAGGATTACATAGCGTAGGGGCGGAAGAGGTGTGAGCCCTTTCCTTCCCATCATAAGCATCATGGCCAACAGTCCTATGACAAAAAGGCAGATTAACAAGCGAAAAGCATAACACACTCATTTAACCAAAGTTTTACATGACATGGGAGCCTTCAGAAATGAAGACCCAAAGACTCAGGGAAAACTGTTTATTTTTACGCTTAGGTTCAATGAAGAATGGACAGCCATGTAAGAATGTGATTGGACAAAAAGGGTATAAGCTACTGGTGCTAGACTGAAGTGGGAAACCCGGCACAGCCTGCTTGCTCAGATTCTTCTCGACCTTTCTGTGTAGCATTTCTTTCTCCCAGGTATAAAGCAGGACTTCTTTGGAAATGAGGGTCTTATAATGTACTATCACACATGGTAGGTCAGAGAACTTCTTTACGACCAGCTCCTACACAGAAAGGCAGAGAGAGGTTAGAGTAATACAGTTGACCCTTAAACAACACAGGTTTGAAACTTCATGGGTCCACTTATACATGGATGTTTTTCAATAAATATATTGGAAAATTTTTTAAGATTTGCAACAATTTGAAAAAATTCTCAAACCATATAGCCTAGAAATATTGAAAAAATTAAGAAAAAGTTAGGTATGTCATGAATGCATAAAGTATATGTAGATAATAGTTCATTTTATCATTACTACCATAAAATATATGCAAATCTGTTATTTAAAAAGTTAAAATTTATCAAAACTTATGCACACAAACGCAGGCCAAAGATGGCACCGTTCGCAGCTGAGAGAAATGTAAATAAATGCAAAGGTGCAGTAATGAAGCATAAGTGCATAAAATTAACTATAGTACATACCACACTGCCATAACAATTTCATAGCCACCTCTTGTTGCTATTGTGGTGAGCTTAAGCGTTGCCAGTATCTGCTTAAAATGCTGTGTGGTGCTGATCATGTCCCTATGAGCAGTATTGCAGTAAAGAGTGATTTCTTATATCTGTCAAATACATTTCATCATATTTAATGCAACACCATAAACCTTGAATAACACCATGGGACCCATGAGAAATGCCACTAGTGGTGCTAGAAGTGCTCCCAAGAAGCAGAGAAAAGTCATGACATTACAAGAAAAAGTTGAATTGCTTGATATGTACTGAGGATTGAGGTCTGCAGCAGTTGTCTACCATTTCAAAATAAATGAATTCAGGATAAGGATCATTGCCAAAAAAAAAAATAAATAAGAAAGGAAAAAAAGGAAAATTTGTGAAGCTAAAGCTGCAGCTACATCAGCAGATGCAAAAACTGTACCCTTTTTGCAAAATACCTTTTTATCTTGTATTGAAAATGCAGCTTTAATGCAGGTGCAGGATTGCTACAAGAAAGGCATACCTATAGATTCTAATATGATTGAGAAAAAGAGAAGTCGTTATATGACAACTTAAAGCAAAAGAAAGGTGAAAGATCTAAAGCTGGCAAATGTAATACCAGCAAAGGATGGTTTCATAATTTTAGCAAGAGTTATGACTTAAAAAATGTCCAAATAATAGGAGAAGCAGCTTCTGCTGACCAAGAGGAGCAGAAGAGCTCCCAGATGTCATTGAGAATATCACTGACAAGAAAGGATATTGCCTGAACAGGTTTTAAATGCAGATGAAAGCACCTTATTCTGAAAACAAAAGTGCTACAAGAGACATTTATTAGTAAGGAAGAGAAGTGAGCACCAGGATTTAAGGCAGGAGGGGATAGGCTAACTCTGATGTTTTGTGTAAACGCAGTTGCGTTTATGAGCAAGACTGCCCTTATCTATAAATCTGCTAACCCCTGAGCCTTCAAGGAAAAAAGATAAATACCAGCTGCCAGTCTTTTAGTTGTACAAAAAGAAGGCCTGGACAACAGGGACCCTTTTCCTGCATTAGTTCCATCAATACTTTGTCCCTGAAGTCAGGAAGTACCTTGCCAGTAAGGAATTTCCTTTTAAAATTATTTTGATATTGGACGACACCCCTGACCTCTCAGAACCCCGTGAGTTAAACTCCAAAGGCATTGGAGGGGTCATAAGGACCTATGACACTCATTACACTTGGTAGTCTATGGAAAGGATTGTCAACGCTATGGAAGAGAATCCCAGTAGAGAGAACGGGAAAGTCTGGAAAAATTGCATCATTGAAGATGCCATCATTGTTGTAGAAAAAACCATGAAAGCCATTAAGCCTGAAACAGTAAATTTCAGCTGGAGAAAACTGTGTCCAGATATTGTGCACAACTTCACAGGATTTACATCGGAGACAATCAGGGAATTCATTAAAGAGATTGTGGATATGGCAAAAAAGGTGGGGAGTGAAGGGTTTCAAAATATGGGTCCTGGAGAAATTCAAGAGCTGACAGAGACCACTCCAGAGGAATTAACGGAAGATGACTCGGTGGGGACGAGCACGTCTGAACCAGCGCCAGACAGTGAGGATGAAGATGGAGGAAAAGCTTTGCCAGAGAACAGATTGACATTAAACAATCTGGCAGCAGGGTTCTGCTTTTAACTTCTTTTATAACATGGACCCTTCTATGATTTGGGCACTGAAACTAAAGCCAATGGTGGAAGGATGGATACCATATAGAAACATTTTTAGAGAAATGAAAAAATCAGACAGAAATTATGAGGTGTTTTTACAAAGTTACACCAAGTGCACCTGTCTCTCCTGCCTCCCCTTTCACCTCCTCCACCTCCTCCGCTTCTGCCACCCCTGAGACAGCAAGACCAGCCCTCCTCTTCCTCCTCTTCCTCAGCCTGCTCAACATGAAGACACAATGATGAAGACCTTTACGATGATCCACTTCCACCTAATGAATAGTAAGTACATTTTCTCTTCTTTATAATTTTCTTAACAACATTTTCTTTTCTCTAGCTTATTTTATTTTAAGAATGCAGTATATAACACATATAAAAATATGCAGTAAATGATTGCTTATGTTATCAGTAAGGCTTCCAGTCAACATCAGGCTGTTAGTAGTTGAGTTTTGGGGGAGTAAAAAATTATATGTGGATGTTTGTGTGTGGAGGGACAGGGTGCCCCCACCCCCGTGTTGTTCAAGGATTAACTAACTGTATTTCAGGTTTCCATGATCATCTTGGGGAAGAGAAATCCTAGTTCTATGGCTTGCCTTAGGGGAGAAAGGGAGCAAGAAAAAGAAAGTCAGAAAGAAGCTTTGCTTCCAAGGCCCTTCCAGTGTCCTTCAATTCAAAGTACTCGGCCAAAGTGCCATACTCTGAGGTATTGTTTTCTGAACCCCAACGACAGTGATAAAGGAGCACAGAAGTTGAGTGGGTGAATTCAGGAAGGAATTTTGATGCTTATTTGTTACATACTCCTCGTTTTCAGAAGGCTCACAGCTAGTGAGGGAAAATACAAGAAAGAATTACATAGCAAAAAATGCTAAAATAAAGGAATATATAGGATGCCATGAAAATCCAGAGGAAGGATTTGCTGTACCATATTTTTCTAAATAAATATACAATGTTGCTTTTAATTACAGAAAACATCACAATAAACATGTTGGTATATTTAACACATCTTTAATTTTAATTTAATTTAATTTAATTTACTTATTTATTTAGAGATGGGGTCTCACTCTGTCACCCAGTCTGGAGTGCAGGGGCATGATCATATATAGCATATTTTAAATAATACTCCTAGAGATAAATTTGAATTTTTAAATTTTTCACTTTATTGGCTTAACTAATATTTGGATGCTTTTGTTTCACACTGAAATATTTCTGAGAATGTTTAAAGTTTTAGGATTTTGTTTGGACTTCTCATGACATAGTTAACCTTATTTCTATAATAACTTTCTTTTAGGGATAGCAAAGATTTCCCAGGGATATTGCAGTCAAGCCCAGCATCACTCTGAATTTGAAATTATCACTGCATGTGCCACCCAGCCTTGAGGATAATCTTCTTACTCAAAGATAGTTATCTCAAGGATGAACCACGGTTTTCCTCTCTATATTCTGGCTTTACTAGGGAGGTCCCACCAATATAGAATGCAAATTGTGCCATCCTAGTTTATTTTATATATATATATACACACACACACATATATATATGTGTATATATATGTATACTTAGCCCAGCTGAGATATATATAGATAGATAGATAGATATAAAAAAAAAACACACTAAACTGCAGCTGTGGAAAGTATTAGATTCTCTTGCATATAGAAGACATAAAAGGTGGTAATTCGTATCTTATCCATATGGTCATATCCACTCAGGGTAACTTGTTACACAGATTTTGACTATTTTCTATAGATTAGTTACCCTGGAAGTATTGAATTAATCAAAGTCTCTCACCAATCAACAACACCTCAGCAATATATGTGTCTACTGCAGTTTTACTGCAACCTTGTCAGTATTAGGTGCTATATATTTCCAATATATGCTGTTAAAAAATATTTGGGGGCAGTACAGAAAAACTCTCTGCATAGTGAAATTGTCAGGTTTTTTTCAAAACAACAAATTATTAAGTTGTTCTTAAATTACTAAACATGCATACTTGAATTTCTAATCTTCAAATCACTTAAAATCAAACTTCTAGTGAAAAATGAAGACGTTCACACTTTTGTAGCAGCAAAAGACTGCTTTTGAAAATATAATGCATGTCACATGTATTTTTAAGACATTGCTAGTGGAGATATTTTTCATCTCACTACATTGTTTCAAAGCAGTTTGCAAGGGATGAAAATCAGAGCACATGAGGCTAAGAATCATAAGGGTGATTAGAGTTGGTGGCATTTCTCTCTACTGTGGTGGCTTAGACCTAAGGGACATTGAACCTTAATGGTGATGACTAACAAACAATATTCTTGCCAACTTCATTCATTCATTCACCATACACTTAGGTTCCAACCGGAAACAGGGTACTTGGGTCCCAAATATCATCAGGACATGGCCTCAGAAATAATGAGCTCAATAGGGTAAGAAACAAAGGTATAGCACCATAGGATAAGTGTGATGCCAGCATCATATAAAGTTTAGTGTCGGAACAGCCACAGAGGAGAGGGCAACTAACTCTGCTTACAGAGGGGTTTAATCAGTTCTTTCTTGTTGATGTAACAGATCGCCACAGACCAAAAAAAAAAAAAAAAAGATTAAATTGCTTCTCTAAATTACGAAGCATGTATACTTGAATTCCTTATCTTCAAATCCCTTAAGCTTTCCATGCAACTTGCGGTTACACCTTGCGACCAGAGATGGAGAACAATGTCTTCTCTCCATTTATACAGGGCAAAGAAACAGCTGCTTCCATCTACTTGCTAAAAAAGAAAGAGAGAGACCTTTGCTTCTTGGAGATAGGGTGGAAAGGATCCTGGGTTCTCACCTTAACCTTTTTGAATGTCAATAAAATCTCTCCAGAAGCCAGATAGCCCCATGTGTCTTGGCTTTTTTGACCTTCAAAGTCTGTACTTCATGCCTTTTGACATGTGAATACCTGAGAGGTGCATTCCAGGTTTCCTGGCACTTGGGGGCCTTGGGGGTCATTTGAGCTGTAATCATTTGGCCTTCTTAGGAAGAGAAGAAAAGTTATATTGTCCTTTTGGATAGTTAACTAGACAAATGGCTACATACTCTTCTCAAGATATGTGAAGAATAAAATGTTTCCAGGGTTGGGAATGCAAACATTCCCTACCTTTATATTGTATGCATTTCCTTGCCTTAGGAGACTGGGATTTTTTTTACAGGAACATTGAGAAATTCAGGAAAACTTTATTTCCCTACAGTATGTAAACTGTTCTTCAATGAAGTTGATTTGGTAAGAACAAAAGAAAAGAAAAAACTTTTGAAGGAGTGACATCAGCAAACCGCCAAGCAGAAGCTCCAAGCGCTCCTCCCTCACACACACAAAAAAACCCAGAACAACAAATAAGTAACTATGTATTACCAAAATAACTAAAGGAGAGCTCCAGAGAACAGCAAAGAAGCAGCAGAAATCCCGTAGAACACAGAAACCTAGGATGGCCGTATAGGCAAGGGGGAGGAAACAGGTGCCTCTGCTACCTGGTCGCCTCAGTCAGGATCAGCTCAGAGCCAGAAGGGACTCCTGCCTGTAGGGACAAGGTAAGCAAGGGGACCCCAGAGCCCCCTTCACCACCGCGGACACTTGCAGTCCTCATACTGAAGACTCCTGCTGTCCTTGCAGGCTCTGAGCCCAGCTGAGGGAGGTCCCCAGAGTCCACATGCTGAGCTACCCCCAGAGAAGGAGTTGACCCTGCTTCCCCACCATTACTGTGGCTTGTGATGCTCCTGCTCTGCACCGTCTAGGAACCAGAGCCACTGCTTGAGTGCCTCCTGCTCTGGGGTGAGTGGCCATTGCACTTGCTTTCATCTCTCAGGCTTCGTTGCCACTACAATATGCCCACCTGATAGCATGTCATCCCCGAGCCTAGCTGCTGCTATGCCCTTCCCCTAGGAGCAAGCTATTACAGAGCTGCTCCAATCCCCGATTTCAGTCACTGGTGTACCCTCACCTTAGGGCAGAGCTGACGTGGTTCTCTGTCCCCAAGGGACCTCAGGCCTCCTGCACACCAGAGCAGTCACACCCCCCAGTGCCACAGCTGAAGCAGCACTCCACCCCCCGGGGACCTCAAGCCTTCTGCACGCAAGCACAGTCAGCCTCCTAACCAGCACCACAGGTGAGGCAGTACTCTGCCTCCTGGGGGCTCCTAGCCTCCAACACACTGGAACAGTTGCATCTTCCAGCACCATAGCTGATGCAGTTCCCCAGTCCTAAGAGGTCTGGAGGTTCTACTGACCCACGTTGCCTCACTTTCTGGACTTGAGCAGATGTGGCACTTTGCATCCCAGGGAATCAGAGCCTTAGCTGAGCTGTGCCACCCCACACCCTCCAGGCCAAATAGCCACATTGCCCCACCTATCTGGAACTAGACAAACACCCCACTGCAGTCCAAGCTGCTGAGGCACCCCACCTCTCCAGGGAGTGGAGTCATTGCTACGTTGTTCCTTGCTCCCCAGAGCCCAAGCCACAGCAGTGTCTTACCATTCCTGGGTCCTTGTTGCTGCTGCACCCAGCCTCAAAGAGCCTGGGTTACTGCCATGTCCTACCACCACAAGGTCACCACCATATGCTACTCATCCCCTGGAGCCTGAGCTGCCACTGTGCCCTGTTGGTTCTGGGTCCCAAATTGCAGCTGTGCCCTGCTCCCTGGAATCCAACCCTCCAGAGCACCCTTTCTTCCCCATAGACGCACAGTGCTGTGCCCTACTCCCCCAGGATCAGAACCACAGCTACATCCCAGCCCCCTAGGCCCAAGCTGCTGGAGTGTGTCTCAGAGCAAGAGATCCCAGCTTAGTGGGAGAACTGAATCCACTCATGCCTTGAAAATAATCTATGCCCCAAGGCCCAGGTGCTACAGTAGTTTCACAAGACCCTGATCCCAGGAGCCCCGCTCCACAGCTGCCCCAATCACCTGTGTCCTGGATCCCAGTGCTGCTGTGGCTGCCTGTGCACCGTGTCAGATCCAGCACCAAGAGAGATCCCTTACTTCACTGTGGGGAAGACAAGAAGAGGAGGATCCCCAAGCCTCTTCCCCTAATAACCTAAGTAGCCACCATCACTGCTACAGACTCTTGCAGCCAAGACCACAGCAGCGCCCTCAGTAACCACTGATGATCACAGCTCAAGAAGCTGCGCAGTGACTACACCACTGCACCCACATGGAGCCAGAGCCATGTTCCTGCCCAGCCAGCACCCTTAGGCTCATCTGCAGCTGAATGCCTTCCCCTACAAAAGCCACTCTCTAAAGTTTGGCATAGGCGACTGCACGACTAGGTGAACAGACATCAATGCAGGGACACAGGAAAGATAAAAGAGCAAGAAAAAAGATGCCACCAAAGGAACCCAATAATTTTCCAGTAAAAGACCTTTTAAAAGTGAAAATTTATGAATAACCTAAAAAAGAATTCAAAATAATGATCTTAAAGAAACTCAGTGAGATATAAGAGAATACAAATATACAATTCAATGAAATCGGGAAACAACTCATGACTTGAATGAGAAATTCAACAAAGAGGTAGGTATGATATGAAAAGAACCAAACAGAAATTTTGGAGCTAAAGAATTCAATCAGTGAAATAAAAGGTACAATATGGAACTTCAACAACAGACTAGATCAAGCAAAAGAAAGAATCTGTGAACTTGGAGATAGGTCTTTAGAAATGATTCAGTCAGAGGCAAAAAAAAAAAAAAGAAAAAGAGTGGAGACAGCCGCAGCATCTCCAGAACACCAAAAGTGAACAAAATAAGACGGCAGCCTATGGGTCGGGGAAAATATTTGCAAATTATGTATCTGAAAAGAGGTTAATATCCAAAATTTAGACAGAACTCATTCAATGGTAGAAAAACAAATAACCTGATTAAAAAATGGGCAAAATACCTGAATACACATTTCTCTAAAGAAAACATAAAAATCTCCAACAGGTATAGGAAAAGGTGACCAGCATCATTAATCATTAGGGAAATGCAAATCAAAACCACTATGAAATACTACCTCACACCCCTAGAATGACAATTATTAAAAAGTCAAAAGATAACAAATTTTGGCAAGGATGTGGAGAAAAGGTAACTCTTATACGCTGTTTGTGGGAATGTAGATTGGTACAATCATCATGGAAAACAGTATGGAGGTTTCTAAATAAATGAAAAATAGAACTTCCATATGACTCAGCAGCTCTTCTTCTGGACAAATACCCAAAGGAAATGAAATCACCATCTCATAAAGATATTTACACTTCCATGTTCGTTGCTGCATTATTCACAGTAGCCAAGGTATGAAAACAACCCAAGTATTCATCAACAGACAAATGGATAAAGAAACTGTGGTATATATATATACACACTGGAGTATTATTCAGCCCTAAAAAAGAAAACAATCTTGCCATTTGCTATGGATGAGCCTGGAGGACATTATGCTAAATGAGGTAAGCCAGACATGGAAACAAAAATATTCCATGATCTCACTTATATGTAGAATCTAAAAAAAAAAAAATTCAAATATACACAGAGAGAGGGAACAAAACAATGGTTACCAGGGGTGGGGGTATGTGGGGTGGGGAGGAAATGGGGAGACCTAGGTCAAAGGATACAAAGTAGCAGATATGTAGGATGAAGAAGTCTGGAGATCTACTGTATAACATGAGACTACAGGTAATAAAATTGTATTGTATTTAGGATTCAGGTTAAATGAGCAGATTTTAGTTGCTCTTGACACCAAAACAAAAAAATGAGTAACTAGGTGAGGTGATGGATATGTTAATTTGCCTTACTATAGTAACCTTTTTACCATGTATATGTATCCCATAACATCATGTTGTATACCTTAAATATACACAATAAAATTTATTTTTTAGAAAAGAATGAATGCTTGATGCATGCAACATTATAAAAGTTGATAAATCTCTAAAACATTATGTTTTATGAAAGAGGCCATACACAAAAGAGCATACACTGCATGATTCCTTCATCAAGGACAGGCAAAACCAGACTTTTGAATGAAAGTCAGAACCGTGTTTTCCTGTGGAGAGGTAGGGACAGACTGTTAGGGGCACCAGGGAGCTTTCTTTGGGCACGAGGATATTCTATATCCTGATTCAAGAGGTGATGACACAGGTGCACATAGTTAACAAAATTCAACAAACTGTATACTTAAATCTAGCATTTTACTGTTCGTAAAATTTACCTCAATTTCAAAAGCACTCCTTATGTATGTTCTTTCTTTGTATGCTGACTTACAATAAAATTCCTGGTCTCTAAGTAAAATCCTCTCCTCCCCTATGAATTCTTCATTCTCAAAATGAAAAAAATAATCCAATAACAAAAGCATTTTGAATTCTTTCTCTACCTCCACCTGCTGTGGGGCTGCTGAGCAAAAGTAAATGCTGTTGTCTCTAAGACAGACCAAAATGAACTCTATTTTATAGGGTGAAACTGCCCAAAGTGATACAATAATAAAACCAGGTCTCCACTCCATGAAACTCTGATTTCTAAATCAGTCTCCATCTTTTTGACACAAACTATCCCACTAAGTAAAAACTATTATCATGGTGATGAAGTGGAAGGCAGGGAATGATATCTCATATGCCGAAGTTGTCACCGAGGGGATAGAATGACTGGCAAATAAATGACAAATGGCTGGCATAATAATAAAACTAGAACACCACCTACAAAACGACAACCTGGAATTAGAGTTTTTGAAGCCTCAGTTGAAAAAACTTAAGAGAATGTTTTAGCAAATGGATACTGACACAGTGGCAGTATAAGATGGTTTATTCAGACAGAAAAATATAGTCTGTTTATTATCTGTTTTTGAAGTTTGCCAATTTTAAAATTTCAAACTGTCTGGAGGTGCATTAGTTTTTTATTGCTGTTATAATAAACTTAGAGTCTTAAACCAACACAAACTTATTATCTTTGTTCTGTAGGTCAGAAGTCCAACATAGGCCTCACCAGGCTAAATCAAAGTGTCACAGAACTGTGTTCCTTTCTGAAGACTCCAGGGGAGAACCGGTCTCCTTGCTTTTTGTAGATTCTAGAGGCCGCCTGCATTCTTTGGCTCGTGGTCTCCTTCTTCTGTCTTCAATGCCAGAACCAGCAGTGTGGTATGGAGAGCTGAACACAGTTCTGGGGAGATTACAGCTCCATTTCCCCACGTACACTCCCCAGCTCACTAAAATCAATTGACTAAGAATCCACCCCCAGTAAATAGACCACAAATAGACGGTACACCTTTCTATGAGAAACCCTCAGGGCATACGTAGGGGAGGAAAAGACTCATATCTTTTCTTCACCCCTGGCAAGATTCACAGCTGATACCCCTATAACAGAAAACAGATTAACAAGAGAAAATCAAACAACAGATTTATTTAATCAAAGTTTTCTATGACATGAGAGCCTTCAGAAATGAAGGCCAAAGACCCAGAGAATACTATGTATTTTTATGCTAAGTCTGATGAAAGAAGTGGATAGTTGCAGAGAACATAAATTAGACGAAAAGTGTGTGTGACCTAATGGAAATAAACTGGGGGTGATGTAGCGAGGCCTGCTTGTTCAGTCTTTGCGGTCTCTGTGTTTGCATTGCTTTCGAGCATAGGGCAGGACACCTGTCACATGAAGGTCTTATGATGTACTTTCAGGAGAGGTAGGCTTTATGGCTTGCTTTGGGAGAGAAAAGGGGGCAAAACACAGGAGGATGGGAGAAGGCTTAGAGAGACCTTCTTGCTTCTGAAGCCCTCCTGTCTCCTTCCACTCAAAAATGCTCAGCATGCCAAGGCGCCATGCTTTGGGGTACTGTGTTCTGAGCCCTGACACCTACCATGGCATTCCCTGTACCCTGCTAACCTGAGATATCTCAAGAGGTCCAAGCTTCATTTCTGAACACTTTACTCAATCAACTCTATACATTTTCTAATCTATTCTGGAACTTACAGTCTGTCATCACCAAAATCCTCTGCATCCTCCTGCTCTCCTCTGGATGTTCTCCTAATCTTCTTGCTTTGATTCAACCTGGGCTCACCTCTGAGGACATTTCTTCCCCTACATCATTTTCAAACAGGGGCTATTTTTTTCTGCCCCATCCCCTATAGTACTGAACTTCCAGGGTTGCATAGCCAGCCACATCTAGACCATTTTCCTGCTTTGTTACATATAAAAGAATATACCAGCTCCTTTGAGGTTTTTGCCGCTAAGTTCTACCATCCCGCCCTTCTATATTGCAGTCATCGTCTAAGTGGACCCTAAATACTGCCTGGCCATCCTATCTATATTTCAATAGTCAATCTACATTCCTACTCTGAAAATTATTTAGCGTTTCTCCTCAAATCTCCAACACTCCTTCCCTCTGTAAACACTCAGCTGGTAAATGTATTTCTTCTTTCACAAGAAAACAGAAACAATGAGAAAAGTTGTTCATCCTTTTCCCATTATAAAATGGACCAACAGTGTGAATGTGTGCTCTGCCTTGGCTTCGGTTATACTAGGTTAACTGTCCAGGGTCTAACCTCGGGTCCACCCCTAGGCTATGCCCATCTCCTCTCACCTGCTTAGGGACAGCACGTGTGCAATTAACCTCTCTCTCTAAAAATGTAACTTTCCCTCCCCACAGCAATCCTCTCAGCCAACATGCTGCAATGTCCTTCTTCTTAAATAAACACAAAAAGCTCTTCCTTGACCTATTATTACCTTCCACCCACGGATCCCCTTTATAACAAAACTCATAGAAGGAGTTATTTATATTTTGTTTTCTTCAATTTTTCAGCTTGTCATTTCTCCCTAAACCACTGCAGTCAGGCTTTGTAACCATCACTCCCAGTAAAAGGATATATATAAAGTATCCTTTTATCCTTAAAAAGTATAAAGTCAATCTCTACATTGCCAAATCCAAGTTTCAATCCATACTTGACTCAACTGCTCAACAGCATTGGACCCAGTTGACCGTGCTCTCTCTGAAATAACTTCTTTGCTTGACTTCCCAGATTCCTCACTGTCCTTCCACAGCAACTGCAACTTCTGAGACTCCTTTTCTGGTTTGCACCTTCTCCCTAACCTCTTAACATTGAAGTTCTCAGGGGTCAACTCTTAAGCCACTTCTGTATCCCACACACTCCTAGTTGACCTTATCCAATACCTCAGGCTTTATATTCCAACTCTTAAGTACTTTAGCTCTAGCTCTGACCTCTTGCCTAAACGATTCATATATGTGTATCCCTATCACCTAGAAAATTCCCATTAAATGATAGGTCCTCAATAAATATTTGTTTGAGGTATAAAACACAAATAAATATCACTAAAATTATTTGAAATATAATTTTAACCATTGTTAATTTGCTATCAATTCTAAAGTTTTCATATTTATCCTTGAGAATTTAGTAAGTTTCTAAATTTTGTGTAATAAATAACACTGGATTCCAATTCTCTTCACCAGCCAGGTGGCTATGGATTAGTACTTCACCTTTTTGTTTTTGTTACTTCATCTCTTTTTAATTAAGCCTCTTTTGCTTTATCTGAATGATGAGGAGAATAATACTTCTCTCTCATATGAGAAGGATGCAGACTAAATGAGATATGTAGGGCACTTACTATATGCCTGGCATTGCATTAGGTGCTCAATAAATAGTAGTTATTCATACTGTCTTTGTGTATGAATCTTTGAACACATCCCTCATTCTTACCTCAGTATGGATTCCTAGAACACTAGTTATACCATGACGGCATATGAATATTTCTATTGCTCCCAACACATATTGACAAGTGGCTTTTCAAAAAGATTGTACTAATTTATACTTGCATTAACACTTTATGATAGTACCTACCTCATGATATTTTTGCAAGAATTTACATAAATAGAATTAGCAGTGTTTAACTAGGATATAATATAAACACATATTTCCAGTATCAGATGTAATCCCAGTTATGGTACCAACTTGTCATATTAGGTAAATTGACTTTGCCTTAGTTTCTCCATCTGTGAAATGGAGATAAATTTGGGGCTTGGAAAGGGAGATATATAAGTGGGCTAATCAACAAGCATAGTGCTTTTTGGAAAGATAGAATGCTATGGGGCCATGTGATTTTACCACATGATGTATTCAGAATATCCCAATCAAAATCAAGTATGCATTGAAAGAGCGCTGTGAGCACAATTTAGCTGATAAAGGCTGTCAGGAAGGCATACTTGTTTCTTTTTGGAGCAGCTGGCTTGTCTGAATTGCTTAAGCTGTACAGTAGCCTTGCAATTATGATGTGTACGTCTGTATGCTTTATTCTTCCAAAATCATCTCCATGTTCATCTGCTTACTCATTAAGTTTTATGGTAGAAATTGAATGCCTAATGAAATTGCAGATTTCAACTGTTTTATGGCCACTAAGAAAATCTCATTTACCGCAGAGTAGCTATGAAAAGATGTGAATGACAGACGAAAGTGCACAGCGTTATTATAAATGGAAGAGGGAAATTAGTTCCAAGGATCACAGAGAAGCAAGGCTGGTATCATGTTTCACCACTTCCTCCACCACTTGATGATTCCCCCATTCTTTCCTCTGTTCACGCATTCATTCATGATCCAGTCAACAGTCACTTACCAAACACCAACTGAAGTGACCAGAACACTGTCTTTTTTTAACAAAGATCCTGTAATATAGATAGGGAAATTATTAATAACAGGGCCGTAGACACACCAAGGCAGCATTAACTACACTACCCACACCAATACTTTTGCTTGGAGGTTTTATAGAGAACGATGATGGTAGAGTGGAAATTCTTAAGTACGTGAATCAAAAGGAGCATGAAATGGCAGGGAATTCTCATAGATTCAAAGCTGTGTTTTGCACTAATTAAATTTAGTGACTTCTAAATAGGCTGGAATAATGCATGAATCAATAGCCTGAAAGACAGATGTTCTGGGCCAAGTTACATTATTTGAACATTAATTTTCATAGGCTCTCTCTTTCTCTCTTTTGTGTAGGGGATGTGTGCTTGTATGTGTCTGTCGTCAGCCTGTCACTGTCTCTGTCTTTCTATCCCAGTAAATGAAAAGAAAAAAAACCTGTAAACTTACAGGTTTGATATTGATTCTCAAAAAGAGGACTAAACTGTAAAATTAAAAAGGGAGTTTATGAGCATGTAAAAAAGTCAGGATTAAAAAATTAGGAAGCAAAAGCATTCACCAAGAGATTACATTTGGTCAGGTTAAATGTTTTGCTTTGTTTTCATAAATGGTTTTAGAAACATCATGGACCATAGGCATGTTGTGATGTTGATTCTACCATATTATGTGACAACAAACTTTTGGAGAGAAGAAACAATATACTTAGGGGGATTCTCAGCTGTGACACAACTACATATGTGGTCTTGAGGAACAAATCCTTATGAACCTGGAAGGAGTGTCCAGTTGGTTCACAAGGCCCAGTCTTTGTCAATAAATTCTTACCAACAATTCTGATGTAATGAGTGATAGCAGCTTGCTCATACTGGAACTTTGCCCCGCAGATAACCACTGTTTTCCACCTCCCTTTGAATCACCTACAGCTCTGGGATGTTAACATTTAATGTCCTAGTCGATGAACTCCCTTGTCCTCTGGCTTCTGGTTGATATCAGTGAATAAGCAGCAGCAGCAGGAGAGGCCTGGAGTCAGGCATTCATCTCTTCCTTCAGGGTGAACCTGTGCTAACTTCATCCCTTTACTAAAGCCTACAGCTCCTATGGGGTGCGGGAAGGGCTGGTAACCACTCAGGTAACTGCTCAGGTACCCATTCCCTGGCCTTGCCCTTCAGGCCTATGCATGGTAATGTCTTTAGCAAACAGCGCCATCCCTTGTAGGTTCCCCTTATCTCTGTTTTTTGTAAAAATCCTTCATTAAACTCTTCTCAGATATTCCATTTGAGTGTGCCAACTCCTTCCTGCTGTGACCTCACTGATGCAATTTTTCTCCCAGGCTACTTGTTTAGAAACCCCAGAATAACCTGCAACATGCTTTCTTCTTTGTATCACATAATATAATCCGTTGCCAAGCTCTGTCTATTCTCCCCCTCCATGACATCAAATTCATCCTCTTTTTCATGCCTACTAGCACAGTTCTAGTTCACATCAAATGATGTAGCATACCTACAAACACCCTATGAATGATAAATGTCATTTCAGTATTACTTACAGTTACTATTATTATAATTGCTACAGCCTCTGAATTCATCTCTCTTCATTTCTAGCTTCTCCAGTGTATACCATACAGGGCCAATAGTTTTTTTTTTTTCCTAAAACCCAACGCTAATCACATCACTTCCTTTCTCTAAAGTCTTTAATGGCTTCCCAGTCCTTCAGAATAACCCTAAATTCCTTGACATGCTTTCAAGACCCCAACAATCTAGCTCTAGTACATATCTTTTTTATCTTCTGCTCTGTTCTATCCATGAGCCCAAAACTACCTTGCACCTCTTGTTACCTTCCAAAAATGCCCTGAATTTATCCATATCTGCATCTTTGCTACATGATGTTCCCTTGGCCTGTAGTACCACTTAAGTAGTGGCCTCACGTTGGTGAAATTCTATTCAGCATTCATGACCTTTAACTTCAAATACCACCTTCTCCACAATCTCCTCTCCAATCCCAGGAGGGAATGAAGTGCTCCCTTTTCTCCATTCCCACAGACCTTGTTCATGCTCCACTGAAGTATCCTCATAGCACCTTGGGTTGTGGTTACTTATGTAAATGACTATGTCCCTTGGAGTATTTCACACTCCTGGTGGGCAGAAATCATTTGGTTTCACCCACTTATTTAACACATTAACTGTGTTAAATACAACTATGAGTTGTATTTAACTTATGCTAGTTTTGAGCCCAGGTCCTTGTGAAGCATGTGAAGATTCAATTTTCCAAAACAAATTCAGTAAGTATGTTGTGAGTTACATACAACTCAATTGGCATGCAGTGTAAAAACTGATTCTAACACCATGTGAGTTGCATATAACTCACACACAGAGAATAAAAAATAACAATTTTTTTCATTAAATTAGAAAGGATCATTTTGTTTTCAAAGTTTTTATTCTATTTTCAAAATAAAACACCATGGCCCCAGGGAAAAAATTTTTTTCTAGTGTGGCAATGTGTTATTTTCATCCCTTCAGTGTTTAGCTCATATGGACTGCTTGAAAATGCTTGGTAAATGGAATTGGATGATGGCATATTATTAGAAAGTATTTTTATCAAATGCGTGTATCAAACAAAGCTATCATGCAATGTTGATATTAAGTTTCAACATTATTTTGATAGAATAGCTATGGTGAAACTAACAAAATAGATATCAAAGGAGATAAAGTTATGACTTTAAATTTTAAATGAATAAATGAATAAAGGAAAGTCTGGCAAGTCCTGCTTGGGCAGCGGTTCAAATTGTAATTGTAATTTGGGATTTTGTTATGGGCCAAAGGAATAGTAAATGCAATCAAAATATAAAAATAAATCTCATATTGAGTTTTAATAAGTAAAAGAAACTTAGATAAGATTAATGGGAGCTATATTTTATTCTGCACAGTTTAGACTATCCCAGTATGGTGTTTTAAAGAGGACTTTGACAAATCAATGAGAGTCTACACACATCAACCAGGATATTTTGTCAAAAAGGAAGAAGACTTTGAAATGAAGCCAATCACCCCCCAATATGTAAAGCTGATTAGTCATTGTGGTCCCACAGATTTAAACTTACAGCCCACAAATAGAAATTGTATGTAGACAGCATTCAAGTGAATACAAGAAAAATCATATATATAGTCAGAACTTTTTGTTATAAAATCCTAAGTTTTTGTCACTAAAATTGTTTAAGTAGAAGCTAAAAAGTCCTACATCAGTGATGAAGGGGAAGGAATGTCCACATTAGCAGGAAACAAGGGATAGACCACTTTCCAAAGTCACTTACTGATTAAGATGCCACAAATACAACTTTCGTTGTCTCAGTTTCTTTTTACAAAATCTTACCTAACTCCATGTTTTCCACTGTGTCAGTTTTAAACTGGTTCACAATGGGTCTCATACTCAACTATACATACTGAATATGTATTCTGAATTCTTAATTCTCTCAAGAATTCACAGTATGTGCCTTTGAAAGTAATAAAATCTGTCTCATTCCTCAACAACACACCAAGACCTTGGGATCAACACTGATAAAATAACAATAAGTCTTTTGAGGTTTGCTTTTCTCAATATAATATTCATCAGTCTACAGGGTTCATTTTATTATAGATATAATATAAAGAGAAATTTTTTATGTTAAGATTGGGGACTTTCCATCTCCTGGGCCCCTCCCCACTACCTCTTTTTATGTGAGATGAACATCAACCATCACTCATTTAACAAATATTTATTGCTATATAAAAGCACCATGCTAAGGATTGGGGCATAAAAGTAAAATATTGTTCTACTTCTTGTTGTGCTTAAATACAGTGAAAAAGCTGTTAACAGAAAAAAAACAAACTCTGTAAAATAACTTAGAGATTTATTCTGAACCACATATGAGTGACCACTGGCCCAGGGATCCACAAATCTAAGAAGCCTCAAGTAAGTGGTCCCAAGGTGGTCAGGTTGTAGTTTGGTTTTACACAATTTAGGGAGAAAGGAGTTGCAGGTAAAATCATAAATCAATACATGGAAAGTATACATTGGTTTAGCCCGAAAATGTGGGACATCTTGGGGGGGGAGTGGACAGGGTTACAGGTTATTGGTGGGTTCAGAGATTCTTTGATTTGTAATTGGTTAAAGAAATAAAATTTTGTCTAAAGACTTGGAGTTAGCTGAAAGGAATGCTTGAGTTAAGATAAGGGGGTCTGTTAATCAGAGAGTAGGCCACAATATACTCAAAGTGATCTGTTAAACAAATTGATGGCCTGCAGGCATGACAGCCTTTGCTTTGCATGGCCTTGGGTCCAGTTTGCAATTAGCCTAAACTCCCAAAGGGAGGCAGTATAAGGAGGTGTGTCCAACCTCCCTTCCCTTCATGGCCGAGATCTCAGTTTTAAGGTTTTTCTGGGGTTCCCTTGGCCAAGAGGCTGTCCATTCAGTCAGCAGAGTGTTTAGGATTTTAGTTTTAGCTTACAAAGCTAAACAGCAAAGCAGATCCTTACAATACAACAATAAGCTCTGGGACAGAGCAGAAAAGATACAGTGCCTGAGGTTTGGGGGAGCTCAGAGAAGGATCCACAATGAGGAAAACATTGAAGTCACAATGAGGAAATGTCTGTTCATGTTTTGGACACATGAGCAGAAGCTCGGCAGAGGCACGTGGGAAGAGACATTCCTGCCTGAGGAAACTGGGAACTTTTACATAGACCTAAAAGAGCAGGATGTATTTGGGATCTGCAAGTGGTGTTGAACTGCTCCGGCTCTGTTAGAGAAGCTGATGGAAGATGAGGCTGAGCGGTGGGCCAATCACAGGATCCACAACAGGGAATTCCAACTTTATGTGAATTCTCCTCTCTCACCATAGGGAAGGAGGCTTATCAGGGGAAAAAGGGATCTGAAAGGCATTTTGTTTTGTTTTTCGACTTTTTTAAACTTGAAGTTGTGGATGGTTTTAGAGGGGAAAGGGATGCATGGCTTGGAATGGAGCCCAGATATTCTGAATCCCAAGAGGTCAAGGCCTGGCCCAAAGCAGCTTCCCCTCTGGCAACCCTCTGAAGTGTGCGTTGTTGCCTCTGGGCATAGTGACACCTCCGAGGCTGCTGAGCACCATCTTCCGTTTCAAGTCCAGAGGGAGCTGACTCAGGAAGAGAAAAATCATTTCGGACAAGGACAGTCGAGGGACATATTGCTGCAAATTCCACCAATGGAAGCAAATTCTCTGGATTGTGAGCAGCGGTGCACGGGAGCTCTGTGCCGGGCAGGAAGTCAGGTGGCTCCGTACAGAGGCCGAGTGCGGGCACAGCTGTGCTGCTCTTGTATTGCCTGCAAAGCAGCGACAAAGAAAACATTCTTCATGACGCTGAAGAATGATCCCTGATTGCTTGGGGAATAGAGATAGAAAAACACGCGGCAGATATTTTAGGTCCTTGGCCTTTGAGGAATTATCTTGAGTGCTCTGTTCAGTTATTCTTGGGGAAATGCTAGGCTTGCAATTCAGGGTCTGAAAATGCCTGTCACTTACGAAGACAGCAGAACACAAGATCTGTTTCCAAAGACCGGTTATATATATCAGCTCTTCAGTTTTGAATCTCTCTCTCTCTCTCTCTCTGTCTCTCTCTCCCCCTCTCCCCGCCCCCATCCTTTACTGTCCTAGCATCAAAAGTGGGAGAAAGGAAGAAGGTGCATGCGTTCATATAATAGGATTCAAGGCATTGATTCGGGTTTTCTGGAATGCGATCCCATTCCTTGTTGTACCCTATGCTTTAAGCAGCAGAGAGAAGTATAACCATGCTCTTCCACATTCTCTTTGCAGACAGTCCGCATCCCTTCACTGTCTGAGGGACAATGGGATCAATCCTTAAGCACCATGCCCAGGTCCATGAAGCTGGCATAAGAGATGAGCCGTAAGAGAGCCCCATGGAGTTCCTAAGCCACCCAAGAGCACTGTAGAGCTTGGGTCTGATGTCTACACCTAGGGTTCTTCCAAACAATATTTGCTGCATAAATTTTCATTAGAGTATTTTCCTAGCTCAGTCTTCCAGCACTTCTCCCTTTCTTGATTGCTCCAAGATCACTGACAGCACTTCAGCGTCCTTATTTGTAAGTTGTCTCCCTACCCTCAGTGATATTTATCAGGCCAGTGGTCATTAATGCATTCAGGGTGATAAGTGCTTCTAGAGTGTTCCTTTATCCACCTCATGCTTCATTCCCCTTTCCCGCTCCCTGGCTGTTCTTTTCAGTTTGGAGATCATCCCCTTCACAGTGTTTTCATAAGAAGTTAGAAACAAAGTGTGAGATAGAGATTTCTGTTTTCTCTTCATTGGCCCCAAGTCTGGGCCCCATATTTTGCACTAAGCTGGAAGCTATCTCAAGGAAGCCAGGGAAAGTGACCTACTCAGCTCAGTATCCCTGTGCCTAACACTGTGCCTGATGTATCCTGTGTGCTTGATAAATATTCTACTGAATGGAGCCAGGTCTTCTTTCCCCAAATGTGGCAAATACATTCTGGTGACCCCCAGTGAGTCACATCTGTGGATAATCTCATCCCCTTGAGAGTAGGCAGAACCTGTGACCTGCTACTAACCAACAGAATATGGCAAAAATGATGGGATGTCACTCACATGATTGTGTTACCTTATATGGCAAAACAGAAGGGGTTTTTCGGATGGAATTAAGGTCCATAATTAGTTGGCTTTGAGTTAAATCAAGGGTAGTTGTTCTGGGTAGGTCTGATCTAATCCATGGAGCCCTTTAAAAGAGGATTTAGGACTTCCCTGAGCTCAGAGACTCCCTTTCCTGCTGGCCTTGAAAAAGCAAGCCACCAGGAGTTCTACAGCTGCAAGGAAACAAACTCTTCCAGCAGTCACATGAGCTTGGACGAGGGCTCCAGCCTCAGATGAGGTCACAACAGCAGCCAATGCCTTGATTGCAGCTTTGTGAGACTGTGAACAGAGGACTTAGCTAAGCCATGGAAACTATGAGATAGTTTGAAGCAAATTTTTATGTAGTAATAGAAAACTAATACACTGAACATAAATAAAATTGCCCTTTGTGGTTATTCTTTTAACTCCTTTGCAGGTCTCAGTTATTTTTGCTACAGATTCTTCCTGACATAATTTTTTCAAGTTTTACTTGTCTTTGGTTACTTTGCTTCCTCATTCCTACTGTACATATGATTTAAGAAGTTGTACTCATTGGGGAACTACCTGACTTACCATGGTGGGTGGCTTCTGTCTTACTTGCTAGGGTCAAAAGCAGTGGCCCAGTCAGAATTTTATCTTTGAAAGCCCCTAACTCTCTCCAGCCCTCTTCTTCCTCTGGAGTTTTGTGGCATAGAACCAAGCTATCTTTTCTTCGAAACTTTGGAAAGCCTACCACGTAGAGTTGTTGTGAGGACAAACCAAAATATAGAGCATTAGAAATGCCCACTATCACTTTAGAGAGTTTAACATTTTATAAAGCCCCCTTGAAAATGTAATTAAAGCCTCCAAATTACCTCATGAGATGGGAAGATAGTATTCTGGTCCTGTTTCTGGAGAAGTTTTTAATGTAAAGATAAGGAAACACAAACCCTTAGGGGTTAAGGGTGCTTCCCAAGGTAGCACATCTAATAAGTAATAGAGGTGGATGAACCCAAGACAGTCAACCCCAAAAGCCTTCTACTTCACATTCCCTCACAGACTCTAGCAAGTGTTTCTTATACCACACTGCTCAAAGTCAGGGTCTGTCTTCTGATCACCTCCCTGGTGTGCTCGATGATGCAGACTCTAAGACATCACCTCAGACCCCACGGATCTCTGGAAGGTGGAAACTAGCAATGTGCATTTTAAACATTTTACCTCCTAAAGTTGGCCACTCATTGCTTTAAGAAAGCATGGCTATGTTTCTTCAGGCTCTCATCATAGCCTTCCCATTCACAAATAAATTCCTTCTTTGGATCAAACTGTGCCCAAAGTAGCCATTTCTTAATTGTCTTCTCCACCCCCTGGGAGATGTAGCTGTCAGGAAGCTGGGCCAGCAACAAGGTTATCTACAGCTGTGAAGACTCAAGACAGAGGCCTGCGTGGTGAGAGCTCGCCAGCGCTCCACGATCGCTTCTGAGTCAGTGTAGGAACTCACACAGAAACTGTCTCTCCCCTTGTTCTTCTTGCTCAGGAACATGGCCACACAGCAGAGAGTGGCCTTCCAGGAAGGACTGAGAAAAAGGTATTGAGGGGAAGCTAATGCCAAAGTGCACGTGCATCTTCCAAACGTTGCACTGTGAGGATGACTAGACCCCAGGGGATGAGGGAGACATTGTCATCCACTTGGCTTAGTGCAGGGAGGGGACGGGGGAGGGAGCACTAGAATTCTGCGGAGGACTGGACGCCACGGAGGAGCGTGTTCATTCACTCCTTCGCTTCGTTCAACAGACATCATTGAGCAACTCCTATGTGCTGGGTTGTTCAATATGGTTAAAATAAGGAAAATACAAAGAGAATCATTTTTAGGTTCACAGTGCTTAAAGATGAGGAGAATAATGAGAACAAAGCCGATAGGGTACACACTCGACATAGGGTAGATCAACCCCACAGTGAGTGAGTTCCAGAAATATTAAACTCTAGTTGCTCACCTAAGACGGAAGCAGGCCTCTGTGGAAAGCAGTCTAATTTAACATTGAGGTGTACCTTTATACAAGAGGTTTCTGGGGAGAGAAGGCATCCAGCACAGCACAGATCCACGAAGACAGATAAAGTCCCTCAAAGCTAGAGGGCGGTGCAGTGTCGGCAGCTTTGAAGTTAAGTAGCTGAGGTCAGTAGCTCAGATAAAGGGTCTGATAAGGTGTGATGTTGCATTCCCGAGGGGAGGAGGCATATGCTCCATGTTCTCACAGGTGGGGTCTGATAAGAAGTCACTTTCTTGAGGGGTAGAGAAATACACTCCAAGTTTTATACAGCAAAACATGTATCATTCACACAGCAAACTATGTAATGTTGGGAATCATTTCAAAGCTATATAACACAGGTCTTGACCAAGGTCCTGAGTATATTAAGATAAAAACGTATGTGGTTCCTGGCCTCAAGCACCTGTCTACTGCAAGGAGACAAATTAATCCCAGATAGTTCATATAAGGCATGGTAGGGGCTGGGTAAGAAATAAATACAGATTGCTATAAAAACAAGTAAGAGGAGCTCTTAACTCAGCCTTGGAAACAAAGAGTGTTTCTCAGAGGAAGTGAACCTTAAGAGGCTCTTGAAGGACAGGTAAGAGTTATCCAGGACAAGCAGGGGATAAGAGCTACCAAGGAAGAGGTAACAAAGGACAGCAAGATGTGGGGGAAAAGGCAGAGATCAAAGAAGTTAAAAAGACAGGCCCAGGACACATAAGGATGGATCTTTTATGACATGCCAAAGAGTTTAGATTTTATCCTAGAGGAGTTGGGAGTGATGTTTAAAAAAAAAGTCTAAGTTGGAGGGTGACAATCAAACTTGTTACAAAATTAAATATTTCCCCCTTAAGAATTTTGACCACGAATTAAGTTTTATACTACTCAAATTTGGGAAAACTGTGACCCAGGAAAAAATGGAAAAACGGGTTCATAGCAAGATCAGAGGTGGAAATTGAAAGAGTCGTACAAGACAACCTTACCTCTGCTCAACCAAAGTAAATACTGTAATTGTATTATAGTTGGTTTTGAGAGAGCACCTGTTGCTTACTGAATCCTCCCACTTTTTAAAGCACTGAGAACATAGCAGGGCCTTAATAACTGTTAGAACAGTAAATGAATGAGTGTGTGGGTATTTGAGCTTATGAAGTGTTTCCTAACGGGATTGCTTCAGCATAACAGGCCGAAATGTGCCTCAGTGGCAATGATAGACAAAACAGTAGAACGGAATGTGTAGTGTGGTTCATACCCTCAAGCACAAAGCTGATAAATGGCATTAATCTATGTTTGTCAGTGGGATACCACAATCCTGCAAGTATCATATGTGATTGTTTTGGAAACAACCTGTGCAAAATGTGTTGAAGTAGAGCTATGAAAACAAACACATATTCTCCAACCATGTAGTCAGAAAAAGGCATTTGCTACAAAACAATAATGCAATAGAAAGTATTGTTAGAGTTGTACTTTTAGTAGACACATTTATATTAAAGAATTAATCCTGAAAAAAAACAGAGTCTCTTCCAGGAATTCAAGCAAGTACTTACAGTAAAGGAACATTTCATCGAGGCCAAGTAGTTATGTAATTATAATAGTTTCATGTGTTCATCTGTAGCCTTAACTTTTCCTTTGAACATCTGTCTCTTTTTTCAATTAGCTACCAGACATTTCTACCAGACTGCGTCCCACAACATATCAAGCTAAGTCTGCCACAACAGATCCTATGCTCTCCCCCAACCAACATCTGCTGATCTTCTGTGGTCTTTATTACCATCAACACAAGTCACCCAACCAAGAAACTCTGTAGTTATCCTAAAATCTTCCCTCCTCTTAATATTCCAAATATAGTCACCAGTCCTACTGATTCTGACTTCTAAATATTTTTCAAATTTATTGCTCCTTTTGTTTTCTCGTGGTCCTTGCCTTAGATGAGGCTCTTAGCACTGTCACCTAGGGGATGGTTTTTCTTAGTCAACGAAGTGATCTCTCTGTTCACATTCTTTTCCTTCCTTGTTATCTACCACACTGCCATCAAAAATGACCCTTAAGAATGCAAATTTATTTATACCACTGTTCAACATTAAAGCCATTCAGCTACTCTTCCTCACATGGTCATGGTACATAAGTAGGGTGATTGTTTGTCCTTGTTTATCCACTATTGGCCCATTGTTCCAATGTAATTATTAAATAACTCCTTTTTACTATCCAAAGTGGCCCAACTTAGACAATAAATTATTAGGTAATTTTGTTAATGATGTTCTTCATGATCCAGTTCTCACTCACTTCTTTTGCTGTCTCCCTGGAAGAGCTGTTCATTATCCTCAGTCACCTGTTTCACGAGGACCATCTATTCTCTGGCAGCTGATCACACTGGTCTTGGAGTTTCCCCTGACCTTGTCCATAGTTACATGCATAACTTTTCGGCCTTATAAGAGGAGTGATAAGGCAGAGACCAGGCCACAGTTATCTCTGCAATCCCAAAACCCAACAGAAGACGAGACATGCGAGTGTGTCTTACAGAGCCATCATCAAGCCTTGCTGTGGCAGCAGCTTAGAAGACCATACTCCCTAACCTAGCAAACCAGTCACATATTTCTATCTCTAAAATACAGTCCATAAATAGTGCCTATTTTTTTTTCTCTTAACTGATTTTTTATTTTTTTTCTTTTATTTCAGGATATTTTGGGGTACAACACTTTGGCTATATACATTTCCCATGCAATGCCCATGTCAGAGCTACAATCATGGATATCCCACAAACTGTGCACCCCGCACCCATTCATTGAGAGTTTTCTCATCCCCTCCACCCTCCTCCCACCTGACCGCCCCCTGATGAATATTATTGCCCTGTGTGATGTAGGTGTTGATCAGTTAGTACCAATTTCATGGTGAGTACAAGCGGTGCTTGTTTTTCCTTCTTGTGATACTTTGCTTTGAAGAATCGGCTCTAGCTCCAACCAGGATAATACCAGATGTGTTAATTCACCATTGTTTTTTATTGCTGAGTAACACTCCATGGTATACATATACCACATTTTATTCATCCACTCGTGTATTGATGGGCACCTGGGTTGTTTCCACATCTTTGCAATTGTGAATTGTGCTGCTATAAACATTCACGAGCAGATGTCTTTATTATAGAATGTCTTTTTTTCCTTTGAGTAAATACCCAGTAGTGGGATTGCTGGATCAAATGGTAGTTCTACTTTTAGTTCTTTGAGGTATCTCCATATTACTTTCCATAGAGGTTGTACTAATTTGCAGTCCCACCAGCAGTGTATGAGTGTTCCTATCTGTCCACATCCCCACCAACATTTATTGTTTTGGGACTTTTTGATATAAGCCAATCTCACTGGAGTTAAGTGATACCTCATTGTGGTTTTGATTTGCATTTCCCTGATGATTAGAGAAATTGAGCAATTTTTTATATGTTTGCTGGCCATCTGTCTTCTTTTGAAAAGTTTCTGTTTGTGCCCTTTGCCCATTTTTTAATGGGGTTGTTTGATTTTTTCTTGTTAATTTTCCTAAATTCTGTGTAGACTCTGGTTATCAGCCCTTTATCAGATGTGTAGGATGCAAACATTTTCTCCCATTCTGTAGTTTGCCTGTCACTCTAGTGACAGTTTCTTTGGCTGTGCTGAAGCTTTTTAATTTGATCAGGTCCCATTTATTTATTTTTATTGCTGCTGTGATTGCTTTGGGAGCCTTCTTCATAAATTTTTGCCTAGGCCAATGTCCATAGGAGTTTTTCCAATGTTTTCTTCGAGAATTCTTATGGTTTCACGTCTTAGGTTTAAATCTGTTATCCATCGTGAGTTGATTTTTGTGAGAGGTGAGAGGTATGGGTCCAGTTTCAGTCTTCTACATGTGGCCATCCAGTTTTCCCAGCACATTTGTTGAATAGGGAATCTTTTCCCCAGTGTATGTTTTTGTGGTTTTTGTCAAAGATTAGATGACAGTATGAGGATGGTTTTATATTTGGGTTCTCAGTCCTGTTCCATTGGTCTATGTCTCTGTTCTTGTGCCAGTACCATGCTGTTTGGTTACCATAGCCTTGTAGTATAGTCTGAAGTCTGGTAGATTGATGCCTCCCAATTTTTTCTTTTTGCTTAAGATTGCTTTGGCTAAATGGGGTCTTCTCCGGTTCCACATGAAGCGTAGACTTATTTTTTCTAGATCAGCAAAAAATGATGCTGGTATTTTGATAGGGACTGCATTGATTCTGTAAATCACTTTAGGTAGCAAAGACATTTTAACAATGTTGATTCTACCTATCCAAGGGCACGGTAGGGTTTTCCATCTGTTTACATCCTCTGCAATTTCTTTTCTCGATGTTTCATAATTCTCTCTATATTGGTATTTCACCTCCTTAGTTAGATATGTTCCTAAATATTTAATTTTCTTTGGTGCTATTGTGAAAGGTATTGCATCTTTAATTTGTTTCTCAGCTTAACTGTTATTGGCATATATGAAAGCCATTGATTTGTATGCATTGATTTTGTATCCTGAGACTTTGCTGAATTCATTTATCAATTCCAGTAATCTCTTGGTTGAATCTTTGGGGTTTTCTAGACACAATATCATATCATCCATGAATAGTGAAAGTTTGACCTCTTCTGTCCCCATTTGGACACCCCTGATTCCTCTCTCTCGTCTGATTGCTCTGGCAAGGACTTCCAGCACTATGTTGAATAGATGTAGAGCTAGTGGGCAACCTTGTCTGGTTCCAGTTTTAAGGAGGAATGCTTTCAATTTTTCCCCATTCAGTATGATATTGGCTGTGGGTTTATCATATATGGCTTTAATAATTTTTAGGTATGATCCATCTATGTCTATGTTGTTAAGAGTTCTTATTATAGAAGGGTGCTGGATTTTGTCAAAGGCCTTTTCTGCATCTATTGAAAGGATCATATAATCTTTGTTCTTGCTTTTATTTATGTGGTGAATTACATTTATAGATTTGCATATGTTGAACCATCCCTGCATCTCGGGGATGAAGCCCACCTGATCGTGATGAATTATTTTTTTGATGTACATTTGAATTCAGTTTGCTAGGATTTTATTGAGAATTTTTGCATCTATATTCATAAAGGATGTTGGTCTGGAGTTTCCTTTTCTTGTTGTGTCCTTTCCTGACTTTGGTATCAAGGTGATATTGGCTTCGTAGAATGAGTTTGGGAGGATTCCATCCTTCTCGATGTTATGGAATAATTTCTGCAGTATAGGCACCAGTTCTTTGTAGGTTTGGTAGAATTCAGGCGTGAACCCATCTGGTCCAGGACTTTTTTTTATTGAAAGATTTTTTATTACTGCTTCAATTTTGGTGCTTGATATTGGTCTGTTTAGGAGTTCTATTTCCTCCTGATCGAGCCTAGGGGTAGTGTGTTTCTAAGAATTTGTCCATTTCTTCCATGTTTTCATGTTTTGGGGCATAGAGATTTGTGTAGTATTCGAAGATGATGTTTTGTATTTCCATGATATCAGTTGTGACCTCTCCTTTTTCATTTCTAATTGAGCTTAGTAGAGTCCTTTCCTTTCTGCTTCTGGTCAACCTGGCAAGTGGCCTGTCTATTTTGTTTATCTTTTCAAAGAACCGACTTTTCATTTTATTCATCTTCTGTATTGTTCTCTTGTTCTCAATTTCATTTAATTCTGCTCTGATCTTGGTTATTTCTTTTCTTCTGCTGGCTTTAGGATTGCTTTGCTCTTCCTTTTCCATTTCCTTAAGATGATTCATTAGTTTACTGATTTGTGACCTTTCTGTCTTTTGGATGTGAGCATTTAAGGTGCTAAGTTTTCCTCTCAGGACTGTTTTTGCTGTATCCCATTGATTTTAATAACTTGTGTCACCATTATCATTTATTTTGAAGAATCTTTTGATTTCCATCTGAATCTCCTCCTTGACACAATAGTCATTCAGCAACAGATCATTTAATTTCCATGTTTTTGGATGATGATGTGAGTTTCTGTTGGAATTGATTTCTAATTTTATTCCTTTGTGGTCTGAAAAGATACATGGTATGATTTCTATTTTTTTAAATTTGTTGAGGTCTGTTTTGTGGCCTAGGATGTGATCTGTTTTAGAGAATGTTCCATGAGCTAAAGAGAAGAATGCATATTCAGTGTTATTTGGGTGGAGTGTTCCATAGATGTCTGTTAGGCCCAAATGTTCTAGAGTCCTGTTTAGGTCCATTGTTTCTTTGCATATTTTCTGTTTGGGGGATCTGTCCAGTTCTGTCAGTGGGTTGTTGAGGTTCCCTGCTATTATGGCATTGCTTAAATAGTGCCTATGTTTTTATACATGTTAACACTTATGACATCATGCAATCTATCATATCTATTGTTTTCAATAACAGTAAAAATAATGACAAGAATCATTCTTAAAAACAATTTTTGCAAACTTAATGACATATTTAGTGATCAGTTAAAAATCTATTCTTTTTTAAGAATTATCAATCTTCATTCAGGTCAGACATTGTATTTTTCCTTCACCCCATAAGGGATCTTTCTTTCTGTCAACACTCCAAGGAGTGTCAAACAGCAGTGATAATGAAGCTTTTATATTTGTGCTCATTAGCCAGAACTAAGGTTGTACATGCTACTAAAGCACAATGACTTCTCTCCTTTGAATATTTACAGTCCTGACAACTTGAAAAGCATATTATGTAGTGTTAATCAAACAAAAAGTTTCACCTTCTCACAAGCAAAAAATACAAATTTTAGATAAAAATTAGAATTCACAAGCACTTGACCTTAAACATAGAGAAAACACTTTCCCCATAAATCAAGGTCACCTGAATATGTGGGCAAACTAACAGCATATATTTTGTCAAATTCTTTAGTTTTGTAAATATTAAGTCTTAGAAAGAGCCAGAGTAATTCTGATAGTTTGTAGGATTTGAGTTTGGGTGACCTCTGACTTAACATTTCCTATTCCTTTCTCCTTCAATAGCATGTCTTGCAAGCACCAAAGAGGAATTTCCCCCATCCATGGGGCCCTCTACATTATTACAACAACCCTGCTATTAAGGGCCACATGAACACATATCTTCAGTCTTCATGGAACAACATGAGAGTCGATATTAATTTATTCTAATGACTGTTCAGATTACAAAGGCAATATCTTTGTTCTTTCCCCACAGAATTAAGATTAATGCTCAGCGCAAGTGGATTGAAGAGACTGACAAATGATCAGGGACTTCTTAAAGCTCATAATTATCACGCATGGCAACAAAGGCATTTCATGAGAGGTGGACTGGTAAAGGTAGCAATGATATAGTCCACTATGAGAATAATGTTGGACTTGGCATCCTAATGCTTTAAGCTCTAGGTCTAGGTCTGCCAATAGTAAAATAACAACAGCAATAATAATGGCTATCAATTACTAAACACCTAATTTATTACAGACACTAGATAAAGCCCACATGAGGGACAGTCAGTCCGTGGAGAGAGGAAAAGGGCCAAGGAGGCTTCCCAGAGAAAGTTAGCTGGAAGCTGACATCTGGTGGGTGAATAAGAGTTAGGAAGATGAAAGAGAAGAGAAAGGTGCTCCCTGAAGAAGAAAATGCATGTATACTAGCATGTGCCAGTAAGCATGATACATTTTGGGGACATTCCATTGTTCAGTTTGGCTGATCACAAATTTCAAGATGGGAAGAAATAAAAAATTTTTAATCCATAAAGTAAAGAAGAGACCAGATTATATAGTGTCTCCTACATATAAATAAAGCAATATGGAATAATTAAAGAGTTTTAATCAGGGGAGTGAGATGTTCAGATTGCTGTCCAGGTTGTAGAAAGATTGCTGTGAGGGACAAGAGGGGAGTGGACTGGAGGACTGACCAGGCTTGAGGCAGGCAGAGCTGGGCAGAGGCAGGTGTGGCAGAGACAATGGGCAGAATTCATGGGAGATATGAAGAGATGAAAGCTGTAGGACTTGGAGCTTGGCTCAGTATGTTGAGAAGAAAGAGAAGATCCTAAATCAATACCTGGATTTTTTGGTTTCAGCAACTGAATGGAAGGTAGTGCCCCCAATGGGATAGGACAAAACAGAAGAAAATGGTTTGGGGAGAAGACCAGAGTTTTGAATATAAACACATGGAGCTTGACTGGCTGAGGAGATAGATGTATGTGAACTTGTTTACTGGCCAGAGGTCTGTAGAGGCTTAGAAAACAAGTAGATGCTGGATTGGAAACATAGCTTCAGGCTTCCTTATTCCTAACTGAAACCATGGAAGTTGGTGCACTCACCAGTAAGATGGTGTAGGATTGAGAAGGGATGAAATCCCAGGATAGAAGCCTGGGGAATATCACATTACAGGAACACAGTGGCAAAGGATGTTGTAGATGAGAGTGTGTAGAGAGAGAGGTAAGAGGAAACCCAAAGAGGGTATGAAATCTCAAAACTGAGGGAAAAAATTATTTTAAATAATTCATGAGTACAGAGAAATTAAACAAAGACCTAAAAGTCACCACTGGGTTTTAAAACAAGATAATCATAGATGATCTTGGGGGAAAAATTGGTTTCCATTAGGATGTGGAGCAGAAGTCAGATTCCAGTGCATTGGAGAGTGAATAAAAGTGAAGCAGGAAACGGGGCTCCTCCCAGACCCTTGAGGGGAAAGGGAAGAGAAGGAACTCAGGTCTGGGGAGGGTTTCTTCGGTTAAGATAGAGATACTGAACGTAATTAGGTGTCACCATTACAGAGGATGAAAAGAGAGAATGATTACTAGACGAGGTCCTGCGAGGTGGAAGTGATGGCATCCAGAACTTCAGAGGAAGGATTAGCCTTCAACAGGAGGGGCCCGCCCCCGCCGCGAGAAGAGGGAGGGGAGGATGAACGGGCATGCTGTCAGATTAAGGGCAGGGCAGGGAACGTTCAGAGACTTCCCATTATGTTGTTCCCTTCCTCTTTATCTCTTTTCTAAGAACAGTAAGAGGCAAAGGCATTTGCTAAGAGTTGGAATTAGGTCGTAGCAGATAGGGGTTGAAGAACTTATTTTTTTTTAAATAGAAGGAACAGAGAAAGGAGACAAGTCTGACTAGAAAAACAGAAGGACTGTCAGGTAATCCAGGGCGCCCAGCGTAAATTGGAGAGCGTGAATTCATAGGGGTACAAAAACGTGGGCTATGAAGTCTTCGCCAGTGGGCCCATCAGCTGGGTGTAGGCAGTTAGAAATCAGGCTCTGGGATTCCTGTGAAGCTAGATGCGGTTGAGTGGGTTCCATGGAAGGATACTGAGATGAGGGAGATGAGGTGGTTTGTCATTCCATTTCATCCTCCTCACATCTCTGCAAGAAAGGTGTCCTTATCCCCATTTCACACAGAAGGAAACCACCACTCACAGAGGTTTATGTTTGCCCAGACTCACCAGCTCACACAGGCTGAGCTGAGCAAGTCAGCTGGGCCTTTTGAATCAAAGCTGCTGTTCCCCCCACTGCACTGTACGGTCTCTTCCTGAGCCACACGCTACCATCTTAAACATAAAGAAGGGTAAAGTGCTTTGTCCCATTCCACAACAACTCTGCTTCTTCTGTTCTGAAATATAAAACCAGGTTATGCATGTCAGCCCATGGAAGAAAAGCATTATCTTAACTTAGAGGAGGTTATATATTTTATATGTGTACAAACACACACACACACACACACACACAATATACATATAGTATACCAGTTTGCTAAAAGCAATATTCACACCGTGATAAGCTCGTTTACAACATATGATAATTAAAAAACAACTTTTATATTTTCAGTTCCGACTGATTTTCATTTGCCTTTAGCAGCAGACGCTCTATGCTGAGAAAATGAGAAACAATTGGCAGTGAGGGCACTATATGGCTTTATGGCAGAGGCTGTAAACCAGAATCACACACTCATTGAATGAAGGCAGATTTCATACCCTCATCCCTTTGGTGGTGATCTACGCCATTGGACTGAAGCTACTCTCAAAACACCAGAAAGAAGGCAAAATAATATTTTATGATTAGGTATGCAATTGTACCCAAGGAATTTGAAAGGTTTCAACAACAAGGCCATTTCAGTTCCCACTTTACAGGTAGAGAACTCAGCAAAGGCAGATAGCTGTTTCTCACCTTTTATTTCTTAGCCTCCCAGTAAAATCCTTGGCAATCCTCAGTGCTCAGAGAGCTTGACCAGCTCCAAAGCTTAATAAATTTTGAGTGCTGAACCCTTTGGAGGAGTGGACTATAAATATCCAATAAATGCATGTATATAAGAAAGGAAAATTATTAGTGCCCTCTTCTGGGCCCCCTAAATATGGCCTGATCTCTAGAGGTCTAAGAGGAATGAGGTAGGGGGCTGGCACCCCAGTTATGCAGTGAGCCCTCCTCCCCAGGCTCACCCTTCTAGGTGTCCCTTCCTCCTTTTCCTGATGATGTTGTCCTGCACTTCCCACCCAGAGGCATGGACACCCAGAAGAAAGGCAGCCCCGGGTGGAGGCAGTAAGCCAGTCCTAGTCAGAACAAGCTCAAGAAATGGGAAGTGCGCAATTCCATTTAGTCTCTTGTCAAATTCAGTGGGAACCAACTTTACATGAGAACTAAGTTATCTCTGACTTGGCCTCATGATAAACAGCCATTGCATAATTTATTAACAAAATTGCTACCCAGACACTTTTTATATCATTAAATGGTGAATACACACATTGAAAGAAAACATAGTAAAATATATCTTTTAAAGGCAATGTGCAACTCATCCATCAATGTTACTGAAATAATTTTAAAGCGATTGGGTGATAAGGATTTTTTATGCAGACACTGAGGAAATAGCTCTGGTCTTGACAACTTAAGATGCACAGAATTAGCATCAGTTCCTGCTGAAACTTTGTGCTTGTTAGCACTGCTAGGTTACACACTATTATCTACTGCATAGCAGCTCATTATTTTACATTAATATTATTTTACATTAAGACTTATTAATGAGACAATTGTGGGACATTATTATTTAAATAAGTCTAACCTATGCCCTCAAATTTTAAAATTCTTCAAACTTACTAACGCTGTTCAAGGAGTTTCTGCCATCTAAGGCAGTCCTCTTTAAATTCTGCTCATTCTTCACTGGTCTTTTATAACCAAATAAAATATTTTCCTAACTATGTATTTTTAGTTGGCACATGGGATTCTATTTTACCTAAAATGGTGGTTAGGTATCAAACAGTTCTTTGATAATAAAATGATATTTCTATTAACTTAAATCGTAGGGTAACGTGATACACACCATCTGATACAATGTGATGTGAAAAACCCAGCACCGGCTATGAATAATTGCTTCTGAAAATGTTCATTCTGAATGCAATCAGACCTTAGACCTGCACTGTCCAATATGGTAGCGCTAGCCACGTATGCCTATTGAGCAACTGAAATGTGAATAGTCCAAATTAAGACGTGGTATAAGTATAAAATATTCACTAGATTTTGAAGACTTAGAAAGATGAAAAAAGTAATATAGCTCATTAATAATTACCACATTGATTGCATGTTAAAATGATTATATTTTGGATCTGAGTTTAATCAAATGTATCAATATTAATTTCACCTGTTTCGTTTTACATATTTTATGTGGCAACTAGAAAATTTTAAATCACATATGTGGCTTTCATTTGGGGCTTGCATTGTGCTTCAAATGCAGAGTACTGCTTTATACCCAACTTCTAGTTATAGGAAATACAGGAGAAAGAAAAAGTCAAAAGGCACCACGTGGAAACATTAGCCAAATCCAATGTGGAGAACATTCTACAAAAGCACCACACAGTGTGCTGCGTTGCAGAGGGATGCTGATCTGCACAACTATTTGTGATAAGCCCAGGACAAGACCAGGAGCTGGTGTAAGAATCTAAATCAACTATGTCACATTGCTACACAGGCTGTATGATTCAGATGACATAGTTTTCATAGCAATACTTAGTCAATGAAGAAAGCTTCTCCCTTCATGGACCTGTGACACTTTACTGACCAGCATTTTAAGTAGCACTGTTGTGTATGACAATTAGCTTGGTCTCCTCAAAAAAAAAATCAATGTCCTCCAAAAAAAAAAAGAGGTAACCGTTTTAGATTGGAACATCCAAATGCAGTGAGTGAGCTTTGGTTGGATCCTGATTGAGGGGGCAGGGGTAGACAACAACCAAAGACATCTGGAGACGACTGGGGAAGCCTGACTGTGCTGGGGCAAGAAGCAGATGAGCACTGCTCCTCACTGTGGACCCTTTTGTGAACCTCCTGAGGCAGAGTTTGACAGAGAAGCCGGTGAGCTCTTCCCAGGCTGCATTCTCCACTCCAAGACTATGAGCCCCCTGACAAGATTTCCTACCTCATTTCCTAGCTCATGGAGTGCAAAAAGCAGACCAATAGCCTATTTAATTTTTGATGGAGTTGTATTGCCTGCAAGACCCCAAGCCTGGCCACCAGTGCTATGTTTACTAAACCCCTAAAGCAATGTCAAGATTCCAACGCATGTCAACAGAAAGTGAGCCACTAAAATTATAGTCCCCAAAAGGGCCATCTTCTGGATTGCTCATCTCAGGAGGCCACAGAGAGTAATAAGGAGCATATTGGACAGTGCAGGTCTAAGTTCTGATTGCATTCAGAATGAACATTTTCAGAAGCAATTATTCATAGCCGGTGCTGGGTTTTTCACATCACATTGTATCAGATGGTGTGTATCACCTTACCTCACTGACTATAGAACCAGGGAGAGCCAGTCATTTGACTAGAGGACCCTATCCTTGCCAGGCAAGGAGTCCTTGCTAAGTTCATCCCCATCATATCATATCATCATATCATAGAGACCAGTGGCCTTATTAGTTGTATATGCTGTCCATACTACCCTGGCCAAGGTGGAAGGTGTTTTATAACCTTTATTGTAAAAAAAAATGTGAACATATACAAAAGTAGAAGAAATCATGTGACAAGTACTTTTATCACCTGGTTCAACCATCACTGACATTCTGCCAATCTTTTTACATCTCTTTCCCCCATTTTGTTTGCTGAAGTATTTTAAAACCAATAGCAGAGATCATGTTATATCATGCATAAAGTTATTGGGAGTTTGTAACTTTTTCTGTTGCACTAAACTTCTTTCTCTCTCCACCATTGTGTATTGAATTGTTTGCAGTGATGAAACTTTTCCTATGTAACCAGATCATAAGAAGATACATTCCTTCTGCGTAAGACAGAGATCCTGGAACCTGCTGCTGACTGCAATAACTACACGCCTCTTGTTGGTGCAGGTGACTGTGATTCCAATTGCACATGGTTAGGACATTTTTCAAGGTGCGTATTCATGTGTGAAAATAATATGAACACCACATTGGTCTCCTTGGGTTTAACTGTCGCATATTTCCTTTTTAAAAAAGTCTTTCCAAGTCACATATAAAACCCAACTGCTTCAAAAACTCACATTTCCTTGTGTTTGCTGAATGCTTAAAATGCACTTTCACATGAGAAAACTTGTGTTTTTTAAGATGAAATGGATTCTGAAAAAGTCAAAGGCATGAACTCTAAAACTAGTCACCATGATAGGGCTCTGAGCCACATGAGGTGAACTATCTTTTTCTATGTCAAGCTCAAGGGGAAAAAAAAAAATCTTGATTTGCATTGCCCTGGAGAAATTTAAATGAAAATGGAGGTGTTAGAGGAGGTGTGTGTGAAAGACTAGCAAGAGCTGGAGGAAGGAGGGCAGAGATTGCTCTAAGTGACAACCAGAGTGGTGCCGCACGCTCCTCAGAGCACTGCCACTCGGATAGCCAGTCGGGCTTCTCTCCACACTGAGCTAAGAGGCTACATGTCAGCCAGAATATTGAGGGTGCTAAGATCTCTTCTGATGTAAAAATTCAGTTTACTGTCTGCAGGAAAGAAGCGAATATTCCAAAGATTTCTTGTAGTTTTAGCCTTCTGAGTCTCCTTGCTACTTAGTCACGCAGTGGAACACTTGTCAGGGTTGCAAAAATCTAAAATAGGTCACCCTCCTCTCCATAAAGAGGTTTAGATCACACCTGGTAGGATCTCTTATTCACTTTAAAACTGCCTCAAGGAGAATGGCAATGACATTGAAATAATGTTTTAGGATATTTGGGGGATATAAATGGATTTTTTTTAAGAATTTCTTTGAGACCACTATTTCACACTGAATATTTATTTGGGTTTCTTCTGCTGTATTAATTTTTAAAATATCGATAAACTTTTAGCTAAAATATTGTTCATACTTTGTTATCTATGTGAAGCAAATAGGTTTGTCATTGTTGTCATCTACTTAATCATGACACTGAAAATGTCCCTCAGTAGCATAAGAAAAAAATAAAATGATATTTTAGAGTTCTGTACATAACTGTAAGAGACTGAATACACAAAATGGACAATGGCCAGACCAAATGTGACGACAGAACTCTGACCCACAACCTCGGCAAGACAGAACAATCAGTACTTGATCAATGACTGCCAGCTTCTCTATTTCTTGTCCCTGCTTCCAACCTAGGACCAAACAGAAAACCAAACATGCTCCCCATACCAATCACAGAACATGCCCACTTCCAGTTAGCTACCTCCTGCTTCTCCACGGCAGCAGCCTGCAGTCAGGGCACACCTAAAGCCTCCCTTTTTTCCACTATAATGCCTTCCCACTCTCCTGCCTACCTTTGAGTCTCCACCAAACACAAGTGACAGTGGCTGACTTCCTTCTATAGCAAGCACTAAATAAATAGCCTCCATTTGTTCTCATATAGGTGGTTTCCACTGATTTCCACAGTTCCCTGAAGGTTTCACCAAGACAGCGTGCTCTAACCATCGCCACAGACCCTAACCTTTAACCAGGTACATTACCTTCAGAGCTCCCTTGTCCTTTGCTGCTTGTGACTGGTGGAGTTCGTGCTGACTTAGGAGGTGAACATCGGGTCTGAACTCCACTCCCTTCGTATTGTGTCTCACAGCAATTCACTCTCAGTTTGGTGCCAAGGTGTTGTTACTGATTCTCACTTGTTTGGCATCCTTGGTGGAGTTAGACTGTGCCTTTTCATCCTATATTTGCTCTCTTTTGTGCTGTTTTGTGTTGTGCAGTTTAAAAGCATTATTTGTTATAAAAAGGAGAATTTCAGAGAAGAATCACAGAGAAGAAGACCCTATAAGCCTGTTGTTCCAGCAAACTTTATTTCACAGCCTGTGAGTTTGCAGTTCTCATAGAACTGGCGTACACTTGGACACACTTTGCCATGGGTCACCAATAAAACTGGATGAGGTTCTCTTTCTGCCCCAAGTTTGTGTGCTGAGAGCTTGGCTGGGGTTCAGGGAGAGTGTCCTCTCAGCTTCTCTGCCTCCTGGGAGGCACAGATTGTCAGGTCCACATTTGAAGGAGGCCAACTGTCACACTGGGGACCTGAGACTCGAGGTGCACAGCATTACATTCTGACTGACTATCCCCCAGCCCTTTTGGGGTCATCTGAGTCTAAATCCTCTCCTCTACCAGGAAAAACTCCTGCTTCTTACATGTACTCTCAGAACAGTCCTAATTCTTGCATGTATCTTTCTAATGCCATAACTTCACCAAGGTTGATTTGGGCCGTCAGTGGCACTCTGAGGAACACTTGATTTGAGCAAAATTCTTCATTCAAGAGGCACTTTAGAAAAGAAGGAATAAGATTTCACAAGCCCAATGGGCAGCATTTCTTAACTGGTATGCAGAGTTCTCCAAACAAAATTCTGACTTACAACTTGTTTCAATAGAAGATTCTTTGGCCAAAGCTAATAAGCAAGTGGACAAATTGAAGCAAGCACAAACTGGACTCATTTTCCTCGTAAATTCACTTCCTCTTTGCCTTCTAGTTGCCTCCCTGTATTCAACACTCCCTCCTCCTGCGTCTCCCTCTGCACTTCCTCTCCCCTCTTACCCTTGTCTAGCCCCTCTACCTTTACCGAGCAACTCTCCTAATACCTTAAAATGCTAATTGCCTCTAAGGATCCATCCCTCCTATGAGCCAGGTATACAAGCCACCATAGAATTTAAACCTCGGACCCAAGCTGAAATAAAAGCTATAAATAAGGATTCTCTACACCCAGACAAGACCAACAACTATTCCTAGAAGAATTTCAAATTCTTTTGAGTAATCCAGGGTAACCTGACCTATATCAACCTGTACACATGTTGGCTGGAACCTCAGATGCTAAATGCTGGATGGCAAAAGCTGATTAGACTGACCTGGAAAGGCACCTAGAGGATCCCTCTTTCCACAGTGAATCTGAGAGTCAAAAATGAGCTCAAAAAGTAGGGCATAGTTGCCTAAAAACCTATACCCAAAATATTTCCAAGAAAAGTAGATTGTATCATAATTTTCTCTGCAAACAGAGAAAAGATGCAACTATAGGAGATTTGGGGGATAGACTATGAAATAATTTTTGGCAACATTTACAAGTTAAAAGAGGTGCCAATGTAACAGGAGGCCATTCATCTCATTTTGTCAAAGGAGTTAAACGTGATATTGGAGACTTAATTCAAAAACAGAAATTGGAATGGGACATAGGGCCTTTATGTGGACTCCAACACTTAGCCAAACATTTTGAAACAGTTTTAGAACAAAATGAGACAAGCCCCAAATACACTGATGGCCCTGCAGATCAAACAATTATGCGGTCCACTTCCCAACTGACTACCTTTTAGCAAGGACACTTGCAAATGTTGTAAAAAGGAGGGACACTGGAAAAAGGATTGCCCCATCTAAAAAAGAAAAACCAAGACATAGAATAATCTCACAATTCATATCAAAGACAGTGCTCTGAGGAAGAATAAAGCACCCAGTATACTGCCCTATCCTTAAACACTCAAGATGAATTAAGTGTAAATATAGATGGTTACTCTCATCATTTCATGGTAGATATGGGCACTGCTCTTTCTGCATTAAACCCTGCCACCTTTACCCAACCTCTTTACTCCTTCTCAGAATAAACATATAACACAGGTGGTAGTATTTCAAATAACCCACATATTTTCCCTATCACCTAGTCCTTACCTGTAACCCTCGGGCATTTGACTAAAAACATTTCTTCCTGCTCAATGCCACTGCCTCTACAAATTTAATAGGGACTTACTTTGCAAATGAAATTGTAATAGTAAATGTAGATTGCAGAGAGACTATTTCTTAAGGTTGCAGAGGTCTCCCACAGAGATAATCAAATTGTGTCTGCTCTGGATATGCTTTTTTCTTCTGTACTATATCTGATGCATACTTCAGATACTGATCTTGATACCATAACTTGATACTGTGTGGGCTGAAAATTCCAGTGGCATAGGAAAAATAATTTGAGCAGAGCCTATTAAAGTTTGGGGAGATCCTGCTGTTACCTAACTGTTCCCAATATCCTTTGAAGCCAGAAGCAAAGGAACAGTTCAAACCTTTCAATTGAAAGCCTTATTTTCAAAGGTCTTCTCATACCCTATACTAGCCTATAACACTCCCATCCTGCCAGTACATAAACCAAACAGATGAAGATATCAGTTTTTGTCCTAGACCTCAGGGCCACCAACCAAATTGTTATGCCTTGCTTCCCAGCAGTACCTAGACCAAATACCATCTTGTCATCAATTCTGCCTCGAGCCACTTCATTGTAATAGATCTCTGCTCTGCCTTTTTCAGTATGCCTCTAGACTAGGAAAGTCAGTATCTTTTGCTAGTCTCTGCTAAAAGCAAGTGATGGTGGCTGACTCCATTTGTATAGCGAACTCTAAATAACCTTTCTTTGTTTTTATGTTGATTCTTATTTTGTTCTCATTCATTTCCACAACAGGAAACACATTTACATAAATTGTAGACTTTGTTAATTTTGCAACATAATATTGAAAAGTATTTTTTATAATTGTAATGCTTTCTTCCCTTAATTTCTAGATGTGTGGTATTGAGTAAAACGAGCACAGATAAGAAATATGTTTAAGTATCCTCCTTGAAAAATACTAAAAGTAATCTATACAAGAATTGTGACTCTGATAATAGCAAACTAGCTTACATTTTACTAACCTATCCACATTTATAAAATTTATGAAGTCTTGACAAAAATCTTTAAATACAGTAACACTCAAAGGCACTCAAGAAGGAATTTACCACAATTACAGTTGGAGATTTCAGCATTCTTTTCTCTGTAATTGACAGATCAAGTAGTCAAAAAATCAATAAGGATATTGAAAACTTGAATAGCACAATCAACCAACTTAAAATTTATACGTAAAAATTTATCATGATACTCAAGAATGGTGGACTATACATTCTTTTAAAATGCCCTTGAAACATGTACAAAGATAGACTATACACCACGCCACATATCAAGTCTGGATGAATATTAAAAGACTAAAGCCATTCAAGTATGTTCTGTGACCAAATTAAATTCAATTAGACATCAATAACAGAAAGATAGTGGAAAATTCCCAAATATTTGAAAATTAAACAGCACACTTTTAATAATCCTAGAATCAAAGAAGCAATCTTAAGAAAATGAAGAAAATACTTTAAATAGAGTGGTAAAGAAAACACAACAAATCAAAATTTGTGGGTGCAACTAAAGCAATGTTCAGAGAGAAATTTATAGCTATAATTGTTTGTATTAGAAAAGAAGAATTGTATAAAATCAATTGTATATCTAAGTATATACCTTAAGAAGCTGAAAAAGAAGGTCAACTTAAACACAAAACAATCAGGAGGAAGAAAATAATAAAGAAATAAATAATAAAAAATTAGTGAAATAGAAAACAAACAATACAGGAAATCAATTAATCCAAAAGTACGTTCTTTGAAAAGATTAATAAAATTGTCAACCCTCCAACTAGGCTGATCAAGGTTAATAAGTGTACATCATTCTAGATCCTACAGACTTTACAAGGATAATAAGAAACAATAATACTATAACAATAAATTTCAAATCTAAAATAGAATGGACAAATACTGAGAAAATAATCAATTATCAAAATTGACACATAAAGTAGTCAGAAAATCCAAATATAGCATACCTATTGAAAAAAACAAAATCATAATTTAAAACCCTCTGGCAAAGAAAAGTGCAGGCTCAGATGCCTTCATTCATGAATTCCACCACATATTAAAGAAGTATATAATGCCAATCTTACACCAAATCTTTCAGAAAATATAAAAGGAAAAAGTACTTTCAAAAACATTGTATAAGGCCAACATTACCCAGATACCAAAGCCAGAAAAATATATTTCAAAAAACGAATACTACAGATAAATATCTCTCATGAATATAGACACAAAAATTCTCAACAAGATATTATAATAGTAGGGCAAATCCAGCAACATTTAAAGGATAATAATTATGACCAGATAGATTTTATCCTAGGAGTGAAAAGTTGGGTTAATATTTTAAAAATCAATCTAATTCTCCAAATTAACAGACTAAAAATGAAAAAAAGTGATCATCTAAATATATACAGAAAAAGAATTTGAAAAATTCAACACCCATCAATGATTTGTGTAACCAAGAAATTGAAGGAATTTTCTCAGCCGATTTTTTTTTTAATCATTTTAAAAACCTACAGCTAACATTATACATAATGGAAAAGATTGAATATTTTTCCACTAAGATTGGGAACAATGAAAGATGTCCACTCTATTAATATTAGTTCTATAAAAACACTGCACTGGAGATCCTAGTCAGGCAATAAAGCAAGACGAAATGAAGAGGTACGTAGACTGAAAACGAAAGTGCAAAACTGTTTTTAGTCTCAGACAACACGATTGAGCACAAAGATAAATCCTAAAAAATCTAAAACAAGAACTACTATTAAAACTAGTGAGTGCGCTGGCCGAGGACCCCCGACCCACACAACCGCCAGCAGCAGTCCTGGGACCTGCTCAGCCTCTGCGACCCCGTGTGCCGCATGCCCCAATGGCACTGTGCACTGCGCACCTCAATACATGCCCGGCTGCCATGGCACTGCCCCCCAACACACAGCGCCACAGAACCGGTCGCTGCGAGCCACCCACCACTACGTGCCACCGCTGCCCCTGGACCTGGGTGGAGCAAATGTCCACAGCCCTGGCACCCATGGCCACCATCTAAATAGCCTTGTCTCACCCAGCCGCCACTGTTCCTGCCACGGGAGACCTGGGCAGAGCAAACTCCAACGCCACCTGCCTCTGCGGAGAGGGACTCACCCAGGCCCAGGCCTGTAGAGCAACCCACCACTCTGCACGAATATCCCCCAGCACCAGCTTGGACTGTGACAACCACAAGAAACGGGATGATGCAAGGGAACAGCTGCATTAGAGGCTTTCAGTGCATCCGCCCTTGTCCTGCCAGGTCAATCTTCTGGAGTAGGATACAAGCGCACCATCCAGGGACCTCTCCTTCTCCTATCTAAGTAGGAGAGTTGCCAGCAGAGGAAAACTCTTCTGGACATCAGCAATGGCAAAGAATTTATGACTGAGACTCACTTAGCCACCTTAGCACTAACGAGTCCAACCAGGCGTAACATGACAACCTGCATGAAGCCGCCTCTGCATTTTTTGAACTTGTGCAAATGCTGCCTAAAGAGGTCAGATATGGAAAATCTTTGGTACAACTTCTATGGAAAACAGTACGGAAATTTCTCAAAGAACTAACAGTAGTCCTACAATGTGATCCAGCAATCCCACTACTGGGCATCTACCCAAAGGAAAAGTCATTATATTAAAAAAAAAAAAAAAACACCTCTACCTGAATATTTATCACAGCACAATTCACAATTGCAAAGATATAGAATCAACCTAAGTGTCCATCAACTGATGAGTGGATAAAGAAAATGTGGTGTATATATGCCATGGAGTACTACTCAGCCACAAAAAGGAATTAAATAATACCTTTTGCAGGAACTTGGATGGAACTGGAGACCTTTGTCCTATGTGCAGTATCTCAGGAATGGAAAAACAACTACCACATGTTCTCACTAATAAGTGGGAGCTAAACAGTGGGTGTACACGGTCATATAGTGGTGTAAAGGACATTGGAAACTAAGAAAGGGGGAGGGTGGGAGGAGGGGGAGGGATAAAAATGTACTACCGGATACAATGTACGCTATTCTGGTGACAGGCACACTAAAAGCCCCGACTTCAGCATTATACAATTCATCCATGTAACAAAAACACTTGTACTTCCCTAATATTTTGAAATTAAAAACAAAAATTAGTAAGTGAATTTAACAAATGCAAAAATATAAGGTCAACACATAAATATAAATTGTATTTATGAATTATAGCAACAAACAATTGCAAAATAAAATAAAATTACAATAGCAACAAAACCATGAAATACTTAGCTATAAATTTGCTAAAATATTTTAAGATTTTACACTTATACTTAAAAACCATGTATCAAATAAAATAAAGAATACATGAATAAAAATATATATACTATGTTCACAGTATATACAGTCAATATTGTTAAGCTAGCAGTTCTCTCCATATTGATCTGAAAATTCAATGTAATGCTAATTAAAATCCCAGCATGCTTTTTTAAATAGAAATTGGTAAGCTGATTCTAAAACTTATATGGAAATTCAAAGTGCCTAGAATAGCCAAAACAATTTTGAAAAAATAAAAATAAAATTGGAGGACTTGCACCACATGATTTCAATACATTTAATTAATATAGTAATTCCATAAAAATAGCCATACAGATCAATGGAAGAAAATAAGGAGTCTTTATATATACTGTACATATTATCTTTCTCTCTCTTTCTCTCCCTCTCTCTTTCAATATGGTAGAATACACATTCTTTTAAAATGCTCTATCAAGAGAAAAAGAGACACAGAGAAAGAGCTTTACATATAGATGGCAAATTGTTTTTCAACAAAGTGGCAAAGGCAAATCAATGGGAAAAGAGTTGAGTTTTTAATAAAATATGTGAGGATAACTGATTTTCTTTATGTGATATATGAAACACAACCATTACCATTACATTATACATGAAAATTAACTCAAAATGAATCATATATGAAAAATAACCAAAACTATAAAATTTCTAGAAAAAACATAAAATGCGTTTGACCTCAAGTTACACAAAGAGTTCTTAAAGAGGATACTATAGGCACTCAATATAAAAGAAAATAAATTTTTATAAATTTTACTTAATCAAAAGGAAAATCTCTTCAAGCAATACTGTTAAGGTAATGAAAATCCCACATATTGGGAGAAAATATTTTCATGCATCTATTTGACAAATAATTTTATCCAGAATATTTAAAGAACTCTTAGAATTCAATGATAAGAATCTAAACAGAGCAATTAAAAACATGCAAAAGACTTGAACAGACAAATCACAAAAGGAGGTATATAAACCTCTAATATGCAATAGAAAGAGTTCTCCTCATGATTAGTTATCAAGGAATTTCAAACTAAAACTTCAGTGACATACTGACTAGGAAAACTTAAACTATTAATAGAAAGGCTGACCTCACTAAGTGTTGCCAAGGATATGGGGCAAATGAAACTCTCATTTATTGCTAACTTGGATGTAAACAGTTAACACCACTTTGAAGAACAGTTAAACTTGAACATACACTTACCATCTACAGTTGTCCCTCAATGTCCTCAGGGCATTTTTTCAAGGATTCCCGACAGATACCAAAACCAGTGAATGCTCAAGTCCCTGATACAAAATGATGTAGTATTTGCATATAAATTATGCATACCCTCTCATATACTTTAAATCATCTCTAGATTACTTATAATACCTAATATAATGTAAATAGGTATTATATTACATTATTTTTATTTGTATTATTTTTATTATAGAATTGTTATTTTTCATTTATTTAAAAATATTTTGGATCCTTGCTTGTTTGAATCCATGGATGTGGAAACTGGGTACAGAGGGCCAACTGTAACCCAATAATTCTTTTTTGTTTTAATTTCAATAGATTTAAGGGATACCAGTATTTTTTGTTACACGGATGAATTGTATAATGCTGTATAAGTCAGGGCTTTTAGTGTACCCATCACCAGAATAGTGTACATTGTACCTGATAGGGAATTTTTTATCCCTTATCCCCCTTTCAGCATCCCCACTTCTTTTGTAGTTTCCAATGTCCATTATACAACTTTATGACAGTATATATCCATCATTTACCTCCCACTTACAAGTGAGAAACTGTGGTGTTTGTTTTTCCATTCCTGAGATACTGCACATAGGATAATGGTCTCCAGTTCCATCCAAGTTGCTGCAAAAGACATTATTTTACTCTTTTTTATGGCTGAGTAGTACTCCATGGTATATATATACACCACATTTTCTTTATCCATTAATCAGTTGGTGGGCACTTAGGTTGATTCCATATCTTTGCAATTGTGAATTGTGCTGCAATAAATATGCAATTGTGGGTGTATTTTTGATATAATGATTTCTTTTTCTTTGGATAGATACCCACTAGTGGGATTGCTACACAGAATGGTAAGTCTACTTTCAGTTCCTTGAGGAAGCTCCATAGTGTTTTCCATAGAGGTTGTACTAACTGACCTTCCCACCAAGAGTGTATAAGCATTCCCTTTAAACTGCATCTGCATCAACTTATTAATAATGGCCTATCTGACAAGGGTAAGGTGGTATCTCATTGTGGTTTTAACTTACATTTCCCTGATTATTAGTGATATTGAACATTTTTTCATATGTGTTTTGGCCATTTATCTATCTTCTTTTGAAAACAATCTGTCTTTCGCTCCCTGTTTGATGGGGTTATTTGGTTTTTTCTTGATGATTTGTTTGAGTTCTTTGTAGATTTTGGATATTAGTCCTTTGTTGGATGTACAGTTTGTAAATATTTTCTCCCATTCTGTAGATTGTCTATTTACTCTGTTGATTATTTCCTTTGCTATGCAGAAACTTTTTAATTTAATTAAATCCCTTTATTTATTTTTGTGGTTGCCGTATTTGCTTTTGGGGTCTTAGTCATAAATTCTTTGCCTAAGCCAATGTCCAGAAATGTTTTTTCTATGTTTTTTTCCAGAATTTTTGTGGTTTCAAGTCTTACATTTAAGTCTTTAATCCATCTTGAGTTAATTTTGGTATATGGTGAGAGAGAGCAGTCCAGTTTCATTCTTCTGCATGTGGCTATGCAATTTTCCCAGTATCATTTATTCAATAGGGTATCCTTTCCCCAGTGTGTGTTTTTGTTGTCTGCTTTTTTGAAAACCAGTTGTTCATAGTTATATAGCTTTTTTTCTGGGTTCTCTATTCTGTTCCATTGGTCTATGGATGGTACCTTTATGCCAGCAACATGCTGTTTTGGTTACTATAGGCTTGTAGTAAGTTTAAAGTCAGGTAATGTGATGCCTCCAGATTTGTTCTTTTTGCTTAGTACTGCTTTGGCTATGTGGGCTCTTTTTTGGTTCCATATGAAGTTTAGGACTGTTTTTTATAGATGTTGGCATTTTGATGGAAATTGTGTGAATCTGTAAATCACTTTTGGCAGTATGGACATTTTAACAATGTTGATTCTTCTGGTCCCTGAGAATGGGACATTTTTCCATTTATTTGTGTCATCTATGATTTCTTTCATCTGTGATTTGTAGATCTCCTTGTAGAGATCTTTCACCTCCTTGATTAGGTATATCCCTACGTATTTACTTTTTTTGCTCCTATTAAAAATGGTATTGAGTTCTTGATTTGACTCCCAGCTTGACTGTTATTAGTGTGTAGAAATGCTACTGATTTGTGTACATTAATTTTGTAACCTGAGACTTTACTGGATTTATTTATCAATTCTATTGGAGAAGTCTTTAAGATTTTCTAGATATAAGATCATATCATCAGCAAACAAGGATAGTTTGACCTCCTCTTTTCCTATTTGGATGTTCTTTGTTTCTTTCTCTTGTCTGATTGCTCTGGCTAGGACTTTCAGTACTATGTTGAACAGAAGTGATGACAGTGGTCATCCTTATCTTCTTCCAGTTCTCAAGGGGAATGCACTCAACTTTTCCCCATTCAGTATGATGTTGGATGTGGGTTTGTCATATACAGCTTTTATAATTTTGAGGTATGTTCCTTCTGTGCCTAGTTTGTTGAGAGTTTTTTGATGAAGGGGTGCTAGATTTTATCAAATGCTTTTTCTGCATCTCTTGAGATGATCACATGGTTTTTGTTTTTAATTTTGTCTATGTGAAGAATCACATTCATTGATTTGCATATGTTGAACCATGGGATGAAACCCACTTGATCATGATGAATTATCTTTCTGATGTGTTGTTGGATTTAGTTTGCTAGTATTTTGTTTAGAATTTTTGCATCTATCTTCATGAGGAATGTTGGTCTGTAGTTTTCTTTCTTTTTGTTGTTGTTGTGTTCTTTCCTTGTTTTGGTATCAAGGTGATACTGGCTTTGTAGAATGAGTTAGGGAGGATTCCCTCCTTCTAGATGTTATAGAACAGTTTCAGTAAGATATATGCCAGATTTTCTTTGTTGGTCAGGTAGAATTTGGCTGTGAATCCATCAGGTCCTGGGTTTTTTGTTGTTGTTGTTGTGTCGTTGGGTTTTTTTTGGTTGGGAGATTTTTTTATTACTATTTCAATCTCATTACTCATTATTGGTCTGTTCAGGATTTCTGTTTCATCCTGATTCAAACTTGGAAGGTTGTGCATTTCCAAAAATTTATTCTTTTCCTCTAGATTTTCTAGTTTGTTTGAATAGAGATTTTCATAGTAGTCTGAGATGATATTTTATATTTCTATCAAATCAGTTGTAATGTCTCCTTTTTCATTTCTGATTGAGCTTATTTGAGTCCTTTCTATTCTATTCCTAGTTAATCTAGCTAGTGTTCTATCCATTTTGTTTATCCTTTAAAGAACCAACTTTTTGCTTCATTGATCCTTTGTATTTTGGGGGGGTTCCATTTTGTTTAGTGCTGTTCTGATCTTTGTTATTTCTTTTCTTCTGCTAGCTTTATGTTTGGTTTGTTCTTCTTTTTCTAGTTCCTTCAGGTGTGACATTAGGTTGTTAATTTGTGATCTTTCTGTCTTTTTGATGTAGGCATGTAGTGCCATGAACTTCCCTGTTAGCACTGTGTTTGCTGTATTCCAGAGATTTTGGTAGCTTGTGTCACTTTTGTCATTCAATTCATATAATTTTTTTGATTTCCGTCTTGATTTTGTCATTGGCCCAATGATCATTAATCAACAGGTTGTTTAATTTCCATGTATTTGTGTAGTTTTGAGAGTTCCTTTTGGAAATGATTTCTAGTTTTGTTCCACTGTGGTCTGAGAAGGTACATTATATGGTTTTGATATCTTTAAATTTGCTAAAATTTGTTCTGTGGCCTAATGTATGATCTATCTTGAACATGTCCCATGTGCTGATGAGAAGAATGTATGTTATACAGTTTGGGGGTAGAATGTTCTGTAAATATCTGTTAGATCCTTTTGTCCTAAGGTTTAAATCCAGTGCTTCTTTGTTGATTTTCTGCCTCCATGATCTGTCTAGTTCTGTCAATGGAGTTTTAAAGTCCTCAGTTATTGTAATGTTGCCATTTATTTCTTTCCTTGAGTCTAGTATGTATTTTATGAATCTGGAAGCTACTGTGTTAGGTGCATATATATTTAGGATTGTTATATCTTCTTGTTGTATTGATCCCTCTATTATTATATAATGATCATCTTTGTCTTTCTTTACCATTGTTGATTTAAAGTCTATTTTATCTGATATAAGAATAGTTACTCCTGCTCCCTTTTGGTTTTTATTTGTGTGGAATATTTTTCCCCCTTTACCTTGAGTCTATGAGAATCTTTATAAGTTAAATGGATTTCTTACAGATAGCATGTATTTGTGTTTTGTTTTTTAATCCATTCCACCAATCTATATCTTTTAAGTGGAACATGCATACCATTTACATTTAATGTTAATATTGATATGTGAAATACTGTACCAGTCATCATGTTGATCACTAGCTAATTGCTTTGTTTTGTCTCTTGTGACACTGTTTTATAAGAGCTATTAGTTTTTACTTTTGGTTGTTTTCACACTGGTGGGTACTGATTGTTCTGTTCAATGTATAGACCACTTCTAAGGATTTCTTGTAGGGCAGGCCTAGTGGTGACAAATTCCCTTGGTATTTGCTTATCTGGGAAAGACTTTATTTCTCCTTCATTTATGAAACTTAGTTTTGAAGGATACAACATTCTTCCCTGACAGTTATTGTGTTTAAGAAGACTAAAGATAGGGCCCCATTCCCTTCTGGCTTCTAAGGCTTCCTCTAAGAAGTCTGCTATTAGTCTAATGGGTTATCCTTTGAAGTTACTTAGTGCTTTTTTCTCACAGCTTGTAGGATTTTCTCCTTCACTTTGACTTTAGGCAGTCTGGTGATTATGTGCAATGGAGATGTCCTATTTCCAATGAATCTCCCAGGAGTTCATTGACCTTCTTGTATCTGGTTGTCTAAATCTCCAGCTTCCAGACCAGGGAAGTTTCCTCCATTATTCCCTCAAGTAGGTTTTCTTTTTTTCTTTTTTTTTTTTTTTTGCTTTTTCTTCTTCTTCAGGGATACCTATAATTCTTATGTTCAGTCATCTTACATGGTCCTATAATTCTCCAAAACTTTGTTCATTCTTCTCAATTTGTTTTTCTTCATTTCTGACTTAATTCAAAAGCCTTCTCTTCAAGCTCTGAATTTCTTTCTTCTGCTTGATCTAGTCTGTTGTTAAAACATTTCATGGTATTTTGTACTTCCCTAAATGATTCATTTCCAGAAGTTCTGTCATGTTTTTAATTAAACTATCTATCTCTCTATTGAGTTTTTCATTCACGCCCTTAATTATTATTATTATTTTTTTGTTTCTTCATGTTGGTTTTCAACTTTCTCATGGATCCCATTGAGCTTACTTGTGATCCATATTTTTATTTCTGTATTTGACATTTCAAAGAAGTTTTTTTGGTTGGAATCCATTGCTGGAGAGCTAGTAAGATCTTCTGGAGGTATTGGAACAACCTTCTTTTTCATATTGCTAGTGTTCTTATGCTGGTTCCTGTTCATCCTCTTCCCTCAGTTCTAAACAGATAGCTTTGCTATTCACCTGTTCTCCTCTGCCACGAATTCTGCTGGTCATTGTAAAGAAGTAGAAGTATGCCTCAGTGTAGAGAGGGTTCACCTCCTTTTGGATTGTGCAGGTAGGTACCCACTGTGTTGTTGCTGGCAATTTGGGTTGGTTGGACTCCAGACCCCTGGGAAAGTGTTCAGGTGCCAGCAGTGGTGACTAACTTAGGTAATCCCCAGTTCCCAGGCCTCTGGATGGTGTGCTTGAGTCTGGGAGGACCAGAATAAGATGAAGGTGGCAAACTTCTTCTCAAGCCTCCTTGGGTTCAGGGAAGGGAAAGCAACCCTGCATGAGCCTTCAGCCCAGTTCTCTGTTACCAAGAAACTCTCAGTTTGTTGATGGCAGCAGAGCCTAGATTCATCAGGGCAAAAGGGATCTCCGACAGATTGGGAGCTCTAAAACTGTCACGGGCGTGAGGGGAAGAAAAGTAAACACTCCCACCTACCATTTCCACTGGACTCTGAATCCCTCAGGATTCAGTCTCCACCAAAATTTTGCTCCTTCTTGTTCTGCTCTGCCACTTCTTCCCATGGGATCTCTGGCAAGGGTAGGTTCAGGCTCTTTTAACTCAGCATTTTACCTGGGCTATGCTTTCTCACCTGAAACTTCTTCCTTTATTTGGGAAGGTCTGGCAACCAATGTCTCCAGTTGGCCATCTTGCCCCCTCCTATAACCCAATAATTCTAATCCTAGATATTTACTAAGAGAAATGAGAACATATGCCCACATAAAAATATGTACAAAAAGTTCACAGAAGCTTTTTTCATAGTAACCAAAACATGGGACCAACCTATATATTTAACCACAGGTGAATGAATAAACAAATCGTGGTATACATGTACAATGGATTACACTCAGCAAGTGAAAGCAATAATCACTGATATAAACAATGACATGGATGAGTCTTTGAAATGTTATGCTGAGCAAAAGAAGCCAGACACAGGAGACTACGTACTGTATGATTCTATGTACAGAAAAGCAAAACTAATCAGAAAATAGATCTACAGTGACCTGTAACCTGGGGAAGGGGATTGCTTATGAAGGTGCAAGAGGAAACATTTTGGGGTGATGGAAATAATATGTATCTGTGGCAGTTGTGGTGGCAGACACGGATGCATACCATTGTCAGAATTCATCAAAGAGTAGACCCAACACAGCACATATGAGTTTTGTTGAGAACTGTGAAGGGTCTGAGATATTATTCCACTGACCCTGTTTTGTACAATAGACAGATGATGATGATGGTGATTCACAGATAAGTGAAAAGTGAAGCACCTATGCTATGTCCGGGAAACTCGTTCTTTGTGATATTCACTACTGGACAATTAAACTGCGGAATGTTGGACCCCTACATCTATACCCAAAGGTGATGTGATGAGAACTGATGAAAACTTTCTACACAAGTGACAGGTTATACCTTGGTTCGGGGGGGTGGAGAACAATTTCTTCTCTCCATTTATACGCAGGAGAGGATCTAAAATGAGGAGGAAACCCCGATCCTTGGAGACAGGATGGAAAGGATCCTGGGTTCTGACCTTATCCTTTTGGAATGTCAACAAAACTTCTCCAGGAACCAGATAGCCCATGTCTTTTAGCTTGCATGACCTAGAAATGTCTTTTGAAGAATACCATGTAATGCTTGTCAATGACAGACAGAAGGTTTACACACTTTTACACATGCACACACATACATATTCTTCAAATCTGTTATTTAAGATTATTTTCACAAACCTCTGCTTCTACCCATTTCCTGTATACCATCAGTCGGAAACCTGAGCAGAGAGGGCATACAATGTTCTTGGTAACAGCAAATACCTTCTACCTTTCTGAATCTTAGTTTTCTCACCTAGTTTATTAACTAGGTGATTTAATACATTTTAAATGCTATCGTCTCAAGTTTTAAATTTGGTATGCTAGTGATCTGTGGAAAGAATAAAAGATTATGGGAATTCCTCTTCCCATTGGACAGCTTTTTCTCTGCCTGGAGGCAAAGATTGTATCCTCAGGGTCCCCTTGTGAGCGAGCTTTCAGTCAGGACAGGCCAGTGAGAGGCGGCAGCAGAGAGAGCTGTCCTGGAGAAACAATGGGTTGTTCTCCTAGTTCCTATCCTATTTAGTGCCAGTAGCTACATCCCTCCAGCTCCCACTGGGCAGCCCCTGAACCCAGTTCTGGTTCTTGCTGGGGGAGGGTAACAGCTTCCCACTCTTGATAGTTCCTACACGCTTCATCATTCATCCCTTTACCCTGCCTACACCTCTGGAAGCAGTCCTGGCATTAAAGTTTCTTTGAAACATCTGTGGCAAATTCTGTTTCTTGCTGGGATTCTGATTGACTAGAGAGGCCAAAAATCCAAGTCATTTATATTTGATTTTGGAATATCTTTAAATTATATTTTCATATGAATTCGTTTAATATTTCAGAAAAATATCCATACCACTTTAAAGACAAAATGCATCCAATCAGTAAACCTCTAATTTAGGAAGAACTAAGAAAATGTTCCATTTAATTGCCTGTTCAGTATTCATCACTGCTCCTCAGCCCAAACTCCTAGTAATCTGTCTTGCAGACAAGTGCAAAGTCCCGGCAGAGACTTATCTATGAGTCTGATAGACTTCTCAGTTGGGAGTAATAATTAAATGTTTTGATTTAAAATGTTTCTCAGTAGACAATTGACTGTGTTATGGTGTGAACATAAATATAAAACATTGAATTTTGACTGCTTTTGGTATCATGCTCTGCTGAACTATATTAATAGGAACTGGAAGGCAATATTTGCTTCCTGTTATTCACAGTGGTCTTTAAATTATATTGCAAGACAGAAAGCCTGAATTCAATTCTTGGCATTTGAAAATAACTGTGTGATGAGGGCCAAAAGTTTTAGTGTCTTGGTGGCTTAATTTCCCACTCCATAAAAATGTATGCATTTGTGCCTACTGTTTTTAAAATAGCTAAGAAACTCTTTGAGCGCACAGGAGAGTGAGTCCAGTTCTCCACTTAAGTTTATAACAGTGGAAATACACTTTTTCTAGATGAAACTTCCCTCAGGTTTACCAAGAAACTGTCATGCTTTAAATACACCCCTGGTGGTTTTCTGGTCTTGAGAAAGCTACAGGTTTATTTTCACTAAAATAACAATGTTCTTAGTCATTCTCTCTTTTTTATTACTCCTTAAAATAGGCTCAGTTGCCCTGAGCATTAATTAAAACAATTTCTCATTTTAGCCCAGATTAGTGCAACTATCTGTCCTTTTGATGAAGGGTCCAGAGGAATTTCTTATCCCTTCAACTGTTCATTCACTTAATCAACAAATAGTTTTTAAAAGCTAATGATGCTCTAGATTAGGGTGCTTTTGAGGAAATTTAAAAGAATTAGACATGATTTGTGACAACAAAGTGCTTGTGACCCAAGAAGTGATACTATAAATGTAACAAAGTTTGCTAAAACCCCAGGCAGACTATGGAAAGTTCCCCCAGGGAAATTACAAGCAAACAACTATAGATATTTAGGAAAGGGAGAGAGTACAATCGCATGTCTATTGGAGAAAGCTCATGGCAGTGTTTGAGGTAGACCTGGATGGGTGGGAAGGATCACAAAAGGCTCAAAGGAAGACATATTCCCTCTCTGGGATCATTCTCCTTCCTGTAACACAGCAAAATATAGCAAAAGCCTTTGTAAACTTCAAGTACTGTACAAGTGTTAGATTATCATCATAATATATTAATTTTCTAAAGTATTTTTCAAAAAAAGTCATCATTCATATAATTATTTTTAAATGCCTTCATGAAACACTTATCTTAATATTTATAAAAATCTGTAATAAAGTTTTGGCATAGCTTGTTCATGTGTACAGGGAAAATGATCACCCATAATTTCCAAGCTATTCCATACTCTTGGCTCTATAAATGTCTACATCTGTAGTTCCCAAACTGTACACCAAGGCCCAAAGGGTATTAAATGGACTCACAGGGATGCTGTGGGATATTGCATATCTTTGATGGAAACACGACAGGACTTGATGGCTGCTGAACCCCATGTAAACTACTAGTTCAAGAGAGTTTACAGTTTCAACATGAGATCACACTACACTCCTCTTGATAATATCCACCTTTGCCAAACTGGATTTTCTGCAATTGCTGTGAAAGCAGGTAGCACACACGAATCAATGTGGAATGGGAAGTGAGAGGGGTGGTACCCCATCGGATTCTAAGGTTTGAGAAGTTGTGCAACGTCCAGTGGGCAAACGATATTCCATTAGCAAATAATTGTAGTCATGTAAGTATTTTTAAAAATATATTATTTTCCCTTTCATTTTTTTTTCAAATGACTACCAAGTCATCAGGACATAAAGAATTATTATGTTATTGGACCTAACTACCTACTAATGGAACTGTTTAGGTATTTCTCTGGGCCTAGGGGATCCATGTAAAAATTATGGAAACATTGTGAAAAAGGAAAGTTTGAGGCCCTCTGGCCTACATGGCTGAGAAGAAGTCCTCTCCAAAGACTGGCTACATTTAAACCCAGGTCTCTTGAGAGGAAATCTCAAAGGGAAAGGACTGTGGAGGCAGAGCTGGGTCACATCTTAGCTTCACCTGGGAGAACACCAATCATGAAAACAATCACTGAGTGGTAGATCCAATTGCTTAAACCAGACTTTTATTTTTTGCTCTTTTTAAAAATTATAAACATAACTTGTCCAATTCTTCATTTCTTCTTTGTAATGCAGATAAGGAACACCATGCCCTAATATATAATTTTTTATGACCCAATCATCTTTCCTGAAAGGAAAAGTAAAAGGGATGGTAAAAAATATCTTCAAATTTATAGTGTGGGTCTTTGTTTCCTGTCTTGGTACTAAGTTTTGAGGGAAATATATGGAGGCCCTCATCCCATATATCTAATTATTTAAAAGTTATAAATCAAGCTATCAAACTGTTAAAATTTGTTCAATCCTCTTATTATGAAAAATAATACCTACATAATGACCTGGGAGGCCATGTCTTAAATTCTAAGAGTCCCTGGAGTCCCAGTTAGGAATACAGCAGAAGTAGGAAAGCAGCCAACAGACAGCCATGTGGCTCTTCCCACCCAGGCAGTATCCTATACCTACACACAGGTGCTGCACAGTCACCTACAGCACGAAGTACCTTGCAGAAACCACCCCAGCTGGTTTCCACTGTCAGTCTAACCACTGCAAACAGCTACCCTTGGCCACTGCTCAAACCTTGGCACGGACACCCACAGCATGGTTTACCCTTAAGAGGGTGGATCTTGGAAAGATACTGAGCCTGGGGCTGTCTGGGCAGGGGATACCATAGTGTAGTCTAGAAGAGAGGGAACAAAGACTATTAGTAGAAACAACCCTTACCCTACAGACTCCTCATCTCCTAAGGAGGATTGTAGTTAGTGAAAAGCCAGAGTGGGGTCCCCTAAAGCCAGAAGCCCCTTTTGCCAGGGACGAAGGATGATGCTAAAATTTGCATATTTTGTTGTCTTCCTTGGTATTTTTAAAACTTTCATTCCCAGACACAAGCCTCTTCCTTCCTAATCACTTCCTGTCAGAAGAATGAGTGCTCTTGGTTGCATGGATTTTCATTTTTGACAAGCAGAAAATACAAAATAAAATTGGCAACAGGCAGAACTTGCCCTTCTGTTCCTGCAATATTTCTGGCGTCACTTGACCAAAAGATGTGTACCAGATCAGCACTTTATTCAGCCTGCCTCATATACAGGGCAGCTCACTGTCTACCTTCCCAGAATACTTTAAACCTCCAACACACTCCAGGGTATAGGGAAGAAGAGAAAATCCTTAGACCCTAAGGAGACAATTTGAGCAAAGGCATTTCTAACCAGTACTAAAAATTCCTGCAGGACTGACTTGGGCCCTTGAACAATAGCCTCCCTAATTTATTCATTTAGTTATCCATTAGGACATTTAATGAGTACGTAATGTGAGCCTGCCACATAGCTAGGCACTGTGAATACAAAATAAAATAAAAACAGCTTAGTGGCCTTTTCTTCCTGTCTACTTAGATAAGATAGTGATTCTGATCTCCCCAGTTTTGTAACTTTACAGTATAAGAAGGATATTTTCACTGTTAGTATCAGTTTATGACTTCATGATTTTTTTCTACTTTAAATTTTATTTTAAATAAATAATATTTAATATATTAATAAATATATTTAATATAGAATATTTAGAAATTACATATACATAAGCACCAAGAAGTTAGGACTCATAAATTATGGTATATATGTCTCCTTTCTTTTCTATGCAATATATTTTAGCTTGTTTCTCATTTACTGTATTTACTCACCCTGGAACTCCTAACTAATCTGCAAAAAGGAGGGCACCAGATTTTAATCAACAAATAGATTAACCTCTTCTCCCTCTGTACCCCACCACCAAACGTTAACTTCCCAGGCTCTCAGTCCTTCTTCCGTGATTGAACTAGTGATATTTTCTCAGGGTTTAATTTTATTGGTAGCTGCTGCCACAAGGCAACTCATTTTTTGTGGGTTTTTTTTTCAGGAAAAATGAAAAGATGCAGTTGAAATATAGAGACTGTCAATGGAAAATATTGTAAAATAATCTGTAAAATAATTTTAAAGAGGTTTATTCTGAGCCAAATTTGAGGACCATGACCTGGAGCCACACCCAAGAAGCCTTGGGCAAGTGGACTTGCTGTGGTTGGGTTACAGTTTGGTTTTATACATTTTAGGGAGACAGGGCTTACAGGTAAAGTCATAAATCAGTACATGGAAGGCATACATTTACAAGTCATAGGTGAGTTTAGGGATTCTTTACCTGAAATTGGCCGAAAGAGTTAGGTTTTATCTAAAAGACCAGAAAGGAAACGCTTAAATTAAGATAAAAGGTCTGAGCACTCTGGGAGGTCCAGACAGGAGGATCTTTCTTAAGACAAGAATTTGCTAGGATGTTTGAGTTAAGATGAGAAGGGGGTCTTCTATCTTTTGATGTTAGTGCTATACCAGAATCAGGTTGGGAAGTAAACCTGCACTATATTTGGTTAACAAAACCTGTTTAGTGAGATTTTATCATTTGTAGGTGTAACTCACTAGGCCCCTTTAGAAAGCAATTTGGGCAAAAGAAAAAGATCAGAGTTCAGTCCTCAAGACCAAGAGAAAGAGAATATGCAGATTAACTGAGAACTACCAGGCTCAAGCAATCTTCCCACCCGAACTTCCCGAGAAGCTATGATTCTAGGCATATGCCACCACGCCACCATGCCCAGCTTCATACGGTAAAGCCAGGAAGACAAGATTCTGAATGCTCTGTGTGTCAAACATCATCTAAAATCATCTCAGGAAGTCTTCATACAACTAGAAATTGGCATTACTTATCCCATTTTAAGATGACTTCCTACTAAATATCATGATTATCGTTGTGAAGTTATTGCATAATGATACTATTTCATAGTTTCTTTTATGGTTTAGAGATGCCCCAGATGAACATTTTAGACTCTTTAGTCACAATTTCATTTTATATTGTAAAGAAATGTCAAAAAAATAATTTTTTCCTGCAACTGTGGGAAGCAATAATATATTATTTCTCCTGGCAAAAAAACAATTGTTAAACATAATTTACCATATTGTGAATTACATATTTTAACTGAGGACTTTGTTGTTGTTGTTGTATGTTCTGTTTTGTTTTGCTGGTATAGCTTTGAAAAAACATTTGGAATGTAAAAAGAGGCAATAGCCATATTAATTGCCTTCTAATCTATTTTTTTTTTAATTTTGGAAAAAAGAGGAATGTTTTGGATGGAGAGTAAACAAGATGAATCAAACAGCAAGAACTGGTCTTTGTGCCTCTAACACCAGCCAGCACTGATTGGCTGACACAGATTCCAAGTCTCTTTGTTAGGTATAAACCTAAGAAAGTCCTAGGTATCAGGATGCATATTAATGTCAGCTTACTATTCAGAACAATGTTAGGTTACAACAGTAAATTCTCCCACAAGGGGAGCATGCAGGGATAAGTAAACTCAACATTCTAATCTACCTGGCAGTTATGTTTCTCATTTTAAAATAGTAGATTGGGATGCTTATTTTTATTCCAGACTCTGTACATTTTGATAGAGTGAGGCTGGCCAACTACAAGCAGAAAGAAGCCTGGCTGTCTCCATTTTCAGACTCTACGCCATGATGACCAAGACTACCATGTCAGCTTCAACTTTGATGAAAAATGTTTTTCTGTCCCAACCGCCCACCACCCAGCCCTTAGCAAGAGAAGACCTATTAAAACCTTAATAGGAGATTTGTACTGATACACAGTGTAGGTGAGTCTCAGGCTGCTTCCTGACTGCTCACCTGTGTCATGCGTACAGGTTTGCTTCTCCTTTGACCCTATAATGACCCCACATAGGTACGGTTGGTCTGTAGGACATTACTGAACATTCTGCAGACCTGCCTCCATAATGCCTCCATTTCAAACTTCATTGTTATATGAAGTTATCAAAAAATTTATTGTTCCTTGATTTTTGTATTGTTCTTCAGTGTTTTTTTTCAAATACATTTTTCTTGAGAGCAGGATCTAGAAATTAAATCCTAATTCAGCATATAACGTAAGTATACCACATTTATAAGTGATATAGATGTTTTTTGAATGATTCCCATTTAAAAAAAAAAAAGGACGGGAGGGGTTAAAAAAAACCCTGCTCCAAGTGTCATCAACCTGAATTCCAATGATGTCAGAAAAGTTGGCAGAAGAATGCCTCTCCCGTGCCAAACGTCAGGAAGATACATCACAGTATTGAAAAACAAAAAGGCAGAGATCCAATTTTACAGTAGTATAAAATGAATGAACATTGGCACCATTTATTCACCACTTATTACATAAAGTACTGAAAATCTTGCCTTGATGTTATAGACGCAAGACTTGCCAATATTTTGGAAGTTCCAGATTGCTCTTACTATTAAATAATAGTGGTAATCTGCCTATGCAAAATTATTCAGAGAATCCAATCCTATTCTTCCTCCTGAAAGTTGAAGTTGAGAGGGCAGGGGTAAAAACGTGAGGTTTAAATGAGCACTAGTTTCTGTAAGTCTATAAACATTTAGCCTATTTTGGATTTTACTCTATAACTTTTATGAGTGTTCCTATCACTCATGAAAGGGCACATGGATGCCACTTGAGGTTGGATTTGGATTTGAAAATATGGCTAGGGTCCCAGGAGATGGAGGGCTGGGGTATAGGGAATGCTGCTGCAGTGTCCCACCCAGACCCATTCCAGGACAGGAACCTTCAATCCTCTGTAGCTGGCAGTGTGGACAACCCAGGCTGGAACTTACGCTGGATAGGAGCTACCTCCCTCGAGGTTACAGTTCCTCCCATAAGCAGCTGCCATTCAAGGACTGGCCTACGCAGGGCTATAAAGTTTCCCCCTCCTTACCTTTTCTGGAGGACCACCCCAGCTCCAGTACTCTGCAGAGGATCAACTGAGGCCTTTGTTGCTATGGCATCTCAGCCAAGTCCTGCTTCCCGAGCTGCCCTGTAGGTGTTGATCACAGGGCATTCCCAATAAACTTCTGGCATCCTAGATAACTGACCAGTGACAAGAAATAAGGGCTCTGAGCCAGGAAGAGAAGTGCTGTGCCCTCGTGTCTCTTTTCAGAACATGATCCTGTCTTAGTGTGGTCAGATTGCTATCACAAAATACCACAGACTGGGTAAGTTAAGAAACCGACATTTATTTCTCACAGTACTGGAGGTTGAAGCTTCAAGGTCAGGGTGCCAGCATGGTCTGGTTCTGGTGAGGACTCTCTTCCTGGCTTGCAGACAGCCACCTTCTTGCTATGTGCTCACATGGCATTTCCTCAATGAATGCTCATGAAGACAGTGAATGTGCTCCCTGGTGTCTCTTTAAAGGTACTAATCCCATTATGAGGGTCCCACCCTTATGACCTCAGCTAACCCAAATTACCTTGCAAAGGCCCCATCTCCAAATGCCATGCTTAGGGCTTCAACTTATGAATTTGGGGGATACAATCATTCTGTTCATAACAGATCCTGACTTTCTATCCCTTCAGATAGGTAATCTCCCCTCACCAATGTATAGATTAGAAAGCATTACAGGCAGTGGTTAAAAGCTATAGACATATTCTGTGTGAGTGTGTGTGTGTGTGTGTGTTCCTGAGTCCACCATGTTTGAATGTTGTAACCTTGGGCAAGTTACCTAACTCTCTGAGTCCGATTTCCTTATCAGTAAAACAAGGATGACATAATAGCACTTGCTACTAGAGATTGATGTGAGAATGTAGAGCAGAAGGCACAGGGCCTGAGCACAGTATTACAAAACACAAAAAACAAATGTAATTATTGCTGTTATGTAGGGACATTTACAAATGTTGATAAGTATTGAAATCTGTCTCACATGTCTTCCCTACCCTGATGTGAATGTACTGAGGGTAGGAACTGACTCTTCGATGACTCTGTATCCCCACTGCCTAGTGTGATGCCTGATACAGAGTTAGTACCCTATAACCATTTGTGGAATTAATTCAGGAAGGCCTGAAGAAACTTAGCAGGAATAAAGACCATGATGGATTTTAGGATTTTCCTGAATGTCTAACTAAATAAGCAGTTAATCGTGTAGGTCGTTGCTTAGAAATGACTGAAATATGTATTTTTGTTCATTGATTTCCATAAGCTAACACTTCTTTTATTCATAACTCATTTACATCATAGGTCTGTCTATTTTGTTGGTATGTAAGCCCTTTAAAATCTGAATGCCCTAGTGAACAATGTTGTTCCAACACAGGCAAAGTATAGCAAACTTGTTGTCTCTAACAACACAGATCATGAAAGCTAATTGGTTTTTATAATGTGTTTTATATAAGCAAGTCACAAAGTTCTGTGAGTGCTTATTACAGAAGCCATAGCACAAACGGTAACACCAGGATTTCAAAATATGATTTGTCATGAGTCCCTCCCCATATCCAGTTCTGCTCTCCACTGTCTGTTCCACTCTCTGGTCTGAAACTTTCCAAGTTTTAATCTCACTCTCAGGCATTTCCATGACTCATATTTTATCATCATCCCGTATGTTTTTATTACATCTGCCATGGCCTCTTCACTTAAGTCTGGCCTACGGGTGCTCTAGGCTCTGTTGGCTTCAATTAGACCTCAGAGAGCTTTATATAAATAAATAGGCAGCAAAATCACTTGACACATTTTTAACCTCACATTTGAGTATTTGTCATATGTAAAGAAGGCAAAAGTCACACAAAATTCCTTCATTCAAGGTTAATATTTTGATATATGTCTTTCCAGGCAAGATCAGATAAAGTTCTTTTGTTTGAAAGCATTAGCAACAATCCTTGCTTAAGTAAACAAAGTGCAGGATTTCATTGACAGGTGTTGGAATCATTCAGAGAATGAAAGGAAATGCTGAGCTTCCAGGCTGCGGGCTTGAGTCTGGCAGCCAGAGAACATAGACTCTCCAGGGACTGGCTGCCTCCAATGTGGCTCAAATCCAGGGAGAAATGTTGACTGACCAGCACTGGCCAGATGTTCCTCCCATGATCAGCTCAGGTCGAGAAGGTGGGTGATGGTCCAGGAGAGGTGAGTGCAGAATAGGCCCACCTGGGTCATGTGCCCACCCCTGGGGCCAGTGGATCAAGAACCCCAGCCAGGTATTCTGATTAGAACCCTCCTGTAGAGTTGCAGATCAAAGTGAGGGATAGAACAGTTCTTTCTGCAAAACCCAAGGGCTGTTCCCAGATAAAGGAGGAAATCCTAGGACTACAAGATGAAATACCCACTATACATACTTTATCACATGCATATGCAAATCCAAAGATGTATTTATATTTTTATAATTATAATAAATTATCTAAACTCAGTTAGGTGGCCTGCTCTTTTTTCAGTGAGTGTTTATAAGGTGAGTATATTTCCATGTTTAACCAAGTGATTAAAAGGTGGACCCTGGAGCCAGATTTCCTGGATTAAAATCTGGGCTCTGCTACTTACTAGCTTGGACAAGATATTTAACCTCTCTATGCCTCAGTTTCCTCCTCTGCAAAATAGGGATAATATCTCTCTCATTGAGAGATTATGAAGATCAGATAAATCAATGTGCATAAAAGGCTTGGAATAATGTCTGGCTAGAAGCAAATACTTAAAAGTGGAATTACTAGGTCAAAGCTTGAATATATATTTTAGGACATTCGTGACAACACATGTCAGATTGTTGCTCTCCTTTGCTAAAAAATGATCCAGTGGCTTCTGATGTCGCTTAGAAAAATACGGAATGATCTCACTTCTGCCCATGCTTGCTGACACAACCTGTTTGCCAACAGCTCTGTGACATTACCTCCTTCCATTCTTCCCTCATTTCCTGACCTTCCTCGAGCCAAGCCTTTCCTCCCAGAACTCTTGCTCTTGACTTTCCCTGGACCATTGTTCCCCCAGATACTGACATGTCTTGCTATTCACATCTCTGCTCAAATGTCAGCTCCAGAACAACCTTCCTTGCCCACCCCTCCTAAAATGGCAAGCTCTATGCTCTATGCCCCTTTACCTGTTTTTTTTTTAATTAGTACTTATCACCCCTGACATATAATATAGTCTTTTCACATTTATTTTCTGTACCCCTTTCTAGAATGAAATAGTAATTGAATATATATTGCCAAATTCCCCTTCAGGAAAGCCTGTACCAATATATACTCCAGACTAGCATGTTAATCTCATGCATGTTAGTCTTATACCATATGTATTACCAATATTTTATACCTTTGAAAGTCTTCTAGGCAGACTATATCTAATTGTTTTTCCTATAGCATTTCTGACAGAAGTCATCTTGTTCCTGCTGAATGCTTCCAGCTAAAGAGAGCTCTTTCCACCCATTAAGGAACAACCCCTACACTTAGAAAGTCAGTCCTCCCTTATATTGAGCCAAAATCTGCCTGCTGAACTTTCCTGTGAATTCCAGCTCCAAGTTAATTTGTCTTTTTGCCACCCTCTCAGTCAAGCTTCATGCCTGGATGTGGCTATTTCCTACAGTGAATTGGTGATGTGATATTGAAGAGAGCTGAGGAAACAAGAAAGAATAGGTGGGGGCTCAACAACTCAGTTCCATGTTACTGGCGCTCAGACCATAAGGAGGGGTCACTACCAGGTTGTACCAGTACTTTTGGGGTGGAGGAATGAGGCCAATACTGACAGTGCTAAAACCAAACGGCTGCCAGAGCCAAGAGCCACTGCTGGAGTGACACTGATGGCAACAGGACAAAATAGGAAGTGAGTTCATTGTCCACTCCTTCCACCATACAATCTCTTCTAATAGTGTCTTCTATTGGCAGAATGTAACCCAAAGTGAGCTACAAAGCGTGTCTGGGAAATACTTTGCAGAGGCCCAGCCTCAAAATCAAATGTCACAGAGGAGAGTCGAGAAGTGTGGGTTTGGGAACCACGAGATAAACAAGAACAGTTCATCCACTAATTCCTCCTTCCAAACTTAAAATTATTCCAGAATTAATAGCAATAATTTAGCCCTGCTATTTTCATTATCATTATAGAGTTGTGACAGATTATGAACCTTAGGGTACAAAACCAAGCAAATTAGAAATTAATTTTGCACTCAATTCTTCAGTTTTAAAGCTCAAGTGTCAATTTTAGACACACAGTGTATCCTACATAGAAGCATTAAGGTGCAAGAAACTCAGTTGCTATACACAAGTATCCACTGCAGATTCTTCTCCTTACAACACTACCGGCTTCTCCCTGCAGTTCAGCTAGCTGAGCTGATAACTGACTGACTCAGACACATTGAAATAGTTTGGAAGTAATCACAGACGGAATCTTAAACCCTAAAGAACAAGCCTCCCTCTATCAACATCTGCTAGTTCTACTACTTTACTTTTCTGCATGGTTTCTTCCTTTAAAAACAAACAAAAGACAGAAGACAAAAAGAATCGCTACAACAAGTGCAACAGGGAATACATGACGTTATCATGTCAGCATGGTGGCCAGGCCGTTTCTGTGAAAGTACCAGAATGAAAGGACACAGAAAGCTCAGCTTCTAGGGAGCTGGTTTTGGAAATGATTCAACATTTGATCTAGAGCCAGTCATCTTCAGTCATCTTTCCTTCAAGACCTTAGTTCTTCCATCTGTCAAAGGAATTCTAGAAAATTTCTTTGAGATCCTGGAAGAAAGTAGAGTGAGTCCAAAGGGTATTTCATGACTGTGTGTTTAGCGTATCCTAGCTGACAAGTGGTAGCCATAAAGACTGCTTTAGGCACCCTGGTGCCTGTCAATTCCTACTCCATTTTGGTGTATACTCAAAATAGCCCAATGCCAAGTGTTGGAAACCCTTCTTCCTGCATTACCACCATCTGTTTCCTTGGCATCCACTACAGACAGCTGAGTTGCCAGCTTTCAAGCTGTCTATTTGTGTGTCACATGGAGAAGTTATTGATGGACTGACCAGGTCTCTTGAAAACTGGACATTTTTGTTTCTTTTTGAGATGTTTGTTCAATATCATGTAATTTTTACAGGATCTTCAACAGACATTTATTCAATGATTTTATTAGCCCCTGAAACAGGGCAGTTTCATTATCATGGGTGGGTACTTATAAAAAAAATCACACCTGTGTCAACTCTCAAGCAAGCTATAGGTGAAACTAGAAAAGGATCAGAAAAAAGAAAATGAAGTGGTCAAGTGAGAAGAAGGATCACTTCTGAGTAAAGACTGGGAAGACCCACACTCAAGTGTGCAGTCATGGATAAAAGAGATATTGTTTAAATTTCTATCGACATGAAGTTTGTAATAGAAGGAGGATGCCGGGAAGGCTGGAAAGAGCAAATTCAGAATAAATAAAACAGAGTCTGTCTTTGCATAATGGATAATATGCCTAAGATTTCTGTTTCCTAAAAGATTTAAAAAGATAGAAGCTGAATTCTAAATGATGCATTAATGACACATATATATGTATGTGTGGGTATGTATATATGTATATATCTTGATACATACACACAAAAAAAATTAGAAAAGAGAAATCCAAGCTCTCTGGGTAAACCTCATATCTCAAAGGTCAACACCAAATAGTTCAAAAGATCTTTTACAAAATGCCCTTTATGTTCACTACAACAGGCCAGATGCAACAGAGAGGCAAACAATTAGTATTTCTTATTTTATTCAACCCTTGGCTGAGCAACACCCTATTATGAAAGGCTATTGAAAATATAGGGATTAGGTAAATAAGTTTCCAGTCCTCAAGGAGTTTATAATCAACTGGAGATAATCATATATAAAGATATACATATGCATTATGTGTAAACACATATACATACACTTATATATATTTACTATTAGTAATACTTTCATAAAGGAAGACTGCTACCCAACAAGGCTACAAAGTAAGTCAAATGAGTATTCAGAGAAGGCGGCTCTTGTCTCCAGCTGGAGGGAGTAGGAATACTTCTTGGAAGAAGTATTGTTTGAGTTGGACCTTAATGGAACAGTTGAGCTCTACTGGCAAACTCAGACAAAGAAGTTTTTCATCCTAAAACACAAGTGAAGTGAGAGGACAGGAAACCTGGAATTACATCTGGGAATAGTGAAATATCCTGACCACCTAGAACTTGAAGTGCTTTGAAGATGAGTAGTGGTCTATGACCCTAAAATGCCACTTTGATGTCAGTTCATGAAAGATTTTTGAATGACAATGTTGGGGCTCAGAAAATGATACCCCCAAATATGGCACTTTGATGTACTGAACTAAAGAAGCAGCCACAAGGTATCTCTGACCTTCCGCCTCCTGATGTCTCTCAACCCTTTGTTTCTCCCAAAGCACGAGATAAGGCTGTTCTCTGAAATTGACTTATCTACCTAGAAGTCGGACTCCCCAAAGAGGAATAAAATTGCCTTTGATCCCTTCTCTGAAATCTCATTAACCAGAGGCGATTACATCTCATAGCACAGAGGAAGAGACTGAAAATTAAACACCACACCTAGAGCCTAGGCAAACTTTGTTCCAAGCTATTGTTTGTTCTCTGGTCCCATTCAGTTTACAAAGAGAATCATATACAAGCTAATTTCTGTCTCCTGGGTCCATTCAATTCCCCTAAAAATCATTTACTACCCTTCAAAATTGCCACATTTTTCCCTTTCCCTATGAAGAAGCATATATAAGCATATGGACCTCATTTGGTTATTGGGTAACCATTCACCTGTGATTCCCACGTGCTTATGTATGTTAAGTAAATTTGTATGACTTTTTCTCCTATTAATCTGTCTATTGTCAGTTTATTTCTAGCAAACCTTCAGAGGGCAGAAGGGAAGATTTTTCTCTTTGCCACTATATCCTAAGGGGTTTAGACTTTAAAGGTTTTGAGCAAGAGAGTGATAGAATCAGACCTACACAATAAATTGAAAGAGAGACTAGAGGCAGGAAGGCCAGTCCAGGGCAGTGATGGTAGTCCCTGATGTAAAACCGTTATTTATGGAAGAGACTCAAGAAATTCCTACTAATCCATGTCTATTTATTTAAAAAATAAAAATTTTAAAAACCCTAAGGTCTAAATGGGTACAATGATTCACCCAAGTCCAATCAACAAATACTGGTAAATCAGGACTAGAACTCAACTTATGGTTTGAATTCCAGAAAGGAAATATCAAGGGCTTAAAATGAGGTACTGAATGGAAGAATCCCTGTGAGAGCAGAAGTAATTGGTGTGGACTAATTGAATCTGGGGAATGCCAGAGGGAAGAGTCAAGAGGGACTTGGATGTCTGAGACCTCTACCTTTCTCCCAGGGCTCTCTGTCTACCTGACAGCACTTGCCTCCACCACTGGTGTGTGTGCTGTCCTCCAGCAACCCCCTCACCCCTCAGCCCACCTGTCCTCTCCTGGTCTGCAACTCAAAAGTCCCCTCTGGCTCCTCCCTCTTCCACACCCCTGTACCAATTTTCTATTGCTGTGTAACAAATTATCACAAACTCAGTGCCTTAAGACAGCACCCACTTTTTTAGTCCATGCTTCTGTAGATCAAAAGCCCATGACAGCATGGCTGTGTCCTCTGGGATCTCTCAGGTATCACAAGACTGAAATCCAGAGGTCAGCTAGTCTAAATTCTCATCTGGAAGCCCTAAAGAAAACTCTGCTTCCAAGTCCATTCTTGTTGTTGGCAGAATTCAGACCCTTGTGGTTGTAAGACTGAGGTCACCTTGCAGGGCTGGCTGCCACCCAGGGGCTACTTTCAGCTCCTAAAGGTCACCCACATCCTTGCCACTCAGCCCCCTCCACCTTTAGGACATCCTCATGCATTAAATCTCCAACTTTCTCCATCTCTGACCTCTAGCCCAGATTTGAAGAGCTCCTGTGGTGAGGTCAGGCCCACCTGGATGATCTCCTTACTTAAGGTCAACTGTGTCATATAACCTAATCATGCAAGTAAAATCCATCATACAGCTGCAGTCCCCAACCCCTGGGCCACAGGCTGGTACGCATCCGTGGCCTGTTAGGAATCAGCCACAATAGCAGGAGGTGAGCAGCAGGTGAGCAAGCAAAGCTTCATCTGTATTTATAGCTGCTCCCCATCGTTCACATCACTGCATAAGCTCCGCCTCCTTTCAGATGAGCGGTGGTATTACATTCTCATAGGAGCGTGAACCCTACTGTAAACTGTGTGTGCGAGGGATCTATGCTGTGCGCTCCTTATGAAAATCTAATGCCTGTTGATCTGAGGTGGAGCTGAGGCGGTGATGCTAGCACTGGGGAGTGGCTGCAAATACAGATTATCATTAGCAGAGAGGTCTGACTAAACAATAAATGTAATATGCTCAAATCATCCTGAAATCATCCCCCCCACCCCAGTCCATGGAAAAGTTGTCTTCCATGAAACCGGTCCTTGGTGCCAAAAAGGTTGGGGACCGCTGTCATACAGTACTGAGGAACAGGCAAGGTGTGAGCACGAGGGAGCTGCAAGTCTTGGGGCCATCTTGGAGTCCTGCCTACCACATCCCTCTACTTACAGCAGTTTCTTTTCCCTCAGTCAGATTTTGGGGACACAATTTAACTCAATTCACACTAAGCTGTGAATAACAGCTTCTCTTGATAACCTTAGTCTTCAATGACATCTTCTCATTAACTTAAATTGATTCCCTGGTGGATTTCAGGCAGTGTTTGGGAGAGATCTGAAGATATGTGAGTTGGTGGGTAGATCTTATATTATAGCCATGAGTAACTTTTGGCCCCATTGTTCACATCTCTCTATTTTTCTGGGTTGAGGGTTCTTACATCGGAGCAAAGAAAACTCACAGGAGCATTCTTGGATGAGAATTACCAAGTCACATTTTTTCCCTCTTCGCTCCACCCTCAGAGGCTTACTCTGCTGTCTTCGCCTCAGCATCCTCTTCAGTAATCAGGAAGTTATAAAAAAAAAAAATTAAACCAGTTACAATCCAATTCTCATGCAGAAAAGAAAACAACCAATCAGCCACTTGCAACATTCAGCACACTCCACATAGCAAGAGGACATCAAGTTGCCAGCTACTCTATATTCAGCCTTCCTTCTTCCAGCAATCATTTCTATAATTAGTACTGGCACATTGTGCCTAATTAGTTATTTCTGTGGCATATGGGCATGAAATGTATGTGTTCCTTAGTCACCCTACTTTACTGTTAAATTGCCTGTAGAGATTTTTCAAAAACTGAATAATTAAGCTTATTTCTTTGTCTCTTGTTTTCCAATTCCCTTAGATTCTATTCAGGTGATATAATTATTCTGTATCTATGGCAACACTCATTATCTACATCTATAGGTGAAATCTTCTGGGGCTGCTGGTGAAATAACTGTTTTTGCCCTTAATCTGGCTTCAGCCTGTAGACCATGAATGATAGAGCAGTTATAAGTCATTGGTGCTAATATGAATTTACCCTTTAATTAGAATGGCACACTAATGCTCACATCCAATTCCCAACTAAATGCATCTGGGTTTTTTCCCCCTCATTTGACAGAGAAATATATATATACCCTTTATCTACATCACAGTTTTCTTCTAATGAATTGCTCAGTTATAATGAATACCCTGGACTATGTAACCCTACTGAAGTGTTTGTGATATTTTTAGGCAAGGTATAAACAAGAGTTTAAAATTTAAATAATGAATTCCACAAAACCCTTCAAAACAGATTAACTTCAAAGTATCAAAGCATTTACTAAAAGTAGCTGTTCTGATATCTTACAGTACTAATCTTACGGATATAAGCCTCATGTCCTATTTTTAACTACTTTGCTGGTTGCAATGCTGCACTGTTGATGAGTACATAGCAAAAGATTGGAAGTCAGGACACATGCGTTTGAATTTCAGTTCTGTCGCTTTTTAGCTGTGAGATCATGGCCAAGTTACCGAACTTATTCCCAGTCTTGGTTTCTTTATTTTAAAAAGGAGAATAATAATCACAACATTACAGGATTCTTGTGAGGATTACAGACGATATAGTTGGCACCCAGTCAGTGATCAGTAAGTGATAGCTACCATTGCTCCTGCTGGGACGATCATGATATGGAGCTTTGGGGGAAGACAGGCTGATGCTCAGGTTATTCACATGCACATTAAAGTCTGGAAAGCATTGGTGCTACAGATGGCAGACTGATGGAGCATGGATATTTCATTCCAGCCACTTTAGTGTTTCCATAGGTTATTTTGTAGTATAGTATTTGAAACTGTGTTCTTTCAAATTGTGTGCATGTGTTGAAATAGTCTCAGTGACAGAATTCCTCCTCTCTCCACACCCCAGTTGACAGAAAAATAAAATAAAATAACACAGTTTACCCTTGAACAATGCAGGGATTAGGAACACCAAGCCCCTACACAGTAGAAAATCCACATATAACTTTTGACTCCCCCAAAGCTTAACTACTAATAGCCTACTGTTGATTGGACTCCTTGCTGATAACATAAACAGTTAACACATATTTTGTATGTTATATGCATTATATACTGTATTCTTACAATAAAGTAAGCTAGAGAAAAGAAAATGTTAATTAAGAAAATCATAAGGAAGAGAAAATACATTTACTATTTCTTAAGTGGAAGTGGATCATCATAAAGGTCTCCATCCTCATCTTCACACTGAGTAGGCTGTGGAGGAGGAGGAAAGGGAGGGGTGGGTCTTGCCATCCCAGAGGTGGCAGAGGTGGCAGAGGTGGAGGAGGTGGGAGGGGAGGCAGGAGAAATTTGTTGAAAAAGATCCCCCTATAAGTGGACCTGTGTAGTTCAAACCTGTGTTACTCAAGGGACAACTGTACATCTAGAGAGGCCTTAAAGATCCAATAATCCAAACCCCATTTATACAGATAAGGTTGCAGGGGTCGTGGGTTAGTGGTCGACCTGGCATCACACTCTCCTTACTGGCTTGAGGTAAATACCTTCTAGACCACAAGATTTAATTTACTACAAGTAGGTGTAAGCTTTATTTTCTGGATGAATGCACCATAAGCCTAGCCAGTTTAATTAGTTAATGTACTCATTATTTAGCAATCATTCCCAGCATGCCTACTTTAGAAAGGCAGTGCACAAGGGATCTTAATAGGGGCAGGGTGCATAGAATTAGGGTAAAAATATGAAGTAGACAAGTTAAGAAAATGTTTAAGATCTTGGGCTTTGGAGTTAAGGCCAAATTCTGGTTCTGGCATAGGGCAGGTACTTATCTCCTTTCATCCTTAACTCTCTGAGCCTTGGTTTCATCTGTGAAATGGGGCTAATAAAACACATTTTAGAAAGTTGTGAAGAAACTTTAAATGAGACCACATGCAAAGATTTGGCACTGAGGAAGGCACATAATAATTGCTCAATAAACAATGATAGTACCATTTCCATTATTATTTGGTATGGTTTATGAACTCACGAACCAGTAGGGAAGAAAACATGGGCACTCCTAAAGGAAGACAGAAATCACATCTGTTATTTTAACAGGGAGAATTTGCTAAGAGAGAACTATTAACTATGTCTACAAGAACAGAAAAAGCAAAAAGAGGACACCAAGGTAGCACAGAGTGAGTAGCTGCAGGAAGCAGGTCTAGGCTTGGGAGAACAAGCAAAGAGGATGGAAGTGTTAAAATTTGGAAGTTTGAAGGCCAGTGAAACCGGAAGACAGGCCTCTGAGGACAGAATGTTGTTTGCTGGTATCTCTGACATTGGCATGATAAAGCTGGTTCTGCAAAGCTTGGGAATACTGCAAAGTGGACCCAACTGCTGCAACTGGAATGAACTTCTGCCACCTATAGCTCACTGAGACAGGAAACAGGAAGCTTACAGGAAAGAGCAATTCCCTCCTTCCTCCTCTAGCCTTCCTGTCTCCTGCCATTGTTCCCTGTTTGGACAGCCTGACAGGGAGCAGCTGAGGAAGGAGCACTGTGGCTTGCAGAGAGGCAGCCCCAGCCAGCAGCACAACACAGCACAACACAGAGGACTGAAGGATTGCAGGATTTGGAGCTGAGAGACAATAGCTTACTAAGTGGCACTACAGATTGTTGTGATGCAAAACAGAATGGCAAGGACCACGAGAGCATTTGCATTTTCAGGAATATAGGAATCCAGAAAAGAAAAATAATTACTTCCAGCTGGGGACATGGAGTTTGTATCCTAGAGGTGGTGGTCTGTGAACCAGCCTTGGAGAGGAGAGTAGGAATTGGCTCAGTGGAGTTTTGTTCTCCTTCTCTAGTGCCCCTTCCCCTCCTCTGTCACAATAAATATGAGAAGTGAGGAACTAGCATATTGTGCGGCATTACTCCAGGCTTCCAAGAACATGGCAGATAGAGAGGATCTCCCGAAGCAAAGGGAAGAAGGGACCCCCATAAACCCGACCTTTGCAAAACAGCTCTTCTTTTCCATTTTTTGTCTGTGGTTTGCCTCTGATTATACACTTAGGTTTTTTGGAATCTTCTTATGATTGTGTCTCTGAGCAGAACTATGGGGATCTGGGTAGAACAGCAGTACAAATCAACTGAGCAGAATTGAAGATGCTGGGTGGGATGTGCTATTGCCCACCCTTGCCTATGGCCTCCTACCACAGTCTGGAGAGGGTTCTCATTGTGCACAGTACTGAACTGGGGCATGTACCAGCAAAGAAAATGTGTTAGAAGCTTAACTCAAAAGGCAAAACCCTTCCTGGCTCATAGATGAAACTCAGACAATGTCATGAAATTAGCCTTTACCTTGAGGAAAAAAGACATCCCCAGCAGAAATTACTCTGAAAAAAATCCATTAGGATGTAAACAAGGACCAACGAAAAATTGGGGTGCAGCGTCAAGGGTGGAGAAAAAGCAAAAGTCACAATAAGTATGTTTGAATTTTCTTCATTCTAGACTAAAAGCATCAGTCTTTTGTATTACACATTTTATCTATATCATAAAAAGAACTAAGAGGCAAATCATCTATCTATTTTTCAAGAAAGAAAGGGCTTGTGAATCCTTGGTTTTTTTGTTTGGAATTTTTCCTTTTTGAGGTACTATTCACATTTAACAAGTGTGTAAAACTCCTCAGATTCCTTCTCTCCCTTTTTCTAGGATAGATGATATACAGCACTCTTCTTCAGCAATCAAATTGACTTAATCAAAAGATGCCAGATTCCAAACACCTCCTTTGAACTGAGATCTCATATATATTCTTCTGGTAAAAGGATACCAGGTATATACATAAATAGTATATTATGTAGTCTATTAGTTTGGTACGGCTGCCATGGCAAAATACCCTAAACTGGGTAGCTTAAACAACAGAAATTAATTTTCTCACAGTTCTAGAGCCCAGAAGTCCAAGATCAAGGTGTTGGCAGGGTTGGTTTCTCCTGAAGCCTCTCTCTTTGGCTTGCAGAGTGCCACCTCCTCGCTGTCTGCTCACATGGCCTTTCCTCTGTGTGTAGGCATCCTTGGTGCCTCTTTCCTCTTTTGACAACACCAGTCATATTAGATTAGGACCCTACCTTAAGGGCCTCATTTTAGCAAATTACGTTTTTAAAGACCTTATATCCTACTCTAGCCACAAAAACAAACTAGCAAACAAAAACAAAGGAGTAACTATGTGAGATGGTGGATGTGTTAATTTGCTTCACTGTAGTAACCATTTTACTATCTATTATGTGTCCCATGACATCATGTTGTATATCTTAAATATATACAATAATATTTACCTTAAAAAAAAGACCTTATCTCTAAATACAGTTACACCCTGAGGTACTGAGGGTTGAGACTTCAATATATGAATTTTAGGAGACACAATTTATCCTGTAACATGTAGTTGTAAGTATAAATATGTTAACATGATAAGATATGAATTCTTATTAGTCTAAAGTAGCATATTTCAGTACCATTCAATTCTTATAAAGTTAAAATGTTAGAGGAGAACTAAACTAATTTTAAATGCATTTATTTGGAAGCTGAGAAGAAACAATAGAACAAAAACACTGAAGATAGATGCTAAACATTGGGAAAAAGAAAGAACATTTCCAAGAGTTAGCTGTTCCTGTTGTTATTCTACATATTGACCAAGACACACGTGACTGTTGGGTAAGACCACATCCTTCTGTGTATAATTGTTCTTCATATTAAAGGAAAATACTGATGATGAAGAGTTTGGTTTGCAGACATGTAGCCAAAAAATAAGACACAATGAAAACAGACAAAGGACCCCTCACTTTATCTGCGTAATTAACTAAGGAGCTTCACTCAGGAAAGTGAACTTTCACAAGGAAAGGTGACACTTATATGTATCTTTTTGTGCAGACTCTGGCATGCACTAATGAGGTTCATTCTACTGCCTATCAAAAAGCATTCGTTTTTGCCAATTAGCTACCACCATGGCTAAGTACTTCAGTCTCCATAGTGACAGAGATGGTCCGTATTTCAAAGGAACCAATATCTTCAACTGAATGAAACCAATTGAATACAAATTTATTGAATACAATCTCCAAATGAAATAGCCATATTCATAATTTTCATAACAGAAAGAGTACCATGTCTTTGTCCTGAAGCAAATCCTACTTAAAGTGATATCGACTCCCAGTAAATTCACATTGGTGCTGAGAAACTATGAAAGAGCTGTTTCCTGATTGAGGTCCTTTTCTTTAATTGATCTCAGCCCTAAAGTTTTTTTTTTTTTTTTTTGAGCAAAATATTGAACAGCTCCTGCAGAAATATAAAACTTGGCCATACCATAATAAGTTATGACTTATTTTAATGTGCTTTTATAAAGGGAGCAACCTGCAAAGACTGGTATTTACAGTATTTTCATTTATGATCCCAAGGGAATAGTCACACAATTCTTAATCCAAGAATGAAAACTAAAATCTTCACATAACTTTATACTATTTCAATGTTCTATACATGAAATATTTAAGAAAAGTTATTCTGAAGGTATTTTTCCCTCAGTCAGCAGTTTCTCTTATGTTTTCCCCTGGAGTCCCTTAACAAGATATAATAAATTCTAACATTCAAATGCAAACACTGATGGGTTTGCAGTGAGGTTTTGCTTTGTAGTTATGTCACTACAGCTATGTCATATGTGCCTATAGTCATATGAAGTTTTTAAGAGAACATAAGAAAAACAATTATATTATGCAAATGTTTTGGACATGGAACTTTTTATGAAGTTTGAGAGTCCCATGCACATTTAGAGTTACATAATTATAAAATTTCACTGACTATAGGTTTTAAAAAGAGTACCCTTGATAGTTACGTAGCTGTGGTTTCACGCTGCTTCCTTGCAGAGGTGGATAGCTATGTACAGACGCTGTTCTTCCCACTTTCTCATTTAAAAATAAACCTCTAAAGTACTTGAATGCAAAAGCATTAGCTTAACATTTCATTAATAATTTCAATGCAAAAAAAGCAAAAGAAATATGAAATCACCCACGTGGAATGTGTTATGTTCTTCAGTTCCTGTTATATTTGTACGATGGTGCTTAACTTAGAAAGGAAAGATTTAGATTATCAAAGTAGTATTCACAAAAAAAAAGAAAAAGATAAGTTAACTTTTGTTTGGAAGTTTCCAGAATGTGCATATTTTCTAGGCAATAAGGCTAGAAAAGATTTCCCATCAATATGTATTCCTATGCTTGATATAATCTAAACATATGTATTTTAATTTTTCAATTGTTATAATGAAATTATTGTTCTTTTTAATTTTTTATTATTACAATAGAACATTACAATACAGTATACATTATTTGATTAATGACTTTTTTAGTTGAGACTATGTACCATATAGATAGTAAAGGCAATATAAATATAAATATTAAAAAGTAAAGAAATAAGTCAGAATAATTTTACAAAAGAGGACAAATATACTGTGTGATAGAAGATATAAGACCCAGTGTTTGATAGATCAGTAAGGTGGCTATAGTTTATAATAATCTATTATACATTTCAAAATAGCTAGAAAGGAATAATTTGAATGTTTTTAGCATTAAAAAAAGACAAATATTTAAGGTGGTGGATGTCCCAAGTACACTAATTTGATCTGTACAAATTATATGAATGTATTAAATTATTGCATGTACCCCCAAAATATGTACATCTAAGAGAAGAAAATGGCCTTTTTATCATATAAACTGAAGACAACCAAACCTACAGGTAGATGCATATTAGCTAGTGATCAGCTCAGGTTTGGGGTCCTCCGGAAAGATTCTCAGGGCTGGAAAGCAGTTTGGTCACTGACACTCCACACATCTGACCCAAGTGCCCAGCCTAGGGAAAAGCCATTTCAGAGGTCCCTTAGAGGTACGTGATACACAGTTTTATAGATGAATTAAACACATGACACTCTTCTTGCTTACTTTTCTTAAACCATGTTTCCCTGAAAGTGAAATTCATGACAACTTTCTACTGCATGTGTCATAAGGGTGCTTATTAATAATAAATCAGTAAGGATGCACAGAGCAATGATAAACACAGCAATAAAGGAAAGGAACAGAAAGAAAGCAAATGCCCAGCAGTTTAGTAAAATATTCAACCTTAGAAGAGATTTAACAAGCCACTGATGGGAGAAGGGCAAGAGTGTGGAGAGAGATCTCCCTGGTTTTGCAGAAGGGTAGAAACTACTGAAAGTTGAAAGTAGAGCAGGGGCCTGAAAAATACCTGCCCACACTCCAGGTCTCACACTAAGCACAAGGTGGCAGCAGCCCAAAGCTGGAGGAATTTGAAATCTGGGGTGTTCCAACAGTAACTATAGCAACAGGAAAACCCAACCCCAGCTCACCTAATGGACTCAACCACCCACGCCAAGGGCCTAACAAAAAAAGTATGCCCACTTCCACTACTGTTTGACACAAATCGCCCAGCTTTCAATCTAAAATTATGACACAAAAATCAAGAAAAATTAAACCACTGTTAACAGAAAAAGCAATAAATTATGTAAGCATTAGAAATGATATTTATAATATGGAGATATTCTCATGGTATGGTCTTTTAGTTAGGAAAAAAAATCAGACACATACCTTCTCATATTCATATAAATAAATAAATAGCATAAATTCCCAAAAGCATTACACCAAAAAATAGTGCTTGTACTCAGGTGATGAGGTTATATTTTTTTAAATATGCTTTTATTTCTATTTTTATATTCCAGACTTAATGTTTTATATTCATAGATTTATATAATAATATTAATAATAAGCTCCCTCTAGTGAAAACCTATATTACTATAAAAGAAACTTTTTTCATAATAGTGTTGTTGTCCAAAAGGAACTTAGTCTGCTTGGCTACCAGAGGCTAAAATTTACAGAAACTTAATGAAAAAGAGGCCATTCGCTAGTGGCCAAAATGTTTAATTGCCCTGCAATGGAAAGGCTGGACAAAAAAATACCCCAAAATATGATTTTTAATGATTTAAGTAATAGCAATGCTGTTCCTATATCAACATTATCTGTTTAGCATTTACTAAGTGATATAAACACCACATATATTAGCTCATTTAATACTCATAACTTTGTGAAATAAATACAAATATGATCTCTATTTTACAGGTGAGGAAACTGACATCTAAGCTTTAAAGATATGTTAAGCATTAGCAGTTATCAAAACCAATTAATATTAACTGAATAATGAAAAGGAGCTGACATTTGCTGATCACTTACCATATTCTAGATTCTGGCCTAAGTGTTTTAGATATGTCTTCAAAATAACTTATAATAACTGAGGCTCAGAGAGTTCAATCAACTTGCCCAAGGTCACACAGCTAGTAAAGGAAAGTGCCCAGATTCAAACAGAAACCTATCATGCTTCAAAGTATAGACTCTTAAACCCCGTGCTTTGTAGACATGACATTCAAGGTTGTGGAGCCTGAGCATTTTGCCAAGTCCCTTTCTGCAACATAACATGATGCATTTTATAGTATAGTCACAATTTTTGCCGTGGCTTTGGATTCTGGTTTCATGAATCTTCTTTGCTTGCCTGGTTTTGACCCATTTCCATCCAGGCTTATTTTTCACGAATTTTCTGGTGCGTACTTCTCTTTCCTCAGGTCTCTAGGGCTGACCTAGGTTCCCATCTGGCTGAAGCCAGCATATTTCCTCTCCTGTGTTCTGTCTGACACCATTTGGAACCCGTGACTATAAGGACCTCTTCACAATTTTGCTTCATTAATTGCAGGCATAAACCTTGCCACCTATCTTATACCTAAAATCAATAAGGCAGTATGGTCTTTCAGTATTTGTATTATTTTGTTTTCAACATATTAGTAGTTTTGTTTCTTTTTAATGTTTTATTTTTATTAAAATTATACCCTTAGTTTTAGAAAGTCATAAAATTCTATATAACTTAAAACAAGTGTCCATTGTGCTGAAGGACTTGGTGGGCTCTTCCAATCTGGAACCCACAATTTTCAATTTGAGAAATTTCCTTAGTTTATTCTTTTGATAAACTTCTCCCTGCTGTTTCTTGACACTGTTTTCCCTAGAATTTGGTTAATTAAAAACAGATTTTCTGAAATCATCATGTAATCTCCTTACCTGGTTTCCCTGCTTTCCATCTTTTATCTTTTTGTTCTACGTTCTGTGAGATTTCCTCAATTTTACCTTCTAATCCCTTTCTTAACCTTTTCTGTATCTGTGTCTTTTAAATTTCCAAGGGCTACTATTTTGTTCTCTGACTGTTCCTCTCTTTTGTCTCCTATTCTTAGTTCCTAGCTGTAAGGTCTGTTAACTTTCTGAGAATCTGAGCTACATCTTTCTGTGGTGTTTTCATTGTTTCTGTTGCTTCTGAATCTCGTTTTATCAATGCTCCTTGTCTTCCACATCAGAGGGTTCCTCATACTTTTGGTGATCCTTGCATTGTTCCCGGATCCCCGGGGAAGAGGGAGGCCAGCAATCTTACCATTCAGTCCTAGACTTTTCACTGAATCCTCCTGTTTTCAGCAACGCAATTGCCCCTGAACTCTGCCTGAGAGTGTCACGATGTTGACCAGTTTTGGGCAAAGAGGTTTCTTTCCACTTCTTGTGGACCAGCAACCAAACCTCTGATATGCATGCCCCTGCACTTTCAGAAGGAGTCCATGTGTCTGATTCCCAAGCAGCATGCACAGGCTTCCTGCGCTTCCATCACAGGCTTCAACTTTCTCTGGACATGACCCAGTTACTCACTTTTTCACTGGATTCTCAGTTTCCAAAATAATGGCTCTCTTATCCTTTTATTGTAAAAGGAGAAAGTGGCAGTAAGCATGTGTCTTCAAACTGCCCCACTCTACTGAAAGTCCTAAGGTTTATTCTGAACTTCACATATATCTGCATTTACAGAGAAGTCAAACTATGACCCTTCAGTTGCAGGATGTCAGTGATAATAAGAAAAAAGAGCTGTCGTCGTTGAGCACCACCATGTGCCAGGTTAACTATGTTAAAATTGCATTCATTATCTTTTTTTAAGTCCCAAAACAGACCTATGAGACTGATGCGATTATTATTCCCATTTTATAGATGAGGAAACTGAGGCTCAGAGGTTAGAAATGTCTCCAGTGTCATAAATCTTTTGACCATGTAATTTTCCACAAGGAGTAGAGTGAGAATTCAAGTCCAGGTACTTTCACTTCCGAGCCTTTTAATCACGATAATAAAATCCTTTTATCATAACTTAAAGGGATATATACACATCACCAACAGCACTAGTAGAAATCAGTTTCTCTGCCAACCTTCAATGCCTATTTCTCAACAGAGGTTATCTAGCACAAAAATTGGAAGCTTGTAATTTATACCTTAAGTAATAGTACTTTCCCCATTATATACCCCCTTCTTTTCAATGTAACCCAGAGGTGGCAGTGAGCATCCCCTCTTACCCAAAGTCCTCATACTTTCTGGAAAAAACTAGAAAATTATTCATACTGAGGTAAAATGACTTAACCTTTCCAAGGCATTATACTTTTACTAAAACTACAAAGCATCAGAGTAAATAATGATGGCAGGTAGGTAACAAAATCTCCACTCCTTCATGCATCCAGGGCTTGCAAGGTGCCTTCGCAGCTGCTCCCATCAAGAGGTGGAGTCTATTTCCCTACACCTTAACTCTTGACTGGGCTTGTAACTTGCTCCTGCTGACAGAAATGGCCAGAAGTGCCTCTTGCAGCCCTTGCAGGTGTTGTCTCTCCCACACGGACCCCTGCCTCTGCCCAGCTGGCTCACCCAGGGTCAGAGACCATGGAGAACAGAGCCAGGTCACCCAGTCCTCTCAGCCAAGGCCAGGCACAGGAGTGAGCCGGCCAGGAGCCAGCAAGAGCTCACCCGACCCACATCTGACTGCTGCTGCAGAAAGCCCAGCTGATCTCAGCCAACATCTATGATTCACAGAACTGTGAGATAAATAAGTGGATGTTGTTTTGGGCCATTAACTTTTGAAATGGTTTGTAATGCAGCGCTACTGTGGTAATGGTTAACTGATGCAAACGCCAAAGTGGTATCTCCAGAATGTCAAGTACTACTATCTATATGGCCTAGAAACAGGAATTCTTAGTCTCTAGAGTAGAGAAAAAGCTGGAGACTAATCCAGAATCCTTCCTAAAGCAGCTCTGTGCCTTCCCTACTGTCGCGCCAATGCCACTGTGGCTTGCCATTTGGCTGGAGACAGAAGGGCATGTGTCCCTTCCACAGCAGAGTGCCCACTCTCCCTCCATTGCCTCTGGGGTCGAATGTTGAATCTTTTCTTTATCAAGCAATATAAATTATTCACATCAACCATAGTTTTTATGAGTTCATTTTAAAATAAATATAGTGTTTATCTAGAGCTCATCTAAGACATTTCAAGAAATGCTATAAAGTACATATTCACTTTCTCTATGTCAATTTTTGACACCAGGAAAGAAGGCTGGGAAATAGTTGTGGCAGAGATTACTAATTTTCTTCTCATATTCATTGTCCCTTCTTTTTTTTTTTTGAAGACAGGGTCTCACTGTGTCACCCGGGCTGGAGTATAGTGGTGTCATCATATCTCACTGCAGCCTCAAACTCCTGGGCTCAAGTGATCCTCCTGCCTCAGCCTCCCAAGTAGCGGGGACAACAGGTGCGCACCACCAGGCCTGGCTAATTTTTCTTTTTTCTTTTTTTTTTTTGTAGAGACAGGAGTCTCGCTGGTGCTCAGGCTGGTCTCAAACTCCTGGCCTCAAGCAATCCTCCCGCCTCGGCCTCCCAGAGTGCTGGGATTACAGGCCTGAGCTATTGTGCCCAGCCTCATTGCTGCTTCTTTTATCAGAGGCTTCTTATTTTACCAGACACACAACCACCCAGAATATAAACCACATCTTTTGGTCTCCGTGGCAGTTGGACCTGGCCATATTGTGAGGGAAAAATAGAAATTCACTAAAAACCTTTTACCCTGAAACAGACAAGCTATAACCCTATATATGTTAATTGCTTAATCTGCTTCTGTAAGACTGCTTGTCGCCACACCCACAGGAATGTTTGTGAAACTGATGTTATAAAGAAAGAAACTGAAATTGACTAACGCCTGCAGCTGATGCTCTGGTAAACAGCTCCCCCTTGCAGCAACTACCTTGTAAGTTACAGTAACTTCCGTATGTGTACACTTCCTGGTATAAGCCGCTCTGTACCCCCTCCTTGCCCTTGAAGTATAAAAGACAAGTGCCCCTGACCGGGGGTGGGGGGGGGGGGGGGGTGCTCAAAATTTGGCGGAGGATCCCCTCTGAGCCCGCCGGCATTAATAAACCTGATCTCTCTGCATCCTCGCGTACCTCTCGGTGTTTCTCTCAGCAACATGACTCTGGTTTTTGCCGTTACAGTATGACAACATACAGGCCACTGGGGTATGAGCAGAAGGAAGGTGTGCTACTTCCCCATGCTTTCTCTTCCCCCTGGCCGGATTGAAAACGTGGGACTGAGCCATCTTGGTGGTGACCACAAGGGCAACACTCTAGATATGTGAAGCAACAAGATAGAAAAAGAATCCTGGTCTGTGGATAGCCTTGGGGTTGTGGAGGGAGCTAGGAACCAGTCCTAGGCTTTGTACCTCTAGGCTACTAGGTAAAAGGGAAATAAAGATTCTGCTTATTTGAAATAAAGCTTACCTTGAGTTTCTGTTACTCACAGCTGAACATATGTCCTAATACTCTGGTTGTTACCTCAGCTTCTCACAGAAATTCCTCCACTGAATGACAGTTTAGTGTTATTTCTTCCATGCATTTCATTCGAAGTCCCATTCATTTAAATAGTGCTTCTCCAAGCTTTGGAAAAAAGGTAAGCAAAGAAATTTATAACTTACCCCTCAATGTCCTTTATGTAAAAATACTTGTGTTATATTCTTCCTTGGAATTGGTTTTAGAAAGTATTTTAAATTTACCTTCTATAATTTTTGCAAGAAATAAACAGCTCTATGACACATTAATTTTCCTGTGTACTTCCTGGAGACTAAAGGCAGTTATATTAACCAATTATTATAATCTCTTTCATTCTAGTCACTAAAATTTCCTATTTCTTTCATTTTCACCTTATTTAGATCCACATTAAATGTCTTCTCTTGTACTTTGTTTAACAAATAAGGTAATACAAATCCTCTGAGAAATAAGTAGGAAAACATATTTAGTAAATACATAAGTGTTACATAGTGTACTACAGACCATAATTTCTATAGTAGTTCAGAGGAGTGAGAAAAAAATAATCAGAAAATTTCCCCCTATGTGCCCAGAGAACACTCCTGCTAACCCATACTCTATGAGAAGAAAAGATCCCTCATCAAAATTCTTGGGAAATATAATATTCTCTATTCGTTTCTTAAAGATTCAAAATATCCATCGACATATAAAAGATTCTGAAAAGATCTGCAGATAAGATCTATTTAATAAAATATTTCCCAAACTTCTTTGACTATAAATCTCTCTTTGTCTGTAGCACCTCATTAGCACCTCCCAAAAGTCATGTTTCTTGGAACACATTTTGGGAACCTGTTGAGATAAAGAAGTTTTCATAAAGAAGGTCAAATTTGAGCCTGTATTTTAAAAAGCAGGTAAGATTTACATAAAGAGTAGAGTGAAAAGGAGGGTTGCCCAGGCAAGAGGAAATCACAAATAGGATTTCCAAAATGTTCATTCCAATAATATCCTTTGGCCATCTGTAGTACACTTGGATACACATGATGGAACATACAGTCTCACTGCTTGAAGACTTCGAGCTGCTATGCAACAGAAACCTGAACAACAGGCGGTCTGCAAAGCCCTGAGAATACAATGGTGAAAAGTAGGAACATAGAAGAGGCAGGGCACATCATATGACAAGGATGCAGCCAGCATGACTGATGCTGAAAGTCAGGGTTAGTGAAAAATGGGACCTAATTTGTGGAGAGCCTCTAATTCAAGGAAACGGTGCCAGTGCCAAGGAAATAGTGCCATTTCACTAGGGAAATGAAGACTTTGACAAGGGAAGTAGAATCCTAGAAGAAAATTTTAAGACAATTTAGTATCTGTCTAAATATTGGCACTTTCTTCATGTTGTATGGTCTAGTATTTATGTAAAACTGTATATTTTAAGATATACTGTGATTAAATAAAGTTAATGTGTTTTGAATGTAATATACACAAAATTATAATGGGATATCTTGTCAATAAAGGTAATTAGGTCTAGTACATGTCACAGTTTAAAAATGGCTACGGATTAGTGGGAATCATTAATTGCTTTATGAGCCTGTAATCTTCTCCAATGTCAAATCCCAAATCCCCAGTGACAGCCGGATTTTTGATTGGGCTAAAGCAGCAAAGATGTGAAAAGGAAAGCAGAGTCAAGGTGGTGATGAAGACTCACATGTTGGTGAGGCCTTTGTCTCTTTTCCACACACCATTCTCCTTCCTAAGCATGTCCCCATCAGGTCTCAGTGGTGGAAAAAAGTGCCTTCCTCTCCCCAAAACCCTTAGTCAGTTACATTTTTTGGTCTTTATGTGGTCATGCTCCCCTCCTCACTTCCCTGTCAAATTACATGTACTGAAGCTTAATTAAGAAATTAATTAGAGAAAAAGCAATATTGGTTAGTAACAGCTAAATGTCTATTTTTCCTGACAGAGTAACATCTTAATAAGAGCCTACTTAAACATCTCCTACTTAATTGAGTGAGAAATTCTAGAATTCTAGGCTCTTTGAAAAGACCACAGTAGAGATCAGGGAGCAAGGACCTTTCAATATCTTGGAAGTCTAATCAGGTGGGCGGCTGCTGTTGCCACCCAACCAGGTTCATTTGCCCACTTTGCCCACTGCCCGAGAGGAAGCCAATACACCGAGACAGTAGGGTTTACCATAGAGAAAGAGTTTTTAATTTCTCATAGCACTGAGCAGGGAGATGGGAGGAATCACCCAAATCTGCCTCCCCAAGAATTTGGGAGACAAAGTTTCTAAAGACAGTTCGGTGTAGGCAATTGAGTCTGCTAATTGTCTGGGTTTGGGGAGAAACCATAGGGTTATAGAAATTGTCTTCTTTGCTGACCAGGTTCTGGGGTAGGGGGTCACAAAACCAGTTGAGTCAGTTCCTCGGTATGGGCCGCTGGTCTGGCTGGGTCAGCTTTTCCACCAGAATGTGGGACCTGGAAGATATCTCAGAAACTACCCCTAGGTTTCAAAAGGGTGATGTTATCTATCAAGAAAGCTAAGAATCTTTATGACCACCAGCTATATGGCTCCAGAGTGGCAATTATAGAGAAGCAAACAGGGGGACAGTGGCTAATTATTATCATCATTTTTAGCTAGGCCTGTGCCTTATTTTTAGCTAGGCCTTTACAACAGTTCTCACCTTGCACCCCTTTATCAATTTGTAAAGGCAGTTTCACTGCCTCTTGGGACTTTTTGCACAGACAGCTGCTCAGTCCATCCTGCTCAACAAATGCAGAAGAGAACACTTGGGGGTTGTCTTCCACTTCACCCTGTCTGTTCAATAGAGAGAGACAACCATTGCTGGTTGATAGCAACAGAATTTCATTTTTGCCTGTGCTCCTTAAATCCCACTCCCCACGAGACAGAAAATTCAATTCAATAAAAGTGCACTTAGTACTTGCTAGGGGCAAGGCAATGGGTTAGACACTAAGGGATGCAAATATGACAGGCCTAAAGACTCTCTTCAAGGCACTTGCATAAATACATAAGGCCTATAGATCTCCTGCTGTACCTTGTACATACTTCTGTCATTGCAGGCTAGTATGAGGACAAGGGCACAGACTCTCAAGTCCAACTGCCTTGATTCTGTCCACTCAAGTAAGCGACTGAGACAAAAATCTCAATCAATGGAGGTTTATTAAGCCAAAGTTGAGGCCACGCCCAGAAAAACATGAACCGCAAAACAAGCTGCGACTGTTTTTTCTGAAGGGGAAGTTGGAAACTTTAGCATTTGAAAGGCATACAGAGAAGGAAAAGAGAAGGGGGTGCTGATGAGGCAAAGTGGTTACATTCTTGCTAGGTCCAGGAAATCTACATTTTACATAAAATAAGGGGAACGTTAGAAGGGGAAAAGGGAGTGAAGGAAGCATCAATCATGTAAATGTCCCTGGGTAGGTGGAAGAATGTTTGATCCTGTGTGTCTTCGGTTTTGTTACCTGTAAAGGTAAACTTGTAATTCATTATTAGTGTGGAATGGAATAGGCTTTAGTTTTAGGTGCTAGACATAGTTACGATTTGCATGTCCTTGTTTATGGGAAGTCAGCAAGGAATTTCCTTAATGAATGATCTGTGAGGCCAGTTCTTCACGGGTGCCTGAGGCCTTTACCGTCTCTTTTGCCTAAGGAGTTGGGGGTGGCCTTGAGCTTTTGATTTTCTTTTTCTATTCTCCCCATCCTTCAAAATTTTTTGTACAAAGCATTGTAAAAGACATGAGTTTATGGTTATATTTTTTATTTAATCCCACATCACTAGGAAGGTTCATTTTTAGGAGATCACGTCCCTCAGAGAGGAGTAAAATTAAGCCAAGAAGGACCAATGTCAAAAAAATTATAGGTAAATAATAAAACCCAAAAATGATGGAAAAGGCTAGAATCTAGTAATGAGTTCACTATATTTTTTCTGAAACATAATTTTTTCTCTCTAGTTCCTCATTTTTATTAAGGACAAATCATAGCAGGACAAATTTATTTGCAAAATAAATTTTAGCCTCATTATATTTTTCCTGATTATTTGCATAAGATACAGCAAGATTAGTTATTGGCCGTATAGGCTTTTTCTTTCTTTTCTTTTGAAAGAGAGAGAGAAAATATGAATACCAGGAATAAAAGAAAGGTGGGTCATCAATAAAGATTTCACATAAATTTAGTTCTGGATAAGATGGGGTAAGCAACCTATCTTTACCACTAAATGCAGCTATAAAAACTGAACACACTGCATGAAGCAGCTATTTGAAGACTCTGAAAACTAAATACTAGCAGGCAGGTAGATGAAGGGAAGAAGACCAGAATTAAGGGAGAGCCCTCTAATTCTAGCTTAAAGAGTGGAAAAGGGAACTCCCAATGTTCAGATAGAGTGAGGAAATCCTCAGGTTGTTTTTTCTTTTCTCCACTCATTTACAGCCTATCCCCTAAACAATCATCTGATGGTGGTAGCAGAGACCCTAGTTGAAGCCTACAGGAAACAAAATTCTGTGAGAAAAGAAACCTTCTCTCTAATTGGTGAAGCTGTGATCCCAAGTTGGCAAAACACCATTGCTTTTTTTTTTAAATCTCTGTTCTCCCACAGCTTGTGCCATGTCACTTGGGAAGAGTCACAAATTTGCATGGCAGAGCAGGATAACTAAAGCCCCAGCTTTCCAGCCAGATAACTGAAAATGGAAACCCCAGATAACCAGAAAATATTAAGGAGAAGAAAGATCTTTAAAAAGCAATACCATAAAGTCATGTATTAACTCCTGGTCTTACCCACAAGCTATGAATGAGTGGATCTGATTCTAGTCAGCATAACAAAGTCTTTGAGAACTGAATTAACAAATAGAGTCACAGAATAGCTGCTAGGTGGCACACACAAGGGAGATTCAAATAGCACTGCAAATGTTTTGAAAAATGAACTGACATTGAACCATAACATACAGCAGGGAGGAACTTGTGGTATGAGTCTAACCAGGTTGATTGTCCACTAAATATTATCATGTTTGATCGAATACAAATAAAAACCAGCATTTCGTAATATAATACTCAAAGTGTCTAGGGTAAAATCCAAAGTTGCTCAGCATACAAAAACCCAGAAAATCTCAACTCACCTGAAAAAAAGACATACAGCAGAAACCAAAGCATGACACAGATGTTGGAATTATCTAAAAAACACTTTACAGTGGCTACTATACCAATGTTCCAACAAATATCATAAACACTCTTGAAATGAATGGAGAAATAGAGATTCTCAGGAAAGAAATACTTAAAAAACAAATAGAACTTTATAACTGAAAAACACAATAACCAGAATAAACAACTCACTGGATGAGCTCAATAGAAGATTGGAAATGACAGAGGAGTCAGTGAACTTGAAGATAGATCAGTGGAAATGATCCAGTACAAACCAAAGAGAGGGAAAGATTGAAAACAAGCTGGGCCTCAGGGACCCATAAAACAGCAGCACTCACATCTAATACTCAAGTCATCAGAAGCCACTAAAGGGAGTAGAAAAACTGGTGCTGAAAAAAATATAAAGAAATAATGACTGAAAACCTTCCAAGTATGGATCCAGACAAAACTTTACAGATTCAAGAAGCTCAGTAGACCCCAAAAAAGGTAAGAACAAAGAAATCTATGCTCAGACAAATCCTAATCAAGATTCTGAAGACTAAAAACATAGTAAAAAACATTAAAGGGTCAGCAATTTGAGTTACTGTGGATTTCTCACAAGAAACTATAAAAGCCAGAGGAATTGGCATGAAATTGTTTAAATTCTAAAAGAAAATTGTCAACTCATAATTCTATCTCCAGTGAAGATATCCTCCAGAGATGGGAATCAAATAATGACTATATTAGTTTGTAGTGGCTACCACAACAAAGTATCACAAACCAGATGGTTTACATGATAGAAATGTATTGCCTCACAGCTCTGCAGGCTACAAGTCTGAAATCAAGGTGTCAGCAGGTTGGGTTCTTTCTGAGAGCTGTGAGGGAAAGATCTGCTACCTGCCTCTGCCCTTGGCCAGTAGATGACCACGTTCTCCCCGTGACAGTTCACATCACCTAAGCATGCCCGCCTTTTTGTCTAAAGTTTCCATTTTTATAAGAATGCCAGTCACAGTAGATTAGGGCCCACCCTCACGACCTCATTTTAATTTGATTATCTCTGTGAAGACCCTATCTCAAATAAGGTCACATCTGAGTTACTAGAGGTTAGGATCCAACATGTCTTTTGGGAGACTACAAAATTCAACCCATAATACAGACATTTTAAGATAAAGGAAAATTAAGAGAAGTTTTTTCCAGATCTGATCTAAAAGAATTGCTAATGGAAGTTCTTCAGGCAGGAGGTAAATGACACCAGAAGAAAATGTAAGATATCTGGAATAAAGAACTAACAACAGAAGTCATAAATATCTGGGTAAATATAAAAGACTATTCCTCTCCTCTTTAGGTCTTTAAAGTGTATTTGACAGTGGAAAGAAAAAATACAACATCATCTATTGTAGTTTTTAATGTATATAAGTAAAATATATGACAAGTATAAGATCAAGGAGTGAGGGTAAAAGAAACCTTATGCAATAATGTTTCTACATTCCACTTAAGTGGTAAACTATTGATTCTAAGTAAACTATAAAATGTTAAGTATATATATTGTAATCCCTAAAACAAACACCATACAAACTAAACAAAGAGCAATAGTCGAAATTGTAATAAATATATTAAAATGGAATTCTAAAAACATTTAAATAACTCAAAAAGAAGACAGGAAATGGAGAACAGAGAAACAAAAAATGAGGGTACAAACCAAAACCAAATAATAAAATGGTAGACCGAAATCCAAACATATAAATAATTACATTAAGTGTAAATAGTATAAACACAACAATCTAAAGACATAGATTATAAGAATAGCTTTTAAAAATATGACCCACCTATGTGATGTCTACACAAAACTAACTTTAAATATGAAAAGTTTAAAGTATAGAAAAATATACACCATGCAAATGCTAATCAAAAGAAAACTAGAGGTGTGACATCAGCAAAAAGGTGAACGAAGAGGTTCTAAGTTCTCATTTCTTCACGGAAATATTGAAAGAACAACCAGAAGCTGTCTGAACAAACTTTGTACAATTTCTGGGTAACAGTCAAAGGTTTACTGAAATCAAGCAAATGCCCAATGAAGAAAAAGCCATCTTCACAATGCAAGGGAAGCTTTGTGGGGCTCTCAGTCACCCTTGTTCAACCTCCCTCCCCAGCATGGTGGCAGAATTGGATTGGTGCAGGTGGCAGCCCAGTTTACAGCCCCTCCCTCTAAATCAGAGCTTGTTGAGCAGACCTTATTGGCAAATTATTGTGTACATCTCTTCTAATCTGTCTGATGAATACCTAAAGGACTTATGCAAGGCACTCATTTTGCATAATTTGGAAAGCAGTCAAAAGTGGCAGGAACTACTGATAAAAGCAGACTACAAACCTACAGATGTTTGGGGCAAAAGATTGTAAGTAGAAACATATGATAGGCCATTAAGTCCTAAAGAAGACCCCAAAGAAGAAGCTGAAGTGAGATTCTTTAGGAAATCAGGACATTCAAAAGAAGCTGGGTACAAGGGGGAATTTTAAAAAACCACACACATATCTAGGCAAGACACATGCTCAGAAAAGTCCTGGAACACCATAAGTTTTCACCTTGGGCTGATCCCTGGGCTAAGAACAACCAAGGTAATTGGTGAAGGACTGCCCCAGCACAGAGCCAAACTGAAAAGATTAGGAGAGAGGGTTATTCTCTCTTTTTCGTTTTGGTGTGTGTTTGTTTGGTATTATGTTTGTTTCGGGTCTTGGCATTCAAGGAAATTTCTGTCAAAACATTAGGTAAACACAAGCTAAAGGAAAAAAGACTTCAGTTGTTAGGGTGGAGTGCTGGTGCAGAGCTGGTGCATGAGGGTTTGAGAAAAATTTCTCCAGACAAAGATTAGGATAAAAGGAAGTTTATTTACTTTCCCAAAGTGGGAAAGGACCAAACATGAGAAAGGAAATTGAAAAGTGTGTTGGCAGAGAGAATCAGGTATTTAGGCTTTTTATTTAGGAATTGTAAAAAAAGAGGGGTGAAGATTATTTATGGCTGTAGCCAATTAAAAGGGTACTGTGAATGTTGAATCTGCTCCTCTTTCCTCTTGGCAGACAGACAACAAGAGAAGTGGCTATAGAATGTCAAACATCTTGTCGGAGATCTAGCCCTTAAGGTATGATTTTGGGCAGGATGTGAGGCCTGGCCTTTGCTCCCTTGCAGTCCTTGGTGTGGGGAGCTTCTCAGGAACACCTTGAGGCTATAGAAACAGATTCTAAAGGCTATGAGCTGGTGAATGTAAAGAGAAAGATTTACATTTCCTTTTTGTCTACTGGGCTCCTTTCAGATGTTTGGTGAAACAGAGTCCCTGTAGGGTGCCTGCTGGCTAGGGAGAGAAAGAGCAGGGAGAGCTCAGGATTGATCTTTAGCTTTTATTAGAAAATTATGGGTGTATATGAATGCTACTGATTTGCGTACATTGATTTTGTAACCTGAGACTTTGCTGAACTTATTTATCAACTCCAGTAGTCTCGGCAGAATCTTTGGCGTTTTCTAGGTATACGATCATATCGTCAGAAACTGAGAACCAAACCAGAGACTCAATACCTTTCACAATAGCAACAAAGAAAATAAAATACCTAGGAATATATTTAACCAAGGAGATTAAAGACCTCCACAGGGAGAACTATGAAACACTAAGGAAGGAAATAGCAGAGGATGTAAACAGATGGGTAACCATACCATGGTCATGGATTGGCAGAATCAACATTGTTAAAATGTCTATACTAGCCAAAGTGATCTACAGATTCAATGCAATCCCTATTAAAATACCAACATCATTTTTCGCAGATCTAGACATAATAATTCTATGCTTCATATGGAACCAGAAAAGACCCTGTATAGCTAAAGAAACCTTAAGCAAAAAGAACAAATTGAGAGGCATCAATCTACCAGACTTCAAGCTATATTATAAGACTATAATAACCAAAACAGCATGGTATTGGCACAAGAACAGAGACATAGACCAATGGAACAGGACTGAGAACCCAGATATAAAACCATCCTCATATAGCCATCTGATCTTTGACAAAGTAGACAAAAAGATGAACTGGGGAAAAGAATCCCTATTCAATAAATGGTGCTAGGAAAATTGAATAGCCACATGTAGAAGACTGAAACAGAATCCTCACCTCTCACCTCTCACAAAAATGAACCCACAATGGATAACAGACTTAAACTTAAGGCATGAAACCATAAGAATTCTAGAAGAAAACGTTGGAAAACTCTTATACACATGGGCCTAGGCAAAGAATTCGTGAAGAAGATCCCAAAAACAATCACAACATCAACAATAATAAATAAATGGGACCTGATCAGATTAAAAAGCTCTGCACAGCCAAAGAAACTATCACTAGAATGAATAGACAACCTACAGAATGGGAGAAAATATTTGCATGCTATACATCTCACAAAGGGCTGATAACTAGCATCTATATAGAACACAGGAAAACCAGCAAGAAAAAATCAAACAACCCCATTAAAAAGTGGGCAAAGGACATGAATAGAAACTTTTAGAAACAAGACAGACTAATGGCCAAGAAACACATGAAAAAATGCTCAACATCTCTAATCATCAGGGAACTGCAAATCAAAATCACAATGAGGTATCACTTAAATCCAATGAGATTGGCTTATATCAAAAAGTCCCAAAACAACAAATGTTGGTGGGGATGTGGAGAGATAGGAACACTCATACGCTGCTGGTGGGACTGCAAACTACCACAACCTCTATGGAAAGTAATATGGAGATACCTCAAAGCACTAAAAGTAGAACTACCATTTGATCCAGCAATCCCACTACTGGGCATCTACCCAAATGAAAAGACATTCTATAATAAAGACATCTGCACTTGAATGTTTATAGCAGCACAGTTCACAATTGCAAAGATGTGGAAACAACCCAAGTGCCCATCAATACATGAGTGGATTAATAAAATGTGGTATATGTATACCATGAGGTACTACTTAGCCACAAAAAACAATGGTGAACTAACACCTCTTGTGTTATCCTGGATGGAGCTGGAGCCCATCCTCCTAAGTGAAGTATCACAAGAATGGAAAAACAAGCACCACATATACTCATCATCAAATTGGTACTAATTGATCAACACTTACGTGCACATATGAAAGTAACATTCATCAGGTGTAAGGCAGGTGGGAGAGGGGAGGAGGTGATGGGTATATTCACACCTAATGGATACAGTGCATACTGTCTGGGGGAGGGGCACACTTGTAGCTCTGACTCAGGCAGTGTAAAGGCAATATATGTAACCTAAATATTTGTACCCCTGTAATATTTTGAAATTAAAAAAAATAAATTAATTTAAAAACTAAACAAAAAAAAACAAAAAAAGAGAAATGTGGGGTTAGATATTTTCCTGTTATTTCAGCAAGGCCGCCCCTTTTATCAGTGATTACATATTACAAGGAATGTCTTTGCAAAAATATTTTTGCTAAAGTCTCAAAAAACCAAAAAGACTACTACAGCATTGAAAAATCATAAAAAGAGAGAGAATGTGATTTCTAGGTTACCACATTATAATAGTCAAATGCCCAGTTTCCACATAATAAAAAAAACAAGGCATACAAAGAAACAGAAAAACACAGCTCATTCAAAGGACCAAAATAAATTTCTATTAACTAAAGTAAATTAACAGAAACCATCCCTGAGGAGTACCAGACCTAAGTACTTTAAAACAACTGTCTTAAATATGATCAAAAATTTAAGAAAAAAACATGAGCAAAGAACTAAAAGAAATTAGGCAAATAATATATGAACAAAATTAAAACACTTACAAAGAGATAGACACTATTCAAGAAACTAAACAAATTCTTGAGCTGAAAAGTGCAATGACTGAAATTTAAAAATTCACTCCAAGGGTTCTGGTGCAGATTTTACCAGATGGAAGAGAGAATGCAAAAAATTGAAGATAGCTCACTTGAAATTATTGAGTCTCAGGAGAAAAAAGAAAAGGGAATAAAAGTGAAAGAGCCTCACAGACTTCTGGAACACCATCAAGTGGACCAACATAAAAATTATGGAGTCCCAGAAGAAGAAGAAAGGAAGAAAGAGGGAAAAGACTATTTGGAAAAAATAGTGGCTGAGAACTTCCCAAACTTGATGACATACATGTATCTACAAATGAAGGTCAACAAACTCCAAGTAGAATGAGCTCAAAGGGCCCATACCAAGACACATTATAATCAAACTGTCAAAAGACAAAGACTGACTCTCAAAACCAGCAAGGCAAAAGCAACTTATCACATACAAAGGATCCTTCTTAAGATTTTAGTCTGAATTCTCATCAGAAACATAGGAGGCAATGAGCTGAAATACTTAATATGCTAAAAGAAAAGAGCAATAAACCAAGAATTTTATCTCTGATAGAAATGTCCTTCAAGAGTGAGGGAGAAATTAAGACATCCACAGATAAACAACAGCTGAGAGAGTTTGTTATCCCTAGATCTGCCCTACAACAAATACGGCAAATGCTAAAGGAAGTCCTTCCAGTTGAAATGAAAGAACTCTATATCTTCACTAGGGAATTGTATTAAACATTGAAAGAAGAATTGACACCAATCCTCAAACTCTTCCAAAAATTTTAATAGGAAGAAAGACTTCCTAACTCATTCTAAGGCTAGCATTTCCCTGACACCAAAGCCAGACAAGAAAAGCAAACTACAGAAAAATATCCCTTGTAAATATTGATATAAAAATCATCAGCAAAATACCAGGAAACTAAAGTCATCAACATATTAAAAGGATTGTAGATGATGAACAGCGAAATTTGTTTCTGGAATACAAGGATTGCTCAACATACAAAAAGCAATCAGTATAGTAAACCACATTAACAAAATGAAGGAGAAAACCACATGATTATCACAATTGATGCAGAAAAAGCATTTGGCAAAATTCAATACTTTTTCATGATAAAAAACATTCAATAAACTAGAAATAGAAGAAAACTTACAAAACATGATGAAAGGCCGTATATGAGAAACCCACAGCTGATATCATACTCATTGGTGAAAGATTAAATTCTTCTGCCTTAAAATCAGGAACAAGACAAGGATACTTGCTGTCACCACTTCTATTCAACATAATATTGAAAGTTCTAGCCAGAGTAATGAAGCTAGAAAAAAATAAATAAAAGACATCCAAACTGGAAAGAGCTAATACAACAAAGTTTTTGAGTTCAACAAAGTTTCAGGGTATAAAATCAACACACATGAATCAGTTGTATTTCTATATACTAACAATAACAATCCCAAAGAAAATAAAGAAAACAATTCCATTTACAATAGCACCAAAAAAAAAAAAAAAACCTTACAATTAAAATTTAATTAAGGAAGCAAAAGCCTTGTATGTTAAAAACTACAAAACATTACTAAAAGAAATTAAAGAAGATATAAATAAATGGGAAGATATTCCATGTTCATGCATTAAAGACTTACTATTGTTAAGATGACAATCTACAGATTCAATGCAATTCTTGCCAAAATCCTTACAGTGATACTTGTATAAATAGAATAATCCAACCTAAAATTCATATGGAATTTTGAATAGCCGACACAATTTTGTAAAAGAAGAACAAAGTTGGCAAATTCACACTTCCTGGATTCAAAACTAACTATGAAGCTATGGTAATCAAAACAGTGTGGTACTAGCATAAGTTTAGGCTGTTGCAGACCAAATGTTGGTATCTTCCCAAAATTCATGTGTTGGGAACCACACCCTCAATGCAATGAAATCAGGAAGTGGAACCTCTGGAGGGTAATTAGATCATGAAGGTGGAGCCTTCACGAATGGGATTAGTGCCCTTATAGAAGAGACCCCAGAGAGCTCCCTAGCCCTCTTTCTGTCATGTGATTATGCAATGAGAATGTGGCAGTTTGCAACCTGGAAGATAGCCCTCACCAGAACCTCACCATGCTGGCACCCTGATCTCATATGTCCAGCCTCCAAAACTGTGAAAAATAAACTTCTGTTGTTCATAAGCCATCCAGTCATGTCACTTTGTTATAGCAGCCCAAACTGACTAATACACATATATATACAAGAATGGAGTAGAATAGAAAGCCTAGAAATAAAACCTTGCTTACATGGTCAATTGATTTTTGACAAGGGTGCCAGATCATTCAATGGGGAAAGGACAGTCTTTTCAACAAATAGTGTTGGGAAAACTGGATATCCACAAGCAAAAGAATAAATTGGACCCTTCCTTACACCATATACAAAATTAATTGAAAATGAATCAGACCTACATGTAAGAACTAAAATTACAATACTCTCAGGCAAAAACATAGGGTAAATGCTTCATGACATTGGACTTTATGGTGATTTCTTGGATATGACATGAAAAATACAGGCAATAAAAGAAGAAAATGAATTGAACTTTATCAAAATTAAAAACTTTTGTGCATCAAAGTACAACATCAACATAGTGAAAAGACAACTCACAAATTGGAGAAAATATTTGCAAAGCATATATCTGATAAAATATTAATATACAGAATTTATAAAGAGCACCTATATCTTAACAAAAGTACCAACAACCCACTTTAAAATGGCAAAAGACTAGAATAGACACAAATGGCTAATAAGCATATGAAAAGATATTCAATATCTCTAGTTAGAAGGAAAATGCAAATCAAATTCACAAAGAAATATCACTTCACACCCATGACTTAGGATGGCTACTACCAAAACAAAAACAACTAAACAAAACCCAGCAGAAAACAAATAGTATTGGCAAGGTTTGTGGGAAAAATTGGAACCTTCCTGTATTGCTTGTGGTAAAGTAGAATAGTGTAGCCACTATGTAAGACAGTATGGTGGTTTCTCAAAAACTTAAACACATAATTATCTTATGATCCAGTAATTCTATCTCTCATGTCTACCAAAAGAATTGAAAGCAGGAACTTGAGCAGGTATCTGTACAGTCATGTTCCTAGCAGTGTTATTCACAATAGTCAAAAGGTGGAAACAACCCAAATGTCCATCAACAGATAAATGGGTAAACAAAATGCAGTGTATACACGTAATGGAATATTTCTCAACCTGAAATAATCAAAAGTCCCACATTCCAATTTTAAAGAGTTTATACAAGTGAAAAGGTGGGAATGGCCATTCCAAGGATGCACCACTCCAGACACAAATGGAGACAGTGCTCTGAAGCTTCATCTGTATTTACAGCCTCTCCCCATTGCTTGCCATCCCCTGCCCAGGTCCATGGAAAAATTGTCTTTCATGAAACTGGTCCCTGGTGCCAAAAATTTGAGGACTGCTGGTTTAATGGCTCCAGAGTTTTTGTTTGGGATGATGAAAAAGTCTTGGAGATGGATAGTGAGACGGTCACAAAACAATGTGAATTGTACACTTAAAAAATGGTTAAAATGATAAATTTTATTTCATATATCTCTTACCACAATAAAAAAAGAAGAAACCAAAAATTTGTTTTTAAATTGTAAGAGAAAAAACCTCACATGTTTATATATTACTTCAAACCAAAGATAATTACAAATGACAGAGCAAACTTACAGAAGGATAAAAGGGTCTATTCACCAAGAAAGCATAACAATCCTAAATGTGTGTACATCTAATAACAGAGATTCCAAATACGTAAAGCCAAATTTCACAAAACTAAAGTAGAAATTAAAAATTATCAATTATGGTTGGAGATTTTAACATTCCTTTCTCAGTAATAGTTAGAATTAGTAGACAGAAAAATCAGCAAAGATATAGAGCTAAACAACATCATCAATTAATGGGATCTAATTGGCATTTATAGAACAATTGTTCAACAGCATCCAGACTTCAGAAAACACTAAGGATCAAACAACTCAAGTTCTTCAATAGATACATTGTAAGGGGAAAAGGCAGACAGAGATGGAATTTGCAGATTAAAAAATGCTTAAGCCACATTCAAAAAATGGACTAAACCATGATATTAAGGATTATACATTTGGATGAAAAAAATGCTAAAGAAACAAAGGAAGTATCAAATTCAGGATAATAGCTATTTTGGAGGAGGGATTGATAAGGCTGTGATTGAGATCAAGCATATGGAGTAGATGCTAAGGTACCCAAAGAGGTTCTATTTCTCCACCTAATGGTTACAGGTGTTTGCCTTATTATAATCTACTAAACTCTACAAATTTGTTTTAGTGTGGTTTTTCTGTATTTGTATTTAATTTTAAAATAAGAATATTTTTAAATAAACTGTAATTTCTACTTCTGGGTAAAATAAAATAGCTTGCAACAGACCAGCATGACCACAAAAACAACTAAGAAAACTAGATAAAATGTAAAACAAAACAAAATCAAACAAACAAAAATGACTTCTGCCTGAAGGCACTGGAGAACTTCCAAGGCAAATAGGACTTCAGAGGCTAACATCCTATAAAGGAAGAAACCACACAGAGATGAGCTGACATTTTGCAGACATTCTTTTCTCAGGGTATTTACCAATTCTTAGCATGAATCCAAGCAGAGGTCCTAGTCAGGGACACTAATAGGAGGCAGCAAAGTCAGAAGAAATTTTGGCAATCCCAGTTGGGTAGAGAGATAAAAATTAGAGATCAAAGATGCCGAAGCATCCATGTAGGGTGTAGAACCCTAGTGGAAGGGAAATGTAAGAAAGTGAGCCTGACATTTTAATACTTCTAATTCTTGAACTGCATAAAGTGGGAGGATAAGAAGCTAGGTAGAAAATTTATGACTAGAGAGGTGTTTTCCACAAAACAGGCAAAAATTTAAGGTCTTCCAAAGACGAATAGGTCTAGTAAACAAGGCCAGAGCCTCATGTCAAAGCCTGGGCAACTACAATTTAATAGCAAAGATGAATCATTGGCTAACAAAGCCTTACAAAAACTGCAACATAGTTCTGGTCAGATGAAATTATGATCATATTAAAGTAATTTGTAGTTAACCCTCTCTGAAAGAAGATAATCTCACCTAGATCCTTTACAAGTTATTATACACAATGTCCAGCATTCAGTGAAGAATAATAGGGCTATCAAGAAGCAAAGTGAAAAGTCGGGCAACAAAAACACATACAGAAGACCCAGTTGCTTAAATTAGCAGACACGAGTTTAAAACAGCTGTGATTAATATATTCAAAAAATAGATGACATATTTAAGATTTCGTTAGAGAAGTAGAATTTACAAAAAAGAATCAAGTATAAATTTTAGATTTAAAAAATGCAACAACTGAAATTAAGAACAAAATAGTTGGGCTTAGCATTAGATTGGACAACATGAAAGAGGATTAAGGAACAGGTAGATAAATCAGTAGACAACACACAGATTGAAGCACAGAAAGCAAAAAGCATAGAAAATACAGGAAAGAGTGTAAAAAACATATAGAACAGGGTGAAAAAGTCTAATATATAGGCAAATAGAGTCCCAACAGCACAGCAGAGAGTAAACCAAACAGAAACAGTATTTGAAGAGATAATTGCCTAGAATTTCTTAAAACTGACTGACGATATCAAACTATGGAATTAAGAACCTCTACAGACCTCAAACGAGATAGATACAGAGAAAACCATACCTAGAAACATCAGAGTAAAACTATTGAGAAACAGAGAAAATGAAAATCTTAAAAGCAGCCAGAGGGAGGGAAATGATACACTACTTTAAATGAAGTAACAGAAAAATTCCTAGTTGATTTTGCAACAGAAACAATATAATACAGAAGACAATGGCATGGCATCTTTAAAGTGCTAAAAGAAAACAACAGTAAACATAGAATTCTATACTCAGTCAAAAGTAGCTATCAAATGTGAGGGGAAAAGAAAACCACTTACGGACAAATAAAATCTAAGACTCTATTGCCAGCAGAGCAATAGAAAAGGGTGAATACTAAAGATAGTTTTTCAGAAAGAAAGTACGTGCTCCTCAATAGTAACATAGAAATGCGGGAAGAAATAAAGAGCAGCGGAAATGGTACATATCTGAGTGAACACGAATGGATGACAACTCTACAAAACAACAATTATTGTTACTGTTATTGTTATGTTTTACGATGTCAAAAATAAAGCTGGATGCTAGTTAAAGTGGTAAGAACAGATTTTAATCCATAACAGCTGTTGCAACGGGGGAACGAGTCCTGCCTAAACTGAATTCAACTTTGATTTGCCAAAGGTCACTGAGAACGAGGGAGCAGGCAGAGGGTTCAGTGGAGTCTCAGGAGCATCAGGGAGGTGAAAAATCACAAAGGTTGGTCAGTACGAGCGGGATTGGGCCGGCTGTGTCTGCTAGCTAGAAGTGACGGCAGTGAGGCGGCTATCATCCCACGGGGCCTGGGAGACGGGGGCCCTGTCCTCAGGTATTGGCTGGTACAAATTAAATGGTTGTTTTTGCAGTCTTCTGTTTTCCCAGGCAGGCACTTTAAAGGAAGAAAGGGTCATCTTTGGGATGTGGTCTCCAGCTCTTAGAAACTATGTTAGTGTTTGTTGAAGTCTTTATAGGCCAAGGTGGAAGGCTGGTCCAGAAGGGGGCTCAGAGGAGGCTACCTAGAGTTTGGTCAGGGAGAGAATCTATCAGGAAGGTTTATAACATACAGAACTGAAACCCATGATAACAATAACAAAAACGTGGGAGGAATAATGGAGTTCTAATGTCCTAGAGTTTTCTGGGAAGTGATAAAAGGGCTAACATATTAAACTGCAATATCAAGGATATGTTTCTTTTTTGTTTTTTGATTTTTTTTTTTTTTTTTTTTGGTGAGATGGAGGCATCTCTCTGTCACCCAGGCTACAGGGCAGTGGTGCAATCACAGCTCACTGCAGCCTCGAACTCCTAGGCTCAAGCAATCCTCCTGCCTCAGCCTCCTGAATAGCTGGGATTATAGCACAAGCCACTGTGCCCCCCTAATTTTTAAATTTTTTGTAGAGATGGGGTCCTGCTATATTAACCAGGCTGGTCTCAAACTCCTGGTCTCAAGCGATCCTCCTGCCTTGACCTCACAAAGTGCTAGGATGGCAGGCGTGAGCCACCGCGCCCGGCCTGCAAAGATACATTTTATTTTTAGGGTAACCACAAAATATCAGTAAAAGAATATAACTAGCAAGTCAATAAAGGGTAAAAATTGAATTTAAAATACTTCACTGTTTCAAAAGAGAGCAGAAAAGGAAAAAAGAAAAACATAAAGCAAGGAGCACAAACAGAAAATAATATAAATACAAGTATAACCCTGCATGTATCAGGAAATGTAAATTCATGAATGATCAAATTAAAAGACAAAATTGTCAGGCCAGATTTCCAAAATCACCAAACTCTAGAATACTTAAAAGGGAAACACAACATAAGGAGAAAGAAAAGTTGAAAATAAAAGGATAGAAAAAGACAATATATATACCAAGCAGAAACCAATTACATATCTTTCTCTACACCTGCTGCTAACAGTTAAAATGTAATTAAATAAAAAATACCATTCAAAATAGCAACTGAAATGCAATATACTTTGGAAAAAATTTGTAATTTTATGGGAAAATTATAAAAATGACAATCAAAGACCAAAAAAATTCTTACTAAATGGTAAAATACACCATTCTTACGGACAAGAGGATTCACCATTATAAGGATATCAAATACCCCGAACAACCTATAAATTCAAAGCAATTTTAAATCAAACCCCAACAGGGTAGTTCACGCAATTTGACAAGCTGTTTCTAAACTTTGTGCGGAAGAGTGAAGGGTCAAGAAGTAAGAGTGCATAAACCCTCCCGAAAGAGAACTGAGTGAGATGCGTACCCTACGGCAGACGGAAGCTTTTACAACACAGTGTGGTGTAAGTGCAGAAACAGACAAATGACCCAACTCTACAGAACAGAGGCTAAAATGAGACCCATGCATAAATTAAAACCTATTCTATTTCAGTGCTATCATGGCAGATCATGGAAAAAGAAGAAAAATTTTTAAATGCTACTGGGAATGAGGCAAAGGAGATTTCTCCCCTTCCCCATACCTATTCCTCCTCATCACATTTCCTGTGATGCCCCTGCTTGAAAATTATTTTGAAAATTCGGGTATCTAAATATGCAAATGAGAAATCTGTCAACTTAATGTCGTGTTTTTTTAAAGTAGATGTAGAACTTCTACTTTGTAAGCAGTCTTACCTTTAGGCCAGGGTTTCAAATCTAGCTCAACCACTTATTAGACATACGATGTAAATTGGTTGCTTAATTTCTCTAAGTCTCCATTTCTCTATCTGTAAGAATAGGTTAAATACATTGTAATGAGATTGAAGGTTGAACTGAGTCAGCTTATGTAAAGTTGCCTACAAATAGAAGACACCACCATAAATGTTATTCCCCATTTTCCTCCTCCAGTTGTGAAGCATTTCCCTGGCAAAGCTGCCCTGTTGTGCTACCATTTATGAGCACAACATCATTAACTGTGAAGAAGGTGAATATTAGATGTCATATGCATAAGGTAGTTATAGTGACCCATTAGCACATGAAATTATCACTGAAATGATTACAGGTAATATGTGTTAGCTAGATGAGCAATCACATTTGCATTCTTAAAATTATACAAATACCTAAGAAACTCTACTAAAGTCTACAGAAATGATATTTTTAATTTATTTATTAGAAAATAAATTTTAAATGTTTCTTTCAACTAAAAAATAGAATTCCAATAGAATGTTCATATAGAAAATTAAAACTCACAGATCCTATGATGAGTTTTTAAATAAAACTTTCTTCACTACTCAGGAAATAAAAATTTTTGTTTTCATCAAAACAAATGATGGTTAATTTTATGTGTCAATTTGGCTAGGGCTGTAGTGATCAGTTGTTTGATGTAACATTTATCTAAAGGTAGCTGTGGAGGTATTTTTTAGATGTGATTCACATTTAAATCATTAGGCTTTGAATAAGACTTTCGGTGGGCCTCATCCTTTCCATTGAAGGCCTTAAGAGCAAAGAAATTTTGCGTCAAAACTGCAACATGGAAATCCCACCTGAGTTTCCAGCCTGCAGATTTTGGACCCAAGACTGAAACATCAACTGTTACCTGAATTTTCAGTCTGCTGGTCTGTTCTACAGACTTCAGACTTGCCAGCCCCTATCTATCCATCTGTCTCCTATTGGTTCTGTTTCTCTAGAGAATCCCAATTTATACATCTATTGATTCACAATGAGAAAAAAGTCTTAAAAGTTAAAGTTGGGCTTGATTTAATACCCTTGAACCAGATTCTAATTTTATGTGATTAAATATAAATTTTTATGTTTAATATGGCAATTCTCGTAAGTTGATAATATAAGATACTATAGCATACTGAGTCTTCATTTTATGCACTCTAATATAGTTTTTCTAAAAAGTCAGTACCAAGGAAAAACTGTTCTAGGTATTCACCAAATTTGTAAAATTACATTTGTATCTTTCTTCAATATCTTTTATTAGATGAGGTTTCTTCAGTGATAATGTACCACGAGTTTTCTGTGGCTTACAGTCAGTCTCCTGTTAGCATATGATTACACTAACAGTAGGATAGTACTAACACCTTTCAGATAACTAGTGGTCCTCAAATGATTATAATTTTGCCTGCTGTTTTTAATAAAATCATTACTAATATATGAAATCATAACATCTGACCTCTATCAAGAAAAAATAATTCCTAATTTCTTGGAGTATGTATATAAATGAGATTCATATTTCTGGGTGTTTGTTGTATGAAGAATTTAAATAATCATCCTTAAAACCCTACAGAAATTAAACATTTGTAAAGTCATCATAGGAATTCACAACCTGCTTATAGATTGACAGTGAAATACATTGTGGGTTTTCCCCCTAATTTGCTGACTATTGTAAGAGGAAATGATGAAATAATTAACCTTCTACATTTGTAAATGCTAGGATAATAATTTAAAAGGTTTTAGAAATTATAAGCTACTTCTGAATAAGGAAATTTCCAGAAATATCAACTTTCATATGTGATCTTAACAATTTTTTATCACTCTAAAGTTAAAGTAGATTTCATTTATTTAAAAATATCAATAGATAGACTCTGACTTCAATTAACTTTACATCGTAGTCATGTTAATAATCTAGATGGTAGTTAGCAGGGATATAATAATTCTTTTATTGCTAGTTTTAAATTAAACACTTTAGTTGTTTGAGGAATCCAAGTGAGAATAGCCATCACCAATTGCCACGACAGTGACAAAATTCCAATGTAACCTCTGTGGGTGTGTTTGAGTTTCCAAGCCTGGTTACTGACCATGTCTCTCTGAAACCCATCTCTTCTCCTCCACTGCTAATCTCTTTCTTAACACACTCACATCGTGGCTGGAGGGTTCAAGTAAATCCCACCCAAACCACTTGCCTCCACATTTTCCCTTGCCAATCCATTCTCCACTCTTCAGCAGAGTTATTTGTTTTTCCCCAATCTCAGATAGAACTATGTCATTTGTTTCCTGATCAACCTTCTTCAGTTTCCATTGCCTACAGGATAAGTCCTTTAGTGTGGCATACAGGTTCTTCATAACTTTTCCCCCGCGTACTTTGTAAACATTCTGGCACCACGCCCCAAGACACTTTATTACCCAGGACTATGAATGTATTTTTCCACACATATGGCAAGCTTTCTTATGTCTCTGTGCCTTTGCATATAATATTCCCTCTCTCCCCCAAACCCTTCCTTATCTTCTCTGCTGACAAGCACTATTCATACTTACAAAGCTTTCCTTGACACACATTCCCTGAGCGGTTTGTCACTCTCTCTTCCGTGTGTCCATGGTACTTTTGTTCATGTCACTGTGATAGTACTTATCAAATTGTACAGTAATTGATGCATACATATCTCTTTCCACGATGAGATAGTGAGCTCTCAATGAACAGGAGCCATGTTATTTCCCTTTGTGTCCCACCCACCAGCAATGGCCACCACAGTGGTCAATCCCTACCTCGTATGAACTGACAAAACAACTGATGTAAATCCAAGTTTGCCTCAGGTAAAGGATTTTTTAAAGAGAGAATACGATATCTATTCTAGACTTTAGAATAGTTTTTAAAATTTCAATGCTGATAACAATTTAAGATGCAAAGTGTTTCTGATTAGCTTCAGTCTATCTCATCAGACCAAACTGTCACTGCACCAGCGCTGACCTGGCCCCTCCTCTGCAATCGTGCTGGTATATTTCATGGCCACTCCTCAAGATCCATTGTTTGAAAGTCACCCTTCCCCAGAAGTGCAGCCCACATTCACCTCTTTCTTATTCACTATTTATAATGGTGGCCCAACATGTGACACAATTAATCATTTTCAAATTATTATGTGTAAACTTTTTTTTTTCCTAAATGAGCTCAGATGATCCCTCAGGAATGAATCATACTTTTTTAAAAAGCACTTTAAGAAATACTGGACAAAGGATTTTTTTGCCCTGAACCATTGTCATAGTTCTTCTTGAACAGATCTGTAAATTTAAAAGAAAATAGGATAAAGCAGTTAGTTTTAATAAATAATCTGAATTCTGAATCTATACTTCCTGAAATCCTCATTATGTCTCATTCTGAACCTCTTTAGAAGAACATCTTATAGAGATATTTGTACTACATAACCTACTAAGCTATGATTGCAATGAAAAAGCCTCACAGAGACCTAAACTGTAATTTACAAAAAACAGAAAGTCTTCTAGAGGGATTGAGTTCTTGGATACTTTTCCATGAACCTGAAATAGTCTTCACTGATAGCACACACAATACATTTCTGTGAAATCACTATTTATTTCTTTTTTCCATCATAGCCAGAACACATCTACAAGAAGTATATTCAGAAAATATTACACTCTACAATAAGTATATTCAGAAAACTTGATAGGATCCTACTTTACTGAAAGGACACATAGAAAGGAAAACACAATACACATTTTTTGTTAGTGTTTTTTTGTAGAATTCTAGTGCTTGTGGTATGTTCTGTGGCTCCTTAATTTGGTATGTGCAATGACTGATGTCTGAGTGGAAGAGGAAAAAAATTGATGTCAGCTCTGACTTACTAGCTGGATTGACTTGGGCAGTCTTTTCATCTTGTCTTAGTTCTCTTTTTATGTTCAGTTTATAATGGATCTCCACTATTTAAGGATTAGTGAGACAGAATAGTTAGAATATAGGAGAATATAGTAACATTCTTATAAAATGTTAAACTAATGAATGTAAATGAATGCAAATTATTATTACTCAGACTTCCCAACATTCTAATTTAACTTATGTAATTTTTAGAAATATTAAAGAAATGACTTTTGATGAATGTTTCTTGACGATGAATGTTTCAAACTTGATTAATGTGCTGAGGGTTGGTTTATGTTTTTAAAAGCCTACGAGGAGGTAAAAAAACGATGAGTCAATTAGAGCTAATTTGATCTCCTCCTACTTGGCTTGTCCAGTGTCTACAAAGTCAAGCCTAAACACTACTTCCTGAGGGAGTAATTCCTCCATTAATCATCATCAGTGAATATTTATGGGCCCTACATACGACGCTGGTGCCACAGCTGGTATCCTTAGGGTGGTTTGTTAATCTATGACACGTTTGGCATAGGCAGGTGGTTGTTTTTGATAATGTTTTTATTTGAAACAACCAGGTTTGTGAACTTGAGTTGAAAAGTCCATGTTTTTTGAGCATGAGATGCTTGCTTTTCATAGGGAGTTCTGAAAGTGCCCTAGAGGTATTCCTGTTGACCATAAAGTCAATGGGAGATCACAGACTGGTGAAAAGAGTTTTAATAAGTAATTAAATTTATTTAATTATTGCAATTTTCTTGGGTCTGGATACATTTCTAGGCAAAAGGTTCACAGCTATCATCACATTCTCTAGGGAGCACATGACTTCTGCAAAGAAAGTACTTCTACGATACACAAGGGTGTTTGGGGGACCCACTGTGTGTGATGTGGGAGAATACTCCCTATAATACATGTTCTGAATGTCAAGGCAACATGAGAAGCTCTTTTCAATGACTTTTCTCTTTTCTCAGAAGAGACCCCATTTTTATTACTTTTGAATTTTTCATTTATTATTTTCCTTATTATATCAAGTGTTTTGACAACTTTTTAAAAAGTCAAAACTGTGTTTAGAGAATCTATAAAATGGTTAGCTGAGCAATTCATGTCTAACATATAACCACTTTCAGATACATTCGTGTTATTTAAAAAGTAATTTAGAATTGCCTTTTCTATTAGATCATCACCTCTCTAGTCAGGATCCTTGTTTAATCTCCAGGATGTTTTTCTAAAATGCTCAAAGCAGCACTACATTTTATGCTACCCCGGTAAATATTTTACAATTCTTATTGATCACGCCATAATCCTAGATGCTTACTACTACCACAGCTTAAAAGATTAAGCTCCACACTGTTTTGTGTTGTGGTTTTTATTCCAAAGTTCTAGAAAATAAATTTATGACCCTTAACAGGTAGACACTGCTCCAGAAATAGTGTAATACTGAAATATTTCGTTTCAACTTATTTATCCAAATTGAGTCACTTCATTTCTGCCTTTCAACTGTGATAAAACCAATAATTATAAGTTAATTTGGTCTTGGGGCTTTGAGACCAAAAATGCTTTTTAAATGTCACATTAATGGTTATTTGTAAATTAAAGTCTGTGCATGTTTCAGCGTGGTTACTTTCTTAGCAGTCATTAGTAACAGCTGCCATTTCTGTGCATGAAAATCTGAGTATAGCCCATTTGGTCTTTGTAAAATTTGAGAATACTTTAATGAATACTAAGAAGAAAGTAGTTTTAAGAGGCCAGAACATAAGTGTCAACCCAAACAAGTGACTGAAGCGAAAATCTCAGTCAATGGAGGTTTAAGCAGCCAAAGTTGAAGACACCCCCAGAAAAAACATGAACTGCAGGCAGAACTTGGGTTGTTTTTTTCCAAGGGGAATCTGGAAGTTTTCAACATTTAAAGGCAGACAGAAAGAAAAAAGGCAGGGAGCAACTGGTAATGAAACAGCGTTTACATTCTTGTAAGACCCAGGAAAATCTACATTTTGCATAAGATAAGGTGAATGTTAGAAGAGAAAAAGGGAGTGAAGGAAGCATCAATTATGTAGATGTCCCTGGGTGGGTGGAAGAGTGTCTGATCCTGTCTTGTCTCTGTTCTGCTACCTGTAAAGATAAATTTGTAACGTTATTAGTGTGGAGGGGGACAGACATTAGTTTTAGGTGCTTTAGACATGGCCTATGGACCTAAACTTATAATTTGCATGTACTTGCTTATCAGAGGCCAGCAAGAAATTTCCTTAATGAATGATCTAAGGGGCAAGTTCTTCACAAGTGCCTGAAGCCTTTACTTTCATTTTTGCATAAGGAGTTGAGTGGGTGGCCTTGAGATTTTTTTATTTTCTTTTTATATAAGAGTTGGGACATTTGATCTGGTCTATGTCTTAAAACTTTAAGATTTATTTCAATTTACAATCATATGAATGGTGGCTTGCAGCATTCGGGAGAATTCTGAATTCAGGAGGCTCTTTATCAAGGCAAGGATTGGGTCCAGGACCTGCAGCTGTCATGTGCTACACAGAGTCTTGACGTCATGACCCAAGTAAGGTTATGCTAAGTGTGCAGATGATAATGAAGATCAGACAGCAGCATTTCTGCAAGAAACTCACATTATAAGTGATAAAGGGACAAAAATATTCTGAGGGCAAGTTGATGGACACTGAAAAAGAGGATATCTCTTTTAGCAATTTGGGTAACTACATGGGATACTCAGGGTAGAGAGAGGAGACTTGAAATCAGTGCATACTTCTTGCACTTTTTTTGATCATCCAGATAAAGAGTGGTTTATTTTATTGTTTATTAGGGTAGAACAGATTGGTGATAACTTACACTGGTTTCATCTTTAAAATTTTATGATAGAAAAGCTGGAATCTTTCACATTTCCATTACTTGATATGTATGAATAATGTGAATTAGGTATTTATTTAGCCATTTCTGTTAGACATAGGAGAGGATATTCATAGAACTAAGCCAACATCTTTGGGCTTACAACCCTAAGAAGAAATACCTCAGGTATTTCAGAATGATAATTCTGAGAGCTTTTCCAAATCCCAAAGTAGGTGATGTATTCATGCAAAGTCCAAAAGAAACTGTGTGTGAGTGTGTGTGTACTTGAGTGTTCTAGGAATAATATTTTCTAATTAAGGGCCTGTCTTAGCCCATTTAGTGTTACTATAAAGGAATACCTGAGACTGGGTAATTTTTTTAAAAAAAGGTTTGTTGGCTCATGGTTCCGCAGGCTATACAAGAAGCATGGCACCTGCATCTGCTTCTGGTGAGGCCCTCAGGCTGCTTCCAGTCATGGCAGAAGGCAAAGGGGAGCCAGCGTGTGCAGAGATCACATGGCAAGAGAAGAAGCAAGAGTAGGGGGAGGGTGCCAGGCTCTTTATAACAATCAGCTCTTATGGGAACTAATACAGTGAAAGCTCACTCACTCCCCTCCCTTCATGGAAAGCATTAATCTATTCATGAGGGATCCACCCCCATGACCCAAACACCTCCCATTAGGCCTAACCTCCAACATTGGTATCAAATTTCAACATGAGATTCTTTTTTTTAATTTTTGAGACAGGGTCTTGCTCTGTCACCTAGGCTAGAGGGCAGTGGCATCATCATAGCTCACTGCAACCTCAAACTCCTGTGCTCCAGTGATCCTCCTGCCTCAGCCTCCCAAGTAACTGGAATTACAGGTGCATGCTACCATGCCCAGCTAATTTTATTTTTATATTTTGTAGAGATAGAGTCTTGCTATGTTGGTGAGGCTGGTCTTCAACTCCTGGCCTCAAGTGATCCCCCTGCCTTGGGCTCCCAAAGTTCTGGGATTACAGGTGTGAGCCACCACACTCAGCCTGCAAATATGTTTTATTCTTTAGGGTAACCACAAAATATCAACTTGAGATTTTGTGAGGACAGACCATAGCATTTAAACCATAGCAAGGCCTTTGCAGATCCACTTTTCTCACCTTCTTGTCTCTTTTGAAAATACCTCTAATACTTATCAAAGAAAGTTTGTTGCTGTGGTAGTGGGGGAGGCAGGATAAAGTTGTGAAAAATATTTCAATGGAATTTTGGTGTTTAATCTTTTATCCAGAGTATTCAACTGACTCCTTAAAACTTGTCACGCTCTAAATGGCATTTTTTGTCTCTCCCCACTGTCATGTTTTAAACTTAGATGCTTGAGAAATAATGATACCTTAAGAAAAAGAAGAAAGTCATTCGGAGACAACTGATTGCAGATGGAAAAGATTAATTTCATTTAAAGTGTTTTGAGTTCAAAGTATAAGATAGATATTTACCCAAAGGGAGTTTTCTAGTGGGAATTGTGAATGGAAGACAGAAACTTATGACTGGACAGGGATAACAATATATTCATGAATCATATTTCACTTTATGAAGAGTCAACAAGATCATCTATTATGAAAAGATTATTAACCTGGGGTCAGTGATGCCCAGAGATCCCAGAAATAAGTCCACACATATAAAGTCAACTGATCTTTGACAAGGTGCCAAAAATACACAATGGGGAAGGGATAGTCTCTTTAATAAATGGTACTAAAAAAAACTGAATATCCACATGCAAAAGAATGTAATCTTGACATTATCTTATACCACACACAAAAATCAACTCAAAAGGGATTAAAGACTTAAATGTAAGACCTGAAACTGTAAAACTCCAAGAAGAAAACATGAGAGAAAAGCTTCATAACATTAGTCTAGGCAATGATTTCTTGAATATGACGCCAAACACAGATGCAGCAAAAACAAAAAGTAGACAACAGGAAATACATCAAACCAAAAAGCTCTGCACAGCAAATGAAACAATTAACAGGGTAAAAAGAAAGTCTACAGAATGGGAGAAAAACAACTGCAAACCATATATCTGATAAGGGATTAATATTCAAAATACATAAGGAATATCTATAACTCAATAGCAAAAATTTTAAAAAATGATTTCAAAAATGGGCAAAGACTTGAATAGACATTTCTCCCAGGGAGAAATGCAAATGGCCAACAGGTATATATGGAAAGATACTCAACGTCACTACTTATCAGGGAAATACAAGTCAAAACCACTCTGAGATTTGGCTCCCTACCTCGTAGGATGACAATTATAAAAAGACAGATGTGTTGACAAGGATGTGGAGGAATTAAAACGCCTGCACATTGTTGGTAGGAATGTAAGATAGTGCGGTTGCTATAAAAAACAGCATAAGGGTTCCTCAAGAAACTCAAAAAAGAACTAGTATATGATCCAGCAATCCCACTTCTTGGTATGTATCCAAAAGAATTGAAATCAAGATCTCTAAGACATACTTGCACTAGGAGATGTTCACTGCAGCACTATTCACAATAACTGTTACGTGGAGACAACTTGAATGTCCACTGACAGAAAAACTGATGAAGAAAATGGGGTGCTATACATGCAATGGAACATTATTCAGCCTCACAGAGAATGGAGTTCTGATCCACGGTACAATATAACTCAATCTTGACAACATCATGCTAAGTGAACTAAGCCAGACACAGAAGGACAAATACTGCATTATTTCACTTGGATGAGGGATCTAAAATAACCAAACTTATAGAAACAGAGAGTAGAATGGTGGTTGCTAGAGGCTGGGAAGAAATGGGGAGTCACTGTTCAATGGGTGTAAAGTTTCAACTATGCAAGTTAAATAAGTTCCAGAGATCTGTTGTACCACATTGTACCTCTACTTAACAACACCACATTGCACACTTAAAACTTTGTTAACAGGGTCGATCTCATGTTAAATGTTCTTACCATGATAAATAAAAGTCTAAATCCGATAAATTCATAAATAGTATTAATACCATAAGCATGGTCTATTAGGGTAAAATAAAATATACCAGAAGGAGTAAATGTATAAAATCTGATGCTTAGAAAAGTTTAAAGTGTTTGCTTTGAGGAGAAGGGTTGGTTGAAGGCAGAGAACTGCTGCTTTCTTCATTATAATCTTGCATTAATTTTCTATTGCTGCTGTAATAAATTACCACAAACTTAGTGGCTTAAAACAATACCCATTTTTGCATTCACAGTTCTATCAGTCAGAAGTCTGGGCATGATGTGACTCGATTCTCTGCTGAGGGTCTCACTGGACTAAACTCAAGATTTTGATGTGGTCTGTGGCTCTCATCTGGGTCTGGGATCTTCTTTCAAGGTCACTGTTTGTTGGTGGAACTTATTTCCTTGTGTATATGGGACTCAAGTCCTTGCTGTCTGTCATCTGGAGGCTGTGTTCAATTTCTAGAGGCCACCCGCGTTCCTCCTCACATACCCCTCCATCTCCAAGCCAGCACACTGAATCCTTCTTGTGCTTTGAATCTTTGTGACTACCTCTTCAGCCACCAGCCAGAAAAAACTCTTCTTTTAAAGGGCTTATTTGATTACATTGTGCCCACTAGCATAATCTCTCTTTTGTCATATAAGGTAACACAATCATGGGAGTAACACCAGAGGACAGAGATCATGTTGGTCAAAATTGCCTACAAATTCCTCTGGTATTATTTGGATTTTTTTAATTACTTTAATAACAAGAAGTAATTAAAACAAGAAAAGAGTCAAAGGAAATGTAAGTAAGCAAAGCCAAAGAATGCATCTTTCAAAAAGCCTGCATGGAGAGGTAGTTATCCTGGGATCAACCCAAATGCCACAAGGTGAATGACTTTACTTTGGAGCCATATCTACCCCATTGTTTTCCAGATTATTTGCTTAATTTCTTTGAATAAGAATCCTCTTTTCTTGGCTTGGTCTAAATATCTGGCTATCAGGTAAGAGTGTTGAAGGAAAGGTTAGCTCTTCATTAATCAGTACATAAAGTCAAAAACCCCTAAATGATCAAATTAGCAGATGAAGTGATAGTAAGTTTTAAAAAAGGATTAAAAAAATAGTAAGTTCTTGTCAGAAATAAGAATAATGAAGGGTAAGAGTTTTCATGGTAAAAGCTCATGGGGAAGATAAGATTAGGGTGTGTACAGGACCATGGAGTGAGGGTGGATGTGCAGCTTGCTGGAATGATAAAGTTAAAGGTGGGTCATTGATTCAAACACTGAATTAAGAGAGAACACATAGTAGAAATTAGCACCTGAATGGAATAGTACCACAGAAGCCAAGGAAAGAGGGAGTACTAGGAAGGAGGGATGTACCTGAAAGGAAGAGGAAGATGATGATGATCAGTAAGTGCTTTGTTCAAAATCTGTCAATCCTATAAGGTAGGTAAGGTACCAAGGTATCATTTATAATTTTACAAATAAAAAAGTGATGCTCAGAGACTTTAAGTACATTTACTAAATTTACATATTTTTAAGTGACAGATCTAAGGCTGTACAAAATCTTCTGATTACAAATCCAGTAGAAAATCAAGACCAATTTTCTTTAAAAGCTCTTTCATCACAGATGAGAACATAAGCGGAGGAATAAAAGCTAAGAATCCTTTCTGGAAACACAAGAAAAACAAATAAACTATTCTAAAAAAAAATAAGACCCACACTATACATGGATTTTGCCTTCTAATTGAAAGCTGCCTCAATTCATGCTTTTCTAATGAGGTGCAATATAGCCATGCCTGAAATAACTTTGGGTAATGAGACAACTTCCATTAATCTACTTATGAAAGAGTCTGTTCATTAATTAGGCTGGACAGCACAAAAGCAAAAACAATGACATTCCTGTTTCAGAGTGTCAGCCAGAATCTAATTAGAAATTAGTGGCTGAAAGGACTCAAATATTTCCACTTACATTGATACTGGCCTAAAGTACTCAGCCATGATTATAAATCATTTCACGTGTGAGACAGCTTTGCAGGGTGGGGGATACGTGGCAGATCGCACATCAAGGTCAAGGCCAACTTTCAGACAGTCTCCTTTAAACTGTCCAAAGATAAGAGGGTTACTAGGAACCCAGAGCAACTTGAAACCATCACTTCAGCTTTCTCTGTCCATGTCCTTTTCCCTCCTCCTCCCTTAAACACACACACACACACACACACAGAGGATCCTGGAGCTGCTCACAAAACTGCATGTAGGTAATAACATGGTTGATGAGATTTTTATTCAGGTGACCTTTTATTCCTTTCAAATTCTAGCTTGACAAAATAGTCAATCCCAATTCCCCCCCCATCAAAATAAAGCTGCCAAAAGCAGCTCACCAGTGACATTTCCCGAACACTCATTCTTTCAAAATTCCAGAAAGAAAAAATCTACCCAAAGGCAAGGATTAACTGTTGAGTGATTTCAGAGATCCAATGAATCTATTCATGCTTAAGGGTAATATTTGGAGGAAAAAGCATAATCAATTCACTTTAAATAATATTATACAACTCTAATTGTCCCTTTCATGTAAATATGCTGCATAATATTTCTTTGTCTTTCAGCTCTATGTTATCATAGCTTTATGGGCTCACTTTCACCTTGTAATATTGTTTTCTAAAGCAGCTCACCTGGGTCTAGCTCGCAACTGTTCACCTTGAAATCTCAGGACAATACACTAGCTCTTAACCTATATCCCATTAAAGAATCTCTGTAAATTAAATTAGGTAGAAGTTCTTAGGAAGAAAATGAATTATTCTGTAACAATTTATTGCTTCCTAAAGAAATGTGACATATAAAGTATCTGACTTTGATCAAGATAAATACTTACTGAGTGAACAAAATAATGACTGAATTGGTAGTTTTGTGTTCATTATTGTCATGAAACAGAAATTTAACTACCCAAAGTAATACCCACTGACAATTTTCCACCGTTAGTCTGGACCAAGCTATCCTTTTGCTCAGAAAGCTGAAAGGTGCCTATTGTGAACGAGGGTAGAAGAGGAAAAAGGCAGGTTATAAAAGGAAGGAAATTAACATTGCCCAAAAAGATAAAGTAAAAGGTTGAAAAATTGCTCAGATAGACTAAGATGAATAAGACAGAGAGAGAGAGAGAGACAGAGAGAGAATATGTAAAGCAAAATGAACTCAAAACAGAATGTTAAATTAAAAAAAAAAGTCTAGGTAAAACTTGGATTTCTCTATATTTTCTTGAATTTTGAAAAAAATGTTATAATGATAATCTATCATGCTTTACCTTCTCTGTCCTTCTGTTCAAATTCTTAAGTATCAACTTGATATTATTATTTACTATTTACTCCTCTGTTTTCCATCTTTTTATAAATGGAGAGAGTTAGAGTTTAAGGAAACAATATAGTATAGTCAATATACTATTGAAGTTAGCTCTGAAGTTGATATTAATCTGAACTGTAATGTCATAAGGTAGTATGGTAATTATAATCTCTAATGCATTCACCACAACAGGGAATTAAGATGATACAATAAAAATTGCTCTTGTTTTGTTTTGTTTTGTTTTTTAGTTTTTGTAGAGACAGGGTCTTGCTATTGCCCAGGCTAATCTTAAACTCTTGGCCTCAAGGGATCCTCCCACCTCAGCCTCCCAAAATACTAGGATTACAGGCATGAGCCACTGTGCCCAGCCTAAAAATTGCTCTTTAGAAGAAGGCAGTTATGGAGCTATAGAGGAACAAAATAATAAGACATAAAAACAAATAGGAAGTGATAGACAAAAATCGTATCTTATCAGTAATTATTGAATGTAAATGGATTAAACACTCCAATCAAAACAAAAAGAAGTGAATTTTTTTTAAAAAATGGTATCTACAAGAGACATACTTTAGATTTAAAGACACAAATAGGTTGTAAGTAAAAGGATGAAAAAAGGCATCATACCAAAAGAGTATTTCAGTAGCTATACTAATGTTAGAAAAAATAACAGCCTTTAAGGCCAAAATTGTTAACTTAGACTTAAAGAAACATTTTATAATTATAAAATGGTCAATGCATCAAGAAGATACAATAATTATAAACATATATGCACCTAACTAACAAGACAGCCCCAAAATACGTAAAGTAAAAATTGACAGAATTGAAGGTAAAGATAGACAATTCAAAAGTAACAATTAGAAAGGAGATTCTGAGAAAATAGCAGAGTAGGAAGCACCAGGAATTTATCTCCCTAACCAGACAAACAATTACACTGGCAGAATCTGTCTGATGTAATTATTTTAGAACTCTGGAGTCAACTGAAGGCTTGAAACTTTTAGGGGGAGGCTTGGACAGTAAATTGTGATTAAATTCAGCCAATTTCTGCTCTTGGCTCAGCAGTGGTTATTTACTCCTTTCCCCAAGCTTCATGGTAGGCAGCCATCCATGTGTTCCTGGAGCAGCTTATACATAGCTTGTGGGAGCCAGGGTGGGCAACAAGGACTCTGTCCTCCAAATATTGGGGATTTTTGTTCCAATCACTGATTAAAGCTTCTGATTATTAGGTACAAACACAGACATAGGCAGCCATGGTTGTTGCATCTCCTTTCATTGTTGCAAGCTTCTTTCCCCTTTTATCCCACAGAATTTCCTTCCTTCTACTGTGCTTTTTTACCATCATTTTCCCCTTTTTACTCTCTTGGGACACAGACATTAAAGACTAGGAGATTCAAAAACAAACACCCATAGAGGGGAAATTAAAAAGTCACCATGCACGCCCAGGGAAAGGCACAAGCTCAGAAAACACCTGAAAAGCCCTTACATTTACACCTCAGGATGACCCTTGGCAAAGAGACAGCCTATACAAATAGAACAAAGCAAAACAAAATAGCAAATTTTGGGAAAGGGGGATAATGTGGTTTGCAGAATTATCATATTATTAGATTTAAATGCCCAGTGTTCAGTGAAAAATCACAGAGCATACAACAAAGAAAGAAATCCAGAAAGTATGGCCCATTCAAAGGAAAAATATAAACCAGTAGAAAAATTCCCTGACAAAAATCCAATGGCAGATCCACTAGTAAAGACTTTAAAACAACTGTCTTAAAGATGCTCAAAGAACTAAATGATGATGTGGAGAAAGTCAAGAAAATGATGTATGAACAAAATTTAAATATGAATAAAGAGATTAAAAACATGAAAATAAACCAAAAAGAAACTCTGGACCTGAAATTATAGTAACTAAAACGAAAATTTTCACTAGGTGGATTCAAAGGCAGATTTGAGCAGGCAGTGAACTTGAAGACAAGACTATTGAAATTATTGACTCTAAGGGGAAAAAGAAAGAAATATTGAAGAAAAATGAACAGAGTCTATGGGACCTGTGGGACACCATCAAGTGGGCCAACATATGCATTGTGGGAGTTCCAGAGAGAGAAGAGATGGAGAAAAGTGAAGAGAGACTACTTGAAGAAATAATGGCCAAAAGCTTCTAAAATTTGATAGAAGACATGACTATAAATATCTGGGAAGCTCAAACTTCAAGTAGGGTGAACTCAAAGAGAACTACACTGAGACCCATAATCAAATTTTCAAAAGACAAAGAGAGAATCTTGAAATTATCAAGAGAAAAGTGACTTGTCACACAGAAGAGATCCTCATTAAGATTATCAGATTTCTGAGGAGAAAGATTGGAGGCCAGAGGCAGTGAGCTAATATATTTAATGTGCCAAAAGATAAAAATCCTGTCAACCAAGAATCCTATATCTTGCAGAATTGCCCTCCAAAAGTGATGGAGAAATTAAAACATCCCCAGATGAACAAACACTGAGAAAGTTTGTTACGGCTAGATCTGCTGTACAATAAATGCTAAAGGGAGTCCTGCAGGTTTAAATGAAAAGACACTAGACAATGACCCAAAGCTGTATAAAAAGATAAAGATTTCATTAAAAGTAAACACATAGGCAATCATAAATTCTACTACTTTTTTAACTTTGTAACTTTACATTCTGTTTTCTACATGATTTAAGAGACTAACACATTTTTAAAGAAAATATTAGTTTATGTTTTTGGACACAATGTATAAAGATGTAATAATTTCACATCAACATCTGAAGAAGAAAAGCCTTCAACCCGATGCCTTGATTGGTAAATTCTGCCAAACATTCAAAGAAGAACTAACACCACCTACAAACTTTCCCAAAAAACTGAAGAGGAGGAAATACTTCCTAATTCATTATATGAGGCCAGAATTACCCTGATACCAAAGCCAAACAGACACTACAATAAAAGAAGACTACAGATAAATGTCCCTTATGAACATTGATACAAAAATCTTCAACAGGTCAGGTGCAGTGGCTCATGCCTGTAATCCCAGCACTTTGGGTGGCCAAGGTGGGAGGATCACTTGAGATCAGGAGTTCAAGACCAGCCTGGGCAACATAACAAGACCACATCTATACAAAAAATGAAAAAAGTCAGCTAAGCATGGTGGTGTGGGCCTGTAGTCCTAGCTACTCTGGAGGCTTAGGAAGGAGGATTCCTTGAGGCCAGGAGTTTGAGACTGCAGTAAGCTATGATCATGCCACCGCACTCAAGCATAGGACAATAAAGTAGAACCCTGTCTCAAAAAGAAAAAAAGAAACTTCAACAAAATACTAGCAACTTGAATTTGACAACATACTAAAAGGATTATACACTATGACCAAGTTGTTGGATTTATTTCTATAATGCAAGGATGGTTCAACATACAAAAAGCAATTGATGTAATATATGACATTAAGAGAACAATGGGTAAAACAGCACATGATCACTTCAATTAATAAAAAAAAAGCATTTGACAAACTTCTGCACCATTTCATAATAAAAACACTCAACAAACTAGGAATATAAGGAAACTACCTTAACATAATAAAATTCATAAATGAAAAACCCACAATGAACATTATATTCAATGGAGAAAGATTGAAATCTTTTCTTTTGATATAAAGAACAAAACAAGGAAATCCACTTTCAGCACTTCTACTCAACATAATACTGGAAGTTTTAGCCATAACAATGGAGAAAAATAAATAAAAGGCATCCAAATTATAAAGAAAGAAATAAAATTATCTCTGCTCACTGATGATATTATTTTATACATAGAAACCCTAAAGATTACACACACACAAATTGTTAGAACTAATAAATTCTGCAATGTACCAGCATACAAAGTCAACACAGAAAAATCAGTTGCATCTCTATACACTAACAATGAGCAATCCCAAAAGGAAATTAAGAAAGTAATTCTATTTATAATAGCACCAAAAACAATAAAATACTTAGGAACTAACTTAACGAAGAAGGCAAAAGACTTGTATAAAGAACACTATAGTATATTGCTGAAAAAAACTAAAGACATAAATAAATGGAAAGGTACACCAAGTTTATGGAAAGGAAAACTTAAAATTTTTAAGATGTCAACAGTACTCAAAGCAATCTACAGATTCAAGCCAATCCTGTCAAAATTCCAATAATATTTCTTTGAAGAAATAGAAAATGTTACCCTAAAATTCATATGGAATGTCAAGGGACCCCCAAATAGCCAAAAAACAATTTTGGAAAAGAACTAAGCTGGAGGACGCAGACTTCCTGATTTTATACTTCTTACAAAACTACAGTAATCCAAACAAGGTGGTAATGGCATAAAGACAGACATATAGGCCAATGAAACATAACAGAGTTCAGAAATAATCTCTAACATATATGGTCCAATGATTTTTGACATGGGGACCAAGACCATTCCATAGGAACAAACAGTATTTTCAACATGTGCAGGAAAAATTGATTATCCACATGCAGAAGGATGAAGCTAGATACCCTTACCTAACACCATATATAAAAATTAACTTAAAATGGATTAAAGACTTAAATATAAGACCCGCAACTGTAAAACTCCTAGAAGAAAAGATAAAAGAAAACCTTCATGGCATTAGGGAATGATTTCTTGGATATGACACCAAACACACAGGCAGCAAATGCAAAAATAAACAAGAGAAACTACACCAAATTAAGAAGCTTCTGCACAGTAAAGGAAATTATTAACGGAGTGAAAAGAAAACCTATGGAATGGGAGAAAATAATTGCAAACCATATATCTGATTCAGAGCTAATATCTAAAATATATAAAGAACTCCTATAACTCAATAGCTGTATTTAAATGATTTTAAAAATGGGTAAAGGACTTGAATAGACATTTCTCCAATGGAGACTTGTAAAAGGCCAATAAGTATGTGGAAAGATACTCAACATCACTAATCAGGCAAATGCAAATCACTTTACAATGAGCTATCACTTTACACTTCATAGGATGGCTATTATAAAAAAAGAGATAACAAGTGTTGAAAAGGATGTGTAGAAATTGAAACGCCTGTACCCTGTTGGTGGGAATGTAAAATGGTAAAGCTGCCATGGAAAACAGTATGGAGATTCCTCAAAAAATTAAAAAAAGAACTACTGATATATTCCACCAATCCTACTTCTTAATATTTATCCAAAAGAATTGAAATCAGGATCTCAAGGAGATATTTGTACCACTATGCTCATTGCAGCATTATTTACAATAGACAATATGTGGAAACAACTTAAATGTCCATTGACATATGAATAGATAAAGAAAACGTGGTATATACATACAATGGAATATTATGAGCCTTAAAAGGGAAGGAAATTCTGCCATATAAAACAATATGGATGAACCTTGAAGATATTATGCTAAGTGAAATAAGCCAGTCACAAAAGGTCAAATACTGTATGATTCCACTTACATGAGACACTTAAAGTAGTCAATATCATCTCTATTTACTTTACAAAAAAGTAAAATGGTAGCTTCCAGGGACTAAGAGGATGGGGAATGGGGAGTTGTTGTTTAAGGCATATAGAGTTGCAGTTTCATAAGATGAAAATGTTCTGGAGATGGATGGTGGTGATGGTTGCACAATTATAATATATTTAATAGCACAGAACTGTATGATTAAAAATGGTTAAGATATGTCTACTTAGGTCCTTTGCCCATATTTATATTGAGTTGTTTTACTACTCTTGAATTGTACATGTTCTTTATAAATTTTGAACATTAACCACTTATCAGATACATGCTTTATGAATATTTTTCCAATCCATAGGTTGCTGTTTCATTTTGTTGATTCTCCTTTGTTGTGCAGAAGCTTTTTAGTTTGATGTAGTCCTATTTATGCATTTTTGCTTTTGTAGACTGAGCTTTTGGTGTCGTATCCAAAAACTCATTGTGAAGGCCAACATCAAGGAGTTTTCCTCTCTGTTCTCTTCTAGGAGATTTATGGTTTCAGGTCTTACATTTTGGTCTTTTATCCATTTTGTGTTAATTTTTGTGCATGGTGTAAAATAAAGGTCCAACTTCATTCTTTTTCCTGTGGAATTCCAGTTTTCCCAGCACCATTTATTAAAGACACTGTCCCTATCCCATTGTGTCCTCTTCATGCCCTTGTTGAAAATTACTTCATCGTATATATTTAGATTTATTTCTGAGCTCTCTGTTCTGTTTCACTGGTCTATGTGTCTGTTTTGGGAGGAGGGGTAATAAAAGAACTATTTTATTTGAAAAGTCATCCCTTAATATAGCAATCAGTAAATTTTAACTTGTTCTAGTTCACAAGAAAGTGATCCCTACTTCCAATTGAAATAAATATCACAGATTTTCTTGCTAATCTACTGATATAAAATCTGTTAAAATTATTTTATAAAGACCTGAAAAGCAAGACCTGAAATAAAACTGTGGAATGCATTTTTATGGAATTTTGCAAGCTTATCAAAGAAATCACAAATCTGAATTTTATAGAGTTTTGATCAATTATGAGTTTGTAACAAAGATAAAATATCTAGTGTTCAGGTTTTTTATATTTCTATATTTTAGCAATTTTTAAATTTAGTATGATCTTCATTGTATACATGATTTAATAACCTTGTGTAACTTGTTAGAAATGACCTGCAAATTGAAGAGAATTTTTATTATCAAATGTCTGAATAAATGTTAAAGTAAAGTATGAAAACCTCAGAAAAATAAATAAAACTTTCAGACAAGATTACTTCTTTCAAGGAAAGAAACCTTAAATGTAGAGAATACAGTGCTTATTAAATAGCTTTGTAAATGGAAAAATCTGTTTAAAATAAAATAAAAATATATACACATTTTTAATACTATTGAGATCACATATTTAGTGTTACTATTGATAATTAAGGACTTACTACTGCCATTTTGTTGCTTGTTTCCTAGTTGCTTTGAGACTCCCCTCTTCCTTTCTTACTCTCTTCCTTTGTAGTTAATTGAATGTATCTGGCAGTATGTTTTAATTCATTGCGTTCTATTTTTAGTGAATCTATTATAAGTTTTTGTTCTGTGGTTACCATGAGGCTTACAAAGTCATTTTATAGATATAACAAGTTGTTTTAAAGAGATGACAACTTTCCTTAGAAAATAAATGAAAGAGTAGAAACTGTTGGGCCTGCTGGGGTGGGAACTGGATAAATGTGTGGAATGCAATGGGGTAGATAAAGAACTCGGGTAAGGACCACATGGAGGGTGAAACAACAGCCACAGAGGTCTGGAGAGTCCAGGGGTCTGGAGAGTCCAGAGGTTGTACAGATAAGCGGCTGTTCCAGAGAGAACTCCCCCACCCCAAACTTTCATTCGAACCTTCTTTAAAACCCGCCACTCTCCCCTTTGTCAGGGTGGATGCTGTTTTTGGCCTCCACCTACCTGCACCCAGGTGCCCAAATAAATGGGGTTTTGCTATGTCTCAGGCTTGAATGCCTTCCTCTGGGCTCCGACCTAACAGAAACAAATAAAGGCAAAAGACACACACATACACAAAATTCTACACTTTAACTCCATCCCTCCACATTTTGACTCTTAGTTGTCTCAATTTACTTATTTTTAAATTACCTTTCTCTTAACATGTTGCAGTAGTTATTGTTTTTGATAGATTTTTTCTTTTGGACTTCATACTAGAGTTACGTTTAGATTTCATGCCACAAATACAGTAATAGAGTATTCTGGGTTTGTACATGCACTTAATTTTACCAGTGGATTTTATACTTTGAAAAGTTTTCTTTTGCATGTTTGTTTTTCAGATTGAAGAACTCCCTTTAGCATTTCTTGCAAGACAGTTCTAGTGGTGATGAATTCTCTCAGCTTTTGTTTGTCTGGGAAAGACTATCTCGCCTTCAAATTCAAATGACACTTTTGCTGGATATGACATTCTTGGGTTGCCATTTTTTTCTTTGAGCACTTTGAAAATGTTCCACTCCCTCCTGGCCTATAGGGTTTCTTTTGAGAAATCTGTTGCCAGAGGAACTGAAGCTCCTTTATATGTTATTTGCTTCTTATCCCCTCTCACTGCTTTTAGGATCCTCTCTTTGTCCTTGACCTTTGAGAGTTTGATTATTAAATGCCTTGGGGCAGTCATATTTGGGCTGAATCTGTCTGATGCTCTAAGATTTCCTGTACCTGGATATTTATCTCTTTCTCAAGTTTTAGACACTTTTCTATTATTATTTCTTTGAATAAGATTTCTACCCCTAGCTCTTGCTCAGCTCCCTCTTGAACACCAATAATTCTTAGATTTGGTCTTCTGAGGTAATTTTCTGTATCTTGTAAATGGTCTTCCTTACTTTTTGTTCTTTCTTCTTCTTCCTCCTCTGACTGTATATTTTCCAATAGCCCGTCTTGGAGCTCACTGATTGTTTCCTCCACTTGGTTCACTCTGCTGTTGAGAGCCTCTATAGTGGGTTTCAATTCAGCAAATATACTTCTTAGTTCCAAGATTTCTGTTTAGTTTTTTTTTTATTCCAATCTCTTAAATTTCTCTGATAAATTTCTGAATTGCTCTTCTGTGTTATCTGGGAAGGTCACTGAATTTCCTTAGAACTGTTATTTTGAATTCTTGGTCAGAGAGCTCACAAATCGCCATCTTGTTAGGGTCAGTCGCTGGATTTTTTATTTGCCCTTTTAGGGAGGTCGTGGTTCCCTGTTTGCTGTTGTTTCTTGTGGGTATACATCTATGTCTTTGCATTGAAGGATTAGTTATTCATTCCAGTTTTCTCTGTCCACCTTGTTTTGGTTTCTATTGAATATATTTGTTTAGTGAATCTTACTGCTAGGTAACTGCCTCCTTTTTGGCTCTAGATGGTGGCCTTAAGTTCAGGTTCACCTCTGCTCTAGTAAATGGTAGGAGCACTGCCTGTCCCAAATGGGAGAGGTTCCAAAGGGATTACCTAGCAGTGAGGGATAACCCAGCAGTGGCCAGGGGTTCATGCCCAGGGGGCCTGGGGAACATACCTCCTACAGCTACTCTTATGGGCATCTCCTTTGACCAAGATACAGAGCAGAGTTTCCTAGTTAGAGGTGCTAGTCTTGCCTCCCCCATTTGTCTCTGTCTGTCCTCTGGGATATTTCTCCCTTCAGGGAGTCATGGTGCTACTTGTGGGTTAAGGCAAGGGATAGGTCTCCTGCCAGGGAACCCAAGAATGTGGGGGTGCTGGTTGATTGCCTCATTTTCACTTTTTCCAGTGTAGGAACAGTGAATTGAGGGAAGATTTTCCACACGATTGATGCCTGGCAGAATGGGGGGTGAAGGACATCACAGATTGGAAATCTGGTTTTTCTACCATCTTTTGGAGTTTTGCCATTTCTCTGGCCCTGGAAACTGTCTCCTTCTCATACTTGAGCTCTGGGTTGTTGCTGGTGAAGATCTCAGCACCGTATATTTGGTTTTGGTTTTCTGGGGCAAGGGGGAGAGAGAAGCCAGCTTGTCTCTATGCCATCATTTTGGAATTAGAAGACTGTGTGTCTGCTTTTATGCCAGTAGCATACTGTTTTAATTACTATAGCTTTGTAATATAATTTTAAATCAGGAAGTGCGATGCCTCCAACTTTGTTGTTGTTTTTTTTTTCTTCTTATAATGGCTTTGTTTATTTGGGGTCTTTTGTGGTTCCATACAAATTTTAGGACCTTTTTTTCTATTGCTGTGAAAAATGCCTTTGGTATTTTGATAGGGATTGTGCTGAATCTGTGTATTGCTGTGAGTAGTATGAGCATTTTAACAATATTAATTCTGATCCATGAGCACGGGATAGCTTCACATTTATTTGTCTTCTGTAATTTTTTTAATCAATGTTTTATAGTTTTCAAAGCACATATTTTTCACCTCTTTGGTTAAATGCCACACAAAAAAATGGGGAACTAGGTGAGATGACGGATATGTTGATTTGGTTCACTGCACTGACCATTTTACTATCTGTATGTATCCCAAAACATCATGTTGTATACCTTAAATATACACAATAAAATTTATTTTTAAGTGGTTAAAATAATAAATTTTATACTTGTATATTTTATCACAATAAAAAATGAAAAAATATAGTTGGAGACTTCAGTACTCTACTTCCAATAATGGATAGAAGATCAATGAGCAAAAACAGGATTTGCACAACACTGTAAACTAACTAGACCTCACAGACATCTGTAGAAAACTTAACAGTAGAATACACATTCTTCTCAAGTGTGCATGAAACATTCTTCAGGAGAGACCCCATATTAGACCATAAATCAAGTATGTATAAATTTAAAATAATTTAAGTAACACAAAGCACATTCTGTGACCACAATGGAATAATTAATGAATTAACAAAAGCAGGAAGTTAGGAAATTCACAAACATATCAAAATTAAAATCACACTCCTGAATAAACAATGGATAAAAGAAGAAATTGCAATAGATATTAAAATATACTGTGGGAGGAATGAAAAGGAAACGCAACATAAAAAATTCTTGTAGATACAGGAATGCTTACAAGGTTAGAGGACTCCCAATTTCAAAAGTTGCTATAAAGGTACAGTAAATAGCTTTAGTAATCAAGAAAGTGTGGTAGTGGCATAAGTTTAGTCATAAAGATCAATGGAAAAGAATTGAGAGTCCAGAAATGAACCTTTACTTTTATGTTCAATTTATTTCCAACAGGAGTGCCAAGACAATTCAATGGGGTAGGGAAATAGTATTTTCAATAATGTTGCTGGGACAAATAAATATCTGCAAACAAATGAATGATGTTGGACCCCTATAACATATTTTTTTTATTTTTTAAGGGCATAAAATGATTGAAAGACTTAAATGTTAGAGCTAATGGTGTAAAAATCTTACAAGAAAAAATAGCCATAAATCTTTATCCTCATGGATTAGGAAATGGTTTCATAAACATGTCATCAAAACCATAAGCAACAAAAGGAAAAATAGATAAGTTGGACTTAATCAAAATTGAAATCTTTTGTCCATTAGATAACACCACCAAGAATGAGAAAATGCAACCCCAGAATGGGAGATAATATTTGCAAATCATATGTCTGGTAAGGGATTATATAGAGAATACATAAAGAACTCTTACAACTTAACAATAAAAAGACAACCCAATTTTTAAAAGAAAGCAAAAGATTTGCACAGACATTACTCCAAAGAAGATACATCAATGGCCAGTAAGCACATAAAAAGATATTCAGCATCATTAGTCATTAGAGTAATGCAAATCAAAACCACTATGTGATACCACTTCATACCCACAAGGATGGTTATAATCAAAATGGCATACAACAGCAAGTGTTAGTAAGGATGTGGATAAATTGGAACCCTCATATATTGGTGGTAGGAATTTAAAATGTGCAGTAGCTGTGGAAAACACTTTGGCAGTTCCTTAAAAAGTTAAGCATAGAGTTATTATATGACCCAACAATTCTACTCCTAAGTATTTACCCAAAAGAAATGAAAACATATGTCCATACAAAACCTTGTGCACAAATGTTAATAGTAGCATTATTCATAAAAGCCAACAAGTAGAAACAACCAACCATCAAATAACCATCAGTTAATGAATGGATAAACAAAATTTGTTATATCCATACAATGGAAGATTATTCAGTCATAAAAAGGAATGAAGTACTGATACAAGCTACAACACAGATGAACCTCAAAAACATTATGCTAAGTGAAAAAAATCAAACACATAATGGCCACATATTGTATAATTCTATTTCTATGAAATATCTAGAATAGGTAAATCCATGGATACAGAAAGCAGATTAGTGCCAGGAACTGGGTTCAGGAAGGGAGAGCAGAAAGTGACTGCTTAATGAACACAGGGATCTTTTGGGGTGATGACATGTTCTACTATTATATTGGGGTCATGGTTGCAATCTTTGTGAATATACTAATAACCACTGGATCATACACTTTAAAAGTATTAATATCATCATATGTGGATTATACCTCAATTTTAAAGTACCCATAGTTCCGCTACAAACAAACACCACTAATATAATTATGGAAATTTGAAATTGCTGTGTGTAGAGGAAACTGCCATGCAATGGATATCTAGTGTGTGCCTGGCTTTTCACATCCATTTTCTCCTTCAGTCCTAGCATCATTACTTTTGCATAAGAAAACTGACATTCCAAAAGGTAAAATAATTTTTCCAGCATCATATTATTATACTAATATGTGAGAATATGAATTTACCTAGACCTTCTGACTCAAAATTCTGTACTGTATGTTGCCCATAACTTGTGTGGCTGCTGAGGAACAAAGATGCTTATAGAGCCATACTTAGGATAGTGGCAAAAGGTCTATTTATTTGGCAATTGTGAAAACGAAAGTACAGTAGTAGACACCAAGTAAGTGGCAAGTCAAGAAAGAAAAGTCTGGTCTTCTTGATTTTGCATCTTATCAAATTTCTTACATTCAGGAGAATGACAGATTAGGAATGGAAGCAAGACAATGAATTGGAGGGGAAACAGGACAAAAATATACTCCACACAGAGCTTAAAATTATTTTCTCTTTGTCTACTTCATTTCAACTTCACCAGAATGAATCATTCTCATTATTAAAACTTTCTTCTAGCACCTTGAAGTCCCAAATGTACACCTTGTTTATTTGAACTGTTCCATTCAGTGAACAAAACTTATCACAAAAAAGTCAGAGAAAAACAAGGCCAGACATGGGAACACTGACAATCAATCGGTAGTCACAGAGATAATGTGAAATTGATTGGCATAGATGTCAAAGGCAAACTGGAGAGGAAATATATTTATGACTTATGCATTCATTTGGTTATCTCTGGAGAGTGAAACTGGGCAGCTGGGGACAGAAATGGGGGAAGACCCTTCGCTTCCCTTTTGGATCCATTGAATTTTGAATCATGTGACTACATTACCTAGTCAATAAATGATACATAAGATTAATTTTCTGAAAGGGAAAAAATTAATAAAACACTACATTCTGGAAAAGGCGTTAAAATTCCTTTGAAAGTGGCTGTTTTTGTTCAAAGCCAGGGTGCGGGTATGTGAAATGAGTGAGCACAGCTGCAGATGGCATCACCCTGGCTGTAGATTGTGGACGGCAAAGAACTGGGAAGGAGAGTCAGTCAGTCAGATGGAGGAAAAGACTTCCCCTAACTGGGCACAGGAGCGCCCCCGCAGAGTCACATGGAAAGCGATGGTGTGAACAGCTAAAATCACCCCTCCTCTGCTTTTTACTCTATAAGGGGAAATGTATAGAATCCCTGAGTGCTCAGAAAGTGAATGGAGGTAAGAAGGGTGTACAAAAACATGTCTCCAAAGATTTTTCCTAAGAATAGCAGGAAGCCAGGCTGAAAACTCTCTTACACTAAAACAAACAAACAAATAATAATTTAAAAGAAACAAAGGTATCATAGTGACTTAATAGTTGATGAAGTTATTGAAAGACGTAGAGAGGCCCCAGAAGGGTATAACTGTAAAAAGAGGTGGCTGAGGCTATGAAATCTAAAGGCAAAACTGCCTAGATTGGAATCCTAATGCTGCCATGTATTTGCTGGACAATTTAAGGATAATTATTTAAGCTCTCTGTGTTTCAGTTTTCTCATCTATAAAATGGGAAAGAAACATATCACCTACAACTTTAAGTTGTTCCACAAGAGCAGTGGTTCTAAACTTTTTCTGGCTACAGAATACTATGCACAAATGAAACTTTACTCAAAGACTCAATTTATAAAACAGATAAAAGTCAATTTGCCTTAATTCAGTTAAGGTTGGAAAGGGAACTAGCCTGTCACCACTAGGATTCTGAGGCACAGTTTGAAAATCACCATCAGAATGGAAGATCCCTAAAGCTCTTTCTGTATACACAGACTTGTGTACATCTCTTTTCATGGGTTGATATGTTAAGTCCTACCCAGGATATTTAAACCAGTTAGTCTAAAGAGCAATTGGGAACATTAACGATTAGTGCTTTGATGTTTAGCAATCTTCTAAAAAATATATTATCCAATTGTAAATTAAGATTAATAAATTATATTTAAAAGAACAAACATAATATTAAAAAGTGAGCTATTAATTCTATTCAGTTTACTATTAGTATATGCCCCTGTCCAGCTCATGAAGCCCACTTCATCCGGGCACCTGACTTCAGATGACAGGAAGGGTCTGAAGGAAACTAACTAGCCTCACACAGGCTATCTCTAGAAAAACCCTAGTCACAGGTGATGGCGACAGTCACAAAAGCCTAAAAGTCACACAGCTTTTTAAGGCTCATGTGCCTATACCTGCATTGGCCACATTCAAGTCATTTAACTTGAGCTAAACAAATTATTATCTTTAACAACCAAAATATTTGCTTTCAATAAAAAACTTTGATATTTTTAAAGACAGTACCATATGTTTTTAAATTATTAATAAAATTTTGAGGATCTATTAATGAGACAGAAACATTTTATAAACATTCTAAATGATGATCTCTAGAAGAAGCCAGTGCAAGTGTTCTGGCAGTTAAAATTATTTAAATGCTTTGGCATTTTCTTTGAAAATAGTGTAGTCAGCAAGGCTTTAAAAATACACATATATTTATTTAACAATGTAATTATAGTAATGGGACTCAAGGCCCTCAAAATCCTGGTCCCTTAGAAAAATTTACTACTACAAGTGTTGTAGTTTTGTTGAAGAAAACTCCATCTATAAATAGGGAAATGGCTGGAGATTGGATTTTGCTAGGCTTAGCTTTTTGTGCAAATAACATGTGCTTTGAATATACATATCAGAAAACTACTCTTCAGGAAATAAAAGGAAATGACTTCAAGCAATTTTCAACACTATTTTTACTCATTTGCCATGTCTTGCTCTTTTGGTTGAAAATGTTTTTTGTTGTTGCCAGATATGTCTTTAAATCCTGTCATGTTTCATCTGTGAATATATTTATTGACCTAAAACAAGAAGTCTTTAGCTGGGAAGACATTTAGTGCAAACAGTATCAGAAGCAGAGAGTTACCAAGTGCTTTGGAAATCAGGTGTCTGGATGTGCATTTAAGTGGGGAGAAGACCTTGATCTAGCAGCCACTGCTCCTAACCTTGACATTCATGGACAGAAGCCGCCCCAAAAGTTTTCTACTCTTTAATTTGCTTAGTAGACAAAGCAATCCATGGCTTTTATTATTAATAAAGTTATTACTCATAGTTCTGATGCAACTTGAAGAGATGAATTTTAAATTGTAAGCCCTGAATCTGGCAGACTGCATGTGTTTGTGTGAAGAGAACACACTTACTAGACCTATCCTATGGATATTTCCTTCCAGCTGCAATGGCAAAAAAATTACAGAGAGAAGTTGAGCTGTATTGTAGATGTATGCTAAGGAAGGTAATACAAGTAAGTAAAGACAACTTTTCCCCAGGTTATAATGACTCCAGAATATTTCTTCCTGTTATAGATCTAGTTTAATTACTATTTGAGTAAATAATTTTTAGTAAGATTGGTAGAGAACACACACAAAAAAGCAGAAGTGACCTGAGGAATAGATTTTATGACTTGATTTTGAACAACAGCGTAGCTCTAGAGGATGACTAGGATATAGGGAAGTCGTTAGCCACCCAAAACCACCCCCAAAAGTAAAAACAATATGTTTCCTATCTAAATGTAACTTTAAACAAGGCCTTATTTCTCGCATTTCCAACTAAATTGTCCCCCAAGATACTACTAAGTATCCATCCTGGAGCTACTATTGCTATCTTGTTAACCTAGGAATATAATTTCTCATTTTCTAACATTCATGTTCACTGTGCCAGTGAAGTGCCAGTTACATAGGGAAATAAAAGAGAGTAGAGTCTTGCTCTGAATAAAAAATTTTGAAATCCTACCAAATTATTCAGGGGCAAAACACAGCTGGGGCTTCAATCCGACCAACTCCAGAGTTCAGAAATATTTCCTAAATTAGGACCTCTTTTCAGTTAAATGATGTCATACATTGTTTCCCAGAATTTTACTTTTACTCTCCTTTTTAATATTCTCTTCCTACCTAAATTGTGCAAAATTATCTCTTGGCATTTTTCCATACTGTATGTAATCCTTTTTGGAAAATTCTTAACTATTATTCTCTTCAGCCTCAAGAGCAGCTACTTGATCAAGGAAAAAAAATGCTTAAATTCTAGTGTTGGAGAACCAAAGGTAGAAAATACCAGTCCTCTATAATAATAACAAAAATAATAACAGTTTAACATTTATTGAATGCTTCTTATATGCCAGGTTATGTGCTCAGCAGTGCTATCATGATAAAGACAGATTTGCCCAGGAAAAGACGGAGTGAAGAGGCGGGGCAGGCAGGACATATAAGCAAAGGAGAAAGTCAGGTGCAAAGCTCTGATGGCATCAACCCCCGTGGCACATTGGAGAGTTCCATATGTCAGCAGCATGTTATACAGGAAGTGGTATTAGATGAAGAAGGAATATATACATATTTACTCTTACATGTGCATAAAATATATTTGAGAGGATTACAAGAAATTTAACATTAGCTTGCTTGGGGAAAATAGTGCTAGTCTGGAGTAGAAAGAAGGGTTGATTTGTGTCATTTAATATTTGATCATATATTTTTAAATAAAAAACTAACTCAATGAGATGTTGCATTAATGTTATTAATACTTCTGCAGTACCAAAAAAACAAAAATACATTTGTTAGGAAAGGGGTGGGATCATATTCCGGGCAAGAAAAGAACAGGTCAATAAGGATAGGAATAATTCTACCGGTAAAAGGAAATGTGGTAACCAGGAGTATATTCAATAACGGCTGGCTCACGCTGAGGACCCAGCCAGGTTTAGTGCCCATTAATTTGTAGATATTTTTCTCCATAATTGACTGGAAACCTTGGTATGATAGCCAGTGAGCAAGTGGTTTCCTAAGTGAACTCACGGGATATGGACCAAGAAAAGGAGGCATGTAAGTTGTGGTACCAGAAAGAGTAGAGCTGTAGCAACTAAACATAGGATTTCTATTGGTTAAGGAAGTGAAGCCAGGAGAGGAGTGAGGAGTGAGTGAGCAAAGACAGTGAATTCTAAAGATGACAAAGTAAAACAAAGTAAGATGTAGTGGAAATAAAGGAAGGAAAGAGCTAAAAGGAGATTAGTTTTGGTCAGCAAGAGAGACCAAGTTTACCATTTCAGAGAGGGGTATGGATATGGCTCTGGGAGATGAAGTGCCCTGAAGGCAAAACTTAGTAGCATGAGGTGGGTGGAGGGACTTTGAGGCTGCAAAGGCTTGGAAAGATGAGTCACCCAGAATGATGTTAAGATATGGGATTTCTGGTTCAAAATCATAAAGAGGTATGCTTCACATTGAGCTGTAATAAATTCATCTGTGGCTGGATAACCCTGAGAAGGTATGTATGTATGGTTTGGTGGTGGCAGTAAGGGGGAAATTAATCTTTTCAATGGAATACAGATGAGTGAGTAACTAGTTGTGGAGGTTTCAGGAAAGACTTGCCAAAGAAAGAGGTGATGTTTGAGTTAGGTCTTGAAGTTTACATAGGAATTCAGCTGGCAGAAAAAAACTTGGTGGAAGCATTGCTGCCTGAGGGAAGGGTATAAACAGAGGCCTGGGTTTCTGTTCTTTAGTCCTAAGAGTTACTTAGCTTAAAATACGAGTTCTGAAAACTGCTGCTTCAGTCTGGTATGTGAATCATTCTTTGACCTGTCTTTTTACATAGGTGAATCCACCCCTTCATTGATGAAGCACATACTAACATAAATAAATGGGCATTTATGAGATTTATGTGCTTCATGCTCCAATTATTTTTATTTGTTTCTTTCCTGTGTGAGGGAGACAATAGCCCAGCCTAGCAATTCTGAGAAGAAACACTTTCAAGGGGCTGCAAATTATATAATAAGTATATTGTAAATGCAACTCAAATGATTAAAATTTGAGTTAAGGTTGCATCTTGAAATTCAATATCCAGGAAGTTGCTATAGAACTTGGGGGAGGATGTTGTTTGAATGTCCCTGGGGTAAGGCTTTATAATGTATAATTCAAGAGAAACTGGTGAATATAGTTTGGGAAACTGCTGCTGGGTTGGAAGGCCAAGATAATTAGTAATTGCCACCTCCAAAAACTAAATAAATCAAGATAAATCACAGTGAGATTGGAGCTCCTATTCTAATATGGGAGCATATTAAATACCTGCTGAGGTTATTTTTTAAATTCCAATTTAGCATACAATGCTGATTCCATTCTCCTCTAACATTAGCTTGAGCTGAAGCTCTATGTAATATGTAAGTGTAAATATACAATTGTCATTCACAATTAAGCAGCCCAGTTATGGAATTATTAGATGTATGTGCTGTTTTTGCCTCATCTCCCTCTTCCTGACCCGTAAGCATGAAATAAATATAATGAATTTTCTTTGTCACGTAACACAACACAAATCATTCCTTACTTTGGAAAAGCAGCCAATTAAAACCCACTTTAAAATGTTATTGATTAATTTTCAGATATTGTTGGCAGATTAATTTCCTATACTTTAGGCTACATTAATTAACTTTGGCCTCATGCTCTTTGCTTCTCTACTCCAAAATGAGGAATCTTGGAGGAGAAAAAAATGGCGGTCTGATAAAGTCCTCCCACCTCACCACTCCCAGGGAAGAAGGTGAAAAACGCCATCGGCTGCCTGCACGTGCGGATCACTCACTCCGAAAACAGCATCGCGAATTTACAGAGAAACATCGTGGGACACTCAGCCCAAGAAAACAGGTGACTGGGAGATTCATTCACAAAGATCAGAGAGTGCAGGGAGTACAATACAGCCCAGAGCGCGGGAAGGATGGCTCACCAGGTCAATGCAGCGCAACCTGACCCCCAAGCGGTTACGCACCTTCCCCACAGACTTCCCACCCACTCAGTCAGGGACAAGCCCAGAGTTGGGGCAAAGCTGTTGCTGGAGACAGCAGGCTCCATGGAGAGGAAGCAATTTCGAGAGCCAAACAGAACTCTCAGCTGCAATATACAGGGACCGCTCAGGGCCGGGTAGGGACAGGGCAGAGATACAGCTTCCCGGGACAGTGCGCGGGAACCTGCAGGCCGGCACTGCGCCACTAGAAGTCAGCAGGACCGGGCCCAGGAGTTTAATGGACAGCAGGACACGCCCTTAGGGGCTGTGGCAATTGCCTCCATGGGACACAGGCCTGTTGAGAAAAGCTGCATTACCGGATGCGATCTGAGCCCTGCTGTGCACCAGGCTGGCGGTGGCAGCCATCTTTACAGCCTCCCGCCCGGAGCTGTAAGCCGGGTCTGTAGCTCCGCCCTGGCCCAGGGGCTCTTCTGCTGCGGCACCACAGGCTTTGCCCTTGTTGGCCAGAGACAGCTGCATCCGTGGGTTCCAGGTGGGACAAGATCCCGGAACTGTAGTGGAAGAACCTTTGTGTATTGGAAACTGTTTGCAGCTCGTCCATCTGGTCCTGCTACCCCAGCTCTGGCCTATAAGTCCGCTACGTGCTGGTCCTAGTGCCTGCTCTTCAGGTCCCAGCCCTCCTGTACCCCAGAGATCAGTCATTTTGAAGGTTGCTGGTTATAGTGACTCATTTTGCATAACTGCCGGTTCTCATGGCAACGGAATGCCTCAAGAGCCACAGGCTGAACCAGAGCAGCTCCCTGTAACCCTGCCCACTTCATTAGGGAATTTTGCGCCATCCAAGTGTGCTTCCAATGGCCACTATTCCCCCCCGTAGAAACATCCCCTTGGTGGAGACTTCTGGGGATAGAGATGCCCACCCGCCTCACCTTGGGGTCTAGCGGTAGAAAAGGGGTGCACAATCGGAGATCCCCCTATCAGCCACTATCATGCAGAGATGCACATCAGAGGGACAGACACATGTGGCTAGATAAGCAGCCTCTGAGCTGTATAGGATTTTTCCAATTCAGCTGTCACACTGCAGCCAAAAGAAATTATGTTTCTACCCACACCTCAGGAGGAGCAGGGTCAAAGTAACCCCTAGGAGCTACAAGTCCCCTCCCAAAGCTTGGGGCTTTTGCATACCCCAACTGGGGAATCAGAGTCTGCCACAGACATAACAGAATACCTAGCTATTAGGAAGCTGTGGATTCATACCCTCAAGTACAATCATCATCTTGGAACTCAAGCTGGGAGGACAATCTCACTACACTCCACCGGGAAGAGGAGAAGACAACAAGTCAGAGGTAACCCAAGATCCACCGAACTTGCTAAAATATGCCTAAGGCAATACAGGCCACTATTTCTCTCCCTGGCTCTGCCAAGGAACGAACCTCAGGGGCTTGGAGACAGGGCCATTAACTAGCCCTAACACCCCCAGCTCTCGACCAAGAGGCCAGATGAGAAAAAACCAGCGAAAGAACTCAGGAAACATGAAAAATCAGAGTGAAAATCACCCCCAAAATAAATCATCATTTCCTCAGCAATGGATACCAACTCAAATGAAATGGGTAGAATGGCAGAAGAGGAATTTCATTTATGGACTATAAGAAAGCTCAATGAAATTCAAGAGAAAATTGAATCCAAGCACAAAGAAACCATGAGAAAAATGCAAGAAATGAATGAAAAATTTTCCAAAGAAATAGAAGTATTACAGAAAAACCAAATAGAAATTCTAGAAATGAAAGAAGCATTCAAGGATCTACAAAACACAGTGGAAAGCCTTAAGAATAGGCTGGACCACACAGAGGAAAGAATTTCAGAGCTAGAAGACAACTACTATGCACTAAATAAATCAGTCAAAAAAAAGAACACAAAAACAAGAGGCATGAACAAAGCATACAAGAAATGTGGGATTATGTAAAGAGGCCAAATATAAAGGATCATAGGCACCCCTGAGGGAGAGGAATAAAATTCACGTGGGCTGGAAAATCTATTTGAAGGAATAATAGAGGAAAATTTCCATGGCTTAGCCAGAAATCTCGATATCCAAGTACAAGAAGCACACAGGACTCCTGGGAGATTCAATGTGAAAAGGTATTCACCACACCACATAATTATTAGACTGACCAAAGTAAACACAAAACAGGCACTCCTCAGAGCTGTAAGACGAAAAGAGCAGGTAACCTACAAAGGGAAACCTATCAGAATAAATGCAGATTTCTCGGCTGAAACCTTACAAGCCAGAAGGGGATTGGGAAGCCATCATCAGTCTCCTAAAACAAAACAAAGACCAACCCAGAATTCTGTATTCTGCCAAACTAAGCTTCTTATCTGAGGGAGAAATAAAGACTTTTCCAGACAAGCAATCACTGATAGAAGTCCAGACCGGCCTTGCAAGAAGTACTTAGACCTGCATTGTACACTAACCAGCACAACAGACACCCACCAGTGTAAAACTACCAAAGCTAAAAATCCAGAACCCAGATTTCAGAATGACTCAAGAGGTAAAAAAAGAACAAGAAACTACCCAACAGAATAAACAGAAATCTACCCGAAATATCAATTCTCTCAATAAATATGAATGGCTTGAATTGCCCATTGAAGAGACATAGGCTGGCTGAATGGATTAAAAAATACAAGCCAAGTATCTTCTGTCTCCAGGAAATACATCTTACACACAAGGTCTCTTTCAGACTCAAGGTGAAAGGATGGAATACAATTTTCCACGCTAATGAAAACCAAAAGAAATCTGGAGTAGCCATTCTTATTTCAGATGATATAAACTTTAAAGCAACAAAGGTAAAGAAGGACAAAGATGGATACTATATAGTGGTGAAGGGAAAATCTTACAAGAATATTTAACAGTCCTAAATGTTTATACACCCAACACAGGAACACGCAGATACATAAAGCAAATACTGCTTGATCTAGACAATATAATAAATACAATGCCATAAGAGCAGGGGACTTCAAAACCCCCTGATGGAACTGGAAAGATCCTCCAAACAGAAAATAAGCAAAGAAACAATGGGCCTAAACAGGACTCTAGAACATTTGGGCCTAATAGACCTCTACAGAACCCTCCTCCCAAATAACACTGAATATACGTTCTTCTCATCAGCTCCTGGAACTTTCTCTAAAATTGATCACATCCTAGGCCGCAAAACAGCTCAACAAATTCAAAGAAAATAGGAATCATACCATGTATCTTTTCAGACCACAGCGAAATAAAATTAGAAATCAATTCCAACAGAAACTCACATCTTCATCCAAAAACATGGAAATTAAAAAATGTGTTGCTGAATGACTACTGGGTCAAGGAGGAGATTCAAATGGAAATCAAAAAATTCTTCAAACGAAATGATAATGGGGACACAAGTTATCAAAATCTGTGGGATACAGCAAAAGCAGTCCTGAGAGGAAAACTTAGTGCCTTAAATGCTCACATCCAAAAGACAGAAAGGTCACAAATCAGTAAACTAATGAATCATCTTAAGGAAATGGAAAAGGAAGAGCAAACCAATTCTAAAGCCAGCAGAAGAAAAGAAATAACCAAGATGAGAGCAGAATTAAATGAAATTGAGAACAAAAGAACTCTACAGAAGATTAATAAAATGAAAAGTTGGTTCTTTGAAAAGATAAACAAAATAGACAGGCCACTTGCCAGGTTGACCAGAAGCAGAAAGGAAAGGACTCTAATAAGCTCAATTAGAAACAAAAAAGGAGAGGTCACAACTGATACAACAGAAACACAAAACATCATCTTCGAATACTACAAAAATTTCTATGCACAAAAAAACGAAAATGTGGAGGAAATGGAAAAATTCTTAGAAAAGTACTACCTCCCTAGGCTCAACCAGGAAGAAATAGAATTCCTAAACAGACCAATATCAAGCACAGAAATTGAAGCAGTAATAAAAAATCTTCCAACAAAAAAAAGTCCTAGGCCAGACAGGGTCACTTCTGAATTCTACCAAGTCTACAAAGAATTGGTGCCTATACTGCAGAAATTAATCCATAACATCAAGGAGGATGGAATCCTCCTGAACTCATTCTACGAAGCCAATATCACCTTGATACCAAAGCCAGGAAAGGACACAGCAAGAAAAGAAAACTACAGACCAATATCCCTTATGAATATAGATGCAAAAATTCTCAATAAAATCCTAGCAAACTGAATCCAAATGTACACCAAAAAAATAATTCATCACGATCAGGTGGGCTTCAACTCGAAATGCAGGGACAGTTCAACATATGCAAATCTGTAAATGTAATCCACCACATAAATAAAAGCAAGAACAAAGATTATATTATTCTTTCAATAGATGCAGAAAAGGCTTTTGACAAAATCCAGCACCCTTTTATGATAAGAACTCCTAACAATACAGGCATAGATGGCTCATACCTCAAAATTATTAAAGCCATATACGATAAACCCACAGCCAATATCATACTGAATGGGGAAAAATTGAAAGCATTTCCTCTTAAAACTGGAACCAGACAAAGTTGCCCACTATCTCCACTTCTATTCAACATAGTGCTGGAAGTCCTAGCCAGAGCAGATAAGATAGTGGAATCAGGGCTGCCCAAATGGGGGCAGAAGAGGTCAAACTTTCACTATTCATGGACGATATGATATTATATCTAGAAAACCCCAAAGATTCAACCAAGAGATTATTGGAATTGATAAATGAATTCAGCAAACTCTCTCAGGATTCAAAATCAATGCACACAAACCAATAGCCTTCATATATGCCAATAACAGTCAAGCTGAGAAACAAATTAAAGAAAAAATACCTTTCACAATAGCACCATAGAAAATTAAATATTTAGGAACATATCTAACTAAGGAGGTGAAAGACCTATATAGGGAGAATTATGAAACACTGAGAAAAGAAATTGCAGAGGATGTAAATAGATGAAAAACCCTACCATGCTCTTAGATAGGTAGAACTAACATTGAAAAAATGTCTTTGCTACCTAAAGTGATATACAGAGTCAATGCAGTCCCTATCAAAATACCAACATCATTTTTTGCTGATCTAGAAAAAATAATTCTATGCTTCGTGTGGAACCAGAGAAGACCCCGTCTAGCCAAAGCAATCTTAAGCAAAAAGAACAAATTGGGAGGCATCAATCTGCCAGACTTCAAACTATACTACAAGGCTATAGTAACCAAAACAGCATGGTACTGGCACAAGAACAGAGACATAGACCAATGGAACAGGACTGAGAACCCAAATATAAAACCATCCTCATACTGTCATCTGATCTTTGAGAAATCCACAAAAACATACACTGGGGAAAAGATTCCCTATTCAATAAATGGTGATGGGAAAACTGGATGGCCACATATAGAAGACTGAAACTAGACCCACACCTCTCACCTCTCACAAAAATCAACTTACAATGGATAACAGATTTAAACCTAAGACATGAAACCATAAGAATTCTCGAAGAAAACGTTGGAAAAACTCTTATGGACATTGGCCTAGGCAAAGAATTTATGATGAAGACCCCCAAAGCAATCACAGCACCAACAAAAATAAATAAATGGGACCTGATCAAAATAAAAAGCTTCTGCACAGCCAAGGAAACTATCACTAGAGTGAACTGACAACCTACAGAAAGGGAGAAAATATTTGTATGCTACACCTCTGATAAAGGGCTGATAACCAGAATCTATACAGAACTTAGGAAAATCAACAAGATAAAAATCAAACAACCCCATTAAAAAATGGACAAAGGACATGAACAGAAACTTTTCCAAAGAAGACAGAATAATGGCCAGCAAACATATAAAAAATTGCTCAACTTCTCTAATCATCAGGGAAATGCAAATCAAAACCACAATGAGCTATCACTTAACTCCAGTGAGATTGACTCATGTCAAAAAGTCCCAAAGCAACAAATGTTGGTGGGGATGTGGACTGATAGGAACACTCACACACTGCTGGTGGGACTGCAAATTAGTACAACCTCTATGGAAAGTAATATGGAGATACCTCAAAGAACTAAAAGTAGAATTACCATTTGATCCAGCAATCCCACTACTGGGTATTTACCCAAAGGAAAAAGAGACATTCTATAATAAAGACATCTGCACATGAATGTTTATGGCTGCACAATTCACAATTGCAAAGATGTGGAAACAACCTAGGTGCCCATCAATACATGAGTGGATTAATAAAATGTGGTATATGTATACCATGGAGTATTACTCAGCAATAAAAAGCAATGGTGAATTAACACATCTGGTATTATCCTGGATGGAGCTAGAGCCCATTCTTCAAAGCGAAGTGTCACAAGAATGGAAAAACAAGCACACTGGTACTCTCCATTAAATTGGTACTAACTGATCAACACCTACATCACACATGGCAATAATATTCTTCAGGGGTGGGCAGGCGGGAGGGGGGTGGAGGGGATGGGAAAACTCTCACTGAATGGATGCGGGGCACGCAGTTTGGGGGATGTCCATGATTATAGCTCTGACACGGGCAGTGCATGGGCAATATATGTAACCAAAGTGATGTACTCCCATAATATTCTGAAATTTTTAAAAAATGAGGAATCTCAATCTGGACACCTCCCAAGTCAGTGACTGGTGCAACCGGAGCGAGTAGATTGAGGAGATTAAGAAGATCAGGTTCCTACCCTAATGCACTTGGAGTCTAACCAGGAGAAGATAAGTACGAACTATGTCACCAGCAAGGACAACAAGCACTATCACAAACAATGTGTTGTGGGAACATAAAGGAAAGATTAGTGAGTCTGATGATTAAGAATCAGAATAAGCTTCAGAGAGCAAGGTCTTTTGAGTAAAAATTGAGAATGGAGTATATTTTCAGCATATGAAAAGGAGGAAGAAGATATCTCAGGCTTCCAGGACAGCTTGATTTAAGGATAGAGGTCTAAATTATAAACAATATTTAGAAAATAGTGGGTTATACAATCTCAGTCAAACACTGTATGCACCTAGAAGGCTATTTATACTTTTTAAAAAGATTATTGAAATTTAGCTTGATAATATATCAGGAAGTACCTTGAATAAATTTTTAAGGAACATAAACTTTAAATGTGAATGTCCTAAATTAACTGCATAAACCTGGAGTGCAATGCTAATAATCATTTGGCAACTGGTAACTTATCTTCTATGAAAGTTTGTGTTTTATGATTTAAAAGGTGATTTGGGTCAAGACCAAGACCTGGAAACAAACTCAATGTTCCAATAACTGACTGTAACAAGCAGCATCCAGTGTGTGTTAGGGGGTCTGAAGGATGGTTATAAGGCAATAAAGGCTTAAGAAAATTCACTAAGATAAACTTTACATTGATATGATATTTTTATGTATGGATCTCATATTTTCTCCCACAAACAGTTATTAAGGAGCACCCTGAGGCATCATTCATTAATGAGATTTAATGAAATTTGTGGCTTCAATGCATGGATGCATCATTCCCCTTAATACTCATGCTTTGATGTGTATAGATTCATTAATTTCTTTCTCTTAGAATTTTTCCAACATTTACTTATTGGAAAGTACACATCAAGTGAAAAGGGATGGTAAAAAGAGCAGCTGCTTTACCTTCCTAGTTCTAACCTAACCCAGCCCCTTTTGTAACAACTGTGTATTTTATGTAATAGTTCAGTTGCAAGTGACAGATATGCAACACAAAATTGAATATTGTAAAAGGGCCCCAGTGACAAAATCAAGGAAATGGTATAGATGGATCCAAGCTGTGGAAGGACTGAATCCAGGACATTAGGCACCATTAAGACTCACTCTTACTCCTTTATTTACCTCTTATCTCTGCTTTTCTCCACTGGTTTAGATTTACTATTCCTTTATGGACAGAATTATAGCCACAGCCAATTCTGAGCAAATACTTCTCAATTCAGGGCTATTTACATTTTTGGCTGGATAATTCTTTGTTTTGGGGATCTTTTCTGTGCCACGTAGGATGTTAAGCAGCCTCCCTGGCCTCTACACACTAGATGCAAGTAGCACATTCCCCTGCCTATCCACCTGGGCTGTGACAGCCAAAATTGTCTCCAAACATTACCAAATGTCCCATATGGGGTGAAATTGTCCTCAGTTTAGAACCACTGCCTTACAGGCTTGATGTCATAGAAGAAGGAGAGGTCATTCAAGCAACTTTCATTTAGAAAAATCCAACAGAATGGTTTTGGTTCTGTGTGGGCCACATACCCACCCTGAACCACACTTCTTAAGAAGGAAAATGAGATACCATGATTGGCTCAGCCTGGGAAAATGCTCCATCAACCAGAGTCTCAGCAAGGCTGTCAGCTTTCAAAATTCCAAGGGACACTGCTCACATAACAATATATGCATATGGTCATAGATTGTTCGTTAGTAATTAGGCAAATGATTTGGATTGAAGTGGTTCATGAAGATTTTTAAAAATCCTATTGCAAAGCAGAATGGAAAATTAGTAGAACTATAATTTATCACAGGCTTCATAATAATTACAAAGCAGAGGCAACCCACCATTAGAGAAATTTGAATTCTGTGGTGCATTAATGGTAACAATAGTAAGAACAAAATATAAATGTAACTCAACTACTGACCACATTGCCATGATCCCTGGATTAATGGCCTGAGAATAAAGAAGCATACCCATTTCTTGGAAAAATCATTATTTACCTCAGTTTTGAGTATGCTTTTACTAAAACCATTGTCAATAGACAAAATAAGTAATATAATCAGACACAGAAATAACACATGGGATGACACAGTTTCCACACACTCCCAGGGAGAAAGAAATGTTTATTTTTCATTAATATTTTGAATATAACCACCATAATTTTGCAGGTTTAGTTGCAGGTTATCTTGACTAATTACTCTTCCAGGAATTCACAATTTCAAGGCTAAAGTTCCAATTAAGGTAATACAGTTATCAATTTAATACATGTGAAGTTTTTTTTAAAAAGGCTAAAAGCTTATAAACCTGCACTATAAGAAAGATTAAACAAAGTTCTTCAGACAGAAGGAATATGATACACAAGGGAAATTTTTATCTATTCAAAGGAATGAAGATTAATAAAAATGGTATAACTGTGGGTAAATATAAAAATTAATTTCATATTTTTAATTTTTAATCTCCTCAAAAAATTGAAAGAAACATAAGAAACACAAAAATACAAAAGCACAAAAGTAAAACACAAAGCATAAAAATGTAATTGAGATTCTATTGGGGGAAGTAGAAATAGAAGTAGAAGTAAAATGTATGACAACAAAAGATAAGAGAGGAAATATTTAATATATATAAGTATACAGTTTTGAATTTGTTTCACTATACATGAAGTGATATAATATTTTTTGAAAGCAGACTTTCATAAATTAAAATTTATATTGTAAAACCTAGAGCAACCACTAAAAAATAAAACAAAGAAATAACTATTAAGCTTTTAGTGGCCATAAAATAGAATCATAAATAAACAATTAATCCAAAGGAGGAGAAGAAAGGTAGAAAAGGGGCCAGATGACAGATAGGACAAATAGAAAACAAAGAGCAAAAAGTAGATATAACCCCAAGCGTATCAATAATTACCTTGGGTAAATGGTCTAAAAATTCCAATTAGAAGGCAGGGACTATCAGATTGGATTTAAAGCAAAAGCACAACCCAGTGGCCTGGAATTCTACCAAACATTTGAGAAATAAATAATAGCAAATCTACATACTCTTTCAGGAAATAGAAAGGAGGGAACACTCCAAATCTCTTTTTATTAGATCAGTATTATCTTTACACCAAGACCATCCAAAGCTGTTACAAAGGGAAAATATTCTACAATATTCCATGGATATAGACATAAAAAGAAATCAAGCAAAATAATTAGCAAAAAGAATCCAGCAATATATAAAAAGAATAATAAATCCCAACCAGATAAGTTCAATCCTAGGAATGCAAGTTGTTCCAATATTCAAAAAGTAATCAATATAATTCACATATTAACAGATAACAGAAAATTTACATGATTATCCCAAGAGATGCTGCAAAAGCATCAGACAAAGAAGTTCAACATCTTTTGACAACCCAAACGCTCAGCAAAACAGGAATAGAAGAGACATTCCTTATCATAATGGAGAGTATCTATGAAAAATTTGCATACAGTATTTTACTTTATGGTGAAATAATGAAGGGTGTTCTCCTAAGATCAGGATCAATGCAAGGATGTCTGAATTCACTACTTGATTCAACAATGCAGTCAGTCTCATCCAATTCAGTAAGGCAAGGTAAGTAAACAGAAAACATACAGATTATAAATGACAAAGTAAAACAATCTTAATTCATGGATGGCATAGATAATTTCTATGTAGAAAAAATTTAATAAATCTACAAAAAAATGTTAAAACTGGTGATTCTAACAAGTTCTTAAGATACAAGGTCACTATACAAAATATATACACATACACATAGTATTTCTGTGTACTGAGTAACTAGTAATCAGAAATTGAAATTTTAAAAATACTATGTACAATAACTTTTTAAAAATGCGAAACAGAAAGAAAGTTAACAAGAAGTGTGTAAGACTTATATAGTAAAAACCACTGAACATTGCTGAGGAAAAAAATAAAGAAAAACTTAAACAAATGGAGAGATATGTTGTTAATATATCAAAAGACTCATATTATTAAGATATTAATACTCCCAAAGTCACCTATTGAACCCTAAACTCATCTATTGGCCTATATAGCAGCAGTGTTCAACCTTTTTGGCACCAGGGACCGATTTCATGGAAGATAATTCTCCCCCTCCCCATCGCGGGGATGGGGGATGGTGGGACGGGGGCAGAGTGGGGGGAAGGGTGGGGACGGGCGGAACGGGGCTCAGGCGGTGATGTGAGGCCAGGTCTGGGTCCTAACAGGCGACAGACCGGTACTGGACCACTGCCCTGGGGGTTGAGGACCCCAGCTCTATAGAGTCAACAAAATCCCAAATTTTCATCTTGCTTTTTTGCAGAAATTGACAATCTGACTCTATAATTTATATGGAAGTGTCAACAATGTAGAATAGCCTAAGTACTGTTGAAAAACAAGAATAAAATTGGTGAATGTACAGTACCCAATTTTAAGACTTACTATATAGCTGTAGTGATCAAGAGAGTTGATTGGCAAAAGGATAGATCAATGGAAAAGAATAGAAAGTCCAGAAAGAGGTTCTATTCATATATGATCAATTGATTTTTAACAAAGATGCAAATACAATTCATTAGAAAAATATATAATCTTTTTAACAAATGGTACTAGGACAATTTTTCATAGGGAAAAAACTATGAAACTTGAAACATACCTCTTACTATATTAAAAAAACAAGTTAAAATGGATCATGGACCTAAATATAAAAGCCAAATCATAAAACTTCCAGGGGAAAAAAGTGGGGGGGGGGGAATCTTTATGACTTTCAGTTAGGTCTTAGGACACAAGAAGCACAAAAGAAAAAAAAGTGATAAACATCAAAATTAAAAATTTTACTCTTTGCAGGTCATTGCTAAGAAAATGAAAAGCCACAGACTGGCAAAATAAATGTCTTATAAAGAAAGTCTACCTAGAATATATAATGAACTCTCACAACCCATTTAAAGGAAGACAAACAACCTGGGGAGAGGGGAGAGAGAGAGAACAGAACAGACAGAACTTTGGGACACTACAAAATTAAGGCATTGAGGAGAAGAGGAGGAATCAGTAAAGGAAGCTGAGTAGTGACCTGTAAAAACAAACCTGGAAAATATGAGAATACGGTATCCTGGAGACAAGTGAAGAGACTGTACCAAGAAGGATAGAAGAAATCATCTGTATTAAGTGCTGCTTATAGGTGAAGGAAGATGAAACAGAGAATTACACTGGAAGGTCACTGATGACCTCTAGGAAAGTACTAGAGTTTCCCAATTTTAGTTGATGCTTCCTTAAAGTAATTCAAACATCAATAAACAAGCATCAACATCTCTCCTCTGGTGTTTCCCAAACACTGCTGTCAAACACCAACTGGTGTTCCTCCAAAATAAAACTATCAGCAAGCAATGGTAAATTGCAGGAAAAAGACAAGGCAGCATTTCTTGTCAGTGTAAGGGTGTTAGCTGTTCTTTCTACATTTTTTAAAATTAAAATATCCCTTTTAAAATGAAATGATGGTGAATACATACATATAAATATATACGTAAATATATAACATATATATAAATGAATGTGTGTGTGTGTGTGTGTATGAAATCCAAAACTCTGAGAATGGTTGCTTTAGCCCACAAATTCCTGGTATAAGACAAAAGCACTTTTACTTGGTCAAAAGCTGTACATTATAGCAAGAGTGGGAAAAGCAAAATGATGTTGGTGAGGAGAATGGATTTAGGACAGAAATAGTCTTCCATTACTTTTCCCTGACACTTTAACCATAGTAGAGGGATGCTTACTGGATGCAATTTATAGTTCAGCTAAATAAAACATGATTTTTCTGAAGTGTTAGGCTTGTTGAAGAGTTTACTGTTACCAAAGATTTCTATGAATCCTATGATACATGCTGATTTTTTTTTACTTGCTGGAGGATCTTTATTACTTCTCATTTCAGAACTGCTTAAAATTCTGTTCACTCCATTCTATTTTGTCTTTTTGTTTTCAATTATCCTAAAGACTCAATGACTTAAGAAACCTAACAAGCAGATCTATAATGACAGGTAGTTTCCCACTTCCTTAGGTTTATTCACATCATTGTCCTTATTCTAACTGCTCAGGATGGTTGCTTAGCTAATACTTCCTTCTTTTCTTTTTTTTTTTTTTTTCTCCTTCTTGATTTCACAGCACTTGAAATCCTGTCTTCTTTTCAGATACAAGGTTTTAGGCTTCATATTTCTTTCTAAATTCCGTATTTTAAAAGTGATGATCTGTATCATAAGCTTATGACTCAATTACTTCAGTAACAAATTTTTAAAATACATACTATGATCTCTTTGACCAATGTTTTTTGTATGTGTTCTTATCAACTTTTAGTTATTGATTTTTAATTTGATAACATAGTGGTAAGATAATGTGACTTTTATGATATTACTCTTTTGAAATATATTAAGCCTTGCTTAATAAAGCTAATATTTGGTCAACGTTCTGTGTGTGCTTGTAAAGAATATATATTTTGCTGTGGCTGAATATGGTAACATGTATGTCTAATACATCAAATTTATTTACCTGTTTTTAACAAATATGTATTATTGCTGATTTTTTTGGTTTGCTTTTTCTGCCCAGTACTGATCTAGATATTTTAAAATATCTGTCTGCATGATGGGTTGTTTTATTTTCCCCTATAGTTCTGTTATTTTTTGCTTTCTATATTTTGAATTTTTGTTATTTGATGCATACAAATGTAGAATTATTTTATCACTATGAAGTGACATTGATTAACTTTTATAATTCTTCTGCCTTTTAAGTCTATTTTATATGATATTAAAAGATGACAGTCAATTTTCTTTTGTTATTATTGGCATGCATTACTTCTTTTAAACTTTAACTTTTAAAACTTCTGTGTCATTATGTTTTAGATATGTGTCTTGTAGACAGCAAGAGTCAGATTTTAGTTTTTAAATCCAGTTTGAAAATCTTTATTTTTTTAAACTGAAACTTTTAATCCTTTTATATATATTTCAATTACAAGTATTTTAAGATTTATCCTGCTATTTTATTTTGTGCTTATATTTGCTGTGCCAATTCTTTGTATGTTTTTCCTCCTTTTCACCTTTTCTTATATTGATGAACTATTATTTCCTCATTCAATGTTTTCTCTACTTGCTTATGTTATACACTATCATAATTATAACATACTGTTATATACTCTATTATAATAAATAGTATTTTATTATTTGATAATTACTCTTTGTTTATGCTATCATTTAGATATTATAGGAGAAAGAGTAAGCCTAATCGGCAAGGGATATTTACTTACATGAATGATGGGAAGCTTCTAGAAATAAACTCATTCTAAGGGGGAAAAGACTAGTTTATAGAAAAACTTCCAGTTCCAAAATGGAGGTGTAGAAGTAAGTTCACTCCATTCTCCCCTCACAGAAAACCAAAAACATATACAGCACTGAGGTTATCACCAGCAATAAGCCAAAACTCGGATATGAAGAGGAGACAGTTACCAGGGCCACAAAAAAATGAAAACATTCTGAGCAGATGGTAAGAGAATGGACTTTCATATCTGTGATATCCCTTTGCCCAATCTTCCCCACACTAAGCATGCAGAAAATTCCCCTGACTCACTGTTTTTCCACTGGAAAAAATGAGATTAAGGTGGACAGATTCCCCATCATCTTGGGTTCCCTGGCAGAAGACCCATCTCTGCTTCAACTCACAGGAAGCATTGGGAGTGTATGAAGGAAGAAATATCCCTGGGGACATCTAGAGACAAAGGGGGGTGGGGTGGGTAAGATTACCCTCCCCAGCCCTGGAAACTCTGCTCTGTAACTCAGCCAAAAGAAACCCAGATCTGTGGCTGTTCAGCAGCACTGATTTGTTCCACAGGTCCCCTGGACATAAACCCATAGCCAGCCTTCCCATACTACCAAGATGCCCCCTTTGGGATCTTCTTCATTTGGGACGGCTATTTGAAAATACAAAGTCAGAGCATAAAAAGGAAAAAAGAATGAAAAGGAATGAAGGTCACCTACAAGATATAGAAAATTACCTCAAAAGACCAAATCTAAGAATTATTGGTGTTCAAGAGGCAGCTGAGCAAGAGCAAGGTGTAGAAAGCTTATTCAAAGAAATAATAACAGAAAGCTTTCCAAAACTTGAGAAAGACATAAATATCCAGGTATAGGAAGATCAGAGAACACCAAACAGATATGACCCAAATAAGACTACCCCAAGGTATACAATAATCAAACCCTCAAAGGTCATGGACAAAGAGAGGATCCTAACTAAAAGCAGCAGGAGAAAAGAAACAAATAACATATAAAGGAGATCCAATTCATTGGCAATAGACTTCTCAATGGAAACCCTCAATGGACACAAAACCCTAGCTAACCTTCCCATACTACCAAGATGTCCCCTTTGGGACCTTCCTCACTTGGGACAGTTGGCACTATGATTGTGGAACAGGCCAGGAGGGAGTGGAACATTTTCAAAATGCTGAAAGAAAAAACTGCCATCCAATAATACTGCATCCAGCAAATGTAGCCTTCAAACATAAAGGAGACATAAAGTCTTTCCCAGACAGACAAAAGCTGAGAGAATTCACCACCACCAGATTCACGTTACAAGAAATGCTAAAGGGAGTTCTTCAATCTGAAAGAAAAAAGGCACTAATGTACGAAAAGAAAATATTTGAATGTGTAAAACCCACTGGTAAAATTAAGTACATGGGCAAAACTTAGACCCATGAGTGCTAAGAGCTCATCCCTTTTGCTTGCTTTAGGGTTCTAAATCACTGCTTCTTTATGTCCCTCAAACCTATCTTCACCTTTGCAAATAATCCATTTATGAATCTCCCCTCAATTACGTTATTTCTGTGCACCATCTTCTTGCAGCTTAGACACTGACTTTGACAAAGACTAAATTCATTTATGAAGAGATAAAATAAATGTTGTTTAAGCATACATTGAAACAGTCTCACAAGTTGTCTGGTCTGGTCTGGCCCTGATTCCCTAAGGATATTATGGTAGAATTATTCAAAAAAGATATTGATGTTGAATCTGATATGCCAAAATCTAATTTACTTGAAGCTTATATTTTCTAGCTAAGATCCATCTAGTTCTTAGATGTTAGTATATTATCTTCATTAGTATCACCAAGGTGTTTTGGAGCCATTTTTCACAGATACACACATTCAAAATAATTTTGTTGTCCTTCTTTTATCACTTTGCAAGAACTTCTGCCAGCATAGTGACAAGAAGAAACAATAAAGCTGAGTTGAAAGGTGAGTAGCTGAACACTTCTTCCACACACACCAGCCTCTCTAGAGCTTTGACTAAGATTTAAACTTCAGCAATATTGCACATTATTACTTACATGTCACAGACCTACTGAGTTGTTGACAAACAGGTTAAGCCATGAATATAACACTTATAAATGCAAAAGGTCTTGTGTACTACTTTGTGAATCTATTTTTAATCTTCAGGCTGGTGTGGCCTATAAAATAATATCACAGGATAAATTAGTTGAACACTACATCCCCTAATAATAATAACAAATTTTTGAGGCAGGCACTATTTTTATTCTCATTTTCAGATGAAGAAACTGAGAAACACACAAGGTAAGAAAATTACTCAAGTTGATAGAGCTAGTAAGTGCTAGAGCTGGGATTTCAAATAAGGAATCTGGTGGCTCCAGACTTGATGCTCTTAACACCAAACTCTCAAGTTATTAAATGGTGGGATAGCACAATGATTATTTGTTGCAAGAGATAGATAGCAAGCTTAGACCTTTATCTTACCCTGGACAATTATTAAATAATTAAATGTGTCTTCTTTATGGAAATGAAGACTCCATTTTCACATATGTAAAATGAAGATAAGAAAAGTGCCAACTCATGAGTTGTTATGAGTAACAAACTAAATCAAATAAGAAAATGAATTTCAAGAACTTGGCTCAGTATTTTAAGTAATACCATTTTTTAAGTTTTTGGAAATATCTGTCAAATACAGTTGTTTATTTATAAAGTTAATTTATATTAATTACTATTTCCAAGATAGCAAAATAAATCATCTTTTGCCTTCATGTTGTATTAACAAGCTACACAATCCACATATGTGAGACCATTTTTAATCTCTTCAATTTTTATGGCAGGAAAATGTATATCCAAATCAATTTCAAACAGGGTCAGATGGAAAACCATCTTTCTCAGTCTCCCGAGGGGTGGAAAATCAAGTTTTCCTCAGATTTTCTTGGTATAAAACTTGAATCCCACTCTAAAGAATTTCAATGTGTTGGGTGGTATTCACATGAAAACTCTCCCAAAGACATACTCTTCTCAGAGAACTAGGTGCTAAAGCAACCCATGACATTATGAAATTCCAGCAACTGCCTTGAAACATATCCTTGTTTCCATCCAATTTTAAATGGTAGGTAAGATTTAGAGTGAAGTCCAGGATCTTATTGAAGTGAAGTGATGGGAAATATTATGAATTTACATGGATAAAGGCAGAGATAATCCATAAAGCCAATGAATTTAATGTTCTACTTCACTTCCAAGGTGCATAAACAGATGTTGTTACCCAGCTTCTCCAATAGGTAGAATGTCTGGGAGAGGAACCAGAGCATTCTATGCTAATGGCTTCCTCTGTGACTCACTGCCGATTCTTGTTCTGGCCTTTAGCCCACCAAAGAATATCAGCGTTCTTGCCAACCAGACAGCTATGTACGTGTTAACGCCAACTCGTAAGAGAGATTAAGAATATAGAAGAAATATGATATATATATTTTTAAATGTCATCTGTTCTTGATGGTCACTTAAAATATGACTATTTTATTTTTTTAAAAAAATGAAAGTATTATAGACCATGGTTCAAAAGCCACATTAATTTTTATCATAAAATACAAAGTTTTGAAGAATTTTCACTCTTGGTTCAGGCTGTTTTAAGAGAGATCCCCAATAACCTCTAGGTGACTTATTTCTCTCTTTTAATATTGTTAGGAGTAGTTAACCAAAAATTAAAGGTATTATTCTACAAAGACACAAAGGTGTATATCTACAGATGATAGCGATTTGGGTCGCTTATGGAATGTTAGGAGGCTTTGCCATTAAAGTCTTTCTCTAATATTATCTAATAATAGTGTGGACTTCCTGTATATGCCACATTACCTTATATATAAAAAAGCCCTTCAGAGTTAAGGCAGATATTCAGAAGAGAGAAAGTTTTTGATTCAATGAGCATGTAGGTAGGAAGGGAGCTGGATCAGACATGTTGGACATTATTAAATAATTTCATGATAGTGGTAAGGTGCAGACTTCATAGTGTAAAGGACTCAGTAATAAGGATTCTATTTTAACTTTTGTATTTTAGCCTAAAACTAGTTCCCAGATACACACACACACACACATGATCACTAAATATTACAGAACAAAAAACTAAAACTAAGAAATTGAAACTAAAATGATATTTGAGGTGTCTGCCACTAGATGATGAATAGCACAATAGCTGCTATGACCTGAATGTTTCTGTTTTCCCCGAATTCATATACTGAAATTCTAGCCCCCCCAGGTGATGGCATTAGGAGGTAGGGACTTTGGGGAAGTGATTAGGTTGTGAGGACACAGCCCTCATGAACGTGATTAGTGTCCTTTTAAAATAGTCCTGTTTGCCCCCTTGTGAGGACACAGCAGAAGATGCCATCTATGAACCAGGAAATAAGCCCTCACCAGACACCAAATCTGCCAGTGCCTTGATCTCTGACTTCCCAACCCCAACCCCCAGAACTGTGAGAATTCAATTTCTGTTGTTTGTAAGCCACTCAGTCTTGATATTTTTATAGCAGCCTGAGTGGGCAAAAACAGTAGTTAGACTGGAATAGCTCTACCTATATGGCCTGTTTATCCTCATGTAAATATTGATCTAAGAAATAAAGACATCAGGTAATTAATGAGAAAGCAGAGGTAAGCTTGGAGAGATAGTCCAGCAAATTAATAATTCTGTAGTTTCAAATTTTTAAACACAATTTAATTAATGACATAAAAGAAAATTTGGTTAAGAATTTGCACACTATTATTTAGTTGATGGGAGCTTAAAGATTTGATTTTAACTTCACCATCATTAGTTTGGAAAGCTCTACGTTGTTTTGTATAGTTATAATTGGGGTTAACCTGTTGAATTGTTCTTGGGGAAAAACTCTAGTGTCTTATTTTCCTGTGATTTAAAGGGTTACTAGCCTGGAGAAGTTTCTAAGCCCTTGAAACTTTAAAAGTGACATTCCTTTATTATCATCATTAACAACATTGTCATTTCTAGGTAAGAGTGTTCTCCCAGTGGTCTCTGAGCACTCATCACATTACTTAATGAGATTGGTCAAGGGTTTAATTTACTTCTGTCACATTACTCTTCTAATTCAGAATATGCGAGCAAGGATTCAGGAGACCTATCATACAACGTGGTGACTATAATTAATAACAATGTATTGTCTATCCGAAAACTGCTAAAAGAGTAGATTTTAACCATTCTCACCACAGGTTGCAGTGAACTATGATGACGCCACTGCACTCTAGCCTGAGTAACAAAGTGAGACCCTGTCCCAAAAAAAAAAAAGTTCTCACTACAAAAAAAGGTAAGTATGTGAGGTAATGAGCATGTTAATCAGCTTGATTTAGCTATTCAATAATGCACGCTATATCAAAATATCATGTTATACACCATAAATATATATAATTTAGTCAATTAAAAAATTAGTGTTTTAAGAAAGGAGTTGTGAAGATAAGAAAAAGTAGCTCATTTCTGGCAAGCTAAAATCTTGGCTTAGAAAAAGTCAAGCATCAGCTTATCCAGTGAAAGTTACAAACTGTCAAATTTACATTTTAAATCTTTTCCATCTATTACAGAAAATGGAGGCATAGTTATCAACCCTGTATGTATGCACAGCCATGTGGGTGAATGCCTGTTAGGAGCCAAATGATCTTTTTCAAGCTGATCTTAGCCCTTTAAATTTTTGTTCTTGAATAAAAAGAAGTTAGGTCCTTCAATCTTTACTTCAACACCATCTTGTAATAGACTGTGTATTTTTATCTGACAGAAACAAGCTTATGCAGTCAAACTATTCGACTAAACTCGTGTGCTTTGAAAATGAGTCAAAGGGACCACAAAGAAAATATATACTGTATCTAAACCAAATGCCTGTAATGAATAAAATAGTAGTGTTAGTTATACTTATTAAAGCTTTATCTTTATCACTTTAACACAAACACACAAAAATTCAAACTATATATGTTTATATAACAGCTAGGGTTACTATTAAAAATATTTAACAGCTAGTATAGCCCAGGCAACATCCAATCATAACATACAAATGTTACTTTCCTGTACACTATTCTGGTGCATACCATTAGCTCCATCAACATAAAAAAGTAGCAGTACTTTTGTTTTGCCAGCAGGTTACTGTGTTCCCATGTTATCAAACCATGGTTTAAGATTATTTCCAATTAAATGACTAATTTCATTTAAAAAAAAAAATCTGTGACCAAAGAATTGCAGAAACTTGAAATTCTTTTGTTTTACTTTTTCTTTTGGTTTTATTGTTTTCTTTGACACATGCACACACACACACACACACACACACACACAATTTACTCCTATTATCAAGTTCTCCTGTTCTATTCTGCTCATAGTGGAATTCAAATTGCATTCAAGTGATCACTCTCCAGCATGAGAATTTTTAAGAGAAAACTAACCCCCAAATCTTAACTCTGTTGTTAACTATTCTTACTTAATACTAAGAAAGTATTAGTGCCTCTAGTACATGACAGATTTTTCCAAAGTGGACCTTTGGACACTAGATGGTTGAATGGCAAAACTGTTCACTAGCTGTCCTTTCAGGGTTAAAAGTTGTTGTTTTTGTTCATACAATATTTTATGAACTTCTTTCTTTCATTTAACTTTTAAACACATACTCAAGATCCATAATATGGTGTGCTGTTGGAGCCTTAGACTCAGAACCAATGTAATATTTAACATTCTACCTGAGGGAGCTATATAATATACAAATAAATTTAAAAGATAATTTTGGATTGTAATAAAAATGGAAAAAATAAAGTAATATGCTAGTGAATGATAAAGTGGAGACTGATTAGGGAAGTTGTTTCAGGGAAACTGATACTTGAGCTGAGATCCAAACAGGGATCCAACTATGAAAAAATCCTAGAGAATTGTGCTCAAGGCAGAACGAAGAGAAAGAACAAACTTAGTTTGCCCAAGAAACAGAAAAATAAGGCCAGGTTAGTGAAAAGCAAGTGCTATAATTGGAATATTTGTGTTCCCCCAAAATTCACCTGTTGAAACCCCCAATGTGATGGTATTTGGAGGTGGGGCCTGTGGGAGGTAGGATTAGTGCCCTTATAAAAAAGGCCTGAGGGAGCTAGTTTATCCCTTCCACCATGTGAGGTCACAGCTGGAAGAAACCATCTCTGAAGCACAGACCAACTTCTCATCAGACACTGAACCTATTGGCACCTTAGTCTTGGATTTCTCAGCCTCCAGAACTGTGAGCAATAAATTTCTGTTGTTCATAAATCACGCCATTTAAGGTATTTTGTTATAGTAGCAGGAATGTACTAGGACACCAGGAAAGTGGAAAAAGACATTGCCCTGGGCCAGAACATTTGGGACTTGGATTTTGTTCTAACTGCCATGAGAAGTCTCTGGAGAATTTTAGCAGGAGCATATCATGATTTTTTTTCCAAAAAAAATTACCCAAGCTTTTAAAATTGTACTCAGTTGTAAATGTACTCAAAAGGGCAACAGTCTTCCATGTGAAACTAAACTATGGTAGGCTCCAGTAAGAACAACATCTAAGATCATGTTTTCCAAGACCAGTGCCACACTAGAACCACCCAAAGTGTTTTAATAGCTTTTATAAACACGAATTTCCACACTTAACTTCTTAAGGTTTCTGATTCAGGAGGCCAGGGTTGATCCTGGGAATCTGTATTTTTAAAATCTCCCCAGGTGTTTCTGATGTACATCTCTGTTTAAAAACCCTTGACCTAGGCCATACTTATTGGCAAACACGATTGAGAAAATTATTTTAAATGTCAAATAAATTTTCAGTAGATAAGAAACTATACAATAAATAGGAATTTTTAAACAACATATTTTTCTCACAATTATTCTGCACAATATCAAGGGGAATTAGCACCATATACAGATGAGAACACAGGTACTTAGATATCCCCTTTCACATTCCTTCTATTCACTGATCTTTTTATCTTTTTTATTGCCTGCAGCCTCACTTAACATTAGTCAACGTATTTCCTGACTGGCATAGACAATCTACGTAGAACTGCACCAAACAATTCAAGTTGATACTGGCCTCTAACCTAATGTTCAATCTCACTGCTGCATTTTCTGACAGATCTCCCTTTATCTTCCTTTACACAATCCTTTATGACATTCATTCTGACCACTCTTCCTTGGTAACTATAGTGGCTAATAAGTTTTCTTCTCCTCTAATTAATTCTGAAGCACAGCAACGGGATTTGCCTAATGTGGCTAATCTGGTCACTTGTGCTTAATGTTTTCTCCTCTTGTGATAAACTCAGCAGCATAGCTATGAACTCATGTCAACCTAACCTACATTTGCTGTCCTTGGTGGACCAGTATGCTGGGTCAATTTAAAGCACTTGTTCAGAGATTATAACCCACACAGAGAACTTCTAAACCTACTGTTTCCTCTGCGCCTGGGAAGTGACCCTCTTCAATCCCTCAGGAGCTTAACACAACATTATTTTTAGATGTCACAAAGGAGTAAGAACAACGTGACTGTACACTTCTCCCTTCTTATCCCCTTACTCGAATTCACCAGCCTTGGCATGTTTCTCTTACAGAACAGATTTTGTGCTACTTTTGTAACAGGCAGAGTTTCTCTATCTTTTCATATTAACACAATTTATTAGATAGATATTTTTCTTGTGGGTGGATCAGCTATGTGAGCAATGGTGCTTCTCTAACTCTGCCTATCATTGATGAGAGCCCCTTCACTTTTGAGGTCCACCGCCTTTCACAATAGAGTTGAAAGTCTGTGTGGGTCTGAAGGAAAATTGTAATTTACCTGGGTATTATATGGCAGTGACATTGACTGTACTACCCAGGCTTTTTAAAATAATACTGGGGTTTGACTTGGGCACTGACACTGTTTTTCTTAGTATATCCAGGAAAAAGTTATTTTTCAACTTAGTGTAAACAGTTAGGAGCCCATAATGCCTGGCACTGTTCTGAAGAAAGGGCAAGTGATGCCTTCCTCAGGCATGTCCCAAGACCATGGAGTCCTCCCTAAAAAAAGGAGACAGCCATAGAATAGTGGTTTTCAACTGGAGTTGTACCACTCCCTAATGGACATCTTAGAAATTTGTAGGGCTGGTTTTGATTGTCACAAAAGTCTGAGGGTACTATTGGCATTTAATGGTGGTGATGGGGTGGAGGGGAGAGTGGCAAGAATGCACTATGACATGCAGCGTTAAGAACACTCTTGCATTACCCTGACGTCAAAACCAGAGAAAGACACAACAAAAGAAGAAAACCAAAGGCAAATATCCCTGATGAACATAGATGCAAAAATCCCCAACAAAATACTATCAAAGAGAATTCAATAACACTTAAAAAGAATTATCCACCATGAACAAGTGGGATTCATCCCAGGGGTGCAAGTATGATTCAACTTATGCAAATTAATAAATGTGATACATCACATCAACAGAAATAAGAACAAACCTATATGATCATTTCAATAAATGCTAAAAAAATTAATAAAATTCGACATCCCTACATGACCAAAACCCTCAAAAAATTGCATATAGAAGGAACAAATGTCAACCTGATAACAGCCATATATGACAAGCCCACAGCTAATATCATACTGAATGGGGAAAAATTAAAAGCCTTTCTAATAAGATCTAGAATAAGAGAAGGATGCCCACTTTCACCACTTTTATTCAGTCTAGTGCTGGAAGTTCTAAGCCAGAGCAATTAGGCAAGAGAAAGAAATAAAGGGCATCCAAATTAGAAAGAAAGAAGCCAAATCATCCTTGTTTGCAACCAACATGATCTTATATTTATAAAAACCTGAAGATTTCAATAAAACCTCTTAGAACTGATAAATAAATAAATTTAGTAAAGTTGCAGGATACAAAGTTAACATATAAAAATTGGTAGTGTTTCTGCACAGTGATCAACCTGAGAAAGAAATCAAGAAAGCAATCTTATTTATAATAGCTACCAAAAAATACCTCAGAATAAATTTAACCAAAGTGAAAGGTCTCTACAAGGAAAGTTATAAAACACTGACGAAAGAAATAGAAGACGACACAAAAAAATGGAAAGATATCCTATGCTCATGAATTAGGAGAATTAATATTGTGAAAATGTCTATACTACCCAAAGTGATCTATGGATTCAGTGAAATCCCTATCAAAATGCCAATGGCCTTCTTCACAGACATAGATAAAACAATCCTGAAGTTTGTATGAAACCACAAAAGACTGTGAATAGCTAAAGCAATCTTGATCAAAAAGAACAAAGCTGGGGGCATCACACTACCTGATTTCAAGTTATACTACAAAGCTATAGTAATCAAAACAGCATGATATTGGCATAAAAACGGACACATAGACCAATGGAACAGAATAGAGACCTCAAAAATACATACACTTACAGCCAACTCATTTTTGACAAAATACATTGGGGAAGGACAGACTTTTTAATAAATGGTGCTGGGAAAACTGGATATCCATATGGAGAAGAATGAAACTAAATCCCTATCTTTTACCATATACAAAAATCAACTAAAAGTGGATTAAAGACTTAAATGTAAGACCTCAAACTATGAAACTACTAGAAGAAAACATTGGGAAAACTCTATAGGACATTGATCTGGACAAAGATAAGTAAGACCTTAAAATCACAGGCAACAAAAGGAACAATAGACAAATGGAATTACATCAAATTGAAAAGTTTTTGCACAGCAAAGAAAACAATTAACAAAGTGAAAAGGCAACCAACAGAATGGGAGAAAATATTTGCAAACTATCCACCTGAAAAGAGATTAATAACCCATATATATAATGAACTCAAACAGCTCAATGGCAAAACAACAAATGATCCAATTTAAAAATGGGCAAAAGGCAAAATAGACATTTCTCAAAAGAAGACCACAAATGGCCAACAGGTATATGAAAAAATGCTCAACATCACTAATCATTAGGGAAATACAAATCAAAACCATAATGAAATATCACCACCCCTTTTAAAATGGCTACCACGAAAAAGACAAAAAATAACAAATGCTGGTGAGGCTGTGGAGAAAGGGAAACCCTCATAGACTGTTGGTGGGAATGTAAATTATACAGCCATTATGGAAAACAGTATGGAGTTTTCTCAAAAAACTAAAAAGACAACTCCCATATATATGATCTCACTGCTGGGTAAACATCTAACAAAAAAGAAATCAGTATATTGAAGAGATATCTGTACTCCCATGTTTATTGCAGCACTATTCACAATAGCTAAAATACAAAATCAACCTAACTGCCCATCAACAGAAGAATGAATAAAGAAAATGTGGTATATGTGCACAATGGAATAATATTCAGCCATATGAAAGAATGAAATCCTGTCATTTGCAGCAAATGGATGGAATTGGAGGTCACTATGTTAAGTGACATATGCCAGGCACAGAAAGATAAATATTTCATGTTCTCACTCATATGTGGGAGCTAAAAAAGTGGTTCTCATGGAGGTAGAGAGTAAAATGATAGAATACCTTAGGCTGGGAAGGGAAGTGGGGAGGGGAGATGAAAAGAAGTTGGTTAAGGGGTACAAAAATATAGTTAGATAGAAGAAATGAGTTGTAGTATTCAATGGTACAGTAGGGAAATTATAGTTAACAATAATTTATTGTATATTTTAAAATAGCTACAAGAGAAGAATTGTAATGCTTCCAACACAAAGAAAAGATAAATGTTTGAGGTGATAGATATCTCAATTATTCTATTTGATCACTACACATTGTATACACATATAAAAGCATCACATGTACGCAAAAAATATGTACAACTGTGATATGTCAATCAAAAACTACAAAAAAGAATGTTCTTTCAGGATGACAAATTGTTCCAAGTACTGCACCACTCTTGAATGTCCTACAGAACAATTAGTATGAGTGAAAAATCTAAGTGTCTGAGCCTAGAGTCTAAGTCCATTTTACATTTAAACATAAAGTATCTTTTGCACAGTTTTCATATAAACTGAATTATACAGGGATATAACAATAAGGTAAAAGAAGGAAAAGTGTTACTTTGATTTGCTGGAAACTTTACCATGAATTGTTCAATATTTCAGAAAATTATGTCACCTTTAACTATGTCACTTCTGGTATTGAAATCAACTGTGTCAATCTCGCTTTAGAGCTCTCCCACACACAATGACTCTATGTATGGGTCCCATTATCTGAGTAGTTCACTATGCTTTCTAAAGCAGTGGTGCCTCTGCATTTGCATATTAAAATACATATTTTATTGTGAATGTCTTCCCTGGCATTTTTCCATTACGTTAGAACATAATATTGATTTTTTAAAATATTTTAGGTGTTGGTAAGCTATATCATCTATGAATGTTATTTCAAGAGAATAAAGGGTAACGTTATGTAAAATGCTTGCTATATTAAGGAGGCTTTGTCTGAGAGGATTGGAAACAACTTCCTAGATGTAAGGCTCTATTTAAATAAACCTTATTTATCACCATCTGCCTAAGGATAACTCAAAGCCCAATTTACCACCCATCAAACACTGCTCACATAAAAGCCTCTTTGTAACACAATGTTCTCATACCAAATGTAATAGCAACAACTCTTGTTAATTGAACACCTATTATGTACCAGGTACAGTGTGACATATTTTACATATTTTATATCAACCCTCAACTCTGCAAGGGACCTAGTATTTATTATTAGCTCTATTTTACAGGCAAGAAAACTGACACTGGACAAAGGTTAAATAACTTCACCAAGATCACACTATTTGTAGGTTATTTGACCCAAGTCTATGAAACTCCCTGGCAAGTGACTTTACCAAAGACAAAGATGGACGGAATACAAAACCAGAAAGACTCAGAAGTTGGTAAATAAAAAGGAACAACTGGGTTTAGGCGGGCAAATTAACTGTTGCAAAAATGAAAGTAGAGAAGTAACGGGACACGTATTACCTCTATTGCCTACTCCTTCATCCTGACATTAGCACCCTCACTCAAGCCCCACCGAGTTCTCACACTACTATTACTCTAAGGAACAGCCCTTGTAAAGTGCCTTATCTAAACTGAGATGTGCTTTAAGTATAAAATACATATCGAATTTTAAAGACTTGGTACAAGAAAAGAGAATGTAAAATATCTCATTAATAATTTTATATAGATTACATGTCATGATATGATAATGTGTTTGGATATATTGGGTTGAAATATATTAGAATAATTTCACCTATTTTTGTATGTTTTAATGAGGTTACTAAAAATTTTAAATTATACATATGTGACTCACATTATATTTCTAGAAGACAGAGCAAAGATAGATGGTTTTCCTGTAATTTAGTATCCGTTCTTTGCAAAACAGAAATCTGTGGGAGCTTGGAGCCTTGGCCAACTGCTTTCTGCACTGACCATTCAGACCACTGGAAGCAAACAAGAGAACCACATGGGTGTGTGGGAGGGGAAGGCCAGCAGGCATTCCTGGACGTCTTCCCCAAGTTTTAGTCCCTCAGACCATGGGAACCACATGTTCATTCACTATTGGTTACTATTATTTTTATCCCATATACTTCACACAACCGCCACTACATGGACACAGTAGGCAAAATCTAGAACAGAAACTATCTTTGAATACATGTGTAAAGAAAAGTCAAAATATTTAACATGTTACCGAAATACGATATTGTTTGTATTTACTAACAAGTGAAGAAGAAAATAGGAGGCTCATAGCTCTACAAAAACCCAGACAAGTAGTATTAGCTAATCATGGATAGAAAATATTAGGAATAATTTAAATATAAACTAATTAAAGGCAAGGGAATAAAGTCTGTTACTTCTCAAGATCCGTCTCCCCTATCATCAGATCCCTAACTTCTGTGCTGTGATTCAAACAATAAGATTTTAAAAAGAAGAAAAAAATGAGCTCAAAGAGGTTAACTAGAGACCAATACCATTAATTTTACCTCACACTTGTAACTGGCCAAAGTGTCAAGTAAAAAAATTGAAAAAGCTTATAGACAAAGTATATGTACCAGTTCAATGTCTATTAATAGAAGAATGATTCATTAATCCTGATGCATCCTTAACATGAAATATTGCACATCATTTTATATTTTTTTACTTTTTATTTTTCAAAATGTTAAGGGGGTACAAATGTTTTTGGTTACATGGATCACTTTTGTAATGCTTGAGTCACAGCTATAAGTGTGCCTATCACCCAAATAGTGTTCATTGTACCCATTAGGTAGGTTTTCGCCCTCCTCCCGCCCCCCCCCCCGCTTGATTGCCACTGAGATTTACTCCCTCTGTGCACATGTGTGCTCATCGGTTAGTTCCAATTTAATAGCAAGTACATGTGGTGTTTGTTTTTCCATTCTTTAGATACTTCACTCAGGATAATGGTCTCCAGTTCCATCCAAATTGTTGCAAAAGGCATAATTCATCCTTTTTATGGCTGAGTAGTACTCTATGGCATACATATACCACATTTTGTTAATACACTCATGAATTGATGGCCACTTGGGTTGATTCCACATCTTTGCAATTGTGAATTGTGGTGCAATAAACATTAGAGTGCAGGTGTGTCTTTTTGATAAAATGACTTCTTTTCCTTTGGGTCAATACCCAGTAGTGGGATTGCTGGATCAAATGGTAGGTCTGCTTTTAGTTCTTTGAGGACTCCCCATACTGTTTCCAATATCATACTGAATGGGAAGAAGTTGCAAGCATTCCCCCTAAGAACTGGAACAAGACAAAGGTGCCCATTGTCACAACTTCTGTTCAACATAGTGCTAGAAGTCCTAGCCAGAGCAATTAGTCAAGAGAAAAAAATTAAGGGTATCCAAATCGGGAAAGAGGTGGTCAAACTATTGCTTTTTGCTGAAGATATGATCTTATATCTAGAAAACCCCAAAGACTCCACCATGAGACTCCTGGAATTGATAAATAAATTCAGCAAAGTCTCGGGTTATGAAATCAATGTACACAAATCAGTAACATTTCTAAACACCAAAAACAGTCAAGCTGAGAGTCAAATCAAAGACTCAATACCTTTCACAATAGCTACAAAAAATATTAAATACCTAGGAATATACATAACGAAGGAGGTGAAAGATCTCTACAAAGAGAACTACGAAATACTGAGAAAAGAAATCGCAGAGGACACAAACAAATGGAAAAACATATCATGCTCATGGATCAGTAGAATCAACATTGTTAAAATGTCTGTACTGCACATTACTTTTTTTAATTCAGTTCTAGATGTCCAAGATATATTATTGTCTGTGATGTTGTTTTCTGATTCCATTTCATAACCCTTAGAGAAGCTCAACATACTTGTTTGATACACAAGACCTGGCCATTCCAGAAAGACCAGAGAAGAGCTTCTAATTATCGCATGGATGACAGTGTGAAGCAACTGTTATAACAACTTGGCTCAGGCCTCTAAGCTCATTACTGAGCACGTGCCAATGAGGACTATTTGAGAGTCTTTTTGGCTGAGCCAGCTAAGTTGCAGAGAACTGCAAAGTCCTTGCTGTATCATTTTTCTGGAAGAAACTAAGCAAAATGCAGCCACATTTTGGAGACTGTTTAATTTCCAACTCAAATGTGATCTAATCTCAGAAATTGTTTCTGGAAACCCCCCCCAGAAAGGAGAGCTCATCTCTCCCTTCTGTTTGCTTCTTAACTAACAGCACTGAACTCTTTCTGCCTATCACATAATTAGACAGGTACATGTCTGTCTCCCCACCACACTCTAAACTTCATGATGGCAAGGAATAGATCTTATTCATCTTTGCATCTCATCTAACACCTGGCACATAGCAGGCATTCAGTTAAGTTTTTGTAGTATTGGATTTAATCACTCTTGACTATTCTAAAAAGCAGCAGCAAAGAGGAGGCATCAGCAAAAGCACATCAGACTGAACAATTGACAGAGTTGAGTTAAAATCCGGACTGCTCCATTTAATCTCTCCTGGGTTCAGCTCCATCCTCTGCAAAACACAAGGGCTAAACTAGGCTATCTCCAAGGTCCATATCCTTCTAATCCTTTGTGGTTCTACTAATCTTTGCTTTGAAATTCTAAAAATGTTTCCATTTGGTTATCTAAAAAAGAGCAGATTCTGCTAATGAGGGTCTAAAATATAAATTTTACTTCCCATGTTTTCACTGTTCCCTGCAAAGCCCAGATCTGATTTTTACCACTTCCAGAATTATAGTATCAAACTCTATCAACCCAATTTAAGATTTCTTCCAGTAAATCACAGACTGACTTTGTATTTTACCAAGAAACACTCAAGGTTAAGCTGCTCAGTATGAAAGTTTACATGGGGGTATGTACATGCGAGAGAAACAGTGGGGAAGGAGGTGGGGGGGGGAGAGAGACAGAGAGAGAGGGAAAATGCTAAAAGAAAAAGTGTAGCGTCCTTAAGAGCAAGTGCCATATCCTTTTCCTTTTTGAACTTTCCTTTCCTTTTAAATTGATTGTCCAATCTGCACTCAAATGTTTATGACAGCACAATTCACAATTGCAAAGATGTGGAAACAACCCCAGTGGCCATCAATACACGAGCAGATTAATAAAATGTGGTATATGTATACCATGGAGCACTACTCAGCCATAAAGAATAACAGTGAATTAATACCTCTGGTATTATCCTGGATGGAGCTAGAGCCCATTCTTCAAAGCAAAGGTATCACAAGAATGGAAAAACAAGCACCACTGGTACTCACCATCAAATTGGTACTAACTGACCAATACTTATGTGCACACATGTAAATAATATTCATCAGGGATCGGGCAGGTGGGAGGGGGGTGGAGGGGATGGGAAAACTCACACCTAATGGGTGTGAGGCGCACTGTCTGGGGGATATTCATGATTGTGGCTCTGACTTTGGCAGTGCATAGGCAATATATGTAACCAAAGTGTTTGTACCCCCATAATATTCTGAAATTAAAAAAATAAATATAATAAACTTACAGAAATTTTTAAAAAATAAATAAACAATGAAAAAATAAACTGATTGTCCAGCTCCTCCTGCATATAAGATGGTGCTTGACACATAATACATGTTTATTAGACAACTGATGTGTGAATGAATGAATGGGTAAATATATGATCAGATTTCTGGGAAACTATTACCAAAATATCTTTGCAGAATTTCATGGGAGCAGTAAGAATCTGGGCACATCCTGGTTATTCCCTAGAAGGGCCTAAATACCTAGGCAAAAACAAACAAACAAAAAACTGCCAAGAAAGGTTAAAAAAAAACTGCCCAGCCAGAGAAGCAAGGTAAAATTTCAGTGGCAGTTTCACCCAGGGATACCAGAGGGACAGGCCTGGGAGAAGTAGAGCAGACATGCTAAACCTCCCAGACTGAATCTCAGCAGAGACACCCAGACCTCAGAATCCACCTTCAGCAGCTCACTATGGAATCCAAAATTATTATTTTTTATTTTTTATTGACACATAACATTTTATATATTTATGAGGTACATGTGATATTTTATGGCATACATAAAATGAATAACAATCAAGTCAGGATATTTGTGGTATCCATCCCCTTGAGTATTTATCAATTCTATGTGTTAGGAACATTTCAAGTTTTCTCTTCCAGCTACTTTGAAATATACAATACATTGTTGCTAACTATAACCACCCTACTCTGCTATCAAACATTAGAACTTATACCTTCTAATTGTATATTTGTACCCATTTACCAACCTCTCTTCGTCCTCCCCACACACAGGCACACCCTTCCCAGCCTTTGGTATCTATCATTCTACTTTCTACCTCCATGAGATTAAATTTTTTAGCACCCACATATGAGTGAGAACATGGGAAATTTGTCTCCCTATGTCTGGCTTATTTCACTTAACATAACGACCTCCAGTTCTATCCATGTTGCTGCAAATGACATGATTTCATTCTTTCTTATGGCCAAATAGTATTCCATTGTGTATAAATACCAATTTTCTTTATCCATTCTTCCTTTGATGGACACTTATAGGCTGACTCCACATCTTTGCTATTGTGGATAGTGCCGCAATAAACATCTGAGTGCAGGTATCCATTTGATATAATGATTTATTTTCCTTGAATAAATACCCAGTAGTGTGATTGCTGGATCATATGATAGTTCTATTTTTAGTTTTTTGAGAAATCTCCATACTGTTTTCCATAGTGGCTGTACTAATTTACATTCCCACCAACAGTGTATAAGAGTTCCCGTTTTACCACATCCTTGTCAGCATCTGTTATTTTTTGTCTTTTTAGTAATGGTCATTCTAACTGGGGTAAGATGATATCTCATTGTGGTTTTGATTTGCATTTTCCTGATAATAGTGATATTGAGCATTTTTTCATATACCTGTTGGCCATTGGTATGTCTTCTTTAAGAAATGTCTATTCATGTACTTTGTCCACTTTTTAATGGGATTAATTTCTGTTTTACCATTGAGGAGTTTTATATATTATGAATATTAGTCCCTTGTCAGATGAATGGTTTGCAAATATTTTCATCTCAATCTGTAGATTGACTCTTCACTCTGTTGATTTTTTTCTTTGCTGTGCAGAAGCTTTTTGGTTTAATACTGTCTCATTTGTCTATTTTTGGTTTTGCTTTCTGTGCTTTTCAGGTCTTAGCCATAAAATTGTTGCCTAGATTAATGTCCTGAAGTGTTTTCCCTATGTTTTCTTCTAGTAATTTTATAGTTTGGGGTCTTATTTTTAAGTCTTTAATCCATATTGAATTTATTTTTGTACATGGTGAAAGATAGGGGCCCAATTTTATTCTTCTGCATAAGAATATCCAATTTTCCAGTACTATTTATTGAAGAGGAGTTCAATGTTCCTCCAATATTCTTGGTGCTTCTGTCAAAAATCAGTTGGCTATAAATAGATGGATTTATTTCTGGCTTCTCTATTCTGTTTCATTGGTCTATATGTCTGTTTTAATACAAATATTATGCTGTTTTGGTTATTTTAGCCTTATAATATATTTTGAAGTTAGGTAGTGAGATAGCTCCACCTTTGTTCTTTTTGCTCAAGGTTGCTTTGGCTATTCAGACTTTTTGTTGGTTTCATAGAAACTTTAGGATTCTTTTTTCTATTTATGTGAAAAGTGATATTGGTATTTTGATAGGGATTGCACTGAATCTGTAGATTGCTTTAAGCATTGTGGTCATTTTAATGGTATTAATTCTTGCTATCCATGAGCATGGGATGTCTTTCCATTTGTTTGTGTTCTCTTCAGTTTTTCACCAGTGTTTTGTAGTTTTCTTACAGAGACCTTTCACCTTGTTGGTTAGATTTATTACCAGGTATTTTCTGTAGCAATTGTAAATGTGACTAACTTCTTGATTTCTTCCTGAGGTGGTTCATTACTAGTGTATAAAAATGCTACTGATTTTTGTATGTTAATTTTGTATCCTGCAACTTTACTGAATTTATCAGTTCTCAGAGTTTTTTGGTGTTGTAGTCTTTAGGTTTTTCCAGATATAAGATCATATCATCAACAAATTCTTCTTCCTCTTTTCCAATTTGGATGCCTTTTATTTCTTTCTGTTGCCTGATTGCTCTGTCTAGGACTTCCAGTACTATGTTGAATAGGAATGGTGAAAGTAGGCAGCCTTGCCTTGTTCCTGTTCTTAGGGGAAAGGCCTTCAGCTTTTCCCCTTTCAGTATGATGTTAGCTGTGAGTTTGTCATATAAGGTGTTTATTATGTTGAGGTACATTCCTTCTATACCTAGTTTGTTGAGAGTTTTTATTATGAAGGAATGTTGGATTTTATCAAATGCCTCTTATGTATCTATTGAGATGATTATATGGTTTTTTCCTTTATTCTGTTGATGTGATTTATCACATTTATTGATTTGCATATGTTGAATCATCCTTGCATCTCTGGAATAAATCTTACTTGATCATGGTGTATTATTTTTTTGATGTGCTGTTTGATAAGGTTTGCTAGTATTTTGTTGTGAATTTTTTCATCTATGTTCATCAGGGATATTGGCCTATAGTTTTCTTTTTTGGTTGCATCTTTGTCTGGTTTGGGTTTTGGTATCATGGTAATGCTGGCCTTGTAGAATGAGTTAAGGAGAATTCCCTCCTCTACAATTTTTTTGAATAGTTTGAGGAGAATTGGTGTTAGTTCTTCTTTGAAAGTTTGGTAGAATTTGGCAGTGAACCCATCCAGTCCTTGAACTTTTCTTTATTGGGAGACTTTCTGCTACTGATTCAATCCTATTGCTCATTATTGGTCTTTCAGAGTTTCTGTTTCTTACTGATTCAGTATTGGCAGGTTGTATGTGTCCAGAAATCTATCCATTTCCTCTAGGTTTTCTGAAACAACTAGTGCATAGTTATTTTTAACAGTCTCTGGGAATCTTTTGTGTTTCTGTGATATGAGTTGTAATGTCTCCTTTTTCATTTTTGATATTGTTTATTTGGTTCATCTATCTTTTTTTTCTTGGCTAGTCTAACTAGCAGTTTATTGATTTCATCTATCTTTTCAAAAAATCAGCTTTCATTTCATTGATATCTTGTATTTTTTTTTGGTATCCATTTTGTTTGGTTCTGCTCTGATCTTCTTATTTCTATCCTTCCACTAATTTTGGTTTTGGTCTGTTCTTGCTTTTCTAGTTCCTTAAAGTGCATAATTAGATTGCTTGTTTGAAATCTTTCTACTGTCTACTTTTTTGATGTAGGCCTTGATTGCTGTATACTCCCCTCTTAGCACCGCTTTTGTTGTATCCCAGAGGTTTTAGTACATTGTGTTCAGATTTTCATTTGTTTCAAGAAATTTTGTTATTTCCTCCTTAATTTTTCCTCTACCCAGCAGTCATTCAGGAGCATGTCATTTAATTTCCATGTATTTGTACAGTTTCCAAAGTTCCTCCTGTTATTGATTTCTAGCTTTGTAAATTTCTTTTTGATTAAGATCTGCTGCTGGAAATTATTGTGTTCCTTTGGAGGTGTCATATCTCCTTACTTTTTCATGTTTCAATGTCCTTACATTGATGTGTCCTTCCATTGATATATGTAACTGTCACTTCTTACAATTTTTTGAATTTGCTTTCATAGGGGAGGACGTTTTTCTGAAGATGTGTCTGTGGTGTTGGTTGGATAGGGCACTTTGGTTTTATTCTAGGTACATGCATTAGTGTAATCTCTGTATAATTTCTTTAGCTATATGCAATATCAGTGATTTCTATGATTTCCTTGGTTTCTTAGGGTGTGGTTGTTAGTGGGGTCTGTGCTGAACTTTTGCTGGGGACTCCAATGCCAGATGGGCCTGTCTTCAGGCCCCTGTGGTGGCAGCAGTGGGCTAAGCATTCCTGTCTTGGGCATGGCAGCATACACTGGCACCAGTGTTATCAGGTTTAGGCAACCTGATTCCTAGGCCTCCAGATAGCTTGCTTGGGTGCTGGGAATGGCAGCAGTTAGTTGGGCAAGTGAGTGGGTTCTCAAACCACTGGACAGTGGGTGTGACACAGGCAATGGCAGCAGCAATGGTGGAGCAACTTTCTAGGATCCAATCAGTCCACAATGGTGTGTGCAGTGGCTGCAACAGGTTGGGTGGGCCAGTCCCCAGATGTGCAGGTGGTGCATGTAGGTAGGTGCCAGCTGTGGTGGTAGCAGCTGGTTGAGGGAACCTGACCTCAGATACTGGGAGAAGTGCTCAGGGGCCACCAATGGTAGACTTGGCTGGGGGATCTGCAGGTCCCTGGACAATGTGCTCAGGTACTGGGGGGTGAAGCTGGGCTGGGCAGACCTGTCCTAACCATCTCCCTGGTGGTGTATGCAGAGGCTGGCAGTGGTAGGCAGGGGTTGAGTGATCCCCAGACCATTGGTTGAATGCTCAGGTAATGGTGGCAGTGGCTCCACTGTGGCCCTGTTACTGGGGAGGGTGATACTCTGGGAGCAGCTGTAGGCAGGCAGCTTGGGGCATGGGCTTTGCTCGCTCCTTGGGCCCACAGCAGCTCACAGTGACAATAGTTTGGGGCAGTGGAATTTGTCCTCGGGGTGTGTGAAAATGTGAGTCTGTCCCTCTGCTGGGGTGGGGGGCTGGATAATTGCCTATGGCTCCTACCTTGGCCCAAGAAGCAGGGCAAAATGCAGCCTGGTGGGGGCTGTACTCTCAAAATGGCAGCTGCTTAGGAATTGGGGGTTTGTGCGACCCATTGTGAGCTCTTTTTCTAGAGCAGTGCCTTCCCATGGTCTCCAAGCAGCTCCCTCTGTTAGCCATGGGTTGAGAGACTCTCCTGTGGCTGGGGTTGTAGGAGTCCACAGTGGGAATACAGACCACTGGAGGTCTCTCATTTACACTTTCTCTGCTTAAGAGAGCCATTCCAGACTCCCAACAAAAACCCCGGGCAAACAGGATGACTCATTTCCTTCTCCTTCCTTGTTTTTGGTAATTCCCATCACTTCTCTGTTAAATTCCAGTGTCCTCTTTTACATGATCTATTCGAAGTGTGCTTATCTACTCACTATTTTAATTCCTCTCTATGGAAAAGGCGAGTCAGCCATCTTGAAGCCTAAAGTTATTTAGGATTGACTTCCAGTGCAGATTGACAATTACCTCTATGACCTTTAAGAAACAGAATTGGCAATTACAGCCCCAGGATTTTCTAAGACTACTGGTACCTTTGTGATTTACCTTTAATTTTTGGTACCTGTAATATAGTTCTGTGTAATAATTAGATATTTGAAAAAAATAAAACAAGTATATTCAAGTTGCTCATATTAAGGTAAAAGGAAAGAAGTAAAAACCAACTCCTACTTAGGAAAGAGGAACTTCAGGAAATAAAGTGGGAAATAGTGACTTTAGCATAGAAAGAAGAGAAAACCTAATCCTGCTCCAGGAATAAAAGATCCTTATGCAAGGGATGGTCTGGGACTTAGAGGTAACCAGCATGTAACTGGCAGTAAATCCACGTAGGTCCTCTAACACAGTGCCTCAGTATGTAGAAGGAGTTCCATAAATGTAGAGTGAGTGTAATACTGTCTATTAAGAAGCTTGAATCCCTGAAGTAACTCAGAATGTGCTGTAGAAATAGATGTGATACAAACCATCAGCATAAACTAAAAAGAGAGAACAGCTCTACCACATTGAATAGGAGTGATCTGCATAACCACAAGATATTGCAGAAAGGATGGGGTGTGACTTCTAAGGGTAAAGAGACAGGCCCCATCAAAGGTGCAGATGAACAAAAAAGAGCTGAGAATGGGGCAGCAATATTGAGGAAAAACCATCTAGCATCACAATCCCCACCCTAAGTACAAAAATAATACAAAAGAAATTTAAAGCTAGTGATGCACTGGAGATAATGATGGTAAAACAAAACCTAACTAAACCCAGCTCAACTCCTGACACGAACGGCCTACCAGAAGAGGAAACATGCTCTTGCTAGACATAAACACCCTCAGTCTCTACTATTCCAAACACACTGTCCAGCATTCAGTCAGAAGCAATTAGCAAGACAATGATCTTAAATATATCCACTTTAAAGATTAGATAATTGTAAATGTTAGAAACACATCAATAGAAGAAGAGAAATTGTCATATTGGATAAAAAATTAAGTATCCGTTATACACTATTTATAAGAAATCCATTTTTAAGTATAAAAACATAGATTAAAAGTAAAAAGATGGAAAAGGATATACCATATAAACACTAATTAAAAGAAACCTGGGTGGCTATGTTAATACGAGAATAAGTAGACTTTAGAAAAATAAATATTACAAGGGATAAAAACAACATTACCAAAAAAAGTACATAATGAAAAAGGGCTTATTCATCTAGAAGACATAACAATCCTAAATTTGAGATAAAACGATCCTAAATCTATCTAACAACATATCTTCAAAATACATGATGCAAAATCTGAGAGAACTGAAAGCGAAAATAGACAAATCCACAATTAAAGTTGAAGCTTCATAGATCCTCTCTCAGTAAGCAACAAAATAAGTAGAATGAAAATAAAATAGGTAAAGATATTGAAGACATGAATAACACTATTAGCCAACTTAATCTAATTCATATTTCTAGAATGTTCCACCTAACAATAGAATGCAAACTCTTTCCAAGTGCACACAGGACATTCAGCCAGATTGACCATATCCAAGACCATAAACCAAGATTTAAGATATTTAAAACAATTAAAACCATATAGACAGAGGAGGCAGAGCAAAATGGCGGGAAAGAACCTTCCATCGAATGTCCCTTGCAGGAACTCCAAATTGAACAATTATCCTTGCAAGAAAGCACCTTCATAAGACCCAAAAAATCAAGTGAACAATTACAGTACCTGGTTTTAACATAATAACAAGGAAAGAGGCACTGAAGAGAGCAGGAAGGACAGTCTCACATTGTCTACACCACTCCTTCCCCAACCCCAGGCAATGCAGCATGGAGAGAGAATCTGTGTGCTTGGGGGAGGGAGAGCAAAGTGAATATGGGGCTTTGCACTAGAACTCAGTGCTTGCTGCCCTGTGACAGCAGAACACAGCACAGGGCAGGATTCTGCCAATGCCCATGGAGGGAGCATTGAGAGCAGCCTTAGGCCCTGGGGAATCCTCTGCCCCAGTGGGAAGAACCCAAGTCCCAGTTGGCTTCACCACTAGTTGCCTAAAGTGGCCTGGGGACCCAAATAAATTTGAGTGGTAGTCAGGCCACAAGGAATTCAGTCCTTGGGCAAGGCCTGGTGCTGCACTGGTCTCAGAGGCAGTAGACTTGGGGTGCAACCCAATACAACACCAGCTGCAGTGGTCACAGAAGTTCCTGTATCACCTCTCCCCCAACTCCAGGCACTGAAGCTCAAGAAGAGATTCCTCTGCTTGGGGGAAGGAGAGGGAAGAGTACAAAGGACTTTGTCTTGCAACTTGAGTGTCAGCTCAGCCACAGTATGAGAAAGCACCGAGCATATTTCTGAAGGCCCTGATTCCATGTCTTTGCTCCTGGATGGCTCAGTCAAAACTTCCAAACTAAAGTTGCATTACATGAGCGTGCAAACTTGGTGAATTACTATTTTCCCTTTAATCTTCCTATACCTCTGACTATATTTTTATACTGTCCTTCTAAAGAGTCAGAAATTTTTCACAGAAGAGTCTTCATTAGCTTTGCTTGCCATTTGCAGCTGATGTATGAACTTTCTGTTTTTGCTTTGACAATTTAGGTAGCAGAATGTTCCCCAATTTGAGAAATGTGGGTTTAATATATCCACTGTACATTAATTGGACTGGGCTGAATTTAGCTGATGCCATGGGACTGCTTCAATAACTCAATGCTGCTATAAATGTATCATCCTGTGAAAGAATGTTCTTACATATGTGCACAGCACTTTGGCATCTCCGGTAAATTGAAGATAATGAGAACAGGTAGTAAAGTGTTAGAGATCATCTCTTTGTGGTGACACAGGGAAGAATTGCCCATAAATTGTGGACCATTATCTATAACAAGTTCTTTTGAAATCCCCTTATGATCAAAACATATTCTTCAAATCTTAAACAACATTCCAACTGGATAAAGAGTGCTTTTCCCCCCATGGAGTATTGTATTTGCCTAACATTAAGAAATACATACATAGATTGGTAAGTAATCTTTCAAAAATGTGCTGTTATTTCATTGCCAGCACTGTACATTTTCCCAAAACCAGAGCTTAAACTGGAAAGGGCCTTAAGAGATCATTAATCTATCATCATTTCAGGGAAACTGCCCAAACTGGCAGTAGGGAACTTTCCACCAACTATATAATAGCACCAGTTCTCAAAGAGCCCAAATAATCCCACAGACGAGCAATTATCTTGCCAAAAGTATGAGTAGTCATCGTCTATGGTAGAGACCTCAGTGCAGCAGAGAAAAAGCTTCCCTGTCTAAAAATCTTCCCATTTAGGCTCTACATCAGGGGTCAGCAAACTTTTCCCTTTAAGAGCCAGAGAGTGAGGATTTTAGACTTTGTGGGCCATGTAGTCTCTGTCACAATTACTCAATTTTGCCATTGTAGTGCAAAAGCAGTCATAGACAATATGGAAACAAATGTTACAGTAAATTTGTTACAATAAAACTTTATTTGCATTACAATAAAACTTTATTTACACAAACAGACATAATGGGCACAATTTGGCCCACTATCCATAGTTTACCAATACCTGCTCTACAAAGTTTTGAATTTGAAATCAGTTATTCATGCCTTTGCATTAAAGTGTAGCTATGCCTGAAGGGGTCACACATCCCAAATTCCACAGTGTGGTGTAGCAGACCCCACCCCACATCCCTTTAGTCTGAGTTTTCCTGTAGCTACTTCAGTTGCTGGTAGGCTGATAGCATCCTACTTCAAGAGCCTGCATCTCTCTTCTTCTATGAGTAAGGATTTTCTCCAGAACTATGAAACCTAGGTATGGGGGTGTTAATCCTTGTGGAGCAAACTTCAACCATTGGAGGATGGGAGTCAGTGGATGAATGGCAGCCTCCCTGTCCCCAGATGATGACTCTGAGACATGCCCTCCATGGTCTCTAGGAGGATCCAAGTGGGACTGAGCAGTAGTTGCCTAAAGCATAATCAGTTCATTGCACAAAATTTATTATCATTTTTCCTTTCCCTGTCTCACTTCCTCCTTTGTGCTTCCTGGAATCATTTCCCAAGTCAACTTCTTGCATTTACATTCTTGCCTTAAAGACTACATTTGAGGCAACCCAAATTAAGAAAACTGGATTCATATACTTTCTGCTATTCCTCCATAGCAGAAGGGAGTGGAGTGCATGAAAAAATGGAAGCCCTGCAAGTTAGAAGGAAGAGAAACTCTGACAGTGAGTGAAAGGCACCAAAATGGGTTGTGGCATAGGGAAGATGTGCTGTGAAGTGGTGAAAACAAGCCATTTAATCCAAAGACATAGATCAAATTTCCAATTCACCACTTATTGCTTGATCACTTGACTTTGGGCAAATAGCTTAAACTCTCTGAAGCTCTGTTTTCTCATCTGAACTATAGGAAAAATCTCCTTCCTGTGTTTTCTTTTAAATAAACTTTTTAAAAGTTTTAGATTCACAGAAAAGCTGTGAGGATAGTACAGAGAGTTTCCATATATCCCACACCCAAGTTTCCCCTATTATTCACATCTTACAGTAGGATGACACATTTGTTGAAATTAATGAGCCAGTATTGATACATTATTATTAACTGAAGTCCATACTTTATTCAGATTTCCTTAGTTGTTACCTAACATTATTTTTCTGTTCCAGGACCCCACCCATGTTACCATGTTACATTTATTTGTCATGTCTCCTTAGACTTCTCCTGGCTGTAGCAATTCTTCAGGCTGTCCTTGTTTTTGATGACCTTGACAGTTTTGAGGAGTACTGGTTAGGTATTTTTGTAGAGTGCCCCTCAGTTGTGATTTGTCTGATATTTTTCTCATGATTATACTGGGCTTACGAGTTTGGGGGAGGAAGAAGTAAGACACCATTTTCATCACATCATGCCAAAGGTAGATATTATTAACATGATTTTCACTGTCCATGTTGACCTTAATCACCTGACTGAGGTAGTGCTTGTCAGGTTTCTACACTATAAAGGTAATCTTTTTTCCCCTGTCTATACTATATTCTTCAGAAGAAAGTCACTGTGTACACTTGAAGAGTGGAGAGTTATGTCCTATTTTGTTAAGAACAGAGTGTATACATAAATTATTTAGAAATGTTTTCCATTTGGGAGATTTGTCTCTTACTATTTATCTATTAATCCAATCATTTATTTATATTAGTAAGGACTCATGGATATTTATAACATGTTGGGTCAAAATCCAATTCTACTTTACTCATTTTGTTGCCCATAATATTCCACTTTGGCCATTGGGAGCTCTTCAAGTTGCCTCTTGTGTTCCTTTGACACAACCCCTTCAAAATGAGGTTATTTTTAAAGCACTTCTTTACTTTCTGGTGCTTCAAGACAGTTCATCCTGTATAATTCCTGCTCCAATCCAGTCACCATTTCCCCAAGCATCCCTGGTTCTGTTTATTGAGAATTTTATTGGAAACCAAGATCCAGGTGCTGGGTGTGCTCACTTGTTGACTTATTAATAAATTTTGAGTGAAATAAAAATAAATAATAGCCCCAATATGATGCTCACAGGAGCTGTCCAACAAACATAAGTTAAATATGAATTTTGATTAGTTCCAGGCCTGATAAGGATAGTCCCTAATAAATTCTCACTATGTTTTAAATAATAAGAAAATGATATTATAATACCCTTCATTTATTTCAGGGAAAGAGAAGCTTAAAAGGCAACTTGGGAGACTACATATGTGGAGACTTGGCTTCCTCCAGAGAGAATATGTGGTCCTTGGGTCTTCCGTGCCATTCTTGATTAATCAGGTGTTATAAAATCTTTTCCTTTACCACAGGATTGTGACTATATTCACCCAATATAAACTCTGAGATCTCTGCCATACTATATGAGTTATTATTTCCGTATGCTCATAGAAGAAAAAAATGGTCTAAGTTTCCAGCATTGGAAACAAGAAAAAGAAAGTAAATTAAACCCAAAGTAAGTAGAAAGGAGAAAGTAATGGAGGGAAGAACAGTAATAAATAAAAAGGAAAATGAGCAAAGAACAGGGAAAATTAATGTTCAAAAGTTGAGTTCTTTTTGAAAAAATTGATAAAAATAATAACACCCTAATAAGACTGACCAAGATAAAAAGAGGGGAAAAATCACAGATTACTAGCATAAGAATGAAAAAGGGAATTTTACCACAGATAACACAGACAAAAATGATAACAAAGAAATATTTTTAACAACATTATGTCAATAAATTCAACAACTTAGATGACATAGTTAAATTTCTTGCCAATTACAACTTATCAAAATTGACATGTAGAGAAATAGAAAATATGATTAACCTTACATGTGGTAAATAATTGAATTCATAATTAAAACTTTCCCACAAAGAAACTCCGTGCCCAGATGGCTTCACTGGTGAATACTATTAAACATTTAAGGAAGAAATAAGATAAATCTTATGCAAACTCTTTAGAAAAATAGAAAGGGAACATTTCACAACTCATTTTAAGAGGTCAACATAATCCTAGCAAAACCTGAGAAGACATTACAAAAAAGAATAATTATAGATCTATAGCCCTAAGGAACATAGACAAATTGGCAAATCAAACTCAGCATACTGTATTACAACACAACCAAGTAGTATTTATCTAAGAATACAAGGTTGGTTTAATATTTGAAAATGTATTAAAGAACAAAATCACACAATTTACTACATTATAAAAATAAATCCTCACCAAATAAACAACTACACTAACATTATACTTAATTGAATATGAAAAGCTTTTCACCTGAAAATTAGGAACAAGATGAGAATGTTCACTTTCATAACTTCTAAGCAATTGTATTGGAGGTCCTGGTCAGTGCAATAAGGAAAGGGGCAAATCACAAAAAGCCTGAAGATTGAAAAGGAAAAAAATAAAGTTGTCTTTATTCACAAACATCATTTTTTTAATGTGGAAAATACTATGGGATCTATAAACAACTATTAGAACTAATAAGTAAATTTAGCAAGATCTTAGGATACAATGTCAACATACAAAAAGCAATTATATTTCTATATATTAGCAACAAATAATTGGAAATGAAATTTAAAAAGCACTGTCATTTACAATAGCAGCAGAAAACATAAAATACTAAGTAATAAGTCTATTGAGGTATGCAATATTTCTACATTGAAAACTACTAAAAATTCCTAAAAGAAAAATTACTAAATGAAGAGATACACCATGTTTATAGATTGTAAGACACGATTTTGTTAATATGTTAATCCAGAACAAGGGTCAGAGAACTATTCCTATAAAGGGTCAGACTGTATATATTTCAAGATTTGTGGACCATACAGTCTCTGTTGTAACTACTCAACACAGCGGTTATAAGGTCAATAAACTACAGACAATGCATTAACAGATGAATGTGACTGTGTTTCAATAAAATGTTATTGCAGAAAAAAAGGTGGCAGGCTGTATTTGGCCTGCAGGCCATAGTTTCTCAAACTGACTTAGAATATTAATTTTGTTTATATAAATATACTATTTTGTTATTATTAATATTAATAACATTAAGATGTTCATGTTAACTTAAAATATATAAGAAACTCCTATAAATCAATAATAAAAGATGAACAACTCTTTCATAAAAAGAGCAAAGGCTTTAACAGACACTTTACTGAAAAAGATATACAGGGCAGGTGCGATGGCCCATGCCTGTAATCCCAGCAATCTGAGAGGCCAAAGCAGGAGGATCCCTTGAACTCAGGAGTTCGAGACCAGCCTGAGCAAGAGTGAGACTGCCCCATCTCTACTAAAAATAGAAAAATTAGCTGGGCATCGTGGCGATTGCCTATAGTCCTAGCTACTCCAGAGGCTGAGGCAGGAGGATCACTTGAGCCCAGGAGTTTGAGGTTGCAGTGAGCTATGGTGACCCCACTGCACTCTACACAGGTGACAGAGTGAGACTCTGTCTTAACAAAAAAAAAAAAATAAGATATATAAATGGCCAACACAACACACACACGCACAGGAAATAGACAGCCAACACATGAAAAGTTTTCAACACTTTATTTCAACACAAATCTATTATTTAAGTACTAATATCTTGAGAATAAGTACTACAACTGTTCTATTCATTTTGCCCACAAAGAGAAGCACTCTTTTGATTGAGAGATGTGGTCTCCCTTCTTGCTACCAACCTATTAATAATACTTGGTGAGAGGTAGCGAGAAGCCCCTGCATCAGAGAAGGTGGACTTCCCCCATACTGATCAGAATTCAAGGGACCGGAGATGCTTTCTTTTAAATCTAGTCACGAGTTTTGTTGAACATACCTGTGACTTTTTTAAAAATAAATTTCTGAGACCCCCCCCCAACACACACACACAAAAACTGCATGCAGTATTCCTTCCTTCTGTTCATTCTCTCCACCTTACTTTTTGTTGTTTGCTTCCTCTGTGTTTTTTGTGACAGTTGAAAAGGAGAAAATAATTAGATTTTGCTCTTATCTTACTTAAAACTGTCAAATTAAAATATCATTTAAATAGAAACAAAGTTTAATTACATAAACAAATTTTAATATTTGCAAATTCAACCATTTCCCCTAGAGAAATGCCAGAAATGTTTAACAAATATTTGGTATTTAATATATGAAGGGCATTCTGGGCTGCATGTGTAGAATCAATCTTTGGAATTTCACAGTTTAGAGTAGCACAGGCTGAGGATTCAGGCAAATCTGAATTCAAATCCCCACTCTGCCTTTTAACTATCTTTATGAGCCTATATGAAATACATCATCGCCTTTGTTTCTTTATCTGGGAAGAGGGGATAGTAATACCTACTTCATATGTCTCTGTGAAAATAAATGAGACCATGCATGTAGAGGACTGCACAGTACCTAAACATAGCAGGCAGCCAGGTATTAGTTGCCGTTCCCATGTCCTTTACAGCTTAAAAAGTCAGCTGTAAAGAACTAAGGGGTGACCAAGAATACCATGCACTCAGTTTCAGACATTTACTAAAACCAGAAGCACACATGGTCTTTATCCTTCTGAACTGTAAATGTGGAAAAGTACTGATTGACCAATAGTGACTGTGTACAGAGCTAGTTGGAAGCTCCTCAAATATTTTGACACATAAGAAAATGTACCAGGAAGTAGAGAACAGGGAAAATCAAAATCGGATTAAGAACAATATGTAGTAATTAACATTTAACAAGAAAAACCTTTGGTTTTTCATTTCTACATCTGTAAAATAAAAGGGGTGATAGAAATCACGGTGTTCCAAGGAGCATTAAAAAATAGAGACTGAGTTGTCAGAGTTCTAAGGCCTTCACCTGAGCTCCAATTAAAATGAGCATCCTCCATCGGGTGAGGTGGCTCACACCCGTAGTCTCTCTTTGGGAGGCTGAAGTGGGAGGATCGCTTGAACCCAGGAATTTGAGGTTACAGTGAGCTATGATCACACCACTGCACTCCAGCCTAGGTGACAGAGTGAAACCCTGTCTCAAAAAAAAAAATTAAAATAAAAAAATGAGCATCCTCATTACATTCAGAACATAGCAATTAACAAAAGCTCTGTGCCCTCCTAGATGTGAAGATATCATACAACTTACCCTTCCAAAAATTATTTTCCAATTTTTCCGCCCACATTCATAGTAGTGTTTAGTCTCACTTTTGTTATGGGCTTGGATAAATAATTGATTGGCAAGTGAGTGTTTGCTGTTGTTCCCATTCCCCAAAGCAGATTTTGTCATGCATGCCTGGTCCTGAAAGATTCAGACTGAAGCAAGCACCTGTTTCTTTTCCTACCCTGTACACTCTCATGCATATCTGCACAGGACTTCTCCAATTCACAAGCCAAGGAATAGACCATATGCTGAATTATAGCAACATAAAACATCTATTACACAATCCATATAGCAGTGCCTACCCCAAAGAACCATATGATGTCTCACGTGTCCACAATGTTTCTTCCTCCTTCATGCCAGAGGTTGCAGTTGTAATTTCCTCCTTTTAGAAAATTATAAATTTTCTTATCTCTTACCTTGGCAAGATAGCATCTTTGTTGCTTCCTCCCTAAGCCTTGCCTTTATCTTGCAACACTCTGGTATTGATATAAGAATTACAGAGGTATGTGAGCATACACTCTCCTGCTGGTGTATATACCCTCTAGGACCTCTCCATACTAATCTTACCTGCTAAAAGAAACCCATTCCATCTAATTTACCAGAATCTATTAAAAAAATATATTCTAATGGCTGCATGAAGAATCAGTTCTACCACTATGTAAAAGTGTGTTTTAAATTTTTGGAATAACTAAAGCAATTTTTTTTATAGAAACCAGGTTCCAAAACCAAGTCATCAGAATGGTTAATGTATAAATGTAAGTAATCTATAAAGATTCGTTTTAAACAAAGATCTGCTTCTAAGGGCTTAGATTTGGAGAGGAGAAATGGGTCATAAGAAAAAAATATTCTAATTGGAAAATAACTGTTATGGAGTTTTATGAAATCTGGAAACATTGTACAATTGTATAGCAAGTTGCACAAACGCAAATCCCCTGCTCTGTCACTCACTAGTGAGGTGATCTGAGTACATTGCTTCATCTCTCCAAGTCCTAGTTACCCTGACAACAAAATAGAAATTGTAATAACACTACTTACCGCATACAGTTATCCTGAGGATTGAGTGAGCTAATGTGTATAGAACTGCTTAAGTGACAAGGGCAAAATGTCTTCTTTCATGAGTTTTCCTATGCTTCCCTCACCAAATCCTTTAAAAGAAAACGGGATTTGTCTTTCTCTTATCTTTCCTTCCCTTTGCTTTCTCTTCATCACATTTCTTTTCTTCCTTCACTTGCCCTGGAAAGAATTCTATCTTTGCTTACTCCATTCCCAGGCTTTTGTGATACAGATTCAGAATGCTGCTGAGGGCTGTGGGGTGGAAAGTAATGATGGCAAACAAAAGTAGGAGAGATAAAATACAAACCCCACACAGACTTCAGGGAGAGTGATGGGCAGCTGTCTGAGACATCACAGCAGATGGGGTATTGGGTATTTTAGGAGAGGAAAGGGGCTTTTGAGATGTCTTGAGATTTATGTTGCCATGGGTTGTGCATTGGATACTGTTTAATGATCTTCAAAAGACATGAATAAATATTGACACTTCCTTTTAATTACTTTTGGTTGCCGGACAGTGCTCCTTTGAATCTGATTCTGTACAAAGACTGAACCACACAGGACTCCAGTTTATATATAAGTTATTACCATGGTGATGATGATGACAATGACAGGTATGATGATGATGATAACTGTGTGGTCTTCCTATATGCAAATGTGGGTGGAAGCTGTCATCACTAATTTTCCATGGGAACAAGATACTGGTTGGTCAAAATATACTCAAAGAAGATAGCATAAACAGTAATATTCTGCATTCTAAATGCAAGTTTATGCTCTCTCTTCAAGGAATTATAAGCAAAATTTTAAAGAACTTTAAGCAATATTTGCCACAATAGCTTCTCTGAAGTCCCCAAACTAGATAATAAAAGCTATCCATGTAACAAAAACATTTGTACCCCCTTAATATTTTGAAATAAGAAGTTTTTTTTAATTTTTTAAAAGCTAGCTGGAAGATCCTCAAATACTTTGACATATAAGAAAATATACCAGGAAGTAAAGAATAAGGAAAGCCAAAATCAAATTAAGAACAATAGGTAGTGATTAACATATAACAAGAAAAAAATGTTGGTTTTCCATTTCCACATCTGTAAAATAAAAGTGATGATAGAGATCACACTGTTCCAAGGAGCATCAAGGTCCCATGGACTTGCCTTTGAGATGAAAATGGTGACTGGTGACATAAGACACAGAGACTGAGTTGTCAGCGCTCTGAGGCCTTCACTGGAGCTCCAATTAAAAAGACATATTGAATATAAAATTACATTTGGAATATTTAAAAAAGAATTCTTTACTTAAAAAATTTAACATTAAATTATCAAGTCTACTCCCTGTTAGCTCTTAAGTGCTCCTAGACCTAGATATGTTTTAAATATTGCTCTAAACAATATTTTCCATTTAAAATCTGCACAATTGCATTTTATCAGTAATTCATTCTTAATGTTTTCATAATGTAATTTTACTAAAAAATAGCATTTTATGGGAAAGACCATTTTAAATAAAGTATTCAACTCTAGAATTTTAAAAAGGAAGAGGAAAATAAACTCAATAAAATTAATAGATTAAAAGGAAATTAATTAATGTGACAAAGGTAAAATCCTTAGCACAGTGTACAGCACAGAGTAACCAATCATACACCTTAGCTAAACAAGAAATAAAAGGTTAAAAATTTTGAAAGCAGAAAAATATAGTAATTAATAAACCAAGAGCAGGATAACTAGAATGTGGGGGGCAAAAGGGGGAATGAGAGACAATAAAACAGATCAAACATTTTGAAATCTGATCAAAGAAAAACGAAATCACAACTCAAATAAATATAATTAGAAATAAAAGAAGGCACAAGTGATATAAAAGATATATCAAGAAAAAATACATTAAGCATAGATTTTTCAAGTGAGGCTAGATTTTATTCCAAACAGCAAACTTTTTCCAATTTGTGGAATAATCTACTTCCATCCCACTTTATTTATTATGTTTCCTTTTTTCATACATTAAATTATTTTATATCAAAGGGAGTTTTCAAGTGATTTATTCTGTTCAGTATATATACCAACCTTTTCCTAAAAGATTCTTGTCCCACACTGGTTTACTTGTAAGTTCTTTCAAGTTTTCAGAAAAAGATAATTTCTATACTATATAAACTAGTCAAAGGGTATTTAAAATGATGTAATGCCAATACAACCAGCCACTAGAAGAAAAAGTGTCTCAGTAATTAAAGTGTATCTGGGCAGAGCACTTTATTCCTTTCCTTGAGCTCCTTGGATATACAATGTTAAAAATCTTATGCATCCACCAGCATTTGCTCAGTGCTCGGTTCTCCCATGAAGAAAATTACCCACCTCAACCAAATAGAATTTTTTTCCTTTTTTTTTTTTTTTTTGTCTTTGTGTAAATTTAAGAGGTGCAAGTGCAGTTTTGTTACATGGATATATTACAAAGTACAACCAAATAGAATGTAATGTTCACTCTGGCCCTGTTCATGCCACATCCCAGTGGTACCACTCCCATCCAGCAATGAATTGCTACTGAGCCTTCCTGGCCTTATGGTTTGGTGGGTATCACAGAACCCAGGTCAGGATGGGCAGCTCTGGATCCGTGTTCATGGGTCCCGAGGTCAGGTGCTTCTTATTCACATCTAGGATGGCCAGATAGCAAATGCTGTGTAACTCTCTGATGCAAATGCCATGGATTGCTCCAGAACTGCAGGTGTCTTCATCATTTTTCCCCACTTGAAATTTTCTGTAAACTCCATGCCTTGTCTTTTTCCACCACAGATACCTCTAACACCAGATCATACTGCCCAAGCAGCAGTGCTGCTGGCATTGTACCCTGGACCTGGTGCAGACCTCTTTTCTGCTCTGGACACTATTATAGCTAGAAGCCTTTCTTGTAACTTGGTAAACAAATTAAAGCTGTATTTCCAAGTGTGGAATATGCTGCCTTCAGAATGAAAACAAACAAACAAAAAATCCTACCTACCAGTCCTTTTTAGTGGTGGGAGGTACAAAATGCAATTTGTCTTTTATTCTGGAAAGGGATTTCTTGCTATGCCCCCAAACTGCTGGACCCCTAAAAATATAAGTAATGTGTTGAGCCCCTAAATCTTATCCCTTTCCACTCAATGGAAAGCCTCTATATATAATTGAGAAAAGAAAGAAATATAAAAATAAAAATAAGAAGCCTGATGAAATGAATTGTATGATCACTTTTCTTCTATATGCACAGGATATTCCAGAATTAATACATGATTAAATGAAAGAGGAAATGGTTGTTTTTTTATTTATCTGTGCCTGAGGAAAACTTAACTGATCATCCATACAACACTGCCTCATCAAAATGAATTAAAAAAAAAAAAAACTACCAGGGTTAATCTAGCAAATCCAAACATATAAGGTGCTAGAAAATTTTTCTGTTTAATTTTCAATATACACCACTCCTCTAAACCTCAAGTATGTAGAAAGCCAACTACTGGTTAATTTGGATATGCTAAGTCAACGTATATGGAGAAATCACCATAAAATTATGTTAAAATACAGATTAAAACATCCTGAACGAATTGATTTTTCTGCTTATGTGTCTTCCACATCTTTCAGGACAGGCTCTGCCAATGGTCCTTGCATTTCACCTTCCTCTCTTTTACCATCAGATTAGAAGTGTGTTCTTTTTGCAAAAATCATTTGATGTTCAGAAAACTCAAAATGCCTTGTGATGTGACTTTGAAACCCTCTTGAGATCTTTTATGCCACTTTAAGGGATCTTCCTTATCAATAAGCATTTGAAACTTCTCCCCTGCAAATTAGCATTTTCTTTAGTTCACAAGTCCAACCTGCAAGTTTAAAACGGGCTGTGCGTTTGAAAAATTCCACGTAAAATCCCCTGATAGAAAGCAGTGTGATCAAATAGAAAGATTCAAGATTCTAATCATTTTTGATGCCTAGATGGACCATACCCTTGGGCAATTTAGTTAACTCTTTGACTACTTTATTGTATAAAGAAAAGAGAAACAATAACTTGAATCTACCAACTTAGCAGGAGAAATGACATCATCAGAAGCATCAGAGTTTGTCAGAAGTGAATGCACACCTCAGAAGGTGACCTAGAAGTCTGTAATTTCTAGTGTTCTTCTTGCCAATCATAGTGTGATTCTTTGGTCTTACATGGCCCTACAGGAACAATATCATTTATTTGTTCATGTAACTACTAAGGTTTTAGTGGCATGTAGCTCCATGCAAATTACCAATAATTTTTATAGATTTTTTTCCCCTCAGAAACCTATATTGGGCATGATGGAGAAGGAGGAGGAGACATTTAGGTTGAGCAAAAAAAGTCATTAGTTCCTGTTCTCAAAAAAATCTACCTACTCTCTTCCTTACTAAATTCCACCAATTAAAGTTAATTTGGGTAAAAAGCTCCTGTTTGGGGCTACAAATGGGCATTTAGTATAGGGATCACACACTCAATGTTAAAAGCCACTGAATTAATTCAGGCTCAATAATTGGGAGTTTTTATTACAGTGAAAAGAAGGAGGAAATTGGAGTAATTCGAGCTTGCTTGAAAAACTACAATCTTCTGCTTGCCATAATTCGGTCTAGCCTTCCCAGTCCCATAGAGTCTAATTCCAATGCTACCGTATCCTTTCAGTTCCTGCCTACTCAGGGATAAAAGTGAGAAAGGAGGACATGGAAAAAAGAAAGAAAAAAGCTAGTGCCAGTTGCCTTCTGACAAAGAAAAAAGTTGGTCAGATTCCTGCCTTCGGGACCCCTACTCTTTCTTGTTCTGTCCCATGAACAATTCTCCTACTCAAGTTAGCAACTAGAAACTATTCTCCATAAATGAGTTGGATCTCCAGGGTTTACATAATTCAGAATAAAGCTGATCCACCTTGGGTTTTTTTTAAGTGTGTAGGGCTCATTATAAAGTACAATCAGTCTTTTTTCGTACAAGAAAAAAACAGAATGGCCACTGATAGAGGATAACAGAAGATGAACGATGTCGCAAGGTCAATGCCTCTATAAGTCAGAGTCCAGTCAGGAGACAGATACCTCATAGTAATCTGAGCAGGAACAGTTTAACAGAATTATTAGCATGGAATTGGAGTAACGGAGAATTGGCTAATGAGAGCTAAAGAGAATTCTTAAGAACACAGGAATAGCAGATATAAGCAGCAACCAGTATCCCTTAGACTGAAATAGAGCACACACAGAAGGGCCCTCCCCTCCACGGGTGAAATCCAGACCTCATTGGAAAGGGCAAAGCCGAGATTCTCTGGATATTGGGGAAGTCACTAAGTTGTCTCATCAGTGGTTCTTGCTGAAAATCTGACCTCTAGGGTACCAAGAGAAACTGTTGGCCTCTTGACACTGCTGGAATTGGGAGCTGGAGGAATCATGCCCTGTAGGGTCCCAGTGTAAAAAGGAAAGCCATAATTCTGAAGAATTCCAGAGCTGGAGAAAGCTGTGCCACTGCAGGAGTTGAGTACTGAGGACTGTGCAACCTGAGGAGCCCAGGGTTAAAGAAAACTACACTGCTGCAGGAGTTGAGCTCTGGAGGAAACATAGTCTGCCAGAGACCAGCACTAGAGAAACCGCAGAGGGGCTGAGCCTGGCAGGCAGATGTACAAAGGGCGTCATGGAGTGAAAAGCCCACTCACCAGCAGGGCATCATTGGAAGGTCTGGGGTGCATGGTAGCCACCTCACACCAGGACAGAGTCAAGCTGTGACTTTTCAAAATGTCTATGCACTCTGGGCACACAGATAGGTTAGAGCTCCACTGGATGCCCCCCGACACACACACACACACATACACAAACGCATATGCGTACAGCTGCTAAGTCATGAAAAAGCAGCTCGCCAGTGACAGCGGCAGAACTAGGAAGCCCCGTCTTCCTACCATGTCCCTCCCGCTCCCTCTACTGGCAAAGCTTGATGTTGCCCTTGCTGCTAAGAGTAAACGCTCCGTTAGCGTGGAGAAGGTAGTGAAGAGTGAATGCAGAGCTGAGAGGCAATAAATTGGTCACTGTCACAATGCCTCATAAAATATCATAAAACTCAAAAATATGCATCTGTAAATAATAACACCAACACCAGTCACGTAGTCCTGAGATCACTTGGAACGCCCCAATTAAGGTATAATCTTGGGTAGGTAATAACTAATATCAGCCTCAGATTCATTATTTGCAAATTGTCTTGTTCACCCCAATTCACCAGTTTAATGTAGCAAATGAAAATGGCAAAAGTGAAGCCCGTCATTGGTCACTACCCCCAAAGCTTCCTTTCTCGCTCATTCCATCCTGATCCTCTAAAGACTGAAGCTCTAGAGGTGCACTTGCTTCTTCTCACCCATAACACTCCTGCTCCCCACATTCAACGAATCACTACAGCTGATTATCTTAATTTCTACTGCCAATAATTTAAAAACTTAGAATCTAACACCATGATTTTTATAATAGTTTTCTGATTCATGTTACTATCTTTCCATTTTTACTACTCTAATACATTGTATAATATTATTGCACTTTACCTAAAACACTTTTTGTTACATCTTTTGATTCAAAAAATAAATAACAATCTTATGTTTGATTGAATTAAACTTTCTTAGGCTTATATAAAATGTCTTACATCCATCTGCCCCAAATGACCTTTTCAAGCTATTTCATTAAGCAGTCTTTTGGCTTTGTATGATCAAGCTGCATATTCTGTAGGGTAGTGTCTCCCTACTCCTTCCAGCACTCCCATCCTGTCTCATAAAGCAAGAAACTGATGGTTTACCACCACCCCCCAAGAAGAAAATGGTCTCTATCAACTCTCTCATTCATTTTTTGGTATAATTTTTATTTTTCATTTTTTAAGTGGAAAATTAAAATTATTTATTATCTAATGGTACCTCCAAAACACAAATCCAGATTTTTAGCTTTGGCTGTGTGTTAAACATAGCTAGATGACTATTTTTATAATACTTAAATGCCTCTTCTGGAATTCCATAGGAGAGTATGTTTTAGCCTAGACAGTGCCATATTACTGTTTTCTACATTTTGGTAGTACTTCATATTTACAAAATGCATGACAATCACATTCACTAGTATTTCTGCAAAACCCTCCAGTGAGGTAGCTCAGCAGTACTGAGCCAACCGTTAAAATAAGTGTGTATTTATCAGGAGAATGCTGACAGGATCCAACTGAATGCCAATGAACAATAACACACAATATTCAAAACAGTAGTTTCTATAGATACATTTCAGCAGAACTCTCAAAACCTCTTTCTGTATCATTTGAATTTCCAGTGTTAGAAATGAACCCTAATTTCAAGGAAATAAGTGATTATTATTGGGGCTTTTTGCCATTTTCTGAACATTTTTTCTTTTGTTTTTATTTCAAAAATTGAGGGGATACAAATGGTTTTTGTTACATTGATAAATTTTAGCGTGCTGAAGTCAGGGCTTTCAGAGTACCTGTCACAAGAATAGTGTACACTGTACTCAATAGGTAGATTTTTATCCCTAACCCTTTTCTACCTTCCCCCTTCTTAGTTTCCAATGTCCATTACAGCTTCTTATGACCATATATATCCTTCGCCTGGCTCCCACTTATAAGTGAAAACATGTCATATCTGTTTTTTCATTCCTGAGATACTTCACTTAGGATAACTGTGTCCAGTTCCATCCAAGTTGCTGCAAAAGATATTATTTCATTCTTTTTTATGGCTGAGTAGTACTCCATGGTGTGTGTGTGTATCACATTTTCTTTATCGTGTCATCGGTTGATGGGCACTTAGCTTGATTCCATATCTTTGCAATTGTGAATTGTGCTGAGATAAACATTCTGGTTTATCTCAGGTATCTTTTTGATCAAATGATTTCTTTTCTTTTCCTTTGGGTGGATACTCAGCAGTGGAAGTTCTGGATCAAATGGTAGGTCTACTTTTAGTTCTTTGTAGAATCTCCATACTGCTTTCCATAGCAGTTGTACAAGTTTACATTCACACCAACAGTGTATGAGTATTTGCCTTTTCACTGCAACCACACCAACATCTACTGTTTTTTGACTTTTTAATAATGGTGATTCTGACAGGGGTAAGATGGTATCTCATTGCAGTTAAAATTTGCATTTCTATGATAATTAGTGATATTGACCATTTTTTCATGTTTGCTGGTCATTTGTCTATCTTTTTTTGAGAATAGTCTGTTCATGTCTTCTGTCTACTTTTTGATGGAGTTATTTGTTTTTCTCTTGCTGATTTGCTCAAGTTCTTTGTCGATTCTGGATATTAGCCCTTTGTCAGATGTATAGTTTGAGAGTATTTTCTCCCATTCTGTAGATTGTCTATTTACTCTATTAATAGTTTCCTTTGCTGTTCAGAAAAGTTTTAGTTTAATTAAGTCCCATTTGTTTATTTTTACTATTGCTGTATTTGCTTTGGGGGTCTTATTCATAAATTCTTTGCCAAGGCCAATGCCTACAAGAGTTTTTCATATGTTTTTTTCTGGAATTTTTATGGTTTCAGGTGTTATATTTAAGTCTTTAATCCATCTTGAGTTAATTTGCATATATAGTGAGATATAGGGATCTAGTTTCATTCTTCTGCATGTGGTCCAGTTTTCCCAGCACCATTTCTTAAATAGGGCATCCTTTCTCCAGTGTTTGTTTTTGTCTGCTTTGTCAAAAATCAATTAGTCATAGCTATATGGTTTTATTTCTGGGTTCTCTATTCTGTTCCATTGGTCTATGTGTCTATTATTAAACCAGTACCATGTTGCTTTGGTTATTATAGCCTTGCAATATAATCTTAGAATTGGTCTGGCTCTTCGGGTCCTTTCTTGGTTCCATGTGAAGTTTAGGATTATTTATTTCTAGGTCTGTAAGAAATGACATTGAAATTTTGATGGTAATTGCATTGAATTTGTAAATCACTTTAGGCAGTATGGACATTTTTTTCTTCCAATGCATGAGCATGGAATGTTTTTCCATTTGTTTGTGTCATCTCTGATTTCTTTCATCAGCATAAGTTCTCCTTGTAGAGCTCTTTCACCTCTTTGGTTAAGTATATTCCTAGGTATTTTATTTTCTTTGTAGCTACTGTAAATGGTATTGAGTTCTTGATGTGACTCTCAGCTTGACTGCTGTTGGTATACAGAAATGCTGTTGATTTGTGTACACTAATTTTGTAACCTGAAACTTTACTGAATTTATTTGTCAATACTAGGAGTCTTTTGTGGAGTTCTAGGGTTTTCTATGTATAAGATCATATTGTCAGCAAACAGGGATAGTTTGACCTCTGGTTTCCTGATTTGGATGCCCTTTATTGCTTTCTCTTGCCCAATTGCTCTGGCCAGGACTTCCAGTACTATATTGAACAGAAGTGGTAACAGTGGGCATCCTTGTCTTGTTCCAGTTCTTAGGGGGAATACTTTCAACTTTTCCCCATTCAATATGATGTTGTCCATGGGTTTATCATCTATGGCTTTTATTATTTCTAGGTATGTTCCTCTATGCCTAGATTGTTACGGGTTTTTATCATGAGGGGGTGCTGGATTTTATCGAATGCTTTTTCTGCATCTACTGACATGATCATATGGTCTTTTTTAAAATTCTGTTTATGGTGAATCATATTTATTGATTTGTGTACATTGAACCATCCTTGCATCCCTAAGATGAATCCCACTTGATCATGGTGGATTATTTTTTTGATGTACTGTTGAATTCAGTTTGCTGGTATTTTGTTGAAGATTTTTGCATCTATGTTCATAAGGGATATTGTTGTGTAGTTTTCTTTTTTTGCTGTGCCCTTTCCAGGCTTTGGTATCAGGGTGATACTGGATTCATAGAATGAGTTAGGGAGGATTCCCTCCTTCTTGACGTTATGGAACAGTTTCAATAGAATGGGTGTCAATTCTTCGTAGATCTGGTAGAATTTGGCTGTGAATCTGTCTGGTCCAGGGCCTCTATTTGTTGGGAGAGTTTTTATTAAATATGAAATGTCCGATTTTGAATCAAAAGTGTAGTTTATTATGTCTCAAACAAGAAGAAATACAATTAATCAAAGTATATGATTAAACTATCCACACGGTTTTGCCATGTTAATGGTAGCCTGTTTATGCCAGCAGTGAAGAGGCCTGGAGAGGGAGTGGCAATGAAATCACAAAAGGCGTTTTCCACAGCTTGTTGAGAATTGAATTTTTTCCTTGCAAGAAATGGTCCAAAGCCTAGAAGAAGTGATAATCAGTTGGTGCAAGGTCTGGTGAATATGGTTGATGACAGAGAGTTTCCAACCCTAGCTTCTGCAGTTTGAGCAGTGTTGTTTGTGCAACATGTGGTGGGGCATTGTCTTGCAAGAGGATTGGCCTGTCTCTATTGACCAATCTTGGCTGCTTAAGCACAAGCATCCTCATCATTTCATCCAATTGGTTACAGTAGACATCTTCTGTAATTGATTAACCAGGTTTCATGAAGCAGTAGTGGATAATGCCAGTGCTAGACCACCAAACAGATACCATTAGCTTTTTTTGATGAATATTCAGTTTTGGACTGTGTTTTGGCACTTTATCTTTATCCAACCATTGTGCCAAACACTTGTGGTTGTCAAAAAGAATCCATTTTTAATAACATGTAACAATATGGTGTAGAAATGGTTCACCTTTATGTCATGACAGCAAAGAAAGGCAAGCTTCATGATGATTTCTCCTCTGACGCTTGTTTAATTCATGTGCAACACATCTATCCAGCTTCTCTACCTTGTCAATGTGTTTCAAATGGTCCAATATTGTTGAAATAGTAATGTCAAACTTGCTGCTAATTCATGCATGGTTGAGATGGATTTGCTTCCACTACAGCTTTCAGCTCATCATTACCCACCTTGGTCTCAGGTTGCCCAAGAGGCTCATTTTCAAGATGAAAATCACCAGAATGGAACTTCTCAAACCACCAATGTACTGATGTGTTCATTAGCTACATCCTTCCCAAACACTTCATTGATATTTTGAGCTGTCTGCACTGCATTGATTCCATTATGGAACTCATGTTAGAAAATAACATGAATTTTTTACTTATCCGTGGTTTCACAAAAATTGCTCTAAAAAATTTTTTGAAAGATAATCACAAGCCAAAATGTGCATTTGAAAAACTGAGGATGTACCTTCACAATAAACATAAAACAAGACGTGTCAAAGTGAAACATCAGAGATAAAATCAACTGTCAAACATAGTATTTAAGGAAATAGGACATTTCATACTTAACAACCTTTACTATTAGTTTCAATCTCATTACTTGTAATTGGTCTGTTCAGGATTTCTATTTCTTCCTGATTCAAGCTTGGAAGGTTGTGTGTTTCCAAAAATTTATCCTTTTCCTCTAGATTTTCTAGTTTGTGTGCATAGAGGTTTTCATAGTAGTCATGGGTGATATTTTGTATTTCTGTGGTATCAGTTGTAATGTTTCCCTTTTCATTTCTGATTGAGCTTGTTTGAGTCTCTTCTCTTCTATTTCTAGTTAATCTAGCTGGAGGTCTATTGACTTTGTTTATCTTTTCAAAGTACCAACTTCTTTTTTCATTAATCTCTTGTACTGGGTTTTTTTATTTGCATTTCATTTAGTTCTGCTCTGAGCTTTGTTATTTCTTTTCTTCTGCTAGCTTTGGGTTTGGTTTGTTCATCTTTCTCAAGTTTCTTGAGGTGTGACATTAGGTTGTTCATTTGTGATCTCTCTGTCTTTTTGATGTAAGCATTTAAGGCTATAAACTTCCCTCTTCATGCTGCTTTTCCTATATACCATAGATTTTGGATGCTTGTGTCATCGTTTGTTGTTCAGATTGAAAAGTCTTTTGATGTCCATCTTAATTTTGTCATTGACCCAAGGATAGTTCAGTAGAAGGTTATTTAATTTTCATGACTTTGTACAGATTTGAGAATTCCTCTTGGAATTGATTTCTAGTTTTATTCCACTTTGATCTGAAAAGATACAGGGAATAATTTTTATTTTTCTAAATTGGCTAAGACTTGTTTTGTGGGCTAACATCTGATCTATCTTTAAAAAAATCCAATGTACTGATGAGAAGAATGTATATTCTGTATTTTGGGTGTAGAATGTTCTGTAGATGTCTGTTAGTTCCATTTGTTCTAGAGTCCTGTTTAAGTCCAGTGTTCCTTTGTTGGCCTTCTGCTTCAATGATCTGTCCAGTTTTGTTAGCAGAGTATTGAAGTTCCTAGCAATTATGATATTGCTGTTTATTTCTTTGCTTACATATAGTAGAATTTGTTCTATGAATCTGGGAGCTCCTGTGTTAGGCACATATATATTTAGCATTGTTATATCTTCTTGCTGAATTGCTCCTTTTATCATTATATAATGACCATCTTTGTCTCTTTTTTTTACCATTGTTGATATAAAGTCTATTTTATCTGATATGAAAATAGCTACTCCTTCTTACTTTTGGTTTCCATTCACATGGAGTACTTTTTCCATCCCTTTACCTTGAGTTTATGAGTATTCTTGTGAGTTAGAGGGGTTTCTTAGAGACAGCATATACTTGGGGTGTGTTTTTCATCCATTCAGCCAATCTCTGTCTTTTAAATGGAGCGTTAAGACTGTTTATGTTCAATGTTCATATTGATATATGAGATACAGTTCTGTTCATCATGTTGAATGACACCTAATTGCTTTGTTTTCTCCCCTGTGTTACTATTTTATAAAAGTTGTGAGCTTTAACTTTCTGGTGTTTGTACACTGGTGAGTATTGGTCGCTCTGTTCCATGTATAGAGCACTTTTAAGCATTACCTATAGGGCAGGTCCAGTGGTGACAAATTCCCTTAGTGTTTGCTTGTCTGAGAAAGACTTTATTTCTCTTGCATTTATGAAACTTAGTTTTTCAGGGCACAAAATTTTTGGCTGGAAGTTAGTCTGTTTAAGAAGACTAAAAAACGGGACGCCAATCCCTTCTGGCCTGAATAGTCTCTGCTCAGAGACATACTGTTAGTCTGATGGGTTTTAACTTATTGCTTTCACCTCACAGCTTGTAGAATTTTCTCCTTCACTTTGACTTAGGTCAGGCTGATAACTATATGTTTTGTTCATGTCCTATTTGCTATGAATCTTCCAGGTGTTCGATGACCATATTGTATCTGGGTATCTAAATTGCTAGCAATATCAGGGACATTTTCCTTAATTATTTCCTCAAGTAGGTTTTCCATGCTTATTTGTTTTTCCTCTTCTCCCTCAGGGATACCTATAATTCTTGTATTTGTTTGTTTTGCATAATCCCATATTTCTTACAGTGATTGTTCATTCTTCTTTGATCTTTCTTTTACATTTTTTACAGACTGTGTAACATTGAAATCCTTGTCTTCAAGCTCTGAAATTCTTTCTTCTAGTCAGTCTGTCCTGTTGTTAAAGCTTTCTGCTGTATTTTGAAATTCCCTAAATGACTCTTTCATTTCTTTAAGTTCTGTTTTCTCTTTTCTAATGTTATCTCTCTCTCTTCAGTGAATTTTCATTCATGTCCTGAATTATTTTTTTTTTTGTTTTTTTGAGGTGGTTTTCCACCATCTCCTCAAATCCATTCATCTCACTTGCCATCCACAATCTGAATTCCATATCTGTCACTTCAACAATTTCCTTTTGGTTGGAGTTCATTGATAGAGAGCTGTTGTGATCCTTTGGGGGTGTTGAGACAGCATGTTTTCTCATCTTGCCAGAGTTTATCCGCCCTTCTCATCTGGGGCCTCTTCTCTCAGCCCAAAACAGACATAAGGTACATCTGTTATCTTTAATGCTGTTGCTCTGCTGTGTCTCCCCTGTTCCCCTGTGGTTGTCACCAGGCTGCTGTGGCAGGGCCAGCCCCTGGTGCCTGATGTGCATGGAAGATTTGGCTGGCAGGCAGGGTGGGGCATGCACACAGGATGGAGGAGGTCCACTGACCATGGTGCACATGTGTGAAGGCCTGGGTGGCTGAGGTGCCAGGCTCATGGACAGGGTGGGGCACATACAGGGTGCAGTGCACACACAGAGCATAGCAGGTATGCAGGGCATAGTGAGCCTGAAGGGCAAAGCAGGCCCCCAGTGTGGAGTGGGCTCACTGGTCACAGCTCACATGTGGGATGGATTGGGACCCTGGGACAGAGCAGGCCCATGGGTCAGGGTCCCTGTGGAGGATGGAGCAGGTCCAAGGGTTGCAGCACTCACATGCAGGCCAGGGAAGCCATGAGGCAGGACACCACATGGGGGAGGGCATGCACAGGGTGCCTGCATGGGATGGTGCCGGTCTGCTGCATGCAGTCAGCCCAGATCCAAAGGTGGCAGCCGTGCTGGCTGTCGCCCTGCTTGGAGCCTCTCAGGTGGTGGTGTCAGTGGCAGTCCAGCCATTTCAACAATGGGCGCTGGGCACTGAAGTCTAAGGGCATGCACTCTACCTGGGTCCTGTGGGAAGTGTGGTTGAGTGGGATCCCCCAGGCCACAGCAGTAGGCACCGGGCCCATGGTCTCCTGCTCTGCCCAGGTCCCCCAGTGGTGGTGGTGACAGGGGTGCACGTCACCTGCCCACAGGGTGCACACAAGTGCCCAGGTTCCCTGTTCCTTCCCTACTCAGCTGGGGCAAGAGGGAGGCAGCAGTCACAGATCTGACCCCTGGGCAGAAGTAGTATTCCAGGGTTGGAACGTTGCAATGACACCAGCCACAGTGCCCAAAGCTCACAAGCCATCCATCCCTTATCTCTGGAGCGATGCATCTACCCAGGCTTCAGTCAGGTGTCTGTATCAGCTCGTAGGTCTGCTGCAGTGGAGGGGCCCTCCCACCACTCTGATTGCAATATCCTCAGGGGAAGCGTGAGTCCCTTTCTCAGGTGTGTGCACCTTCCCTAATTACCTCTGGTCCTGCTGAGCAGGTCACCCCACGCCTGTCTTCTTCATTCCACTCTCACTTCCTCTCCATGGAATCCCAGTGCTCTTACTCAGACCGTCGATCCAAAGGTGGATATCTACTCTTCAGTTTCGGTCCCCTCCACAGAGCAGCGTTGTGCAGGCTACTTCTAGTCCGCCATCTTGGCCTCTGAAAATCTTGGTGCGATTTTTAAAAAGGACCTGAAAACACCTGGTTCAATACATTCTGGATACTCTTTTTGGAAAAATGTGTCCTTGGCATGTACTATTCTCTGCTCATCCAGGAAGCAAGTTTATAGAGGCGTAAAATTTCTGTTCTGGCAGGTATTTTAATGTACTAAGCAGAAAAGCAGTAAAATGAAGTATAAGGAAGTACATTGGGCCATAGAACTAAACCATATTCTTTAATCCAGCTTTTATAAAATTGAAATTTGGTCTCCATCTGTTTTACTCACATGTTTTACCTTTCATATAACTCCAAACTCTCCAGGGGAAGAATAGTGTTGCTTAGTTATCTCCCTAAGCCCCACTCTGTGCATGCCATGGGACCACAGTCACTTACAGCTCACGCTGTGTTATAAGTGAAAACACTGATGCCCAAGAGGTTAAAGCAAATAGCTCAATATTGTGCACCATAAAAGTCCAAATTTCAGAAGTCCTAATGTAATGCTATTGGTAGTAAACCATGACTTTTTCTATTTGGAGGTCATTGGAGTCCCTCTAAGAATCTGATGAAAGCTAATAAACCTCTCTTCTGAAAAATTCACAGTATTACATTAACACATATATTTGCAACAATTTCAGGAAGTTCACAGACTCCCTAAAGCCTAAAAACTGACCCTCAGCTATTCCATGGAGTGTAGGGTAAGGACTTGAAACACACTATGTTTATTCCTTTTTAATTTGTACTTACACTCTTCCTCCTGCTCTAATTTTATCTTCCTACAAATCTCATTCTCATTCTTTCTACAATGTCCACTAGTTTGGGTTATTTTACCTAAAATTTAAAATTATGAGCTAGTATGCTTCTTGCTTCCCAGCTCCATATTCTAAGTGTTAAATGATATTTATGCATAGAAACAACTATTAGTAATATCTACTCCATGATGGCATGATACAGCTATTACAATATACACAAATTACCTCTAAACAAGGACTCCTGAAACTAGATTTTGACATAGTTCAACTGAATTGAACTTTGAAAGTTGAAGTGATGCCTTTAAATCACATGAAAATGTACTCAGATACAAATATGGGTAAGTTTAATAAATTTGGAACACTTAAGTTTGGTCAGTATTATACTATCAGGATGCCTCGAATAGAACTGTCTGAGCATTTTAAGTTGAATTCACATACAAAATTGATTAATAGTGAACAGCTGGCATAGTTCTAATATTCATTGACTCTCAGATCATGCCAATTTTGTATAGAATTAAACATGCAAATTAAAATTTATTCATATTATGCAACATGAACATAATAGCATCTGTCATCCTCATTGTATAACAGCCTGTTAAATGTGAGTTTCACCCGAGGACCCAAGGGACAACACATACTGCCTTCCAAAGGAAGCGCTAGACCACATGCAGAATTCATAAAGATGTCTGGACACAGTTTACAAGCCTCCCCGCTTACACACATTGATTGTATTTTAAAAATCAAATGTTGGCTACTCAAAAAGTTTGGTTTTTTGTTTTTATGGGTGTTTTTGGAGACAGAGGACCTTTGGAGAGATCTTTCCCTCAAGAGTGAAGAGAATAGTTGTATTTCCTCTTCACCTCAAGTCAAGAGAAAGGAACTTTATGTGTTTCTGAAGTTAGAGGACATAGTCAAGTGGTGTCTTTTTCTTGCAAAGATCTAAGGTATAAGAGATAAGCTTTAAAATGACAGAGTTAAAGAAAAATTATAGGATCTTGGATGCCATACAATAAATGAGTTTTTCAAAGCAAAGAATGCGTGAGTATTGGGGGAGGGTTGGAGGTGGGGCACTCATGGGAGAACAAATGCTCAGTCTTGTCCAATATTCAGCTTTGCCCAATGTTCAGTCTTGGCTGAACATCTACCAAGTGCAATGCTGATGCCAGCTCATGGGAGAGCCACCAAATAAGAATTTCTTGTCCCTTTCCTCAACTTTCTTCTTGTGTGCAACCCTGGTGCAGTAGGAACAGAAGTGAGGGAACAGAGGAGAAGCTGATTGAGTCCAGCTAACCAGAGACTTTGCACATGTACTAAGCCCAGGCTGGGGAAGGGAGAAGACTAACCACTAAATGACGAGTACAGCTGTGTGTATCATGCAGGACTAGACATCTTAGCCACTGGAACAATACTGTCTCCATTTGCTGGAAGAGGCTGGAATACCTAGAAATCATGTCTTTGATTTAATCCTGGGCAAAAGAGGAATGAGGACAGTGGGAGCCAAAAATAAAGTTGTTTATGATCAAATCCTCCAGGAAGTATTTGTTATTAAATATTGTGAAGACCAAAGGAAAGAAAATTTATCTTTGAAAAGGGATGGAGTTTAAATTAAGATATAAAACTGATCTCACAGTGCTCTGGAAACAAAAGATAAGCAGGCCTCTGCCAGAGGGGAAAAGAATAGACTAATAGCAGAAAACAGATTGGCCAGTTTATGTAAACTGACCAGTAAGATATAATTATTTAGTTCTTACATGGTTTTAAACACAGAAGCATAATATAGCATGTATAAACTGGAAAGAAAACTAACTTGTATTGTAGTTGACACAGGAAAGCCTGCCAAGGCACAAAACAAAGTAGGCTGAGACCTCAAACCAGACCCTATGTTTAATGACATGACAATAAAAGCAGAAAGCAATACGAAGTGATAATGTCCATGGATGGATATTATTGCAAGATGACCCTGAGCAAGACGAAGGAAGACAAGAGGAAAAGGTGTTTGGGGTTGGTTTGGTTTGTGTAAGAAATGCCAAAGCTAGGTTTTCTGCTTGGGGACTTCTCCAGTACTGTGTTCAGTGGTGTGCTGATAAATGCTTAACAACCAGCTCTCTGGGAAAGAAAAGGAAAAAAAGCCCTGGTTTGTTGGGTTTGCTGATTTCCATGGTGTAAAGACTCCCACCGTGGCTGTTTTCAGGCTACCAATGTGAAGTCACTGACTGCACAATTGGGAAGAGCCATGCAGTACCTCACCCTGTGTTTCCACTTTATAGACATCGGAGTAAATTACCTCAAGGGCACAGATAGCAGTAAATGGAGTAAAATTATTAGGAAGTCATGACTTTTTGAGTACTTATGGCCTTTGTTTTTAATATTTAATTATGAATTTATATAGTTTAATTTTAATGATGGCTGTGGTTAACAGCCAGCATAAAACTTCTAAAATTTGAGCCAGTTTGGGACAGCTTCAGCCCACCCCTGAATTTAGATATGTTGTTTCTCCTGATGACTCTGGGGAAAGCTAGTGTAAGAAAAATAAATCAAAAAGTTTTTGGCAAAAAATCCAAATGCTTAACATGCTCTGTAGGTTATGCCGTGGGGAAACTGGCACTCTTGTTCATTGTTAATGAGAATGCAAAATGCTGTGAGTTTCATGAAGGGAGTTTGGCAATACATAACATAATATTAATAATATATGCCTTTGTCCTTTCTTCAGCAATCACATTCCTAGGTATCTTCCCTGAAAATACACCTCCACAGGCATGATACATACTTACATACATCCTTCATTCAGACATTATATATAACAGCAAAATAATGGGTTGTTTGGGAAACAGCCCAAGTTTCCATCAGTAGGGGAATGGTTAGGCAGTCTACGGGACAACCACACAATGAAGTACTATACGGTCATGAACAAAGACCTCTTTGTACTGATTGGAATGATCTCCAAGATAGACTGCTCATTTGTTTTTAAAAGGTGCAGAAGGGTGTATATACTATGCTATGCTTTGTGCAAGAAAGGAGAGAAAATAAAAGTATGAATTTGTGTGTGTGTGTGTGTGTGTGTGTGTGTGTGTGTGTGTGTATTTTCCCAAGAGACATGCTGGAAGGTAAATAAAAAATTACCTTCAGGGGCTTTGGGTGAGAGGGCTAAGACAGAGGGAACAGGAATGGAAATGGGACCTCTCTGAGAAAATCTTTTAAAACATTTTTGTGTTATATACATTCAAAATACCATCAAAGATTTTCAAAAGCAAACCCGAAAACTGGAAGCATACTACAACAAATGGACCTAACAGATAATATTAACAGGTGGTATTTTGAACCCCATACTCTGACCATACATCATTTATGGGGTATATTATTAGAAAAAAACCAATTGCAAGGAAATTCTAACCTTCACTCAGTAGTCATATTGTTAAAAGTAATATTAAATTGCAGTTTTCAAATGTTTAAATGTATGTTGCTGCTATGGTTTAAATGTTCGTGTCCCCTCCAAAATTCATGTTGAAACTTAATACTATTACAACAGTATTAAGAAGTAGGGCTTTTAGGAGATGATTAGACTATGAGGGCCCCACCCTCAATAATGGATTTGTGCCCTTATAAAAGGGCTGGAGGGAACTAGCTGGGCCCTTTTGCGCTTCTGCCCTACCACCATGTGAGGACATCGTGTTTGTCCCCTCCAGGAAGGACAGAACACAAGGTTCCATCTTGGAAGCAGAGACCAGACTCTCACCAGACACTGAATCTGCCAGCACCTTGATCTTGGACTTCCCAGCCTCCAGAACTATAAGAAATAAATTTCTGTTCTTTATAAAGTATCAGATCTAAGGTATTTTGTTATAACAGCCCAAATAAGAACCTAAGACATAAGAACCTAAAGGTGTGGAGAAAAAGGATGAATTCATTTTCAGCATGTGATTGAGCTAAGTCCCTCTGGACTCAGCTCCCTGGCCTAAAAGTCACATTTGGAACAATGTCTGGGTATATGAGAGTGAACAAATGAGCTCAAAAACTGGAGGCACATCAGGGTTACCCCAGCCACCTATGGAGGGCCCTTCTCATAAAAAGGCATTCCAGAAATAGTCAACAAGCACCCACCAGGCTGCACTGCTCCTATGTTCCATGACACCCAAACAACTTCTCATCTGCTGGTTTCCTTCCCCAACAGTTTTTAGAAGAACTGACCTACATAAGCCTTCTATGTTTTAAACAAGTTTGGGGTGGAAGAGGATCTTTAAAAATTCCAGACTCTTCCTAATAAGGACAGATAAGTGCTAAGCCAATCCTTTTGAACACTAAGAAAGAAATGTATGCTTTGCCTACATGACCTCTCGTCACCTCTGATGTTTGATTAGAATGAAGACTGCAGCACACACAATAACATTACATCCCAATGTTCGCTTTAGAATCCATGAACAACCACCACCACCACTCAGCTTAATTTTTCCGTTATAAATTGAATATCTGTGCATGTATGTGTGTGCGAATGTGCTACCAAACTCACAGTGAAACGCACTTGCTTGCCATATGTTCAGATTAAGCAGGAATCAATGCACCATCGGGAAGAGCCTTTCTGATCTTGAGCTGGGGGGAAAAAGCAGATTCCAGGGAACAAATCAATGCTCCCATGGCAATCTTAATTATTACTTGTACTTTGAATCCACATTACTTTGAAAGAGAAAGGAAACATTGATACCTGGGGAAGTAGAATTTGGAGGGCTGAGTGGTTCAGTCAAATGAATTATTTAATCTCCCACTCTCAGCATAATCCTCTTGTTTTTCTATCCTCTTACCTCATGTGTCAAAGAAGAATAAATTCCCCGGAATAAACGAAGATGCCCGAAATATAAATCTCTCATGTAAAAGTTATTAATCTGTATTGGGACTTTTCTGTAATTTTTAAGGGCAAAACCATAGTAAATATTAATAGAATTTGGATTTCCTTGACATAAATTTGAGCAGCTGACATCAAACTGACTGCCAGTGGATAAAGTGCGTACACAGCCAGGCAAATTTCATCAATCTCCTGTTTAAATCTGTGTCTTCACAGAAACTCTTGGTAATATATCTTCGGTCACAGTAATCAGCTGCTCAGAATAGTACTTTACAGCATGTAAGAGGTTGGCTACACTAGGAAATTATTCCCTACTCATTTAGTTTGCAGCATCTGACAATGTTAGTGACAGGCATGTCATGGGGTGTTAGCCACAACTGTGGGAACTGCCACCACGTTATTTGTTTCTTCTCTCTTTTCTTGTCTGTCTGCTCCTTCAGGCTGTGGAGTCACCAGCTTAGATGAGCAGGCCCCAGCCGTGCATTCCAGATTAGGACCATCTACTTTAAATTCAAGATGGCAAAACATCTCAACCATCACTGATCTCCCAAAACTGTTGTTTGGCCCAACCTATCAATCTTGGAATTTTTAGCAAGGGGATCTCTTTACAGTGTTTCTATATGGGGGATTGAGGGTATTTGTATGTTTGTTTGCTTGTATGTTTTATTGGATCAGGACTGATGTTATTGTGGGATAATGCAGACACAGAAATCAAAAGTCCTACAGTTGAAAGATACTTTAGAGATGATCTTGTCACTGTTCATTATGCTGCATCTCCCAAGATGGATTCTGGAAGGGAGAATTGTATGTTGGGAGTGAGTGGGGGTGTGAAGTTTTCATTTAACATTTGAAAAAAACCTCAAACTTACAGGACAGTTGCAAGTACAACTCTATGTCTTTTATCTAACTTCACCAATTGCTAATATCTTGGTACATTTGCCTTATTTCTCATAGATACAGATATAGAATAATTATTATTACTAAACTACTTGAGAGCAAATTTCAGACACCATGATAGTTTACCCCTAGTATTCCTAAATACTTCAGCATGTATCTCCTAAGAACAAATACATTACTGTATCTTACACAGCCATGTTAAAATAATAATATTCAGAAAATTTAACATTGACGTGCAACTATTATCAGTCACATTCAAATTTTACCAACAATGTCTATTTTAGTCATAGTTCTCAGGAGAAACAGAACCAAAAGGAAAAAAGAAAAAAAAATATATATATATATAGAAAGAGAGAGATTTATTTTGGGAATTATCTCACATGATTATGGAGGCTGAGAAGTCCCACATCTGCCGTCTGCAAGCTGGAGAACCAGGAAAGCTGATGGTGATGTAATTCAGTGCAAAGAGTGCAAAGGATGGGGAGAGACCAGGGAAGAAGTGCTAGTGTGAGTCCCCGTTCAAATCCAAAGGCTCAAGAACCAGGAGCACCAATGTCGGAGGGCAGGAAAAGGTGGATGTCCCCGCTCAAACAGAGAGGGAGAAGTTTCTCTTCCTCCACCATTTTGTTCCATCCCTGCCCTCAGTGGATTGGACGATGCCTGCCCACATTGCTGAGAGCAATCTTCTTTCTTTGGTCTGCAAGTCAAGTGCCAATCTCTTCTGGAAACACCCTCACAGACACACCCAGAAATAATGTTTTACCAGGTCTCTGGGCATCCCGTAGCCCATAACCCACTCAAGTTGACACATAAAAGTAATCATCACAAGTCCTTTACAGCATTTGTCCTTCAAGATCTAATTGAGGAACACACATGGCATCCGGTGGGCATGTCCCTTCCTCTGCCTCTGTCTTTCATGACATTGACATGTTTGAAGAGCAGAATGCTCCCCAGTTTGGGTTTCTCTCATGTTTCTGTGTGGTTAGGCTTGGGTTATGCCTTTATGATATGTCCTTATCAATGCTTCACATCAGGAGGCAGCACTTGATGTCACTTCATCCTACAATGGATGTTGTTAACATTATTCTCTTGTTAAAGAGGTGACCACCAGGTCTCTCCAGTGTAAAATTACCATTTTTCTCCTTGAAATTAATAATTAATCTGTGGGAAGATAATATGAGACTGTATAAATATTCTATTCTCCATTAAACTTTTACCCAATAATTTTGGCATCCCTTGATGATATATGCCAGAATTAATGATGACTACAGTGGTTGCAAATGGTGCTTTTCTTACTCTACTATTCTTTCTGCATTTATTGGTTGGTATTCTACTCTAAGCAAGAATTTTCCCTCATCCTTCAATTATATGCTTGGTTGTTTTTTTGTTTTAAAATTAACTAAAAAATTTTTACATATTTATTATCAATATAGACTATGGGTTCCTATCATGATTTATTTTCGTATTCAAACTGTTCTAGATTTGGCCAGTGTGGCCTCTTCAAGCTGGCTTCTGTGTCTTTTTGAAATGTCCCCATCACTTTTTGAGTACTTTCTTATCTTCTGACCCAATTAGATGTGCCAAGTTCATCTTTGTGCTTTCCCCACCCTAGCCCTAGAATAAGACAGTTCTCCAAAGATCACCCCTAATTCAATTTAGGAATGGTATTTGAAACCAAATCTGAGTATTTGTCCAAATCTTGACAGCACAACAGAAAGTCCTTGTTATACACTGAAACATACTAACACAAAAACATGCTCCCTGTTCCCCACTCCTCATTCCTGTCGATGAGGAATGGCTTTCAGGGGATGACTGGTTTTTTCTCAGGCATTTTGTGTACCTCTTCTACCCATACTATACCTGCCAATCCCCTACCTTTAAACCCACGTGAATAATGCTGCAATCAACATGGAAGTGCAGATATATGCAGATATCCTTTCAACCTATTCATTTCAATTACCTTGGATACATATCCAGAAGTGGGATTACTGGATCATGTGGAAGTTCTATTGGTAGTTTTGTAAGGAACCTCCATACTGTTCTCCATAATGACTGTACTAATTACATTCCCACCAACAGCGTACAAGGCTTCCCTTTTCTCCATATCCTCACCAACTCTTGTTATCTTTAAACTTCTTTTATTAATTTCTGAATATTACAGGGGTACAAATGTTTTGGTTACATAAATTGCTTTTGTACCATTTGAGTAAAAGTTATAAGTGTGCATTGTACCCATTAGGTGTGAATTTACCCATCCCCTCCTCCCCCCAACCTGCTTGATTTCCAATGAATGTTATTTCATTACGTGCGCAGGTGTGAGGTGATAACTCATTGCGGTTTTAATTTCCATTTCCTTAATGACTATGATGTTGAGCCTTTTTTCATAAACCTGTTGGCCATTTATATGTCTTCTTTTGAGAAATATCTTTTCAAGTTATTTGCCCATTTTTTCATTGGGTTATTTGTTTTCTTACTAAACGTACAGTTTGCAAATAATTTCTCCCACTCTGCGGATTGTCTCATTGCTTTGTTAATTATTTCTTTTGTTGTGGAGAACTTTTCAGTTTCATGCAATTCTATTTGTCTATTTTGGTTTTTGTTGCCTGTGCTTTTGAAGTCATATCCAAAAAAATAATTGCTCAAACTCAGGTTATGGAGCTTTTCCTTTATGTTTTCTTCTAGTACTTTTACAGTTTCAGATCTTATATTTAAGTATTTAATCTATTTTAAGTTGATTTTGTATGTGATATGAGATAAGGATCCAATTTCATTCTTTTGTATGCACAATGGAATACTATCCAGCTTTTAAAAAGAAGGAAATTCTATCATTGGTGACAATGCGGATGAACCTGGAGGACATTATGCTAAGTGAAATAAGCCAGGCACAAAAAGACAAATACTGCATGGTCTCACTTACATGTGCAATCTAAAAAAGTCAAATTCATAGAAGTAAACAGTAGGATGATGGTACCCAGAGGCTAGAGGGGAGAGGGAGAATGGGGAGTTGTTAGTCCAGAGTACAGAGTTTCACTTAGACAGGAGGAATAAGTCTTGAGATCTATTGCACAGAAGGATGACTGTGGTCAATAATAATATATATTTCAAAATAGAAAGTAAATTTCAAATGTCTCATCACCAAAAAATGACAAGCAAGTAAGGTGGTGAATATGTTAATTCGATTGATTTACTCATTCTACATTGTATACATATATCAAAACATCACATTTTACCCCACAAATGTATACATTTATGATTTGTCAATTAAAAATAATATTAATTTTATAGCCAAGTGTGGTGGCATATGCCTGTAGTCCCAGCTACTCGGAAGGCTGAGTCAGGGAAATCTCTTGAGCCCAGGAGTTCAAGGCTGCAGTGCACTGTGATCACGCCTGTGAATAGCCACTGAACTCCAGCCTGGGCATTAGAGCGAGAACCATCTCTGAAAAATAATAATAATATTAATTTTTTAAAAAGCAGGGCTAATAGATAAAGCCCAGTGCTTTCATGCAGAGATGAGGAAGCATTATCCTGCTAATCCTAACTAGCTTGGAGAGAAACACAGGGAGCCTATCCTTGAGAAGACTTGCCAGGTTTTTTTTTTTTTTTGCATTTCTTTGTTGTTTTAATTGTGGCAAAATATACATAACATAAATTTACCATTTTAATCATTTTAAAGTATATAATTCAGTAGCATTAAGTATACTTAAAATGTTATACAACCATTGCCACTATCTAGTTCCAGAACATTTTTATTATCCCAGACAGAAACCCCATACCCATTAAGAAGTCATCCCCCATTTCTGCCTGGCAATCACTAATCTGCTTTTTCTCCATAGATTTACCTATTCTGAATATTTCATATAAATGGAATCATACAATTTGTGACAATTTGTGTCTGGCTTCTGTTAATTGGCATAATGTTTCCAAGGTTCATCCATGTTATAACATGTATCATTTTGTAGCTGCATAATATTCCATTGTATAGATACACCACGTTTTGCTTACTCATTCATTAATTGATAGACATTTAAATGGTTTTCACCTTTTGGTTCTTGTGAATGGGGCTGCTATGAACATACTTGTACAAATTTTTTTTTTTAATAACTGTTTTCAATTCTTTGGGGTATCTAAGAGTGGCATTACTGGGTCATGTGATAATTCTGTGTTTAACTTTTTGAGGAACTGTCAAACGATTTTCCATAGCTTCTATGCCATTTTAGATTCCTGTCAGCACTGAGCAAGGGCTCCAATTTCTCCACATCATCATCAATTACTTTTCTTTTTTAGTTACAGCCATCCTAATAGGTGTGAAGCACTAGCTCATCATAGTTTTGACTTGCATATCCCTAATGATTAGTGATGTTTAGCATCTTTTCCTGTGCTTATTGGTTATTTGCATACTTTCTTTAGACAAATGTCTATTCATATTGTTTGCCCATGTTTTAATTGGGTTATTTGTCTTTTTGTTACTGAGTTATAGGAATTCTTTATATATTCCAACGATTAAGCCTTTATCAGATGTATGATTTGTATTACATGCAAAAATGTGCATATAGTTTGCAGACACATGATTTCTCCTGTCTATGGGTTATATTTTCATTCTCCTCATATTCAAAATATACTTTGATACAAACAATTTTTTAATTTTGATGAAGTCCAATTTAGCTATTTTTGTTGTCATTGTTGCTTATGTTTTGGTGTCATATCTAAGAAACCACTCCAAGCCAAACCCAAAGTTATCAAGATTTACCCATTTTCTTCTTTGAGTTTAATATTTTAGCTTTTATATTTAGATCTTTGAACCATTTTGAGTTAATTTTTACAGACAGCATCTAGTAAGAGTCCAACTTGATTCATCTGTATGTGGAAATCCAGTTGTCCCAGCACCATTTGTTGAAGAAACTATTCTTTCCCCCATGAAATGGCACCCTTATTAAAAATAAGTTCACCATAGATGTATAGGTTTATATCCTGGACTCTCAATATTTATTCTGTTGATTCATATATCTCTCTGTATGCCAGTACCATACTGTTTTGATTACTATAGCTTTGTAGTAACTTTGGAAATCAGGAAGTTAAATCCTCCAACTTTTTTCTTCCTTTTTGTTTTGGCTATTTGGGGCCCCTTGCAATTCCTTATGAATTTTAGAATTGGCTTTTCCATTTCTGCAAAAATGCCATTGTGATTTTAATGGTGATTACATCAAATCTATAGACCACTTTGGAAATTATTGCCATTTAAAACAATATAAAGTCTTCCAGTCCATGAACACATGATGTCTTTACATTTATTTAGGTCTTCTTTAACTTCTTTCAGCAATGTTTTGCAGTTCTCAGTGTGCAAGTCTTGCACTTCTTTGGTTAGATTTATTCCCAAGGATTTTATTCTTTTTGATGCTATTGTAAATAAATTCTTTAAATCTCCTTTTTGAATTGTTCATTGCTAGTGTATAAAAATACAAGAGTGAACATTTATAGATCTCCTATTCTGTGTCAGATAACTTCCATAAATTATTACACTAGTCTCAGAGCAGCCCTCTGAGTTAAATATTATAATCTCTATTTACAGATGAAGGAATTAGAACCCAAACATGTAGAAACACAATGAGATATCAAGAGAAAGAGGCAGAGACCTGAATTGACTCATAATAGATGCAGATTCCATTCCTTCCCAGCCTTCTTTCATGCGCTTACTTCTTGCCCTCTTATCTTCAGCCACCAGATATCTTTTGGTTCAGTCACCTGTAGGCCTGAGCACATGTTCATCCCTGAACCAGGACACCCCGCCCCACTCCCCGATCTAGGTTCACTCCTGATCATTCATGAATCCCCAAACTCATGAAATACTGCTCCTTCTGGACTGACCTCCCTGTCCCTTCCCCAACTGGAAACCCTTTCCAGTTGATGCAATTGTCCTAGCATAATTGGTAAGAATACTCCCTTTCATTCTCAGAGTTGTTCTGGTATTTGTTAACGAAAAAAAAATAATGAGGTTTATACTTTGAAAAAGGAAAGCTTTGTTTCTCATAAAGGGTTGCAGCCTGTGGGTGGCCATTCCAACAGTCTAGAAAGCAGAGCCCTGGCCAGAAGCCAAGAACGCGTGCTTCAAGGGACAGACAAAAAGAACAAGAGTTTATACCGAGCGGGGTGGTTAAATATGCGTATTCGACAAGCTATAGGAGGAGTCGTGAATAATGAAAATAGAAATCATGCACATGGGTAATTGTGCTTTATATCTCCCATCCCATCATGGCTGGGAACTCAGTTTTAAGGTGTTTCTGGGATCCCCTTGGCTGAGAGAGGTCCACTCAGTTAGCAGAGGGCTTAGGATTTTACTTTTTGGTCACGTTTACATGACAAAAGATCATCCTATCCATAGGGCCTTACATACCCATAGCCCTTTAGCCACCCCTCTTGGTCTATTATTGTGGTTGCTGCTTTGGGTGTCCTCTGAGAGACCCTGAGCGCACATCTCTATTGTGTACTGCCCCTATCCCTGGTGCCTAGCATGGCACATAGTAGGCACTCAGCAAACCATTGCTAAATGAGCAAGGCTTATCAATCAACCAAAAGCCTTTCAGACATGTCAATTCCAATCTAAACTGTCACCAAGAAAAACTGGACTAGTGTTTCTACAACACCACCACCGCTATCCTGCACCCCTTTGTAAGTATTCACTTTAGAGCCAATTCTACACGTAAGGATGCAATTTTATACCTTGTTCTTCTGGATCTTTCTTTTTAAAGTATGCATTGATTATTTATGACACAACTACAACTCAAAGGGATAACAAATGGTTCATACAAACATCTCACACACCATGGAAATTTATTTTCTGAAAATAAAAGCCACCCTATAGTTCATTAATAAAGCAGTATCTGCAAAACCAACTGGCCCAGGTATAAAGAAAATAACGCACCCAAATTTTGAATCGTTTAAGATGCATAACCAAAAAATTAGCCTATTTTTCCCAACCTAGTAATAATAGTTAACCCTGCTGTATAAAACAGAATTAATTGAATCACAAACCATTGCATGAGAAAAGTAAGGTTTGCTTTAGGGTTAATTCAGAAGTGACAAAATATCCCTTAATTTTCTAAGTAGACATAGATTAATTTATACTAAATATTTGGAATAAATATTTTCTTGCATTATTTGAAACTTTGGTGGCTACATTCTAATAACTAAAATAAAGCTTGCCTTTTAAAAATAAAAAAATCTCTGTACTTTCACATATGGGGATAGGGAAATTCACAGGAAGTAAAGAAAGAGAAGTAAGAGCGCTTTTCCCCACTCTCTAGTGTTAATTTAGCTTCATCTCTTAATGTGAGTTGCACTGGGAATGTTACATAGTATGATGTTTAAGAGCTTAGTCGGGAAGTCACACAGATGTGGACTAAAAGTGATAATTTAGTAGCTACAAATCCTCATGGAGGTTTGTTAATCTCTTTGAGCATCAGTTTTCTCATCTGTAAAATTTAAATTAGGGAAGCTGCCTCCCAAATTTGTGATAAGGATTAAATGAGATACTGTCATCAAGTTCTCAGCACATGCTCCCATCTAGTCAGTCCTTAGTAGCTGAGAGCTGTGGCTTTTTAAAAGTTCCTTCCCACAGACAAGATTTCAGGATGCACAAGCTTAAATTCTCTCAACAATTTTTGCAGCTTTTGCCCAGCCCTGCTTCTGCAAAACAAAGGCAGGTGTAATTATGATTCAAGAGGTTGAGTGGGACTTCTCATCTTACCCCTGAATTGGTGACAAGACACAAAGCAGAGGACAAAGAGGCAATCAACACTAGAGTTTTAAAAGAGATGCAAACAACTTGGAACCAGATGCCCCTGCAAGGCTTAGCAAGAGTTTTACAAATGGAACTCAGCGTCACACCCTGTCCCAGCCAAGAAAAGGAGGCCAGAAAGCAAGGTAAGGGGAATCAGAGCAGGGATGGCCCAAGTAGCATTTATAAGTGGAGTCCTCACCTTGGAAAGAAGGGCTGGAAACCAGTGAGGGGAGATGCTCCAAAGGATAACTTGTTGAGATTGAGGGCACCTGAAAGAAGGTGAAGCTGGCATCCCACTCTATAGTTGGACCTCTGCTTAGACAGGGGACTTCTTAGACTGCTCTACATCTACCCAAGTAGGAAAAAAATAAAAAGAAATGAGAAAAGACGGGACAGAGAGAAGAGGAAGCCTGTCATTACAATAGCAAGAAGCCAGGTCAAGAGGGTCAGGGGACCACTGCAGAAGGGCTTGAGTGGTCTTCCTTGTGCTCACCTATCTGCCAAGCAAGGCAACCCTCAAACGCAGGAGGCCACAGTGTGTACCACAGGGAGACCTGTGGATAGCCAGACCTCCAATGTCAAAGAATTGAACAGTGGGGAGACCCTGAAAGGCCCTACAGAAAACTCACACTAGTGCAAAGAGAGACCAGCCACACAAAGGACTTTGACAGCTGGTCAGAGAGGCAGCAAAAACAGAGGACAAGAAACAGTGAAGGAAGGGACAGTTTGGCCCTTTCCATCTCCTTTGTTCCTATGGCTGTTTCCAGAGAAGAAAGGGGTCCCGAAGAGTGAAAAGTCATGAGAAGGCGGAAGATGCTCTTCTAGCCTGGACTCTCTATACCTGAAGGTGACTGGCTCTGCTCAAATATGAGTAAAGGATAGAAAAGGGAGATTTTATTGAGTGTGATTCAAGACAGTGATATAGACCCATGTATCCTAAAGTCTTCCTACTCAAAGTAGAGTAAGCAATGCACATTGTTGTTAGGTCGGAGCCGAGAGGAAGACACTCAAGCCTGAGACATAGTAAAACGCGGTTTATTTTGGGCACCTGGGTGCGGGTGGGTGGAAGTCGAAAACAGCATCCACCCTGACAAAGGAGAGAGTGGCCGGTGTTATAGAAGATCTGGATAAAGGTTTGGGGAGGGTGAGTCCTTTCCGGAACAGCTGCAGTTCCTGCTGGATTCAGAGTTATCTTTATAACCTCCGGACTGTCCAGGCTCCTGTGGCTATTGTTTCACCCTCCAAGTGGTCCTTACCTGAGTTGTTCATCTACCCCGTTCCCAAGCAGACCCAACAATTGTCAACCCAAAATAAGTGACTGAGGCAAAAATCTCAGTCAGTGGAGATTTATTAAGGCAAAGTTGAAGACGTGCCTGGGAAAAACACAAACAACAGACAATCCTCTGGCTGTTTTTCCAAGGGGAAATTTGGAAGTTTCAGCATGTAAAGGCATACAGAAAGAAAGAAAAGAAAAGGGCAAGGAGGTGGTATTGAGACAAAATGGTTACATTCTTGTGAGACCCAGATAAGGTGAATGTTAGAGAAGAAAAAGGGAGTGAAGCAAGCATCGATTATGTAGATGTCCCTTGGTAGGTGGAAGAATGTCTGATCCTATCTTGTCTCTGTTCTGCACCTGTGAAGATAAACTTGTAATTCACTATTAAGATGGAATCAGAACAGACTTTAGTTTTAGGAGCTAGACCTAGCCTACAGACCTAAAGTCACAATTTGCATGTCCTTGCTTATGGGAGGCCAGCAAGGAATTTCCTTAATGAATGATCTGTAGGGCCAGTTCTTCACAGGTGCCTGAGGCTTTTACCTTCCCTTTTTTTGGGGGCAGGGGGAATGGTCCTGAGATTTTTATTTTCTTTTTACAGGCATACAGCACAAACAGTTGCTGGGAACTTGTTAGAAATGCAGAATCTCAGGGCCCATCCCAGAAGTCCTTTATCAGACTCTTTATTTTAATAAGACCTTCTGGTGATTTGTATGCACATTAAAGTTTGAGAAGCACTCCATGAATGGCTCCCAAGAGGATTTCATCTTGATGGTTTAATGTGTATCCATGAGTTTCTCTCTCTTTCTCTCTTTCTCTCTCTCTCATCTGAATATTTTTAATCTGAAGTCTTTATTAATAATGAGGAATTGCAAGACAAGGGTAAGGATGGAGAACACTGGAAGAAAATTTAATTAGCACATGGGAAGCCAGCTAGCTATAAATGTTTTGAGGTTATCTGCAGCCAATGTGTAGTTGGTGTGCCTCTGGTGCACACATAAAACAGAAGCTGACAGGGCAAGAACTCTTAGCAGGCAGCTGATGGTCACAGGGCACTGAGAGAGGTGTAGTTTGGACTCCACATGCTGTGAGAGGCCAAGCATCAAATCATGCATGAAAAAGGAAAATTGAGGGAGTATCTTCACAATAACTTCAACCAAAATTAGCAGCAGGTGCCTCAGTGTCCTTTGGGACCAGTAGGTTCTCATTGTATAAAGACATATAGACCCTGGGAAGAATCCAAACAGATTCTGGGGCCATGGCCTTTGATGGGTATGAAGTGAAACTGATCAACAAATATCAAGCCACCTAAGATACCTGTAACAACCCACCTTCATTTTGAGTACTAAAGCTTGTTCTTTTTGAAGCAATCAAGATTTTGCATGATTATAAAAGACATATAGAACACAGGCGAGGATTTCAAAAATCTGTATTTCTTGTCACCTTCACCCCTTACTAACTATGTAACACCAGGGAAGGATCTGTTTACTTTGACACACCTACAGGAACTTATTATCAAGGGGAAGAGCATCAGTGTTTGAGTTAGGGAAAACTGGGTCCCCGTTCTTCTGCTTAATAGGGAGTGATCTGGAGTGGGTTTCTTTGAAAGACCTACAAGAAATGGTTTCTGGCACAGCCACTTCCAGTACTTACTGGGTTGAGAAGAGGTATATAAAAGGGACTGTGGAAAGGAAATGCCTCTCAGGGAGGTAGGTTGCCCTGAGAGGTAATGTGGACTAAAGCAATAAAGCAGCTGTAGCAAAGAAGGCTAAATCATCAGTTCTTCCCAGACAGCTTCCACATCCCCAGTGGACCCTTGGGCAGTCTGGCAGGTGACTGTGGGTAATCTTCCCTAAAAGGCTAAAGAGCTTGTAATATTAGTCCTGTATTCTGTATCAGCAGTTGCTATGGTTTGAATGTGTCCCCCAGAAATTCAATGTGTTGGGAACCCAATCCCCAATGCAATAGTGTTGGAAAGTGGGGCCTAAATGGGAGGGCTCTGCCCTCATGAATGGATAAATGCTGTTATAACAAGGGTTTGCAGGACTGGGTTCACTCTTTCTTGCGTTCTTGCCCTTTCGTCTTCCTCCATGTGAGGACACAGCAAGAAGGCCCTCACGAGATACTCAGAGGATGTTAGGATTGAGAACTTGGATTTCCTAGCCTCCAAAACTGTGAGAAATATCTGTTCTTTATAAATCACCCAGTTCCAGCTATTCTGTTGTAACACAAAATGGACTAAGACACCAGTTCTCTATCCTGACATCCTCTGAATAAGCCATTGTATTTTTAAACTTACTGCCTCCACATAACTTCCTTTCAGTCCAATCAGTGGGCTTATTCTTTCCCAGTCTTTGGACAAAATAAACTCTTGTGCAGTTCCCATAAATGTTATGGATCACTGTCAAATAATAAATATCTTCTGGTCAATTTTAGCCCCAAGAACCATTTCATTTCCACAATCAAAATATCCAGTCTGATGTTAAATAATCTTATATAATTAAAAACACCTCATCTTCCCCAGCTCTGGTGTGATTTAAACCTGGAAGCCTATAGCTGAGAGGAAGCCATGGGTGCTTTTTTCATTCTTAGCCTACTTTGGTTTTCCACTCCTTCTTCTGCTCACTAGACCACCTCTAGCTCCTCAAGTGTCAGAGAAAGGAATTGGGAGGAGAGGTAGGGAACAGTTGGCAAAGACAATGCTGTGTGTTTACTGTGCTATTTCCCCTTCCAAGTAGGCTACATCTCCCAGCTTCCTTTGCAGTGACTAGCTGTGGCTAATGAAATGTCACTTCCAGACCAAGGAAGGTAACAGCCTCTGTGCCTGGCCCTCTCTCTCATGGCCTGCCACAGCAGCTATGGAGACCACACCTTCCAGATGATATAGCAACAAGATGAAGCCAGGCATTCAAACCCTGTGAATCTTTAACGGGCAAGGAAAGAGATTTTATTGTGTTAAGCTGATGTGGTTTGTGGTAAATTTATTACTACAGCATAAATTATTCTATCTTGACTAGTGCCAATAGGAAAGTTCTTACTCAACTATAAGGGTTACAATCTTGCATTGTTGCCCTCCCGGTGTGGCAGATTTCTGAAACTCGTTCTTTCTCACTTGGGGCACTTTCACAAGTTCCTCAGAGATAGCACTACCTCCCAAGATGCAGGCAATGGCCATCTAGCTGGCTGCATTTGACTCCTTGGCCACTACCTTCTGGAAGTCTGCCTTTCTGCTTGGCCCCTGCAGCCTTCCAGGCAATCCTCTTGGGCAGACTTCTTTAAGGGATTAGGCTGGTCATACCTGGCCCATGGGAGCACATTTGACTCACATGTAGGCTGCTTCTAATATAGTCTTTCTTTCTCTCTCTGCTTTCTATGCCAGTTATCAGAGCCACAGGGTTTAGATTTTGTTAAGCCATATGTTAAACCCCAGTTCCTCTGTGTCCTCCAAATTACAGGGGTTACGTATCAAAATTTCTGAGTGATTCCCTTAAAGCTCCTCCCATTCATCTTGAAATAAGTAGAAACCATTTCCAGCCCCGTAGCAAACAAATAGAGGACACACCACAGCCATCTGGCATCTCTCTTCTAAGAGGTTCCTCTCCTGGTCCCTTCAAACCACACTGTTTTTGCAGCCTGGAAATGGATGATCAACAGTGCTAACTAATCTTGGACTGTCTCCTCACACTTGAATTCGGACATGCTTTTGGGGAGTTACATAATTTGGAGGTACTTAAAAATCACAATTGAACTTGAGAGAGAAAGAGCCTCACATCCAATTACATTAGCAACACAATCACTAGGCATTTTGTCATGCCAGTTGTCCAAAACCAGTTGAGAGTTACTCAACTTTGCTAAGATTCCATTTCCCTACCTATAAAATGAAAACAATAATAATAATAAAATGAGATAATGCACACAATGTGTTCTTATTTTTATTTACTATCAATGAAAATTAAAGAGAATCGTAAGGATCAAATGAGATAAAGCATGTGGAACTATTTTATAATATATAAAGGGCTATTTTGTATAGTAAAGATTGTGTAGGAAAACTATTTTATTTACACAGAAAGCATGGGGGAAAACATAAATATATTAGCAGAAGCTATGATGTCTAAATATTGCTACATTATATGGTATTTTTTGTATTTATTTATATTTTTATGTCAAATTATTAAGGTGGTACAAATGTTTTTGTTACATGGATACACTGTATAATGCTGAAGTCAGAGCTTTCAGTGTGCCCATCACCTGGATAGTGTTCATTGTAGCCAATAGGTAAGTTTTTATCCCTCACCCCCTTCCCATGCTCCCCCTTCTTAGTTTCCAATGTCCTTTTACTCTTTGTGCCCGTGCATACCCATCATTTAGCTCGCACTTATTAGTAAGAACATGTGGTGTTTTTTCCATTCCTGAGACACTTCACTTAGGATGATAGACTCCAGTTCCATCCAACTTGCTGCAAACAACATTATTACCTTCCTTTTTATGGCTGAGTAGTACTCCATGGTATACATATACCACATTTTCTTTATCCACTTATGAATTGATGAGCACTTATGTTGATTCCATATCATTGCAATTGTGAATTGTGCAGTGATAAACATTTGGGTGCAAGTGTCTTTTTTATGAAATGATTTCTTTTCCTTTGGGTAGACACCCAGTAGTGGATTTGCTGGATCAAATGGTAGGTCTACTTTGAGTTCTTGCAGGTATCTCCATACTACTTTCCATAGAGGTTGTACTAGTTTGCAGTCCCACCAACAGTGTCTATGCATTTCTTTTTCTCTGCGTCTATGCCAGCATCTGTTGTTTTTTGACTTTTTAATCATGGCCATTCTGACAGGGGTAAGATGGTATCTCATTATGGCTTTAATTTGCATTTCCCTGATGATTAGTGATATTGAACATTTTTTCATACGTTTGTTGGTCATTTGTCTATCTTCTTTTGAAAAAATTCTATTTATGTCCTTTGCCCATTTTTTGAGGGGGTTGTTTGGTTTTTTTTCTTGCTGATTTGTTTGAGTTCTTTGTAGATTCTGGATATCAGTCCTTTGTCAGATGTACAGTTTGTGGATATTTTCTCCCATTCTGTAAGTTGCCTGCTTACTCTGTTGCTTAAAAGCAGAAGCTTTTTAATTTAATTAAGTCCCATTTATTTATTTTTATTGCTGCTGTATTTGTGTATGGTATTCTTAATAAATTGTCAAAAAAAAAAACAGGGACTTCAAGACAGCCTATGAGAATTTGTTCAAGAAAAACATTAAGTAACAAGAATGCCAGCAACATGGAAGTCTGCCCTTACCACTGCCTCTTCCCAAACACTCTCCATGTGTACCATGGGAGTCAATAATGATTGAACATTCCCTACTTCCCATACCCCAGGAATTCCTAATCCCCCTCTCTGGTGCGGGAATTTCTCCTAAGAGGCAGATATCACGCCCATATTCAGGTTTTGTATGAATTAGAGTTGAATATAACAGAATATGAATTGATATTTAGGCCTTTCTTGGTTTTGACTTTTTAAAAAAATACTCTTAATTTGGTTTATATATTTCAAACTTTTGGTGTCTTATTGAATAACTTTAGGGTAGTGTCTATCAATCATTCAAGAACTGAATTCAATTATTTCTGAATGTAATCTATTTTATTTTCCAAATGTATTTCCCTGCTCAATTTCATTCAGAAATTGGAAGCTAGATGGATCCCGCTTGGATGGCAAACTGCCTGGTTTAACCAGTTTGGGCAAAAAGCAAGAACAAATATTTCTGACCAAGAGCTAATGGCTCCGTGCTTCATATAACATTTGAAATAAAAGTAAGCTTTAAAATCCTTGCCTAATAAAATGTTTGGCAGTAAATTAGCCACGCGTCATGGCGAGCACCTATAGTTCCAGCAACTCAGGAAGCTGAGGCAGGAGGATTGCTTGAACCCAGGAGTTTGAGGTTGCAGTAAGCTACGATGATGCCACTGCACTCTACCTAGCATGACAGAGCAAGACTCTGTCTCCAAAAAAAAAAGAAAAATTATGTAATAAAATGTATAAACCCACTAATTTTTATTAGAATTTATATTCATAAATGTAATTCAATTTTTAGATCTATATTACAGACATACTCAAACATACTGAAATACTTATACAAGATACTTCTACACTGAGATACTTATTCTTTTTGCTTAGAATGCTCTTTGCCAAATATCCACATTGCCTGCTCTCTCACTTTACTCTTTGCTCAAATGTTGCTTTCTCAGAGAAATCTCCTCTGAACACCCTGTCTAAAATTTCCCAAGCCCATCTCCAAATGCCATCACATTGGAGATCAGGGTTTCATCATATGAATTTTGGTGTGACACAAACATTCAGTCCACAGCAACATCCCTCCAATGTTCAGTATCACCCTTAGACATGAGCAAGAATGGCCCCTGATATGAACTAAATATTTGTGTACCCCCAAAATTCATACATGGAAGCCCTACCCCCCAACATGATGGCATGTGGAAAATGGAATCTTTGGGAGGTTGATTAGTCCATCTCAGAGTTAGCTCCTGGAGAACCCAACCTTGACCCTGCCCTAACAACCCCGAGGGTAGGTGCTGGGGCCAGACAGGCTGCTCAGGTACAAGGGGTGGTCAAGTGGTGGCTGACTGTGCCTGGGTGTTGATGGCGGCTGGGTGTCCATGTTCATACAAGACCCTTTAGAGTTGAGAGATGGGGCTGGGGGTAGAAGAGGAGGGGCCAGGCAGCAGGACAGCCCCGCCTCCCAGAACTCCATGGAATCCAAAAACTTCCAGCTGCTGTGAAGGTCTACTTGTCAAGGTAGAAGGAACATATACAAGTATTTTATTTAAGAGGTTGTTAGCTCAATTTATAACTTGTAAATATTCAGACATACGGTATACGGGCCCCACAAATGTTAGGGGTAGAACTACTTGTGTTAGATTTAATTTTCTCAAAAATACGTCTGTCTGAGTTCTGCAATGTTTAATTAAGTGCTTCCAAAGACCCTTCTGGTCCCTACATTAAGAATGTTCCCTTTGAGGATTATAATCCCATTGGATTCTTCTAAGAACAAAATCCTAAGGGCCTATGCCACCAGCAGGACTACAAGTGACTTATATCACAGGGTGGTTTAGTATATAATGGTTGCCCCCAAGGGTTGGAGGTGGGTAAGGGTTAGCTCTTTCTCTACAACTTTGTTAACAGGTTATAATGAACACAAGCCTCAGAGCATACACCCCAGGACTCAGTAAACAAACATATATAAGGAAGCATGTTTATAGCATGTTTTGTAAGCTCAGTGAAGATTTCTTTAGGTGATCTGATCACACAGATTCACTCAAGGCAGGTGTCACACATTCTATAGAAAATATTCTATTACCCTCATAGTCTGCACCAGGCTACCTGATTCCTTCCAGTGTCTGAACCCAGGTCCTATAAGGAGAGAGTCCTCACTAAACTAGTGTATCTAGTTAATGCAAAATATAGGAGAGCCTTTACAATAATTTAACTAAGCCACATGATCTAGAAGAGCAGGGGATGCCTATTTCTAACACATTTGCATAACCTGTTATATGAATTAACAAATCACTTATTTCAACAATGAAAATTTATTTCTGGCATTATTGTACTGTTGAGAAAAGCCTCCAGTGTTGACGTAGATAAAAGAGTTCAAGCATTTGTAACAGTCACTTCTGGAGTGTGGCCTTTCTAAGAAAATGTTGGATTACTGGAATGGTCAGTTAAAATTAACTAATGCACTCATTTTTGTCATACTGTCTCTGTTGAAGCATTTTCAAATAAATTACAGACATCCTAATACCAGTTTTTGTGACATATGAGTCACATATGCTATGGTTTTTCCCATAGTCATAGCTGAGCTCCTGTGTTTGAATATGATCCTGATATAGTCTTGTGGCAAATCTGTATCATTCCTCTATTTGTGATGTTCAGGAAACCAATACGTGAAAGATGACTTTGCATATAATACACATATAATTGGTACCTACCAAATATAATAATATCCAAATAATGGGTTGGAAACCTTTGGAAAACCCAGGATTCTCAACTCTGAATAAGCCATTATAGATCCAAAGTTCAGTTTGGAAGTAATGTTAGTATTCTGCTGTCTGTGTTCTGACAAACTTTTTGCTATTTAAAATGTGACATTTTAATGAATAATACATATTTTCTATCAAAGCATTACATTGGGAAAATCCATCAATGTCACTACCATATAATGTGGCAAATTAATATCATATATACAGATGCTCCTCAACCTACAGTGGGTTACATCCCAATAAACCCATTGTAAACTGAAAGTATTGTAAGTTGAAAATATATTTAATACATACCTAGCCTGTAATCCCAGCACTTTGGGAGATTGAGGTGGGAGGATTGTTTGAGGCCAGAAGTTCAAGACCTGCCTAGGCAACATAGTGAGACCCCATATCTAAAAAAAACAAAAATTTTTGAAAATAGCCAGACACGGTGGCTCATGCCTGTAGTCCTAGCTACTTGGGAGGCTGAGGTGGAAGGATCACTTGAGCCCAGGAGTTTGAGGTTACAGTGAGCTATAATTGTGCCACTGCACTTCAACCTGGGTGACAGAACAAGACCCCGTCTCTTAAAAAAAAAATACATACCTAATCTACAGAATATCATAGCTTGGCCTAGCCTACCTTAAACGTGCTCAGAACACTTACGTTAGCCTACAGTTGGGCAAAATCATCTAACACAAAGCTTATTTTATACTAAAGTGTTGAATATCACATGTAATTTATTGAATACTGTACTGAATGAGAAAAACAGAGTGATAATAAAGGGTACTCAAAGTATAGTTTCTGCTGGATGGGATTGCCTTAGCGTGGTTGTAAAGTCAAGAATTCAAACCATCATATGTCAGGGACCATCTGTATACATACATATAAGTACATGTAGTCAACAGAGGAATCAAGGTCAGGCCAGATGCATAAATAGCACCAAGGGAACTGAGATTAATAGACATTTATGAGACTTAACTTAAAAAGCAATATGTTCAATAGTTCATTTGGTGAATGCTGTACACATCCCCACTCAATTCCTCTAAACCAAGCACCCTAGAAGTGGAAAATATGGTGGTAATTTCATCAATAGCTTGACAAACGAAAAGTATTCTTAGAAAGCACTACTTTGGACAGCTGGCAGCCAAATAACAGAATTAAGTATCAGCTTTCAGCTGCATGGCTGTGTTTAGCATCGCTGGTTATCAATAGTCCATTACAGCATCCAGCCCAGAAGATTTGCATGTGTTTCAGTGAGAGCAATTCGACTTTATATAAACTTAGTACAACTTCTAAATGACTATTTCTAAGTATCTAGTCTATAAAAGCAGAAGCAAATGCCCTAAAAGCCAAACTAACCAAGCCACAACAACTCCACTTCCTTGAATAAAATATCAGGGAGAAAAACACTTATTTGAAAATTGGTCCCATTACTTACTAATTTGAAATTTCACGTCAGCAATATTTCTTTATCCCAGACCTGTCTGTAGTCGTCGCTCATGACTCACCATCTGCTTGGGCAAACTATTGACCTCATGTCGTGCACGTGTCTCATCCTAACTACACAGTCATAAGACAAATGGTTGCAGACTCTTCCAGGACAACAGCATTACCTTCTTGTCTTTAACCCTGACACTGTCCTGTCAACACCTATCTCAGAGTGGCTGTCAGAGATCATAACCTTCTTCTGATGGAATCAGAGATTAAAAGTCACAGGGACTACCACATAAATGTTTCAACATTATACTTGTGGTGGTTAATTTTATGAGTCATTTGGCTGGGCCATGGGGTCCAGATATTTGGTCAGATATTATTCTAGATGTTTCTGTGAGGGTGGTTTTTGGATGAGATTAACATTTAAGTTGGTGGACTTTGAGTAAAGCAGATTGTCCTCCATGATGTGGGTGGGCCTCATCCAATCAGTTGAAGGCCTGACTAGAACAAAGTCTGACCTCCCAGAGCAAGAAGGAAAGAATTCTGCCAGCAGACAGCCTTCAGACTTGAGCTGCAACATCAGTTCTTCCCTGGGCCTCCAGCCTTCTGGCCTGCCCTGCAGAGTTTGTTTTGGACTTATATCTCCACAATCGTGTGAGTCAATTCTTTAAAATTAATATCACTATACACACAAACACACATCCTACTGATCCTGTCTGTCTGGATCAGCCCCCAACCCTTACTGATGGGGGCAGCACACCTGGGGCTCCGCGATTCCTGCTGTATAAATCCTGCAATCCCTGGGACATCTGTATAAGGATGAGGTAAGAAGGATGGTCCTTTTTTGATTCACCTACTCCACCTGCTAAAATAATGTACAAATGCCATGAATTTGACCATTCTGCAGGTAAATCCATGGCTTCTGTGAATGTAGGCACAGGTATCATTTTCTCTCAGAAAAGCAGGATAAGTTTACACTGAGATATCAATCTTGTCTCTCAACAGAGGCATAATGAATGTCTATTTCACTCTAAAAATCATGTTGGTCACATTGTCATAGCACAAAACAAACATAAATACAGTCATGCACTGTATAACAACATTTTAAAATTATAATACTTTATAATTTTGAAATTATAATACTGTATTTTTACTGTACCTTTACTATGTTTAGATACACAAATACTTACAACTGTGTTACAATTGCCTACTGTATTCAATACAGTAACATGCTGTACAGGTGTGTAGCCTGAGAGCAATAGGCTATGCCACAGAGCCTAGGTGTGTAGCAGCCTGTGTCGTGTAGTTTGTGGAAGTACACTATGTAATGTTCACACAATGATGAAATCACTAATGAAGCATTTCTCAGAACATATTCCCATTGTTAAGTGACATGACCGTGTAAATTTTTTTTAGAAAATCATTCATCTGAGAACAATAACAAAGGTTAGTAAGTAGCAATAACTAAAGCCTTTTGAAGACTAGATTCACCCTGCCTGCTTAGGGCACAAGGCATGAAACTGCCTGGTCTAACAGAGAAGTTCTTGAAGCAGGCCAGAGAAGCCATTCCCCTGGTCTACCCACAAGGTGTGAATGTCTACAGCAGGAAAGTTCCAGAGGCCTTGTTATGGTCAACTTGGGCATACGAGATTTTTCCAGGTGCCATTTTGAAATGCAAATGGATAATTTTGCTGACAGATCTAATTTCTTAATGTCCTAAAAATAAGTTTAAAATCACAGAAGTTATAAGAGAAAGACACCATTATATCATTCCAACTTAGCTGCCGGATGCTGGTGCCAATGTCTTTACAATTATGTAACATTTTACAATTTAGCAAAACATTTTTACACAAATGATTTCCTTTTACCCTTGCCAAAATCCTATGATTGCAAGCAAGTATCCTCATTTTACAAATAAGGAAACTAAGGCTGAGAATACTTAGGGGACTTTCTCACACTCACCCAACTAATAAGAAGTGCATTCAATAAAAAATCCCAAGTAACCTGATTTTTAATCCCCTACAACTAATTAACATATTCCTTGTGACTACGTTTTCCTAAACTAAATAAACCTTACAAAATTTTGCTTAATAAAAAAACTCTAAATTAATAAATTTATTTGCAGGTAGTCAAAATGTTTGTTTAATGAAACAATAAGTAAATAAACAAAATATCATCAAGGAAAAGCAACTACTGTTCTTAGGTATACACAACAACTGGAACTAAACTAGCAGAAAGCTGCCGGCAGAGATCTTCAGGAACTCTCCCCCAACAGACAAGTAGTTCTTTATGATGAGTCCTTGTCAATGATGTATGTAAATGATCCTGCTTATAAACAACCCTGAGTCTTTGTCAACCATGAATGGGTTTGCTTAAGCAACTTGATAATGTAAAGGTAATTACATCAAATCCTGTGGGAGTTTGACCCTCACAAAATTAGAATCAGGGGAGTCTGAGCCTATAATTTTACTATCTTATGAGTGCTTCCTTCTTTGCTTTCTTGTAGCTAAATTAGCACACTTCCCCAAGACTTAACCTTTGCTTTTCTTTTAGGAACCATAAAAAATTCCCCATGGAAATTAATCAGGATTATAAAAATAAATGACCAATGCCCAGCTTAATAATACTGAGCATTGTTGCTATTCATACTCTTCCTTTGTGACATTATGCAAGATAACCATCCTGTCCTGATCTCTACATACAAACCAGAAGGAAAGTCTAGCATCAGGAAGTTCAAAGCAGAAGAAAATAAAGATGTAGCAGCCATTACAAAGATCGAGAGCAGCAATTGCTTTGGCAAAACACAGCTCTCTTGGACTGATCCAAAACTGGGTCTCCATCTAAGTTTTTCCCATTATTTCTATTTTGTTGACTTTAAAACAGACTTGTTATGATAGATCTATGCTATTCCAGTAATTGGATGTGAAGGAAAGGACCCCTTATGCTAAGAGGGAAAAAATGGCAAATATAATCCATGGCATTGAATATCAAGCAAGAGATGAAAAGCCTTGGAGAAGAGAAAGGTCAGGGGGAAGTGGACTGTATGAATACTCAGAGGCTAACAGAGTGACAAGGTGTGCCAGAAATTTTAAGAGACCAAAAGAGAAAACCTCAAAGAGAAACAGTGATGATAATGATGAAGCAGAGATTTAGAAGCATGAAAATGAAGCTCAATTTCTGGAAGAATGAAGATATTCTGTGGATAGAAAAACCAGTTTCATCCTAATTTTAAAGCCTCAACACATTCAGCAGTAGATGCTTCAAACTCCTACCCACAGTGTAATGAAAAATGGCAAATCCTCCTGGCCAATACGTCAACATTCCTGAGTTCTTGTTCTTTGTGACCACTACAAAACCCATTTATGGACCACATGCAGCAGGTCAAGAGGGATGTCACACCAGACTGCCATTACATCTAACTCTCCCACCCAACAGATATGTGCTCTTGGGTAAGCCAGAGCTATTTGTAAGAAACCAGACAATACTAGATTATCTCAAAGGTGCCTCAGAGATTTAACATCATACAGATTCTAAATGTATTTCTAAAACTAAGTCATGATGGCTTTTTATAAGTCTAGAAATGACTGTGACTAGCCCAACCCACCCCTAATCAATATTAGTAATCATTTAATAGAGAGAAACATGATTAGTGTGCAACTGATTAGGAAACATACTAATGCTATCAGTGTTACTGAATAAAATCTTTTTTCACTGATTTAACTAATGTCTGGTTGTGTTTATCTTTGACATTGGCAGTGCTTTTGTTTTAGTACATTCTTTAAAGTGGCCAGGGGAGGGCCGGCAAGGTGGGTCACATTCTGGGTTGAAGCAGGGCTCTTCTGTATCTGTTTGTATCAGGGGTAAATACAGACAGATGTCTAAGATGTCCAGGAAATTCTACTGATACAAACATCTCTAAACTACACTGGAACCCTGAAGTAAGCCAAGGCCACTTATATACTCCTGGAGGCTGATTATAAAGTAAAACATTGGGAGTGAACTGGTTATATCCACACCTCAGAGAAAAACAGTGGTAGAAAATAGTTAAACAAAAGTAAAATACCTAAAAGTGTGTAGACATTAGCATTTCTTTAACTCTTGCTCTAAATCTATATAATCTAATTACATATATTAGATTATATATATCTTCAATATATTTAGGTATTTTAATCATTTTATTAAGAGTCTGTATAAAATATTCTGTAAACTTTTTTTGCTATTACTACACACAAGCCACCTTAATATGCCTTTAATAGCTCCCCTTCCTTTCAAATATACTCAGAGGAATTGCCATCTTGGAATCTTAATTTCCTACCTTTAAATTATTTTCATGGCTTTGTAAACCATTCTTCCTGCCTCAGATCACTCCCCTTCAAATTGACTTTGTATACAGCTTCAATTTTGTCTTCCTAAGACACTGACCAGTGTATATTATTTTTCTTATTTTAAAAAATTTTAATGACTACCCCATTTCTACTCAAATAGTCCACACGCTGGGTTCAGCATCCAAAGTTTCTCCTGGAGTGGCAGACCCCCAGTTTTTCAGTCTTACCTCCCTACTCCTTGCTCTGTGCCAGCCCATCAGAAGTGTTTGCCATAACCTGAATTGGCTGTGGACTTGGCTCATTCTGTTTCTTCTGCTCCCTGCTCCTCCTTCAAGACCTAGTAAGTCAGAATCCAACCTGGCAGCATCTCTCCTTGAAACACCAAGGGACAGGACAGGAGTCCAGGGCCAGCACTGCAAACTCAGCCTGACTGTCCTGGCTGTCCCGACATGCTCCTCTCCTGTTCCCTACCTGCTCTGGACTGCTGCCTGGTTTGTCTCTTAGCCTTTCTTTTTCTACCCGGTGTCCTGGCTCCTCTTACCTTGCTCCCATCCTTGTGTTTTGTTCTCCATGCCATAACTCTACATTAAAACAACCCAACTTCCTCTCTCTAGACCTTTTGCTTAAGTTGGTTTATGTCCTTCCTCAGCTCCCCAAGACTGCCCCTAGCTACTTCATGGTTCTCTGATCTGGTGCTTTTGCCTACTCATAGGCAAAGCTATTACCGAAGCCCAGCTTCTAAGCCATCGCCCACTCACCTCTCTTGAGACTCCGGAGACCTCACCGGTTGGCTGAGCCTAGAGACCTTGAAATCCCACGGCGGCTCCTGCAGGCTCTCCCCAGGCCGTGCCTGCCATCTTGTGGCTGGAGACAGTAACTACACCACCGCTGGTCAAACACCCACCTAAGAACCAAACGTCTTTGTTCCCTTTGTGAAAAACAGGGTACCTAAAATGCTGCCACGTGCACAATGCCTTTTCTGGTTGTCCCAGTCAAAAGGGATTTATCTTGCCTCTATATTTCTACGGGTCTGCTCAAGCACTGTCCCAGGGAGGCATTTGGGAACATCTTATACAAACCCCCTCTATCCTGCAGAGCACTTACACCATGCATTTTCACAAACACTTGATGTCCTGTAAAACTGAGACTCTAGCTGTTCAAACCATGGCCCTGTAATTAACCTGGAGGCAGCTTATCTTAATTGCAAGTCAAATGCTGGAACCCTTTGCTTACCAATACATTAGATTCCAAAAGGCTATTTTTAGATCCTTGAGTGTTGTGAGAAAGTTAAGCTTGTAGTCTCTAGACGTATTTCCACTAAATATGAGTGTGATTCAGTTCTTTGACGTTTTATTTTTTTTTTTTTATTTTTTTATTTTTTTTTTTAATTTCAGAATATCATGGGGGTACAACATTTTGGCCATACACATTGCCCCTGTTCTGCCCGTGTCAGAGCCACAATCGTGGTCGTCTCCCAAACTGTGCTCCCCACATCCATTCAGTGAGAGTTTTTCCCATCCCTTCCACCCCCCTCCCGCCCGCCCGCCCTCTGATGAATGTTATTGCCCTGTGTGATGTAGGTGTTCATCAGTTAGTACCAGTTTGATGGTGAGTACCAGTGGTGCTTGTTTTTCCAATCCTGTGACACTTCGCTTCGAAGAATGGGTTCTAGCTCCGACCAGGATAATACCAGATGTGTTAATTCACTATTGTTCCTTATTGCTGAGTAATACTCCATGGTATACATATACCACATTTTATTGATCCACTCGTGTATTGATGGCCACCTGGGTTGTTTCCACAACTTTGCAATTGTGAATTGTGCTGCTATGAACATTCGAGAGCAGATGTCTTATTATAAAATGTCTTTTTTTCTTTTGGATAAATACCCAGTAGTGGGATTGCTGGGTCAAATGGTAATTCTACTTTTAATTCTTTGAGATATCTCCATATTCTTTTCCATAGGGGTTGTACTAATTTGCAGTCCCACCAGCAGTGTATGAGTGTTCCTACCTGTCCACATCCCCGCCAACATTTGTTATTTGGGGATTTTTTGATATGAGCCAATCTCACTGGAGTTAAGTGATATCTCATTGTGGTTTTGATTTGCATTTCCCTGATGATTAGAGAAGTTGAGCACTTTTTTATATGTTTGCTGGCCATCATTCTGTCTTCTTTGGAAAAGTTTTTGTTCATGTCCTTTGCCCATTTTTAATAGGGTTGTTTGATTTTTCTTGTTGATTTTCCTAAGTTCTGTATAGATTCTGGTTATAAGCCCTTTATCAGAGGTGTAGCATGCAAATATTTTCTCCCATTCTGTAGGTTGTCTGTTCACTCTAGTGATAGTTTCCTTGGCTGTGCAGAAGCTTTTCAATTTGATCAGGTCCCATGTATTTATTTTGTTGCTGCTGTGATTGCTTTGGGGTCTTCTTCATAATTCTTTGCCTAGGCCAATGTCCATAAGAGTTTTTCCAACATTTTCTTCGAGAATTCTTATGGTTTCATGTCTTAGGTTTAGATCTGTTATCCATTGTGAATTGATTTTTGTGAGAGGTGAGAGGTGTGGGTCCACTTTCAGTCTTCTACATATGGCCATCCAATTTTCCCAGCACCATTTGTTGAATAGGGAATCTTTTCCCCAGTGTACGTTTTTCTGGAATTGTCAAAGATCAGGTGACTGTATGAGGTTGGTTTTATATTTGGGTTCTCAGTCCTGTTCCATTGGTCTACATGTCTGTTCTTGTGCCAATACCATGCAGTTTTGGTTACTATAGCCTTGTAGTATAGTTTGAAGTCTGGTAGACAGATGCCTCCCAATTTGTTCTTTTTGCTTAAGATTGCTTGGCTAGACGGGGTCTTCTCTGGTTCCACACGAAGCTAGAATTATTTTTTCTAGATCGGCAAAAAATGATGTTGGTATTTTGATAGGGATTGCATTGATTCTGTAAATTAATTTAGGTAGCAAAGCCATTTTTACTATGTTGACTCTGCCTATCCAAGAGCATGGTAAGGTTTTCCATCTATTTACATCCTCTGCAATTTCCTTTCTCAGTGTTTCATAATTCTCTCTATATAGGTCTTTGATCTCCTTAGTTAGATATATTCCTAAATATTTAATTTTCTTTGTTGCTATTGCAAAAGGTATAGCATCTTTAATTTGTTTCTCGGCTTGATTGTTATTAGCATATATGAAGGCTATGGATTTGTGTGTATTAATTTTGTATCCTGAGACTTTGCTGAATTCATTTATCAATTCCAGTAATCTCTTGGTTGAATCTTTGGGCTTTTCTATGTATAATATCATATCGTCTGCGAATAGTGAAAGTTTGACCTCTTCTGCCCCTATCTGGACGCCCCTGATTCCTCTGTCTTGTCTAATTGCTGTGGCCAGGACTTCCAGCACTATGTTGAAAAGAAGTGGAGATAGTGGACACCCTTGTCTGGTGCCAGTTTTAAGGGGGAATGCCTTCAATTTTTCCCCATTCAGTATGATATTGGCTGTGGGTTTATCGTATATGGCTTTAATAGTTTCTAGGAATGAGCCATCTATGCCTATATTGTTAAGAGTTCTTATCATAAAAGGGTGTTGGATTTTGTCAAAAGCCTTTTCTGCATCTATTGAAAGGATCATATAATCTTTGTTCTTGCTTTTATTTATATGGTGAATTACATTTATAGATTTGCGTACGTTGAACCATCCCTGCATCTCGGGAATAAAGCCCACCTGATCATGATGGATTATTTTTTTGATGTACATTTGAATTCGGTTTGCAAGGATTTTATTGAGAATTTTTGCATCTATATTCATAAGGGATATTGGTCTGTAGTTTTCTTTTTTTGTTGTGTCCTTTCCTGGCTTTGGTATCAAGGTGATATTGGCTTCGTAGAATGAGTTTGGGAGGATTCCATCCTTCTGGATATTTTCAAATAATTTCTGCAGTATAGGCACCAGTTCTTCTTTGTAGGCTTGGTAGAATTCAGGTGTGAACCCATCTGGTCCGGGACTTTTTTTTGTGGGTAGATTTTTAATTACTGCTTCAATTTCGGTGCTTGATATTGGTCTGTTTAGAAATTCTGTTTCTTCCTGGTTGAGCCTAGGGAGGTAGTGTGTTTCTAAGAATTTGTCCATTTCCTCCACGTTTTCGTGTTTGTGGGCATAGAGATTTTTGTAGTATTCAAAGATGATGTTTTGTATTTCCATGGTATCAGTTGTGAGTTCTCCTTTCTCATTTCTAATTGAGCTTATTAGAGTCCTTTCCTTTCTGCTTCTGGTCAACCTGGCGACTGGCCTGTCTATTTTGTTTATCTTTTCAAAGAACCAACTTTTCGTTTTATTAATCTTCTGTATTGTTCTTTTGTTCTCGATTTCATTTAATTCTGCTCTAATTTTGGTTATTTCTTTTCTTCTGCTGGTTTTAGGATTGCTTTGCTCTTCCTTTTCCATTTCCTTAAGATGATTCATTAGTTTACTGATTTGTGACTTTTCTGTCTTTTGGATGTGGGAATTTAGGGCGATAAATTTTCCTCTCAAGACTGCTTTTGCTGTATCCCACAGATTTTGATAACTTGTGTCCCCATTATCGTTTAGATCGAAGAATCTTTTGATTTCATTTTGAATCTCCTCTTTGACCCAATACTCATTCATCAATACATTGTTTAGTTTCCAAGTTTTTGGAGGAAGATGTGAGTTTCTATTTTTTTGAATTTGTTTAGATCGTTTTGTGGCCTAGGATGTGGTCAATTTTAGAGAAAGTTCCATGAGCTGATGAGAAGAATGTATATTCAGTGTTATTTGGGTGGAGTGTTCTGTAGATATCTGTTAGGCCCAAATGTTCTAGAGTCCTGTTTAGGTCTTTATTTCTTATTTACTTTTTGTTTGGAGGATCTGTCCAGTTCCGTCATTGGGGTGTTGAAGTCCCCTGCAATTATGGCATTCCTGCTTATTATGTTGTCTAGATCTAGCAGCATTTGCTTTATGTACCTGGGTGCTCCTGTGTTGGGTGCATAAATGTTTAGGATTGTTAAATCCTCTTGTGAAATTTTTCCCTTCACCACTATATAGTGTCCATTTTTGTCCTTCTTTACTTTTATTGCTTTAAAGTTGATGTCATCTGAAATGAGGATGGCTACTCCAGATTTCTTTGTTTCCATTAGCCTGAAAAATTGTATTCCATCCTTTCACCTTGAGTCTGAATGCGTCTTTGTGTGTGAGGTGTGTTTCCTGAAGACAACAGATACTTGGTTTGTATTTTTTAATCCATTCAGCCAGCCTATGTCTCTTCAATGGGCAGTTCAAGCCATTTACATTTATTGAGAGAATTGATATTTGGGGTAAATTTCTGATTATTCTGTTGGGTGGTATCTTTTGTTTTACCTCTTGCGTCATTGTGGAATCTGGTTTCTGGGGTTTTAGCCTTTGCATAATTTTACATAGGTGGGTGTCTGTTGCGCTGGTTAGTGTATAATGCAGGTCTAAGCATTTCTTGCAAGGCCGGTCTGGATTTCACAAATTCTATCAGTGATTGCTTATCTGGAAAGGTCTTTATTTCTCCCTCATATAAGAAGCTTAGTTTGGCAGGATACAGAATTCTGGGTTGACCTTTGTTTTGTTTTAGGAGATTGATGATGTCTCCCCATTCCCTTCTGGCTTGTAAGGTTTCAGTTGAGAAATCTGCAGTTAATCTGATGGGTTTCCCTTTGTAGGTTACCTCCTTTTTTGTCTTACAGCTCTGAGGAGTGCCTCTTTTGTGTTTACTTTGGTCAGTCTAATAATTATGTGGCGTGGTGAATGCCTTTTCACGTTGACTCTCCCAGGAGTCCTGTGTGCTTCTTGTACTTGGATGTCGAGATTTCTGGCTAAGCCATGGAAATTTTCCTCTATTATTCCTTCAAATAAATTTTCCAGCCCATGCAAATTTTCTTCCTCTCCCTCAGGGATACCTATTATCCTTATGTTTGGCCTCTTTACATAATCCCACATTTCTTGTATGCTTTTTTCCTGTCTCTTGTTTTTGTGTTCTTTCTCTTCAGCTGATTTATTTAGTGCATAGAAGCTGTCTTCTAGCTCTGAAATTCTTTCCTCTGCATGGTCCAGCCTATTCTTAAGGCTTTCCACTGTGTTTTGTAGATCCTTGAATGCTTCTTTCATTTCTAGGATTTCTATTTGATTTTTCCGTAATATTTCTATTTCTTTGGAGAATTTTTCATTCATTTCTTGCATTTTTCTTGTGGTTTCTTTGTGCTGGGATTCAATTTTCTCTTGAATTTCATTGAGCTTTCTTATAATCCATAAACGAAATCCTCTTCTGTCATTCTACCCATTTCATTTGGGTTGGTATCCATTGCTGAGGAACTGATAATTTCTTTTGGGGGTGACTTTTCACTCTGATTTTTCATGTTCCCTGAGTTCTTTCGCTGGTTTTTTCTCATCTGGTCTCTTGGTCGAGAGCTGGGGGTGTTAGAGCTAGTTTATGGCCCTGTCACCAGGCCCACAATTATTTTTCCTTGGCAAAGCCAGGGAGAGAAGTAGTGGCCTGTATTGCCTTAGGTGTATTTTAGCAAGTTTGTTGGATCTTGAGTTAACTCTGACCTGTGGTCTTCTCCTCTTCCCAGTGGAGTGTGGTGAGAATGACCTCCCAGCGTGGGCTCTGAGCTAATGGATTGTACTTGAGAATATGAGTCCTCCGCTCTCTATTAGCTAGGTATTCTGTTATGTCCGTAGCAGACTCTGATTCCCAGTTGGGGTATGCGAAAGCCCTGTGCTTTGGGGGGGTCTTGTAGCTCCTAGGGGTTACTTTGACCCTGCTCTTCCTGAGGTTCTGGTAGAAACACAATTTCCTTTGGCTGCAGTGTGAGAGCTGAGTTGGGAAAATTTTACACAGCTCAGAGGTTGCTCATCTAGCCACGTGTGGCTGCCCTTCTGATGTGTGTCTCCGCGTGAAACTGGTTGATAGGGGGATCTCCAATTGTGTACCCCTTTTCCACCACTAGACCTCAAGGCGAGGCAGGTGGCCGTCTCTATCCCCAGCAGTCTCCACCGGGGGGATGTTCCCACGGGGAGGGGGGAGTAGTGGCAGCTGGAAGCACTCTTGGGTGGCGCGAAATTCCCTATTGAAGTGGGCAGGATTTGGGGAGCTGCTCTGATTCAGCCTGTGGCTCTTGAGGTATTTGGTTGTCATGGGAACCAGCAGTTATACCAAATGAGTCACTATGGCCAGCAACCTTCAAAATGAGCGATCTCTGGGGTACAGGAGGGCTGGGACCTGAGGGGCGGGCACTAGGACCGACACGGAGCGGAGTTGTCGGAGGCCAGAGCCGGGGTAGCAGAACCAGATGGACGAGCTGCAAACTGTTTCCAATACTCAAAGGTCCCACCTCTACAGTTCCGGGATCTCGTCCCACCTGGAACCCACGGATGCCGCTGTCCCTGGCCACCACAGGCAAAGCCTGTCTCGCCCCAGCGGATGAGCCCTGGGCCGGGGCGGGGCGGAGCTAGAGACGCGGCTCACAGCTCCGCGCGGACGGCTGTAAAGATGGCGGCCGCCGCCAGCCTGGCGCACAGCCGGGCTCCGATCGCGCCGGGAGCGCAGTTTTTCTCCGCCGGTAGTTGTTAGCAACCTCTAAGGGCGCGTCCCGCTCTCCGATAAACTCCTGGGCCCAGTCCCACTGACTTCCAGTGGCGCAGTGCCGGCCTGCGGGTTCCCGCGCACTGTCCCGGGAAGCTGAATCTCGGTCCCCGCCCAGTTCCTCTCCAGCCCTCGGCAGTCTCTGTATATTGCAGCTGCGAGTTGTGTCTGGCTCTGGCACCTTCCTCCTCTCCACAGGGCTCGCCGGCCCGAGCAACCGCTCTGTCCCAACTCTGGGCTTGTCCCTGACTGCGTGGATGGGGAGGCGCGTAACCGCTTGGGGGGCAGGTCGCGCTGCGCCGACCTGGTGAGCGCGTCCTTCCTGCGCTCTGGGCTCTATTGTGCTCCGTGCGCCCTCCGATCTTTGTGAAAATTTTGTACCTGTTTTCTTGGGCTGGGCGTTCGGCGTTGTTTCTCTGTCATTCGCAATGCTGTTTTTGGAGTGAGCGGTCCGTGTTCGCCGGCAGCCGCTGGCGTTCTTCACCTCCTTTCCTGGGAGCGGTATGGTGGGAGGACCCTATCACACCGCCATTTTTTCCCCCTCCCAGTTCTTTGACGTTTTAAAACAAGGCACATTCTCATTTTCCTTGTGCATGTGTGTTTTCTCTCTTCAGCTACACTGTCTGCATTTGCCTTCATTATTCTATGTTTTTCTCCCTGCCCTTCCCCCCTCCCATCCATATTACATTTTTCTCTTCCCCTGCTCTGTGGCCAGAAAGCTGGTCTATATTGACTGCATCCTATGGGCTCCCTGCCCTCTGGCTTCCTGTCAGGTTGGGCCCATGAGACGGTGAGATACCGTCAGGAGATGAGGGGTAAAGAGGTGTTGTGGACTGAATACATGTGTCCCCTCACCCCAGCATGGCTGTATTTGGAGTAAGGAAATAATTAAGGTTAAAAGAGGTCAAGAGGGTGGGGCCCTAGCTGGATGAGATTGGTGGCCTCCTGAGAAGAGGAAGAGATCTCTCCCCCTCTCTTGCTCTCGCCTTCCCTCCCCCTTCTCTACACATAGCTCAGAGGAAAGGCCACGTGAGGACAAAGGAACCATCTGCATGCCAGAAAGAGAGTCCTTACCAGAAGCTGAACCCTACTGGACCTTGAACTTCCAACCTCCAGAACTGTGAAAAAATAAATTTCTGTTGTTTAAATCACCCAGTCTGTGGTATTTTGTTGTGGCAGCCCGAGCAGACAGACAACAGGTCAGGTTGTGTATTCTCCTCTCTTTTCCAGGGCCTTTCTTCCATGACTGCAGCCTGCCCAGGCTCTGGTGACGCTGTTTCCTCCTGGGCCAGCGAGCCTGGGAGTGGTGGCTGCCTCCCGCCGCCATTACTCTCCAGGTACCTCGCTCCTCTGTGGCTCTCTTGCACCCGTCCACACCTCTGTAGATAGTTCCATCATGGAATAATTTTTCATTAAACTCTTTAGAGTGTGCCTTCTGCTTCCTTCTGGAACAGGGATCAGCAAACTTCTTCTGTAAAGGGCCTGAGAGCAACTGTTTTAGGTTTTGCCAGCCATACGGTCTCTGCCACAATTACTCAACTGCCATTGTAGCATGTAAGCAGCCATTGACAATACGTGAATGAATGAGCATGGTTGTGTTCCAATAAAACTTTATTTACAAAGAGAGGTAGCCTGCCAGATTTGGTTCAAGGACCAGTTTTCAACCCCTGTTCAAGGATTTTGGCTGATGCATCCACTTACCACTAACTTTGATGCACAATAGAAGGTGCTTTAAACCAGGAAAACTATCTCAGTTTTCTTAGTGTGCAAGAAAAATGAAACCAATCGTTCTTTCTGTATGCTTTTTAAAATCCTGAAATAAGCTAGCCTCATCTTGAATTAACATTGAGTAAATAACCATTCCACATTAGTAATGATACTCTCGGTGAATCAAGCCAAGATTGCAAAAGCATTTTGCTTTGCCAATCATCTCTTCTCATTTCTTGCTATTTTCAATTGATTACATAAGCACAACAGTTTTTATCTCTTGCATGATTTGCTCTTTGTATAAAGGACTTAAAAGAGATGTTGACTTTCATAAAATTTCTTTCTAAAATGGCTCCCTGAATAGTAAGCCCAATATGGGATATTATCACAAAACATCTCCTCCTCCTGGATGGTAAGAATATCTCATTTTCCACCTTACTCTGCAAATGCACATGCATAACTTACACATGGTTAGTTTGATATATGTATATATGTACATGTGACTATTTCTTGGCCTATGGAATCTAGTAAAGGAAACATGATTCCTCTATGAGGAAGTGAAGGAGAGAAATAAAAAGCTTTATGTGCGCAATCTAAACACGCTCCACATATGCCCTATAGAACCTCCAATTTTCACCATGTGAAAGGAACTTTGCTAACCTTTGGGGAAATAGTTTTTTGGTTTTTTGTTGTTGTTGTTGGCATAAAATAAATTTACAATCAAATGAGGATGAGGATCACACAATTGCCTGAGCTGTCTCTGCAAGTCTGTGTCAGAAGGTGAATGGTGAGTGGCTCAATATTGCTACAGTCATATGGTCTTATTAGTGTTTTAGAAAAACTAATTCTGGGGACGTGTATTTGAGGAAAGCAAAAAACTAAAGTGGAAGACCACTTTAATGGCTGTGTTAGTTTCCTATGGCTGTTATAACAAATTATCACAAACTTAGTGGCTTAAAACCACACAAATTTATTATCATTCTGATCCGGAGGGCAGAAGTTTTCAGATCAAGGGGTCAGCAGGGCTGAGTTTCTTCTGGAGCCTCTGCAGGAGAATCTGCCCCTCATCTTCTCCAGCTTCTAGAGCCACCTACATCTTTGGCTTGTGGCCTCTTCTTCCATTTTCAAAGCCAGCAGCATAGGATGTTCAAATCTCTCCCTCTGTCACTCTCTCTCTCACACACACACACCCCCCCTTCTACTTCTGCTGTTGCATTCCTTTCTCTGACTCTGACCCTTCTGCCTTTCTTTTGTATGGGCCCACGTGATTACATTCAGGTGACCCAGATTATCTAGAATAATCCCCCCAGTTTAAGATACTTAACTCAATCACAACTGCAAAGGTATCACATTCACAGACTCTGAGGATTAGAACGTGTCATCCCTGAGGGCCCATCACTCTTCCTCCCACAGAACTTCCATAGTAATTCTACTAAAAAGAGAGATCGTGTCTTTCTTGGCTAGGGTTACCATGACAAAGTACCACCGACTAAATGGCTTAAACAATGGAAATTTATTGTCTGACAGGTCTGGAGCTACAAGTCCAAAATCAATCTGTCAGCAGATTGGTTTCTTCCAGGGGCTGTGGGGGAAGACTCTCCTCCAGGCCCCTCTCCGTGGCTCATAGATGGCCATTTTCCCCCTGGTCTTCTCCCTGGTGCTCTTTGCATCATCTTCCCTCTCTATGTGTCTGTCTCTGGGTCCAAGTTTCCCCCTTCTGCAAAAACACAGTCATATGGGATTAGGGCCCACTGTAATGACCTCACTTTAACTTGATCACCTCTGTAAAGAACCTATCTCAAAATAAGATCACATTCTGAGGAACTTGGGGTTAAGATTTCAAATATGAATTTGTGGAGGACATACCTCAACCCATAATACATGGAGAGAAAAAAGTAGATTTGAAAATTACTTGATGGATAAGGAGTATTTGAATATGTGAATATACAGAATATACAGAATAGAGGGTTTTGGTTTTTTGGTCCTTTTCAGGGTCGTAGCAAGGGTGAGTTTTGATACGGTCCCAATTATCTATAGGAATATTTATCTGAGAATTTTGTGCCTCTTCCCTGTAGCTGAGTTGGCCCCATAGAGAATTTCTATAGAAATCAATTCCATTATTTAAAGTAGTTTTTTCTCTCTATTAATACTAGCCCTGGTCTGAAACTTGATCAGTGTTAACACCAAAGAGCAAGTCCTTAATCTTGGTTCTCATACTCTGCAAAGGTATGACTAAGTCTAGTTCTGCAAGTAGGTCAGTTTTAGAACACATTATTTCTAACTAGACGATCTATTCTACAACTAAAACAACTTTATAAACTGTAATTTACAAAGGTCATTTTTTAATCCCATTCTTTCAACTATTCTGAAGATATGTTTTACAGGATTCTCGTAAATATTACTGTTGAGGCATATAAATGGCTATGGTGGACTTAATGCTGCCTGAGATTAAAGTATCTCACTTAAAAAAAAAAAGAACAAGAGAAAGAAAATTACTTGAAAAGTGTAATCTGTGGGTCTTGTGATTGCAGGAGTAGGAAGGAAGAAGACTGAACAACCGGTGTGACGGTTATGGCATCAAAAGGTAGGAAACACAGGAAGGAAACTGGTCTGGGGAAAGGAGAGGTAAAGATGATGAGATTCAGTTACGCATCCGAGCAAAGTGAATGCTTGATGTTTGTGTCTCCACCCACCAAATTCATGTGTGGAAGCCCCAACCCCTAATGTGATGGTTTTTGAAGATGAGGACTTTCGAAGGTAATTAGGGTTAGATTAGCTCATGAGGGTGGAGCCCTTGTGATGGGATTAGTGGCCTAATGAAAAGATGAAAGATCTCTCTCTATCTCCCCTCATGAGCACACACTGAGGAAAGGCCACGTGAGGACACAGCAAGAAGGCCGCAATCTGCAAGCCAGGAAAAGGGCCCTCACCAAAGCCCAAACGCATCCAGAAGCTTGGTCTTGGGCTTTCCAGCCTCCAGAACTGTGGGAAATAAACATCGTTGTTTACGCCACGCAGAGTGCGGCATTTTGTTGCACCAGCCTGAGCTGAGTAAGACATCTGCTTTCAACATTTTGAGTTTGAGGCTCTTGTGGAATGTCCAGATAGAGAATTAGGCATTTGGATAAAGGAATTTCAAGTCCAAGGAAAAGATTAGGGCAAGAGATGATGATCTGAAAATTATAGGTTTATCAGGGGTGGACTAAACCACCCAAACATGTTGTGAGAACACGGAGAAACAAGCCAAGAGTTCAAGGACTAAGCTAAGGCAGAGGCACCCACAGAGTCTAAAAACGACAGCCAGGGTGGATGAGCAGACTCAAGAGAGAGCAGAGGCACTGCAGGCACAGGAGGGGGAATGCCCTGGGGAAGTGGAGGGAAGTGAATTCTGCAGACTTTTGGAGCAGGTCGCTGTGATCTCTGTCTCGGGACTTTCAGTGAAAATTTGTGTACACTCTGGTCCTGTGATAAGCAAACACCAAGAAGAAATTAAGGAATGAGAAATTTGGGGCAGAACGGGTCTGAAGGATAAGGTGACAGGGAGCCTGAGGAGGTGGGAGAGCCTCAGCCGTGATGCACCTGTGGACACCTGTGAAGGGAGTCAGGAAGGAAGGAGGGTTGTACAGGAAGAGCTCCGGTCTGCACTACAGCAGTGAGAAAGCCTCAGCCAGGCTGCGGGGGACGCCAGAACAAGTGCCCACTACAGGAGCCCCACATTGGGCAGAAATGGCTCGAGCTTAGCACCCATCGTGCCTGGTCATTAGCTATGCACGGGCCCAGGTGCAACCGCAGAGAGGTGGATCTCACGGGTGTATAAGCTGGAAGTTGTGAACTCACCACGTTCCTCATAGCAGGTTTTATCTTGAAAGGAGATCTGAGCAGGGTTCTGTGAGACAAAGTGGCAAATGTAAGAAGCCATGCTTGCTCATTTCTGCTTGCCAGTGTAATTTCACAAAGCCCCTGACTCTGTGACAGTGTGCAGCTCTCTGGAAAGATCCTTTGCAGACAAAAGAGGATGGAGCACATGGCCCCCCACATCTTTTGCCTGAGTCACTATACTCCTTAAAAGACAAATGACTGTAGTCCTTGCCTTTTCCTACATATAAGATAACTCTTGATGAGGTTAGTAATTACGCTTCTGTAATCTATAACCAGATGTACTCTCACACCCAAGCCTTGATGTGATTCTGCTTGAATGTACCTTCTGAGCAAGTTTGATGTAATTTTGCACGTACTGTACCCCCAGCACCTGTATATAGACAGTGAGCTGAAACAGTTTGGAAGGCGTCTGACAGAACCTCTCTAATGGGCTGGTCCCAGACCATCAGTCTATAGTCCTCAGTAAGACTTCTGAACAAAACTAGCTTTAATTATTTAAGAGCTTGATTTTTTTCGTTAGTCAACAATACTCTCACGGAGGCCAAAAATGGGTTGAGGGGTGATAAGGGAATGGAGGAAATGGTAACAGTGAATCTAGATCTCCACTCACCTAACCCACTGGTAGCTTAGGGCCAAGAGAGTTGTGAGATGTGTTCTACGTGCAAACCTCTCCAGGACCAGCCTGTGCTGCTCAGCTCAGCAGCTAACACAGGCCAGCAAGCCAGGTCATTGTATGCCTGAAGAGGGCAAAAGCAAGTCTAATGCTGCTGTACTTTGGGATTCATTGATCCGACCTTGGTGATGGCTTACAGGTTTTTGTTTCTGAATTCTCAGCTATAAGTGTCCATTGTTGTTGGCGTCAAGATCATGAAGTCTAAGAGTCTGCTCAGCCAGATTGGGAAAAAACTCTCTAGCAAGACACCATAATTTCCTGCATACTTCTGGAACATTAAATAGAAAGATAGGAACATTTAGGGGGTGCCATAAGAACATTGCCAGGGTAGCCTGTGAAAATAAAAATGTGGTGCTTAGCAATGTGGTCACAGTACAATTGCAGCTGAAGGTGATTAGACTTAGTTGAGGAATTTGGCTTTCATCCTGTGGTAGACAACAGAACCACACTGTAAAGCTCTTTCTCCACACATGGGGCACAGCTCACAGTGAGTTCTGGTCTCACACAGAGATTGGCACACCTCTCTGGGCTAATTGAACCCCTCAGGGGACTCCAGGAAGACGGGCCACTCTGTCTGCAGCTGATCCTTATGTCCAGGGATTGCACTCCCTTCTTTGTTAAGACACTAGGAATAATGACTTATGTGGTCCTAAAAGTTGTGGCTGTAAAGGAATAGCTTCTGAGCAAAGAGCTGCTGGAAAGACTGCTCCTTTGGAGCTAATAGGAATAGTCTCCCTATGGACTTGAACTACTTTCTAAAAGGTAGCATTATGTAATGGCTGAGACCTGAGACTCCAGACAGGAAGGGGGTTCAAGTTTTTTGTCTCCCCAACTTCTTTGTTGTATGTCCTTGGGAAAGTTTTTTAACTTTCTGTGTTCAATTTCTTTATCTATAAAATGGGTCTGATATATATGAAATGGATACTTGGTATATAGTTACTACTTCATAAAATGTTGCCTGTTATTATCCATTTTAAACATCTGTTGGGGCATGAAAGTTAAAATATATCTTCCTATTTGCTTGCATTTCCATAAAGAAACTCTGGAAGTACACATGAGAGACTCATAACAGTGGTCACCTGTGAGGGTTGGGAGTGGAGTATGAGAAGGCGTGAAAGCGGGAATTCTCGACGAACGCCTTTCTGTACCTACCCACACACACACACATCGAACCATGTGAACGTATTATCTGTTTTTTAAATTCTTTCTTTGGGTGTATCTGACAGAAATTGAAATCTCACCTCCGTATATATCAAAGGATATCTACAGCTAAAAAAAAAAAAAAAAGATTAAAGCACTTTAAAAAATATTAAAGTCCCCCCTCCAAACCACCTCATAAATGTGGGGGTAAGATTGTCAAAAAAAAAAATCAGAATAAACTTTTTTTGGCACATTCCAACCCACGGGTGGAGTTCGGACCTCTCTCTTCCTCTCTTCTTTCTAGCCCTCGTCCCTCGCACGGCCTGTTCCTCTGCCTCCTTTTCCTCTCTCGCCGTCCCCAGAGAGGGGGTCGGGATCAAGACTTACTGATGCTGGAGCTGGGGACCTGTACTAACTCTGGATCTCCCGCCTGAACTTCCTTCTTTCCCGGCTCCCTAACTGGAGGCAGTAAGATGGCCCTGGGCTGCCCCCTGCTGGCAACGGGCAGCTACACAACAACGGCTCCCATCAGAGGCGCCACTGTCCCCTCCTGACCCCCTTTCATCCTTACGTCAGTCCTGTAAGGTAGGTAGTGATGAGGAAGCCTCGTCACAGAGAGTTCAGGATTTCAAAGCCACTAGTGGCTGAGCCAGGGTTAGAATCAGCCTGACTCCAGAGCCCTAATCAACTGCTCTGTGTTGCTTCAGCGCCGCTCTCAGTGTTGAATGAGGGGCCCCTTCCTCACTTACCTGCCTTGGCTGCCCTTCCTCACCGTCAGAGTGTGAACTAAAATAAAATCTCAAGCCCCGCCAGCTGACTGAATGGACCCCCCTCTTGGCCAAAGGGACCCCAGAAATACCCTAAAACTGAGTTGCTGGCCATGAGAGGGGAGGTCAGACATGCCTTGTCATGCCCCCCTCCCTTCTTGGAGCTATCCTTTGTAACTCATTAACAGGTCTAAGGCTACGCAAGACAAAAACTCAGGCATCCTAGCAGACCCTTATCTTAACTCAAGCATTTCTTTCCACAGATTCTGAGTCTTTCAGACAAAGCTTAACTTTTTCAGCCTACTGTCAACTAAAGAATCCCTAAACCCACCTATGACTTATATGCCCCCACTTCAAGATGTCCTGTCTTTTCCAGCCAAACCAATGTGTGCCTTCCATGTATTGATTTATGACTTTATGTGTAATTCCTGTCTCCCTGAAATGTATAAAACCAAACTGTAACACAACCACAGTGAGACCACTTGCTCAAGGCTTCTTGGGCATGGCTCCAGGCCATGGTCCTCAAACTTGGCTCAGAATAAACCCCTCTAAATTATTTTACAGAGTTTGGGTTATTTTCCATTAACAAGAGGTACAAAATCTATGGCACAGTATTAGGGAGTGGAACTTGGAGGCCCATGATTTGTTTTAGTGAGGACCTTGGGCCAATCTTTCTTCTGAGTGTCTTCCCTCTCCACATAGTCCCTCCTGGATCACCAGGAGATGACATTGGCTATAGGCCAAAAGGTTTGTATAATAGAAGCAAATATTGCCTGGACATTCTCTCTGCCCATTTCCCTCAGGGACCTGCAGTCCAGGCTTCTGAGCTCCCGGGTTCCAGTCTAACATGATCTCTTCACCTCTAACTCTGACCCACACAAGGATGTCCTCTAGGTGACATATCAGACTTGCTGGAGAGACTCGAGTAAAGACATCAAATAATGAAACACTGATTTTCATCTAATTCTTTGCCAGGATATTTGTATGTCCATCTCCCACCCCCACCAACAACAACAAATTTAGATTTCTAGGCTGAGAGGGTTGGGGAACCCCCAAAGGGTATGGCTCTGGTTTTCCCCCCTCTGTGCAGCCTGCACTGTGGCAGCCCTACCCACGTGGACTAGGCATTTACCTCTCCATGCTGGAGTGCCTGGAAACTGCCAGCACCTGCAGTCTTTGCCTGAGGGCAAAATTGAGGGAACCTTTATCCCCTGGAGCAGCCTTCATGGAACAGTGATCATAGGCGGTGAGATCCTTCTGAGGCATGTGACCTGTTTCCCAGAGGTCCCCAGCAGAATTAAGCTCTATTTGCCCACAGTAGGAACTTGTTTGGTTGCAAATCCTTTATCAGCTTCCTTCTCTTCCCTGTCTAAATTCTTCACTCCCCTATGGCTGCTTCCTGAGATCGCCTCCCAGATAAATGACTTGCCATCAGATCCTTATCTCAGAGGCTGCTTCTGGGGAAAACACAAATGAAGACACTCTTTCTATGACAAGCAGACTCAATTTAGCTATTACCAGCCACAGCATCTGCCCTACCTGACCCCTAGGTGATGGATGCGATGCGCCCATCCCGTGTCTAATATGTGGCAAGTGCTCCATAAAGGTAGTTGGATCAGAATCGGCATGAGCACTGCATTCCCCCGCAAACCTGAATTTCACAGGCATTCATTACAGAGTGAAGCAGTTTTCATTTTCAGGCATTAGAAGTAACCACAAAAAGGAACACAGGTGGTTTTTTTGGTTTGGGGTTTTTTTTCTTAATTTAAATAAGTTCTGGCATACTCCACAGTGCCTTGACAAGTAGAAAAGGGATGAAACACCTTAGATCATTTGCCTGGCCAGGCTTTGAACCAATGGGACAAAAAAGGAAACTCATTATATGTCAAGCTCAAATAGTTAGATTTTCCATATTTGATCTGTCAGGCTACATTTGCACAAGCTCAAAAAATGCAGAGGAGACTTAACACAGGTTGTGATGCTATACCTGGTTGGACTAGTTAGTGCTAACGTGGCTAAGTGAGCTACTTAACATCAGTGTCAGAGAAGGTAACTGGATCTCGGCACTTCAAGATCCAAATAAAATAATTTACAGGGATTTCAGTTTAGAGAATGGTCACCAGCACCTTAGCTACGCTGAAGGGTTAAGATTCTGCAAGAAATTCTGCAAAGCACAGATCCAGAACTTGAAAGAAAGACAATAGAATAAAGCAACAAAATAAATCGAGAGCAATTTGATGTCTACCATGAATCACACCATCCCATATTTATGCAGTTGTGTAGACTTTCAAGGCATTCTTTTTTTTTTTTTTCCAAACAGAGTCTTGCTCTGTCACCCCAGATAGAGTGCAGCGGCGTCATCATAGCTCACTGCAACCTCAAACTCCTTGGCTCAAGCCATCCTCCTGCCTCAGCCTCCTGAGTAGCTGGGACTACAGGCGCGTGCCACAATGCCCGGCTGATTTTTCTATTTTTAATAGAGACAGTGTCTCACTCTTGTTCAGGCTGGTCTCAAACTCCTGAGCTGAAGCGCGCCCAGCCTCAAGGCACTCTTAAGTCCATTATCACATTTATTCTGACATCTGACCTCTGCTGGGCACGTCTCAATTGTGTGTTCAGCTGGGTGAGGACACTGAGTCTCTGTGCAGTTGAGTGACTCCTTCGTTCACACAGAGTGTGTTTAGTACCCACAACTCTGCACTGCCACTTGTGTTCTCATCCGCCTTGTGTATGTGGATTAAAAAGGTGAAGTTACAGCATGGTTAGCAGAAAGAGGGCTTGTTTGTGCAGAGCTTAGATGGGACGGAAAGGAAGGATCGAGGCAAGAAAAATATTGTAGTTCCTTGACAGTAGAGACTGCAGCTTCTACTCTGTACCAGACCTGCTCAGCATGACCCAGCAGCCTCCCCCTTTAAGATGTTAGACATGGGGGTTTCTTCCTCTGTCCCCAACCTCTACTGGCCTGAACTGGCCTTTGACTCTTGAATCTCCTTTGCCCCCACCCCCAGTACCCATGTTATGGCCTTTTGGGCTCCCTGACCAGCCTCTTTGACATTACTGAAGTGGCCTCTATTGCCTGGTCCCGCCCCTAGACCCTTGGTTGTATCAGTCCCCAGCCTAGGTCTCCTCCATGGCCATTCCTGCTCTGGGAACACGGACTCTCCCTCTCCATTCTTGCTGCCACCTGAGATCTTGCTTTCTCACACCTGGCAGCTCCAGTAGCCTCAGCTTCCCGGCTGTCCCCATACACCACTGCCATAGACTCCTACTGAGGGGAAGTGCATTGGTTGAATGGCTGCTCTGTTCCAGGAACTTTAAAACATTTCATTTCCACAACAGCACGGTAAGGTCAGTTTTATTGTCCCCATTTTTAAAAAACTTTTATTGGCAGAAAAATGCATATATCATAATTGTAAAATTTGACAAAGCTTCACAAACTGAACATAACATATTCAGCAGTCACATAAAAGCAAAACAAAACAAAACAAAAAACCTGCAATATTACCAGGACCCTAGAAGACCCTGTAATATTCCCTTCCAATATTATGTCCCCTGCCAGGCTTACCACTACACTCACTTTTAGTAGATTGATTAGTTTGTCCTGGTTTCAAACTTTACATACATGGAATCACTCGGTATGTACATTTTTGGGTCTGGATTATTTCCCTCAATATCATTGTTGTACGATTCAACTATTTTATTGTGTGTAGTTCTTACTTATTTGTTCTCATTATATATTTTGTATATAATATATTTTATATATTATACATAATATATTTTATATTATATTATATATAAATTTATATATAAATTATATTAGATTATAATAATATAATATAAGTTAATAATAATATATTAATATATAGTGATTGTATAATTATAATTATAATAGTTATTTTATATTATATATTTATATATGTATATTCCATTTTGTGAGTACACCACAATATATTTATTCACTCTGGTTAGTGGACATTTGGGTGGTTTCCAGTTTGGAGCTATTTGGGATAATGCTGCTGTAGACTTTTTAGGGCATGTCCTTTGGTGAACTATGTACGAATTTCTGTTAGGTAGATACCCAAGAGTGTAAACTGTTGGGTCATATGTCATGCACACATCTAGCTTTGGTCAAGTTTGCCAGTTTGCCAAAGTGATTGTAAGAATTTACACTACCATCAGCTGTGTGTGTGAGGGTTCCAGTTGTTCTACACTTATCCACACTTGATATTTTCCATTCAACCGTTCTGGTAAGTGAGTAGTGATTAACTTCATTTTAAAATTTAAAAAATTAAATTCACTGGGATAAACTGTCTTGTCTCCAAATGCCACCAAAGGAAGCCCTTAAATGAGTTAACATCCATTGCGCTCTTTGCAGCAATGTTCTGCTTCTTTTTTTTTTCTCTAATACTTTTATCAACACTCTCTTTCTTTCCATAGATAATTATACCTTTGCTTTTAAAATCAATCATTAATAATTAAAAACATTTGGGCTGAATTAAGTACCATAGCTCAGTAGTTAATGACATGATCTTTATTTAGTACCAGACAAGTCTGAGTTCAAGTGCTAACTTCAATCTTATTAGCTATAGTTCTCTATGCCTCAGTCTCTTCACCTCTAAAAATAAGAATGAGAGCAGAGCATAGCTCCCGGAGGTGTTATGAGGACTAAATAAGATAATACATGTAAAGAGCTCAGCACAATGCCTGGCACACAATGATCATTCAATAAATTAATAACAAAAGAGAGATTACATATTTAGAGGCTTTTAAATATTGCAGTTTTACATATTCAGACAAATACAGTGAGTGGAATTAGAATAACTGATTCTAAGGTAAGGTGCTGAGATTCCTCATTTTCGTGAGTATAGAAATTAGTGTTCGTTAGTAGCAACTCTGTCACTTAGCAACAGTCTCCACTTGCTGTGCTATTCATCACTCCCCTGGTGAAGTGGTAGATTTTCACTCACTGCTTGTTGAAGTGATCATATATCATGAGTGTACAGAAACTATTTTAATAAGGAGAGAGGGGTGTCCATAAGAATTTGCTGAACATTTCAGGGAAAGCCCCCATTGTGTGAGTCTTGGTGAGAGGCTTCCTCAAGCAGGAAGGACCAGTTTCTCCCCCTCTGCCATCAGTGGCATGTGAGCTAGGCTTGTGCAATCACACGCTCCACCCTGGGTTTGGTTCTGGAGGGGACAACGGAAAGCGTGGGTTCATGGCATCTCTGAGAGCCCACGGTGTCAGGGGTGGGAGGGTGCAGTGTCAGCAGCAGAGTAGACGGTTCTCCTGGCCCGACTCCATTCCCCTGCCGCCAGCTTCCTCACGCCTGTCCATTCAGAACTGGCTCACCACCCCGCTGTTGATGTGGTAAGAAGAAATTTTTCTGCTTGAGTTGCCCACATTTGGCTTCTCATGAATTCAACCAAGGACTCTAGGGACACACCATGTTTCACTATATTTGATTGCTCTAACTCAGGCCTCAATATCTTTCTCTGATGGTGTCAAAAGTCTACAAGATTCAAGATTTTGGTTTCTATAAAAGGCAGATTGAGAAAAATAAGTTCATAGTAGCTTAAAAGTGGAAAGCTGTAAAGAAAAGATGTTCTGGAAACGTTAGTCTGCTTCTCTGACTTTGAAAGTCCTAGATTTGTAGGATTATGCAGCAACTCTTCTAGTTTATTCTTTGCTCTTATTTATCACCTAGATAACTTGAGTGTAAGTGTGCAGAATGAAGGTGCAAACATGCATCTCAGGTTTTAAGGCACTGTTTCACTTTCAGATGTCCTAGAGTAAGAGAACCCACATATTGTGTCAACATTTTGATTCAGAAAATACAGGCAGTATACAAAGCCCATCCAAGAACACCCACAGATGACAATATGTCATGGGCAAAGTAAGCTTCAAGAGTATCATGAATAATTACTTGATTATAGCCATACTAAGCACTGCCTAGAGACTGATAAAAATGCTAAATTTAGCACTCCATTATATGTATGAGAACCAACAGTTTTTTAGTATTTATTGTGTGCAAGGCACAGTTCCATGTGTTGTACATGGATTAATCTCATTTACTTCTCACATTCCAAGAAGGTAAACAATATTATAGTTTTTACCCCATTTGATACATGAGAAAACAAAGTCTTAAAGAAGTTAAGTAACTTGCCCAGATTACCACACAGCCAACACGCAGTAGATTGTGCATCTCAAAAACCTGAGCTTTTAATCTCTTGCCCAACTTTCTTTCTCTCTCTCTCTCTGTCTCTCTCTGTCTCTCCCCCCACCCCCCACTCTATGCTAGCCATAGCCCGCCCTGCTGTAGAGCCAGTGACTCTGAATGAAGCATAACACGGTCATGAGGGTAACCTCTGAGGGCCCACAAAGTTCCTGCCCCAGCCTGATGGAGCGAAAGGGAAAAGTATGGTTCCTGCTGCAGGCAGCAATAACCCCTTAACCTGGGAAGTACCTTGAAGGGAGCACAGGGGCCACAGCACCCGGAGCTCCCCTGAGCTCATGCACATCCTCAGCATCTTTGTGTGCCAGCTGCTCAGCAGGAGCCCCCAGAGAAAACTGCCTTAACTCAGGTCCAAAGTGCCATCTCAGCTACCTTCAAACCTGGGCCGGATTCTGTGTTCCAGCCAAGCCTCCTCTGGTTTGGTTCTGCCTCATATGCAGTGCCCACTCACATCTGTCCCTTAAAAGCAATGTGACACATAGAAATGATCCTCCAGAAGCCGGGAGTTTCCAGTAAATAAAAATAATCATAACAACAACAGTGACCCAGGACCGTAACAACAATAACAGCAACTAATGATTTGTCAGGCAGATTTCATGTGTTATGTCAACCAGTCGTCCTAATAACCCCATTGTTCTAATGGGATTCTCGTTTGACATGTGAAGAGACTGAGATTTGGCAAGGTCCCGTACTTTGCCCATAATGTCACAGCTGGTAAATTGTGGAGCTGCCATTTAAGTCCAACTTGGCTGGCTCCAAGCACCTTCTTTCACTACTAATGCACCATGAACTAGGCACAGACCAGGGCTGTATCACTTTAACCGCTAAGATCTCGGCTTCCCATCTGCAAAGTGGAGAAGATGAACGGGATTTGTTCTCGTGTGGCCCTAGCCCTAAAATCCATGATGTTGCCAAGTTGTTGTGGAGGAGGGAGCAGGAGAGGGAGGGCCGCAGTCCTAGAGGATGGTATTATGTGATTTCAGAGTGTGGTCACCAGGTGACAGCATTGTACTTCATTTTTATATAGTTCCAAAGGATGAATTTTGCCACCAAGTCACTCTGCCCATGTGCCTATTATGAAAATAAGTATCTTTCTCCTAGAGGCTTTCCACTTAGCACAGAATTAGCCAAAATGCAGACTGTATATATCTTGGGGCAAAGCAATACAACCCAGCACCCCTCTCCCAATTATTTTTAAATAGTTTTATTTTTTAAATTAAAAAAAAACTTGAAAAGAGTCATTTTGGAAAAAAAGAGTTAGAACTTCTTTGATTTCCCTACACTTTTTTTTTAACCATTTAATATCGATTTCATCTTAAATTGCACATGTTGGGGTTGGGTGTAGGCAGGTGTTGGCTTAGGGCCTCTAGGGGCCTCAGCCTGGCTTTGCTGTTGACATCAGTCCAGGGATTGAGAAACACTGTGCATTTGTATCTGTCTTTATCTTCATGAGTGATCTTTTCAGAAACATGCTACTTTTCTAATAAAAATTGTTGGCTTATTGTGTCGAATTGGGAGCTTTCTCAGCTTTATGCAGGGAAAATTGTGAAAACACTCTTTACTGGGACTAGATTCTCAAACCTCTCTCGTAGAAGAGCCAAGACTTTCTACCCACTAGGAAACTTTTCTGAACACAGAGAAGTGATCACTTCACTTACTCAAACACCAGATTTATTCTCCCTCTGTTTTCAATGAAGTCCAGACCCTAAAACCTCCAGGTCTGGGCAATTGCTGCGGCAGAAATAAGGGTTTCAGGGACCCTCTCACCTGTGTTTGTCATTCACCTGTGGCTGGCAGCACTGAGCCCCAAGACTGGCTCGGCTCCCGCAGCACCCACCTGACTCCCATAAGGTTGACAGGCGCTGCCCACTTGCAGCAACCCAGGAGAAACTGAACACAAGATTAATGCTGCATAAAACGTCCCACTGTGAATGTCAGCTCTGAGCTGCAGGATTTCTGTAATTAGAAGGGAAATAAAACCTTAGAGGCATTTTCTCTCACTGCAAAATGTTAATTGACAACACACCAAAGATAAAGAATATACCTATAATAACACAAGGAGTATTATTAAACAGGGAGAGAAAATTTTACTCCACATATTAAGAGCCATGAAATCTCTCGAAGCTTTGTGAAGAAAGAATATAACGCCTACCAAAAAAATGAATAAAATTTATGGGAAAGCTATTTAAGGAAGGAGTGGTCATAAAAAATACAAATGACAGTGGCAGGTTATTTCTAACATCCCTGGGGCTCCCTTTTGGATCCCAAGTATGCACACTGCACACTAGAAATATTCATTTATTTATTTGCCATTAGGAATGAAGGATGCCTGCCTTTTGCATTTCAAAATCCTCTCCAAGCTACCCCTCTCAGGACTGAGAAGGGCAGGAGTCAAATCAGATCTCAGATTTCCATGACCTCCACAGACCTCTCTGGTTCTGTCATTGGCTTGCCTTGACCCACAGGATGTATTGTCATGATTCTAGCACACCCATGTTTAATTTATTACTACCTCTTTTCCTGGATTAAAGATAACAGCTGTTATGTCATTACCTCATTGTCAGGTTTTCAGAATAGATACCAATTGCTGCTCTCCTCTTTGGAGAAAACCTTGACATGATAGGCATTTCCAGTCAACACTATTTGTGTCAGAAAACACAAGCCTTGACAACCATAACCAAAGAGAGTACATTGAATCTACAACGTAGGTACTTGGGGCACATAAAACAATTCCTAGAGAATGTCTTGCAACCTAGACAGGCAGTGCCTAGTATAAATAGTTCATAACATTGAATTCAACCTGATATGCTCAGGTTTACTAACTCAGAATTCCTGATAATTCAAACTAGGTAAGGCATGCATTCATCCAGTATTCACTCAATATCCACTACATGTCTGGCACTCTGCTAGGGATTAAGAAAGAGTAGGATGCAAACCTAGACCCAGTGCCCACTCCCATGGAGGGCAGGGGATACTGCAAGTGCTACAGAGGAAACCTACAGGATGCTCTATGAGCCTGGGTCCCCAGAAAAGAAGAGAGATGGGAAGAGGGGAGGGGTATTTAGGAATGTGAGCTGACAGGACTCAGCAACTGGACATGGAATTAACTGAGGAGAATGTGTCAAGAACAAGTCCGGAGTTTCTTGCTTAAGTTTACCTGATTAAATTGACAGTGCAAAACATATTTTAGAGATGGTGACTAAGTGATTTTTAGGTATACCAATAAACATAGAATTACAGGAGAGGGCTTACCCATAATGTCAGAGAACTGACTGTGTGCAGGTTAATATTTCCAAAGTTTAGAGATCTTAACTTCAAAATAACACAAAATATTTTTAAAAACACTTTAGCCCATAAGGCAATGGTACAAAAAAATGGGATATAAAGTATAATAAGGATTAAGTAAAATTTACCATCTTTTTTTAGTACAAATCAATTGAAGGATGTATTGCATACCTATAATCAATTCATATCAATTAAAATCACTGGGCTTTATCTGAAAATGAAAACAAATCACATAATATTCCAAATATTTCATCCCATAAAGACAATAAATACATGTAACATAATTTTTGCATGAAAATCAAAATTAGCATTATCTATTTCCTTTTAAAATGGTACAGAGAACTGCAAAATATGTATGGAAATTTTTTCTGGAAATCTTTCTTGACCTGTGACAAAAATCACTCACCATCAGAAGTGATTTTTGAAAATATCCATCAACATCCTCTGCTTGCTCTAGCTACATCTTCCATTACAAGTTGTGCTTGTCTATAGTCCTGAAATATCTCTTGCTCTGGAGTAAATGACCTTTGTTCCATGTAATTTATAAGATTTTCATAACATCAAGCAGCTTCTGACAGAGTCGTTTTTCACATGTCTGTTACAAACCCCACCACACTATCTGGCTCATGTAGTTTGGGACACTAGAACACATCCCCCATGTCCCCAGCCTGGCATATTATGCTATTGCCATGCCCTCGAGGAGACCGTCCTTCTGTTGTTGTAGCAGTGTGATTACAAAACGGATGACCATGGTAGCAAAAGTCTTTCGGAACTACTCCAGCATCTGGACACCTCTGTTTATACTCCCAAACAAACTTCTCCTGTGTGTCAACACATGTTTTATTGACAGCCTACATGAACTCAGCACTGAGAAGTGGTTCCTGTCCTAAAGAGCTAATGGTCTATCTGAAACGCCGAGACTAACGCACATAAAACAGCAGTCAACATTCTAGCTGTGCTAAATGAAGCAGCAGGGCCTTAAGTTACGTAGGAGTTCAAGGCAACAGTCAGACTGCGATCCTGTCATGGGGACTTCAGTGAGGGCTAGTTGTGAATAAAAAGGGCAGAAAAATCTATCAAGACCAAAATAGGAGGAAAAACTAGTCCTAGTTATCTCTCCCCAAATCTGAAGCAATCCAAGGCACTAAAGAATTGTTAAGAGTCCATTAAAAAGAAGTAGGGGGCCAATGATGTATCCGTGTAGGTCCATTGATTCCAACAGATGTGCCAGTCTGGTGGGAGATGTTCATAATGGGAAGTCTGTGCATGTGGGGGTGTGAGGTACATGGGAGATCTCTGTACCTTCTACTTGTTTTTGCTGTGAACCTAAAACTGCTATAAAAAAGTAAAGTCTATTTTTTAAAAAAAAAAGGTTTCTTTCAAAATTGTTTATAGGTGATGGACACACTTATAACTTTGACTCAAACCATACAAAAGCAATTCACGTAACCAAAATGTTTGTACCCCATAATGTTGTGAAATTAAAAAAGAAAAAAAATTGTTTATAACCACGCCTCGGTCCCTCGGACAGCTTGGAATGTTCTCTGCTACTGAGTAGCTGGCTTTCTGGCTGCAGGCTGTGCCTGACCCATCTTCTGCTCCATTTCCCTGAACATCATGGTGATGACTGTGTTCTACTTAGAGGGACTTGGCCTGCATTTCCAGTCTTGCCCCGTGTCTCTCTCTCAATGAACAGTGAGTGAATTTGTGAGCAAAGCACTCTATTTCATTTGCACTGTGCAAATGTGGTGGCAGCTAGGCCAACACAGGCAGCTCTGTTCCAACTGGGTTCATGCAGCAGGTAAGCAAGGGTTGTCTGAGAGCACAAGGACTCTGCTAGCTCAAGAGCAAGCCCTCTGCTAGCCAGGGCCTCAGTGTGTCTACCAGCATGACCCCTACCAAAGGGTGTGCATGGTGTAGAAGGGGCCACGCTGCCAGCTAGTGGGGGCTTGTTTGCATGACTGACTTCTAAAGAAGACAGTCCTTTGATCCAAGGAGCATATGATGTGCTGAAAATGGAATCACATCACCAGTCATGGCTCTTTTGTCAATGTATCCATACACACTGCAATAATATGCCTGCTTAGCATAACTGATAGAGAAGCAATTCACTTTGGCCTCTGTCCCAAAATAAATAGGACATTCAGTGCCACATTTATAAATGTTTGGAATGAGCGAGAAGAACAATGCCCTGCCAATGAAAAGACAAAGTGGAAAGTTTCAATCCCAACCCAAGAAAGAATTACTGGCCCATAAAGACCAGAACTTTATAGATAGGGCCATTCAGATACATTCTCTCCAGGTCACAACCTATAGGATCCCTACGCAGCAGTGAAGATCCAATGCGTGAAGAACTGTGTCTACAGGAGAAAACACAGAGAGTTAACTAATCATTCTTGTGGTCCATTTGGTCTTGCCTGCCGTGAGGTGCTGCTTTCTGTGGGTTTCCATAGCACCCCAGCATTAGGATCCAGGACAAGGGCTGTTAAGGATCCTAGAGCTGGGCAGACACCCACAGGCCCCCAAGCAGACCCCCAGACCCTCAGTGGTTGCTGCTCCACCTCCTGCAGGACAGAGAAGGGAAGGGACGGTAGAATAGTTCCTCAAGAGGTGGAAAATCCGTGATGTGCCAGAAGTCCAGAATTAATCTCTGAGGGACACAGATAAGGAATGCTTCAGAGGAAGAATAAGAAAAATGGTAGAGAGAGGGTGTCATTTCTCCAAAGAACAATCTTTCCTGGTGGTGGTCCACCCTGAAGCCTTTCCTCCCTTCACACCGTCAGTGGCCAAATATAAAATTCACTGTTGTGCCAAGCAGACAGATCAAGGAAGGGAGATTCAGCCAGAACAGTGTTCAGTAGTTAAAGGGTCCTGGAAAGGTACCTGTCACTGTGAGGCCTGTGGGTGTTTGATAAGAAATATTTTATTCATTTGTTGGGGGCTCAGAAGCCAATACCCCAAAATATGGCATTTTGACATGCTGGACTGACTAAAAAAGCCTCAAGGTGCCTCTGACCTTTCCCCCAACCCCCACCATCTGCTCTCCCAAAAAGTTAGTTTCTTTATCTGACTAAGATCCAGACACACCTAGAACAATTGTGCATTTCTTCCCCTCCCTATAAGACCACACCTGAATAGATTAAGAAGATAATGTCCAGTCCCTCCAACTCATTCAAATTCCAAATTCCACAGAGAACAATTTACCAGTTAATCTCTGTCCCTGTCCACTCATGCTCCCCAGCAGTCCTTATGCCCCTCAACAGAATTTCTCTTCTCTCCCCTCCCATAACCCATTTTTCCAGAAAGGCATACAAGCTTCTAAACCCCATTGGGGAGTTTTCATTCTGAAGGCTCCTGTGTATACATGTTAAATAAATCTGTATCTTTTTCTCCACTTAATCAATCTGCCTCATGTCAGGGATTTTTCACTAAACCTCAGGGGGACAAGAGCCTTTGCTCCCTGTACCTCATACAATGGAAGGAACAACATGAGCATGGATGGGACACTGCATCATGTCTTGCACAATGTGAACATAGAGATATTGTCTGTCATCAAGAAGCATTTGAAAACACATATGCCAGCACTTAGCCTGGCAATGTCCCCAACCAGGAAACACCTGAATACAAAGGAAGACACAAACAGCTAGGTAAGGATAGAATGTGCTTGGTGAAATGATAGAGACACATGTAGAATATAATGGTAGCATAAAGTAGGACATCTGACCCAAGGAGTGGTCCTGGGTGGCATTTTGGAAGAAATGACCCCTGAGCTATACCTTGCATAAACATAGGTGGAAGTGGAGTTCAGACCATGGTGCCAGTCCTGGCTCTGCCACTTCCAAGTACCCTGAGCAAGTGACTTAACCTTTCCAAACCTCAGTTTTCTACACAAAATGAGGCAAATAATATTCACCTTTTGGAATTATTGTAAGGAATATATATTGTACAATTAGTTCATACAGAAAGTAGTTAATAAATGTTAGTTTTTATTAATCAAAGAGTTTAGCTAGGTAAAGGCTAGGGTAGAAGAAATATATAAAACTGAAAAGATAAAAATATGAAAGGCAACAGCAAAATCCATTAAACTAAGACTTTAAATTGGGCAACTGATCATAGTAAGAGTGGTTTTAGTCAAGTGTCGCTCCTGGAAGCCAAATATGTAACCGGCTCCATGAACAAATTTCAATGACCCCTGTATGTTTTTTATAATTCTCTCCTTAAACTAAGCACTTGAACTTTTGAGTTGTTTCCCAGAAATGGTGGCTTTTCTACAAGACAAAAGAGTTGAGATTCTGAAAGCCCCCGTGCAGACTTCCTGAAGCCAAGATTCACCGGCACCCACAACCTGCCCCCATGCACGTGGCCCCTCCTTAAAAAGCCCATGATCTCTCTTAGTCAGGGAGATGAGTTTGAGGCAGCTTCGCCCACTCTCCTCACAGGACATCTTTCGTAATAAAAAATTTCTTTCTTCCTTGCCAATCCTCGTAGTCTCGATAATTGGATTTTTGTGCAGTGAGTAACTGGACCTAGGCTGGAGCCCCTTTTGGTTTTGATAAGAACATAGCAGATTAGGAATGGTTGAGAAGGGAGGGTGTGGAAACAGAGGGTTTTGAAATGTTAATAGAGGGAGGGGGACGCAGGGTCAGGAAATTTAAGTGCTTTAGGTTGGGGGAAATCTTGACCATTCTTATAGGCTGTGAGGAAGGAATCAGCAGAGTAGAGAAAGGACAGAAAAGGAATAACTGATGAAGCAACATTCTGGAATGAAAAGGTTGGAATCAGATCTAGGACCCTGGTGAAGCAGTTGGCCTTGGCCAGATGGAGACACCTGATGCTCAGAGAATGGAGGCAAGCAGGTAGAGATTGGTGAATATATATTTGCGTATTTGTATTGGGATTGTTACCAAAGGTTTGGCACTTGTCCCTGAGGTCACATCAAGAGAAGAAGGACAAGTAGTTCAAGGGGAAGAAAAGGGAAGTTTATTAATTTGCCAGCAAATGAGAAGGATGGCAGACTGTCATGTTAAAGTACCAATGTCCTATCTTTAAGCAGAAATAAAGAGCTTTTAAAAGGAGTTTTCATCTTCGGGCTATTGCTGTTTACATGTAGCATCTCTGGTGAAGACAATCCTGTGACCTCTGCCGGACAATTCTGTTGAACCATATCCTACGGTACAAAGAACAAAGGACACTCCTCTGCCCCTCTGATTACTGGTCTTGGGCAGGAATGCAAGCTTTAATTCCCAAAAAGGGTGAGGGGGTTTTAAAGAGACAGCTTGTAAAACATGTTACCCTTTTTCAGGCCATTCCCTCTGTTACAAGATGGGTAGAGAAAATCAAAGAAGGTCACGCCTGATGGCCTTTTCTAGGAAGTTGGAAGCAAGCTCATCTTCCCGGAGAGAGGGCTTGGAGCAAGGAAGGACGCTTGAGGATGATGCAAATCTGGAATGGTCCCTGATAGAGATGGGAAAGGAAGATGACCCAGAACACCAAAATGTTTATCAGACAGTGATTAAGTTTGTTGCTGGATTTTAAGACATTAATGTGTAGCTGAACCAGTCTCCATGGTTGCAGATTTCTCTCCAACATTGTGCAGCTGTCTAGGGTTCAGTGTAAAAAAGAAAGTTGACTCAGTTTAAATTTTGCTAGAAAGATGGGAAAAGAAAACTACGTAAGGAATTGGAGTATTTTTGAGAGTGTTGTTTAGATGATTAATTATAGGGTCCAGGCTAGGGAAGGAAGAGGGGCTCATAGATGGGAAGACGATAGAGACATGGAGAAACAGGTGCTGATACAACAAGCGCAAGAAAAATGGATGTAGTAAATTTACCAGTCAGCTCAGCAACACTCAGCAATAATTCTACTTGAGTTTAGAGAAGGGAAGATAATTATGGGCAAGAGTTCTCAAGTAATACTTCCTAGTGGGGTCAGGATTTTAGAAACAGATTTAGATTTGGGAAAGGTCAGTAGAATAGTCTGGTGAGAGCAGCGGGTTTGTGCAGAAAGGTGGTAAGCAATGTAAAATGCAGCTAGGTTGTCCAGGTTCTCAGAGGAAGAGCTCAAGGAGTTTAGACTTTATTCCATAGGCCAGGGCAAGCTACTGAGATTTCTGAGAGGGGAAGTGGCAAGATAATGGAGTGCTTTGGTAAGTGTGAGAAGTGGATCAAAATGGAGACCAGCTATAGAAAAGGAGAGCAGGCACATTGCATGTGGTGGAATAAGGTTTTATAGTGAGGAAACAGAGGACTCTTATCTCATCTGTGTGGATAATTGTTCCCAAATCTATTTGGAAAAAAGGAAAATTAAACACCTACCGACACAAAACAAAAGTCAAATACTGGCTTTAAAAAGACAGCTCACAAGATACTTGTAAGGCTCAATATCAACTCATAAAATGAGATAGGATTACATCAAGCACTTGCCATGCTATTTTACTGTTTGTTATTTTTAATTCTGTCAACAGCAATAGGATTCTCGTTTTTGAGAGAGCCTCTAAATGATTAAGTAACTTGTCCAAGGTCACACAGCTAGTAAATGGCAGAGTAAGAAATGAAACCCAGGACTCTTCTGACTCCAAAAGTCCAGGCTCCAATCCCAATACAAAAAACAAACAAACCAAAAAGCTGGTGGTAGGTCACAACTAATATTATAGTAATATTATGTATAATAATGTTTTATTAAAAGTATAAAGCTATGGACCAATTGTTATTTTGTATATTATCCCTTCTAATCTCTATTAATACCCTTAGGCACACAGAGAAAATATTATTGCTTATGTACAGAGGGTGATTTTTCATCAGAAATAGCATCTACCACATTGGAAATAGGAAAGGTAAGTTAGGAGAAATATAATGAATTAAGTTGGTAAATTTGTTTAAAATTTATATAAGTCAAGGAGACCTCATGGAGAAACAGACACAGTGGGGAGAGAGAGAACACAGAACCCAGAATAGTTTGTATTCTTGAGATGATAAAACTGAGGCAAGTCAAGATAGTAATTAAACTCTGAGCAGTAGAGGCAAGTACTTTGTAAGGAGTAATTATGTACGCACTGCTCCAGTTACTCTGGAATAAGCCCCATACATGACGATAGCATTATAAGGAGTAAGGGCTGAAGTAAATGAAGTAAACATATGTAAAGGCAAAGCAAACACGTTGTGGCTAGCTCCATTTTGTGGAATGTTCTAGGGAGGAGCTCAGGGGATAGTTATGCCATCAATGCAGCATGATGTCACAAGTGGAAAAATTAGTATTAGGTGTACACCACGAAGCATAAGCTTCACCTCAATGCTCAGGAACTTTTTGGATACAACAGATTTGTATCTGAGCTGTCTTTAGCCATGGCCAGGGCAAATAATAAACTTAATATCCTGCCAGGGATGCTATTGATGCAAAGGAAGAAGCCATAGAAAGAACATCCTCCCATGACTATATATCAGGAAACTGAGGCACAAGATTCAGTGATTTATCTATGAACAATTAGAAGACCTAGAACTAGAGTTCTCTTCATTGATAATCTTGTGTTTTGCTGCTTTCCAGCTGTGGAAGAAAGTTCAAAAACAATTTTTTAGTAGTCCAAGGCATTCAGTTTGTTAATTTGTACCAAAAGAAAGTAAAAGAAGAGAGACACTTCAAGGCTGCTTCAAAGGTACAATGCTAGGGGGACAGTGTGCCTGAAACACCCCGAGATTCAAAATATTAAAGTATTAAAGAAATGGAGACTTCAGCAAGTACCAAAGGGAAAGCATAAAGCCTAATGGGGCAAAAGATTCATTACAATGAACAGAAAAGGGGTAGAAAATAATTGAACAAATCCCTGAAGTTGCTGCACTTAAGTGGCCCAGAAAAGAATGAAAGCTAAAAGCAGGCTAAAGAGATACAAGTGGAGACTCTGGCTTTAGTGATTCAATTTTCCATTTTCTAAGTCTACTTGGCATGTAACTCTGCAAAGCACAAGGTTCTTAAAAAAAAACTGATATTGACAAAGAAGCCAAATCTGGAGGATGCCCGTTCCATCTTAAATACTGAACGCTGTTGTAGAGTACAAAAGATATTGTTTGTCAACAGTTTATTCTACCAGACATCCTCTTCCTGGCTGCCCTTTAAAGAATCCAACTGGCATATGTGCTAACACCAAGCCATCTGAAATTACCTTTTCACCTGAGAAAATGTTAGGTGATTCCAAATATGTCTGATGCCATTTAGATTTTTGCTTATTCTGACTTCTGAGATCTTCCCATCCTATCAATATAGGAAGCTTCCTCCTGAGGTTTACAATCTAGCGAGGCAATATCACTAAATGAACAAGCAGTAATGATAGGATTTCTAGGGAAAATTCACTTAGAATTTCCCATGGGGGATTTTGGAAAGCTTTCCACAGGAGCACTGTTTTCAGAGATACTTGCCTTTGTATCACAAAATGTACTTGAATACTGTTCTGTATTAGTTTGAATTCTTTTGGGTGCAAGTTATAGAATCTAGACTGAAAGTGACTTAAACAATAGTGGTGTTTATCTCACATATGAAGAAATTCAGAAGTAGAAGTTCCCATGGTTGGTTAGTACAGATGTCAGGGCTCTGAGTGGGCTTCTCTGCAATTCTCTTGACTTTCTCCTCATGGTGACAAACTAACTGCTGCAGCTCCAAGCATCACATCCTCACAGGAGAAGGTCTAAAGGCAAGGAGGAAAAAGGATTTCTCATGTGCTTCATTTTTTGAAAACAGGAAGAGCCTTCCCAGAAATCCCAGCTGTCTTTTCAGTATGTTTCATTGGCCAGAACTGGGTCACAGGCCTCCCCTAAATCAATCACTGGTAAAGAAGAATAGGATGCTGATATTGGTTAAAACCAATTATAATTTATCCCTGGAGATGAGCTTGTCTTTCCTGAGCCTATTAGTATCCAACTCTTACAATAATAATTGTGGTTCTATCAGCAAGAAAAATAAGGATGGCTGTTGAGTAGGCAGTTAACAAGGTCAACTCATCACCTATAGATGTTTTTCTTTTATTTAAAGGTCTATTTCAAATTTTGTATTTAGAATTTATTAAGAAAATAACATCCTAGAAACTGTTTTGGATTAAACAAATACATTTCAGCCCTATCCTCAAAGGAGCTTATACCTAGAATGAAGAGAGAAATATGTATACAAAATAGGACAAGAAAATGAACAAAAAGACAAGGGGCAAGAAAAAGCAAGAAAAATGTGGGGTAAATATGGAACTTCCCAGATTCCAGGTTGCACAGTGAATGGACTTTGGTGCTCTATCAAAGAGGACTTATTTTAAGTCCAATTGTAGGGTCAGAGTTAGTGATTTCAAGTTTTACTGAGATCTGTTTGTCTAAATGAAAATGTGGCTGTATAAGGATGGCTTAGGTAAAAGCATTTCACCTCTCTGTTGTTCATTTTATTTTATTTTCTCAAAAGGGCTATGTGTTTATTCAAGGATGGAGGATGATTTTGAAAGTGAGATATTAGCAGGAGGTGCAGCCCTCAGTGCCTCACTGTGGACCCTGGAGTTCCTATCCCTGCTGCCACATCTTGGGAGCTACCACTAGCAATGCCTTGCTGGGTGAATCTTTCTCCCCCCATCCAGGGAACCCATAACCCCATTTGCAAGGATATACTGAGAAGGGAGGTGAGGGATAAATGAGCAGACTTCAAAAAATTCATGGAAAAATGGGATTAAAAGATAAACATAAAAAATATAAACTTTATTTCTCAACATAAGCTCCATCAAGGTCAAGACATTTTTGTAAGTAATGATACCAGCCATGTAGTCCATCCCTAAAGAACTGAGGGTCCTGGGAATTTAACCATGTCAATGCAGTCTTTTAACATTATTAATTGAAGAAAAATTGAGTGCCCTTTAAAGATTTTTAGATTAGGAAACAAAAAGAAGTCAGAAGGAGCCAAATCAGGACTGTAAGGTGGATGCCTAATGATTTCCCATTGAAATTCTTGTGAGATTGCCCTTGTTTGATGAGAGGAATTAGCAGGAACATTGTCACAGTGGAGAAGGACTCTCTAGTGAAGCCCTCCCGGGTATTTTTCTGCTAACACTTTGGCTAACTTTCTCCAGACACTTTTATAATAAGCATATGTTATCATTCTTTGGCCTTCCAGAATGTCAACAAGCAAAATGCCTTGAGCATCCAAAAAACTGTTGCCATGATCTTTGTCCTTGACTGGTCTGCCTTTGCTTTGACTGGACCATTTCTACCTCTTGGTAGCCATTGCTTTGATTGTGCTTTGTCTTCAGGATCATACTAGTAGAGCCATGTTTCATCTCCTGTTACAATTCTTTGAAGAAATGCTTCAGGATTTTGATCTCACTTCTTTAAAATTTCCATTGAAACCTCTACTCTTGTCTGCAGCTTATCTGGGTGCACTGGTTTTGGCACGCATCGAGTGGAAAGTTTGAGCAACTTTAATTTTTCAGTCATAATTTTGTAAGCTGAACTAATTGAGATGTCTATGATGTTGGCTATTGTGTCTGCTGTTAACCATCAACCCTGTTCAATTAGGGCATAAACAAAATGATTTTTTTCCTCACAAATTTATGTGGATGGTCTGCCAATGTGGGCTTCATCTTCAACATCATCTTGTCCCTTCTTAAAATGAGTTAGCCATTTGTAAATTGTTGATTTCTTTGGGGAATTATCCCCATCAACTTTTTGTAAAGCATTTACCATTTTTCTACCCAAGCTTCACCATAAATGTGATGTTTGTTTTTGCTTTGACTTTAGCAGAATTCATGTTGCTCTGACAGGGGCTCTTTCACACTGATGTCTTATCCTTCTTAGTGCCTCAAACTAGATCCTGTTCAGACATATTATAAGTTAGTATGAGTTTATTTTGGTGCAAAAACTTTTTGAAATCCATGCATAGTTTTTTCATAATATGCATTTTCCACACTCTTTTTGAAGATCCCTTGTATGTGACTGGCATGTCATTTACTAAATTAATTGATTGAATACTTGCTTTTTACTAGGCACTGTGCTAGTATTGGGGAAATAATAATGAATAATACATGGCCTCTATCCTCATAATGCTTACAATTGAGTGGGGAATAGATAGTGTATCTATGAAGTAATGCAGTTATAATTCCCAAGATAGACATCCAAATGTATTTGTTTCTTGAAACATCATTACAAAGGTCTGTCCAGAAAGTATCCAGCCATGTAATATGAAAAATGGAGACATTTATTGAAGAAGATATAAGATACAAGAAATGTCGTACATAGGACAATGACACCTCAGTTCCCTTGAAAGTAGGCACCTTGGGACCTTTGTTGATTGTAGCCCATACACGTTCAACATTCTCAGGTGTTCTGCTTGTTGCAGGCCTTCCAGAAAGTGGATCACTTTCAACAGATTCTTGACCATCTTTGAAGCATTTGTGCCACAGTTTTATTTGCACTGCACTCATTGCATCATCCCCAAAAGCCTTCTGAATCATCCAAATAGTTTCCTCGGAGGAATGTCTGAGCTTAACGCACAATTTGATGCAGAATCGTTGCTCTACTCGCTCAGTTATTTTGAATGTGACAGCCACACAGTACACATGCTCACTCAACTGCGTCTAGTGCCCCACTGCCTAGTACAGTGAAGTCGTCATGGTTCACGCATGCACATCCCAGTCCACTCTCCTTGGCTGCCAGGTTACATTGATGTCGCTCAAACCATTCTGGTTATGTTAACAATGGCTGGATACTTTCCAGACAGACCTCATAGATGTGGACATATTCTACTGAACCATTAGAACAATACCTCATGTAAACTATGAATTACAAGTGTTCTCGTGTGCTGAATAATTAACCAACATTTACTTGTTAAAAATCAAGTTTTAAAAACTAATCAGACCTGGTCTTTAAAACACAATCCATTGGCAATTGAAATTCTGTCACTATAGCCCTTAATCTCTGGATTTAAATTGGTCCTCTTTATGTATAGCTCTCAGGAAAAAATTACTTCTTCATTAACATGTGCCAGCCTTCCTTCTTTCCATGAAAGACCAAAAAGTATTTGGAGAAAGTTGATGAAAATGTGTATTTGAGACTGCTAATTGTATGACAATCTGGATATTGCTTGACAGAACAATAAGGATGAAATCTGAATGAGGTAAATAAAAGTAAATAAACACACTGGAGAGGGCTGTATGGTAAGCAGCCTGCTGAGGACAGGGGCACCAGAAGGGCTTGTGATGATTAATTGTATACATCAACTTGGATGTGGTACCCAGTTGTTTGGTCAAACAGCAGTCTAGATGTTGCTGTGAAAGCATTTTGTGCATATAATTGACCTCTACAATCAACTGACTTTTCGTAAAGGAGATTATCCTTGATGATGTGAGTAGGCCTCATCCAATCAGTTGAAGGCCTTAAGAGCAAAGACCGAGGTTTCCTGGAGAAGGAATTCTACTCAAGACTGTAGCATAGAAGTCCTGCCTGAATTTCCAGCCTGCCCTATAGATTTTGGACTTGCCAGTATCCACAATCACATTAGCCAATTCCTTAAAACAAATCTTGTTCTCTCTCTCTCTCTCTCTTTTCCACTCTTTCCCATATTGGTTCTGTTTTTTCTCTGGAGAGCCCCGGCTAATACAGGGATTAACTCACTAAAAAGAAAAGTGACTAGAAGGTGTTTTAGATAGTGTAATTTTGTAAAACTAAGAGATTAAGGGGAGAAAAAAGCCCTTTGCGGAAGTAACCTGGACAGAGCAGAATTAGGAGCATCGACAGAAGGTTTTCTTTGCAGAATGTGAGACGACAGTCCACTTCTCCTGTAGCCGAGTTTAAACGGTGCTGTTTGGCATGAAATGGGGATGTGCTACAGCCCAAAATGACAGAAATGAACAAGTCCAAGGTCTAGGATTCAGCACTGGGCAGCTCATTTAAAACGTGGTATCTACAAAAACAGATCCTACATTTTAATTCTTATCATTCTAGATTCAGGATTAAGCTGGATCCTACTAAAGCACCACTGAAATCAAGTCGATGGCAGCTGCAATGCCTGGCAGAAGCAGCGATGCCTGGTGCAGACATCAGGTCACCGGAGGTCTCCTGTGGTAGTTGACTTGTTCTGGTGGTGAAGACGTGAACACCCTCTGGGAACTCTCGGAAATCTCTGAAGTGACTTTGCAGGGGTTGTAGAGTTCTGCATGAGCTTGCCTGTGGTGTGTGTTGCAATCCAATAAAACATAATGTTCATTCCTTCTAAAATTTCAGGATAAAAAACAAACCAAAAAAAAAACCATAATGTTCACATAGTGTGTTACTAAACCAAATCCACTTGAAACATTGGGAGGTAAATAGCTGCTGCAGTAGATTGTAAGCTTAAGTACTGTTTTGTATATCACATAATTCCCATGTGCTTATTTACTACTCAGAAACATCAATATCCACAGTAGCTATCCACAGTACATCTATACTTAGTAGCACACAGATCAACTATAATGAGATTTTCCATCTTGCAAGGTATTAATATAAAAATACTCAAGTAAAAGTTATCTTTTTTTATTGCAACCAGAAATCCAACTCTTGAGAATTAGTTCCTTGCTTTAAAGTTTAAACAATTTCAAAATCTTCACAGACTTAAACACAAACAATCACATAGGGCCCGAAAAGAAGAGCCCTTTTTTCCTAAATGATGACTCATTCTGTCTTCTGTGACTAACTGAGCACAAATTTCACAAAGCAGAGCACACTTATGCTTTTAAGTCTTGGCTGGGGAAGGATCATGTTTGCAAACCATGACGTCCCTATCACAGCAATAAGAAGAACTTCAATAAAGAGTAAATTTCAGAGGAAGGAGGTAAGGGATGAAAAATTACCTATGAGGTACAATGTATGCTGCTCAGGTAATGGGTACACTGAAAGCCCAGACTCCATTACAGGTAACAGAATTCAACTTACATCCCCTGAGTCTATTAAAATAAAAAATAATTTTTAAAAATTTTTTAAACAAATTTTAAAATGAGTACATTTTGGAGTCACTATTATTTTAAGTCTTCTCCTATCCCCACCCAAATTGGGTCATTGAGACAAAACCCAGATGAAAATTATAGAAATGGTTGGAAATACCATTCAACAACATTGCTACTGACATAGAACATAAGCTAACATCTACATCTAAACCGTGCAAGATCTCTCTCCTTTCCTTCCTTGCCCCCTCCCTCCCTTCCCTCTTTCCATCGTTCCTCCCTTCTCCCATGCCCCAGCCACACACCTCTCCCACCTCAACTCCTAAACCTTCTCCTGTCCACCAACACCACCAAAACAGAAAAGTGCATTAGGAGATGATCCATTACTAAGTCCAGAGCAAAAATACCCAGATTACGCACCCACTCACAGAGGTTAAACTGCAGCGGCTGGGAAGGGGAGCAGATGAGACTCAGCCTTCTGTCTCTGGATCATTCCTGCTCCTGGGGTTCTCTGGGAAGGAATACCCAAGATTGCATATGGCAGGAAATTGTTTCCTAGTTGAGAACGGCATGAACATCTGTGAGTCATCAATCTTTGAGGAACAGTTGACATTCTGGATCCTCCAGCAGTAGGCATTCAGCAAGAATTACTTGAATCCATCCAATTTTTTAAATGGTACCTACAATGTGCCAATCATTATCAAGTGCTGGGTAAACACATCAGTGAACAAGACATAGGGGTCCCTGCCCTGAGGAAACTTGCAGCCCAGTCATGACAAGAAGTTCAAGACTCAAATATTGGTAATGCTGATTAGAATAAGCTAATGTTTTCCTTCACCTGCTCATGTCCTAGGTGCCCACATAATGATAAGCGTAGTTGAAAATGTCAGCATGTAGGATGAAAGCCAGGGGCCAGATTGACACTTCCCACTCCTTTTGTCTAGACCCAGTTGTATCCTGTGCTTTTAGCCTTGGAGATTTTTCAACATGCTGAACTTTTAGTTTCTCTTCCCTAAAATTAGACCTTTGGTCTTTCAGAGATAAGGGAGATGAATGGTTGGGAGGTGGGGAGAAGAACACACATTTGCTGGTGACCCCCATTCCTGTTTGCCAATGAGTGTGCTGCAGACCTAAGGACCAATGGACACTGCTCCCACCAGCTTCCCCATCCACATACTGCAGGTGCAGCATGTGGAATACTCCCAACGCCTGCTCCTCGGCAAGCTCCTTTCTTCACCACATAGGACACTTCTAGACGCCTTCTTTTTCTTCCTCTTGAGCCTCACAATTGTGGAATCTTATCAAGAAGGGTTTTCCAAGCCAGCCCTGCACCTGGAAGAACCTGCGGGTCTACTCAGTCTCCCTAGGCACCTGAACTGGTAAATTTCCAAAAATCAGCTTCAGAGATGGTTTCCATTTGGGTCTGACAAAGGCTCTTTCCTTGACCAAACTCTAGACAGACTCCTCCGAGCCCTCTTCTTGCCCAGGCCTCTGCCTTGGCCTAAAAAGACTTGGACAAACACTAACATAGTTTCTAACAGCTCCCGCCACATCCCTAGGATGACCCTACCCCACCCTAAAGCACTTGCCTGAGAAAATTCAAGGCTGCCAGAAAGATTTGCTGCTTGTTCCAGCCATCACCTGTGGAGAGGGCCCCTGTCTCTACTCAGTGTCCACTTGTCCTCCTATCTTCTCCCTTATTCTCCCTTTAAAATGCCCAGTCACCTCTGTACAAATTGAACTTGAATTTCCTTCATGCTGAACTCTACTTCCAATTGCAATAGTTGTCACTGATTAAAATCTGTCTTTACCACTTTAGCTAGTGTCCAGCTTTGTTTATCTCTGACAAGGTCAAGAACGCTGTCACTCCAGGTGAGACCATCCAGGTGAGTGAATTAGTGCAGGAAAGGACAGGCTGCTGCGATGAAAATCACCCTCAAAATCTTAGCAATTTAACTCAACAAAGGTGTATTTCTCACACGTGTAAATCTGCAGGTGTCCTCTGGATTACACCACTTTTCTGATTTTGTTCTCCCAACCAGAGAGCTTTGTTTTCCCTGCTCAGGAAGAGACTGGGGGATTGTGCAGGGATCTGTACTGCCTTAGCCCAGACATGACCACCACAACTTACAACCACATTTCATATGGTTCCATCTAACTGCAAATTGGGTGGGAGGTGTAATCTACCATATGCCCAGGACTGAAAATAGAGGCATGACTCAAGGGCCTGTAAAATGGACAGGACTGTTGGGCAGGATAGGGGACAATGGCTCAAATCTAAAGTACCATTTCATTTCCTCCCTATTTCCCCCGTTATATGTGACCCAGACAGGTCCTAGGCCTGTGGAGTCAAGACACTCTCTGCCTTTCCAGAATCATCACTACCCCACCTACACCCTTCCTACCTTCAGCCACAAATGACTGATCTTTGCTGGGGTTGAGATTAGGATGATCCGTCTCACAAAAAACATCTGCATTGGCAGAAGGGGGGTAATAAAGGTAGGGTTATAAGAGTTAGGGGGAGTTAAAAATGAACATGTAAGTATATATTTATGAACATGAAAAGATAGTTTCTACATATTTATAAATAAGAAAAGTATGATTGGTACATATGGTATATAGCATGATCCCATTTATGTGTGTGTACATATGTGTCTGTGTACATACTCTATGTATTTACATGTGTGTATATGTGTGTGTATACACACACACACACACATATATTCTGTGTACATAGGAAAAAGTCTGGAAGAGTATTCCAAAATATGAACAATGGTTATTTCTGACAATAGTATTCTATGTGATTTTCTTTTGCATTTTTCTTGCTTACATTTTCTAATTTATATTATAAGCATGAATTATGTGCACAAAAATCAATCATGGGTAAGAGAGGAGCCCCCCTTCCCTCAGTGTGGCCAGGAAGGGAGTGGAGCCTCCACACTGTAATGCATGGATCGGGGAGGATGAGGCAGGGGAGGACAGATCAGGCAGTGCCTTGGCAGCAATGATAGTCAAGATCAGTGTCATGCCAAGACACAAGGGAGGCAAAAGGGCAAATCAGTAATACTGATCCTGTTTTTATTTTAAATGTTTTTATTTTATTCATGTTAAATAAAAAAATTATTCAATTATTACTTGTCAAAGACTGTAAGGCAGACATTATTCCAGGGGGACATGGTGATAAGTGTAGGGCCACTGCAACGAGCTCTTGCAGCAGGCGAGAGAGATTGGGCTCAGCTCTGACTCTAACAAGGACATGGGGGGATTTATAACCAAGGAGCATGGTTGGGGGTCAGTGGATGGAAAATTACTAAGAGGAAGCATCAAGGATAACAGGGTTTCTGCTAAACTGACTTGACAGGATTATTACTGAAGGCAGGCTAGTGTGATAAGATATTTAGGGTGATCAGATACCAAGGATGGGGGCTTTTCACTGAATTGACTTAGAAGGATTCTTGCTCAAACTGGATTCTACAAGGACAGAAATGGAAGCTCAAAGTTGGGCATAGTCAAAAAGGACTCAGAGGAGCCTGACTAAAGTTTTGGTTAAAGGAGACAGTCTTTGAAATTCATCATGGACTTTTGCATTACTTTTGATTTTTAAACTGTTTCATTAAGATATGATTTATTTTCGTTACTGAATTTGTTGGCACCCCCTTAGATTTTGAGGCCAAGACAAGTACCTCTTTAGCCTCATCCTCACCCCGCCCTGGACCACATCTGGGAGGTGGAGGGAAGTGTCTGGGACTCCCCAAGAAACCAGAGAGTTCTGAGAAATGACCCCACCAATGACCACACCAGGCCAGTTGTAATGATGATAATGTGATGCATGGAAAACAGGAGACAAGGTGGGAGAACTCCAATTTGGGCACAGCCAGGGGGCAGAGGGGTAAGTTTTGAAGCCCAAAACATATATGTACATTGAGTATTTAAAAATTGAATAGGGTTAGAACAACATCTTCACTCTAAGGACTGAACTCTGACCTTTCCTTTTTCGAAAATTCCTTTTTAAGAGGCTAGGGAGGCATACCTACAAAAGGTAAAATCTCAAAAAATGGGTTTTATTAACCAATATAATGTAGTTTACTTTCCAACCTGCTTCTGGTATAACATCACATGACAAATAAAAGACCCCCTTATCTTAACTCAAGCATCCTAGTGACCCCTATCTTAATGCAAACTTTCATTTCTACTGACTCCAGGACTTCAGACAAAGCTTAACGCTTTCAACCAATTGCCAACTAAAGAATCCCTAAAACCCATCTATGACTTGTAAGCCCCTGAGTCCCACTTTTTCAGGCCAAACCAATGTATACCTTCCATATGTTTTATTATTTTACCTGTGATTCCTGTCCCCATGAATGTATAAAATCAAGCTGTAATCCACCTACCTCAGGCACATTTTCTCAAGACATCTTGAGAACTTGTCCCCCAGGCCACGGTTGCACACATTTAGCTCAGAATGAACCTCCGTAAATTAATTTTTGGAGTTTAGGTTTTTCCCCTTGACAACTTCAAGATGTAAAAACTATTGTAGAGGAGAAGGGAAAACTTCCCCTTTGCCCCCAGAAGTTTCCATGAAAGATCAACTCACAATAAGGCAGAATAATAAGAGAAAGAGATTACAGATTTATTTACCATGCATGCAGAAGGATTACCCAATATCCCAATGGGGTCCAGAGGCTTATATGCCCTCATTTTAGTGGGGAGGGGGAAATGAGGAATATAGGTAATTCTGTTGAGGGGCAATAAACAATTACTAAAGAGAATGAACAGATACTTGGGAGAATGAATGGATGGGGGAAACAGATTGACTTGTAAATGCTTCTCTTTGGAAATTGAATTAACCTGAGAGACAGACATTGTTTTTTAAATGTATTGGGCCAGGCCTGGTTGACTTCTTGATCTTCCTTCCTGCAATGGATATTGAGGTAAGAGAGAGGGGAAGGAAAGATAATTGTTTCCCTAGATGGGTCGGATCTCAGATAGATAAAGAAACTTCAAAGATTTGAGGACAGCCAATGGTGGGGGTGGGAGAGGGAGGTCAGAAAGACCTTGAGGCCTTTTTGATCAATCCAGTTTGTCAAAATGCCATATTTTGGAGTAAAAATATTTCTAATTGCCTTCAGTATACTTGGATGAATTAGGTGGTATCAACAGCATTTGAAATGTACAAGTAGATGATACTGGCAAAGTTGATATTAAGTTGTTAAATAAAAAGAGAATATAGCAAAACATCATGTACAATATAGGATTAGCTTAATTTTTTCAAAATAAATGTATTTTAGAATCAGAAGGATATACCTAAAAATGTGACTGGTGATTATTTCTGAGTGGTGTCGTTATAGGAGATCATGTAACTGGCTCTATGAACAAACTTCAATGACCTCTGTATGTTTTTTTATAATCCTCTTCCTTAACTTACTACTTGACCTTTTGAGTTGTTTCCCAGAAATGGTGGATTTTCTGCAAGACAAAAGAGCTGAGACTCTGAAGACTCCTGGGTAGACTTCTTGGCTCCAAGATTCACCATCCCCCACAACCTGCCCCCAATGCATGTAGTCCCTTGTTAGTTACACCACAAACTGCCCCAAGGCATGTGGCCCTGTAACCAATGGAATGGCTTGAAAAAATGGCAAAAAATATTTTCTGTCTTTTTAAAACATTCCTCCACTCCTTTCTGCCTCAGGCCAGTGGTTGGGAGAAGCAGGGTAAGTTTGTTGTCTGTGCTAAAGGAGATGGCTCAGCCTGGACCTGGTAAAGGGAGGTCCTGGGTAGAGGCCACAAGATTGTCTTCACTGGAGATAAGAGATGGAGAATGGGACATGGGGTCCAGCAGGACTATCAACTATCGTTAAACAGCAGTAGCCTGAAGCTGAAAAGCCTCCCTTTAGACGCTCTGTACTTCTGCTTATATTTAGGACGATGGCCTTTCAGACAGGGGTCTCCATCCTCCTCCTTTGCTGACAAAGTAATAAAACTTCTCTTTCCTTCTCCTCAAACCACTTGTTCTCATTCTTCTGCTGCAGCCTCAAGGACAAGTGGCTGAGCTTTCAGTGACAGCCCATCTTTTAAAAGCCCAAGATCTCTGTTGGTCAGACAGACAGATTTGAGGCAGCTTCTCCTGTTCTCCCAACTAGATGTCTTTTGCATTAAAAGTTCCTTTCTTCTTTGGCAATGCTCTTTGTCTCAATAATCGGATCTTTGTGTGATGATCAGCTGGACTTAGGCTGAAACCCCCTTGCAGTTTCAATGCAAAATGTATGGGAAATATGATATAATCTTAAAATCAGCAGGTCCATGTGTCACAGATCCCAAGACAACAAGGTGTTAACTTAAATATTAATAAGTGACAGAAAACCACAGTCACATTCAATTGACGTTTATTAAGGCTTTTGAGGATGCACCTGGGAAAAGCACAGCCCACAAAGTATCTTTTGTGTACTGGGCTCTCCACAGAAGTTGTTGAGAACTTCACATTTAAGGGAAAAAGGGGTACACAGGGAAAAGGGTAGTGGTGAAGGAGGTAAGCAGTGAGGCAACTGATGGCATTCTTATGAAGTTCTATTTGGTTCTCAATAAATCTACATAAGATAAGATGAACATTCAAAAAAGGGGTAGAGGAAATAGTCAATGTTGTGATCTTCTCAGGGTGGGTGAAGGAATGATCATGTCTCTTCCTTGGTTTGCATCTGTGGAGATAAACTTGTAATCAACATTCAAACGTTTATTTAGGCTACAGTCCTAAGGTTATAACTGACATGCATTCTTAGGAGCTGTATATCTTGAAGGGTGTTTGTTTGTTTGTTTGTTTTTCGGGCTGAAGGAAATAAGAAATATTTTACACCAAAATATACTTTTTTGACATATTTTGAGATGGCTGCAGGCAAACAGGAACAATGCTGCAAGGCTGTCTAGGTGGGGAGGCTGGGGGAGCCGTTCACATCTGTACAGAATCTCTGTTAAATGCAGCCAGGCTCTGCCTATTTGATCTGGGACAGTTTCGCTGAGAGTCTGACACCCTGAAAGATCTGAATGAAAACATCTCCCTGAGCGCTGTTATCAGAGGCTCATCTGCATAACAAGACCACCTTGCCAGCCAGGCTTCCTTTCTCATTCCCATACCCTGTCCACCAAAAAACAAACCCTTTTAGTCATTTTCTAAGCCCCTTAATTTCTTAAAAGAGGACCACTGTACCCTACCGGGGAGAGGATGGCAGTGCTTGTGTGACTTCGTTCTTGGGCTCAGTTCTCCCTTTTGGTGTAATGAATTTTGGGGGGTCCTGAGATTTTTATTTTTCCTTTACAAAGGGAACTTTACAAGTGTGTCTATCAAAGCCTTATCATTTATTGCGAACACTAGCTTTTTTTTTTTTTCGAGACAGGGTCTCACTTGGTCACTCAGGCTGGAATGCAGCGATGCTAACATAGCTCCTCTACCTCCAGGGCTCAAGCAGTGCTCCTGCCTTAGCCTCCCAAAGTACTGGGATTACAGGTGTGAGCCACAGCACCTAGCTCAAACATTCACATTGAATGTAGTAAGTTGCACAAAGAAAAAAAGTCTAATTTTCTCTGAAAGTAAGGAGTCTATCTCATATATCTGCACTGAAAGAGAGAAACCTTCAAATATCTCTAAAATGGTGATGTTGTGAGTAATTGAAACACAAATAAATTAAGAATTTATCATGGGAGAAATCTGTGGCCCTACCATATTGAGTCAGTTGATCTGTTTCAAAATCAATTTGGTGATATGTACTAAGATCTTTTAAAATGTGCATACTTTTTGACCTGGTAATTATCTTTGTAGGGTTTTATCCTCGGGAATTAAGCCGAATTTGAAAAAATAAAACTTCAGGCACAAAGGCACTCATTTTCCTGAACAAGTGGAGTTAATCAAGTTGCCCTGACAAGGGAGGCAAGTAGACTGGTTGGGGAATGAGTTCGCCCATCAATGTCAAATTTAACCCAGTTAATACATAGGTCAACTCCCAGTGATCTGCCCTTTTGAAAAGGAGACTCAACACCATTATTCTAATCATCTGACAACCCGTGAAACTAATCACATGTGGCAATCAAGGGAATTTAATGTAGCATGTGCGTTCTCATTGTGTTTTTCCGTATATACAAACACATACCCTGAGTGTGTGGCACTTAACAAGGTGGTAGGAAACAATTCAACCAGAATTCATTGCTTCCCCACACATCATCAATACATGGATAACTTATAAGCATAGGTTTTTGAAGTTCATGTTCTATTATTTAATAGAAAACTAAAAGAGCATTTTATTTATTTCTGCTGGGTGTTACAACTGAATTGAGATCAAAGTTAAGATCCTATAGCATTTTTAATCCAGGTTTTTTGTTTGGTTGATTGACTAGTTTCTATTTGTTTATTTTGGGTTTGGATTTTGCACTTTATTTCAGGCTAACCAGTAAGAGGGAGAGGAAAACTAATATTTTGAAAGTTTTTTAATAGTAGACAAAATAAGGCAGAAATATACTCATCTGATTAAGCCAGCCAAGAGAAAACTAAAAAAAATAAAAATAAAAAAAGGAGAAAGAATGCAAGTAATCATCAATGAAAAGGTCAGGCAGAGATTAAGCCTACATATCTACTGGGAAGAACTTCCATTTCTAAAGATTGCCGGATATTCCTTTTCAACAGCTAAAGTGCCACCTAGCGGTGTAAGAGAAGCAAGTCAGTTCTCAGGTTTAGAGTCACCATAATCTTTTCTTCACTTGCTTCGCATCCTTCTGTCAAGGGTTGGTTAAAATGAACCCTTTTGGCCCCTCTCATATCAGAAACAGTAACAGGAAGTTGTAAGTGGAGCTGTTCAAGTCACCAGCACTGACAATGTTAGCAGTCATTTAGAAACTTAACTCCTTCTTAGCAAACAGACAATGCACATTGGATATTTACTTGAAAATTCAAGTTAAAAGTAGGTAAAAATCATTAATATAAAAGTCAAGAAAAGTCCTTCAATAGAAAATTCATTAAATAAATAATGACATATCCTTTTAACAAAGTTCCATGTAACACAAAAGTTAAATTGTTTGATGATATGGGGAAAAACATTTATGATACCCTGCTAAGTGGAAAAAAATAAGTTACAAACATCATATATGGAATGTCCTAACTTTGTAAAAAAAAATTTAGAAATGCATACACCTGTACATAAAATCCCAGAAATTAACAGTAACAGTGTTTCTCTGTGAACAATAGGATTAAGGATGATTTTTTTTTCTCTTCTCTTTTTTATAAGTATGTATTACTTTTGCAATAAAAGTACAATTTAAAATTTTTTACTAAAGACAAAAATATAAATAAGAAGAAAACAGGAGACACTATACTGTCATACTGTCATAAATTAGATAAAAGCATGGCTGATTTCTGCTAAAACTAGAGGAAAATTACACAAAATTGGGTAGGTATAAAATATTTATAAATATCAAATTTATAAATTATGTCACATATTTTTCTGCTTATATACTCATCATCTCACTACAACTGAATCTCCTTGAACACTGCCTGCTCCCTCCCTTGTACAGCAAATTCTTGGATAAAGTTATCAACACAACTGTCATAGGGGTCCAGAACATATTGAAAATGGGTGAATGAAATCACAGCAGGAAGTAGTGAAGACTGTCAGGGATCTGAGAAGTGCACACCACTTTATTAGTAGGCGTTCAAATTCCAGGGCTTCATGTCTTCTCTCCAGCTGTCCACATGCATTGAAAGTTCTTGTCTCAAAGGCACCGGACTGAGACCTCCCCAAAGCAAGGATTATATTTAATTAATTATAGCTCTGGTGCTTCACACTAAACCTTAAAGTCCAGAACATGGTAGCTGAATGAATGTTTTCTTCAATGTCCATACTGCTGTACTCATTTTGTTTAGATCTCCTGGGCAACCAGGGTCAACTACTTGCCTGGATACTTTTACCAGATGACAGCATAGCCGGACCTGGCCAATGTCCTGAACTCCGCACTCAACAGACCCAGACGTAAATTCTGGCCCCACCACTTTCCAGGGCCTTCAACAAATTCCTTAATTCTTTAAGCCTTCGTTTTCACATCTGTACAAGAAGTAATTATAATATCTAATGTGGCTGTGCTGAGGATCAAAGTAAATTATACTCTGAAAATGCCTGGATATAGCAGAAGCTTAGGAAATGTTATTGACACTGTGTAGCTCTGCTACCTGGAGTTGGTGCTTTGCCTTGCGACGGGCCTCGAAAACAATTGCTGGTTGAAAGCTGGGTCTGTATCCCACGTCCTTTACCTTCCTCACTGTCGCACCAGCTTCTTTCTCAGGCTGACCAGTCTCCCTCACTTCCATGCCTCATCACTTCACATGGAACAGAGCCCTCCATAATGTCAAGCTCTTAACGGTTCTGAAGGAGAAGTTTTCTCAATGGTCGACCACCAATCAACAAGCACTATCGTAACTGGTCCCCTACACAGGGGCAACATTCCAAACCTATTATACGTACTGTGCCTCCTCAAAGCTGTACAACTTTGCATCTGATTTCCTACCAGGCTTCAGGCTTCATAGATCTACTCTAATAAATGTTATTTGAGGCTGGTGTCTCCAAACTGTCTTATTTTATATTGCCAGGCCTGTAGACTCTCTCAGCTCTGGTGTGTCTTTAGGGAAGCTTTATCTTAAGAATTCACAAATATCCTTGGTATGGACCAACCACTACTTATATAAGGGATATTTTCTGGTCTTAACCCAGGTGATATTCAGTATTATATCAGTTTTCCTTTTTGTTGGTGGGTAAGGGCAGTAATGTGTTAAACTAGTCAGAAATTAATCCAAATAGAAATTCTACAGGGTTAAATTGAAATTATGGGCATATGTATGAGCAAAATTTTCTAAAATATTTCTTGTTTTTTACCTAGAACTCCAAAAGCCAATGTACAAGTATTAGATATTGGATTAAATTACACACCATTAACGTTGTATAGAACTGGTAATAAGCAGAAATTAAATTTATTAATATATTCCATTTTTTTCCTTTAAGAAGGAGAAGAATTGAAAAGGCAAAATAATGGTTAAAGGAGAAAATAAACCAAGATATATAAGGTAAATATAAGAGAGTAACTTGTTGCTTCCAAGGATTTTAACTATACAAACCAGGAGATTTATGTCATATGAAACTTGAATACATGTTTATAGAACCATTATCAATAATATTTGGGAAACCAAGACAAATTTTAAAAATCAGCAAATTAAAAATTGGCAAAATGTTTTAAGTTTAAAAAAGTAGTAACTACTTTTGATGAACTTGATATTAACCAGCAATGTTTAGATCAGGCTATTAAAGAGACGGTTTGTGAACATTTCTTTCAGTATTATATCAGTGTGTAAAAAGCAATCACTATTAGTAAGTATGTGTTCTCTAAAAATAGGCCACAACAAGTATATGTTATTTCCTTTTTGTTAAGAACATCAGCTAGCTGTAAAAGATTGGGAATCAAGATTCCTGTATTAGTACATGCACAGGAAAGTCACTTGACCTGGTGCTAAATATCCCACTAACAGCTGTTTGTCTAGAAGGGTTCTATGGTGAAACATTGGGAAAACAGTCAGTTAAACAAAGACTGATAGGTTTTGTTACTGAACACTTCTCAAAGCCTTTAATAAGTTTATGCCCACTATTGGTTTCTAAGAGTGGGCCACCATGTGCAGTGTTTTCCAACTTGATCCCCTGGAGAACAATTTTTTTTCAGAGCATCTTACAGAACTAGGCTTCTGCAGATGTCTGAGAAATGCTATGCTGAAAGTCACACTCAGCTCTAGCACTTTATGACTATAGATAATTATAAACTATTAAAGTCAATATAGTCACTATTGCTACAATTTAATCCCATAGTTTAGAAATGTGTCAAAGTTTCACAAAGAACATAAAAACAATAAAAGCCAAAATACATCTGCAACCTATATTAATATATTAAGTGACTCAAAACCCAATTTCAAACTAAATTTTAAGGCAATTTTTAGCTTCAGTTAAGCTTATTTCCCTATTGGTTTTTGTTCTAGGAGCTATTAAAGTATATCTCTTGATGGGCTATAATTCATTCCACTTAAATTGCATGTTAATTCACTTACAAAAGAAGCAGGAGGATGGGGGTGGGGGATGGAGAGAGATCAGCCCCTTTATAATTCAGTTAGCTAACCTTGCATCCTTAATTAGATGAGGAAAAAACCTTTTAACTTTATCCCATATTTGAAAGGAACACTGAGATATGTTCCAGATACAGCACAAAAGGAATAGCAAACGGAAAGTATTATTCTGGAACTATAAACATCCTCCAATAAGCTTTTAAATTGCTAATACGTACCTTAAAGCTTATTAACAAAATACTTTACAGCACCAATCGAGAGTTCCTAAGACATTTATGATCTATGTGTATATATATATAGATTCAACAAATACCAATCTCTCTGTTTAAAAAAAGAAAATTCTTCTTCCACATCCTACTCCCAGTGCCCACAACTCTGACCAAGATTTCCAGAGAACGGCCAGGCACAGTGGCTCACATCTGTAATCCTAGCACTCTGGGAACCCAAGGCAGGAGGACTGCTTGAGGCCAGGAGTTCCAGACTAGCCTGAGCAAGAGGGAGATCCATCTGTACCAAAAGTAGGAAAAATTAGCCGGGTTTGGTGGCGCCCGCCTGTAATCCCAGCTACTAGGGAGGCTGAGGCAGGAGAATCGTTTGAGCCCGGGAGTTTGAGGTTGCAGGGAGCTGTGATGACACCACTGCACTCTAGCCGGGCAACAGAGACTCTGTCTAAAAGAAAAAAAAAAAAAGATGTCCACAGAAATCTGAAGCTTCCTTAAGCCTTCAGGTTCCACAGCTCAGTTGACCCTGAGAGACGGTAACTTCTCCATCCTAACCTTCTCACATCTGCACTTACCCAGCATTTCAAAAACACTTTCTTCTTGGCTAGACATTTTATAATCACCTTCCTCTAAATGCTTATTTCTTATATTTTTTTCTATAGTACTTTAAAGCTGCGGTCCCCAACCCCCGGGCGGTGGCCCAGTACCAGTCTGCGGCTTGTTGGGAATAGGGCACCGCCTGAGCTACGCTCCCCCGCGCCCCCCTTCCCTCCCCCCGTCGGTGGGAAAAACTGTCTTCCATGAAACTGAACGGGTCCCTGGTGCCAAAAAGGTTGAGGACCTACGCTTTAAAGGTTTCTATCTTACTTTTAAATCTAATTCTCACAATAACCCAGCAAGAAGACAGGGAAGAGGTCACAAATGGCAAATAGCAGAATGCTTTTCTTTAGGGTCCGCTCTCACCATTTACTAGAGGGATGACTTTGAGCAAGTTACTTAACCTCTCTATATCTCAATTTTCAAAACTGTAAAATGGGCACACTGTGGGACACACTTTATAGAGAAATAAACATTACATTGGTTATGGCATGTAAGAAACTAACCATGGATTTTGGTACATAATAAATGTGAATGAATGAATGAATGAACGAAAGGTTTTATTAATTACTTAACTCATTTATTCATCCAAGAAATATATAATTCTTATGGAACATAATGACTGTACACACTTCTGGGGTACATGTGATATTCCAAACATGCACACAACTTGTAATGATCAAATCAGGGTCATTAGGATAGCCAACACCTCAAACATTTATAATTTCTTTGTGTTGAGAACATTCCAAATCTTCTCTTCAAGCTATTTTGAAATATGCAATAAATTACTGCTAACTGTAGTCCCTCTACTATGCTATTGAACACTAGGACTTATTCATTCTATCTGATTGTGGTTTTGTACCCATTAACCAACTTCTCTTCACCCCTTTTCCCCCCTACCCTTCCAAGCCACTGGTAACCATCATTCTACTCTCTACCTCCATGAGATCAACATGTTTTAATTCCCACACTGAGTGAGAACATGCAATATCTGTCTTTCTGTGCTTGGCATATTTCACTTACCATAATGTCCTCCAGTTCCATCCACGTTGCTGCAAATAACAAGATTGCATTATTTTTATGGCTGAATAATACTCCATTGTGTATATATACCACATTTTCTTTATTCATTCCTCCATTGATGGACACTCAGTTGAATTGTGCTGCAATAAACATGGTAGTACAGGTATCTCTTCAATATAGTGATTTCCTTTCTTTTGGATATATGTCAAACAGTAGGAGTGCTGGATCCTATGGTAGTTCTACTTTTAGTTTTTTGAGGAACCTCCAATGTCTTAATGTACCTGTTTTTGTATTGTCTATTTCTAAATAAATTGTTGTAGTTGTTATTATTTTTGATATATTTGCCTTTTAGTCTTCATACTAGAGAAATGAGTGGTTTACACACCACAATTACGGTATTAGAGTATTCCGAATTTGTCTGTGTACTTACTTTTACTGGTAAGTTTTATACTTTAGATGATTTTCTTGATGCACATTAGTAGTGTCTTTTTCTTTCAAATTGGAGAACTCCCTTTAGCATTTCTTGTAAGGCAAGTCTGGTGGTGATGAATCCCTCAGATTTTGTCTGGGAGAGTCTATCTCTCCTTTATGGTTGAAGGATAGCTTTGTTGAGTGTGGTATTCTCGGTTGGCAGTTTTTCTTCCTTCAGCACTTTGAATATGTCATTGCACTCCCTCCTGGCCCATATGGTTTCTGCTGAGAAGTTGGTTGCCAGACAATCCAGTGCTCCTCTATATGTTATTTGCTTCTTTTCTCTTAGTGCTTCTAGGATCTTCTCTTTGTTCTTCACCTTTAAGAGTTTGATTATGATGTCTTAGTCTTGTTTGGGTTGAATCTATTTGTTGAACTTTGACCTTCCTGTTCCTGGATATTTATATGTTTTTCTAGGAGAAAAATATAAATTTTGGAAAGTTTTTTGTTATTATTTCTTTGAATAAGCTTTCTCCCCCTTGCTGTTTCTCAACTCCCTCTTGAAGACCAATGACTCTTATATTTGCTCTTTTGAGGTTATTTTCTAGAACTCATAGATGATCTTCATTCCTTTTCATTTTTTTCTCCTCTAACTGTGTATTTTCAAATAGTCTGCCTTCAAGCTCACTATTTATTTCTTCTGCTTGATCAATTCTGCTGTTGAGACCCTCTGGTGCATTTTTTAGTTCAGCCAATGTATTTCTCCATTCCAGGATTTCTGTTGGATTTTTTTTTTAATTTCAATCTCTTAGTTAAATTTCTCTGATAAATTTCTGAATTGCTTTTCTGTGTTGTCTTCAAGTTCACTGAGTTTCCTCAAAACTGCAATTTTGAATTCTTGATGTGAGAGCTCTCATATCTCCATCTCATTGAGGTTTGTCACTGGCTCCTTGCTTTGTCTGTTTGGGGAGGTCATGGTTCCCAGTTTGCTGTTGTTTCTTATGGATATATGTCTATGTCTTCACATTGTAAGATTATTTATTTCAGCCTTTGCTGTCTTGGTTGGTCCCTTTTTTTTTCTTTTTTCTTTTTTTTTTTTTTCATTTTTTCCTCTTTGAGAATGAATTGATCTTTCTAGTGTATGTGTGTTTAGAGATTCTGTTAGAGTTAATTCTCTTAGCCCTAGATTACTGTTTCCTTTTAGGCACTAGATGGCACCCTAAGCCTATGTTTGCCACAGCTCTTACAAAAGTTCAAAGCCCTGCCCCTCCTGGATGGGGAGGTGTGGTCCCAGAGTGGATTCCCCCAGCTGTGTGGGGAGGCTGGTTTAGAATTCATGTCCAGAGGACCCATGGAGTGCACCTCCTGCAGCATGGTGCTGCTGAACTGCCTCTGATTTGGCATCTTCTTTGTCTGAGATGGAGAGGAGCCACTGAGTTTCACTGAGGCTACTAGCTGAGCCTCCAGTGCCTATCTCCAGCTGCCCTCAGGGGGCCCTTTCCCTAAAGGCACCTGCAATGCTTCTCATGGGTTGATGCAGGGATGGCTTTCCTGTGTAGAAACCCAGGATAATGGGGAAGATGGCTGTCTGCTTCAATCGCATTTTTTCCAGTGTGGAAACCGTGAGTCCACGGGGAGTTTTTCATGCAGTGGTGGCAGTTTGGGGGAAAAGTGTCATGGATAGAGAAGTCTGTTTCTCCTACCTTCTGCTTGCAGTTTTTCACTTCTCTGTGGCCCCAGGGATCATTACAGCCTTAATTTGAGTTCCAGGTTATTGGTGGTAATAATCTTGGCACTGGTTAGTTGTTTTTGGTTTTCTGTGGAGGAGAGTGAAGACCGATTGTTTCTATTCTGCCATTTTGGTAACATCATTCCCAACAAATGTATATTGAGCAACCAATGTGTGACAAGCAAGGGAGTGGATGTCACTGCTCTCATGGCTTCTGTAGTTATATTTATTATTATAATTATTAATTACATAAACATGTCACGGTCCAGCGTCCACAGCTGGACTTTGAAGTTTTGCCCCAGTTCTTGGGCTCCTGGCTTGGAAGAATTGCAAGCCAGGCCCACACGACGGAGAGAGATGACAGACACTCAGCGAGTATGTGTGAAGGATTTATTGGAAATAGTGAAATTATAAGATAGAATAGGGAAGAAAGCACAGACGTTTCCTAAGGGGAAACGGGTCTGTCTCTGCCAGTGGAGAAGACGCTAATTAACTCTAAATTTCCTCCTTTTATATGTTAGCAATTTATGTTGATGTAAAGGTTAGTAACAAGGTTAGTCATAATCACCTATGACTATACGTCACAAGGTTTGGGGACTGAATTATACATGTGATGGAGAAAGTCACCATTTAGGGTGTTTTTCTATTTTCTGATTGGTGGTCAGTGTTCCATGTTTAATTACCCCATTCTTTAAGACTGAAAGAACTGTTTCTCCTGGTTATTTTTCTGTAGCCATTTCGTCCTTATTCTTTTTCTATAAATGCTTTCTCCTTTCTGCTTTTCTGATTTCCATTACCTCTCACTTGTTTTTCTGTCCCTAACAAGCACATAAAAGATTGCTGCGGCTCAGAAACTGACACCTCAAAATATGGTGCTTTAACATACTGAACTGAAGAAGCCTCCAGGTCTCTCTGACCTTTACTTGTTTTCCCTTTTAGAAGTTGAAATTCCTTTATCTGCTAAAATCCAGACCCACCAAGGAGAACAATTGTTTTTTTCTTCCCCTCTCTGTAAGACCAAGAATGTAACCACACCTGGACAGACCCTTTCACTTTCAAAGAGAACTATTTACAAGTTAATCTCTGTTCCCAGACCCATTCACTCTCTGGAGTAATCCTGTTGCCCCTCAACAAAACTCCTCTTGTCCCCCTTCCCATAACCTGTTTTGCCAGGATGGTATATAATCTTCTGATTACCTAGGGGGTGGGTCATCACTCTGTGATTCACCCTGTGTATACAACTTAAATAAATTTGTATGTCTTTCCTCCAATTAATCTGCCTTTTGTGGGTTGATTTTTCAGCAAGCCTTCAGAGGGAGAAGGGGAAGCTTGCCCTTGGCTCCCCTCAAGATGAAGAGACCAGAAGCTAAAGATTAAGGCATAAACTAGAAGCAAGAGTAGTGCCCTATGTTATAAGGGTGAAATATATCTAAGTAGGCCAAAGTATTTCAAAATAATAATAATAAATCAGATAAATTAAGTTTATTTCACTTTCTAACAGTATTTACGCCTCTCTTTGCCAAAACTTCAAAGCATCTCTGCAAACTCATTTCTTGCTAGTGGAAGTTTTATCATGCCACTTAGGTTTAAAGAATATGTTATTTAAACCACCATCTGAAATTCTGAAGTAGACAGAGAAAAAAAATCAAGGGCATTCAAAAGTTTGGGAAAACATCCTTGGACATCATAAGGAGTCTTTAGATCTTCAATGTCTAAATATAGTTTTTCTGAAAGATTCAGCAAACTCATTTTAATTCAGTCTTTGGTTGGCTTCTATCTTGAGTGGCCTGTTACAAATCACAATTGGGACTGTCTCTCCTGAGCATTGTTCATCTTCTGTCATATTCTTTTCTCTAGTTTGGCAATGTTTTCAGTACACTTGAGGGGTGAATTTTAATGAAGCAAAAGAGATGCGGGTAGACATGAGCAACATAGAGAAGGCTGACGTTACTGGAGATAATACAAAGAAGCAGAATTTCTGTAAGATCCGAGGCTCCCTTAAACTTCTCTATGTGTCCAGCTGAAGAGTTGGAGTTGAATCACTTTCAATCACGACAACACACAAAAGTGATTTTTTTCCTTACAACAGATATAAATACTGACATTTTGCCTAAAGTTCTCTGATTCATTGCTTTGAATAGCATGGGCTGCTACTGAATACCCTTTGACATAAGTAATTCCTGTCGTAAGATAATAAATCCTAGGCCTCATACACCTCTTAGTAGCTGCCAAATATGATTATAATTAGAGGTAATAAAATTCCCTCACTCATTTCATCACACATACAAAATAAAGAAAGGCCAGACCAAGAGGGACCCCTCACCTTCCTCTGTGCCTCCTCCCTAAAATGTAGCTCATCTCAAAATACACATTGGAAAGTTGAAAAGTACCACTCAATTCTACATTTGGTGAGTACAAACCATATATAAGGCACTGTGGTATATTGTGTGACTACAAGAATTATTACTAAGACATAGCACTTGCCCTGGAAGGATTTATAAGTTAAAACCTAACAGGGGAGATAGACACTTCAGCAGACAAATGTAAGAATATGTGGTAGACACTAAGATAGAGCTCCCTGGGAGCTTTGGGCACACAGAAGACTGTGTTGAGACCAGTCTAAGTGGCTGAATAAATGAAAATGTAGAGGTGTGAGAAATACTTCCAGGAACATAGGATGCATGAGCTGATTCTTAAAAGTGAATAAAAGTTTCCAAGATAAAAAGAAGTTGGGGAAAGTGTCTGCATGATCGCAAACACAGAGGTGTGAAATCAAAGAGAAACTGCAAGTATCTTAGGACTACTAGAGCATAGCCCGTTAGGTAGACGGTGGCAGGAGATGGAGCTAGACAGGAAGAAGAAGGCTATCATCAAAAGACAAAATTACAACAAATTAATTAATTAGTTAATTAATTTTAGAGATAGGATCTTGCTCTGTCACCCAGGCTGGAATTCAGTAGCACGATCATAGCTCACTGCAGCCTCGAACTCATGGGCTCAAGCGATCCTCCCACCTTGGCCTCCCAAAGTGCTGGGATTATAGGTGTGAGCCATCGTGCCCAGCTCAAATTTAGTTTAAACATCTCAACTGTCTTACAGCGATTCTAGAGTTGGGCAACACTTCATTCCATAAAATAGAATAAGTGTTCCAATAAGTCGAGCAGTGAAGATTGAGCTTATAGACAGAAAAAGGACTAAGGAAGGCAGAAACAGAGAACAAAAAGTGGATTGGTCATTTCAAAGTTACTGCCCTTGTAAGATGGAGACAGGGAGACATAAAAACAGAAAAATAACTGGTTGGTTAATATCAGGTTACTTCCAGTCAAGGATTAAAACAGAGGGCCCAGCACTTTGGGAGGCCAGGAGTCCCAGATCAGCCTGGGCAACATAGTGAGACCTCGTCTGTACAAAAAATTTAAATAATTAGCCAGGTGTGGTGGCTGCACCTGTAGTCCCAGCTACTCAGGAGGCTGAGGCAGGAGGATCACTTGACCCCAGGAGTCTGAGGTTGCAGTGAATTATGATGACACCACTATACTGTAGCCTGGCTGACAGAGAGACCCTGTCTCAAAAAAAAAAAAAAACAGAGGGAAATTCATCAAGCTTCAAGGGAAATGTGTGTCATTAACATTCTTCAGGGGATTCATTCATGGAAGTAAGTGTGAATGGACGTGCTTAGAAAAGGTCACTGTACCGTACACATTCATTCAGTTGAGAACTTATGATAGTAGGAACTGTGTCAAAACTGTCATTTTCAAGATGGTTTTTCAGACATAGGAATAGAGAGGTAAAATGTTATTTATGCAAATGCTTACAATATAAAGTAGAAACTAACATGCTTAATAAAATACAAAATGGTGAAGGAGAGCAGAAACATTTCCATGGAGAGAAAGATATTTCAATGAAATATTCAAGAACTAGAGAAATAGAAGAAAAGAAAAACCATCGTTTCAAATAAGCTTTCTACATTACTGTCCTTAATTTTTTTTCAGATTTTAAAAATAACATTTTTCTTATATCAAAAATGCTTTGTAAATTGTAATGTTAAATACAAATTATAGAAGGCCATTGTTTTGGACTAAGCTCCCGCACTAGTCTTCAACAGACCAGACTAAAAATCTACATGGAGTCACCCATGCTCATCACGCCAAAACTAAGCTGCTACCTGACCTTCTGAGAAACCAGGAGAGAGAGATTAATGGTAATTTCCCGAATAGGCTAGTTTCAATGTTCTAGTTCTTAAATATTTCATTGAAATATCTTTCTGTCCATGGAAATGTTTCTGTTCTCCTTCACCATTTAGTATTTAATTAAGCATGTTAGTTTCTACTTTATGTTGTAAACATTTGCATAAATAACATTTACCTCTCTTTCCCTTCCTACGTCTGAAAACCATCTTGAAAATGATGATTTTGACACAGTTCCTACTATCATAAGTTCTCTACTGGATGAATGTGTGCGGTACTTTGACCTTTTCTAAGCACGTCCGTTCACACTTACTTTCGTGAACGAATCCCCTGAAGAACGTTAATGACAAACGTTTCCCTCTATGGGGAGCTTGACACAGTTCCTCTCCGCTTCTAAAGAGTTTTCTCATGTAGGTCAAGGACAAAAGGCAATCCTCAGAGATCTATAACTAGATCTTTAACCAAGGGATATAGTTTTTCAGAGATTTGGTCTAGTTTTTATGGGAAGAAGTATAAATAGAATTGGACTGGAGAAAAAATTACATTTTCTTGGAATTCTTTTTACCATAGGATCAACCTTTCAATGAATCCCACCCTCTCATGCACATGGTATGAGAAGACCTTGCCTGGGATTAGCCCTATCTTAGGGAGGCAAGAAAAAATGAAGGAGGTTTAAGAAAAAATAATAATTAGGTGGACAGCAGAATACTCAGGCCTTTTACTACAGTCTAGGCAAAAAACTTACCCTGTTTCTATCACCAGATGAAGAAACCAGACAGTGGTCTTGGCATTGCTGTCTAGCTAGCGTTAGGATGCATTTGCTTAGACAGATTTCCATTCACTTAGTGCTTAGGACTTCACAGGGCCTAATTTAATGGTACCAATCTTCTGATACCAATCACATACCACCATGACCAACAACAAATAGAATTAGTATAATGATCCTCTTTCTCTGAAATAATAAAAACAAGCACCAGAAAGGTAAACTTACTTGCTTCAGGTCACAAATCTAATTAGTTTTGAACAAATGTCAGCACCAGAGTGATTTATAATAGTTCATATTATTTCAATTTAAACTAATTTTCAATAAACCTTGAATTCAATAAAAATTAAAATAAATAATTTGAAACAATTTAGGATATTAAGCTACTCCAAAAGAAAAACTACTTTACAAAAATGATAGAGGGTATTTTTGTTGTGTGGGGCTTTTGGGTTTGTTTGTTTTTTCTAAAACAATAGCAAAACTCTGACTTCATCACTCAATTCAAATAAAGAATTCTCTTTGAAGAGAATGTGCCACTGCAGCAACTAGAAAAAAGAGTGGATAAATTACCAAAAGCATCCTTTAAATAAAGCAGAGTGGTGCAAAGTGAATAGGCTCTAGATGCACTGGAATTCCAGATCAGGGAGGGCCTCCCCCAGTGAGTTATCACCAGCTGTTTTCTTATAAAGGGGAAAGGAGAGGGGGTCTTGGCTTATTCTGGGTGAAAACTGGAGGAAAATGGTATCAGCAGAGATTCTGGCAGTCAGACAGACTGAATGGAAACCTGAAGTATCCAAAGTGAAGCCAGTTTCCCCCCAGAGGACTCTTGCTGAATCTTGGCACTACACGTGGGAGGCTGGGGAAATAAGAACTTCGATGGCAGAGTGAAATTTCCCATAATCTCATGATGCTTAGGAAACAAAATCCCTTTAGAAGGATGGAGCCCGCCTGAAACATATGAAGCAATTTGAACTCTTATGTGTTACTAATTGGATGATAAATTAATACTAGCACAATGGAAACCTCTTTGGCAGAATCTAGTAAAGTCAATATATATACACTATGACCCAGAAATTCTACTCCTGGGTAGTTACTTAAGGGAAATGGCATGTACCAACCCACAGATATGTACAAGAATATTTATAGCAGCTTTATTTGTAATAGCCAAAACTGGTGGGAGGGAAGCCCTAATATTCAATAGTAGAATGGATAAATAAGTACTAGCATATTTATGCAATAGAATACACAGCAAACAAAAAGGACAAATTGCCACTGTTTGCAGTAACATGAGGAAATCACTCAGACAAAATATTGAGGAAAAAATACCCGCTAAAAAGTGTATACTGCATGATTCTGTTTATATGAAGTTCAAAAAAAAGCAAAATTAATCTATTCTTATCTAGGTCAGAATATTGTTTAGCTTTGGAAAGGTACCAGCTGCAGGGGATAAGGAAACTTGCTGCAGTGGTGGAAATATTCTATATCAACCGGTGATGCTTACCTGATTGTATACATATATAAAAATTCATCAAACTGTACACTGAAGTAAAACCTCAATAAAAAAATAACCAAAAAACCCCCCATAGAATCATCTAATTCTAGAACTAGAAAGAAGCTCAGTGATCACCTTAACCAACTTATGTTTTACAGATAAGGAAATGAAGGCTTAGAAAAATTAAGTTTGTTAATGTCATGCAGGTAATTTATTCACTTGCTCAACAAATAGTGACTGGGTGCTTGATTTTTGCTAAGACTATATTAGGATACAGGTTAATCCAGAAAGACATATTACCTGCTTTCATGAAGCCTACCATCTAGCTATGGAAACAGATATTAAATAATTTAAAAATTAGAGATATAATTACATTTTGTGATCCATTTATTGAAGGACTATCACAGAGTGTTTTCATCAGCTATACCTGGAGGTAGAACCCAGATCACCTGGCTTATTGCTTTTTTGGGAACTCTCATGTATTACCCTAAACTTGGAACTTTTGAAAAAGTAAACACAAGTTATAGATCTACATGAATTTATTTCTTCTGATTTCAAAGGGCAACCTTTAATTGTAAAACATAAGTAAAACAATAAATAAATGTAAAGGGATGTTTCTTTGCCAAGACTTGCCGAAAGTATTTGGTTTTAGCAGGGAAGGCACAGGTGAAATTATTGGACTTGAAATTTGTTTCCTATCTGTTAAATCTGGTTCTTTAGATTTATAAGTTGCGTGGCCTGGCAGTAGTGTCTCTTCCACTTTCCCTTAGTAGAGCAGCCTCCAGTGCCTGTTCATGTGATGTTTATGTGGATCAAATGGTTATAAATTAGCCAACTTAGAAAACAGAACTGAGATAAATCAATCTCAAGACAACAAACATATCTGTAATAAAATTAAAATACACAACACATCTGATTTCTTAACCAACTCAGAGTCTATTACTTTGGTGTTTGTTTTGAAAAACACCAGCTACTGCTTCACATCTCCTGGGGCAGATTGTGTCTGCAGAAACACTGGCCCAATTTTCCTGCAACAAGCCACAAATCATTAGTAACCTCTGTTTTCTTTTATAGGAAGCACCATAACACCACTCTCTTAAGTTTAGTCCCCATAGAAGAATCCTGAGACAAGGATTTTAGTGAAAGTAGCTCATGTGGCAGCTCATCCTAAGAAGCACCAGTGGGAAAATGGGAAAATGAGAGAGAAAAGGCAAGGGCCCAGCACACCTGACACTCCCCCAGGTGGCAGCCACTGGGGGACTGTGGAACATGCCTCAGAATTGGCCCTCCTGAGGGGCAAGAAGGCTGGGGTGTTTATGCACCATTTCCTATCCATCATTGTTGAGGGGCTCTCCTAGGCCTTAGCTCCCTGGTACTTCCAGCTGGTCCCTCGTGTAGGCTGAACACACAGGTATAGCTAGAACAGGCTCACAGGCAAAAAATGACATCTATTTGTAGCCAGAAGCCATCTTTGAATAGGGAAATGGCAAATGCTGAGGGCATATGGATGGACAGCAACAGCATTGGCTGCACATATAACTCAGTGGAGCATTCATGCACTTAAGAGTATGTAAGAGCATCGATTCCTAGACACAAGTGTGAAACCACTGGTTAATCGGTTAAGCAGAAATCAGCTAAGAAAAGAATAATAACTTGCTTCAAAAATGGAAAATCACTCTAGAAATAAAGCCATTCTTTTCTTCTTTTATTACTTAGACCTGTGGCCTAAGTCTAATGATCAAAGGAATTACTTTTCTCAGTGGAAAAATCACTCTGGAACCTCACATGCAACATGAGTTCTCTTGGTCAGCTTCAGCGGGAGAATGAGAGAACAGTGGGACACACACGGTGTCCAGGGATTATTCCAATGGAAAAGGACACAGTAAAACTATACTTAATTTTTTCAATTTAGTGAAATAAAAAGAAACTATGTGGAAACTAAAAATATTGTTAAACTTTAAATAACTCTTTCTTTATCATAAGATATTGTTTTCTAATACATTCCCCTCAGGTTAAGAAGACAAATTATGAAATCTAATAAGGGGTTGGCACCCTTGAAGTTTATTAACTAGACCATGGCCAAACAAATTCTCTCTTTTCTCTAAAAGATGAAGTCATTATCATGATGGCATTTCTCTTGCCCATCTCCTGATTTTTGTTAGTTGTATTTTATGCCATCAAGATATAACAATTTACGTACTCATTTTTAGCCATAATTTTCACAATTATGTAATATCCACTTTATATTTAAGTGAAGACTCTGCTCTTGACCACTCCTTTTGCCACAGCCTCTCCATTCCTAAAGTCTTTAATTTAATTCATGTCTTAGTTGGCTGAAGTTCAGGTCAAGCAAATTTTTCACAAAGGGACCTTGAGTACTGGTAGTGTTTGAGTTTTTTTTTATTCTTGCCTTTATTCTTAAGTGACATCTTGGCTGGGAATAATATCCTTACCTCACACTTTCCTTTCTTCAGAGCTCTTTTATAGCCTTTTCTTCCTTATGTCAAGGTATGGAATGTTGCTGTGAAGTGATCTGATGCCAGCCTGAAAATTCACCTTTGTAAATTACTTGCTCTTGGCCCAGAAGTTCCAAGAATTTTTCTTTCATTCTGGAAGTATTGCTGTTGAGAATTTTGTATCCGTTTTCCTAGAATATGATGTGGGGACACGCACATATATGCACATAAATGTTTTTCTGTGTGTGTATGTATTTCCTTCCTTCCGTCCTTTCCTTTCTTTCTTTTTCATTTCTGTAAGACAGGGTTGCCACCTTCATCTGAGAGGAGTCTTTTCTCCTGTTTCTTCCCAACAGCCATTTACACTACACTGTAGCCAAAAGACAAAGGATAAAGTCACCCACTCTGTCTTTCTTCCCACCTGGCTCAGGATTTTGTGCACTCACCAATATGGTTTCTGAGGCATGAGGGAAAGGTGGGTGGACTTCTCACGCTCTCTTGTGATCTTCTACTCTGTTCCCTCTGAATTTCTTGTTGCTTTCCTTAGCTGCCACTCTCTGAGGTCAATGGCATTGAGCTTTTTCTATTGATGAATATTTTTTTGCAGACCCTTTACTATTTTTGTTAAATTTCTTATTCAGAAAGCTATTCTTTAAAGAAGTTTTATTCTTCCATCTTAACGTTCCTATCCCTAGAATTTATACTCTTAAGCTCCCAGATGATTCATATGCTCACGAAGTTTGAGATCAGTGATTCTTGTGCTCAGTAGCACTCACTTTTTTCCACATGGTTATATTTATCCTCCCTGATCCTCCGTGTGACTTTATCTGCAAAAAGAGAATAAAATCTTCTCTGATTACACCTTATTTTGAGGTTGTGGCAATGAGATAAATGAGGTAACGTGTACTAATATATTTCAAAAACTTTCTCACACTTAAGAATGATATTATTATTGTCATTTTCCCTTTCTCCTTACATGAACTGAAGAATTTGCTCAAGTATTTTTTTTCGTGAGAGATGAGGTCTCACTGTGCTGCCCAGGCTGGAAGGCAGTGGCACAATCATAGCTCTACAGCCTCAAACTTCTGGGCTCCAGTGATCCTCCCACCTCTACCTCCCAAGTAACTGGGACGACAGTCATGTGCCGCCGCACTGGGCTCAAGCGTTTAGTCTTTACATCTGTTTGGGTATACTATAATTATTTATTTTTTCAGAGATTTTATTCCCTACTAGGTTTTACTAGACTAGCTATTACAGTCCATAAATTAAAAGGTTCCTCTTTTTTTATACTGTTTTTTCAGAGAAACTTTAAATCAGCCTTGAAAATGGCCAGTTACTCATCTCTGAAGGGCATTAACTCAGTGACCAAAGAAACCAAAATGATTGGTTTATTTCTTTGGAACCTGAAATCCCACTGTAAGAGAAGATTAAGCAGCTAAAAAAGAAAAAGGAAAAAGAGGGGAAAAAAGAAAAACAAATAAAACCCAGGAACCAATTAGTCATTTTGTATCAATCTATGATACTGTTTGCACTGGATAGGTGTTTATAGCAAAACAAGGGAATGTAAAAGGATTTCTTTCTTTAGTTTCACCCCAGGGCAAGAAAAGCATAAGATAAACAACCGAACACACAGAGATGGGAAGCCCATGCATGTAGTGAATCAGGAAGAGAAAGGACATTAAATACACGTTTCCACTTGTTCCTAAAACTAAAACCTGTTTGCTGGTTTATGATATTAACCAAGTGGAAACCCACCTTAATCCTATGCCAAATGAAGTTCTATAGGCCCCTTGTAAAACTTGATAACTTTATCTTTATACTGAGAAAGATATAAATAAGAGTTCAACTGATGCATTTATTTTTATGACTGAGATTTCTTAAGATTCTATCAACATGGAACCTGCTTATCGAGTGCAGGGGTTGCTTAACTTCCTTTTGTCCTTCCAAGAATTTAGCAATATCTATGTTCCTTGCTGTAGACTTTCCATCTCAGAAAGATTAAGACAGACACTCGGCCTTGCAGACCCACCTACCTTTACTTCCTAAGATCAAAAGGCCACTTCTTAGCGCATGTCCTTTTCCCTTCCAGCCCGAGTGCCCATGGCTTTCCTCAGACAGTCACATTGGAAGGGCCGTTAAAGAAGCACTTCCCCGTGTCATGATATCTGGGGGGTTGAAAACAGCCTTGTGGTGCCATAGAAAGGTAAGAGCCACATACAAAATGACCCAAGCTTCAGGGTGTAGAAAACTTTGCTTAAGATGACAACATATTTCAAAGCTGGACATATTTTATTTATAAATAACACTTAGATACAGAGGTTCATAAGATGTTCCAAAGATACCCAGTTTATTAGCACAGACACACCAAAGAGGAAAGACAGCATGTTTATATGTTTCTGCCATATGACAGCAAAAACCAAGGTTGATTATATACAGACATCTTAGTAGACATAGTGCCAGATCACTCGCAAACTACAAGCATTGGTTTTATTTTCTTATTTTTGGGTACCCCTGAAAAATTTCCCTGAATACCTTCATTCCCACTATCTGTGCTGTGCAATTATATCACATCAGTTATATGACTTTTGGTCAACTTAAACTCATCCTTCAGTTGGTATGAGTTCTGCTAAAAAATATTTATACATAAATAATATTTAAATTTTAAGCCCCTCTTCTTGGTCCCCACCCATTCTCCCTGTGCATTTATTCCCTGTGTGTACTGTGGGGGATAGTCTAACAAGGGTGATAAGAAATTTCTTCATTCATCCACTATTATCCAAGTATCCATTCTGGAAACCGTAACCTATTGGAATTTTAGAAGTATATCTTAATATCTGTCACACCTTATATGCTAATACTTTGCTTTTTAAAAAAATAATCAAGTGTAGACACTGATACTCTGAAACCAAAAAGTTTTTAACGGAGGTCAAATTCTTCCTCTGTCCCCAGTAGCACCACCAACTCACTAACTTTTGTGAAGCCCAGGAAATGGGACTCTAGAGACTCCAGAAAGATGTGCATTATCCACACAGGAGTGAAGCAGGGAGTCACCCGTTGCTGTAGAGATGGCTTTATTTCTACACATACACACATAGCTCTGTAACTGCGTTCACAACTGTCCCTTTATTGTTCCCACTGTGTTTTCATGCTTCAGAGAGTTAAAAAAATGCTTTTCCCACTTTAAGTGTTATTCATTCCTAACCTGTATGGTTTTTATAATCTCAAAAAAATTTCTAATTTATGAATGGGAAAAGCTAGTAAGGTACTAGTGCAAATGCATAGCTTGATGATGACACAGCATTTATAAGGCCCCAGAATTCCTTCCAAAGATGCTGCACCCTGTAATCAGACCCAAGTGTAATTATCTCCAGGAAGGGCAGCAGTTTAAGGAATCTGCAATTTTAATTGTTTTTCATGGGGCTGCTAAAGATTTGAGTCATTAGCAACTCATGCATGTAGACTCACTTGTCTTATTTTATTTAATCTTGAGATGGGAAAAGAAATCCATAATATTCCCAAAGTGTAAACACTAATTATCAAATAATTTAGAGAACTGTGACTAAAATATTGAGTTATTGAGAAGCCTAAACTCCTCCCTTTTTAAAAGGAATATAAAAATATGCCTTGGTAAGATCCTGAGAGACTCAGTCTTAGAATTTGCCTTTGCTTAATTTGATCTTGGATTTGAACCCACTTCATAAAAGCCTTCAAGTCCATATTTGAAGGTGACTAAAACTCCATTCCCTCACCTTCCAGCATGTCTTTTTAAAATATTATAAAGAACACAGTACAGTACTCAGTATTTCAGCAAAAAAAAGAAAAAAACGAAAAAAACCTGCTGGTTAAATTCACAGAAAGAAAGCATAAAAGGCAGAAGTAAATAAACAAGACTCAGAATTCTTTTTTTTTCAAGAACTTTAAAAATAAATTGGTCTGCAAAACTACTTTTGCCATTACAGTGTCATGTTTGGCCCCACTATGTTTCAGAAGCACTGCATAAATATGAACAGAATCGTCTAATGCACTTTTTCAAAACAGTGCTTCTCAGCTAGGTGCCGATGACACTTTGGTTTGCTTTATTAGCAACATTTTGGCGACGCGTCCTATGCTAAGAGGAAGGCTGGAAACCAAGCATATGACAAGAGCCAAATCCACCGTGTTACTTCTTTTCATGTTTCTTAGTTAACTCCCCCACGCCCAGCTGGAAGCTGCCCCGGTTGTCGCCGGTTCTCTCTTCCCTCCGCCGACTTTCCCGGGAGACTTGCCGCACAGCTTGCAGGATGGCATTCTGCACAATCTGTTTGCTGGCATTCTGCAGTTTCACCTCTTCGGGCTCACTTCCAGGTTTCTCACCTAGGCAAACATATGAAAGGGGAAGAAGAGAAATTAATTTCAGGAACTGTGACAGGGATGGTTGGGGGAGAAAGGTGGGAGGGGAGGGTGGGACTGTAAGAACATGCTAGATTGGCCCAGGAAAGGGGAGCCCAGTAGACACACACTGGGGTCCTGTGTATCCACTGGGGACTGGTCCCAGGGCACCCCACAGACACCAAAATCCACCGATGCTCAAGTCCCTGATATAAAATGCTGTAGTATTGCATATAACCTACACATATCACCCCGTATACATTAAATCATCTCTAGATTACTTAGAATACCTAATACCATGTAAATGTTACATAAATAGTTATTGTTTTTTAAATTTGTATTATTTTTTACTGTTGTATTGTTATCTCTTATTACATTTTTTCCCAATATTTTCAATCCATGGTTGGTTGAATCCTTGGATGTGGAATGGCAGATATGGAGGGCCAACTGTATTGCTGTCTCCCCTTCTTTCTTTCCAACAGAATCTCCATTTTGTTTGCCCTGTAATGTGCCCAACTTAATACGTTCACCACCCCAGACTCCTGGGCTGCTGGAGGGGGTCATGAGACAGTCCTGGCCAATTAGGACCGCTGAGAAAGTTTTTAGAAAGGCACAGACTCCTGCCCTTCTGCACCTTCCCCTTCTTCCTGAGTGGCATGCAGACCTGCACCTTCAGATGTTGCTGCATCTTACAGTGAGCATGGAGTTGAAAGCCAACATTCTGGGCATGGCTAGGGAGAGAGAGAAAGCCCAGTTTTAAAGGCAACACTGAGCATCTGTACCAGTTCTGGACCATGTACTTTTGGGCTTTTATGTATGTGATGAAAATAACTCCTTTTTGTTTAATCCAACATTAGTCAGATTTCATGTTACTTGCAGCCAAACACATGCCTCGCATATATAACCTCACTGGGGCTGGAGAAGAACAGATGATCACCAGATCCATATCAAGCTCAACTCTGCTCCTGTCATGGCATCAACCAATGAAGGCATTCCAGAAGCTGTCCCCTGTGATCCAGAACAGCGGTTGGGAAACTTTTCCTATAAAGGACCAGATAGTAGATATTGTAGGCTTGTGGGCCATATGAGCTCTGGAACAACCACTCAACTCTGCTGTTGCAGCATGAAATCAGCCATGGATGGATGTGCATGGCTTTGTTCCAATATAACTTTATTTACAAAAAATAGGCTGTAGGCTAGATTTGGCTTGTGGGCCAGTTGGCCAACCCCAATCTAGACTGGTAGGAATTTTCTAATTAGAAGGCAAAGCAGTCTACCCAACACTGATACTTCCCTTTCTTCCTTAGTTAAAAACAAAATCTTAATTGTATTTGAGTAGCTATGTAATTAGGTATAGCTAAGTTCTGACCAATGAGGTAGAAGTGGAAGTTCATTTAGTGAAAATTCTGGAAAAAGTACTTAAATGAGAAAGGTGAAATAGAGGCCTTTTGCCCTCTCCCCATCCTATTGCCTGCAACTCTGACCTGGTGGTTGTCATTCCAGGGCTCTCTCTAGCCCTGAGGGAACCTTTAGAATAGAAACCATTTTCAGGGATTTTGGAAGAAAAAGTTAGTAGGATCCTGGGATCCCAGTGACCAAGAAGCCATCATGTCAGTTCTCAGCTGTCCACCTCCAGGCCTCTTTCGTGTTATAAAAAAATAATAAATCTTCTTTAAGGCAACTGCTATTTTGGGTTTTCTTATATTATGCAGAAAACTTAATATGAACTCATGTATGACAGAATGACATGGTAACATTTGACTAAACTGCAATCTTGAAAACGTTGAATTCCACCTGCTTATATTAACATTTATAGTGATAAACAGAACAGGCATCATTCCTTATTCAAAATCATGTTTTCAGATATTTTCTCCATTCAAATATGCTGCTATATGCATGAAAACGTACTTAAAACTGGAGGGGAGGGGTTCACCAGGGTTGATTCATTAACAACAGAATTTATACATCCATGAGAAAAACATCACATAAGACAATATTGAGTCATTCTGGAAGACCAGACAGCCCTTATCCCTTTAGACATATAATTGTCATTTATTTAGCATTTTTGTTTATCCACTGAGGGATTTACAATCTGTGAACAAAGCAAGATAAACCTATTCAGAACAAAGAAAAATAGTTTTTAAAGCAGGGTAAAATGAACAATCTACACCAAACCAAGCAGAGAACGAGTCCAGAGGCATGACATGTGACAGACTGAAACTTTAAAGTGGCAGAAAAGAATACTTTGAATAATCTCTGTAGAAAATCAATGAACAGTAATGAACAGTAATATTAAGAGACACTAGAGTGCAGCTATTAAGAATATGTGTTTTGAACCATTTCAGAGCTTTCAAGTCCTTTCTTCCACTTACAGACGTGCAATCTTGGGCAAGACACCTCGCCTCTCCAAACCTGTTTGCACATCCATAGAATGGGCAAGTCGTACCTATTTCTAGTGGTTGCTAGAGAATTAAGTGACATAACATGTAGTCAGCACTCAGTGTGTCTCCTGACAAAGAGTAAGCACTTCATAATTGTCCATCATTGTGTGTTAGTCAGGGAATAGACTAAGCTGCTATAACGGAGAAACTCAAAATTAGGACAGCTCACACAGGCAGAGATACTTATCACCCTCTCAAGAATTAATAGCAGTCCAGAGGTACGCCAGGGTGGAGGTGGCTCTGCTCCACAGGTTATCTGAGGACTCCACTTCCTTCCAAGTTATTGCTCTGCCATTTCCTACAATATTACTCTCATCTGCATGAGTGACGCTGGTTAACCAATATCCCACCTGGGGCTGAAAGACAGCAAAAGAGAAAACGGGAGGCAAGCCATTTCCTTTTAAAGAATTGTCATGGAAGTTGCAAAAATTACTCTGCTCACTTTCTTTTAGGGGAAACTTAGTCACAGGGCCACATCTAGCTGTGAGGAAGGGTAGGAAATATAATTGTAAGCTGGGCAGTCATGTATATGCCCTACTAAAACTCAGGGAGGTTCTAATGCTAAAACAAAGAAGAGGTTAAGGATTTTTTAAAATTACTTTCATGCAAAGGCCAAGGCTACATGGAAGAGGGAGTGTACAGTATATACTTGCAGTGGATCAAATCTGAAACTCAGGCATCTCTGTCTACTATCACTATACAGCATAAGTGTGTGGACCGAAAAAAAAAAAAAAAGAAAAATCAAGAGGTTCATGCTCTCTCCTAGAAAGAGTGTCTTAGCCAAACAACTAGATGTGTGTTAACTCTAAAATTTCCCTGTTTTTCTCTCTTTGGATGGAGGAAGAAAGAATCTAGGGATAAGAGTAAGCTGATTCTTTGATTCGTTAATAATAGAAAAAGGAAAATCTGCTCTATATTTAGCTGCAGTCTAATATTTGAGCTAACTTGTCATGTCCTCATCCCTCCATTATGAATATAAATTGATTAAAAAGTCAAAGACAGCATATGCCAGGCTATGTCTGGAGGGCCCTTTGGTGACTGGCAAGGGTGGTTTAACCAACCTTCCTTGTGAGTTTAACCCTCATTGTCCTCATTATCACTTTGCTCTGGGTCATCCTGCAGTGGAGCATGGGGGACAAAGAGTGCAGCAACCCACCCAAAGCACTTAACAGACAATAAAAACAAAACAAAAAGTTATACAAACCACAGATACACACACATGTGTTAGGCTGTTTGTCATGCAAGGTCACTGTGACCTTGCTATGGTGGAGGGAGGGGACCATGATATGGGCATGCAAGTGTCACAGTCAAGTGCCATGGAACTATTTAGCTGAGCCCCACGTTACAATTCAGAAATCAGAAAAATGCAGTATAGCTCCAGGTATTGCATTACCTAGGTTATTCTCTGCCATGCAGGGGCCCCAACTCTCCGTCTGCTGCTACCAACTAACCACCTCTCCCATTCTTCTGGAGTCTCCCTGACTTCATGGCATTTGCTTACTCTTGTTTCTACTTATTCACAACGTGTAGTGCTTCATGACCTTACACTGCCTTCTCTGTGAGGGCATTCCAGCCAAGGTCCCTGGCTATACCATCAGCTGAAATTCCTGAGAGAGTGCCCAGTGGATTCAGCATATCACCATTGTCCTGATAAAGCAGCACTTTTATACCAGGCCACTTCCTAGGCCAGCAATAGCTTGAGTGTCTGTGGCTTATTCTGATCCAATCAGCTGCGGCTGGAGAGGTCAGATCAAGAGGTGAGAACACAGCTATTTAGGAGGAAGGAACCACCCAACCTCTTGTCTTGGGCAAAGCAGGCATCACACGTTTGTCTTTGTCCAGGATCATACCTACTGAAGCTCCTATGGCATTCACTTGAAAGCACAAGGTATTTGAGAAAATCCTGGTGGAGACTTTAAAAGTACACTACAACCGACAGAAGGCAGAAGACAGAGCCAGCCACGGAAATCCTTGGAGGCACACAATTGACTTCTATGCATTTAATTTACTTCAATGAATCACCTACACATTGTAGATGGCCTATTGCCTAGTTTTAAATGATGCAAACATCCTCCAGACTAATTAGCATTTACAACATCAATTTTGTATTTCACAAAAGATGAGGAATTGATTTAATTAGCTTTAAACTCATAAACGCCCAATATAAATACACTGAAGTCAAGAATGTGATGTAACTAAATTTGTCTTGAGTATCTTTCCACCTTGAATCATTACTCACCTTCCCCTGGCCCCAGGCATCCATACAGTCCTACTTCTTGGTGACCACCAGCGCACCCTACGGGGCCTAGCCTTCCACAGACCACAGTGATCTCTACAGCTCCCCTCCCCGAGAACTGTCTGTTCCCTATCCCATTCTCACCTGCTCCAGTGGAAGGTGCCTAAGGAACTCAATTACAATATGATTAATAATTGGTCTTAATTTATTCTGTGTAGCCATTAAAATTGTGCATCTAACATCCATAGGAAGAGCCTCCTGATAAGAATTTGTATTACTTTTCCCCCCAAGAACCTAAGTGCCATTTACCTCTATTACATTAACCCTATTGTATTCCATTGTGGTGCGTTTTGGAAAAGGTCAGTGTTCCATTTTGAGGCAGAATCTAATTAGTGATTTTCCCTAGATCACACAGATAGGGTGGCAGAGGTTGTATCACAAACAGCATCTCTATCTCTCATCTCTCCACACTGGGTCACTAAATATGCAAATTAGAGAAGTCCCTGTCAGGGCAAGACTTCACCACCACCCCCATGCACACTCTCTGGTAACCATTGAGCATACTATGTATCTTCCCCTCTGATTGCTTGACACTATAAAGACAATATGATCATTCATCAATGACAAGCATATGGAACACAGAAAGCTAATTCTGGTCCCTTTAATAATGGCATGATAGTCTTTTTTCTAGCTCTGTTACTACAGGAATTTTCCATGGAGGACCAGATGTTAGATCTCACTCACCTATGCCAACTGCTGATGAAGCCAGCCTGGCTGCCCTGCTTTGCTACCAAACAAACTAAAGTTATGTAAGTCCCAGCAATGGAAAGTCACAGCCCCTGAGTTTCCAGATTTTTGCAGACCCCCCTGAGACATGCTGTTCCCCATACACCATAACCAAATCAGAAGCATTTTAGGTAGATTTGAGATGTGAAAGGCAAGACAGGTATCAGCAGGTGTAGGACACTTCCAAGTCATATTTGAGTGATGCCCCATTATAACCACCACCACCCTATCAAATCAGGCACAGGGAATTGAGAATCACCCCTGACTACCTACATATAGTCATGTTATTTCAAAGTGTAGCAAGCTACTTATATAAACTATATGGAGTTCTTTATTAAAATTTCCTATAGAACAAGGTGAGATGAATCAGAAAGATATTTATGGAGCACCTACATGCATGGTACTATGGACAGTAACATATGCCACTAGCATATGCAAGCATTCATTCATAAAAGCATTACAGAGCACTCCCTTACTATATGACAAACAAAGGTTAGGTATTAGAAATTGAACAGAAAAATCATGGCCCCTGCCCTATTTGAGTTTATAATCTGGTGGAAGAGTCAGATGTTAATCAAATAATCAAACAGGTCTCTAATTGTAAGCAGTGACACATACTATGAAGGGGGCACAGGGAACATACCACAAAGGGAACTGATTTAGTCTGGGGGTGAGGGAAGTATGCCCAGAAAGGAGGCTTAAGGATTAATGTGGCATTAACCAATAAGAGGAAGGTGGTGGGAGCAGGAAGGCAAGAACATGCCAGGCAGGAAGATCCAACCCCAAGTGGAAAATCTCCTACCAAAGTAATAAGAGCAGTTCCATGAGGAACTGAAGGCAGCCTGAGCACTTGGTGCCCACCTGGGAGGCGAGACAGGTGATGACACTGAAGAAAGGAGGCCAGCCCAGGTGTGGCAGGTCCTGGGGAGCCAGGAGTCGTTCAGGTCTTTTTCTTAGGGTAAAGCAGCAGTGTGTCCTCAAATCTGTGCCACCAAGCATAGCTGAAGAAGTCTGAGGAGAGTTACATAATTGAGGTGGGAATATGCAGCATTTGGAGCAGGCCTTGACAGATAGATTGAATTTGGAAAGGCCAAGGGCAAAAGAAAAGGAATTGTTTCTCTGGCCTCAGACAGCAGGGCAGACACCTGGCTCACTGACTAACAGGGTCATAGAAAGCTTTTTTACCTGGCAGAACTACTGAATTATTTTAGAATTTGACTTATGTTACTAGGTTGCAATTCCTTAAGGAAGCCATAAAGAATAATGCCAATAAAACTTGTAAAGGTTCTTAGCTTGCTGGGCTGTCAAAAAAAAAAAAAAAAACCAAAAACCTGAAAAAGAAAAGACAGTTTTAATCTAGGAATCAAATTTGAGTACTTTGGCCAAGAAAAAGCAAAGGTAATTTTGAAAAAGAATAAGGAACCTAATTTACCAGCTATCAATACCAGTTATAAAGCAATAGTAATTAAGAAAGTGTGATATTAATATAGGGATAGAAAGATTGACAAGTAAAGTATCCAGAAACAACCCTACACATATGTGGACACTTGATTTATGGAAAACATGACATTGTGGTGGAGGGAGGAAAGGACAATATTTTCATTCACTGGGGCTTGGCCAAGTACTTATGTATGTAGAAAAATAATGAAATTGACATAATCATCAACATGGCCAAAGTCAAAATGAAAGAGAAAATTCTACAAGCTGCAAGACAAAAATTGCAACTAACCTACAAAATAAAACCCATCAGGCTAATAGCAGATTTCTCAGTAGAGATCTTATAAGCCAGAAGGGATTAGGGCCCCATTTTCAGTCTTCTTAAGCAGAAGAACTGCCAGCCAAGAATTTTGTATCCTGCAAAACTAAGGTTCATAAATGATGGAGAAATAAAGACTTTTCCAGATAAGCAAACATTAAGGGAACATATCACTACTAAACCTGCCCTACAGGAAATGCTCAAAAGTATATTATACATGGAACAGCACAATAGGTACCAACCAGTGTAAAACCACGCAAAAGTTAGAGCTCACAGCTCTTATAAAACAATAGCACAAGAGGAAAAATGAAACAATAAGGTATCATCCAACATGATGAACAGAATAGCATCCCACATATCAATACTAATACTCAATGTGAACTGTCTGAATGCACCATTTCAAAGACATAGACTGGCTGAATGGATGAAAAAACACAATACAAGTATCTACTATCTCCAGGAAACACATCTAACCCACAAAAACACAAACAGACCCAAAGTAAGGGGATGGAAAAAAATATTCCACACAAATGGAAACCAAAAGTGAGCAGGTGTGGACATTCTCATACCAGATAAAATAGACTTTAAATCAACAATGGTTAAAAAAAAGACAAAGATGATCATTGTATAATGGTAAAGGGAGCAATTCAACAAAAAGACATAACAATCCCAAATTATATATATATAATATATATATACTTAACATAGGAGCTCCCAAATTCATAAAGCAAATTTTGCAAGATCTAAGTAAGAAATAAAGAGTACCATCTTAATAACTGGGAACTTCAACACCCCACTGACAGAAATGGACAGATCACTGAAGCAGAAAATGAAAAAAGAAACAATGGACTTAAATGAAACTCTAGAACCAATGGACCTAACAGACGTTTACAGAACACTCTACCCAAAAACTACTGAATATACATACTTCTCATCAGCACATGGGACATTGCCCGAGATTGATTATATCTTAGGCCACAAAACAAGCCTCAGCAAATTCAAAAAAATTGAAATCATACCATGTATCTTCTCAGACCACAATGGAATAAAACTAGAAGTTAATTCAAAGAGAAACACTCAATTCTACACAAAGTCATGGAAATTAAACAACCCGCTGCAGAATGATTAATGAGTCAAGAATGAAATTAAGATGGAAATCAAAATTTTCCTTGAATTAAATGACAAAGGGGACACAAGCTTTCAAAATCTATGGGATAGAGCTAAAACATTCCTATGAGGAAAATTCACAGCCTTAAATCCTTCATCAAAAAGACAGAAAGATCACAAATTAACAACCTAATGTCACATCTTAAGGGACTAGAAAAGGAAGAACAAACCAAAACCAAAGATAGCAGAAGAAAGGAAATAACAAAGCTCAGAGCAGAACTAAGTGAAATAGAAACCAAAAAAAAAAAAAAAAAAAAATACAAAGGATCAATGAAACAAAAAGTTGATTCTTTGAAAAGATAAACAAAATCAATACACCACTAGCCAGATTAACCAGAAATAGATGAGAAAGGACTCAAATAAGCTTAATCAGAAATGAAAAAGGAAACATTAAAACTGATACCAAGGAAATACAAAATATCATCTGTGGGTATTACAAAAATCTCTACACAAACAAACTAGAAAACCTAGAGGAAATGGATAAATTCCTAGAAACACAGAACCTCCCAAGCTTGAATCAGGAAGAAATAGAAATCCTGAATAGACCAATAACAAGCAGCAAGATAGAAGCAGTAATAAAAAATCCCCCAACCAAAAAACAGCCCCAGACCAGATGGATTCACAGCTGAATTCTACCAGACCTACAAAGATGAACTGGTACCTATCCTACAGAAATTATTCCATAACATCAAGAAGGATGTTCTATGAAGCCAGTATCACCTTGATACCAAAGCCAGGAAAGGAAACAATAAAAAAAGAAAACTACAGACCAATATCCCTTATGAACATAGATGCAAAAATCCTCCACAAAATACTAGCAAACTGAATTCAACAACACATCAAAAGAATAATTCTCCATGATCAAGTGGGTTTCATCCCAGGGATGCAAGGATGATTCAACATAAGCAAATCAATAAACGTGATTCACCACATAAACAGAAGCAAAAACAAAGACCATACGATCATCTCAATAGATATAGAAAAAGCATTCAATAAAATCCCACACACTTTCATGATAAAAACACTCAACAAGCTAGGCATAGAAGGAATGTATCTCAAAATTATAAAAGCCATATATGACAAACCCACAGCCAACATCACATTGAATGGGGAAAAGTTGAAAGTATTCCCCCTAAGAACTGGAACAAGAAAAGGATGCCCACAGTCACCACTTCTATTCAACATAGTGCTGGAAGTCCTAGCCAGAGGAATCAGGCAAGAGAAAGAAATAAAGGGCATCTAAATCTGGAAAGAGGAGTTCAAACTATCCCTGTTTGCTGACAATATGATCTTGTATCCAGAAAACCCTAAAGACTCCACCAAAAGACTCCTAGAATTGATAAATAAATTCAGCAAATTCTCAGGTTACAAAATCAATGTACAGGAATTAGTAGCATTTATATATACTATTAATAATAACAGTCAAGTGGACAGTCAAATCAAGGACTTAATATCACTCACAATAGCTACAAGGAAAATAAAATACCTAGAAATATATTTAATCAAGGAGGTGAAAGATCTCTACAAGGAGAAGTATAAAACACTAATGAAAGAAATTGCAGCTGACACAAACAAATGGTAAAACATTCCTTGCTCATGGATTGGCAGAATCAGCATTGTTAAAATGTCCATACTTTTTGCCCTGAAGTGATTTACAGATTCAATGCAATTCCCATCAAAAAACCAATGTCTTATTTCACAGACTTATAAAAAATAATGCTAGCTTCATTTGGAACCAAAAAGATCCCAAATAGCCAAAGCAATCCTAAGCAAAAAGAAGAAATCTGGAGGCATCACATTACCTGACTTCAAATTATACTACAAGACTATAGTAACCAAAACAGCATGGTACTGGTATAAAAGTAGAGACATAGTCCAGTGGAACAGAATAGAGAACCCAGAAATAAAACCATATAGCTATGACCAAATGATCTTCAACAAAGCAAACAATAACATACTCTAGTGAAAGGAAGCCCTATTCAATAAATGGTTCTGGGAAAATTGGATAGCCACACATAGAAGAATGAAACAGGACCCCTATCTCTTGCCATATACAAAAATTAGTTTAAGAGCCATAAAAGACTTACATGTAAGGCATGAAACCATAAAAATTCTAGAAGAAAACATAGGAAAAACTCTTCTAGACATTGGCCTATGCAGAGAATTTATGAGTAAGACTCCAAAGGCAAGTACAGCAACAACAGAAATAAATAAATGAGACTTAATTAAATTAAAAGGCTTCTGCACAGCAAAAGAAATAAGCAACAGGGAGAATAGACAACCTACCGAATAGGAGAAAATGTTCACAAAATATGTATCCAACAAAGAACTAATATCCAGAATTTGCAAAGAACTCAAAAAAATCAGCAAGAAAGAAATAAACAATCCTGCCAAAAAATGGGCAAAGGGCATGAACAGAAGTTTTTCAAAAGAAGATACAGAAATGGCCAACAAACATATTAAAAACTGCTCAACATCACTAATCATCAGGGAAATGCAAATTAAAACTACAATGAAATACCACCTTACCCCTATCAGAAGGGCCATTATTAAAAAGTAAAAAAACAATAGATCCTGGTGTGGATGCACAGTGATAGGAACACTTACACACTGTTGGTGGGACTGCAAACTAGTACGACCTCTATGGAAAACAGCATGGCGATTCCTCAAAGAAATAAATGTAGCTCTACCATTTCATCCAGCAATCCCACTACTGAGTAGCTACCCAAAGGAAATGAAGTCATTTTATTGCCAAGACAACCTGTACCTGAATGTTTATCACAGCACAATTCACAATTGCAAAGATGTGGAACCAACCTAAGTGCCCATCAATTTACAAGTGAATAAATAAAATGTGGTATATATACTCCATGGAGTACTACTCAGCCATAAAAAGGAATGAAATCATGTCTTTTTCAGCAACTTGGATGGAACTGGAGACCATCATCCTAAGTGAAGCATCTCAGGAATGGAAAACCAAACACCACATGTTCTCACCGATAAGTGGGAGCTGAGCAATGTGTGCACACAGGCGCAAAGAGCTGTAAACGACATTGGACCTGGAAGGGAGGAGGGTGGGAGGAGCAATGTGCAATGAAAACTTACCTGTTGGGTACAATGAACCCTATTCTGGTGACAGGCACTCTGAAAGGCCTAACTTAAGCGTTATACAAGGTATCTACGTGCCAAAAACATTTTTACTCCCTTACTATTTTGACATTAAAAAAAATAAAAGTAAAGTAGAGGAAGCCTCCTACCCCCGGCTGAGGCATTAAATTAAAAAGAAATAGAAAAAGAATGAAATTGACTACTCACATTATACATAAAAAATCAGTTCCAGGTGGATTTCATATCTACTATATATTTGAAAAGTAAAATAATTTGGAGCACAAACAATCTTTAGCACAGTGAAACTTTGCTGTATGATAGATACTGTAACAGTGGACACACGCCATTGTGTATTTGTCCAAACCCATAAAATGTACACCACCAAGAGTGAACCCTATGGTAAACTACAAACTTTAGGTGATTATGTGTTAGCCTAGGTTCATCACCTGTGACAGGCGGACCACTCTGCAGGGGTGTTGATAGTGGGGAGTCTCTGCATGTGTGGGAGCAGGGGGTGTATGGAAAATCTCTGTACCTTCCGCTGAGTTTTGCTGTGAACCGAAAACTGCCCCCAAAATAAATAAAGTCTTTTTTAAAAAGAAAAATAAGCAAGCTTTTAGAGAAAACATATAAGAGTATCTCTGTGATCTGGAGTAGGCAAAGATTTCTTAAACAGGACACAAAAAGCAACAACCATAAAGGAAAAAAAAAATTGATAAACTGGGCTATACTAAGTGGTTTTGGCCAGGGAAACACACACAAATGGAAAAAGGCTTTTCACTTGAGGAAGCTGATGCAGAGAAAATGCTTGTGAAAATATTACCTTGGAAATGCTTTAAGTATTTCATTTTTCTGAGGACTTGGATAACAAATAACTTAACCAAGAGGAAGTTAAGAGTTCAGAGAGACCCAAATAGCTGTTCTGACTATCACATAGATGTCTGCAAAATTCAGCAGAAATTTAGGTTTCCTTCCTTTCACCTCGAAGAGACTCAGGAAATAAAACTCCTCCCAAGAGTTCCTCCTTTCTCGCCCTCAGCTGCAACTCTAGCATTTCTAGGAAGGGTTTAGGAACGGCCATCCAGAGGAAGAGGGAAACCAAGAATTTGTCCAAAAGCTTGGGGGCCTAGGGCACTTCACACAGGCCTGATAACACATGGAAAAACAGCGGGTGGACTGGCGAGAGGGCCCGTCCTGCCCACCTTCTCTAAGCAGCTCACGCTAGCGAGTGCACTGTCGCAGTGCACTTCCTCCCCTCCCAGGGCCGCCAAACCACGCGCGGGCCGGCTCGGTGGGTCCTGCGCCCCGTCCCAGGCCTGCGCCGGGAGGGAGGACGCACAGCCCAGACCCGGCCACCCCAAAAGTCAGCTCCACGGGACCTTGTGTAGTAAAGGAGGAGACAATACTGAGGCCCCAGTAGAAGCGGGGCAAGCCTTGGAAGCCGGGAAATCTAGTACTTGCTTTCCCGGGCAGGGCCCAAGCCAGGCCCCTAGACCCACAGCGACCCCTCCCCGATGGGCCCGCTCCCAGGCCGGGCGCCTCCTGCGTCCGCAGCCTCTGCTGCCCCCTGCTGGCGGCTCCCAGGGCTGACGCAGACCCGGGGGATGTTTGGCAGCGCCGTCTGCCCTGGTTCCTGCTGTGGTGTGTGTGTGTGTGTGTGTGTGTGTGTGTGTGTGTGTGTGTGTGTGTGTGTGTGTGTGTGGCGGAGTAGGCGGAGAGAGAAATTGAAGGTAAGCGTAGGGGAAATCTTGACCCATGAGATAAGGGTGTGGTTTTATTTTATCTAGTACTTAGAGTAACTAGCACATCAATGGTATTTTCTGACCACAAAAATTCTTACTAGACCATTTATAGATTCATCCTCCCAAGAATTCTGATGCGGCTTAAAATGCAGTCCAGAAGTTTCCTGTCCTCATTCAGATAAAAATTACTTGACCACGTTACCAAATCTCTTAAATATTTCACAAAAGAGTCTGAGTTCCCAGGGAAAACTAGCCACGAGGGCCGTGGGAAGGAAGGAAGGAGGGAACCAGTGTTAGCAGTATGAGTGATTTTAAAGGGATCTTCAAAAACAAACAAACAAAAAACACCACCACCTATAGTACTGTCCTGCCTAAAGTAAACAACACAATCTTCACAATCACCATTCTTCTGCTAAAGAAGATTCAGATTCCTAGACTATCAAGTCATCAGAAAGTGCAAGTCTGGAATTTAACTAAATAATCTCTCAAAAGTAATTCTTAGTCCCTGGAGAAAGTGAGTACATAGCAAGAATATCAGGAGGTTAACTAGAGGAAGATTATCCTCCATCATAAAGTAAAATCTTTTCCACTCTCCTTGAAGGAGCAGCTCCCAACCTTTTGAATATGATTACTTTGTAGTGTAAAAATATTTCACGTATCCCTTCATGACACAATGACAAGAAAAGGCTATGAATTCAGTAATGCTTTTAGATGGATGAGAATAGTGTTAATCACAACAGCCTCCGTATACAGTGCATTTGAAAAATTGCAGGAGTTATGTGAGACTGTGTATTGCAACTTCAGAAACTTCGTGGTGCAAATATGGCATTCCTGACCCTTAAAACAGCTCCGTGGTTCCCAGGGTCTTCCTTGCTCCCACACCAAGCTGGAGGCATTAGAAGCATCAGTAAAAGGTAGACAGATGTTGTAAACTAATGACGAACTTTGGAAACCATAATGGGGGTAGGAGGTAGGACATGGTGTGGACCTAGAAGGCTTTCACCAGGTATCCTCAATTTCTGGCCTCTCCTAAATAGTCACTCGTGAACTGTTAATTAAATGTCCAACTCTGCCAGGTTTGCATAACAGGCCAAGGTTTCACCTTCAGGAATGATGATGGCTAAGATTTCTCACAGTTTTTAAGTACTATGAAATATTTCAAAACGTGAAAAGATTAGCTGAGGTGAAGAATCAATTCTTTCAATTTTTTAAGAGGGAAAATGGAAGCTTAGAATATTGTTTGGAGTCACTCACTTGGGGACCCACTCTGGTAAGTCCTGGAGCCAGGATTAGAACTGTATGCTCCATGCCCTTGACCAGAGTCCTTTCCATGCCACCTTATTGCTGCTTCTTAGCCTTCAGGATAAGGAAGGAGAGCAAGGAGCTGGCAACCAGTAATAGAGCCCGAACACTATTTCCTTCTCTGCACAAAATGTAAAACACATAAACATATCCTGTCACTCACTTCCTGTTTATTCCATATCAGATCATTGTCTTATTACACCTTCCATTTGTCCTTTGCACTTGCTCCTGGCTCAAACAACAGCCGGAGTAACCTTCCCTGAATGTAAATCCAAGCTGTCACTCACCTGCTCAAAACTCTCCCTTGGCCTCCCATTGCACTTGGAATGGAAGTCAATCTCCCGCCATGGGCTTCAGGACCCCCGCGACCAGCACCTGTCTCCTGCCCAGCCGCACACGCGTGCCCTCCTCTCACCCAGCTGATGTGGACTTTCCTATGGCTCTGCCTTCAATCCATCACAGATAAGATCTAGTTGTGAATGGACGGATGGCCTGTTACCACTTACTGTGGGACCCTCAACAAGCCAGCTTCCTCACCTGTAAAATGGGCACAATAAGAGCACGCCCTTGCAAGGCTGCTGGAGCCCGTGTCCCCACTGGAACACCTACTCTCAGGGGGATGACTCCATCAGTCTTGCTTACCATTGTCCCCAGCACCTGGTGTCCCAGTGGACACTCAGGAAGTTTGGCTCAGTGAGTGACTGTTGCGGTAGCTTCCCATTTTCCAGTCTGTTCTACCTTTCTTCCCCGCCCCCTTCTCTGCTCTCATTACTTTTCTGCTCTTGGCCTCCTTCGCTGTGTTTTGCTGATTCGTTGCAGTGAGAGTGAAGGCACAGGAGGAAACAGCTGAAGAGACACTCTTTTGGTGCCAGCCCAGGCCCTCCGCATGGAGACAGTGCGGAAAATACACCGGGGCGTGAATATTAGAAAGGCTGCTCCAGTTCTAGGCCACACATCACTGGGCCAATTATCATTGTTGAAATCTGACACCAAGTTCATCTCTCTCACCTCCTGTCTTCTTGCTTTCTCCATTCTCCTCTCTTTGCATCCCTAGAAGCCCCTAAGCATCCGTTCTCAGCTGCCTCCATTTGGTTTCAAACACTTTGCAGAACAAGGCAGTGTGAAGACAAACAAACACCCTTCAGTTCGGTCCAGTGATGTTCCTAAATGATTTTATTCCCATTGGCCAACCATTTGCCATGAAAACACTCTCCACAAGTTAATAAATTCCCTCAACCCTGCAACACATCCATACAGGATGAATCGGGTCCTGTCAACTCTCTGAGGCTCCGTAGCCATCAGCCTGCGCTGGAAAAGCCCTTGTCCTAGACACACAGTGTGTCCATTTCTGGGCCTTTGTGAGTTCACCTGAACAAGCCTTGGCTTTCTCATTTTGATTTGCATAATACAGGTGAAAACATTTGATTGATTTTTGAAGCAGAGGAATGAGAAAACAAGTTCCATTGCTTCATCCACAAATTGGACAAAGAAGTAAAGAAATACAAAAATCCTGTCCTAATCATGAGTTTGCCTTGGGCAAAATCCTAGTATATGTGGCTTTTCTTTTATTATACCTTTTTTTATATAACCATGAAAATCTTGGCTCTTTTTACTGTGTTGGGGTTCATTAGAAAAAGAGAACAGGTGGCTGGAAATAGGAAAGGAAGTGAAGAACAAGATCAGATGTTTTATGTCTTTTTTTTCCCCCAGTGATATTTCAGAAAGAAAAAGAAGCCGAAGAAAAACAAACCCAGACTTTAGAAGTGTTTGTTAGAGCTGTGTGACAGGAAGCTAATGTCATGTGTTTTACTCTGTGTCTCAGGGAGCCTTGGCTGCCAGGGTCAAAAACTCCAGGTCAAATGTATTGAGTTTTTGGTCTGAGAACCAGAAATGGAAACAGGAAAGAAGGGAGGGAAGGAGGGACAGAGAGAATCAGGGAGGAAAAGAGAAACAATATCTCTGAGGATGCAAATTATCCACCCCCAAATAAAATTAAATTACATGCATTTAATTGAAATCGTAGATGTTGCCTTAAAAGTTTCAAGCAAGCAAGCTATGGCAAATAGAAATTAATTGAGCAAGACATAATAGTCAGTTAACCAGTTTAAGATGCAAGAGCTTACAGTTGCTTTATTTAGTGAAAACACTACAGTATCTACATTTTTTCCTTTCATCTCATTTTTTTCATGAAATATCAAGTTCCTCAGCCACAAATTCTTCTACCATAATTTGATAGTTGATTTGTTTCTTTAACCACCACTCAATATAAGAAGTAGATACTGGCCAGATCTTAGAAGCCACCTGAGTGCTACTCTCCAATCACATTTTCTCCTTCCTGTTAAAGGTAAATAAACACTCTCCTGAATTTTCTCATAATCACTTCCTTGCTTTTCTTTAGCATTTTGTCCCAAATTTATATTATTGTTTGTAGCTGTAGACTGATCATTTAGTGTCTATATAGTGTCTTATTTAATCAATAGATCAAAATGTTTAATCTATTCTGTTAATGGAATTTGGCCTAGATTCCAGTTTTTAGCTAATATGAAAGATTCTGCTGCAAACATTCTTGGCCTTGCCTACACAGTGCAGGAGTTTCCAGAATCTAGAAGTAGGAGTAGACTTCTGTATTACAGATAATAAGCATGCTCAAATTCTCTAAGTATTGCCAGCTTGTTATCCAAAAGAGTTGTACAAATTTACACTCTCAACAGCAAGGACCACTTCCATTGTTCAAAATCCTAGTCAACGCATAGTATGTGTCATATTTTTAAAACTTCCAACATGATAAGCATATAATTATATCTCATGGATTTAATTTGAATTTCCCAGATAACTAATGAGGTTGAGTATCTTTTCAGAGATTTTATGATGATGATTTACCACTTTATGAAGCACCTCTTTAAGTTATTTACCCATCTTTCTATTGAGTAGTTTTCCTTTTCCTTGTTATTTTGTATATATTCTGGATACTACCCCTTTGTCAGTTATTTGTGCAGCAAATATCTTTGTGGCCCTATTTGTGGCTTGTTTTTTAACTCTGGTTTTCTTAATGAGCAGAAGTTGTTTATTTTAATGTAGTCAAATCTATCATATATGTTTCATTTCTGGTTCATAATTTGTAGTGGTCTTGAGCTCTATATCCTGAGCTTATGAAGTTGCTCCCCACTGTTGTCTTTTCAAATCTTCACAATTTTGCTTTTACATTTAGGACTATAATCCAGTTGGAATTGATTTTTGTGCACATGGATGGTGAATTGCCACAGAATTATGTTTTGAAAAGTCTGTCCTTTCCCTATGGATCTGTCATGTCTCCTTTATCATAAATCAAGTGTCCACATATGAGGGGCCTGTCTTTTAAATATTAATTCTTTTCCATTGGACTATTTGACTTGTACCCATATCTCTGCCTTAAATACTATTTCTTCGTAAACATTAATGTTTGGAACAGCAAGTCTCTCCATTTTATTCTTTTTATTAAATAATATCTTAACTAATATTAGCCCTTTGAATTCCTATGTAAATTTGAGAGTCAAAATACTAGGTTTAAAAGGGAAAAAGCCTGTTGGGATTTTGGTTGGGACTTCACAGGTCCACAGAGCACTGCTGACACCAAAGAGCATTAGATCTTTACGTATTTTATCCTTCTGCTCCATGCCCGTAGTGTGTCTCTTTATTTACTTAGGTCTCCTTTAATTTTAATTTTTATAAGTTTACAAAGGTATTGTACATCTTTGGTTAAATTTTTTCCAAGGTACTTCACATCACAGTAAATGATACTTTTTCCTTAAATATTACTTTCTAAGTGTTTGTTTTTGATGTATAGAAATGCAATGGATCTGTTATGTTAATTATTGATATTAGATTCAGAAAACTCACGACTTCTCTTATTTATTCTAATAATTAATCTGTTGAATACTCCTTACGCAATGATAGCATCTCCCAATGATAACCACTTGTTGTCTTGCTTTCAAATTTTCTACCTTCTATTTATTTATTTAATTATTTATTCACCTTTCTGTGCTGGCTAGAGCCTCCAATACAAGGATGAATAAAAGTAGTGAATAAAAGTAGTCCCAATTTTAAGAGAAAAGATTTTGCTATCCCGACATTAAGTGTGATATTGCTGGAGCTTTTTGTAGGTCCCATTTATCAGTGTAAAGAATTTCCCTTTTATTTCTAGCTGGCAAAGAAATTTTCATCAGGAATTCCTGTCAAATTTTGTCAAATATTTCCCCATATCCATTGAGATAAACTTATTATTTAATCTCATTGAATTTATTAATACTGCAAAGTATGTTCGCCAATTTTCTAATGTTAACCAGTCTTTCATTCTTTGGATAAACTCACTGAGTTGTGAAATATTATTCTTTCAATACATTGCTGGATTTGTTTGCTAATATTTAGTTAGATTTTGCACCTTTGTATCTGATTGACTACGGCCTATGATTCCCTTTATCATGCAATCTTTGACAGATTTTGGTAGTCTCATTAAATGAGCTTCTGAATGTTCCCTCTCTTTTGATTTTTTGTGGGAGTTAGTAAAAAATTGATCTTATTTGTCCCTTGAATACTTAGAAGAACTCACTGGTGAAACCACTTTGTATGGTGTTTTTTGTTTCGTGTATTTTGTTTTGGGTTGGGTTTTTGTTCTTAAGTCAGTTGTGGCAAATTGTTCATTTGGTAAATTTGTCCATTTGACCTAAATTTTCAAAATGTTTGCTAAAAAGTTGTTCAAAGTGTTTTTTTTAATTAATGAAGCATCCATAGATAGATAACTTTTTATTTTTGATATTGTGGGTTTTCTCTCCTTTTTCTATATCAGTTTTATTAGTCTGTTCAAAAATTTAACTTCTACCTTTGTTGATCCTCTGTATTTTAAGTTTGTTTTTCTGTTTCACTAATTTCTGCTTTAACTTTATTATTTCTTCCTTCATACCTTCTTTAGATTAATTTTTCTTTTCTTTTCTCCTAACTTCTGAAGATGGATGCTTATCCCATTAACCTTCAGCCTTCCTTATATGAACATTTAAGGCTGTACATTTCCCTCTAAGTACTATTTTAGCCATACTCCTTCAATTTTGATTTACTGTTTTTGTCCATATTTTATTATTATTCAACTTTGACCCATAGTTTAATTACAGTTGTACTTCTTAATTTTCAGTGTATGGTGGCTTTGTAGTTTATATTTTGTTTTAATTTCTACCTTAATTTTACTTTTATCACAAAAGAGATATGTATGATTTTAATGCTTTGAAATTTTTTATTGCCTATGTAGTCAGTTTTTATAAATTTTCCATGTGTGCTTGTAAACAATTTATATTCATAAGTTCTTGAGTACATTGTTCTATATAAGTCCATTTGGTTAAATTCTCTCATCATGTTTTCAATATTCTGAATCCTTACTGATTATTACTGGTCTACTTGTTCTAATAACCTATATAAGGTTTTGGAAATATACTCATTATAGCTAGAAGGGAACTAACTATTGAACTTAATTTATGGAATCACTATAAGGCTCAAGATAAAAATAAATATATATATATAATATATAAAATGTTTTAAACCAGTGCCTAATACTTAGTAAAAAGTGGACATATTTTAATAAAATTTTAATCTTCCAATAATAAGGAAGGCCAATTTTGCATAGGTATGGTGTTAGCAGAATTTGGAACACTCTATATATCTTCTTTTGGCTTGAGATGAGGGAACTAGAAGAGTCTTGGAAATGAAGAGCAAAAATACTGTAGAGAACATCTATTCCAATTCTTCATTTTATAAGGATTTTGAAGCCCAAAGAAGGCAGTTTCTTTTTGTCCAGAGTACATTATATGTTGTGTCAAGAACTCAGATGTCCTCATTTGCAGACAGTATTCTCTTTTTCACAGTAAAATCTGAGCATCTGGGGTTTTTGAGGATAAGTTGAGTGTGATTTTTGGCAGAAAGGGCAAGTAAAATTAGCTTGGCAAAGGGGGAGCATGAGTGAGAAGCCAGAGGGTTTTTTTAACGTAAGTTTTTGTTATTGCATTAGAGAGAAGACAAGCAATTATTTTTGTTGTTGTTGAGGGGATGTACTAATCAGAGCAGGCTCTAGGATACAGGGGGAAAGAAAGGCATCAGAAGTAAACTCTGAAGAAATTGTGCAGTTCAGCTGTACCTTGAAAAGTGAGCCAGACTTTGTGGCAGAAAAACAAGTCAAGAAAGCAGATAGAACTGTGGATTGTTTGATACTCTCTTAACCACAAGAATGATAGTAGACAGAAACCCAACAGGAATCTAACAAAGTAGAGTATCCAGAGCTGACTGCACTTAACAGCACTGATGGTTGCCTTAGCTACAGGACCCCAATTTATAGTAAAAAATGTATAATGAGGACAGTCACATGCAAATGAAGGAAATAGTAATAACAGATGGAACTTTGCAAGGTCTAGAGGGGTCTAGGAGGGGTTTGTACCACAAACCAAAAAAAAAAAAATGTTATAACTGATAAGAGAAAGATTTATGTATAAAAGGGCTAACTTGAGTCTGCACACTTAAGGAGATTTTAGGGACTAGGGTCAAAGTCAGTGAATATAATAAATTATGTAGTTATGTAGCCACATTGTCTCACCTGGCCTATTTACTAGCATTGTGTCTTAGAAAGCAACCCCAGAAATCAGGAACTTAGAGCTGGGAAAGGTGGCTCTCATTCTTCTGGTCCCCTACATAAGGATTCAGAGCAACCCAAGCACCTCACTGCTTTGACTGCTCTCTTAGCCCTTGCCCTGAAGAGTTGGACATGCCAGAGGGAAAAAACAATACATGGAGTGATTCACACATTTTTTGAGCATCTCCCATAGGCTAGGCAATGTGCTATGCATTGAGAATATTAAGATAATCCACATTTCCTGGTCCTCAAAATGTTCACAGAAGGCATAGTATCTCTGGTTCTGTGAGCAAGCCTTTTAACTCCCTCGCCTAGTTTAACTCATCTTTCAAATCACAATAGAAAGGCCTACCCATGTATATTTCATAGGATGAAAAGGAAGATAAAAATGTGCAATAATTCCAGAAAGTATCCAGCCATTATTAATATAATGAGAACAGATACATGGCTGGATACTTTCCAGACAACCCTTATATATACACACACACACACATATATCAACTAAGGCTGCTGGGCTTATTTCAAAAGCTACTATGATCTACAAATTCTCATTTTGTAGATTTCTCTTTAGAAAAAACAAAAATAAGCAGGGGCGTAAAGAGGACCGAGCTTGCCCAGCCTGGCAGAAGCAGTAGAAAGCAGAGAACAAAGGGAAAAGTGCTGAAGAGATGACCAGTTACAGGAAAGGTCAGGTCTAAGTGACAGCCTGATCGTGGAGCTTCTGGTTGGTTTGTGGTTCTCAAAATCTGGCATCCGTAAGAAAAACCTAGGATGGATGGTTACAATGAAGACTCTCAGGCTCCACCCACAGAGATTCTAATTTGGTAGGTTTGGGATGAGCTCAAGAATTTACATATTTAGCCATGACTTCAAATGATTTGGGGGCAGGTTTCAGGTGGGCCACTCTAGTATTTAATGCTTAACTTCAGGCTATACCCACAGACCATGAGGAAATTCAGTGGATGAGTGATCATTTTACAGTATATTTAATTAATAGGGACAACCAAGCAGATGATTCAAGCCCCAAAGTGCAAGGTTTTCCTTTTCCGTTTACATAATCAGCTAATTACCAAATCTGTACTGTGCTTTTTGAAACACAAATCAACCACTAATCCTCTACAAGGTGTTAATCATTAACTTCAAAATTTTGGCTGTCATCTACCCCCTCTCCAGGTCTCAAACCAGGGTTATGGAGTTAGTAGCAGTTCCAGGGTTTTCTTCCTTAATTATAGTTAAATTTGTCAAAGCACCAGGTTCCTGGACAACACAAGAAACAACTTTTTTTGAGAGAAAATGGAACTGCTTCTATGATAATTTTTGGATCATTGAGAGATAGAAATAAATCAGGTAGAAAATATTTAAATCCTACTTTGTTGTGAAGCCAAAAGCATTATTGGCCAGAAACATCCTCAAATTAGCAGCTCTTATCTATGGAAAAATTTCCTATCATATATGCTTTAAATTCTTTGTATCAGTTAAAGTCACATCGTCTTCTTGACAGCCTTCAAGTAATTTATTTCAATACTTAATAGAGATAATAGGACTGAATTAAAATGGCTTCCAAGAAGGAAGAAAATTAGAAGACATACTTCAAAGTCTCATGAAGCATTAACAGGTGAATTGACATAGAACATTTGCAAATGATAAAAAAGAAATGATGACAGATGATACAACATGTGTGTTCAGAAGGCTGAACAATATGACTCAATATCTTTTGAATCCATCTGGTATACTTATGTGAATCACATAATGTCCTGGGCAGTTTATTTTAAAAATCCAATGGTACAACAATGGTGCCTTTTTAGAAAACTGGGGGGAGGGTATAATTCTGACTATCCGATGAACAGAAAAGACCATTACACATTTGAGTCTGTCTTATAGGCAGATATTGCACCTGCATTTGGAAAATATTCTCCAACCATGTGAAAATCTAGAGCAAGATGAAAAAAGTATAGTGAAAAAACCCAACTCATATTTGAATCTAAGATGCACACAGAAAAGGTTTTATATAAAATTATGTTACTCCAGAGGGATAATTAATTCACAGCAAAATGATAAAGGATGAAAAATACACTTATTATTGCCTTCATTCATTACAAAGTTCTTTTGCCATAAGAGACCAGGATTCAGAGAAGTAGAAGAGTAAGCAGTTCATTTCTTGTGATTTAGGATAAGGTTAGCACAATTTAGAGCAATGGGTGGATTGCAGATATATGACAATTTTGTATTTATTTTACCAATACAATTTCTCATTCACTGAAAAAAAATTACCTTTGGAACAGTAAAAAAAAAAAAAAGTGTTGTTGAATTTCTACTTCATTATCTCTGACCCAGTGAACTCAGATGGTTTTTATGGGGTTGAGAAGATAAAGGTTGTGCCTATAATGTGGAATGAGCCAGAGGTCTGAGTCCCTTCGAGAAATACAGATGCATAGCATATCTCAACCCCATAAGCTGTCCTCAGTGTATCCGTCACCCGTCATGGGGAAAGGGATGATTAAAGCTGAGGCTTTTTAAGTCAATATTAAAGAGTTGGGAGTATAATTGAATAATTTTTATTCAATTATATCTAAAGACAAAATTTATAAGTAATATTTTCCTCTATGATTTGAATTTATTCCACCATTCTAGACCATTAATTGAATAATTTAAACTCATCATTCATTTCCTGCTGTATGCAACTAGTGTCCCTCTTATGTTTATGCCAATCTGCTAGCCAAATAGGATGTAGAACATGAACACCAACTGAGGAAATATGGATTGGTACAAGAGAAATTAAAAAAGAAAGATGAACTAGAAAAACATTCTATTGGAAAATTTCAACTTGTGTGTTCTGCTTGTCAAGGGCGGATATCATCCAGGACTTTAATTGATAGCTAATAAAAGCAGATAAAATGGTCCATCAGCTACTGGCTGTATCCCATGCTCAGCTCATAACTGGAGAGTGGCAAGGTTTGCCTGTCAAAACAGCAAAGGTGGTAGTATATGATGGGTAAGGTGTGAGAAAGAACAGCAACAGCAACAAACCACTTAACTTCCTTGTACTCATCTCCTGTCTGGAATTATAATATGACTTTAAGCCCACAAAAGTGGTATGAGAATAATGACACTCTTGTGCCACACCCAGTTTTCAGATAAAGTACAGTTGAGGGTTTTCAAAAACAGGATGATCTGGATTCTCATAGGAGGATTGCTCTACCTTCATGTGCTGTCCTGAAATCAGATGATAGGGACCTTCAGCCACACATCCAACATGGCCTACGTGTAATGCTTCAGAGACAAGCTAAGAATACTCAGAAACTGGTGTCTCAAAGTAAAAGGAAGGGGTAATACCAGCAGAATAGGCTTTGTGTGTCACCCCTCCTCTTTCTAAGGCAGGCACTGCTAGCCCATCATGTTGCTTGTTAAAAGTGAGCACGGCTGTAACCTCAGGATCCTTCACACAGTTCTCTAAATGGCCTTTGTCCATTGACCCTAGTGGAAAGCAGTTTGCAGTTCCTAGTGTAGTGGGACCCATGCTGGGCTGAGAAAGAAGGTCTGGATTTGCAGCCAGCCTCACCACCAACCTACTACACAATTCAGCATTTCACTTGCCATGTTTGGGTTCAAGCTTCCTTGTCTAGAAAGGAAAATCCTTCTAATGTTCAGTGTTCTAAAATGTGCTATGCAATGATTGTGGGAAACTACTATTTTCATGACTTTTAAACTATCTGATTTCTAGCAAATTAATTAAAATGTAGACAGCATCCAGAGAGTTTATGAACATCTATTCGTGAGAAGGTTCCTTGGCCTGAATATCAAATTATCTAAAGTGTCATGTTGTCATCTACGTAGAACTCTTCCTCCAATTCAATTTATTATTATATCACTGATTGTTGGTAGCAATTGATATGCTCAAGTCTTAGAGCAATGCATTCTTTTTTTCTGTTTTCCCACAATAAAATGCTAGAGTTTTTATTTTTCTGAATTAATAAATTTGAATCTTCAGGCACAAGTGAGTTCCCAACTCACTCCCCTCTTGTTTTGCCCTAGGAAGCATAAAAATGTCTTTGCTGTGCTTGCTCTTCCTTGCTTTCCCCCCACACACAGGCACACAGACCACCAACCAATGCTATTTCACAGAACAAGGCACCTTTTTTTGTCCAAAAGCAGAAAATCCAATTCTCAGAGCCACCATGATATTTCCACATACTTTGTGGAATAAGAACCATATTAAAACCACATCTCAATGATAAACATACAGAAAAAACAAAATTTGTTGATAAAAATCGATTTCAGATATGATAGTCTGTACGACATGGAGAAAAAGAAGGTCAGAACCTGATTTAGTTCTTGGTATTTATTTCAGTGTTGCTCAATATGGTGTTTGAAACCATTTCCTTAGAAGTTGACAGAGCATGATTTAAGGTTGCAAGAATATTAATCACAGTAAGCATCTTGAGTAACGCCAAACCAGAGTTAATAAAAACATGTGAGCATCTGTTTCCTTTTGAATCAATTATAGGCACTTCTTTTAAATACATTTCTGCTCCTAAAGTCACATCTTCCATAACATTTTTCATCATGTGCAAAACATTACACGTGGTTGTCTTAGGTGGCAATGACTAGCAATTTGCTATGTTAACATACACAGATGTGCTAATTATTAAAGAATGGTTCCCCTATTCTAAGAGAATTAAATGATACATGAAGGACATTACACGTGATTTTTCACTCTTCATACTAAAACATTTTAAAAATTATGTGATAATTAAAGCAGTGCAATGTTAGTACCAAAACAGATGGATAAATGGGACAGGTTAAAAAACATTCTGTTATTTGATATATGGTAGAGATGGCAGTTTGAATGGGCAGAGAAGGATACTGAGAAAATAAGATAAATGTCTTTTTCTAAATTATTAAATCTCTAACTCCAGATGGGTGAAAAATGGCAAAATGTGAAATTCCCCTTAAACACACACACCTCAACCAGCAGCTTCCTTTCATACCTCTTTGGTCTTATGGCCACCCCTGGCAATGGGAATGGAGCCATCATTTTAACATAAACTAATGAGCACCTGCTTGAGTCACATGGGTGAAAGAGATACCAGAACAAAGCCAGGACTCTTCTAAGTGAACAAAGGAAGAGTTGCTGTTCAAGCAAGCATCGATGTCTACCACATCGGTATGGTTAACTTTGCAGAAATGCCAGGTAATATCATCCCTTCTGGAGTTTAAAACAATCACATTTATAACAAAGGTAATGTTTTATGGGGAAGACTCTTGTACACCATTAATAATCAGTGGTAATAATAACCATGTAACAGTGCTTTGAGTTTTATGATACTGTCCTGGCCCTACCTTAACTGTTTTACTTTCCACTAATCAGTGCAAACTTCTTCTATAGCTTAGTTGGTGCCAGAATACACACCACATTTACTTTCCCATCTAGCCTTTTTGCATGCTTTCATCCCACCTCAAGGGCTCCATGCCAGTCTTTGCCATAAAATTAGTGCTGCTGCTGCTTCTGCTGCTACTGTTTCTAGCTAACCTTTATTGAGCACTTGCTATGTTCCTGGCACAGTTGAGCACTTTTCATGAATTAGCTTATTTATTCCTTTAAACAACCTTATGAAGTAATGTTGTTTTCCCTACAGGCAGTCAGGAAGCCAGGACCACATGCTGTCATTGCCTTTCCCTATCCTCAAGCCCATCTGAACATGACGACTTCCCCTGCATTCTGGTAACTGCCTGAATTTTCCTACTTTTGCTTATTCTTAAGCCCTGTTACCAAAGGAATAACAACGTGTGCTTTTATTTATCACAGATCTTGGTATGAATGAACAGTCTGGGAACAGGCTTGGGTGACATAAAGAGAGGAGGCTAGCTTAAAGAAAACCTGGTTAGCAGAGCAAAGGAAAGCAATAAAGAAAAACTTAACCACCTCATTATTTTGCCATAGCTCAAATGCAATCTTTCTTAAGAACCAAAACAGCCAAAGTAGCTACCATTGGTCAAGCACCCACATAATCTACTACATGTAAGGAAATTGGATATTATTTACCCTGTTTTACAGAGCAGGAAAGCTGGAGCTCAGAAAGGTTAAACACCTTTCCAAAGGTCATGTAACCAGTAACTTGCAGATCACAGTTCAAATCCAAAACCCATGCCCATTCCTCCTCAGTACCACTATCTCCTATTTCCATATCTTATAATATTGTTTTTAAGTGTTACTTTATCTTGAAACCTACTACAATTTTTTTGTATCTTTGTCCTAGTATGAGCCCTTCTTTGTGGATCTTGCTGCCAAATCCACACTCCCTAGAAATTGGGGATTTAGATGACATGGATAATAAACAGATGCTTGTCTCCTCACATGAGGCAATTCTTTTAAAAAGGCAAGTGGGTGGAGCGGGGAGGACTACATAAGGGACCTAAAGGAGATGTATTAGTCTGCGTTCACCAGAGAAACAGGTGTGCATATATATAGATTTATTTTAAGGAATTGGCTCATGCAATTATAAAGGGTGGCAAGTCCAAAATCTGCAGGGCAGACTGGCAAGTTGGAGACACAGGGAAGAGTTAATGTTGCAGTCTTGAGTCCAAATTCCTCAGGGCAGCATGTTGGAAAATCAGGGAGGGTTTCTCTGTTACAGACTTGAGGAGAATTTCTTCTGTTTGGGGAAACTTCAGTCTTTGCTCATAAGGCCTTCAACTGATTGGATGAGACCCACCGACATTATAGAGGGTAATTTGCTTTACTCAAAGTCTACCGATTTAAATGTTAATCATATCTAAAAACTACCTTCACAGCATCTAAGCAGGTGTTTTACCAAACAACTGGACACCATAGCCTAGCCAAGTTGACACATAAAATTAACCATCACAAGAAGGATGGGTAAAATTCACAGCAAAGAGAGCAAATACACAACATGCATGTACAGCCACCCCCTCTGCCCGAGACCATGACAGACATCATTCATCAGCCAAGGCCTCTTCCCCAACGAGTTCCAAAGAGCTCAGCTCCAAGAAGCCAGGCTCAGTTGGAATATGAGTTAACATCTACTAGTCATCCACAGCCTGCCGGGTGGTCCAGTACTGCCACCAGGGATCTCGCCTGACATGGCTACCACCAACTAACATGGCATCCCCAGTTTCCTCTGAGGTCTATCCTAGTTTATCAGGATTTTAGAAAATCCAGATAAACTAAAAGCAAAAACACTTTTTCACAGATAACATGTTTCTGAGCAAAAAGATAAAACTTTGTAATAAACTACATATGTAATTCTCTAAGAACAAAATGAGTACTATCTCAATAAAACTTGTTTGCACTAACTATCTAACATTACTGCCAATACCTGGCAGGTTATAGTTACTCTTCATCTGCAGTCTTGAACTGGCCTAAAGTTTTAATAACTGTAACCATTTGAAATTTTACATTGGGTATAATTATACTTGTCAATAAGACTGGCATGCCTTCTGTATTACTAATTCACACATTTGGGATATTCAAAAATATTCTAATTTTTAACAAAAATACTGCCCATTATGGGGCAATGTGGCAAAATATGTGGCACTAGCAATTTTGGCAGAAATTCATCTGATCCTATCAATCACAAAATAAAGGCAAAAAACCAACTTTGCAATAGAATAAATAATACTCCAAATTAGAGGAAAGACCTATTTCTTTTATACTCAAGTATATCTTTGAATCAGGTTCCAAGGATCTCTGGAGACAGAGCATCCATTACTTGTCTTAATCAACTATTTAGAGGTCTATTGCTATGATTGCCAACTCTATAAGTTTCCCTACTCCGTAGATTAACCTGGAATAAGCACTTTGATTTCATGTCCCCAGTTCATTCACTGAATAACTGAGCAAGTTAAGCACTGGGCTTCAATTTCCGTATGTTTAAATAAAGGAGCCTGGACTAGTAACCCTAGAATTCTGAGTCTCTGCTAATCAAAGATATTGTACAGTCTCCAAGCACATTTGTATATGCCCAGTGATAATAATAGCACACTCTTATTTACTGTTTAATATGTGCTAAAAATTTTATGTTTGTATTGACTCATTTAATTCTCATGAAAACCACAGTAAGTAGAAGATTGTGTTTTCCAAAAATAACCACAGCAATATCTCTGGTGCCCCGTGTTCTTCAGAACCTTGCTGTCCTTTATCAAGAGATGGAGTCTCTCCCCTCCCCTTGAACTTGTGTAGGCACTTGTGGCTGCCTCAATCAATAGAACATGGTAGAAAGGACATGACAAGACTTCCAAGGAAGTGTCATAAAAAATAATATCTTCTGGATTTCAGATCAATAAAAGAAAAAAGAAAAAAAAACATCTGGCTGTTTCTCCCTTGGGACTCTCACCTTGGAACTCAGCTAAAATGCTGTAAGGAGATTCAGGCCACATGGAGAGGCCACATATAGGTGTTCTAGCCAACAGCACCCAGCTAAGATCTTGGCTGACAGTCAGCATCAACCACTGGTCAGGAGTGAACAAACCTCCAGATGATTCCAGCCTCCAACGCTCAAGTCACCCCATCTGATGCCAAATGAAGCAGAGCAAGCTATCCCTCCGAGCCCCACCCTCCAAATCAAAGATTCACAACCACAATGAATGGTGTCATGTTGTTAAGTCATTGAGTTTTATGGTGGTATGTTATGCAGTAAATAACTGGAACAAGGCTGGAGGTATTTCATCTTCATTTTACACATGAGGAAACTGAGGCAAAGAATCCATAAGCTAGACTCTTAAATCCTATGCTACACTTCCACTTAATAAGTGATTATTCAAAGAATGATTAGCCATTGACGCACAGCTGTATTTATTCCTTGTGATATTTCCAAATACATCTTATCTAACAAAATTATTTAAAATACATTATATATTTTATATAATTTTTATGTAATTATATGTATTTTCCCCCAAGAAATGATGTTACCAAAGGCTAAGATGATTGATAACATTTTAGAGAAAGAAGAAAAAGCCTTATATCAGAAGAGAGTTTGTTTCTTGGCCTCTTCTATTTATACTTACCAAAAGTATAAGAAATTGGAATTTTACTGCTGGAAGTAGCAATTTCTAAGGAGCCTGACTCAATTCATTTATACCATATTTATAAAACTCCCTCTAAGGAACATATTAAGCCTGAAGATCAGAATCCTGCCAATGAGGAAAAGAGTTATGATGGAAGAAAATAGATGTGGTATCTAAATTACGTATTTTTCATTTTAACGTTTACAGCATAATTAGATACTTTGAAGCAAGAAAAATGATTTGGTGAAAAGTTTTATTTAAACACTGTCTGAGTTACAATGCATGGGAGTGTTTCATTTTGCAATTGGTTAAAAAGTTATTTAATCATTAAAATCTCTCAAGTTGATATTGTAATGTACAAAATAAAGACCTTAGTAAACCATCCTTAATTACTAACAGCCATGAAAAGGCTCAGATCCTTTCCCAGGAGATAACTTGCTTTTACTGACCATCACACGGCTGTATAATACATGCAATTTCCTGCATACTAAACAAACACTATTGTTGAAAGCTTTTTGTAGAATTAAAATTTTTTTAAATATCAAACCATGGGTCACTATTGGTGTTTTCTATGTACATTGTGTTATAATTTGTAGCTTTCCAAATTTATGTATTTTTTTTCCAAATCATTGATTCAAGAAACTGACATTTTCCCCATGTCCAAAAAGAAGAACAGTCATCAGTGACTTGAAAACCCAACAAAGGCAGCTGGCAGCTCTACTGGGAGCCAAACAGAAATGAGGGGTTGAGTTTTGTTATATTCTAGTTGGAATAAAACGATATGCTTTCCTTCAGAGGGGGAAACAGTCAAGAAAAACTGGCAGGGTGTGGTTTTTCTTGGCTCTGTGGCTAAAGGCACTTACCCCACTGAGGGCAGGGGTCCTGTCTGTTTAGCACTAGCCTAGGTCTGGCACATAATGTTTGCCTAATAAATAATTAACATAACCAAGCTGTTCCAGATGCTGAAATTCAAATGTAAGGTTCAAAGAATGACCTTGACCTCTAGGAGTATGGAAGTGTAGTAGGGTTGGTGATCCCTACTCTATTACATCGATGGTGCCTGGCAGGTATAAGTGCTATGAAAGCGCTTGTCTCCCCTGGGCCTTCTTTGGCATGATCCCCTCTTGGCCATCTACTGTGCGTGGTTAGAGATTGAGAAATGGAATCGCAGCCCAAAAAGCGGGTGGGGAATTAACTCTGGGCTGGCTGGGATCTTTGCTCACCCACCGCCAACACTCTTTCTGGCACATGATGACCAAAATCTAAGGAAGATGCTCCGAGCCCTTGCCCCGGAACCCTCCCCTCCCCCACCCCACTTTCATTCCACACCTGCTCTTTGCTCCCTGACCTAGGTTTCCTGAAAGCCAGCTTTTCTCCCATGAACATGCTTTTTCAAAACTTTCAAACGGGAAAGTTGCAACAGTGCTGTGATATTGGAGACGGCCCACCTGGCTAGGACAAGCCCAAGGACCATTGCACAGGGAGATCCAAGTTCTTGAGGGCTGCCTCTCATGTCCTGCCCTATGGGAGAGGCAGTGGTCATGGATTCCCTTGCAAGGGGACACTGCTATAGGGACCCTGAGGTCCTCTTAGCACAGCCAGGAGCAGTCAAGGTCCACTTTGGAAAGCTAGGCCACCCTGTCTGGCCTTGTCAGAAAATTGTCAGCAAGGGAGGTACCTGACTTTGCAGAGTAAACAGTCTCTCAAAGAGCACAAAGTGACTGTCTCAGATGGAGTGACCATGACATTGTAGAACACAGAGCAGACCCCACCATGGAAACGATTCTACTCAAGAGGAGAGAACTGGCCTTGTACACAGACCTCACATGGCCTGCAGAGAGAGAGTACTAACAATTCCTGCAGTGTCTGTGATGTGGGAGACTGTCCCATGTACTGTAGGACATTTGGCAGCATCCCTAGCCTCTATCAACTAGATGCCAGTAGCCAGGGCCAGCTTCCTGTGTAGGTGACCAGTGTAATCACACAGGGCCCTGCACTCAGAAGGACTCAGTGCTTGGTTTAATGTTCTCCTCTTGCCATCTTGAAATTCTTAATAATCTTATCTTCGGAAGACTTGTGTTTTGTAAGTGAAATTCAGTGGAACAATGGAGGACATATTATGCAATATGTCATTTCTTGCCGCCCTATTTGCATATACAAACAGCCTGAGCAATGCCCCTTGAGCACAGAATTCCAGTGGTCCCATGTTGCATGTTAGTTCAGCAAGACCTGAAGCCTCAAAGTGAGTCCAAGGTAAGCGTGTGACCACTACAACTAAGTCCGGGGGTGGGGGTGGGCAAAAGGCCACACTTTCTGTTAGAACCATAACTTGCTTAGAACCCAGAGAGAGATAACAGCATCCTAAGACACATAAACAGCCAGGGACAGTATCATATTCTTTCTTGCTCGTGTTACGTCCCGATACTAGTCAATCACTTCCACTGAAAACAATGGCCTAGCAGGAAAGCGAAAGATGGGGCAGCCCGTAGTGCCTTTTCCTTTCAGTTCCTCCTGACTCATCAGTAAGGGGAAGGTAGAGCATGTTGGTAGAACAGGTGCATATCAAGAAGTGAAATAAAAACAATTCAGTAAGTTTGTGTAGCATTTCCACTGTTTTAGTAAGAAATACATATGCATGTACAAGCTGCGAAACTCAGATTGTGCAATTTTGTTGATTCCAAATATGAGTTATATTTGCATTTGAAACTAGTACTGCACAGTATTAAGATGAATGATAAGATTCATGTTAACAATTTTCAATTGTAATTTTTCTTTACTTAGTAAAACATGAAATAGCAAATTAAAAACACCATGATAAGGAAAGAAAGACAGAAGGAGACAAACAGCAGAAATAAAAAAGCTTTATATTTTAGTACCTTTAATAACATTTTGTCCTGCTTTTTGAACAAGGATCCCTCATTTCCATTTTACACTGTACCCTGCAAATTATGTAGTAGGCCCTGCCAGTAGCACCCCTCAGTTACAACTAGTGAAAATGTCTCCAGACACAAATGTCCTCTAGAGAAGGTGCAGGTGGACAAAATCACCTGTGGTTGAGAGTCACTGCCCCAGACAGCGTGAGTTTGGTGGAGACTGGCACACCTCAGACAAAAGTGCTATGGAAGCCAAGAGGTTTAATCAAGTGCACTCTGTTGGATTCAAGTGCTATGATAAGATACCAAGACTTAAGATACTTTCCTGAATATTTTGTGCCTCCAGGTTGTTTCCACTTCAGGACATTGTAAGACTAGAGAAGGATGAGATATATTTCACGTATATGTATCTACATATCTTTCATAAAAAGGGAAAATAGCAATTATGAAAAGCAGTGGCTAAATAATAGAAACTGCAGGTGGTTTCTCAAGCACATCAATTTTAAGAAAGAGAAAACACATATTTAAAATAATAAAAGAGAAACTAATTCCCTTAAAACTCTCCTTGTACCCATATACCCCTTGGAAAGTCTTCATGTACTTCCAAAGATATACGTAGTTCAACTCAGACACCCACTGTGGCTTCAGGGTATGTTGGTCTTGGGGACTCAGGGAAATACAGCAATTCCCAAAGGCCAGCACCTTTGCAACCTAAGCTCCTTCAGTGGCAGCAGTGGGCTCAGTAAGAGAGCTCAATAAAATGCCTAAGGGTTTCACAGGATTTTTTTGCTGATAGATTTATGCAAGGCCAAGCCTCTGACTACAGTTAAAAAAACTTACATACAAATTATAACTCCAATTTATAGTCCAATGTATAGTCTATTAAGCACACTTTATAATTAGTTTCTCTTTGAAACATTATTGCAACCCTATAGGATAAGAAAGAGAGATTATTGTTACTATTCTGTAATTAGGTAAACTGAGGTTCAGAAAGACTAAGTAACTGCCCCAAATCAAATAACAAGTAAGTAGAAAAACCTTGTGTTAAAGCCAAGTTTCTAGCCAGGCATGGTAGTCTACACCTGTAGTCCCACCACTTTTGGATGCTGAGGCAGGAGGATCACTTGAAGCCAGGAGTTTGAGACCAGCCTGGGCAACACAGTGAGACCCCATCTCTACAAAAAACAATTTTAAAAAATTAGCCAGGCCTGGTGGTGTGTGCCTGTAGTCCCAGCTACTCGGAATGCTGAGGCAAGAGGGTTGCTTGAGCTTAGGAGTTCAGGGTTACAGTGAGCTGTGATCGGCCACTGCATTCCAGCCTGGGCAACAGAGTAAGAACCTGTCTCTAAAATAAATAAATAAATAAAACCAAGTTTCTGATTCCAAACCAAGTAATGTTTTTCTATGCATGATGCCTGTGTGCTCCGTATGTTGACTTTGAATTATATTTTTTAAAAGAGATGAAGAAACTTTATATATTTTTTTCTATTTTTCATATATATATATATATGGAAAATACATAAAATCACTTTTTATAACAGTATAACTAATATTTAGGCAATTCAATTCCAGGATTCCCAAAACAAAGTAAGTCACTTAGCATATTAAATAACATTAAATATTTATTTTCAGATCCATGGCTTGTAAAATACTCTATAAATAATGAATATGCTGTTTTTATTTTACCATATATAAATTGTTTCTCAGTTATGTCATATAACAAAAATATAAGGCTTGAGCCTAAGAGAAAATTGATTTGATATTCTATTTACTTTGATTCTTTTTTCCTGTGGTTGAAACTTGCAATGATATGCCCTTCTGAAATATGAATCTAAGAACACTGCCCCATTCTTCCATTTGACCCAGATCATTGTCTGAAGGACACCAGAAGCTGCTCAGAACACCACTGGAGAAGGTACAGAGCTGGCGCTGCCTGGAGGAACCCCTAAGCACATACATGGTAGGATTTGCCGTATTCCTTCCTCAGCCATGACTCTTATCCATCTAAGAGTCATGCCTGCAAGCAAACAACCATGCAAGAATGACACTGTCCCTGAGGTCTTCAGTGCTAATTCACGGCTAGTGTCCCTCTGGGTGACTATGTGCTCCTGCTTTCTGCCCCCGTATTGGAGGACTGAGCTAACTCTGCATTATCGCTTAGCCTAAGCATGGTAGGACTCACCTGCTTAAGGATATACAGCTCCTCCTGCTAATTGACTTGTGTGCTCCTGGCTGCATGCATGTGATGGTCACTGAATGATGGAGATTTCACCAAGGAAAAATGGAACAAGACCACTCCTGGTATCAAAAGAGTAACAATCCTACAGGGTGGCCAGTGACCAGAGGGGTGTGTTCCCCAGACCAGGGTAGGGCCTGGGTGGAAAGCCCCCCATGTGAACAGCAGAGTTAGAATCTTCTCTTGGTTTTTACTTTAATGGGAAGACCATGAGGTAAAAATGACCATTTGTTCATCCGTTCATTCATTTATACAACATGAACTGAGCACTTGTATGTACCAAGAGGAGATACACAGGAGCAAGAGTGTAAAGAAGCCAGCAAGCTACCTGCCTATCGTGCTTGCCCTTTGAAGTTATATCTGTGCTTCTCAACCCAACTGCAAAATCAATCGCTTGGAAAGCTTTTAAAAAATACTTATGCTTAGAGCACACCCCTAGAAATTTTTATTGTACCAGCCTGGGTTGGACCCAGAGCTTCCCTGGTGATATTAATGTGTACCCAGCACTGACAACCCCTGAGCCACAGCACAGATTGTAATGGAACAGGGCACTAAGAAGTAAAATATCTGTGATCAGATCAAAACCCTGACCCTTTTAATGTATTTGCATGCTATTAATAATTTTCTTTGGGCTTTCCCTTAGTGTTTAATAAAAGTCCACCTCAGCTATGCTTAGAGAAACTAAGGAAAAGACAAACATGTCTACTCATGCTCAAGGCACCATTTTAAAAGGAGCCTAGTACACCCTGGACCTGTGCTGGTGGTCATTAAAAGGCAATGACCTCAAGCGGAAGATAAACTTCAGGGGCCAGAGTCAGGACCAAGATCAAACACATCTGCTCCCCTTAGAAAGTCTCCTCTCTGGTCTTTAATATGCTCTTTCCTTGAGCGCATCTTTATTGTCATTTAAAGGCACTAGAGACCATTTCTTTACAAGGTGTGTTGAAGTGCTTGAGAGGACATGACAAAAAGGGCTCTCTCTTTCACCGTCAGTAGCCCCTCTGTCCCCATCCCACACTCCAGCACTCACAAGCAGGACCCTGTGTACTGTCAGGGGAGAGGGTTTCTCTACTGGAGCACAGTTTAACCATCCCCCAGGGCAGGCTTCCCAGGAGGGGTGAGACCCAGTGCAAGACAGTCACTTCCTCCCCAGCAGAATTGATCTACCCTCCTCTTCATCCCCCTTTACTCTCTGCCCTTCAATCCCAGGACTATGGCTCTTTAGTGTACTTCTTTGCATTAAAGTCCTACTCCCCACCACCTAGCAGAGTCACGGTTCACAGAAGATGGGCAGTGAATGTTTGTTGAATGAATGAATGAAATCATCTAAAGTGTTTATCTCCCATCCCACCCACCTACTTATGGCCTTACCTGATATCCCCAGCTCCATTCCCACCAAACTAGCAATTTTCTCTTTTCCTAGGCCAGGTGCATGTGAGTGGGAGATCCACTGGGAGATGTGCCTCTGTCTGAGGTGGGTGGGTGAAGGAGTGGTCCTATTTATTCTTTTTACTTAGTTGCATTCGAATGCCCAACAGCACCGCTCAGCTAGCGTTGCCTGTAGGCACAGCAAAGAACGACAAGATAAGTGAAGCTTTAAAGGTTGTCCTTCTTGACATAAGTTATTTTTAGAGTAAAATAACTATTATTTATTGACATGTATAGCATGGCCTGATCATGTGGCAAAATAATCTATTCTGAAGCATGAGTCAGATTGCAATTAAGGCGATAGAGAAATTCATTCTAAATTCCTTGGTTAGGAGGTGATTAAAATTTCATCTATGGTGCCACAATAAACACATAATTTCATTTTTTATTCCCACAAAAATGTAAAAATAAAATGGAAAGGCAGAAATATTCACACAAGAATGTTAGAAATAAATTCCATGGAGATAAAAATTAACAACGTCCATCAGGCAACACAAGATGCGCATTCCATAGAGGCCTCCTGTCTAAATATCAAACAGACTCATCATACTTGTCCAGAACAGAGATATTACAGTCATGATTTGAGTGAATTTCTTGAGTGCCATAAGCACAACTTCTCTCAGTTTCAAAAAAAAATACAATTTTTTAAAAAGGATTAGGAGAAGGCATTTTACTTTTGTCTGCTAGTTTCAGCAAAACTTGTGACCATTTGGAATGTGGAACAGCATTTTAGCCACAATTTGCTTTTATAAAGTTGTTCCTTGCTGAAAAAAAAAATGTGTGTTACACGTCCGGCACATAGTAGGTCTTCTACAAATGTAAGCTCCCTTGCCTTTTCTTACATTCATCTCCTCTGCCCAATAAAAGCCTTTACAGAGAGCTAAGATGCTAACCTCTAAAGGTGTTGAGGATGATTATTTAGAACATGACTGAAAAAGAGGCACAGGAGTTATATGAACTTACTCAAAGTCACACAGCAAATAGGTGTTGAAAGAAAGCTCCAGCTCCTCTCAGTTCCAGGCTAGTGACCGTGTGGTTGGTTCACCAACAGTTTGTGGCTTTCTTCCTAAAAGCGTTCATGTAGGACCAAAGGTAACGTTCAGAGAATAGTATCTAAGGATGTATGTGTGCAGCTATGACATAAAACCACGTGGGAACGTAGGTCTCAATACCTCACAATGTAAATTTACCCTAACGAAATAGTTAAGTATTAAAAACATAATGCCTTATGCCCTCACCAGAAAACTATCATTCAGGGCAGCTGGGTGCTCTTACGCATTCATTCTCATACCTAAACGTATTCAGCTTTTAAATTTAGACGAGATCAGAATTATTCAGATCAGCAAGATGGCCATCTGCTTTCAAGCATACAGCTGCTAGCCTTTAAACAGCAACTTTCCATGATTCATAACTTATTCATCTCAGGATGCACTCAGACATCTGCTTTATAATCGATTCAGCTTGTCATAGCATTTTGCTTTAAAGTTTCATAACCTCTACCCAGGTAACACAGTGATCCAGTAAGTCAGTCTTTTTCCACAGAAAAAAATCAACTGTATAGCTCCCCACAACTGACGGTCCAATCTTGAGATCATATGCATGAAAATGTATATAAAATGTGCATTATTAGTCATTCCCCTTTAAAACAACAATAACATTAGTAGTAGCTTTCATTTAGCCTACTAAGAGTCAGACACTTCATCTCTATCTTCACTGCCACTCTAGCAAATAGATATTATGATCTTCATTTTACAAACAAGCAAATCAGCAAGACTGAATAATTTACCCAATGTCACTAAGTGTGAAAATGGCAGAAATTAGTTGTTTGAACACAGACCTATCTGTCCCCAAACTCAAGCTTCTGCAACAACCAATTTTGCTTTATATTTGAATTGCTATGGACTAGCTGAAATATTCTCATCAGTTTTATAGAGGAGAGACTATACTTAGCTCAATACCATTTATTTTCAACCCAAGAAAACTGTTGCATGTAGCACTTAGTTAATATAAATGCTTTGAAAACTAGAAAGCACTGTGTGAATTTATTGGTTCTTTTTATTCTTCTGGGCAACTTCTGGCAACGCTGGCTGTCTATTCTCTTACTGTCCATCACCGACAGGAGCAGTCAGGAGCAGATGAGGAATCCAGGAAGTATGCAAGGACAGAGTCCCTTGCTCTGTGGTTGGAGAGAAGAGCATCTTCTATGCTCTAAGTTGTAAGGAGAGGTGCTTAATACACAGAAGATTCTCTCTAAAGGAGACTGGTTCTATCAAGTGCACATATTTTTGTTTTAACTCTTGTGTGCAAATTTTTTGTTGCTTCCTATATATTTAATTGCTATGTTGTATATAGAAATTGAGTGGACCCAATTTCAAATCATTGTTCTCCACCCTAATATGAGTCAGGCATTCCAATCCTCACTTTTGTTATCTGGAAAAAAATGGAAATAATGACACCTTAAGTTCTATGTCTTTTTAAAAAATGATTATATAAGACAACTGAATGGCATGATAAGACGGGAACAGTACATTGTGTAAACAATCACATAAAAAATAATATGCATGTCAGGATAACCCTTTTGTTTAAAAAAAGGAAGGACATATATTCACTGAGACAAAGGCTGGGAAGTTATATACAAAATATTAGCAGTGATTACTATACTACTGGATGATATTGTGAGTGACTTATTTTTTTCTTTTTGATTAGTTATGCTTTCTAAAATTTCTAAAGCTCTAACAACAAAAAGTTTCATCAAATGATGAAATATAATTTAATTTTAATTGATAATGGGGAATTAGAAAATATGGTAATTACAGAAGAAAAACATGTAGGCAGTCAGTAGCCAACTTAAACCACCTTTAAAACTCTATGCATTTGATTAAAAAGCAAGACACAACAAGAAACCTACATTGCATATAATAATAAAGGTAATTTAAAAGTAAAAGAATGGAAAGTGACACAGAGTGACTTCTCATTATTCACAGTAATTATGTTATATAAAGTTGTTGGAAATGAATTAGATAATATGGAACCATTGTTCTTAGAAAAAATACAGGGTTAGGTTCCTGTGAGCCTCTATCACAACATTTTTGTCAACTGAGTAATAAATACACAACCTTGTTTTGTGTGTCTTTCTGTTTAAAGACACTATTTAATATATGCTGTTGATTCATTAACATTGAACTCACAACCAATAGCACTACAACTAATTCCTGAATCGAGCTTATCTAACACACATATCTTCTCCACAAGGCTCATCATAGCTTCCTTGTGCTTAGGAATACAATACAGCACCTCAGCACTACAGTTAAGGGCCATTTTGAACAGTGAAATCACCAACAAAAAGCACAAACATGTGAAACACATGGCACTAATAGAGCACAAAAAGGATACTTGTTTATAGCATAAGAGCTTGAATGAAGGGAAAATGTTCAACCTCAGCTGGGAACATATGTGTCAGGTGACTCGAATTGTTTGCCACTCTGTACATGCCCCAGAATGACAGTGAAAGTATTAAACTGATTTTGGGGTTACAAATAAAATTTAGGGAGTAGGCAAGGAGGTTGCTTGAGCCCAGGAGTTTGGGGTTGCAGTGAGCAATGATAAGGCCACTGCACTCTAGCCTGGGCAACAGAACAAGACCCTGTCTCAAAAAAGCCAAAAATATACAAAAAAAAACCACATTAATTTCAAGTGCATGTGAAAATGTCACTAAGATAGACCTTATTCTGGCTGATAAATATACCTTACCAAATTTAAAACAATTGACGTCATAGAAAGTTTATTCTCTGGTGATAATAGAATTTAAGAAGAAATCAATAACAGAAAGATATCTAGGGAATCCCCAAATAATTGGAAACTAAGCAACACACTTCTAAATAATCCATGGAACAAAGAAGAGGTCTCAAAGGAAATTAGAAAATGTTTTGAAATGAATGAAAATGAAAATATATCAAAATTTTTAGGATACTCTAAAGCAATGCTTAGATGGAAATTTAAATTTAATACTTATATTAGAAATACTTACATTAGAAAAAATAATGATCTCAAACAAAAATATAAGTTGTATCTTAAGTCTACAAAACAAAGAGCAAAATAAAGTCAAAGCAAGAAGAAAGAAGGAAATAAGAGCAGAAATCAATAAAATTGAAAACAGGAAAAACAATAAAGAAAATGAAACCAAAAAGATGTTTCTTTGAAAAAATTTCTAAAAAAAATTTCTAAAAAACATGTAGCCAAATTGACAAAGAAAAATAGATAACAGACACAAATTACCAATATCAGAAACAAAGAGGGAATGTCTTTGTCTGTTTATTGCTATATCAGAATGCCACAGACCCACTGGGTAATTTATAAAGAACAGAAGTTTATTTGGCTTATGGTTCTCGATGCTGGGAAGTCCAAAAACATGGTGATGGCATCTGGCAAGGATCATCCCATGGTGGAAAGGGGGAAAGGGGGAAGTGAGTGCATGAGACAGACAGAAATGGGGCCAAACTTATCCTTTCATCAAGAGCCAACTCCTGAGATAACTAACCCACTCCTGCAATAATGGCGGAAATCCATTCATGAGGGCAGAACCCCCATGACTTTATCACCTCTTCAAGGTCCCACCTCTTAATACTGTCTCAATGGCAATTAAATTTCAACATGAGTTTTGGAGGGGATATTCAAATCATAGCATTCCGCTCCTGGCCCCTCAAAACTCATGTCCTTCTCACAACGCAAAATACACTCATTTCATCCCAATAGCCCTAAAAGTCTTAACTTGTTCCAGCATCAACTCAAAAATCCAAAGTCCAAAGTCTCATTTAAATCACATATGAGTAAGACCCAAGGTGTAATTTATGCTGAGGCAAATTTCCTTTAGCTGTTAGCCTGTAAACTCAAAACAAGTTATCCACTTCCAAAATACAATGGTGGGACAGGCATAGGATAGACATTCTCATCCCCAGAGGCAGAAATAAGCAAGGAAAGAATGGCAACTTGTCCCAGGTAAGTCAAAAACCCAGCAAGGAAAACAACACTAAGTCTTAAAGCTGGAGAATAACCTCCTTTGACTCCATATCCTGCACCCTGGGCACACTAGGGCAGGAGGTGGGCCCCCAAGACCTCAGGCAGCCTCTTCTCCATGGCTTTGCTTGGTTCAGACCACACTTTAGTTATCTCGGGTTGGAGTCTCTTGCCTGCATCTCTCCCAGGCTGGCATTGCACACTGGTACCTCTGCAGTTCTGTGGTTTCAGGGGTGGCCCCACTTCTATGGCTCCACTGGGCATTGCCTCATAGTGAGGACTCTCTGTGGTGGCTCCACCTCTGTGGCAAGTCTCTGCCTGGGCACCCAGGCTGTCTACAACATCCTTTAAAATCTAGGTGGAGAAAGCCATGCCCCAAAAGCTCTTGCATTCTGTGTATTTGTACAATTAACACCATATAGATGCCACCAAGGCTTACAGCTTGTAACTTCTGGAGCAGCAGGTTGAGCCACACCTGAGCCCACTTGTGCCACAGCTGGGGCAGCTAAAGAGCACTGCCCTGAATTTGGGGAGTAGAGACCTGAGGCAGCTCTGACCAGCAAGCCTGTGGAGGGCACCCCAAACCTTTCCTCTGAAACCATTCTGCCCTCTTATAGTTCTGGGCCTGTTATGAGATGGGCAGCCTCAAAGATCTTTGAAAAGCCTTCAGAGTCTTTTTCCCATTGTCTTTTTGAATAGCACCTGATTCCCTTCTACCCATGGTAAATTTTTTAGCAAATAGTTACCTGCCCACACCTTCAACATTCTCTAACAAACATATTTTTTCACTCTTTACATGGCCAGGCTGCAAATTTTTCCAAATTTTTCCACCCTGCTTCCCTTCTAATTATAAATGCTGTCTTTAAGCCATCCCCTTCCTCTTGGATCTCACTCTTTGTTTATTTAAAAGTAACCATGCCAGCTAACCTAGTTCATCACTCTTATATTCTGCATTCCATAAAGCCCTCAGGCATGGACACAATTCAGTCAAGGTCTTTGCTAATTTATAACAAGGATAGCCTTTACTCCAGTTTCCAATACCTTGTTCCTCATTTCTATCTGAAACTTCTATCCTTGACCACCCATATTTCTACCAACATTCTGGTTTATGACCACTTAAGTAATCTCTGAGAAGTTTCAGATTTTCTCTACAGCTCTCCTTTTCTTCTGAGCCATCACCAGAATTGCCCTTAATGCTCTGTTCAGAGCAATACAGGCTCTTTCTAGCCTGTTCCTCCAAATTCTTCCAGCCTCTACCCGTTACTCAGTTCCAAAGCTGCTTCCATACTTTCAGGTATTAGTTGTAACAACAGCTCCACTTTTCAGTACCAACTTTCTGTCTTAGTTCATTTTGTGTTGCTATAACAGCATACCACAGACTGGGTAAATTATAAAGAAAAGAGGTTAATTTGGCTCACAAATCTGGATGCGGGGAAGTTCAAGAGCATGGTGCTGGCATTTGGCAAAGGTCAGCCCATGGCAGAAAGTAGAAGACAAAAGTAAGTGCATGAGCTAGAGAGAGGAAAAGGGCCTGAATTTATCCTTTTATCAGGAGCCCACTCCTGCGATAACTAACCCACTCCTGCAATAATGACATTAGTCCATTCATGAGGGCAGAACCCTCACGACCTAATCACCATTTTAAGGTCCCACCTCTTAGTACTGTTACAATGGCAATTAAGTTTCAACATGAGTGTTGGAGAAGACATTCAAACCACAGCAGGGGCTATCACTATAGAGCTCATGTACATGAAAGAGATATTAAGACAATATTACAAATAACTCTAGTCACACAAATTCAACAAATTAAATGAAATGGGCCAATTTCTTAAAAAGCTACCAAAACTCAATCAGTTAAACAAAAAAGTCCTATATCTATTAAAGAAATTGAATTAATGGTTAAAGACTTCCTTACAAAGAAAATTCTAGGTCCAAATGGTTTTACTGATAAACCAAACATTTAAAGAAGAAATTACACCATTTGTCTTACTGTGGGATGCTATAACAAAAATGCCATAGACTAAGTGGCTTAAACTTCAGACATTTATTTTATATAGTTCTAGGGGCTGGGAAATCCAAGATCAAGGTGCTAGCCAATTTTGTTGCTAGTGTGAGGGCCCTCTTCCTAATTTGCAAATGGACACCTTCTTCCTGTATTCTTACATGGCAAAAAAAGAGATAATCTCTTTTGTGTCTCTTCTTATAAGGGCACTAATCTCATTTATTAGGGCTCCACCCTCATGACCTCATCTAACACTTAATATCTCCCAAAGGTCCCCACCTCCAAATACCATCACATTGGAGGTTAGGGCTTCAACATATGAATTTGTGATGGGAGGCATCAATATTCTATCCATAGCACCATTCTAAACCATCACTTCCAGAAAATTGAAGAAGAGGAAACACTTCCCATCTCATTTATGAGGTCATCATTACACTGATACCAAACCAGACAAATATGGTGTAAGAAAAGCGAACTACAAACCAATATCCCTCAGGAACACTGACACAAAAATTCTCAGCAAAATATCAACAAGACAAATCCCTCAGTGTATGCAAAGATTAAGACACCATGACCAAGTAAGTGTTATCTCAGGAATATAAGACTAGTTCAACATTTGAAAATTAATCAATGTAATCCATCATATTGACAGTCTAAGGAAGGAAAATGACATGATCATATCATTAGAAGCAAAAAATCTTTAGACAATATTCAACATCTATTGATGACAAAAAATCTCAGCAAACTAGGATAGAAGGGAACTTGCCTAACCTAATAAACAGTATCTACCAAAAAACCCCAAAACTATAGCTAATATCATATAATGGTTTAAGACTGAATGCTTTCCCCTAAGATTGTAAACAAGGTAAGAATGTCTACTCTTACTAGTCCTGTTTAATATTGTACTAGAAGTCCTCATCTGTGCAAACAGGCATAAAATTGGAAAAGAAGAAATAAAACCGTCCCTATTTGCAAACAACATGATCACATACATAAAAAATCCTGAAGAATCTACAAAATACCTCCTACAACTAATAAGAGAGTTAAGCAAGATCATAGGAAGCAAAGTCGACATGCAGAAATCAACCATATTTCTATACTAGCAATGAATATTTGGAAGCCAAAGCCGAATCATTTTTAAATGATATTTACAGTAGCTCCCCACCAAAAGATACATTTAGGTATAAATATAACAAAACATATGCAAGCTCTATATGCTGAAAACTATAAAATGTTGATGACAGAAATCAAAGAAGACCTAAATAAATGAAGAGACATATCATGTTCATGAATTGGAGACTCAACATCGTTAAGATATTCATTCTCCACAAACTGATCTGTAGACTTCAGGGAATTCCATCAAAATCTAGGCAGGATTTTTATGTAGCTATAGGTAAGCTGATTCTAAAATTTATATGGAAAGGTAAAGGAACTACAGAAGACAAAACAATTGTGGAAAAAAGAAAAAAGTTGGAGAATTCATACTACTTGATTTTAAGACTTACTACAGGTTGAGTATCCCTTATCTGAAATTCTTGGGACCAAAAGTGTTTTGGATTTTGGGTTTTTTCAGATTTTGAAACATTTGCATATACATAAAGAGATATCTTGGGAATAGGACCTAAGTCTAATAAACACAAAACTCACTTATGTCTCACATACCTTATATACATAGCCTGAAGGTAATTTCATACAATATTTTTAATAATCTTGCACATGAAACAAAGTTTGTGTTAAGTATTTATGTGTGGAATTCTCTACTTGTGGCATCATGTCAGTGCTCAAGAAGTTTTGGATTTTGGAGCACTTCAGATTTCAGATATTCAGATTAGGTATGTTCAACCTGTATAAAGCTACAATAATCAAGACAGCACCAGACACAGACAAATGAAACCAAATAAAGAGTCTAAAAATAGACACACACAAATATAGTCAATTAATTTTTAACAAGTTGCAAAAGTAATTCAATGGAGAAATATTTTCTTTCCAATAAATGGTATTAGAATAATTGGACATTCATATGCAAAAAAACAAACCATGACTTATAATACACACCATATCCAAAAATCAACACAAAATGAATCATAGATCTAAATGTATTATTATAAAACTTTTCAAAGAAAACATGAGGAATAAATCTTCATGACCTTGGGTTAGGCAAAAGTTTTTAGATATGACATTAAAAGTACAATCTATTTTAAAAATCAATTAATTAGACTGCATTAAAAGTAAAAACTTTTGCTCTGAAAAAAGACACACTGTTAAAAGAATAAAAAGCCAAGCCATAAACTGGGAGAAGATATTTGCAAATCACATATTTAACAAGAGAATATATCCAGAATATATTTTAAAAATTCTAAAAACTCAACATTAAGAAAACAAGCACCCTTCCCCAAAAAATAGGCAAAAGATTTGAACAGACACTTTAACAAAGAAAATAGACATGTGGCAAATAAGCTTGTGAAAAAAGATTCAGTATCACTAGTCATTAGGGAAATACAAATCGAAACAACAATTAATACCATTATATGCCTATTAGAATGGCAAAGAAGCAGAGCAACTAGAACTCTCATACATTGCTAGTGGCAATGCAAAGTGGTACAGCCTTTCTGGAGGACAGTTAAGCATGTACTTATCTTAAGACCCAGCAGTCCCAAGCCTAGGTATTCACCCTAAACAAATGAAAATCTGTTTACACACACATACAGGAATATTTAACCTGGCTTTATTCATAATCACCAAAAATTATAAACAACCTAAACACCTTTCAATAAAGGAAAGAATAAACAACTTTGGGCACATTCATAAATGGAATATTACTCAACAAGAAAAAGCAATGAACTCTTTATACACTGAATACATTATGCTGAGTGAAATAAACTAGTCTTAAAAAGTTACATACTGTATGCTATTGTCTGAATATTTATTCCCCCTCCTCAAATTCATATGTTGAAATCCTAACCCCCAAGGTGGTTTAGTAGATGAGACCTTTGGGAGGTCCTTAGGTCACGGAGGCATAACATTCATGAAAGGGATTAATGCCCTTATAAAAGAGGCCTGAGAGAGACCCCTTGCCCTTCTGCCATGTGAGGTTAGAGTGAGAAGGCTCTGCCTGTGATGAAGCAGGCCCTCCCCTAGACACTGAATCTGCCAGCACGTTAGTCTTGGACTTTCCAGCCTACAGAACTGTAAGAAATAAATTTCTGTTGTTTATAAGATACCCTGGTAGTTGGTTACAGCAGCACCAACAGTCAAAGACTCTATGTGATTTCATTCATATAACATTCTGAAAAGGCAAATCTATTGGAATAGAAAACAGACCAGTGGTCACCTGGGATTAGGGTTGGAGGGAAGGATTTGACTACAAAGAAGTAGCGTGAGAAAAATCTTTGGCACAATGGAACTGCTCTATGGTCATTACATGAATCTTACATAATTATATGCCCCAAACATCAATTTTATAGTATGTATATTTTTTAAAGTAATAAATGAATGAAAGTAAAAAAGAAGGCTACGCTAACAGAAGAGATTTTATTGCGTTGCCAGATTGTAAACCTCAAAATTAAGACAGTCTGCTATATAATTTATTTATTTATCAATCTCTCGGTAATTGGTTAAGAAGTTTATATAAAGGGAATAAAAGTTATAGCTACGTTGCAATAAATATATTCTTAAATATCTTTGATAGCTCTCTCTAGAAATACTGGTGCTAAATGTTCTTCAGACTAAACTTAGATGTCAAGGGGCTGGCTGTCTAATGGCTTACAATTACACCATTTTTATTCCTCCATGACATCCTTGTTCTCATGCCTTGCCTAATTTATATGCAAGAGAAGAAATATCTTTTTTTGACAATGCATCTGACCTGAAGGCAATCCAAACAAGTCAAGTATATGTTAGGCCCACCCACAAGATAGGTCCATAAATCCCTGAATTATATACTAATCACTGGCGGAAGTGGGGAAGGGCCCAGGGATAAGGAAACTTCTGTCCTCACTTTCTACCTCACACTCTTATCCATATTAGCTCTTCCTCAAAGGAGAAGGAGTTACTAATCTGCTTGTTCAGGGTCTGGAATTCTTTGATTTAAACTATGGCACTGAAAAGACATTTGAGTTTGTGAGCATATCCTTTTTCTCTTCCTGGAATTCGGCCAAGAAATGTCCTGACGTTCCTTTGTGTACTGTTTCACCTCTAATACCAATGGCCAGTAGTCTTTCTTCCTTCTTGCACTGTGACTTTGTCTATAAATTGGTAAGAACACTTTGATATTCCCCCACAAAACCAAGAGCCCCATATGAAAAGTACAGACATCTCCTCCCAGAACTATTTTTTTCTCCTAAATGGAAGATTTTGCTATACCCACAGACTAAACAACCTGGTCAGTTTAGTACTATGGGGCAAACGTATTTCTCCCTATTGGTTGTGTCACCCTTTTTCCTTTGTCCTTGGTAGTGTGCTTCTAAATCTTCTCACATCACTGTAGAAAGTTTTCACCTTTAGTTTTGGAGAATTGGAGGAGGAGGAATAGAGTGATTTATAAGGAGGAAGCAAAGGGCCTCATTTTGGCCTCTAGCCGAAGTCATGCACCTCAGCTTAGTTTAACCTCTATTTAGGTATATGTGGTACTTACAGAGAACTTAATACATTTATACTTTATACCCCACTTAACTGTCAATAATTTTGTATAACTTCCTTGGAGGAAGGAAGAAATGAGTGATGGGCTTCAGGTAATCGAATCCTTAAAAATTAATAGTGATGGCCTCTTCCCTTTAAGGGGTTTAAAAACTGGTATGTACCACATTTAAACCTTCTTAAATGACAAAGTCCATTAATAATATAAGAAAGAGGAAAAGTGTAGGATTGAATCGTCTGCCCTATGCAAACTGGGAAAGCACCCAAAGACCCTATCCAACTTAAGCCCTGTTCTTTATAATCCACAGACTACCTGAAACAAGAAAATGCAAGGATATTTTATAGCATATGATAAGAGTAAATCTCAATTTGGGTTATATAAAGTCCCATTCCAATTCTCCCTCATTCCATGTACTTCTGGACTGAAAATTGCTTTATGAATCTCTGTCACTTTTCCCCTTTGCTCTTAAGGTAAACAGAGAGTCAGGAGAAACATTCAAAGGCAGACAGGTCAGCTGAGGCCTCAGGGTTCTTACTTCCCTTTGCTAAAAATCCAAAAAGCTACAACGCATTTTGAAGGGCACACTACCCGCTGACCCAATTTTATGAATAGTTCGTTGTTAATTTATGGTTATATTCATCTTGGCTTTATATGATACCCTTTTGGTAATTTTGAAGTGATCTTAGCAAATGACTCTGTTCCTTCCCTTCCTGGGTGTTAGGTCGGATTGGAGGAAAGGGGTGGGAAGTATTTCCCTTAACTAGTACAAAACATCTGGATTCCCAGATTATAGAGATTTAGAAGAGCAATATGCTAGAAATGAGGTTGTCGTGCCGAAAATCTGGTAGAGTTCAAAAGCAATCCATGGTTATGGTTTTCTTTCAGAACAATACATACCATTATATGAATTAGAAAACATGATCTGTAGATGAGAAGGTAAGCTGGCATAATATTTTTAGTACCCTGTTCTAATTGCCCTAAATGCTCGTGATTTTTCAAGAGAACCTCAAAACTGAAAAAAAAGAAGTTAAAAAATTGTTTCCCCATGGGTTTCTGTATCTGTCCTATCCAGGTCAATTTACACCATCTCTGACAGTTATGAATAACTTCTACTTTCCCCACAAAGAAAAATACTAATGCAAAACTCGAAAGTAAAATGGAAAAGCAAAATCCTGTTCAAATTATGGGCTGCTTAAAGCAAGTCAGTCCACTCCAGAAATTCCCCACTCTTCATTACCCTTACTCACAATCTTGCTTTTAGAAAATACCTAGTTAACATCACCGAATGACCCAAATTCTTGGAAAACACCACCCCAACCCCCACCTCAGAAGTGGAAGGACATGCTATGCCTCTAGCTACATTTGGCCATATTCCAAAAAGCAGCTACCCCTGAAGCTGGTGAGACATTTCATCAGGAAGAAATGCTCTGGGAGAAAGAGGCAGAATGTGAGGTCAGAAAAATTCCATCTGATACTGATGAGATTATCTGGAATCAGCCGCCCTCGGGGTGGTAAAATAGGGATGATATTCCTTAACTCTCAGGGTAATCAGAAGATCAAATGAGATAACAGCAGGAAAGCTTTTTGTAAAGTGTTAAATACTTTATAAATGCAACAAAGAGCTGTTTTCCAACTTCACTGATCCTATGTTGATTGAATGTCCTTCACTATATAGAACAAGTTCTTCCCTTGAGTTATTTGGGATGGACATCAAAAAGACTCCTGGGCATTCCTCTAAGGCGTTCATTCCTCTAAGAATCACTGCCTGTGGTAAGCGTCACAGCTGACAGAAACTCATTCCTGCCTCCCCAGCTAGCATCCTGAGCGGGAGAGGGAGGGGGATGACTTCCTGTTCTCAAGTTTTGCTAATTGCATTTTTTGAAGCCCACACTCAATTGTTCCTTTTAAAAAATGCATTATGCCTCTCCTCCCCAGCTCTCTGAGACCCATGACCACAACAAATGCATACCAACCTTTCAAGTTAAAGACCCGTAACAAAGCTGGAGAGTTCTAGGCCCGTCTACTCTTCCCCACTCCCTGTTTTCCACAGCAGTCTTTAACGAAAACAGAGCCTAAAATTTGAGAGAGAGAAAAGACTTTGTAGCTACCCCTAGAGACAGCGTTGGACGTCCACAATGACCTTACTTTCCCGCTGCTTCCTCGCTCAGCCTGACCTCACCGATACACAGCCCTGAGTCTTTGCTCCAGGGGAACGCACTCAAACGCACACGCACGCACACGCCGGCCAGCTGGTCAACCGCAGGCCAATCTGACTCTTCGCCAACTTGTAACCATGGATAGCTGCAATAGGACTGAGGTCCTTCACTGTCTGCTCCAAAAAGACACTGCAACCTCCAGCGGCGCCGCAGTAGCTGCCTCTGTGCTGCAGCCTCCGGCCAGAGTTTCAGGTCTAGTTCCTTAAGGAGTATCGCTCCTCTCTGCCCTTCATCCTCCTCCCCTCGGCTTCGCCCACTTCGCCTCCTTCTCCTCGGGAGGCTGGGAGGAACCGGGATACTCTGCCACTTCTGCAAAGGGTGAAGTAGCAGTGAAGGGGATCCCCCACCCCAAGTAGCCTGAAGCCCACTACTCTTTGCCCCACCTCTCAACTCTCCCGCGCGTGCAGGTGTCCGTGCTGCCGGCGAAGGTCCCAGTTCTCAAGGTGGCTGAGCTTAGATGGGATGTGGAGGGGCCAGGCGGGAAGAGGAGCGGCGGGACGATGGCGAGGAAGGGCTGGAGGTTGTTAGAGGACAGATGGGGCGGGACTGGGGAGAAGGGCGAAAGCGACGCACCCAGGCACTCTGCCGCCCCTTGCGCACAGACTGTAACTCCGAAACGCGCAGTCGGCCCATAAGGTAAAGGCCTTTTCACCCTATTCTCTCTCCCTTCCCTGCCCCGCTCCCCGCCTGGACACCTGGAGAAAAAGCAAGGTGAGGGTGTACCTGGAGCGAACACCATGATTTCCTCCAGCCGCTACGCCCCTAGATTAAGAGAGAAAGACAGGCAGACGGAGTGGGAGCAAGGCCGGGGCTCGGCGGGGTCCGGGGCAGGTGGGCGCGCACGGCGCGGGCGGGCCGCGGGCGGGACGGTCAGCACCTCGGACAGCTCCCCGCCGCGCGATCCCGGCCGCAGCTCCGGCCGCCGCGGCGCGCTCTGCCTCCACAATGCACCGCTGCGCCCGCGGCCACCGCGGCGGCGGGAGGCGGAGGCCGAACCCCCGCTCAGTTCATCCCTCTTTCCTGTGCCAGCCCGGCGCACACTGCTGCTTAGGGAGCGAAGCGCTTCTACCGCTTTCTCGGGAGGAAGGACGGAAGAAGAAGGAAGAGAAAGGTAATTGCCCGGCTTCCTGGCAGGGGGACAGCTAATTGCTTCTAATTACCTGCTGTCGCTCTCCCCCGTGGATATTGGACTGACATTTAAGCTAGGTTTGTCCTTTTTTTTTTTTTTTTTTTTTTTGTAGCTCAAAGAGCTCAAAGAGCTTTACTCTCGAGGCCGACTCTGAGTTCTCCGAGTTGGGCTGGCTCTGAACAGAGGGGAGGGGCTGCCAACTTAATCCGTCCTTGGGGTCCGTGAGTCCTCTCTCGCGAGTCCCGGTCCTCCGCTAACGTCAGGAAAAGAAGAGGAGGGAGGCACAGAGTGACTTTGGAGCGCTCGAGGAGGGCGCCGCTCTCAGGAGGCAAATCTGGCTCTGTGAATTCCTAAGCTTGAAGGTCCTCAAGGTCATCACTTTAGAAAAAGCAAGACCAGCCAGGGCAGAGGAAAGAGATGTCGGGGAGGCAGGTCTCCACCACCAACAAACTCACACCCTCTACAAGAATGAGCCAATAGAGTCCCCTTCAAGTGTGAGAACAGCTCTGAGACCACTCACGAAACATCAGTGCTTCCCCTGCCCTCACCCAACTGTGCCCCCCCCCCCAGCCCCATACACCCAGTTCTACCCTAACGGTACGGGGGCATGCCTCACACTCAATTCGTGCTCCTAATCCATTGCTCATTTTAAGTGTCCATTCCCCCCCACCACCACCCCAGGAATGCTTGTGCAGTGCACACAGTCCACACTAGATGTCACTCAGCTTGAAACAGGTCCATATAGGTTACAAACCCAAAGCCACACAGGATCCTCCAGCCTCAAAGGAGATGCCAGTTGCTTTAGGTTTTATCCCCCACTTTTGTAGCTGAATAGGGTTTTCCAAGAACAAAGGTGATCAGGGTCATCTCCAGTGTTACGGGGTTTCTTCATTTGCACCTCTCCCTGGAAAACATAGCTATTCCGAAAATACAGTATTTCTTAATAATTTGGTTGGCAGCCATAAGTTAAACAGTCTTTTGGCAAATATAAAGTTTCAAATAGCCTTGTTGGCACTGGTTTTGTTCAAAGCCATCTGATAGATTGAAATGCAAATAGTTTTACAGCTTTTGAACTACACTTTGGATGGAGGCATATGGGCAGCCTCAGCATAACACAATCAGTGCTGCTTTTAGCACCTGGCTTAACACAGGCTTGAGCAGATGGGGCCTGCCTCAGCAGCAACAAGACGCAAGTCACCCAATGGGCAGGTTGAAGTGTGTGCACGACGGGAGTAGTGCTCTCACTTCCCCAAGTTACACTAAAAGCCTGGGACCAATAATGCTTCACCCTGCCTTCTTTCTTCTGCACTCGGGGAAGTGTGAAACACCATTTGAAGTAATCTTTGAATGAAAGGCCTCTTTCTTGTAACACACTCAAAAGGGCTCTCTTTTACAACCCTTATTTTTAAATGGGCTTCTTCTCCTAAAGCATAAACAATTACCCATGATTAAGTTCAAGAAAAAGCAATATGGAATAGGAACGGAAAAAAAAAAAAAAAAAAAAACACTTGGAATCAGTAAGACTCAGACCCAGGTACTATGTCTTCACCATTTACCAGATGTGTGACCTTGCATAAATTACTTAACCTGTCCTGTCTCATCTATAAGATAAGGGTTAAAGTATCTTGAAAGTTTGTTGTGAGGATTATTTGTGATATGGATTAATGGATTAATTAGGAGAGAGCACAGCCTCAATTAAACCCATTCCAGGTAATCACTGACACCCTGGGAGCAGGTGACATCCTACGGCAGCAGTCCCCAACCTTTTTAGCAGCAGGGACCGTTTTCATGGAAGGCAATTTTTTCATGGACTGGGTAGGGGAATGATGGTTTTGGGATGATTCAAGCACATTACATTTATTGTGCATTTTATTTCTATTATTATTACATTGTAGTATATAATGAAATTATTATACAACTCACCATAGGTTGGGGATCCCTGTCCTACGGAAAAGCAAACAAAACATGTTAGATCTGTACTTCTCAAACATGCATGATGTGCATATGGATCCCCTGGAGATCTTGTTAAAATACAGATTATGATTCAGTAGATTGGGGTAGGTCCTGAGACTGCATTTTTAACAAGCTTCTGGGTAATGTCCATGCTGCGGGTGCTGCTAGTCTGTGGACTATACTTTGAATAGCAAGGTATTAGGTATATCAGCATTTTAAAAAGAAAGAAATTGCTTATATCTCTCCCAACCTCAGAGTTTATCTTTTTAAGTATTAAACAAAGAAGGAACCCAGATGGATTCCCATAGGCTGTGGCCAAGATGGTAGCAGAAAGAACAAATGCCTGAAAATGGTCCCAGAGCTCCTCAGGCTATTTGATTAACTTCTTGTGGGAATAGAGGTAATGTGATCCAATAGAAACCAGCAGCACGAGTGAAGGACAGAAGAAAAAGCTCTCACTCAGCCCCATCCTCAGCTCTTTTCTGCCTGTCCTCCTTCCATCCTCTCTTCATTTTCTCTACCCAACACTACTAGCCAAAGGACAGTATATTCCCAATCCAGTTTTTGCTTGTATATATTTTAGTCAGAGCAATTAATTTTATTCCCAATAAAACCAGGGCACTTCAATGATTTTTTTAATTTTGCAGTTCTTTTTAGCTATTTCACCAGTAAATTTTACATTCAACAATATTATCTTCAGTTTTTACTATTATTGGAGTTATTATTCTTTTGGTTTTATTTAAATACTCTAATAATGCTACTAGATGTTTTTATATCTTTACATCTTAACATAAATGATCAATTTAACAACATGATGCCTGGTAGGAAAAATGAAAGTTCCCTTTTATTCTAGCATGATAAGATCCAGAGTTTTTGATAGACATTTATCCAGTCCTACCCCACAACTGAGGCTTAAATACTCAATAGTATTTTAGCCCATCTCTATTTAAACACCTCCACTTAGAGTGACTCACTCTCTGCTCTCTACTCAATTGCTTTTAAAGACAGCCATCTATCAGCGAGGCAGCCACCACCACCATCTACCCCATTCTGACTTTTGGTATGGTCATTTCCAGTCAATGATGGGAATAGTGATAAGAAGCAAGATAGTAAACAAGTTGGATTAGATGCCCCAACTTTCTTGCTCTGGAGCTTATAAAACCAGGGTGCTCTTACTCCTGGAGATACTTGATAAGGTACTGGATCAACTAGAAGGCACAGGAAGAAAAAGTCACCTAATAGAACTATGATGTTATGTGGTGATTTGGGAGAATTTTTATACAAATAGATACATTATGAAGTAAAACGCAAAATTCATGTGACACATAAACATTAAATTAGAGACTGCAAAGAAATCACCATAGGTAGATTAGGGCTATACCTCTCAGACTTGCCCAAGTTTCCATCCATTCTCGCTAACATTCATTTATTCTACTCAGTCTTTAGAGCTTTAACAAATCCAAAATTTCAAAAACCCATCCTGAAACATTCCCACTGCCCCAATTATTTGCAGCACACCTTGGCTACAGCCGTACCCTGATTCTTTCCACTCCACACTCATTTTAAATACATTATTCAATCAACTAATAATAATAAATAATTTTTAGCATCTCTGGAGATAGTCGAAATAGATTGAAAAGGGGCATTTTCTTTATGAAGCATTAAACCCTGTTTCCAGATATCTTGGCTTATAGATCTCAAATAATTACAGAAATAAAATGCTGGAAAAGAACCCTTTTGCTCTTCTACAAGCTGCTAGAACTTGTTGAATTGGGGCTAAGGAAGGACACAGAGATGAAGTAAAGCAGAAATAAGAAAAGAAATGAGAGAATGTGGTACGCAGGGAGCTGGACATAGAAAAACTGAATAAGGAAGAAAACATTGAAAAACTAGTCTTTGTGCTGTCCAACCTATAAAGACTCAAAGAGAGTGAAGTAAAAATACATATAGAGACAAAAAAGGCATAAACTGAAAATAAAAATGAAGATAGAAGGTGGAATGAAAGGGAAGGGGGAATGACAATAATGACTGTACTACATTAAAAAAAGAAACAGGAAATACTAAAAATTTTTGCAGGCTCGAAGAGTATAGGACAATGTCTCTGTATGTTTGTATTTTATGAAGCAGTTTATGAGTCCTGCAGGATGCTTTAAAAGGAAATTCAAAACAGTCATATTTTCTGAACGTAAAACGTCTGCAAAACTTTCTTACTGGAAAAAATACATGAGAACAGTTAAAATTTCACATTACCTTTATACAAAATGAATATTTTCTTGAAAAAAAAAATATAACTCTGTTTGAATACCTTTCTTTCTCACCAAAGAGCTATGTACTCACGTTCACCTTTATGGAAAAACTTCTCCCAAATCACCAAATGAAATTATTCTGGAAGATGCCAGGAGGTGGAAGGTCAGTTGAGGACAACATTCAAACCTTTGTTTGTGTTTAAGGAAAAGCATAAAGCATTCGGCTCACTTAACATTTAACTCATCTTCAAAATTATGAATAGACAATTATAAAACTTTATCCAATAAATTCTGTATTTATAAATCTATCTCTTTATATACAGGTTCTACCTTAAGTCAAATTCAGAACAGAATAATGAGGAAAAATCAAACAGAAAAAAATGGACAGAAAAGAGGTGAAGAGAGAAGTTTAATGATGCAAAAGAGTAAGGGGAGGAAAAAGAAAAGAGGCAAGAAATAGGAAAAAGAGAGAAGGAAGAGCAAACATAAGGGAGAACTATACAAAAGACAAAAAATGGCATATAGAGATACTCAGAAAAGATTTTTTTTAAAATAGAATAAAGAGAAAAAAGTAAACAATCTTTTTTTAAGTACAAAGACGAAAGCCTAAATACTGTTCAAATTGAGAAATGGAATGTTCTTCTCATATCCTGCTCACTTGGGCTGTACGTCTGAGAATAAATTTAGTCAATACCTTTGGAAATACTTATTAATTTTTAAGCTATTTTTCAAAGCTCTTCATCTCTACTCAAGGGCTCAGTTCAGAATTGGGAGAGTCATGGTACACTACACAGGGATTTCAGTGTTGGAGAAGAATTGTTCTTTAGGCTATGGTAGCTAAGATCATAGCAATAATGATTCATTGGTTACTTTTTAGCTCATTTAAAAAATCAACTGGTAACATAAGAGAAATTTGCAACCTTAGAGTAGGCAAAGATTTCCTAGATAAGAAACAAAAAGCACAAGTCATAAAAGAAAATAATTGATAAATGAACTTTATCAAAATTTAAAATTTTTGCTATCTGGATAATGCTACTAAGAAAATGAAAAGGCAAGCTCCATACTAGGAGAAAATATTCACAATATGTATATCTGACATATATTTATAACTCTCACAACTCAATAAGACAACAACCCAACTAAAACTTGCCAAACACTTCACAAGAGAAATATAATACTAATTGCTTATAAGCACATGAAGACTTCTCAACATCATAAGGCATCAGAGAAATATAAATTAAAACCACAGTGAGGTACCAATTACATACATACCCAGTAGAATGGCAAAAATTAAAAAGACTGACAATATCAAGTGTTGATGAGATATGGAGCAACTAGAACTTTTATGCATTGTTGGTGGGAATGTAAAACATTACAACCACTTTGGAAAACAGTTTGATAATTTCTTATAACATTGAACATACACATATTGTAAGACTCATCCATTCCACTACTAGGTAGTTACCCAAGGGAAATGAAAACCTGTGTCCACACAAAGACTTACACATGAACAGTGACAGTAGCTTTATTTATCATGGACAAAATGTGAAAACAGCCTGGAAGCCCTTCAATGTGTGTATGGCTACACATATTGTAGCATATGCGTGCAACAACACAGATAAATATCAAAAGCATGCTGATCAAAAGAAGGCAGACACAATAGAGTACGGTACATACTGTATGATTTAATTTATATTAAATTCTAGGAAAGGCTGAACTAAGCTGTAGTTGACAGAAAGTAGATCAGTGGTTGCCTGGGGCTTGGGAAGGTAGATCAGAATTGATTGAAAAGGGACACAAAGGAACTCTCTGGGATAATGGAAATGTACTATATATATCTTGATGGTAGTAGTGGTTATATGGGTGTACACATATGTCAAAATTCATAGAACTGTACATTTCTAATAGATGCATTTTACTTTATGTAAATTACATTGGTATAAGTTGATCTAAAAATCAGTTTATAACAATATAATATTTCTAATAAATAAAAATATCTTAAAATTGAATATTTTGAGAGCTAAGATAAACTATAAATGTATGCTAACTCAATTTTCCCTAATTTTTGAAAACATCTTTTAAGTCTAAAGTAACTTTACATTTTCTCTTCAACATTTTTGAATTATTATAGTTAGCCAATATGAATGAATGAAGAATGAGTGAACAGATACAATATGTTGTGATTTATTTTCAGAATAAGCATTGCCCTTGTGAACTAAAATAAAATCCTAAGCCGCCAACCAACCGAACAGACCCCACTCCTGGCCAAGGGGACCCCGGAGAAACCCTAAAACTGAGTTCCTGGTCACGACAGGATAGGAGGTCAGACAAGCCTCATTATACCTCTTCCCTGGTTAAGCACCATTAGGCTTTCTTCCCTAAGGTTAAACAGAACCAGCCTTTGGAAGGAAGGACCTGCCCCACTGCTGTTTCAATCAACCACCTAATGCTGCTCCTCCCTTTTTGTGGTTTCGGCGCTACAACTGACCAGCATTCTTTCCTGATAAGGGGCCACCAACTATGGAGTGTTTCTAACCGGACTATGGAGCATGCACAGTGAGGGTTTTCATGTCCTCTGCGTCACCTTTTGAGGTCAGAGGGCCAAAAACTGCACCCTCAGATCATGCTAATGCTACCATTTTTTGTATATGCGAACTATGAAGGGGCATGAAGCTCAATTGTGCGTGTTTCTCCTTTCATAAATATTCATGACTCCTGTTATAGTTCATTAAATATGTACATCTGGCCACCCCACTCAGCACAAATTCCTGTTCCCATTGTCCCTCCCTGGAAGCACAGGTTCCTGGCTTCTGGCCGGGAGCTCCACTTTCCAGCCTACTGGAATGGCCACCCACAGGCTGCAACCCTTCATGAGAAATTAAGCTCTCCTTTCCAAATTATGAACCTCTTCATTTTCTTCAGTTGGCACTTTTTTCTTCATTTGTTTATTCAATGAGCATCTATGATCCCCTATCATAAACTAAGAACAGTATTAGATATTGAACATTCAGAGGAATAAGACATAGGTATTCTCTCAAGTATCTTAGAATCCAGTGGGAAAAAGAGACAAGGAAAAATGTGTAGGAGAGAGGAGCAGGGAGGGAAGAACACTGAGACCCCACTGAGGCCAGGAAATACTTACCTACAGAGGTGTCAGGTGGAATGGTAACATGAAATCAGGGTACAGATGAGAATGCCACCAACCCAATAGGATCCGAGTTGGGAAAGGAAGGAAATTAAACTGGGAGGAGCTCTCTAAGAAAAGAGTAGAATAAAAGGTCATTCTGGACTAGAAGTTGTGAGGTCAAAAGTCTCACTTGGTGAAGGCAAAGTAAGAAAGCTAGCAGGACTGGAGGCAGGATTTCTGAGTTTAAAATATCAGGTGTGTAGCCCTTCTGGATGACAACGAGGTCGCGAGGGTGGCCTTGGAAGTAAAAGACCCATGAGAGTGAAGTGTTGGGGCTGTTGAGTCATCCTGGATGATGGTGGACACAGAGGTGAAGAAGATCCTTTCATATGAATGGTATCAATGTAAGGAGATAAAGAGTTTAAAAGTTTCTGAATAAGCTAATAATACTTAAGTAGCAAGATAATGTTTGGAAATTGAAATTAATGGTTTTTGTAGTCATTCCTTTTTATACCACTTTACATAAAAATAATAGACATGAAGACATTTAGGCTCAATCTTATTATTTTAGAAAGAGACTGAACTCAGTTCAGAAAATAAACAATCAAATTCTCAGCTTTTAAATTTTAAAATAAGCACTTGAAATCCAGAGCAGAGACTAAAATCTTGAAAGCCAAGGCCTTTAATAATATTGGGGGGGCGGGTGGTTAAGTCCTAGCCTTGAGGGCTCAAAAGCATAAAGTATATAAGAGAAACAGAGTTGGGAGAACAAAAGCCACAGAAGCATTGCTAGTTTTTCTATCCTGAAGGAAATGTTTTGCAGTTGTTTCATTTTGTTTGAAAACTCATTCCGGGCTTGAGGGCAAGAATTTTTTTTTTTTTTACTAAAACAGATATGAAACTATAGATTTAGCAGGAAGTGTGGGCCTCCAAAAAAGGATACTGTGTCCCATGGCTGCATCTCAATCCTGGTCAGTCCAAGGAGAGGCAGGACCATGAGGGGGAAATAACTGAAGGCCCAGATGAATCTGGAGAAATCTTGGACCTTCATCTGATGTCCAAAGGCATATGCAGCTCACAAAGACCTCCAGCTTCTTGAAAAATTCCACGCCAGTGCTAGAGGGATAAAACATCAATAGTGTCCCCAAGGCCACATCAGAAGAACGAGGACAAGTGCTTTGAGGAGAAGGAAAGAGGAGTTTATTAATTTGCCAGCAAATGAGGAGGATGGAGACTGCTGTCTAAAAGGCCATCATCCTAATCATAAGCAGAAATACAGAGCTTTTAAGGGAGGGTTTTCAGTTCCAGGCTATTATTGTTCAGCTACAGTTGATGATTCTGATCGTCCCATCTCTGTGGAAGACAATCCTGTGACCTCCACTAGGACCTCCACCTGGACAGTTCTGCTAAGCCATCTCCTGTAGCACAAAGGACAAAGGACACTCCCTTGCCCCTCCCGCTGGCCTTAGGCAGGAGATGCAGGTCCTAGTTCTCCAAAAGGAGTGGGGGATGTTTTAAAGAGACAGAAAACATTTTTGCCATTTTTTTTCAGGCCATTCCCTCTGTTACAATAGTAGAGTAAGGTGTCTGGGCAGATGAACTTGAGGACCACCTCCCAGGTCTTTCCCGACTCCAGAGCAGAACAAAAAGAGAATGTTCTCTTTTTGTCTAAGCCCTGGGGGAGCTTAGACATATAGCCAGTAGGGGTCTTGAGATCAGAATAAGGAAGGAACCATGGACCACAGTGAGATGTGGTCATCTAAGATGATAGATTAAAGATGAAGTCCCACAGGCAAAGAAGAGACAAAGTCACACCTCAGTAACTGCCAGAGGAGAACAGACAGTGGCTACCCTGTCCCCTTGAGTTTAGACACTACCTCTGGGGAAAGGCACAAAGTGGAAATCCTATGTTAGCTATTTAAACTTCTGAATTTTATTCAGAGATTTCTGAAATGACTAAATCATCAACCATTTTGAGTAAATTTGCCTAGACATTACTAGATTAAGTTTTCTGCTATCAAACAAATTGATAACAAGATCAACAATATTTAGTTTTTGAAAAATATAGAATAATCTTTTTTCACCCCCATCTGAGGCTGTGGCCTGTAAAACTCTACCAACCTCACTAACATTTTTGAGTGCTTGTTTAGTACATTCACATAGCAGTTCTGGCTGCCTGAAATGCTATTCCTTCCACCCCATGAGAAACAGCTGGCTGTTCTAGGTTCATTTCGTTTGTATCACTTTCCTCAATTTGCTATTTCACAGTTATTTGTGTGATTACCTGTTTATTGCCTCTCTTACAGAACAACTTTGTTATCTCCAAAGGGTAGAAACCATGCCTGTTTCATTATCGCAATATTCAGTGCCTAGCACAGTCTTAGCTATTTGTAGCAGCCATTCAATAACCGTATGTTGAATGACTATGCCGAATTGTATGCTAAGTTCTTTGCCTGAATTTATCTTATTTAATCCTCTCGAGGGTGTGAGTAGGTGCTGTTATTGTTCTTATTCTAAAGGCAAGGAAATTGAGGCACAGAGAGATTAAGTAGCTTAGCAAAGATCACGTAGCCAGTAAGCAGTAGGGCCAGAATTTATAACCAATAAGGAGAAGAGGGGAGGTGGGCTAGTAAGACTGAAGGCAGAGCACGCTCTCATCTTCTCTTTTACAAGAGAAATGCTCATGACAGAGTAAGGTTTCAGATGTCACCTTGGGCCTACATGGGGAGACATTTCATGGGATGAGGATGAGATGGGGCTATTTTTGATTCAAGAATATTTTGGCATAGCCTGAAAAAACAAGCTATTGAGTATTCATTTGTTTTTATCACCATACTGCAACAGCCACACTTGTCCTGATCCCTAAACTGAGACCTTCCTGAGCCTGAGCCTCATGTATAAGGTGACCTGTGGGGTGAGGTTTGGGGATCATAGATTCATGTTATTTAAAACTGAATTTATCGTCTTTCCTCCCATTTTTACATCCTCTCATATTCTCACTGTCTCTCAATTGGTGGCAGCATCTTTCACCTATGCTTGAAGTCTACAAGTGACCCTTAACTTTGCTGACTTTACTTTCCAAATATTTCTTAAATTTACTGTCTACTTTCCATTCCTACACCCCTGCCCTGATCACACCCTCATTATCTCTTACCTGGACTATCTCAATGGCGTTGTCACTGGTCTCCTGGCCCCATGTTTTCATATTCATCTGCTTTATATTCATCTCTTCCACAACTACTCGACTCTACCTTCTAATCTGCTCAACTCTGAATACAAAATCAGTCATGGACAATGTGTAAATGAATGGGTATCACTGCGTTTCAATAAAACTTTCTTTACAAAACCAAGTGGTGGGCCAGATTAACCCCTGATTTACCACATAGTTACCAGAGTTATCTGTAGAAAATGCAACACTAACCATGTAACCATGTCATTCCCCGCCAAAGAAAAAATTAAACTTGATTATGCCACACTGTCTGTAAAAGATCCAAACGTCTAAACATACCCTACAGTTTTGATCCAGCCCCTGTCTGCTGTCTAACTTTGTATTTCACCACTTCATATTTCTCCAGCATTGAACTGTCCCACACAGCCTGATGTGCCTAGCGTGCTATCTTTATCCATGCTCTTCCTCTTGCCTGGAGTGACCTGCTCACGTTTCCTCTTCACTTGACCAATTCCTACTCATCCTCCTAGGTAACACCCAGGCCTCCTTCTGGAAGCTTTCTGTGATCCAGGCAGGATCAGACGTCCCTCCCTTGTCTCATAAGAATCCCTATGTTTGTCTCTGTCATTGTCAGTGCTGCACTGGATTGTAATTAACTTCTATCTCCCGCACTGAACTGAGTTCTTCAAGGGAAGGTTTCCTATGTCTTATTCACGTTTTCAATCCACTACCCAGCACTTAGCACATAGTGAAAAGTATAAATGATTTCAAAATAAATGTTGATGGAATAAATGAATGCTTGAATGAATTCATTGAAATAGTGTGATTTTTAAAAGAGTATATAAATGAAAAAGGCCTTGGTGAATATATAGCATAGTCTCTGCCACATACATCTTTTGTTTTATATATAAATGTGTGTATGTATACAAAAAGTGTGCATGCATATGTGCATATATACTATTAGAAATTATATATATGTATTTAAAACAATTTTATTATGGAAATTTTCAAACATAGGCAAAAGTAGAAAGGATATTATAATGAACTCTTTCCCTATTTACGCCTCATCTGGTGTTGATATTTATTAATGTATGGCAAATCTTGTTTCACCTATACCTGCACTCATACCCCGATCCTCCCACTTGATATTTTGGAGCCCATCTCAGATATATCATTTCACTTGAAACTAGTTCCATATGTATCTCTAAAAATTAAGGATTTAAACATTTAAACATAATCACACCATCATTGTGCCTTTAAAAAATAATTCTCCACTGTATCTAGAGGTAATCAAAATTAGTATCTTTATTCTTCTCACCAACAGTAATATGTTCTTAAAATGCCTTAACTCAGATCACACTTCTTGATATTATTAGTTTATAAATGTTTATATTATTAGTATCAATATTTTCATTCCAGCTATTCTCCCCTAAAAGTAGGTGTTATTGTTTTACAGAATCAATATTTACTTATCAACATATGTATAAATAACTAGCTCACTTTAGAAATCCCTCCAGTAAGATCTTTCATGATAAAATCTTAGGTCGTGTTTATCTAAAAATGTCTTTATTCCACCCTAGTTCTTGAAAAACAGTTTCACTGAATAGGTTTCTAGATTGATTTGTTATTTTTTCTTAGTGCATCAATTACTTCTCTGCTTCTTAGTTTTGGCCAAGGATGGATTATACTGGGAAAAGGATCCTGCTGATAATGTTGACAAAATGTGTTTGCATCTGCACCACCTCTGACAGCAGAGGTAGAATGGAGTCTGCTTTCCACTCACAAAGGGCTCAGGCTAAGCCCAAAGTGCAGATAAAATCTTAGCTCTCTCAACAATCACTAGAAGCTCATTCATTTCTTGCCTAATTTAGATAAAGCTGGTTAAATTAAGCACTCTGAGCACCCAGGCTTTTGAAACCGAAGTGTATGTCCAGGGATATGGTGGTCAAAGAGGAAATTATACATCCTCTTCCCTTCTCCCAGAGCTCTGGGTCCTAGGGAGAGAGATTTCTCTCCAAAATAGCTCGAAGCCCTGGCTGGGCCCTTGATGCAAGGAACAATGTGCATGGTGCAAGGAATTGGCAGACCAGTCATAGGATCCTGGCCCATTGGAGACAAGGTTAGGCCTCAGGAGCTGTCTCTGGGACTTTGGGGGAGCCAGCATGTGCAATGCTCTAATGTTTGTTTCTTTATCTCAGAAATAGCCAAAAATATCAGACTGGTCAGCTCTTCACACATCTAATGTGCAGAGATAGGGGATGGCCCAATATCGGTCAGTTCCTAAACTCTTACCTTTGGAATGTCTTTGTTCTTCAAATTTGTATAAGAAATCCTTACTATGCACATTTCCCTGACATAAGGCATCTTGGCACCTTTGTTATGACTGTTCGACACAAAACCTTTTTGATACTTAATGCACTGCTCTGACATAGGACAAACAAAGAAGTACACAAATAGGTTGGAGTTTATGCTTAAAGCTACAACACTGATGATTTCATCTTTAGCTTGCCTTTAACTTCAGAAATTGGGCTGCCATAATGCACTACTGAGGATCAAGCTTTTCTGTGAGCTGAGTAATCTCTTTCACACATGTGGGATTCAGAACATGCAGAATGGTTATTTACTTCTGGTTCAAGTTGCCTATTATTAACCATACAGTGTTGATCTTGAATGGGGTGAAGGGAATGGCTTCTCCACACCATTACCCTAGTAGCACCTGCTTTTGAAAGTCTTCATTGTTAACTTATGGGTTACTCCTCTTCTAGACATTACTCCTCTTCCTTCAAATAGAACCTGCCACTTATCCTCAGGCACACTTGGATTATCTGCCATTTAATTGCATCTACTTTTCCCCTACATGTTGCTTAAGGCACCCAGTAAGTGCAGAAGGAGGTAAAGGAAAGATGCCCTCATTTGGGAGGACCAAGCATCTTCACTACTAGGGCTTTTTATACAATCAAGAGTCACTTCTTCTTAGCTTAAGGCCCATGTGCCAAAGGATTCTTTGTCTCTCTTTCTTCTTGGTCTGAGAATCCCAAAGTGAGTAGTTATTAATAAAAACATGCCAGTTTGAGATAAAAATAATACAAAAGTGAGTCATACCTGGAAGGTAAGCAGTTTTTTTATTTTCTATTCCACAAACATTTTTTGAGGGCCTATGGTATGACAAGCACTAATCTGGTATTCACCAGTGAACAAAATAAAGTTCTCTGACTTTGTGGAACTTGTGTTCTAGCAAGGGAGTTTACATCCTGCTACATCAATGCAAATCATGATTAAGTGGTACGAAGGAAAGACACTGGATCCCGTTAGAGCTTATTACAAGATACCTGGCCTAGTTCTAGGGTAAGGAGAGATCGGACAAAAAGAGCTTACCTGAAGAGTTGACATTTGGTCTGAGATCCGAAGGATAAGTGCGAATAACTACCTAGAATATTAATCCTTTCATCTCCAGCTCTAAATGATATGGTATAAGAATATGTACACATACATAACATATGTTATAAACACAGTAAAGGCTTAATGAAAGGAACTAGAATATTGTCGTGGTCACTACTAGAATACAGTCCCACCTATTCTTCATATTCCCTTTGCAGACACTCCAGACCACATTGCTCCCACCCACCAGGGACTAGGATGTGACTGCTCTGGGAACACCGGCATATTGGAACCCTTAATCAAGTCCTCCCCCTGTATTAGTCAGAGTTATCCAGAGAAACAGAAGAATTAATATATATATATAAAGAGATGTATTATGGGAATTGACTCACATGATCATGGAGGTTAAGAAGTCCTATGATCTGCTGTCTACAAGCTGGAGGCCCAGACAGCTGGTGGTGTAATGCAGTCCAAGCCTGGAAACTTGAGAAGCAGGGGAGACAGTGGTAAAGTCCTGGTTCAATTTCAAAGGCCTGAGAACCAGGAACTCCATTGTCCAAAAGCAGAAGATGGAGGTGCCAGCTCAAATAGAGAGCACCAATTTTCCCTTCCTCTGCCTTCTTGCTCTATCTGGACCCTCCATGTATGGGATAGTGCCTGCCCACATTGGTGAGGGCAGATTTTTACTCAGTCTACTGATTCAAATGCTAATCTTTTCCCAAAACACCCTCACTGGAGCACCCAGTTTTACCAACTGTCTGGGCATCCCTAAGCCCAGTCAAGTTGACACATAAAATTAACCATCACACACCTATTCTTTGTCTCACACTTGTTGGGTCTGATCCCATCTCTGTTGCAAGATTATAAGTTCCTAGGAAGTTTGATGGGCTTCTTCATGTCCCTCAGAAGCTGTGGTTCCAAGACCATTCATTCTAGGCATTGTGGAAATACTTGTTTACTTGTAACTTAATATCATTTAATTCCAAAGATCAGGTTTTAATCTGAGCACTTAAATGCCATACCAAAGAGGAAATTTATACTACCATCCTAATACACTTTTTCTAAATGCATTTCTATTTCATTTGCTTTTCATGTGAGATTTTGTGCTTAAGAAAAGCAATATCCATGGCCTGAACTTCATCCTGTCTTTAGTGTAATATCCATATTTCCATTTTAGGTATTTGTTGATCATTCATCACATTACAGGGATATGTATATTGAAAATACAATTTGAGTTCATATGACAAATTATGAACAAGTACAGAAGAACCAGAAGTAGGGAGTAAGACAGATCTGGCTTTAAATATCTAGCTATGGGAATGCAGGCAGATTCCTGAGCCTCCATTTTCTAAATGCTAAAATAGGGAAATTAACAGCCAACACATAGAGTTTGGAAGAAGATTAAGTGATGCGATAAAGGACAAAAAACAGTGTTTGTTCAACGAACAGCAATTAAGGGGCAGCAGTACCAGCAGCCATAACAGAGATAGTCATAGCTTTTGTTACTAAATATCAAGTTTTATGACCAGGCTTAAGTCTAAAACTCTATATGATATTTTTCTCTGCACAAAGCTGCTTCTTACAGAATTGAATTGAAAATAAATGAACGTGGGATCACTTTAAAATGGTATAGATAAATGATGTTTAAGATTTATTCACTAAATACTCATTTGACACACCTTTACTGAGTACCTATTACATGCAAGGTAAAGGATTAATTGCTGTAGGAGATATAAAAATAACACAGGATCCCTGCCTTCAAGAAGGCTACTGGAATCTAATAAAAGAGAGAGACATACATACAAATCACTGTATTACAAGGTAAAATAGAATTAAATGCCATATAGCAGTGTAAAGAAAGACTATAGAATTCAAACAATGGACAGATTACTACTTCCAACTTTACAGAAATGAGTTCTATGTAAGTTAAAATTAGAGGATCACAGGCAAAAAATTGTGTAGAGATTAACTTTAATAGACAAATAGCCATAGATATATGTGCCTCTGTCCTTGGAAAACCACTCATTTGACCCTGGTCCTGAGATTTGAGTTTCTGAATGAACAGCAGCCCAACACGGAAGAAAAGTTAAACACCACCAATATTTTCATGTATTTATTTTTGGATAACATAATTTTATTGTTCACTGAAATCTATATTATGACCTGTACATATGCATATACTTACATGATGTATGTGTTATATTGTCAAGACTACTCTGCAATGCCAGTCAGAGAACAGCAATTGCTTGGAGTTCACATTTATACCACCACAACCTTCATCTTCAACAAGCCTTGCAAAGGACATTGTCCATTCCCAGAAATCCTTCTCTGATGATACCGTGTCTCAGTTGTCAGAACCTCTGAATATCCTCCACCCCTCTGGGGCCCTGCACTTAGACTGTGTACATCATCAGTTCTTTTCTTTTTCCCCAGAACTCTCGAGAAAACAAATTCCCATCACAGACAGTGGCTTACTATAGCTACAGCATAGCTCAGCCCCCAGTCAAGGAGATTCTCTGTTTACCAAAACTACTAGAGGTTGATCATCCTTAATCTGAAAATCTGAAATCTGAAATGCTCCAAAATCTGAAACTTTTCAGCTGATATGACACCACAAGTGGAAAATTCCATACATAAGTACTTGACACAAACTTTGTTTCATGAACAAAATCATTTTAAAATATTGTGTAAAATTACCTTCAGGCTATGTGTATAAGGAGTATATGAAACGTAAATGAATTTTGTGTTTAGACTTGGATCCCAACCCCAAGATATCGCATTATGTATATGTAAATATTCCAAAATCTGAAAAAGTCCAAAATCCAGAGAACAATTCCGGTTCCTTCAGATAAAGGATGCTCAACCTGTGTTGAAGTAAAATAATAAAGAATAATATTAATAATAATAATTCTTTTCAAAGAGCAATGAGATGCTATCTTTGTAATAGGACTTTACTTCTTACATCATCTGCAGGCCCTCTGTCACCTAAACAGTTCCATGCTACAATTCAACTAAGTCTTAAACCACAAGCTGTCACTTGGTGGTCTGCTGTGCTCTTGGGAATTTCCACATAGAGGCTTTGAGCTCAAGGTTGAGCTATTCCTGCCCTCTAACTTCCTTTTCCCCTCCTTTATACAGTCTCCAAAATTCATTCATTTAAATTATGTTTTTTGAGTATCCCTGTACTAAGCCCTGGAGATACTGATATGAATAAGTCAGCCTCTATAGTCAAGAAAGTCACCCTGTGGTGGAGGGGAGCAACTTTAAAGAATTATGTCAGCATAATAAACACAATAAAGTGGTGAAATAATCTACTCTATCCAAAGGCAGAGACATCACAATGAGAAGAGTTGCCTTATTTGATTTGTAAATTTAGGTGACGACCTGAGCATGGATAGCTCCACTCTTGCTCTCTTTTTGCCTTCAAGTGGAAAAGGAGGGGAAAGGAAATCTCCCCAAAATGTCTTAACTGGTGCTCTTTGAGCACGATGACTAGAGGGAATTCTAAGTGCTTTGATGCCTGTACCTGGATCCAGCCCCAGTGGAAGCCCCTTTGGGTTACCTGAGTTTCAACTTCAGTCTCCCCCTGGACACTTGAGACTCAGATATCTTCCCCCTGGGGCCAGTCTCTCCCCAGACCAATGCTCAGTTCAAACTCCCCAGTCCTGCAGCCTAGGCACCTACTGGTATGGTGTTGGAAGAAGGAATGTTTCCTTCCCAGAAAGAGAAGCACTATAACATTCATTTACTAGTTTATTCAACCAACCAATATTTATTGAGTGACTAGTGTATGGCAGGAACTTGCTAGACTCTGCCCTGATGAAACTTTCATTATACAGACATTGTACATGGATGATAAACAAATAAAATAGTAAAGCACATATTATAGCAGAGGGTGATGAGTACCATGGAGGAAAATCGAGTAGAAGGACAGACAGTGCTAGGTAGAGGCTTCCGGGTATTTTTTACAGGATCGTCAGGGGAAGCTGCATTGAGAAAAGGACATCAGAGCAAAGACCTAAAAGAGGATGAAGTTCTGGAGTTCAAGGACGTACTTCCGTCTGGAGATATAAATTTGGGGATCATCAGTGGACAGGGCCATGAGACTAGGGAAGAGCAAATGTGAAAAGAATAAGACACATAAGAGTTCAAGGACTGAATCCTGCAACAGTCCAGTGTCTGGAAACCAGGAAGACGAGGAAGAGCTAGCAAGGGAGACTGGAAGGAAGCAGGAGTCAATGAAGTAGCTGAACAGCCCTGGCCTCTCTCTCTGGCCCTTCCTTATTTCTGCCCTGAGGAGCAGTAACTTGACTGGTAAGTTTGGAGAACCTGACAGTGGATGGCTCCACTCCTTCTGTCCTTGCCTCTAGGGGGCTGGCTGCCTGCAGAAAGCCTGTTCTCTGTTCCACTTCCCTATGTGAACATTTCCCAGAGACAGCATGAGAAGTCCTGCAATTTTCTGTGCTGCCTATGACTCTGGTGGGCAAGTCTGCCTCATTCTGGAATTCAGTATTATAAAGCCCATTTGTCTGCAGTTCTAAGCCACATTGGCCAATATCAGATTCACCAGTAATAAAGACGGAGTTTTAATCTATGTCTGCCTGACTCCTTTGCCTTATCTCTTAATTGATTCAAAACTCTGGCCAGCAAGAAGCAGCAAGTTCATCAGGCCCCCTGGAAGCCCAGCATGTTGCAGCACGGATTCAGGCCCGAATGATCTGCAGGAACACTTTCAGCTCCAAAGAGAAGCCCAGGATTTACAGCCCTGCCTGTCTCTTGGGAGCCACGATGGAGACCGAATATCATCAACTCAGAGATTTTAGAAGTGGAAGGAAAATAAGATCATCTGTTCACAGCTTTCTGACGAGAAAACTGACACCCCGAGAGAGAAACCTAACGGGTGGCAGAAGCGGAGCTATGACTCAGGCCTCTGGGCCCCCACGCAGTCCAGCAGGACTGTATCTCTGAGGAAAACCTTGGTCTTATTCAGTCTCACTCACTCTTGAAGGAGAAACAGAACAAAACATCAGACTGTCTTCCAGGGTGTTTGTCTCCAAACCATCCCCACTATTCCCTCACGTGCATATGTCGATCTACTATAAAATATAGCAAGAGAAAAAAAAAGAAGTGGGTCTTTGGCCACATAAGAATAATGCCACCCTTAAATGCTTTTCCCTCGGTGATTTTTACTTAACCAAAGAAAAAGCCTATTATTTCTTGTAAATACCTAAGCAACTGAAGAAACGTCTACAGGTGATTCACGATGACCCAGCTCAAAAGAGCCCTTAATTGTTTCCTTAGTGACTTTCTCACTCCCCTGACTGCTTTAGCCCCACACACCTGCCCCACCCCCACACGCTCTTACCTCCTCCTCTTTCCCTCCTCAGGGACACTGAAGACTTCAGATAGCAGTGCCCTTTCCCCCACGTCCAACCCCACCAACCTGGTATAGATGCACCAGCCTCTCCTCATCCTTCCAGTTACGATGGGAGAGGTGTCCCTCCACTCGCCAAAGGCGGACCCTCCCCCCTGCCCTCAGTTCCAACCCCTCCCCACCTCCCCAGATAAAATGCCACCATTAATTATCTCTTCCCTTCCCTGAGCGTTCAGCTGGCCTCTCTCATCTGGATCCTTTCCCTCGACATTTCAACAAGCTCAAATCTCTTCCAAAGAAAAACAGAAAACAATCTTTCTCGGTGCCACCCCCAATTGCACTCATGATCATATTCAGGACCAGATTAGAGCCTTCAGAGAACCTAAGTACTGAGATGTTCTTTCCCATATGTAATCCAAACATTAAAATAACCGGCAAAAAGCTCTATGAAATGATGAGGTTTTTTATGATGATTCCTTTACTTCCTTGTTTTCGAATTGTCAAATACTAAATTATCTCCAACATTTTGTTGTTGTTATGGTGGTCCTGCTTTTGCTAATGCCATACGCACATACTCAATCTGCTACCGAATTTTCCCTTCCTCTCTTGTATTCACAATTCTCTCATCTTCTCTCTGTATTCACTGGGATTTGCTACAATTTGCTGTCTTCATTTCCTCGTTTCTCCTGCATTGATCTAACTTCTACCCCAATCATTCAAAGGGGCTGTCATTGACCGCCAAGGTACCTAACAGGCATTTCTCAGTCCTTGTCTTACTTGACCTCTCATAGACTTTGACTCTATTGACCACCCTCTTCCCTTTTTTTCACTAAAGGTACCTGTCCTGTGACCTCTTCCCTTTTTGAGCCACTCTTTTCTCTTAGCCTTTGTGATGTTCTGGTTTTCCTCCTTTTCCTCTGACTGCTCCTTCTCAATCTCGTTTTCAGATTTCTCCTCCTTTATGACCTTTTAAAACTTAGGCAACCTTGGGGTTCTTCCTAGATCCTCTTCCGTTTTCCCCCTATGCACGTCTCTAGGCAATTCCCTCTGGCCCTGTGATTTCAATTACCATGTATTTTGAACAGATCTTTCAAACCTTAAAGCATTTTTAAGAGTAAAGGAGGGATACTATTGTCAAGTATGCCCAGATTGTTCAGGGCCAACTTGGATATATGGTCACCCTATCTACATGCCAACAAGTTTCTAATTTATTTGCCCAGTGAAGATCTCTTCTCTGAGCTACAGACTTATATCTAATCGCCTACTCACTGTGCACTTGCATTCATTAACTCATTTATTTAACAAATATCAAGTATCTATCATGGGCCAAGCACTGTTCTAAGGGCTGATGAAACAACAGTGAACAGAACATACCAGCTTCTATCCTCATGGAGCTTACATTCTGATTTGGGGGAGATCAATGAAAACACAAATACATAAAAATTTATATTTTTCACCATGATGAATGGTATGGAGAAAAACAAAGTGGAAGAAGGGAACAGAGGGTATTGGAAGGAAGTTTGAAAATTTAAGTAGTGTTATTGGGTTCTTCCTAGATCCTCTTCTGTTTTCCCCCTGTTTTCCCAGTAAGGCTTCACTGAAAAGGTGACATATGAGAAAGGACCTGAAAGGAGTGAGGAAGCAATCAAAGTGGACACCTGCACAGAAGGAACAGACAGCGCAAAGTCTTTAAGTAGCAATGTGCACAGTGTCTCCAAGGACTAGCAATAAGGCCACTGTGAGGCTGAGAGAGCAAGGGAGAGCACAGGGAGATAAAACCAGAGCACTAAGAGGAGATCTACATCATAGGGCCTGGTAGGCACATGTTAAGACTTTGGCTTTTACTCTGAATAAAATGGTAAGCCATTAGAGGGTTCTGAGCAGAGGAATGACATGATCTGACTTACATTTTGAGTGTGCCACTCTGGGTGCAGGGTTGACAGTAGATCAAATACAAAGAGTAAAGGCAGGAGCAGGGAGCCCAGCTAGGAGGCTACTGCAATAATTCGGCTAGGAAATTATGGTGGTTTAGACCAGAGTATTAGCAGTTAAAGTAGTGAAAAGTGATCAGATTCCGTATATATTTTGAAAATAGAGTCAACAGAATTTGCTGATGAATTGGATATAGAACTGTTTTGGCCAGGGCAAATGGAAAGACAAAATTTTCATTTACTTAAATGGAGAAGACTTCAGAAATGAGGAGAGGAAACTCATTTTAGGGACATGTCAAATTCGACACACATGTTAGACATCCAAGAGGAACTCTCAAGTAGCCAGTTGGACATACAAGTCTAGAGTTCAGGGAGAGGTCTAGGCTGGAGATAAAAACTGGGGAGTCTTCAGTTCTACGTACGGTATTTAAATCCATGAGACATCCTGAGATCACTAAGGAAGTGAAGGTAGAGAAGAGGTCCAAGAAATGAGACCTGAGCCCTCAACACTGAGGAGTTGGCGGGTGAGGAGGAACCAGCAAAGGCGACTGCAAGGAGCACCCAGAGAGATGGGAGTAAAGCCAGGACAGCGTGATGCTTGCCAACCAAGAGGAGAAGGCATCTCAAGGTGGAAAGAGTGAGGAACTATACCCAATGCTACTAAGATGAGGACTGAAAAATGGTGTGCGGTGACCTTGACACATTCAGGATAAGCGGTGAGCACGAATGTGTGATTAAAGTGGTACGAGAGAGAACCGGAGGAGATTAAATAGAGACAGTAAATGCAAACAACTGTTTTGAAGAGTTTCACTGTTAAAGGAAAGGGGCTTCCAGAGAGAAAAATGAGATCAAGAGAAGATTTTGGTGGAGGAGGAGAGTGAGGACTTAGGGAAGAGAGGAGGGATTTTGCTGCACATTCTCCTTGCCCTTGAGTAATCCCACCCTAAGAGGAAGGGATCATAAGGGAAGCGGGTTAGCCCTCACAAGGGGTCAAATTAGTTTATCTATAATAACGGAGAAAAGGCAAAATAAAAGATACAGATCCTGGTGGGCAGGTGGGTGTGGTCATGGGAGTTTGTGGAAGTTCCCTTCTCATTGCTTCTACTGCCCAGTGCACTGGGATGCAAGTTCACTGGCCTAGAATGAGAATTGGGGACGAAAGGCTTGAGGTGTGCTCGGTAGGAAACAATCATCACGGAGAGTTGGAGCCTGAGCACTAGTGAAAGCCAGCGTGATAGCTGGGCAGCCTTATGTACACATTTTAGGTAAGTGATCGTTCGGCTTGGTTTTGTGTTTTCCTCCAGCATGATGGCAGGCAAAGAGCAGGTGCACAGTTGAATTGAAGTAGGTTTGTGGCTTTTCCAAGGAGAAAGAATAAGCCAAAAGGTCAGGGGAGTCAAGCATGTATGCAATGGAGTGACTATAATGACACTATAGGAGGAATATAAATTGATTAAAGACAGCAATGAGATCACAAGAGGAGCGAGAAGCAGTGGAACAGTGAGAGATTAATGGATTATGGTGCTGGTGGGAAAAGCTGGTGGAGTGGGAGTATCAGAGGGTGGTTGGAATTGAGATGGAGGAGGGTCACAGTTACTGGTAATGGCAAACTCAACATGTTCAAGGAGAAAGTGTGATCCTCTTCCAGTGTTCCCTGTCTCAGTAAATGAAATCACCAAGATTTTCTTTCACCACACGAATACCTCACTACTGCATATCTCATCCATTTGACCTTTTATAGAACTCCCAAAGCCACCTGCTTCTCTCTTCTCACCTGCTACTCTGCTAATCCAAGCCACCATCCTCCCTTGTTCAGACAATTGCAGTCACCCTTTAACTGGTCGCCACACATCTGCTCTGACCCCAACCAGTTCTCTCTATAACCGGAGTGATCTTTTCAAAACAAATAACTGATTATGGCCCCGTTAATTAAAATTTCATGGCTTTCTAATGTTCATGGGGTGAAGAGCAGAATTCATAACATGGCTTCCAGGCTCCTGCACTGTCTACTCCCTGCCTGCTTCTCCAGCCTCATCTTGCACTACCCCCCCCCCACTCTCTGTGCTTTAGACACACTGGTCTTTTTTGGATCTTTAAATCTGCCATACTTTCTCTGACAACAGAGACTTTGCAAATTACCTTTGTGAAAATCATCCAAGTCTGCCTTCTACCTGGTTCATGCCTTCACGTCCTGCAGATCTCAACTTAAGTGTCCTTTCCTCAGGACCACTTCTCTGACTCTCCAGTCTAGGTTCCCTCGACATAAGCTCTCTCAATTTTAATTTTCTTTCAGTATGTAGTACCTGGATCATGAGCTCCCAAATAGCAGCAACTATATCTTTTTTTATTCATCATTGCGTCCCTAGTGCCTTGGACAATCCTGGCACATAATTAGCAGTCATAAGTAATTTTTTACAAATAAATGATGGTGTCATTTGCATGTGTATGTCTAATGCTTTCTTTCCTCAGAAGTATTTTCCTACATCATAAGCCAACCATCCTCAGTAATTTTATCTCATATTCTAAGTCCTATTTCACTCAATTCAGTAACTATTTATTTAGTATGTGCCAGGCACCAGGCATAGGGAATTCAGAAATTGATAGATATAATCTTCATCTTTAATTTGTATACCATCCAATATGACAAACAGATATGTACACAAAAAACTACAATCAATTCATCCAATACTTATTGGATGTTTAATGAGTGTTTATTAAGAGATTTCTAGGCCCTGGAAATACAGCAGCCAACAATCCCTGGTAGAGTTTATAATCTGGTGAAAGTGTACTATACATTATTCTGGAAGCATGAAGTGTCACAGAAAGAAGCAATTCGTTCTTCTTCTAGGGAGTAGGGACCAGAAAGAAAGACATCATAGAAGCAACAAGCAGATGATCGCCAGGCAGAATCTGGGACCAGCGTTTGAAGGCCTTTGATACCTTACCACAGAGTTTTGGTTTCATCCTGAGGCTACTGAAGCTTGTTTAAGCACTAGAGTTACACCATTAGTTAGGAATTACGGAAGACAATGTCGACAACATAGGGATGAATTACAGTGACCGCAATCAAGAGTGTCATTTTGAAAACTATTCCAAAGTCTGAGGAAGAAATGATCAAAGTCTAGAATCTAATAGCAGCAATAAGAATAGAAAGTAAAGAATAGATTTGAGGGACAGAATTAACTTATTAAATTTGATGGCTAAAAAAGAAGAAAAACTCAGATATGAGAAGGTTTTTAATTTGAAAGGGAAGATGAGTTATGGAAGATACTGCTATTTTCCCCCAAAACCCATTCCCTCTTACTTGTGGGCACACAGCCGGATGGCACACCCAGGCCTCCCTTGCAGTGGGCGTGGCAAGTGGCTGAAGTATGATAGACAAATGTGAGCGGAATGATGAGCACCGCTTCCAGTCCTCGTCAGTGAAAATCTCCCCGGTCCACCTTCCATTCTCTCTCCTGCACACTGGGCGGCAGTGCACAGGGAGATGAAGGAAGAGCCTCTGTCACCCTGGGTCCCTGAAGGCAGAGCCCATACCCTCTTCTTACTGACTGGACTTTACATTAACAAGAAATAAACGTCTATTGTGTTAAGTCACTCGGTTTTGGGGATTTACTCAGCATCTGGGGTTAATTTAACTAATACAATGGGGGTCCCATTAGCCAAGTCAGAGATTCAGAGCAGAAGCTGATGCCAAGGTAAAAAAATAAAGAGTTCAGTTTAGGCTATGTTTAGTTTGAGATTATTTTTTGACATATCCAAGCCAGTTAGAAATAGTAGTCCAGAGATCACTAGAGAGCTAGAAGCAAAGATTTGGAAGTTACTGGAAAATATGTGACTGAACCCTGATCCTGATTGATGTACCATAGGGAGAGGGTATAGAGGAAGAACAGATAAACCCTGGGTAGGGAATATCAACATTTAAAGGAAGGCAGAAAAAAAAGAGGTATCAGAAGGTAAAAGAACACTTTCTTGAAATTTTTTATGATTGGTATTTTATACAATAAACCATAGTAGTTGGTCTTAGACCTCTGTCTTTCTAATGACCACTTACCTTTGTTAAACTGATAGTCATGTAAGTCATTGTACTGCCTCCCTCTACTATTAAAACTTTGAATTTGATGAACTCATTAATGCTTTGCTTCCCACACGGAAAGCTCTAAAATTCAATAAAACCATCCTTACCACCTAAAATGCCAAAACTTATCTAAATAGTATACGAAGGTTTGAAACCTACAAGTGGCTCCTAATGAATTCTCTGACACTTTATGATCTCTTTGGTAAAGATGTTGTCTTACCTGCATCATCAACATTCTACTTTATGATCCCTTCCAAAATGCTTTTCACACTCATTATTCATTTGATGCCCCTAATAAGTCCATAAGATTGGGGCTCCAGACACACTGAGAAACTATCAAAAGGGGCCAATGCCTTAGTACAGGGCCCACATCAAGACAAAACACATTCCATGAGACAGGAGAACTGTCTCCCAAGGATATCTGCAAGAAAAATATACTCATTTAAAAATGCTATTTCAATCCCAGAGGTTATCCATTCATCAAGTCCCTGTAGTTTCTAAGTCTCATAAGTCTTTTTAATGTGACATCAAGGGACATCTTGCTTCCTGCCTCACAATGTAAGTCACTATAAATGATCCCCCAAACAGTGTGAGCAAGTGATAAAGGGTGTATCCTGGACAACAAAAACAACTATTTATTTGAAAGTTGCCCCATCCTTTGTCACAATTGCTTTTAGGAAATTTCAAATATATTCTGAATAACCATTCCTCACAGATAAGGGTACACTTATGAATTTACATACCTAAAGAAAGTAACTATTTTGAAATCTTCCTGATCTAAATTGTTTTCTAAAAGAATTTTGAGTCAAAAAAAACCCAACATTCAGTTGAGTTTTCATAACTCTTTTGTTTAAACCATCTCTTTTTCCAATATCTTCAAATTTTACTCATTTTATTTCTATATGGTTAATTTTATGTGCCAACATGGCAAGACTATGGTGACCAGTTGTTTGGTCAAACACTATACTACCTGTTGCTATAAAGACATTTTTAGATGTAATTAACATTTAAAATCAGTTGACTTTAAGTAAAGCAGATTACCCTCTATAATGCTGATGGGCTTCATCCAATCAGCTGAAGGCTTTAAGAGCAAAGATTGAGGTTTCCCAAAGAAAGAATTCTGCTTCCAGACTGCAACATAGGAATTCTGCCTGAGTTTTCAGCCTTTGAACTCAGGGTCCGCAACTTTAACTCTTACCTTAATCTCTAGCCTGCCAGCTTGCCCTTCAGATTTTGGACTTGCCAGTCCTCACAATGGCAAAAATACCCTGCCCTCACCCCTGCCCCTGTCCATCTTCTATTCATTTCTAAATTTTCTTCAGTCAAGGGTATATTTCATGGATATATTCCTACAGGAAATTATCTTTCAAGTATTCCCTACCAAAAAAAATTGTTCTAACTTATAAGAACTAGAATCATGATTTTGTTGTGTGTGTGGTCCTACCACCTTCTCAAAATATTTTATTTATTTATTTATTTGTTTATTTATTTATTTTAGGGAGAGGGTCTCGCTCTGTCACCCAGGCTGGAGTGCAGTAGCATGATCACAGCTTACTGCAGGCTTCAACTCCTGGGCTCAAGCAATCCGCCCCAGCCTCCTGAGTAGCTAGGATACAGGCGTGCACCACCACACTCAGCTATATTTTTTGTAGAGATGGGGTCTTGCCCAGCTGATCTCAAACTCCCAGCCTTAAGTGATTCTCCTGCCTTGGCCTCCCAAAGTGCTGGGATTATAGGCACGAACCACTGTGCCCAACCTCAAGATGTTTTAAAAGGCTTAAGAGAAAATATATTGAATGATAGCCTTGGACAGGGACAAGGTTGTAGTAGAGCATGTTAAATTTATTAAAAGAGATGTATGCTATCAAAAACTATGGGATGTAGTGAAAGCAGTGCTCCGAGAGAAATTTACAGCAGTAAATGCCTATGTCACAAAGAAAGATCTGAAATCAATAACCCAACTGCATACCTTGTACTTATATGCTAGGGCTACCATAACAAAATACCACAGACTGGGTAGCTTAAACAACAGAAACTTATTTTCCCACAGTTCTGGAGGCCAGAAGTTCAAGATCAAAGTGCCATCAGGGTTGGTGTCTGGTGACGTCTCTCTTCCTGGTTTGCAGATAACTGCCTTCTCGCTGTGTTCTCACATGGCCTTTCTTTGTGCATGCACAACAGAGCTCTCTGGTGTCTCTTTCTCTTCTCACAAGAACACCAATCCTATCAACCCTACCCTTATGGCCTCATTTAACCTTAATTACCTCCCTAATGAACTTATATGTTCAAATACAGGCACATTAGGGATTACAGCTTCATCATATGAATGGGGACGAGGGCACAATTTAGTCCATAACCCACCTTTAAAAATTAGAAAAAGAAGAGCAAATTAAACTCAAAGCTAGCAGAAGGAAGGAAATAATAAAGATTAAAGCAGAGATAAATGAAATAGAGAATAGAGAAACACCCCATAATATTCTGAAATAAAAAAATAATAAAAAATTTTAAAAAAGAATAGAGAAACAATGAAACAAATTGTTTGTATTTATTAAAAAATCAACAGGATTGATAACCTTCAGCTACACTGAGAATGAAATAGAGAAGATGCAAATAACTAAAATCAGAAATGAAAATGTAGATATTACTATGACCTTACCGAAATAAAAGAGATTATAAAAGAATACTGTGAATAATTGTACTTCAACAAATTAGATAACCCAGATGAAATGAACAAATTCCTAGAAACACCTAAATTACCAAAACTGACTCAAGAAGAAATAGAAAATCTGAACAGACCTATAACAAGAGATTGAATTGGTGATTTAAGAAACAAAACAAAGCAAAATAAAACCTACCAACAAAGTAATGTCCAGGACCAGATGGGTGCGCTGGGGAAATCTAGCAAATATTTAAAGAATTAACACCAATCCTTCTCAAACTCTTCCAAAAAACAGGAGGGAACACTTCCTAACTCATTCATGAGGCCAGTATTATCCTAACACCAAATCCAGACAAAGACACCACGATAAAACTATAGATCAATGTTCCTTATGAATACAGATGTAAAAATCCTCAACAAAATATTAACAAACTGAATCCAGCAACATATTAAAAGGATTATACATCATGACCAAGTGGGATTTATCCCAGGAATGCAAGGGTGGTTCAACATATGAAAACCAATGTAATACACCACATTAATTGAATGAAAGAGAACAAAAAAACCACATGATCATCTCAATTGATGCAGAAAAAGCATTTGACAAACCCACCACTTTCATGATTTAAAAAAAAACAACTCAATAAACTAGGAATAGAAAGAATTTTCCTCAAGCTGATAAAGGGCATATATGAAAAGCCCACAGCTATCATAATATTTAGTGGTGGAAAACTAAAGTTTCCAACCAAAGACCAGGAACAAGACAAGGGTGCTGCTTTCACCACTTCTTTTCAACATTGTACTGGACGTTCTAGCCAGAGCAATTAGGTAAGAAAAAGAAATTTGAGAATCCAAACTGAAGAGAAAGAAGTAAAACTATCTGTATTTGCAGACAGCATACTGAAAACCCCAAAGAATCCACAAAAAAAGAAAAAACCCACTACAGTTAATCAATTCAGCAAAGTTGCAAGGTATAAGATTAACATGCAAAAATCAGTTGTATTTTATACACCAGCAATGAATAACCTGAAAAGGAAATAAAGGGGAAAGCATCTATTTATAATAGTATCCAAAACAATTTTAAAAAACTAGAAATAAGTTTAATCGAAGGCATGGAACACTGAAAACTATAAAACATTGCTGAAAGAAATTAAAGAAGACCTAAATTAATGGAAAGGCATCTTATGTTCTAGGTTGGAAGACTTAATATTGTTAAAATGACTACCCAAGCAAATGTACAGATTCAATGCAATCCCAATCAAAATTCCAATGGCCTTTTAAGCCAAAATGAAAAAGCTGATCTTCAAATTCATGTGGAATTGTAAGGGGCCCTAAATAGCCCAAATAATACTTAAAAAGAACAAAGTCAAGCCAGGCACAGTGTGGCTCATACCTGAAGTCTCAGGTATTTGGGAGGCTGAGGCAGAAGGATTGCTTGAGGCCAGGAGTTCTAGACCAACCAGAATGATATAGTGAGACCCTGTCTCTAAAAATAAATAAATAAATAAAAATTAAGAACACTTTTGGCCAGCTGTACTGCTTAAGTGAAAAAGAGAAGAAAAGAACAGAGTCATAGAACTCACACTTTCTGATTTCAAAAGTTACTACAAAGTTACAGTAATCAAAACAGTGTAATACTGGCATACAAATAGATATACAAGTCAATGACTTATATTGAGAATCCAGAAATGAACTCATACATCTAGGGCCAACTGGTTTTTGACAAGTGTGCCAAGAGCACTGAATGGCAAAAGAATAGTCTCTTCAAAAGATGCCGAGGCAATTGGATATCCACACGCAAAAGAATGAAGTTGGACCCCCTACCTCACACCGTATACAAAAGTTAAGTCAAAATGGATCAACAATCTAAGTACAAGGTTAAGTACAGGCTAAAACCATAAAATTCTTCGGAGAAAACATAAGGGCAAATCTTCATGATGTTGAATTTTGCAATGAATTCCTAGATATGACATGAGAAGTATTAGCAAAAAAAGAAAAAAATAGATAAACTGGTCTTTATCAAAATTAAAAACTTCTGTGCAAAGGACATTATCAAGAAAATGAAAAAACAACATGGGATGAAAAATGAAAAAACAGAATGGGATAAAATATGTGCAAATCACATATCTGACAGGGGTACAGTATCCAAAATATATGAAGAACTCTTACAACTCAACAACAAAAGACAAACAGCCCAATTTTAAAAATGGGCAAAGGATCTGAGTAGAATCTCTGCAAAGAAGACATACAAATTGTGGCCAAGCACATACATGAAATAATGATCAACATCATTAGCCATCAGGAAAATTCAAATCAAAACCACAGTGATGTACCACTCAACACACACTAGGATGGCTATAGTTGTTTTTTTAAAAAATGGAAAATAACAAGTATTGGGGAGGATGTGGAGAAATTGAAACCCTTGTACATTACTGGTGGAAATGTAAAATGGTTTAGCCACCGTGGAAAACAGTTTGGGTAGTTCCTTAAAAAATTAGAGATTTACCATAAGACCCAGCAATTTTACTCCTAGGCATATACCTAAAAGAAGTGAAAACAGATACTCAAGCAAATATATGCACACATATGTTCATAGCAGCACTATTCACAATAGCCAGAAGGTGGAAACGGTGCAAATGTCCATCAACAGAAGAATGAATAAACAAATTGTTATATAGTCTTACAATGGAATATTCAGCCATAAAAAGGAATGAAGTACTGATACACACTACAACACGTGAACCTTGAAAGCATTATGCTAAGTGAAGGAAGCCAGACAGAAAGGTCACATATTGTATGACTCCATTTATGGATAATATCCAGAATATAAAAATCCATACAGACAGAACACAGAGTGGTTACCAGAGGCAAGGAGGAGGCAAGAATGGGGTACAACTGCTTAAGAGGTATGGGGTTTCCTTTCGGGGTGGTGAAAATGCACAAGATTGTGAATGTACTAAATGCCACTGAACTGCTCACTTTAAAATGGTTGATCTCATTTTACATGAATATTACTTCAATTTTTGAAAATTATGCACAAAAGAGAGGTCCTTAAGATAATGCCCCTTATGTAGATTATTAGCTTCCAAGAAGATTATTCAAATAGTAAATTTCTGAAGTGTTAGAATTTCTTTTCATCAGGAAGACTTTAAAATAAGGTAATAATTTAACATTTTTGAGCCATTCCTATGTATCAGCCATTCTATTAAAAGTTTTATATGCATTATTTTCTTAATAACATCCATCATTACCTTCAAAAACTGAGTTATAAAGAGGTTAAATTGCTCAAAGCCACAAACACACAGCATTTAGCTATTGACTGTGCTTTAGTTTGGTAACAGAATTAAAGAAACATTTATTCAAAAAGAGTTTATTAGAGCCAGGTGTGGCGGCTCATGCCTGTAATCCCAGCTACTTGGGAGGCTGAGGCAGGAGGATTGCTTGAGGCCAGGAGTGTGAGACCAGCCTGGGCAACACAGTGTGACCCTGTCTCTAAAAAAGAAAAAAAAAAGAGTACATTGCGTTCCTATTAAATGTTATGTTTATTAGTATGGTACAGTTAACACTGATGATATAAAACATTTTTTGAATCATATATGGATAAACGTTTTTAATAGTTAGGTATATGCCTTAAATTGTATTAAAGTAAATATAAGTTAGACATCAAAACTATAATGTCACAGATAGTATTACTTAGGATGAGGCCAAACTAGGTAAATAAGTTTTTTTAATGATGTTTGTTTAAATAAAAATATTTAAAATAACAATAACTGCCATTTACTGGATACTTACTAAGTGCTAGACACTAAGAGCTTTAAATATATTAATGTATATACTCATTTATTTAATCAATATTACCCATTTAGCATATAGTCATTTATTTCGTCAATTACTAAGGCAGTACTTGTACGTCAAAAATTATGAAGGTGCAATTCATCCAACTGAAGTATAAAAAACACTCTTATAAGTGAAAGGAAAAAAAGCTTTTGAAGTCAGACAGACTGAATTTAATTCTGAGCTCTACCACTTCATAACTATGACATGGGCCAGGAAACTAAGGATGGTTGACTGTTATAACTTGCATATCCCATATTAATGAAAGGCTTAGGCTAGAAAATTGTTCACATATCAACTCATGATACACACAAAGAAACATGCCATTATGAGAGCCATCAGAAACAATGAATAGATTCAGACTCCCAAGAATTCAAAATTACCAGATACAGAATATAAAATAACTATAGGTGAAAAGTTTAACAAAATGGAAAAATGTAATAAAAATGAGCAAGAGACATAAGATTATCAAAATAGCTAGACTTACTTTTAAAATAGCTAAAACTTCTAGAAATGAAAAATATAATTATTGAAATCAAGAATTAAATGGATAGGTTAAATGGCATATTTATAGCAATTGTAGAGAAAATAATTGAAATGGAAGATAGCTCAAGGAATTTACCCAAAAGCAGCAGAGAGAGAAAAGGATCTGGCAGCTGTGAGAGGTTAAGAGAAAGAGAGGCTATAATAAGAAGGTCTAATTACTATCAATATGAGTTCCAGCAAGAAACTAGAAAAGAATTAAACAGAAGCAATATTTGAATATGTAACAGCTAGGAAATTTCAGAACCAAAGTCATAAACCCATAGATACAGAAAGCACAAATGTATTAAACAAACTGAACACTTTGTGGTGAAACACTAGCCCCAAAGTCAAAGAGAATATCTTAAAAGAAGCCAGAGGGCTAAAACAATTAGACTAATGGTTTAACAAGCTGATTCTAAAATGTATATAGAAGAACAAAGACCCAAAATAGATTAGACACTCCTGAAGGAGACAAATAAGATAGAAGAGGATCTGTTCTGCCTAACTTATCATAAAGCTCTATAAATTAAGACGGCTTGGTACTTGCAGAAATAAAGGCAAATAGATAAATAGAACAGACTCGAAAGCTCAGAATCACACATACATAGAAACCTGACATACGAGAAAGCTGGCATAGCAAATCAGTGATGAAAGGAGAAACTATTTAACAAATACTGTTAGAACAAAGGATCAGTCATAAAGAAAAAAATAATTGGACCCGTATCTGACAAAACTTTATTCCAAGACTTAAAATAAAAAAGGCAAAACTTTAGACTTTAAAAAGTGTAGGAAAATATTTTTCTGACTTTGGGGTTAGGAGAAAATTTTTAAGGCATTTTAAAAATTTTAAACACAAGAGAAGACGGATAAATGCAACTGAATTTTAAAAAACTCATCAAAAGACACAAGAAGAAATTAAGAGGGAAAACCACAACATATATTCAATCCACATAACCAACAAAAGTTTCATGTCCAGGGTATATAAAGAATTCTTGCAAATTAGTAAGTTAAAAAAGCCCACCTCCCTGAAACAGATATAATGCATGAATGAGCATGACACAGAAAAAGAAACATATAAAAACATATGAAAAGATGCTCAACCACAGTAATCAAGAAAATGCAAATTAAAACAACCAATCAGATATAATTTTACTCCTGCTTGATTGGCAAATTTAAGAGTTCTGAAAATACCAAGTGTTGGTAAAAGTATAAATTCATACGGCCATTTTAGAAAATAATGTAGCATTACCTTATAAAGTTTAACATCCACATGCCCTCTAATCCAGAAATTCCACTCCTAAATATATGCCCTGATTGCCCAGTCTTCTATTTGGGTTCATAAATTTCATATTTCATATTGAGGTCAAAGTAAGAGTTCATTCTCGCTTTGAAATTTTAAGGGACCTAGAGAAATTCTTAACATGTGCACCAAGAGTCATATACAATAATCATATCATTGTTTGTAATAGGAAAAACCTGGAGACAATCCAAACGGCAGAAAAACAGGCACATAAACTATGGTATACTCACAATGGTACATTACATATCAGTGAAAAGAAGTGAACTAATGCTATATGGCACAACTTGGAAGAATCTTAGAAACACAATCTCAAATTAGTGAAGCAAGTTGCAGACATCTGAAATAGTCTTATACTCTTTATAAAGCTCAGAAATAAGCAACATTAAGCATACAAATACTATACTCATATACAAACTATACTTTTTAAAGTATATAGATGTATAGATATAAAACTATATTTTTTAAAGGCCAGGAATGATAATGATTAACACAAATCTCAGGTTAATAATCAACTCTGGGAAGAAAGGATAGGGGAATGACACACAGTAAATTCAACAATCTGTCTCAATTTGAGTCATAGATTCAGGAGTGTTTGCTTTATTATGCTTCACTATGTAAAAATATACATTACATATCTACTGAGCACCTATCACATGTCTGGCAACGTGGTTTTTTAAAAAAATTTATTTTGTAATATATACATGCAAAAGAATATATGTGGCTATTATTAGTTAATGGCAGGCACATCCTGAATGTTTTGAGCCTGACTGCCCAGTCTTGTATTTGGGTTCATAAATTTTGTATTTCATATTGAGGTCAAAGTAAGAGTTCATTCTGGCTTTGAAATTTTAAGTGACATTTTGATACTATCTGTAGCTCCAGATAAATTCCATAAATTACACTGACTCAGTAAATAGCTTCCCTTTTTCTTTTAAAGAAGAGTTGAATATGATGACTTACTTCTTTTTACTCAGCAAAGAAATTAATTTCTAGCTATAAAGGAATAGACAAGCACTACATGTTCTTTGGATTAAGCCTAGGATCTGAAATGAAGTCTCTCAGTTAAGCTCTGTATGCATCCTTTCTTCCCTTTAGGCATCTGTTAAAAATTGAAAGCATTTCTTTTCTATTTTCTAAAGTTTTTCTTTCATTTCATAAACCTTGTTTTTCTTAATTATAAAATTAATATTAATGCAGTCACCTAAAAAAAATCTAGAAATGTATAAAGTAAAAATTTTCCACAATCCACCATCCACACTTTTTTTGATGTGTGACTTTTTTCTTTCTCAAAGTACATATATTTTAACTAATTGGTATCAAAGTGCACCTAGTTTATTTTGCTTTTGAAACAGTTTTAACACAATTTGTAACCTGCAGTTTCATCTGGAAGTACATTATTTTACTGATACAAAGTGGTCTCCATAATAAAATACCAAATAAATCAATTAAAAGCCAGAATCAAAACCTACCATATGCATGTAAATGACAAATGAAAACTTCTGGCAGAAAGTATTAACTCTCATCTCTAAAAAGAAAAAAATTATGTTCTTGAAAGTAAACAATGTTTGAGTTTAGAAACGTTATTTGCGTTTCTTAGTCCCTGAACTACACACATCAATACCCTCTCCTGAAATTTTCTACCCACAGCTCCACCTTGGATATTTCACACATGCAATGGTCCATGCGTTCAACCTCTGAATGTCTCTCAACATTTGAACGTCTAGTTTAGTTACTGGAGAACAAAGACCTGGAATCCCAGAAGCCTGAGAGTGGTTACTTGGTAGACTTTGTCCCCTCAGTAAGGCAACACGCAGCTGGTCATCACTTCAATTGCTGGTTGCGCACACATACACTGAGTTGAAAACTTGTTTACCTAGCGTATCACTGATGGAAAAAATTTGAGACTAGTTGCATGCGAAAGAGATCAGACCAGAGTCTTATATTACAGGAGAGCAATGTTCACAGCCAGCACCCGCAGGAGTGGCCGAATTGGACCAAATGGTGTACGTTCCTTTCATGAATGTAAACATGGACTGCATTCATCTGGGCAATGGCCTTTCCTACCTACCGAGCCTGCCCACCACCCAAAGTTTAGTTCATCTTAAAAGACCGGGAAGTCTGGAAGCAGCCTCCCATTGTTCCACCGCCTCTGTAGCCTGAGTAAATTTGTATAAGCGCTAAGCTGCTGGCTTGTCTTCAGAAAAAAAACCCAGCATCGACTTCACAGCATCGGTAGACTAGATGAGACGATGCAGGGCGCCTAGCACGTAAGAGGCACTCAGTAGATGACAGCTGCTCCTGCGCTTCGTCCAAGCATTCGGGCGGCACCCTGTCACAGTCTATTCTGGGGGCACGGAGGGCTTCGTCAGAATTGCCTCCTTGTAGCCGTGAGGCCTTGGGCGGAACAGGTGAAGAATCAGGGCTGTGAAACACCTCTCTAGAAACGTTACGGCTACCAGGCAGCTCGGGGAAGAACGGCGGAAGCCGACGCTTTCTCTTTAAGCGCCTACGGACCCGCCCCGCGGAGGGAGCCACCGGAAGTGGGCGCGAGCGACCACGGCGTCAGGTTCCTCCGCCCAGCGCGGCCCTGGCTCCTGGGGCTTCGTCGCCGGCTTCCCAGGCGCCCTCCCCACTCCCGCGCGCCAGTTTCGGCCCCGTCCGCCCCCGCTGCCCCGGCCACTAGTCCGGGCGACCCTGCCCGCCGGCGCTCGGGCCTAGGCCCGGCCTGGTCCGCGGAGCCCGGGCCGCGGCGCCGCCGGGACCGCCCCCGGGCCGATAAGCACTTCCGGCGACGCGGCTGCGGGCGTGGACGCGCGAGCGCTCATGATGCGGGACCTCCATACCTAGAACCGTGCCCTGCGGGGGGAGAACGACGAGCTCATGGACCAGGTGCGGCGGCTGCTGTGCGGCAAAGCCAAGCTGCTCGCCCGGTGGCTTTTCCCGAAACATTTAAGGGCGACTCAGCCCGGCTTCCCGACTTTTTGATCCAAGCGGCCTCTCACATGACTTTCTTCGAGACCAGATTCTCGAACGACACTGTAAAGGTGGCTTTTTTAATCAGCCGCCTCACTGGGGCAGCAGAGCAGTGGGTTGTCCCCTACATCGAGAGGGAGAGCCCCATCCTGGGGCAGTACGAGGGCTTTGTGGACGCGCTGAAGCGGGCTTTTGGCAGGAATGGATAGAGAACAGCGGGGCGGGGACCCCAGAGTCTGGGAAACAGCTGTGCCTGGGTTCCGGACGAGCCACTGCACTGTCCGCAAGCCCGGGCCTGCTTGGCTTTGTTTCACAAGCAGCGCTGCAGTTCCAAGGTGCTGAGCTCCGACCTTTGCTGGGAAGCTTGGCTGCCGCCTGTTCTCGCCAACCTCAATACCTTTGCACAGCCCAGCAGCCCAGTTACTGCCCGGGACCTGTTAGAAATTGACTAAACCTGCCAGAGTCACGTCCCTGCCGCTGCAGTCTCTGAAGACTGCTTCTGACCACCTTTGAAAATCAGGGCCAAACTTGGAAGGGCGTTTGTCATACCCTCTCGGACCCCGATTTGGATAGCTCAGGCCAGGAGACAGCTTCAGGGGTTAGTGTGCCTGACAGCCGAATTTTGACATTCCTTCCTGCCCTCCTCCCCCAACTAGTTAGTTTTAGATATTTCATTTCTGTTTTGAAATCCTAGCAGTCTCACAGATGGTGCCTTTTAGTCAGAGAAATCCAGGCACTGGCTACTACCTGGAAAAAGTATTGACTTTTCAAATTTCGGTATATGTCTTTACCATATACCTAGTACTGCAGTGCTTAGTGTTACAGAAGAAACAAAGATGAATAAGACAAAATGTATGTCTTCAAGAACGCCGTTATGTTCTGAGAAGAAATTCTAAGTGCATTTTTTTTTTTTTTTTTTTTTTTTTTTTTGCTGGGGATCCAACTGAAAACGATTTATTTTCTTTGAAAGCCAGGTACCAGCCTCTTCTTGGAAGCTACATGGAATAAGGATTTTTTTTAAAAAGGGTTATCAGATAAACTGAAAGGCATGGCTGTCATCAATATTTCAACACAAAATCAACTCCTTATGAAAATAAAAACGTGCAGTATCATAATTCCAATTGAGGTGGGGATGGGGTGTTGGTTAACAAGAATGCCTACTCAGAAGGGGCGGGGGTGTGGGGACAACTCGAACAAAACGCGTGAAAGGAAAGAAGATCTTGGGCCAAAAGTGCTGGGTCCCCAAGGGTGTCGGGCTTTTAGAAGGATAATTTCCAGCCTCATCCTACTCCAAACCTCCTCCCCTAAAAGAAACCCGAGAGGAAAGGGTTCTTTCATCTGTATGATCTTGAACACGCGTTTTCACTCCGGCACTCCGCGGAGATCTGGCTCTGAAACAGAAGCTAGAGACTGCGGCTTCGAAGGGTGTCGGCGCTCCAAGTGTGCGCACGCGCTCGTGTGAGCGCGCACCGGTCTCGGTGGTCTCTCGCGCGCTGTGCTGCAGTTTTTAGGCGTGCCCCCCACCCCCCACCTGCAGCAGGAAGGCTGGGACCTCGGGGCCTCCGCGAAGGAATATAAGAATGTTCGCTGCGGGGCGGGCGGGGAACCCACCCTCTGACTTGACAATAGTTGAACCGACCCTCTAAGTGCATATTTTGATGTCTAGTAAAATAATGCTTTTGTGTGTAAAGAATGCATATATGATTCTTGTTTTTTACTTTTCACCTCACAGTTTAAAAGTATATGTTAAAAATATATGCAGTTTAGAAAGGAGACAGGAAACCCAACTTGAGCAGTTTTGTTATTTGATGCTGAAGATGGTGTATTTAAGATTGCGTGTAACTGAAGGCCAAAAATAATAGGTATGGTGCAGTCTTGGAGTTGTATCCACTTGGCTTTATTCCCTTATACTAAATTCCTTCACTTTGGCTAGACCACTTTACGTTTTTGGGCTGCAGTTTTCTTTTCCGTAATTGAAGACATTACTTGATTATTAAAGTTTGGTTCAAAATTCTGTGCTTCTCTTTTATGGGACCAAACAAGGTAAGAAAAAGGAGGATCTGTGCTCTCTTAAGCAAAGGTTTCTTGAAACCCTCTGGGAAGGAAAATCTGTAATTGCCTTTCCTAAAATGTTCATGGGTTTGTCATTCTGATGATCAGTACAGTCCCACTGAAATATCTTGAATTCCTAGTTAGGAATCTTTGTTAAGATAAACTAATCACTGCCTTCTTCATGGACAAGTTTATATACCTGAAGACCACCTGAAAAAAACACAAGATGAAATTAAAGACAGGGTATAGCAATTATTTTGTTGCCAGTTAGCATTACAAAAGTTCCCAAGGAGACTGGCCCCCTTAACTTGACCTTGTATGTACTACACTATACTTTTGCAGCAAATGTGTTCTAACAAAATTAGTTGAATCCTGGTCCTATTTGCTGATAATTTCAAAGCAGTGTTTTTCTTACTGTAAAAAAAATCTACAGGATACCAGCACCAAAAAAAAAAATTTTTTTTCAATAAAGTTCACAAGAGCACACGTTTTGAGAGAATACAAAATCTTTCTAAAGATCAGCATCACCAGTTAAGTCAAATAGAACATAAAAAAATAACATAAGTCAAAATAATCTCATACTTAATTTTCTATAGGTTTTTTTTTTTTTTTTAGGCTCACTTAGATCTCCACCAAAACAAAAAACAAACAAGAAGAAAGTACACAAGGCTTGCTTACAGGCACAGAGTTACATAAGTAGATGGACAGGAGGAAAGAGAGGTCACTGGTCAGTGACTTCTACATCAGATTTTTACACTTCTGAAATCAGGTCATTACAGGTTCTGAGCAGTTCATCATTTTCTTTACTCTTCTTTCTACAGAATGGTCTTCTCCAGGGACTGGATCCGTAGCTGTTCGCTCACCTGGAAGTCTAACTTGGCCTCTCGGGCCTTCCTCCAGACGTGAATAATTTCCTCAATTACTAGATTGAGTTTCTCTTCTGTATGGGCTTTTAATGCTTGGTATCTCTGATCTTCCTTCTCATTTCTTAACAAGTAATCCTTAACATACTTCTCCAGCTGTTCATTCTTACAAAAGCCTTCAATTACCTGCTTCTCAAATCCCTTGAAAAGGTCAGAGACAGATTTTTTTTCGTGGAGTTCATGTCTGTAGTAAGTGGATTTTTTTTCAGAAGCTTCTGGATTTCAGCTTTGTCAGACTCCTTCCAGCTTTGCTTCAGGTGGCCTTCCTAAGGAATGCTTGTGGGTATCACAAATGCTGTTTGTCTCAGTAGCCTCGAAAACCAGTTTATTAGGGCTGTCTTTCAAGAGTGGGTCAATTTTGAGATATAAAGACTTTTCTCAAGGTAGCATCCTTGGCTTTATGCCTAGAACTTCAGCTGGGTTTCTGAAGCCCTCCTCTTAGAGGTCCTGACAGGCTCTGGCCCCTGTTGAGAAGGGGAGCGGTCAAGTGAACTCATGCACCCGAAGAATCCACTGTTCCCCCTCCCCTGCTGCACTCAAGAGTTTCTACTGCAATTTTGTCTTTAGCTCATTGACTGCCACACTAGAAAAAAAATTTTCTTCCTTGGGGCCATGGTGTTTATTACGAAAATAGAATAAAAACTTTGAAAACAAAATGAGCCTTTCTAATTCAATGAAAAAATGTGTTATTTCTTATTGTTTTCTGTGCCCATAGGTATGGTGAATAAGGGTGTGAGTTATATATGCTTCATGAGGCTCTGGGCTCAAAACTATGGCAGGAGTTAAATACAACTCACATGGCAGTTAATGTGCTAAACATATCTTCGGGGGATTCCCAATTTGCATACAAAATGGAGAAACACTGTTAAAAGATTTGGTCCCCAGTAGAGAACCAGGTGAACTTAAGAAGGGGTCCATTTGACAAAATTGCACAATTATCTAAGTTTCACTTGAGTTTGGCTTTACTTGATACAGTAATCAAATGATTTTGATCAGTTGATTCTAACTAAATTAAGTTAGAGAATGACTCTAGAGCCAATGAGCACAATTTTTTTTTTAATAATGATTCTGCTCTTGTTCTCCACTGTGTAAGTCATTGAGATTTGACTATCTTGACTAAACTAAAGCTAATTTAATATGTTTTAGATATCTTAATTTCTTGCCAATTAATTGACAGTAACATGCTAGCCGAGCAGATGGCTACTTACAAAAACTACAGATAACCACTAATTCAGGTAAAATTACTAACAAGTTCTTTGCTTTCCCCAGATCCTTTGCACGTGGCCTACTGTCACCAATCCCCTACAATGATTCTCAAGCTTTAGGCAACGTCAGCATCCTCTGGGGAGCTTATTTAAAAACTCAAATTGCTCTGCCCTATCCCCAGAGGTTCTTAGTGAGCACATCTAGTTTGGAATCTGAGGATTTACATCTCTAAAAATTCTTAAGTGCTGCTGATACTGGTGTAAGGGTAAATACAAAGTCGAAATAAGAAAACTTTAATTTTTCCTGGTGCAAAGAAAAGAGAGACTTTCTTCCCACTTCCTCTTCTTTGAGCATTTACTTTAGAAAACTTTTATTGTAAGCTCTTTCTGTGCCTTTTTGAAATGTATGTAAATCTTTCCAAAGCTAAATAAGCCTCCTTCCAATTTTACAACCCAGGAACATTTCCTCAAGGACGTGGGAGCCATCTCATTGAAATTTAATCATTGCAGGTGATAGTACCCCTATCTCCAAGTTTCTGGGGATAGAAGCCTAACTTGAGTAGGCACCTTGCCCTTGCTCCAAATTATAAAACTACCTCCTGTCATAAAGATATGAGAGATTTGTTTTTCCTCTGGACAAAGGCAATTAATAAACACAAATAATCCCCAAAATTACCAGGGGAATTTAGGATGAATCCTGTGTGACAAATGGTGCTGTCAAGTTCTGTTACCTGAGAACTACAGACAGTCCTGACTACCAATTTTTCAGCTTTACAATGGTGTAAAACCATTTTGTTTTTCACTTTCAGTACAGTATTCTATATTCAACTACATGAGATTATTAATATAAATTATATGAAATATTCAACACTGTATTATAAAGTAGGCTTTGTGTTAGAGGATTTTACCCAACTGTAGGCTAATTAAGTGTTCTGAGCCTGTTTAAGGTAGGTAAGGCTAAGCTATGATGTTTGGTAGGTTAGGTGTATTAAATGCATTTTCAACTTAAGATCTTATTTTCAATTTATGATGGGTTTATCAGGATGTAAACTTGTAAGTTGAGGAACATCTGTAGTTATTGTTTGAGAACATGTATGCAATAGGTTGCACATGCTTGGCTTTATAAAACCATGAGATTTGTGTCTTTGCAATTCTTTAGTGGATTGCCTGTGATGCACATCACATTTTGGTTTAATGCTTATTTAACTTTAAAAAAACCCTTTTTATTTATTTTCTACCTTTGTGAAGAGGTTTTCTGGGTTGGAAAGAAGTTTTTGTTTTTAATTATATTTCCCCAACATGGGTCAGGGCCACACTTTGAGAACCACTGTACAATGTGAACATAAATATAGAACTTTAAATTTCTCTTTTGAATTTTACCTCATTTGTTTCAGCCTGTACTTACAGCCTGTTGAAGTCTTTTTGAATCTTAGCATTTTTATCATCCTCCCCACTTTATATCACCTAAAAAAATCGATGATTTTGTTTTCTATTTTTTAAACCATCAGTAAGTTCCTGAAAGAAGCAGTGAAAGTTGCTCTAACATGCAACGCTTACATTATTAGTCACTGGGCAACTATAATGTGCTAGGTACCAGGGATACAGCTATGAACAAGACAGTCCTGACTCTCAAGTAGCTTACGCCTGGGAAGACAAAGAAAAAAAGAGGCCGTTATAACGCAGAACAGAAGTCAGGAGGTAGGAAGAGTATGCTATGGTAGCACAATAGGACACAGTCAGCCTAGGTCTTGGAGGTCTGAGATGGCTTCGTAAGACAGTTGCCGAAGCCAATATCCGAAGGATGAGTGGGAATGAGGTAAAGGAGAAGAAAGACACTGGTCCAGGCAAAGGAATAGTATTTGCAAATGCCCATAGGTAAAGAATATGATATGCTTAGGGAACTGCAAATAATTCCGTGTAGTTGGAGCAGAGGAATGGGGAGTGGTTTGAGATGCTGCTGGGGTGTAGGCAGAGGCCAGATTGCTGTGCTTAGGTACAGCTTCAGCCACCTGCAAATCCATCTAATTATGCCATCATGTAGGTCATGTTTCTTCATTTTATCCCTGTGTATACCTTACAACTTGCTCAAATTACTTAAAATTGAGATACACTGGGCATCTATCTAATCTCCCAAGCCAGTAGTTCTACGGAAACAAACGAAGTTAGCTTAATAGGTGTGTTTACGATTAAACTAATGCTGTCTCCTGATAATCACCACTTTCTCATCAAAATGCTCACAAACCATCTATATCATAATTCATTCTAAAAAAATGTATACATTTTTATCAAGCATGCTGTTTTCCGGGTTTAAGGAACTTCTTTTTGATTTCTCACTTACTTCTGTGGAGTTTGTTTTTGTTTGCTGTGTTTCATTTTTGTTGTTTTGTTTGTAATTTATATTACACAACTAACAGCTTCTGTCAGTGCCCTGGAATGAATTCCTCTTGGACTGAAGATAGAGATACAATTTTTCCAGGAAGAAATGTTCCCTATCCTCTTTACTAATATAGACTTAGATTCTTCTTATACAATGTTTCCTCTATTTTTCATTTTGAAGAACATTCTCCTTGATGGAGAGCTATCAAAATAGTCAAAACTATCAAAATAAAAAAGAATTCTACCTCATAGCATATGTTAAGTTACACATTAGACCTATCCTTTCCTCACTGAAAGATATCCTTAGAAATTTTTCGTAAGCCCTAGTTCATACAAAATGCAATCCAAGCCAAAAGTCAACAAGGGTGAGGGGAGGAAAGGGGATCCAATAACAGAGAAAGTTATCTCCCTGGTCTACATGCCTGAAGAAAGTCATGGCTGCGAGAAATGTCCATAAGTGCAGACACCAGGCATCTTGTCCCTGGGAGGGAGTATTAGAGCTCTTCAGAGAAGAGAGAGAGAGATTTATTACAGGAATCAGTAATTGGCTCAAGTAATTACGGAGGCCGAGATCTGCTGTCTGCAAGCTGGAAACCCAGGAGAGCCAGTGGTGTAGCTCAGTCTGAGTCCAGTGGTCCAAGAACCAAGTGCACTGATGTCTGAGGGCAGGAGAAGACGGATGTCCCAGCTCCAGGAGACAGACCAATTTGCCCTTCCTCTGCCTTTTCCTTCCTTCCTTCAGTGGATTGATACCCACCCACATTGGTGAGGGTGATCTTCTTTACTCAGTCTACCAATTCAAGTGTCAGTCACTTCCAGAAACACCCTCACAGACACACCCGGAAATAATCTTTTACCAGCTATCTGGGCATCCTTTGAGTCACTCAAGTTGACACATAAAATTAACCATAACAGAGGGAGACTGGAAAAAGCAAAGCATGGTCCTTGCTTAATTAGAAAACTAGAGAGGTGACCAGAACGGAAACTAGGCAGAGACAATTAGTTCTCTACCAAATATGTATAGTTGTTTCTTTGTATCTGCAGGGTATTGGCTCCAGGAACCCCCCCGGGGATACAAAATCCACAGATGCTCAAGTCCCTGATATAAAATGGCATAGTATTTGCACATAATATACTATGTGCATATAGTACACATAACCTAGACACATCCTCCTGTATACTATAAATCGTCTCTAGATTACTTATAGTACCTAATCCAATGTAAACGCTATGAAAATAGTTGTTATATGGAATTGTTTTTTTATTTGTGTGATTTTTTATTGTTGTATTGTTTGGAGGGCTGACTGTATTCTCCTCTCTGCCTTAGTAATAGAACTTCTGGTTTTAGCTGGGCCCTCAATAAAGATTAAGCTTCCTAACATTCCTTGCAATTAAGTGTGGCCATATGACTAAATCCTAGACAATGAGATATAAGCAGATATCTTCTGTGGCAATGTTAGGAAACCATTGTATTAAAGATAGCAGGAGCATTGCTGTTTGCCTCCTTTCCCCCTCTTCCTCCGTCCTGCCTGGAATGCACGTATGATGGCTAACATCCTAGCAGCCATTTTGGATTATGAGGATGAGAACTGCTCCTAAAGGTGACCTGAAAGCTGGATTCTAAGGATGCGGAACCACCATACCAGCCCTGGACTACCTGCTTCTAGGCTCTGTGTGTGTGTGTGTGTGTGTGTGTGTGTGAGAGAGAGAGAGAGAGAGAGAGAGACAGAGAGAGAGAGAGAGAGCGTGCACACAGCAAAGACAGAGAGAGAGACTGGGACTGGGAAGCTAAATATTTAAAAACCTTAAAATGTGGCATTGCCTTGCTGGAGACAGTCCAGCAGTAGTAAGTGGCACAGGCTTTGTAATTAGAGGCTAGAAAGCCAGTGGTCTTTATTAGGAGGTGGCAAAACAATGGATCACATTTTCATGTGCTATGTCTAAGAAGGCAAATGATGAGAATATAGGATTGGGGAAAATAGTAAGGAAAATCCAAAATGTTCATGTTTTTTTGGACCCTTCTTGCCAATCTTAAAAGAAAGAGTCAAACTGAGGCTAGAGTAAGCAAGTCCACAGGTAGAGCTGGACAGAAGCACAGCTGTGCTAAAGAAGTGTTCTCTGAGGCCTGCAGTCTAATTTGACTAAAGGTCCTGTATTTAAGCTTTGAAAGACTAAAGAGTACAAGTGCTGCTATACCCCAAACTGAAGTAGTTGTCAGCAGTGACTGCAAGGAGGTAATCTTATGAAACTATAGCCATGTATTAATGTATGTGTGTGTGAGAGAGATACCCTACAACCCAGTGGTTTAAAACAATAAGCATTCATTTAGCTATTCATGAATCTGTGGGTCAGGCGAGTGTTTCTGTTGGTCTTGGCCAGGCTCGCTTATATCCAGTCAGCAGCAGGGTCTAGCTCCCTTGATCTTGCTGGGCTCGCTCACATGTCTAGGGTCAGCCGCTCCGCTAGTCTAGGATGAACTTGGCTGAGACAAGTGGACTACTCAGCTCTCCACTGTCTCATCCTTCTGCAGGCTAGCCCAGAAATATTCCTATGTTTAGGGGAGAAGAGCAAAAAGCAAGAGTAATATGCAACCACTTTTCCAAGCCTCTGTGTCATGCTTCTTAATGTCCCATTGACCAAAGCAAGTTGTATGGCCAAGCCTAAGGTCAAGATGCGGGGCAGAACCAGTGGTGTAGAGAAGGCAACTCCTCCTAGCAGCCCACATGAGTCTATTCTTAAATTTTCAGGAATTTGCCAAGCTGATTGTTAAACACAGCCATTGTTTAAAATTAGATTATACACTCATAATTTAAATAAGTTATATTAAAACAAAGATAATAAACACTCAAACTCATGATTTATTAGTTATTTTACTACATTTTACTATTGTCTCTCATCTTAAGGCTATTTGTATCTAGTGTACCTGGTGGAAACACTACCTCATGTTTCAGTTGTTTCATGCTAGTAGCTTGAAATCGGCCATTCTAGGAATATTTATATTTACTACAGAAATTGACAAAAGCTATAAATCAGGGGTTGATTTATTGTTTTGTTGATTGCCTAGTTTAAGAAAGTGGTAGAGAAAACATTAAGCAGATTAAACTTAAAAGTGTGTCGTATCTGTGGCCATTACATTGTAAATACAAAAAAATTGAGGAAATGTTCTTTTAGTATTTGAAAACTATTATCCAATTTAGCAAGGATGTCACCTCATTGACAAACAACTGAAGTTTCAACTTACCTCTTCATGGTTTCACTTTCATCTTACCAATGATGAAAATATCAACCAATATTCATGCCAGAACTATACTTGTTCATGAACTACAACCATAGGTTGGCTATGGATAAGAGAATTTGGCAAAAGTCAAAGAAAGCATTCTGTAAGAATCAATTGGCTATATGAAATTTACAATAAAGAGTATTGTATATTTTATTATTTTTTTTCAATTGTGTGCTACACATCCTTTCAATAATGTTTATAACATAATATATGAGTACTTTTTTTAGAAACATTCGCCAGTATGCCACTGGACAGAACGCTGTCCCAAGAGTAGGAGGGCACTGCAATATTTTAGAACAAAGAATGTGGATAGAGAAAGGAGTAAAAATTGGGGTCATTAATCCAATTAAAGTTCTTCAGGCCCCGTCTTTCCTGAGTACTTTCCATTAAGCAATTGCCAGTCAGTAGGTTCTAGTCTATTGGCAAAGACTAGATTGTGGTTTTGCCTATTGTTTCAAAATGTCTCAAGATGGACAACGTTTTTTGGAGGGATAGGGTCTTTGGAGTAGAGGGAGGAGAGAATAGGCAGAGCCTAGATGCCAGCACATCAAACTCCAAAGTCCTTGGGCTTAAAAATTGTTTAGACATGATCTCTGGCTACTAATGCACTTGGAACTCACTGAAAGCAAATAGACCAGAAGATTACTAAATTTTAAGGGAACTATTTTTCAAAAGAAATTTCAATCCTGGCCTGTGACTATCAAACTCCTAAAACAATCCCTGGGTCCCCACACTTATCCTGCAGGAAGAGGGCTTCTGCAACTCTAAACACCACAAAGGGGCCCCAGACCCGTAGCCCCTTCAGATGCAGCTGTGGAGGGTAATGCACATCCTAGAAAGCAGAGATAAGATCCACAAAAGACAATGGACAACAGAGCTTAACCGGGGACTACCAAAGAGCTAAGGAAAGAATTCACTCCTTTCCTAGAAGAGGGAATTTGTACTTTCTGGTCATAAGTATTTGGTAATTGATATGGACTAATAACCACTACCAAATCAGAATTTTTACTGGGGTGTCCTGTTTCCATATGCATGTACGTCTTTTAATTTATATGCTGCCAGACCATAAGAAGCTACACATAACCTCAAGGAGGTCCTGGACATGGAGCAAGAACTCAGGAAGACATTGAAGTTGTGTCCCTTTGGGAAGAAGTAAATGTGTTCTCTATGTGTGTTCTTGGTCTTTCTCAGATCATTAGCTCTGAGGGAAGCCAACTGCCATATAGTGCGAACAGCAGCAGCCTACGTAGGAAAAAAGGTGCTCATTACTATTTGGGCAGCCAGAGGGGCATACATGGGCATAGCCAATATTTATTCTCCCCTTCTTCCTTAGCAAGAAAACCCCTGATTTTTAGCTGGGCATATAACCTCCTTGTATTAGTCAGGGTTTTCTAGAAAAACAGAAACAATAGACTATATAGATAGGTAGATGAGAGGGATTTAATAGGGGAATCAGCTCACATAATTATGGAGGCTGAGAAATTCGACGATAGGCTGTCTGTAAGCTGGAGACCCAGGGGTGCCAGTAGTGTGGCTCAGTAAAAGTCCAAAAGCCTCAGAACTAGGGAGGCCGATGTTGTAAATCTCAATCTGAGGCCGAAGGCCCAAGAACCCGGGGGTGGGCTGCTGCTGCAAGTCCCAGAGTCCAAAGGCCTGACACCTTAAAGTTCTGATGCGCACTGGCAGGAGAAGAAGGGTGACTCGGCTCCAGGAAAGAGAGAGTGAATTCGACGTTCCTCTGCCTTTTTGTTTTATCTGGGCCCCCAGCCAACTGGATGGTGCCAGCCCACACTGAGGACAAATCTGCCCCACTCAGTCCACCACTCACATGCCAATCTCCTCCCTTGGAAACACTCTCAGAGACACACTCAGAAATAATGTTTTACCAGCTATCCAGGCATCCCTTAATGTAGTCAAGTTGACACCTAAAATTAACTGGTACACACCTGCAAATAAAGACTACATTCACCAGATTAGCTTATAAATCTTATGCTTCCATATTATATGTTATATGTTACATGTTTCAGGTACCTAAGTGCTGACCACTGAAAAGTAAGCAGAGTGTTGTATGATAGTTTCTAGGAAACCTTAAGCAACTGCTGGCACACATTTTTTTTCCTTTTTTCTTTCCTCTACCCTGCTGCCTGGGTTTCAGCTGTGACAACTGGAACCCTAGCAGATATCTTAGACCATGAGGATGAAGGTCATAAACTGTAACAGCAGCACCAGACCAGCCTTGGACTGCCTACCTCCAGACATCATTAATGCAGGATAGAAATAAACCTCTACTGTGATCTAAGCTACAATTTTTTAGTTTTCTGTTACTATAGCCAAAACAAATCCTGATACCAGGAAAAGATCAGGAAATCATTTAGATAAACTTAGTATGTACACATGTGTTTGGGGAAGGGGAAAGGAGGAGATTTGGAATTGGGGGAGAGAGTTGGATTGGGGAGGAATGGCCAGAATTCAAAAGAAGACATATGGTGGAGATTTTTACTCTACTCAAAAGATGAAGTCCAATTCCCCTCCCTTATGTATGGGCCAGACTTACTCACTTCTAATGAACAGAATGTGTCTGGAGTGATGGTGTGTGCATTTTAAGACTAGGTTATAAAAGATATTGTGGCTCTCACTTTGCTCTTTCTTGAATTATGAGCTCTAAGCAAAGTCAGGTGCTATATAGAGAGGATACTCAAGTGTCCATAAGAAGAGGTCCATGTGATGAGGAACTGAGGCCATAGCCAGCATAAACTTGCCATCCTGGAGTGCACCATCATCCTCAAGCCCCACTCAAGCCCTCAGATGACAATAGCCCCAAGCCAATATCCTGACTGAAGCCTCGTGAAAGAGCCTAAGCCTGAAAAGGCTCACTATGCTGCTCTTGAATTCCTGATCCATAGAAACTGTGAAATCATATGTGTTTATTTTTGTCTTCAGCCACAAAGCTTTGGGACGATTCATTGTGTAGCAATGGATAACTATACATATGTCATCAAGTTGATACAATATGGATGGGTGAAAACTTATGATGATGGAATAACATTAGAAAGTGTTTGTCACAGGACCTGGCATCTGGGCTCTGACTTAATGCTAAGTTACTCCATGGGACAGGAGGAGGAGCACTTTTCAGAGTCATGCACTCTGAGCAAAATCAAACATCCACTGGATTGGAGTTCAAGGTGTGACTCAACCCTCTTCCTTCCAGAGTTATGACTATTGGGGTACACGCAAAAGGATAGATTGCCAAATGAAAATAAGGAAGGATTATTTATTAATTCCTAGGCAAAAATCCTATAATGCAGGGCTTCTAATCAACTTGGAAACTACAGGGGCCTTTATACATCCTCTCCTCTGAGTGGTAGGTAGCTGAGGCCTAAATTACAATAATTCCAATGAGAAAGGAAAGGGTTTTGGCCTAAGGTGGAGATGGAGATGGGGGGTGGATGTGAGGTATGTTTTAGAGATAGAAATGAGAGGCCTTACAGGTAAATGGGACGGGGGAAGCATTTCTTCCTCTCCCCCAAGTCGGGAATATTGGAGGTTACATTTCCATTTTCCACATCCCCTTTCTTGTTCCTTTCCAAGGGAGAGGAGGGGATAAAGTGATGGGTCAGGGCTCAGTCGTCTTTGGACACCCTTTTCCTTGTAGGTGGAGTTGAGGGACACAATTCCTGGGCACAGGCATGGCCTTCTGGTGTTGCTGTCACCCTGCAGTGTGGCACTCTGCCTGTGTCCTCCTGACCACATCAGTCTTGCTCCCTTCTTGTTTGTTGCTCACACTGGTCATGGTTCCTTTTTTTTTTTTTTAATTTTCCCAAATAGTTCATTTGATTTACCCAAAGAGACTTGGAAGTCTAATTTGGCCTACAATAATGGGGATATTAGTAAGAAGCATTTCCAGTCAAATTAATTCTTCACTTTGATGTATAAATGGCATCGCCATTTTTATGATATCATGTTGTGTATGTCTCACATTTCTCTCACTGGACTTTGTTGTTCAAAGCCACACTTTTGTCACGTGACCATAAATATCTGCATCAAAAAATAAAGTCACACAGAATCTCCAGTTGTTTTAAACTTGAGAAAAGAATAGGTTGATAGAGATATCATCCATCATTGAAAGGCTTATTAAAAATGAAACCAAAAACATTCATTAAAAGTTATGAAAAATGCATTAACTGACCTTTGAAGTTCAAGCAAGCCCCAAAAATGCAGGATAATTAAAGAAGACAAGCAAAAAGCCCAAGAAAATATATGAAGCTTGACTAACGAGAATGTTTAAAATAAATAATGTATCTTCATGAGTTATTGATGACCTTATAATTCATGAGTGCTGAGAAAAACATAACAAGGAATGATTTGTAAAAGGTCACCAGTAGCAAGTAAGAACACAACCAGCTCATTGTCTATCTTGTAACTGATTAAAGTTCTAAAAGGAAAGGAAATAAGCAGAAAAAAAGAAGGGATAACAGAAAAAGGTCTATACTCAGTTGAATAATGTCCCCTCAAAATTCATGTCCACTCAGAAACTCAGAATGGGACTGTCTTCTCCCATTTTGTGCTGCTATAACAAAATACCTGAGACTGGGTAATTTATAATGAACAAATCTATTGGCTCACAGTTCTGGAGGCTGGGGAGTCTAAGATCAAAGGGTTGGCATGTTGCAAGGGCCTTCTTGCTGAGTCATCCATGGCAGAAGGGCAAAGACAGGGTGAGAGAAAGTGAGAGAGTGAACTTGCAGCCTCAAACCCTTTTATAGTCAGTATTAATCCATTCATGAAAGCAGACCCCTCATGGCCTAATCACTCCTTAAAGGTCCCACTTTTAATACTGTTAAAATGTCAATTAAATTTTAACATAAATTTTGGAGGGGACATTCAAACTACAGCAGTGACCTTATATGGAAGTATGATCTTTGCATATATAGTTAGTTAAGGTGAAGATTAGGGTGAGCCCTAAATCTAATATGACTGGTGTCCTTATATGATGAGGAGAGAAAGGACATGGAGAGACACAGAGACAAACAAGGAAGAAAGCTGTGTAACAACAGAGGCAGAGATTGAGTGATGTAGCTGCAAGCCAAGGGGGACAACTACTTCCAGCAACCACCAGCTGCTAGGAGACAGGCAGGGAACAGATTCTTCCCTAGAACCTCAGAGGGAGCAGGGCCCTACTGACACCTTGATTTCAGTGTCTGGTAAGGGCTCACTTTCTGGTGCCTTCATTCTGTGTCCTCACATGGTAGAAGGGGTGAGGTATCTCTCCAGGGACTCTTTTAAAAGGGCACTAACTTCATTCACCAGGGCTCTGCCTTCATGACCTAATCACCTCCAAAGTCCCCACATCCTAATACCATCATCTTGGGAATTAGGATTTCAACATCTGAATTTTGAGGGGACACAAACACTAAGTCTATTGCAATATTCAGTCTGATACACCTGATTTAGAAGATATGAGAAAAAGAGATAAAGTCACCCAACTTTATTTGTTGCAGTTAGATAACTATGAGAACAAAATAGTACAAAAATAATAGAAGAAAATAAGATTAGTGACCAATCTCACTGAAAACAAATGCAAAAATCATAAGTAAAACAGTAGCAAATAAAATCAAACAATATACTAAAAAATTAAAATACCACTTCAGAACCTAGTTGAATTTATTCCAAGAATGCAAAGATGGTTCAACTTTAGAAAATCTACTGAGGTAATTTACCACATCAACAAATTCGAAGAGGAAAACATCATATAATCCTCTTAGTATTAATTCAGTAACATTCAATGCTCAAAGGACAGGGGAAGCCCTGCTCTAAGATCAAGAACAAGAAAAGGTACATTAAAATTAACAGATAATGAGTGGTTAAAAAAGATAGCAAAAATGCCACATTGATGTTGAGTAGCTGGCAACAAATTAGCCGATCAGCAAAATGTGAAGATCTGGGGCAATGGGAGAAAGTAGAATGACAGGTTGTCTCTGAAGAAAAAAAATTCCAAATCATCTATTTGAAATTGAGTTTAACAAAGATTTGATAGTAACTACTACTTCTTGGGAAATGATTAAGATCAAGTATCTGATTCCAATCAGAAACAGATGTGTATATTCTGTTCTTGTCAATTGCTTTCTTAGAATCCTTTATGGGGTGTCCACGGCATTAGATGAGGGCTTTTAAGGAAAGGGTAGGTTGGAACGGGGGCAGGGAGAAGTGTTGAGAACGGAGGAACTTCTCCTCTAAGCACATTCCAAATGGGAGCCTCTTCAATATTTTCTTAGGTAATATGTTGACAGTATAGTTGTTAAAACTAATTAAAAAAGATAAAGAGCAGTCTTAGGTGACATCACTTTTGTACTCACTTCCCTTCCAACAAATGGCTAAGGCGAGATCCTGGCCCCAGCTCCACCCCAAACTGACTCTCCAAGTTTGGGCCCTCGCGGTGCTTCTGCCTTACAAGGCCACCAAGAATGTTTACTTCCATGTCATCAGAAATTATTTTATAGATCACTAGTTTAATAAGTGTGTAAAATAATACTTTGTATTTGCTAAAAATAGATTCCTCGACTCCACCCCAGACCTTCGGAATGAGAATCTCTGACTGTGGGCTCCGGGAGTCAGCCTGACCATGACTCAGGTCGTCTAAAGTAGGCACCATGAGATACAGGCAGCGAGAAATTGACAGTGTGTGAGGAAGAGTAGGGTATCATCAGGCTTATGTTTTAGGAAGATCAGCATACTAAACATTTTTTTAAAAAGGATTAATCTAGAAACAGTCTAGAGAACAGATCATACAGATTAGGGACAGACAGGAGGGTCAATTAAAAAAAAAACAAGTTTCGCTGGTCCAAAGGAAAGAAGATGAAAGACTGAGTCAGGGCAAAGAAGTGTGATAGGTTTGAGAGGACATTTTGGAATGAAAATACTGTGCTTTTAGCAAAAATAAATATGATACATTGTGAACGATAATTACTTTTTTCAAATCAAACTACTTCTGAATGCCAAACCAGAAAAGGCATTTTAGTTACAAATAATGATAACATTTCCAATTATTTTGCATATAACTTAATTTTGAGCATCTCCTTCATGGTTTCAATCCCCATGTGAACTTGAACATTTAATGTAAAAATTGTCCTACAGTCAAAAGGATTTTTAAGAACTAAGGCAAGTGCTAAAATCCATTTCTATTATTCAGCAATCAAAGGATTTTGTTAGCTGATACTTTGTCTTCAGTTTTCAAAGTGATAAAAATTAAACTAATTTATTTTATTTTTGTCATTTCCCCCTAACATATGTAGGACTATAGCAGTAACAGACTCCTTTTTAATATTATAATGGCTAATTACTATCTTACTCTCTTTCAGAGACACTTATCAATTTAGATTTTGCAGGAATTTCTTTTAGGAGCAATTGGTATTAGATTAGTTTTGAATATAATTCAATGATTCCCAGTGGAGTTATTTATATAAAATTCTATCCCAAAGAAACACAATTTTGACAATATGTGGGAAAGATCACTAGAATAAGAGCGAGCAAGGCCTGGTTCTAGACCTGTCAGTGATTACGTGAGGAACACAAATTCTCTAGGTTTGGGCTTTCCCCTTTATTGAACAAGATTTTGGACTGGTTTATTTCTAAAGTTCCTTCCAAAAATAAGTAACATTATTTAGCTATGATGTTTGAATATAGTACACAGTATTTTGTTTACTTTGTGTTTGGGTTTAATTTTAATGCACAACACTTGAATAATTCACATAGAACTATTAACTTTTTGTTATAAAATGATACATGCTTACTATGGACATTTCATAAAATATAGGAAAGTGAGGAGAATAAAAAGCAACCTCTCCTCCACCTCTTAGGGGGTGAAGAATTTCCCCGTATGATCAAAGCTGTGGCTCTCTCACCTTCCCTGGCAAACTCAATAAACTAATCTGATCATCCTGAAGGACTAAGTGTCAAATTCTGACATTTTCCACCTTCATTTGACAAAGATTCTTTGCTTGACCCAACTTCAGTCAGGCTCCTGAAGCTTCCCCTAGGCCCATCTGTGTAATTCCTTGTAAAACCCAGTTTTAGCAAGAAGCCTGCTCAGTCAGGTTAGCAAGAACCCCTGACCCTTGGTATTTGATCAGTTTTGATATCTAGTTGGGTTTCTCATTGTTATAGTCTGTTTTGTGCTGCTATAACAGAATACCACAGACTGGGTAATTTTTATTTTTATTTTTTACATTTATTTATATAGAGACAGAATCTCGCTCTGTTATCCAGGCTGGAGTGCAGTGGTATGATCATAGCTCATTGTAATGGCGAACTCCCGGGCTCAATCGATGCTCCTGCCTCAGCCTCCTGAGTTGCTGGGAGATTACACACAGGCACACGCCATCATGCTTAGCTAATTTTTTTATTTTTCCTAGAGATAGGGTCTCCCTATGTTGCCCAGGGTGGTCTCAAACTCTTGGCCTCAAGCAATCCTCCCAAAGCATTGGGATTACAGGTGTGAGTCACTGCACGTGGCTTAATTTTGAAAGAACAGAGATTTATTTCTTACAGTTCTAGAGGCTGGGAAATCTAAGATCAAGGAACATCTGGTGAGGGCCTTCTTGCTGCATCAACCCATAGCCAAAGGTAAAGGGGCAAGACAGTGTGAAAGAGCAAGTGGGGGTCAAACTTGCTTTTATAACAAACCCACTCAGGCGATAACTAACCCACTCCCACAATAACAACATTAATCCATTCACAAGGGCAGAACCCTCATGGCCTGATCACCTCTTAAAGGTCCCACCTTTCAACACTGTTGCATTGGGGATTACGTTTCCAACACATGAACTTTGGGGGCACATACAAACCACAGCACTCATCCTCTACCTGTCCAGCTCTGGTTTTTCTTTGGCACATTTAGGCCTTATCAGACAAAACTGTCTCAACTTCTACCTCCCAAAACACCTAAAACTGAATACCCTGAAGGGCTCTGCCTAGTCATGTGGTCTACCTGGCTCTGACCCACACATGACCAGAGGAGATCTTGCAGCAAGAGCCCCTTAACAGCCAGGTGCCAAGTCTCTGATTCCTTCTCTCTCTGAGTTAGTCTTTAAAACCAGAGGCCTTGTTTAGTTTATCTGATTACTTTGCCTGGTTCCCAAATCAACGTCTCAGACTAGGTCCTGTTCCAGCTCTGAAACACAACTAGGTCTGGTTAGATGTGGGGATAATTGTCAGATTCCTTCCTGATGACAGTGAGGAGGGGTTAGTGTTGTTGACTTTCATCAGAACTACATTTACATGCATTATTTCCTTGAATAGAAAAAATATATGGTACTCTAGGAAAATCTATTACATGCACATCTAGAAATGTACAAACCTAAATTTGAAAATCATATTTTTCATTATTAATGAATTAACTATCAATTTCATTTTGAAATTATGATTTAATCTCAGTCCCTCAGGAGATATATAGCTTTTATAAAGGGACTAAACACAGACACACACACACACACACACACCCCCTTTTTTTAACAGATTTACATGGGCCTAAAAATATAATTGCAAACAATCTGGTATGATAAAAGCAAATATTAACAGTGATAGCAACTGAGAATTGAACAATTTGTCACTGGGAAACCAAAATATGTCACCCCAAAATATGCTTCTTTGGCATATTTTGAGATGGCTATTCAGAGGGGCTGCAGACACAGGAATAGCTCTGAAAATCTGTCCTTTTGTGGGGGAGATTTGCATCTGCAGAGGAAATATACATTAGTGAAGTAAACAGCAGAAGCAAACAGGCTTTCGTGGAGGCCCCCTTATCTGCCTTATCCAAATCTAGGAAAGATAAACTCACAGGAAAGGGAGACTAAAGGTCTGACACCTTTAAAAATCTGACAGAGAAACTGTTACCACAAGCTACTATCTATTCTTTCTGAGACCTGCTACCTGAGACACTTCATCTGCATAACAAGACAGCCTTTGCTCACCTGCCTTTCCTCCCCTGGGCCTCCCAGCTTCCCAGGAGCTCCAAGCCTCTGTCCTTTTCTGTATGGTATAAAAACTTCAGTCATGGGGCCTTCTTTGAGTCTCATGTTTTATGTGGCTTCTATGCTTATGAGCACATTAATAAATGTATGTGTCTTTTCTCCTGTGTCTATTGCCAGTTTATTTCAGCAGACTTAAAGACTCAAACTTTCAGAGGGAAAGGAAGAAATTCCCCTCACCCCTACATCATAATTATAATGGTTTCAGTTCATAGAGAGGCAAGTTTAGAACAAAGTATTCTTAAGGCTACAAATCATAGGTTTTAGTGCTGAGACTCATTGTGCAAAAACTAAGTAGCAGCAGCATCAGAACATGTTTTGGACTCTCAAAGTAGTCACTTCTACTTCTTTCATGGCAGTTAGCTCCTTAACTTATTAAATAGTAATTTTTGGCTGAATGAGTAGTTACACTATATATATTTTTCTCTCCTTCTAGACTTATTTCTTGAGAGCAGGAACCAAGTATAATTCATCTTTGCATCCACTTCCCCTCCTACCCGCTCCCACCCCACGTACTTACATCTTAGAGCCCTGCTTGTTTGTTTAATGGCTGAGTATTCATTTGAGCTAGGGAGGAGGAGAGAGAAGATACCAGTGGAACAGTAAATGTAAATGCATGTGTATGTTAGGGATGGGTACATGTTATTTTTATCCTGGTTCTTACCAATTCCTTCCTAGCTCATATGATGTTGTGTCCTATTCAAGTATTCAAGCACTGTGCAAGGATTTACAAACCCCTTTTTAAAATTAAAAAAAAAAAAATAGGTCTTACCTATCCCTGATGCTAATTTCAATTCTTTCTATTAGAAAGCTACTTAAACATGTTCAAATTAAACTATAAATCCTTATGCTTATAACTCTTACACAACTATTAAAATTGCAATTTAAATACAAACCAAATTTCAAAATCAACAAAATTCAAATGAACAGCATGAGTTATACCTGAATTATGATGTGTTTTGCTGAAAATAAATTACTTCTTCACAACATGAATATGGTACCGACAATAAATAATACTCTATATTCCCTGACTGATGCCTATAGCCCACTAAAGGCATATGGCTAATGGGCTACCTCCTAGAACATTCACATTTTTCTGCCTCTATCAATTGACTTGTATGCCTGCCAAAAGTTTGTTATGTTCCTCTATCCCCACCTCAGACATGTTATGCCAGTTGTACTTGTTAATTTAAATATGAAATTTAATTAAATATTTTACAACCTGATAAATAATTGTGAGAAAAATGAGAAGGGTTGCTTCTATTTAAAAATTGTCATATGCCCTGAAAAAACTGAATGACTAAACTGTCATATTATGTATAAGTGAGACAAATATAAAATATTGGCCAAAAAATTCCAAAAATCTAAGAAGTAATCATTGTTTCACAATGGTTTTTTCTCTCCATTTTAAAGAAACAGTAGTATTATGGGTATGGATTATTTAAGAAATAGATTATAGAAACTAGTCATTGAACACATAGAAAAGTCTTTACCCTGTATAAAAACACAGGTAAATAAATGTACATTTAAATATCTTAGATACATGCTACTATATCAACATTTTTTATTAAAGTGACAAAACTTTCATTTGTTCAATGCCATTTGCAAGAATGCAACTCTACATGTGAAATCTACCTCACCCTTTTCTTATTATTCTATGACAATACAAATAGTACAATTCTTTGGTGCCTATGTACTATGGTTTGAATGTTGTCTCCTCCAAAATTTGTGTTGAAACTTAACCTCCTCTAAAATTCAGATGTTGACAATGTGACGGTATTAAGAGGTAGGGACTTTAAGGGGTAATTAGGCTATGAGGGCTCCTTCCTCATTAGTGAGATTGAGGCCCTTATCAAAGAGGCTTTACACAGCATTTAGCTCACTTGTGCTTCTGCCTCCTGCCATGTGAGGATGCAGCAAGAAGGCCCTCACCAGACCAAATGTCTGCAACTTGATCTTGGGCTTCCCAGCCTCCAGAACTGTGAGAAATCAATTTCTATTCTTTATAAATTACTTAGTCTATGGTATTCTCTTATAGCAGCACAAACAGAACAAGACGCTATGTAATCCTAAACACAAAAAATGTGTGATCTGCAAGTAATTGGCAGTTATTTCTTATTGATAAGGTGTTCCAATATATTGAATATTAATTTACTATTATTATAAAAATAAAAACAAAATTTAAAATTTCTTGTAGAAAACATGCAGACTCCAATGAATGTAACAGTATGAGAAAGTATTTTAGAAGATAACACTGGTCTCCAGAAAACCACTGAAAAAGTTATTCCATCATGTTTAAGTGACTTTCACAAAGTTTTCTAGTAAGTCAGAGACCGATAAAGTGATACCCTGAAAAGGGAAGGTTTTTATCTTTAAAGAAAAAGATTAAATTCTTTCTGGTCTCTCTAGTTTTATCTTTGAAAAACTGATGTTTTTCTGTCTCCTATAACGTAAAATGTTGAAAGAATTACATTTTTTGTAGATGTATTATAGGGGAAGAATCATTTTTCTTCAATCCCCATAAGTTCCTAGTTGGAATAGACCCCTGTACCAAAAGACAGATTAACAAGGGAAAAAAAACATAAGTTTATTAACATGTGTATTTCATATGTATGTGGGAGACACCCAGAAAGTGAGTAGTCCTCAAAGAGGTGGCTTTGAATTCCAACTTATATGGCATCTTCAACAAAGAACCGTAAATCTTTAAGAGAAGTGGAAAAGGAAAAGAACTTTGTGTCTCTAGAGGCAGCAACTTGGGGGAAGGCAAATCACCAGCAGGTAAGGCTCACTAATAAAGCATGTTAACGCAGATTCCTCTAGTATCATCTCCACGCCAATAAGGGTCCGAAGGTGTCTTCAGTGGTTAACCTCATCAGAAGGTTAGCCCGGTAGAAGGAGGGGTGGGAAGGATCCCTTTTGTCTTTATAAATCTATGTCCTGCTACAGGCAAATAGAGGGAGGGCAGAGAGCTTTCCTGTATCTGCTTCTTCTTAATTGCTTTCAGCTCAACAAACCTTCGTATTTTTATAAGGCATACTCTGGTCTCCCATTGTATTCACATATGTTAATGTGAATACACATTAATATAAATGTTTTTTAAAATTGTATGACTCAACTGGAAGAAGTATAAATGATATCACTTTACTGAAAGGCAATTTGGTAGTTGGTAACAAAGCCTTATAATTTTCCATATATTTTGACCCAATTGTTGGGCTTGCTCAGGGTGGGAACTGGAAAAATGTATGGAAAGGAATGGGGTAGATGAAGAAGTCAGATTAGAGCCCCCGCAGGCTCCGGAGGCTCCAGAGGTTGTAAAGATAACTCAGAATTGCACAGAAACTGGCGGCTGTTCCAGAAAGAACTCCCCCTCACCAAACTTTCATCCAAACCTTCTATAAAACCCGACACTCTCCCCTCCTCAGGGTGGACGCCCCTTTTAGCCGCCACCCACCTGCGCCCAGGTGCCCAAAATAAACGGCATTTTACCATGTCCCCAGGCTTGCGTGTCTTCCTCTCGGCTCCAACCTAACACCAATAAGTCTACTTCTTAAGGTCTATCACAAGGATATATACTGTGCACAGAGATATGCATAAAGACTTAGTCATAGTGGTATGCTTTATACACACATAAAAATTAAGCACACAAAAAGAGTTAAAATACGGGCAGAACAGGGGCAATGTGTAGCCAAAGTGTTGTACCCCCATGATATTCTGAAATTTAAAAAATAAATTAAAAAAAAAATAAATAAAATAAAGAGTTAAAATAAAGGCTTAAATAAATTATGGTAATTTACTTACCAAACAATAGAATACTATGCAGAAATAAAAATCATACTGTGCAAGAATATTGTTATTGAAAAATGTCTCTTATATGCCATTTAATGAAAGGAGCCTGATTTAAAAAAACAGGATGTATAACATGACCCCATGTCTATTTAAGTAGATATATACACATGGAAAACAGTCTGGAGAGCGTACACAAGAATGTTAAGAGAAATTTCCAAAGTTCTAGGACTATCCGGGGAATATTGCAATGGACAAAAATAAACTGAATTCCTGTTATCATGGAGTTTATGTTCCAGTGGGGAAAGACAGAAAATAAGCAAAATAATACATTTACAAAAGTAAATATGTATGCCGTACGGTGATGCGTGCAATGGGTAGTGAATGCCGGGTGGAGGTAGGCTGAGTTGCAATCTGTATAAGGTGGTTAAAGAAGAACTCACTGATAAGGTGACATTTGCGTAATGACCTAAAGGAACCCAGGGAATGTGATGGAAGGGACACTGGGTTTTCCCTGTTGAAAGGCTCCCTTTGGCTGTTGTGTTTAGATTAGACTTGCAGTGGGGTGGGTGGGGGAAGGGCAGAAACAGGGATCCCAGTAGGATGTCCTGGTAACATCTTGGCAAGAGATGAGATAATGGTAGCTTAGAACCAGGAAGTCAGATCCTTGATATGTATTGTATGTATTAGAGGCTGGGCCTACAGGAGGTGTTGGTGGCTTGCATGTGGAATGAAAGTCAGATACAAAAGAACAGGTTTTATAGCCTCAACATCTGGGAGGATGGAGTTGCCATTTAGTGAGAAAGGAAATACCGCGTAGGGATCAAATTTGAAGATCAAGTAAGGAATATGGCTTTGATAAATTACATTGGAGATGACTCCAGAAATCCATATGGAGATCATATATGACATGGTGTGTGGCAGAATGCCTCTCCAAGCACTTTCCCTCAACTCTCCCTCACCCTAAGTTTGAATTAGGTGGTCTTGCTCTGTGATGTACATCCACCCCCCGACAAACACACATACTCTGCTAGCATAAGATTGCAATTGATTATGAATTTTTCTTTCCCCACTAGATTGTGAGCTACTTGAGGTAAGGATTCTCACTTGTATTTTTGGAACCTACCACAGGACCTGGCTCATAATAAAGCATAGTAAGTATCTGCAGAATGGGAGTTAAAATAGCAGAGAAAGAAAACTGAAGCCAGTGAACACTGCCATATGTGCATAAATTATTATTACCAAAAAGATAAATATCTTTCTCTATTTCATTTAGAAAAATTCTTCTAAAATATTTTTACTTGGGAATGAAAAGTGTCATTAACACTTTTACAACTCATTTGAGTCTTATGACAGCAAATTCAGTAATATATGTATGTGCTGATTTCTTTCCAAACTTGACAAATTAAAGCTTTATAACCAAAGTGCAAAATTTGAAGGTTCTCATGTTATTCTAGTTTTAAAGACATTAAAACTTCAGGTTTACCGATTCCATGGGCTACCATTGAGAGACAGGCCTCAACATATTTCTATCAAATCCTAATTTAAGATCTTCTCATAACTTCCTTAAGAAATTTCATATAGAAATAGTAACTGGGACTCCTGGCTAAATATTACAGATAAACACAGGTATTTACTTACTTTACTACCCCAAACTGCCATTATATAACAGTAAAGGGACTTTTTAAAAAAAATTCCCCAGAGTGGGTAAAATAGGCGATCTCTGGCCCAGCTGAAGGTGTGAATATAAAAACAAGGAGATGAAAGAAAGTATCTACATATTGAATGATGGTATTCTTCAGCCTGCTTCTCCTTTCACATCTCCAAACAGGAGATTTGAAAATATTTTTTGCAGTGTCTGACCATCTCAAAAGGAAAGACCTAAATATGCTGCCATCAGGTGTTGACCAACAACCATCCCAGACAGGTCACCAGAGAGAGGAACCTAAAGTGACAAGCCCTTCTCATAGGTGCAGGGATCTCCCTCAGCACTTCAACCCACTTTTAGAAATGAGATGACAAGTATTGCCAGTCATAAGAAGAAAACCTCCTTCATGAAGATAGAGACCAAGGCAAACAAACAAATATAAAAGAAAAATAGAAAAAGTAAATAGAAAACAAATAGACAATACAAATAGAAAACAAAAACAACTTGGAGGAAACAGATGACTGATGCAGGGAGGAAAACATTGAAAAACAACAATCATTAATACCTTTGAAAAAATAAGAATGATTTCAACCATAAAACAAAAACAGGATGCTACAAAAAGGAAATAGGTAGAAGGCATTCCAAAAAATAAATAAATAAATAAGCAAAGTTCCTAGAAATTAAAATTATGGTCATCCAATGGCCAAAGCTAAAACAATTTAAGTAACAAAATAATGATAGGAGTGGCTTATATCTCATAGAATAAAGTAAATATCCATAAGTTCTGATATAATTGAATAAATAAATATGCTTATAAAAATTCCAACTAATACATCTAGAAAGAATGAGGAAAACAGAAAAATCATTAGAACACCATATTAATGGCCAAAGTGCTGTACCCCCATGATATTCTGAAATAAAAAAATAAATAAAAAATAAAAAAAGAGTTAATGCAAATAAAAAAAAAAAACATATTAATAACTATTGTAGGCAAGATCTACCAAAGTTGGATGCTAAAATTAGTAGCTGAAAGTTTGAAGAGAAACATGATGTCTACATATTCTCAAAGTATCATCTCCAAAATATTTATTAAAAAAGGGAAAAATAGTAGCTTTACAGTTGCTATACCTAACAACCAAATAATCAAGTTAAACATCACCAGTCGTAAGACACAGAAACACCACGAACCCCCTGATATGATTCACAGAGAAAGGTCTATCACTTCTGTGGTATTCTTGCTAAAAATGCATAATCTCGATGTAATATGAGAAATTATTGGACAAACTCAAATTGAGACACAGTCTCAAAAATAACTCACCAATACTGTCCAAAAAGTATCAAGGCCATGAAATACATGGAAAGAATAAGGAACTGTCACAGATTAGAGAAGACTAAGGAAATATAAAAAATAACAGCAATGTGAAATTGAGGACTTGATCCAATAACAGAAAAAGGACATTAGTGAAAAAAACAGGTGAAATTAAAATTGTCTGTAGTTTACAGAATTGCAGCACTGTTATTTCATAGTTTTGATTATTGTACTACGATTATGTAAGATGCTATTAGAGGAAGTTCAGTGGGTATATGGAAAGTCTCTGTACTAATTTTCTGATCAACATTTCTGTAAATCTAAAATTATTTCAAAATAAAAAAGCTTAAAAAAAACCCTTAATATAAACGTTAGAAATATAAAGTTAAGGAAACCTCTCAGAAATTAGATCAAGATGTCAAAGACACGGAAAACAACGAATAAAAAGAAAATTAGATGACTAGTCTAGGAAAAGTAGAGAAAGAGAAAACAAAAATGAGGAAATAATAAATGAAATAATCCAAGAAAACTTTCCAGAACTGAAGGACATAGCTTCCAGATTGAAAGGACCTGCCAGTTTCACACCAGGAAACATCATCATATTTCAGAATATGGGGATGAAGAGAAGATTCTTCAAGCTTTAAAGAGAGAAAAACACATAGGTTGCACATAAAGGATCAGTAATGAGAATGGCTTCAGACTTCTCAAGGTATTTTCAAAATTTTGAAGGTAGACTATAAGTTTTTAATATCCATATTTACATTTTTGTCCTGAAAACAAACATGAGATTTTTGGATCAGAGATCAAAATTGTTATTACTTACAGCAACAACCGCACCAGTCCCACATACCCAATAGCCTACAGGTGACATAATGAGAGCCAAGTGTCACCCTGCAAATATGGGGGTCTGCCTGAAATTAAGAATGGGTGGGGAGGTTATACAGGCCAAAAGCTGCACCCTCCCCTTCTGAGATTCAGAGAAACTTTTGTTCCCTACTCAATCCTTTGGAATGTAAATGACTGGCTCTTGGGCTTTGGTGGTTCACACCCCTTTGAAATTTAAACAGGTGAGGAGATAAGGCTCTAAATCTTTCAGCAGGTCTCTGGCTATTCAATTACTCTTCCAAGACCAGTTTTCAATGCAGGTGCCATTAAAAGTGCTCAGAAAGCCCTGACTATGCAGAAACATGGAATTATTCACTTCCAGGCAGATTATTTTCCGATCTAGATTCTACCCTAGATAACCACAACTAAGTGAAAGTAAAATGGACCTCAAAAACTCACCTCTCATTCACTCCTCATATCGAGGATGTCTTCCACCAACGAAAGGGAATAAATCAAGAAGACAGGGTGGGATCCAGAAATGGGAATCCAACTCAAGAGTGGAATTCTACAATACTGAAGCGAGCTCCAGAATAATATCAGTGCCCAGAACTCTCTGAGACAGTGTTCTTCACAAAGATGCAAATAATAGAATACCTAGTAACTCTGATATAATGACAGGTAACGAAGCAACTGGCAGAGAACCTAGGGTGGGATTAATGGTATGCACATAAAAACCTCAGCAAACAAAAGTTCTTAGCTGCAGGGAAACAACTTTGCAAGCAAGGAAAATATATCATAGTACAATAGGTGACTCAGCAGCAATAGCTTTTACATAATCACAATAATGTAAACAATGGAGTTTGATTTAACAAAATTACAGTGTAACTGAATTAAGAACACAGGAAGGACACAATGTACATATGTACAAGATCTTAGGAAGGAAAAATCTTAATAGGAAGAAGTCAAAAGATTTAACTCAAATCTGAAAAATCAAGAAAAAGCAATATAAGCATTTAAAGTAGAGGAAAATACCAAATTTAGCAGCTAAAAATAATTGAAATTGAAGAAGCTTTAATCTCTCCCACTTAAGGATCTATTCTCCAATTCCTAGGAACTATAATTACTTTATTCCAAGTAAAGATTATAAATCTATCCCATTTAGTGCTTTTTCCAAAGGGTTTCTCTACATTTCTGTAATGCAGATTATCCTATTTAAAAGCAAGATAAAACTGAACTCTAAGGAGTGACCTATTTTATTTTGATGTAATGGGATTTGGCCCGTAATAATAATGTAAAGCATAAAGCAGTAATAATTTTATTTTGGCGGGGGGTTGTGTGGGGAGTGTGGTACATAGTAAGACCAGGGCACCGTTAATGTGATAGATATAAAAATAAATTTATGTAACTATGTGTGATACCTTCTCCCTCCTACTTGCTCTGCAAGCAGTCAGGCCTTAATTAATTCCAAAAAAAGGTACAGAGCAAATAGTAGATTCTGACAACAAATACAATTGCTTTATGTGCAAAAGGATGGTAGAGGGAAAGGTTGAAGGAGGAGGAAGCGGAAATATTTGGGAAAATATTTGTGTGGGGGAGAAGATGACTTTTTAGATTCAAGCTCACAGGAAAAGATGAAATGAGAAGAAGCTGCTAAAAGAAATGGGAGAAATATAAAAAAATTTTAACAAGTGCTGCTGTGTGGATCTACTTCCTCATTGACACTAACTCAAGAAAACTTTAGTAAAGATGTACATCATTTTTCAATACTTTTAAGAGTAAGATTTACACTTCTTTTGGATGCATCTCCAAAGGCTGAGAAGGCCCTTAAAAATAGGAGCAGAAAGTCTAGGTTTACTTGGATTACATCGAGTGTGGTTTGAGTTATCTGGCTGGGAGTGTGACAGTTTGCATGGAATCATCCACACCCCCTTCGTATTTGAACTGCAGAAAACACCTGGGAGATGATCACCAGCCTCTGCCCCTCTCCTACGACCTCTCATAGGTACTGAGGAATCCATCCAGATCTTGTGATCGCCTTTAACGCCCATTTGGAGCCAGAAGGCAGGAAAACTTCTAGTCATTGCATTAAATGTGCATTAAAACAAGGAAATGTTTCAGGAAATGTCTCAAATCATTTGCTCAAGGTTCACATAGCAGGTTAAAGGCTGAGTAGAGACTGAAATCCAGGTGTCTCATCCTTTCATTGATTGATACAAAAAAAAATAAAATTATACTGTTTGTCAGGTGTAAGAACTTTCCATATATTGTCTCACTTAATTCTCACATTATTATTATTCCATTTTACAGATGAGAAAATGGAAACTTAGAGAAGTTCAATAACTTGACCAAGGCCACTCAGCCAGTGGTAGAACCAGCATTCACCCCCAGGCAGTCTGAATCCAGAGCCCATACTCTAAACCTCTATACTGGATTTTGTTACTGATAACAAATATTTTCAAAGTTTTGCAATAGGAAAAAACAACAATAACTAGTTTTAGAGATTTTAGAGTCAGAAGTGCAATACCTAGCTAAAAATTCAGTTGCTATAGAACAAGGGAAGGATTGATATTGGAAGATAACTCGTAGTTAGGCACATAGGACAAAAAGAAGAAACAATAAATTTAGGAACTCGGGAGTTTTAAATGCAATTTTTCAAATCTTAATCTTTTATATTAATGTTTTAAAAGGAGACAAAAGCTTTATATAAACTAAATAGATTCTATACATACTTAAGTATTTTATTTCAGGCTGCTTGTAATTCGGATAATTACTAGAATGAAAGAATGTAGGTCTGAGCCTTTTTTATGTCTTGTCTGTAAAATGAGAATAGTAATACCTCTCATAATACTAACTAAATTATGTAAACTGTAAACTCTGCAGATGTCATAGACTATATTAATTAGCATACAGTCCAGTTCCACCCCATCACCAAAGTTAAAACTGTTTTCTGTGCATTATTAATATATCACTTTTTTAAAAAATAAAATTCTTATGATCTCATGACTCACAGAAATTTGGGGAAATAATGATTAATTAGACAGCTCTTAAAATTAATTCACCCCTATTGTTTTTCATTCCTTGTTTCTCAACCCCACATTTTATTACAGGGTATCAAGACTATTAAATACAATCTTGTTTACGATAATGCCAACTGATCCAGTAGCCTTCCAATCTGGTTAATATTTCCTGTTTTGTATTGGTTGGAAGATTACTGAAGCAATAGAATGGCCAAAACATTACCAGATTTAGGAGAAGCAGCATTCATACACATACCTTTCGTTTAGTTAAATGTAAACAGCCTAAGAATGAAATGTTAAGTTCCCCAAATGTTAAACTTCTAACCATCTGTCATCCTGTTGAAGTCAGTAATATCTTAAATCAATTATATTTTGAAGCTAAATTTCTTATTTATTACTTATGGAATAAAAGTGAATTTATCTTTTGGAATAATAAGTAAGAGTGGTATATACTGGGCAGGGAATCAACATTTGCATTCTGGCAAAAATTAAGAAAGATCACGCAACCAGCCCAAGGTGGTGACACAGCTTGAAAGCAATAGAGGCAGAACACAAATCCAAGTCTTTTTTTACACCTTCCAGAGCGAGAGAGGGGGAGAGAAGGGGAGTGTGGGTGGAGAGAGCTCCTAACGTAGATGACCATTTTCACAGAATTACATTGGCCCCAAACTAGATGTCCTCTGGTCTTGTGGGGTTCCCCTGGCTCACTGTATAATGGAACATGTGAAGAAAGCTGACTGGTAGCTTTGCGTTCCATTGCAATCACCCATGCATTCTATCTGCAGTTTTCCATATTATTTGGGGGCAGCCTCTAGACCTGAAATAAAGTAAAACAATGTTGGTTTAGGTTCAGCCCCTTGAATGGGAGAGACCAACATATAGGGACCAATTTAGAACAGACACAGGGGCAGCTGTTTGCATAAATGCCTCTCTCTCTCCTCCAGCACCACCTGCCAAACAGCAGACAGAAATCAGTAAAGACATGTGCAGGGCCACAGTCGCATATTTTCTAGTGTGAAACCAACAACATGGTGACTAAGGGCACAGGCTCTGGAGGCAGATGGACCTGTTCTCCTGTCCTGGCTCTGATGAGGACTTGACAATGGGCAAGATTTCAACTTCTTTAAATCTTGTCATCTTCAATAATGACTACCTCAGAGTTGTCACAAAACATAGATTTTGTATACAGTGCCTGATACCTGGTAAATATTTAACATATAGTAGGCTTTATTACTAAAATCCTGATCCTCTTGGCTATCTCTCTGGTGACTGAGGTTCAAAGTGAAAAATAAAAGAAAAAAGGAAAAAAAAAAAAAAAAAAAAGCAAGGACCTCCAAGAACCACCCATAGGAGGATTCTGCCCTCCAACTGAAAACAGAAAATGATTACATTCCAAGCAGGTTTAATATCATCGAGTGCTTTCTCAGAACTCCCATCAAAATGACAAGCAGCCTTAGGTGATCTAAAACATAAGTGTCTTTTCTTTTCAGATTTCCCTTAGCTCCCTTGCCATTCTATCCTATCCAGCCTGTCATCCTTAATGGCCGGTGGGTGCTTAGGGAGCACCTGCTGACTTGTAGCCACTGCTGGGCAACTCTATTTGTTCTTGGTGCTTCCTCCCTTAAAACCTTCTGGGTTATTACGATTAAGCCCAAAGCTGCTGGAAGCCCGGGTTGTCATTCTTTACTCCTCTAATTTTCTTTGCATCAGTATCTTTCTTGATGCCAGCATTCACTATTTTAAAGAAATAAACCTTAGTCTCCCATTATCATTCCTCTTCTTGAATTAAGTATCAATGAGGGAAAATGAGAATCATTCTATGGAAATGGTAATATTTAATAGATATATATTCTCAGTACACATTCACAAAAGTCATTTAGGAATGTTTATATTGGTACTACTAAATTATGACAATTTATTAAAAACCCTTACTTTCTAAAGTATGTTCCATGAACTCAATTAAAATACATACCACAGCAGTTTTTCAAAAAGCATTTTGTACATTTATGATCATTATTTGTAAATCTTCGTAAAATTTTGTAAAACCTGGAAAGGGAAGCATCCTATCCCAGACAATAAGCTCCAGGAGTGCAGGAATGGTCTTGCTCACTGTTGCATTCTAGCACCTAGTCCAATGCCTGGCACATACAAGGCATTCAGTAATTATTTGTCAACTAATACACCTTAATCTTACTCTATAGAAAGTACTTTTGTGTAAGGTTAATAGAAATATCCTCCGAAGAAGAGCAAAGTAAATTAGTAAACCATTATTCTGGAACTAAAAAGAAAATTAGAATTCTTGGGTAGTAGTCTAAGCTCCTTTGCGGGGAATGCAACAGATCATTCTGGAATTTACACAAACTAGAAATAGTTGGGTACAACCTGAAATACACCTAATTTTAGAAAAGCATAATATAAAAATATTTTTAAATGCATGATTTCATGTACGAGACTCAAAAGCCAGCTTTCAAAACTGCAATTCTGGCTCTGCCATTGCAGATGTTCCCAAAGAGCAGGGAGCCCTCCACAGAGGCCAGTGTTTACACTTGACTACACGCCAATGACCTACTTACTTTAAAACATACAAATGATGGGTGATTACAAAGAAAACTCTAAGACAAAAACATAAGTTTGTAGGACCAAAGCTGCAAATGGGTTGAAGCTTACAGAAATGCCAAGATAAACACAGCTTCTGTAGTACATTCAGTTAAGAAGATTTAATGAGGTCTAGGTCTACAGCTCAGGGCCAATGACTGTAGAGCTGAGAAATGATGAAGGCAAAAGAACTTCAACTTTGCTTCTGTCTGCTCCATTGATGCTCTTCAGGAAGAAGGGAACATTTATGGTGCACCTAAAAAGTGGTGGGTGCTGGGCTGAATGTTTTGTACTGGTTATCACATTAATCCACACAGCAGAAATCCCTATCTCTAGTTTAGAGATAATGAAACAGGCTCAGGGGAGTTAATAACACGTCTGAATTCACACATTAATTGAGAAGCAGAACCAGGACCCAAATCCAAGTTTGACTTGAAAAGCCTTTCCACTAAACCACACGTCCTCATTATACTGAAAATATTTAAATGAATATCAGCAATTGGGAATCTCTCTCGGAGAGATCATGAAAACACTCAACTGCTGAAATCTGTCACAACCCAAGAAAAATTACATTCAGGGCCCTTGAGATGAGATCAGTATGGCAACCTTTAAGGAATCACTGATAACAGATGATGGGGAAACGCCACTCTCATTTTTAAAAAGAATGCATAAGACAGAAGCGGCACGATCAATCTGCTAGCCAGGGGTCGAACCTCTTCTGCCTGTTTCTCCAGGCTCCAGCCCCGTACCTCACACCTGATGCTCTATGCACGTTGAGTAGGCAACCTGCTGTTTCTACACATCTGAAGTGCTGTCACTTAGATGCAGGATTAACCTTATTTTGAATAGTTCCAAAGGAGAAAGTTCCCAGTTACAAGGGGGTATGCAAAAACAGAGACAGACTTCAGAGACGAAAGTAAGGGTTCTCCATTCTCTTTCCCGGAAGCAGTAGCTCTGACTCCTCCTAGGACTCAGAACTCTACAGTACAACCCTTACTATACTAGTCCTACTACACTCACACAGTGGGCTTTTAGGGCTGTTCTGGGAACTAATCACCACTAACAGCATTACTACAGGAGAATGAATTCCAGCTTCCACATGACCAACTTACAGACAACTACACAAAATAACCCATTAAATTGGAAATGACATATATTTGCATCATTTTTTCCTTCATTTCAATCTTTTTTTTTTCTAACAAGATAGGAATTTGTTCGTATCAAGATCACTTGATGGTGACATCTGTACTTTCTAATGATTCCAAATTAATGATCAAGTTAATAGCAGGCAAATTACCTTAAATTTAGACTTCCTAAAATTTCCTTACTCAATCAGTGCCAATGCAATGCATTAAAGTTCATCAAGTGTATGGACGTTCTCTTTGTACAAACAGAAAAAAGTCAGTGATTTATAAATAATGAAAAGATAGTAATATTGACATTTAGACTTTTCCTTCCTCTTACATTGCAGACTCAGAGCAACCACGTAACCACATTTCAGAATTAACTCCCTATGGTGTTGGAGGTACCTGTGAAGAATTTAACACGATGGCTTCACCATCCTGGGGATTACTAAAGCCAGCTGGGTGTGGAGAGGCAGTGTTACTGACCTGGACCCAGCAAACAGAACTGCCATATTATCACTTTGCTGCCACCAAAAATATACCAAGAAAACACATACTCTAACACACATACAAACCCAGTACCAGTAGTAGAAATAACACAAATATATTTCTCATGCAAAAAAGGCCAAATGATAAATTTTTGTGTAATACAAATAAGGTGCTGAAAATTAAGCCATCTTTTTTGGGGTTACCACCTTGATTATGTGGTTTCAATGGGGGTTAATACCACATGTTTAACTTGCAACTCTGTAAAGCCATGAAGAAGATAGCACAGGAAATATACTTTGGTAGAAACCTGGATGTGTGGAAGCTTGCTACAAAAAAATGAAAACAGGAATGATAGAAGTATATTTTCATTTATATACAAAAATGAAGGCCCAAAATAAGGTTTGTTGAAGTAGCCATCGACAAGATGTTAAATTATTTTTCCTTTGCTTTGGTTAAAACAGCCTAGGAACAGCAATCAGTTCCCCTTCTACTAATAGCATAAAAACACAGTGACAGGACTACTTTTAGTACAGAATAAACAACTTTCAAAAAAAGAAATTAAATTAATTTTAAGCTAAATTAAACATTTTACCAATAAATAAATTTTTTAAAAAGGTACCATCTTCATCCTACAATCTTGGGCATAACATATACATCAATTTTAAAAATAAAATTTCTCCCACAATAGTAATTACAGGTGTTAATGCAACAAGCTATGAAATGAAATTACTTTAATATATTTTTTAAAAATCCTAGCAACCAAAAATGTATTTTAAAAAGTTGACGTTTTCTACAATTCTACATATTCTAAAATAATTGACTAATACTTTATTACAGAACATAATTCAAACTATTGTTGGCATTTCAATATATTCCTAAAGAAATGGTTAAAAGAACATTTAGTACACGAAAACTGGAAGAGTGTATAATTCTGATTCACGGCTTTGAAAAGGCAATCAACTTCTATTTAAAATGGTAACCAGTGATGAAATATACTTCAAAACAAACATTTGGTCTGACAATCTTTAATATTTGTTAAAAACAGTCTGATGTTTGTTGCTGATGGAAGTTATTTTAATCAATGTGCAAAAAAAGTACAGCTGTCTGCTTTTAGTTGAAATACGTAAGACCAACACTACTATTTACACACTTAAAAGATTTCAAATTTATTAATTTAAGTAAGCATATTGCATCTCCTTTATGGATAAATCATGTGCTGCAGAGAGCCCCAAAGCTTGATGACATTCTGTTAATTTACACAAAGGTATGTGAAGAAAGATATCTGTTCTTGTCCTAATTTTCATCCTAAATAAAAATCCAATTTCAAAATGAATTAAGAATTACTTTAATCTAGTAATCTTGGAAAAGCTGCACATGTAAAACCCTGTCTCTGACAGCCTTTTCTACACCTCTCACCACTGGTTCACTCCACAAATCCCAGCCGGTGGAGAGTGGCCATGCCTAAGAGGAACCTAAGAACTTAGCCCCAAGACCACCAACATTCTGGTGGGTTTGCTCAGCCTTCAGTATGTGTGACTACAGCTTTTGGGGTAGGTACAGGGCAGTCAAAATGGATGAAGAAACCCTTCAGCAAAACAACCATTATTTGTCCACAAAAAACAGTGAAAAACAGTGATATAAAATTAACAAACCAAATATAAATCTAATACCATTCTGCATTTCCAGAACTTTTTTTCATATTTGCGCAGTGTTCTTGGTCAACCACCCACCAGTATTTTCTGTGTCTATCTGAAGTACTTTAAGTTATTAAAACTGCTGTTTTGACCATAAGTCACATAGAATTGTGGTGATTAGGAAATCAATTTACTTAATTATCACTCTGTGCAGTGCACTCACCAGCGAGTGTAGAGGAATTTAAAATGGAAGTCTCTCACTCCTAAACTGGACACAGGAGTTCTCAAATTAAAATCATAAAAAAGAGGGAAAGGGGAGCTTACTGGCAACATGAATACTAGACACCAGACAGGACAGCAAAACTGTTTGGTCAGAACTTAGGAACATTATTTCCTCGAAAAGTTTAAAAATGCCTAACCAAGCACTGCCTTCAGTCCAGTGAGTGCAACGCCCCATACGTTTCCACAAAAATAGAGTAACTGCTGCTCATTCATTATGATCGATGCAATCTCCGGCTCCACTTTCCAGGCAAAGTGTTCCTGTCCCATCACCTCTAGCTACAGGCAATTGTTTCCAACTGCTGCTCCGCTTCTGCAGCCATGGCTGCGGCCTGCAACTGTTCTGTTTCGCTCTGGATGGCGCTGGGAGTGACTTGCTTCCTTTCACTGTGCATATTGTTCTCATGCCTTTTCAGATCAGACGCCTTGGCAAAGGCCTTGGTGCAGGAGCCACACACAAAAGGCTTCTCCCCTCTGTGTCTTCGTTCGTGATCCTTGAGGTGGGACTTGTGTTTAAAGGCTTTGTCGCACATGTGGCACGCAAAAGGTCTTTCATTACTGTGCACTCGCTCATGCTTCTTTAAGTCTGGGGCGCGAATAAATGATTTTCCACACACCTCACAACTGTAGGGCTTATATCCCGTGTGGATTTTTAGGTGTTCTTTCAGGTGGGCCTGTGTGGTGAAACCTTTTGTGCACATCTCACAAACAAATGGCCTGTCTGCCGTGTGGAGTTTTTCATGCTTCCTCAATCTGCCTTCATCAGAAAATGTCTTACCACATGCCTGGCAGGCAATCTGCTCCCGATGGTGACCATAAAGCAAATACTCAAACTTCATGTCACTGGCGGCTGTTGTCCAGCCTGGTGTCTGTTCATCTTTCACTTCACTCATCCCATCGTTAAATGTTAAGGCTTGAGGGGTCTGTGACCCCAAATCTTTTGATTCTGGGGTCTCCATAGATTCTACTTCTTGGCCGTAGCAATTGACTTTCCGCACTTCCTCGCTTCCCAGCTCTTTCAAAATCGCTTCCTGAACCCTGAGTGTCGTTGTGGGCGACTTGCCGTCCTCCTGACTTGGGGGTGTGCCTTCTACCGTGTCATCAGAAGGACTGTCATCCTGATCCCCGATTTCTTCCACATCGTCATCCTGAGTGTCAGCAGCATCTCCAATGGGGCGATTTATTTTCAGGCAATACTTACTTTTTGATTGACCGTTATTTTCATCGGGACTAGATACATCGCGCTTCTGAGAACAGAGTTTATCCAAAAATCGGATACCAAGAATCTGACCTGATGACATCATTAAGTTAACATCTTCTTTTTTCACAGAAATCTTTGCTGTGTACATGTAGTTCAGGACCTCTTCAAATATATCAGAACGAAGAAAATCTATTTCTATTACTGAAGAACTATCAACCTCAAGCTTCTTGAAAAGCTTTTTAAAGTAGGTGCTGCAGGCGGCAAGAACACATCTGTGTGCTCTGAATTTCACATCTTCAACCACAATAGCAATATCACAAAATTCTCCTTCTAGGCGTTGTTCATTTAGTGTTTTCAGAAACAGAGTTTTATGATCATCGTCATTATATTTAATGGTTTCAGACATACTGATGAAAAACTCCTACAAAAAATTTTTAAAAAAAGGTTTAGTAATTCTAAATAGTACTTTCCCATATAGAGAACAAAGCCAGATTTTCATCTTCTGATTGATTTTTGGAACCTAACAATTTCAGAAAGTCAACATAAGAGTGATCCATAAATATAAATACAAAAGACTGATCCCAACTTAGGGATTTCCACATTGTTACTTCTATTTATTTTCAGTTTATTAAGTATTTGCCTAATAATAATAATAATAATAGCAAATTTTACTGTGGATATAATACATGCCAGGCATTGTTCTATGTGCTTTACATGTCTTAATTAAATGTTCAAATAACCTTATGAGGTACATATCACTGCCCCCATTTTATAGACAAAGTTAGAAACCTGCCCAATATTCTACAGCTATTTAGTGGAGAGCTGGGACTCAAATGCAAACAATCTAGCTCCAAAACCCATGCTTCCTGACAACCAGCAGTAATAATGACAAATAACTCAACCTCAAGGTTTAAAAAACAGGTTTGAGGCAAGAAGCCTCTAGACCTGTATGTTGCATCTACTCTAACTCCATTCATGGAGAATTCAGTAAAATAACCAACTGTGCTCAGTGTTATACTTCCTTGATAGAAGAGGCAAATCACTACTGAAGAACTAGAGAGGGACATCATTGCCAAAATCCTCCATTCAGTGTTGTTTTCTAATTTTTCCATAGCAGTTTTGGGCCACTTCTGAATGAGGGTCAAGGTTTAATCTGACCCTAAGTGAATCAGATGACATTTGGGAAGACAGTGGTGAGTGGCTTAGTTCCCCTGGATAGCAATCTACTGGCATCCAGATAAAAGTATCATTAACACTGATGTACTTGATATAAATGCTGCAAGTATTTTATAAGCAAAAGAAATTCAGAACTGGCACGAGAGACCTCTGTCACCATAGTAAAGAATTGGTCTTCTTAAAATAATGTGTTCTATATGCTTTCTTTTAAAAAACATTGTTTTGGTTTTATTTAACAAAGTATAATCCTGAGGAAAACACACAATTTCCCCAGAGAAACAGAAGTATTAATGCATAATGAGAATGTGTGTATACATATATATATGTGTATATATATATATATAAAAATATGCAAATGCCAAATCATTTCAAGATTTAATATCCAAAGTTATAGTTACCATGAACAACTCAGGCTATTGTCTTAATGCCTTAAACTTCAAAATCTTCAGATCAGAGAAACTCTGATCAAAAGCACGCCAGACCTACAGGAAAAAGGACAAACAGGAATGAGGTAGGATCTTGCTCTATCCCAAAACCCGACCAAGAATGTTTTCAAGAATTGATTTTAAAAAATAAACTTTCCTTTCTTGTTCTGTCTCCTGTGCATGTACCCATTTTCAGGTTGGGCTCAGAAAGGCAGGTACGTGGCAACATCAAGGCCAGTTCTGAACAGACATGGACTAGAACATGTAAGGGCTGTAATACTTGGGCATGAAGGGGTTGCGCACTGGGAATTGAAAGGAGGGGTTGGGGAAACACTAAGGGATTTTTCCTCACAAAGCCCACGTCCATATTTGTGCAGATGCTGATGGCAACACAGATATAGAAAAAGCCAGTAAGTGTACCATGTCCTGTATCCCCCCATTTCCTGCTGGTTATATAGTCCTCTACATTTTTCTCTACACTCAAACAGACATACAGAAGTTTATATATTTATAAATAAAGCTATAGAAGTACATATACCCAACAGTTAACAAGGGAAGAGAGGAAACAGCGGCTGCTTTTTTCTTTCTCCACCTGTGTGAGGTAGTACACATTTGCCTTTAATGACTGCATTTGAGGCCAGGCACAGTGGCTCTTGCCTGTAATCCCAGCACTTTGGGATCACTTAAGGCCAGGAGTTCAAGACCAGCCTGGGCAACATAGTGAGATACTGTCTCCACAAAAAATTTTAAAAATTCAAAAATTAGTAGGGCATGATGGCCCACACATGTAGTCCCAGCTACTCAGGAAGCTGAGGTAGAAGGATCACCTGAGCCCAGGAGGTTGAGGTTACAGTGGGCTATGACTGTACCACTGCACTTCAGCCTGGGTGACAGAGAGCCTGTCTCTAAAATAAATAAACAAATAAATAAAGATCGCATTTGAGAAATCCAAGTTATTTTTACATCTATCCCTACACGGAGGATCAAAGAATTTTAGTTTTTTTGTTAGTTTTAACTCTTACCCAAGGAACTCCATCCTGCAGACCAATATCCTGAAAAACATAAAAAGTTTCCTCTACTGAACAGTGACCACACAAATAAGCTGTTTGGTGTGGTAGGAGCCAAGGACTGGGCTGTGATACAGTCTTATGCAAAAACTGTGGTGCAAGACTCCAACATAGAGACCAACATTGAAAGTCGTAAAAAGCTAATTCTACAAAAAAGTGAACACACCAGGGAATAGGGGGTTTTCTCATCTGCAGTGTCAGGATTGGACAGAATTCTTCCTAAGGATGCTTCTGACTTGATTATTCTAGTGTCTCTGCCTCCCTGTTCCCTAGATGCACCCTGTAGTCACCTTCAGAGAGAAGGCAGTCCAGGCAAAACCTTCCTACCATGATACTTCCTTCTGTGGCCAGAAACCCGCCCTGGGGCTTGTGGGATAAAAGTGCATGGGACCAGAGAAAGGAGTGGCCTTACAGTAGCCATGGCAACATATCAGTGTGCTTTTTTTCTTTTCTTTTTTGGCCAGCGTGTATTTGGCCACCCCACTCTCTCTCTCTCTCAAGATCTCTGACGACCAGAAAGGAGACCATGTGTCCATCGGCCCATTTTTTTTTCCATTGAGATGTTCCAATTGCTAAGTTCAGGTGAGTCAAACTGGAAGACAGCCGTTGGCAGTATCTGTGCAGGTAGGTGTAGGGAAAGACATAGCTCCAACGGGACCTCTATAATAAAGCTGCCCCTTCCTAACTGTTCTCCAAAGCGACGGCGCGTCGAGCCCCCGTTACAGTGCAGGGAGCCCAGCTTCCTGCAAAGCCAAACTTACATAAGCGGCTGCAGCCACCTCCCCTACCCCGAGCAGCCTGACAATGGCGGCTGCACCACTTCCCTGTTGCAACCTCGCAACTTCGGAAACCAAAGGAAGCAGGGAACCAAGCGCAAGACCCAAGGCGCCTTCAAGGCGTGTCGAGCCCTCGCTCTCATCTCTTTCCACCCAAGAGGTGGGGAGTGGATAAGGCCGTTTGCATTGCTTCCCAAACAAAAGCTCCAGCCTCGGAGCCGGGTGCTGAAAGGACCACTGTCCCTTTCATAATCAGACGTCGGGCGCAGGCTGAGGGCCGCGGCTCCGAGCACCGGAGAGGAGGGACCGCGGTCCGCCGCGGCCCCGGCGGCGCGATGAGCGGGAGCGGGCATGCGGCCGGCTCCGCAGCCCCGCGCCGCGCCGCGCCCCGCTCTGCCCGCGAGCCCGGAGCTCGCGCCCCGCGCACTCCCCGGCCAGCTCGCGCCGGGCCCTCCTCCGCCCTCCCGTGGCCGGGGGCGGGGGCGGCGCGCGGCCGGCTTCTCCGAGCTCCGCGGGTGCATCCGGGAGTGCGAGCGCGGGGGTCCCGGCCCCCTACTCCGCTGGCGGCTGGGGGCGGCGCAGCGGAGCCCCGGGCTCAGAGGGGCGGCGCCCGGCGGGCCGTGCTCGGCGTCGGGCTCGGGCCGTCCCCACCCCCACCGCGGTGCACTGCGGGGGGGGGGGCCGGCCGCCGAGCGCGCGCGCGGGGCCGCCGCCGCCTGGCTGCTCCCCGAGCCCGCTCGCCAGCCTGCGCGGCCCCCGGGGCGCCCCATCCCCACGCCCAGCCCCGGCCCACGCCCGTTCCCGCTCGCACCGCGCCGCCGCTCGTCCTGGAGCTGGCTGGTGCCCCACAGCTCGGCGAGAACGCGCTTCCTCCGGGCCGCCCCGCCAGCCGCCGGCCGCCCCCGCGCCCGCCTCGCGGACGGCCCCGGCCCTTTCCGCACCCCGGCCCGCGCTTACCTGCAGGCTGGCACAGCCACAGACACTCGCCGTGGGTTCCCCGCGCTTACTAGCACGCAGGCCGGGACGGGATGGACGCGGGGCGCGGGGGCACGGTGGGTGGCGGTGTGTTTTGGTTTTTTTTTTTTTAGTTTGGGGAGGGGGCGGGGTGGGGGAATCGTGCACGTCCCTGATGGTAGCAGCCCTCCTCCTGCACGAGCACAGAATGTCTAGCCGGCCGTGAACACCCCCACCGCCCCCCCCTCCCGTGCATGCGCGGTGCGGGTTGGGGGGAAGGCGCGCCGCCGGCTTGCGCAGGCACGGAACTCGACCGGGCGCCTAAGTGGGCGAGCAGGGGAAGGGTTAATCCGGGCCCTTGCCGACGCTTTCGTTCAGGACTACGGGGCCGCCCCCGAAGGGCTCTGGCCTGCGCACGCGCGCGCACGCGCGCGATTCAGGGCGCGCGGAGCCCGCGCGCGGGAGAAAGGGTGGGCGGGGTAGGGGCGGGGCTTCGGTAGCAGAGGCGCGTATGCACGAGCCCCGCTCGCGGGCACCCGCCCCGCCCGGAGCTCCCGCTTCCCGCCCTGACTCCTGGGCTCTAGCCCGCGCCAGCGCCGGCACTGCGCCGGGGACGCGGGAGCCGGCGCGCCCGTGCGTGTGCATGTGCGTGGGCGAGTGCCGTCCGCGGGCGCGCGCAGGCTGGGCGCCGAGGTTGCGGGTTGCGCCGCGGCTCCCTGACCGACTCGCTGGGCACCTTCGCCCTCCGCGCGCCCCGCGGACACCGGGACGCGCGCCCGTGCGCCTACGGCCTCGGCTGGTGTCGCTGCCGCGTTCTGCTTAGAGGGGAATGGTAGGTGCACAATAAACGTATGCAGAACAAATGAAAAAAGTGACGTCTTTGATTTAGAGTGTAAGGGGCGACCCCAGTCACCCAGGAAAAAGGGATCACCCCCTAGGGCTCGGGATCTAGCCAAGCCGAGCCCGTGCTCCCCGACACCAGGACATGCTGAAGGAAAAGTCACGGAGGCTGGAAGCAGTAGCCCATCTGTGGCAATGTAGACTCCGGACGCAATTTCATTTGCCGGTTCCTCGGAGAGCTCTGATTGCTCGGCTCTGTCCTCACTTCCCTGTTCGACACAAGTACCATTGCTGTGGACACCTCGTCGCTCCCTCTGACGCGCTGGCTGTGCCTGTGCCTGTGCCTGGCCGCATTTGCTGCTCACCCAAATACTGTAATCGAAACCGGATGGAAATACCACATCGCCTTAGAGTCGCTTCTGTTGCTTTATCACAGTCAATTTAACAGCTTTTCTCAAAACACGCGTCATTTAATATCTAAAAATTAGAGCAGGACCCTCTTCATGGGCTTGTGCGAAGATTACATAGGCTAATGCTTTTAACAGGCACCCAAGTAAACATTTAAGTAAACCAAGATATGCTTGGCTGCATGAATTTTCTGAAGGAAATTCTATATGGCCTCAGTTAATTTTGTAATGTTAATTGAAATTAGTTTAACATTTCCTACTCTGTAGCCCGGGTAGAGTGCAGTGGCGTCATCATAGCTCACTGCAACCTCAAACTCCTGGGTTCAAGTGATTCTCCTGCCTCAGCGTTCCCAGTAGCTGGGACTACAGGCGCGTGTCACCACACCCGCTAATTTTTCTATTTTTGTAGAGGTGGGGTGTCCCTGTTGTTCAGGTTGGTCTCCAACTCCTGACCTCAAGGGATCCTGCTGCCTAGGCCTCCCAGAGTGCTAGGATTACAGGGGTGAGCCACCGCGCTAGCCTACACATCTTTTTTGATGTTCAGGAAAGCACAGGCATTGGTAGGTCTGATGGAAAGAAACAGGATTGAATACACCAGTTCTAGGGTCAGACATAACCAGTTCAAATATTGGGTAAACTGTTTAACTTCTCTAAACCTCAGCTACTGCTTCTCTGAAATGGAGATAAGGAAAGCAGCTAATGGGGCAGTTGTGAGGATTACATGAAACAATGCCTGGGTAACTGCTTAGCTCAGATATTAGCTGGATGGTGTTAAATGACCTGCAACCACAGATAGTGGGTTCAGGTGGCAGGGACAGGACTTGAATTAAGTCATTTACTGCAGAAGTTCACACTCATCATACATGATACCTTGTTCCTGTTTACTTAATTTTTCTTTGCATAGCTCTTAAAATTACACTTCAACCCTATGTTTTGTGCTTATAGGAGGATAATAATAGTACTGTATCATTGGGGTAGGTCATCAAGCAGTTGAGCTGCCACTGCAGTTGGCACAGTGTGTGGGCATGGCTGGCACTCAGTAATGGTTCACTGTCTGCCACTGCTCTACCTTCTCCCAGTCCACATGTGATGTTTTCCCACTCATTCTGCATGTGTTTATAGTCTGCCTACCATGTAAAGACAGTCTTTTTGCAAATGGCTAGGTAAAGCCTTCCCATGTTTTGACTAATCTAATAAAGCAGTTCAGAAGAGTTCTCAACATTAGAATGTGTTTCTCAAGTGATAGATTCCAGACATCTTGGTTTGATATCAATGAATCCTCTCCTCTCATTTCTTTTATGCTCATGTCACCTAGGCTCTGCCTGGCTGTCCCTTGCTGGATCACAGGGGTTGTGAGGATGAGTCTAAATTAAAGGTACAACTCCGTGGGAAGGAGGAAGGAGGGATGGGAAGCCACCAAAGACCTGACCCAGACCTGGCACCTTGCCTGTGTCACCACCCTTAATAGTATACCATAGTATACCTCCCAGCACCCATGAGTCTCTCAATAGATATTAGCTGACAAATAAGTGACAACCTAGAACTTGATACTCAAGGGCTTTATAAGGGCACATTGTAGAATTAATGGGAGATCAGGGCCTTCCTGAATGCACTGACCCAAGGCCCTTGATGGAAGTTGTCCTTCTCTCCCACCAGGAGTGGCTGTCACTCTGCCTGGGACTCCCAGTCTGATAACTCACTGGGTGACACTTGAAGTATGTTTTTCCTCCCCTTGGACACCCATGGCCTCCTGAGTAGAGCCTGTTTCTAAGAATTGTGAGGCCTAGGCTATGGGGCCTGTGGTGTGGAGGTCGGGGCACCAGGTCTGAGGTGGTTCCAGAACAGCCCCAGAAGGGACATTTGGAAATGTTAGGTCATTTGGGGTTGTCACAAGTGGGTGAGGTTGATTTCACGTTGCCCTGGGCTGGTTTGGACCAGTGGAATACAGCAGACAAGAGAGTGGGCCGGTTCTAAGAAGAGGCTTTGAGAAACTGCCTGCGTTCTGCTCCTCTGTGCTGTGCTGTCCACCCTGAGAGGAAATACCTCTTCCTCTGCAGCTTGGGCCCTTGAATGACAAACAGACCTGAGAGAATGGAGCCCACCCAAACCCTGAGCCCAACCAAGCATAGGCGACAGCTCATCCACAGACGTGTGAGGGAGAGGCAAATGTTCGTTTTGTAAGCCACTGGGAAGTTGTGTTTTGTGCTTTGTTATTGAGCAAAACCTAATAGACCTGTGATACAGGAAAGTGGACCCCAAAACTGAGGTCCAGCCTGAAGGCCAAGTGGGTTCTTGGCTTCGCGCCAGTAAAAATTCATATGCCAGCAGACAGAGTAAAGCAAAAGCAAGTTTATTGAAGTACAAAAAAACAGAAAAAAGGCTACTCCATAGGCAGAGCAGTGACTATCTCTCAGAGCAACAGAGAGTAGCCCTTTGTGAGTTTCTGGGCTCTTGTTTTATACCTGCCATTTAATTTTATATTAAGCGGAGGGAGGATTATTCATAAGATTTCTGGGAAAGGGTTGGGGAATTCCCAGAACTGAGGGTCCCTCCACTTTTCAAACCGCATAGGGTAACTTCCTGGAGTTGCCATGGCATTAGCTAGTGGGAGTTTCTTTTAGCATGCTAATGCATTGTAATTAGCAAATAAGGAACAGTGAGGGTCACCAGAGGTCATTTTGTCACCATCTTGGCTTCACCTGGTCTTAACCGGTTTCTCCACTGCATCCTGTTTTATCAGAGACCTTGGTTTGGGTCTTATCCAGCAGGGCCTGCCGGTTCCCTATCTCACCTACATAAGAAAAAATGTCCCACCCAATACTATAAGCACCTTTTCCCCACTGCTCTGAAAACACTGGATACAGTAAATGAACAAAAAATAGATCCAATTCCTGACGACATGGAGATATGGATGTGCACATTCAACAATCACATAAATAATTATACAATTGCACATTATAATAAGTGCTTTAATACAAAGTTAAAAAGCATAGAGTGTGATGAAAAAGAGGAACAGGAGGAATTAATTTTGGTTGGGAAATCAGTGAAAGCTTCTCCAAAGACCTGAAAGATGAGGGAGAGATATGCAAAGAGGGGGCGGGTCAAAGCATTTCCTGGCAGAGCCGGAACAGCAGGAATGAAAGAGGAGAAGGAGCTTGGTGCACTTGAGGCTCTGCAAAAGGACAGAGTGACTAGAACACAGTGGCCGTGAAATGGACTCATAAGAACAACAGGGTGCAGCACCTGCAGGGCCTTGTGCTCCACAGAGAGGGGTCTGGATTTTACACTAAGCACATAGAGAACCATCAGAGGGTTTTTCTTTTAAACTAAAATTCACTTAGGTAAATATATTAGGCTCATAACTAGAGTGAATTCGGCCCTGGCACACAGATATGGACTTTGAGTTTTTAATGTCTCCAGTTGTGAGACTGCTCACATCAAACTCTTCCCACTGCTCGTGCTATGGGGCTCATTTTATATACCATCAACTCAAATACTATCTATCCTTCGCTACCTAGAAATAGAAGAAAAGTTAACAGTTTACTCATGAAACTCACTTTTTAAAAAATAAAATACACTTACCAAACACTATCCTAAGAAGTATGATCTTGCCAAATTTCCATTTGAGCAACAATATGATAACCACAGCAGTGAAACGGTATGAGAGAAAATTCTAAATTAGGAGAAAGACAAAAAATTGCTGTTTCTGGATTAATAGAAGGGATTTGTTAAATAACAACAATAAAAATACTATATACCATCTGGAAACACACTGTACTATCTTGACAACTCTTAATGTAAATCTACTATTTTGAACCAAAAATATTTTCTGTACAGGTAATAATTTTTCTCTGGATACTTTCAAAATTTTTTCTTTGTCTTTAGTTTTCAACATTTTGATTGTTTCCCGGGTATGGATTTCATTGAGTCTATACTGTTTGGGGGCTTGCTGAGTTTCTTGGATATGTAGGTTTATAGCTTTCTCTAAATTTGGGAGGTTTTCAGCCATTATTTCTTCACATGTTTTTCAGCACCATACTCTTTCTCCTCTTCTGAGATGTCAATGACATGAACATTGAGTTGTTGGGTTTTTTTTTAATTCTCTCATAGGACTATGAGTCTTCTCGTTTTTTAAAACCTTTTTCTCTCTGTTGTTCAGATTGAATAATTTCTATTGGTTCATCTACAATTCCCTGACTTGTTCTTTCGTCATCTCCATTCTGCCATTTAGCCTATCCAGTGAGTTTTTTTGTTTCAATTGTAGTTTTCAGTTTTGAAATTTCCATTTTATTTTTCTTTATATCTTCAGTTTCTTTGCTGAGACTTTCCACTTTTTGATTTAAGAGTGTTCATAATTGTTTGTTAGAGAATTTTAATAATAGCCGCCTCTAAGTCTTTGTTACTTAACTCCACTGTCTTTGTCATTTCCATGTTGCCATCTGCTTATTGTCTTTTCACTTGTGAGTTGAGATTTCCTGGGTCTTTGCATGCCAAGTAATTTTGGATTATATCTTGAACATTTTTAATATTATGACTCTGTCTGGGTCTTGTTTAAATCCTATGGAAAATATTGATATTTTTATTTTAGTAGACAATCAACCAGTTTAGGTTCTGGTCGCCAGTTTTATTAATTACACACTTTCTGTGTGCTGTGGGTTGGTGTATTTGGAATGATATCGGTGTTATCTGGATCTGTCTCTCATGCATTCCATCCTTTGGCCAGTCTAGGACCTGATCTGTTCTGTTTTCAAAGTCTTTTATGCTGATTAGGCCCAGATCCACGTATGTGCAGCTAAAAGGTAAGCTTAGAGGCTCATACACAACTTTATGGGCTCACTTTCCTGGGCATGTTCCTCTTTGTGATCTCTTTGGTACTTTCTGCCTTCCCTGGAGCTGCTTTTTCTAATCTTCCAGCTGGAAAGCTGGGGCACATCCATGGCTACACCTGCATCTAGTGCCGAGGGGCAGGAGGACCAGCAGGGAAATATGATAAACTCGCTGCTCATTTGGTGATAAGCTTTTTTGTTTTCTGACACATTTATTTTAAAGATTTCCTCCTAAGCACTGCTTTCCCCTTTCCAATGCATTTTTCCATGTAGTTTTACTTACATTCAGTTCTATATATTTCTTAGGTTTTTTAATTACTTCCTTTTTAACCTGTGTTATGTAATAATGTTATTAACCCAAGTATGATTTAATAATATTGTTTCCAATTATATAGAAATATTTTTGAGTCTTTTTTTTTGTAATTTCTTATTTTGATATAATTCTAACTTACATAAAATGTGCAAGACTACAGTAAGAAGAATTCCTCTGTGCATTTTACCTTTATCCAGATTTACTAATTGTTAACATTTTGCCCCCATTTGCTTAATCATTTCCCCTCTCTCTCTCCACATACACACACACACACACACACACTGAACCATTTTTTAAGAGTAATTTACAGATATCATGCTCCTTTTCCCTAAGTACCTCAGTGTGTATTTACTAAAAACAAGGACAATCTCTTACCTAACTACAGTACAATGGTCAAAATTCAATATTTAACATTGATACAATACTAATCTAATGTGTTTATATTTAAATTTCACCAATTCTTCCAATAATATCAATTATAATGTATGGCTTTTCTTTTCCTGTTCCAGAATTACTCATTGCATTTAGCTATCAAGGTTCTACCTTTCTGTTGTTTATTTCTAAACCTGTTTTTATATTCTTCAACACCAACATTGGTCTTTTTACACATTCTGTAATTTGTTTTCTAGTAAAACACCTTTATCAGAATGTTTTGCATCATTTTAAGTTTAGTACATCAGGGAAAGATTCCCTCTCTTCCTTGTTGTAGCCTTCTCCATTACCAAGGAATATCATTATCTTCTTATAATCCTGCATTTCTAAAATCTCAGAATAATTTTAGTTACCTTTCTTTCTTTCTTCTTTCTAACTTTTGTCAGTTGCAAAGCTCAGCCACTTGATTTCCAGCTGAGTAAAGCATTGAGCTATACTTGAGAGTTTTCTTCTTTCCTGGAGAACAAACCTTAAGATTTGACTTTTGTCCTTGAGCAAAGAATATTTCATCCCTTAGAGTGAAACAAGCATTCTTATATTAATATTCAAAATATTTTATTCTCTTTGAGCCAGTATATTATTGAAGCTAAAATTAGCTTTTGTAAAAATGTGGACACTTTCAATATATGGAATAGCTCCTCCTCCATCACGTGGGCTGATGACTGTCAATTACTCTTCTCCCAGACCCGCGACAGTCCAGGGTGTCTGAACCATTGTACTCTACAGGAGTGACAGTTTTCTAACTTGCAACTGGAATTCAAATGAAATCTCTTATTATTAATGCTAGGTAGAAATATCTACCACATTGTACTTACATCAAATTCTTTTTTCTGTGGCCCAAACTGTGTTTATCATCATTTTTTTTTTTTTGCTACTTTTTTAGAAACTGGTTCTTCTACTATATTAACATTATAAGCATATAATAGGCAAACCCTGTTTTATATTATTTCTGGTGTTTAGTAAACTGTTTACTGTAGTGTACCTATCACATATAGAATCAACTTATCAGTTTGGTTTAGAATTTAATATTTTATTTTGTCAAAATTATCATACTGCCAAATATTTTTAAAGCTGTTTCCAAAAAACCTGCAATGCATTTAGCCTTAGTTCTGGTGAGCTAAAATTATGGTTTCCTCTTTTGGGCAATCAGAAATCTGTATTGTTTTCTCAACCATAAAGACTTTATTCCCAGTGAGGACTGAACTCTGATCTTTTTCTTTTGCCCAAATTCCTTTCTAAAGGGGCCTAGTGAGTCATACCTACAAATGATAAAATATCACTAAACAGGTTTTGTTAACCAAATATAGTGCAGGTTTACTTTCCAACCTGATTCTGATATAGCATTAGCATCATCCAAAAGATAGAAGACCCCCCTTGTCTTACCTCAAGCATCCTAGCAGATCCTTATCTTAAGAAAGATCCTCCTGTCTGGACCTCCCAGAGTACTCAGAACTTTCATCTTAACTTAAGCATTTCCTTTCTGGTATTTTGGATAAAGCCTAACTCTTTCAGCCAATTGTCAGCTAAAGAATCCCTAAACCCACCTATGACTTGTAAGCCCCCCACTTCGAGATAGCCCGCCTTTTTGGGCCAAGCCAATGTATGCCTTCCATGTATTGATTTATGACTTTACCTGTAATCCCTGTCTCCCTAAAATGTATAAAACCAAGCTGTAACCCAACCACAGCAAGTCCACTTGTTCAAGGCTTCTTGGGTGTGGCTCCGGGTCATGGTCCTCAAATTTGGCTCAGAATAAACGTCTTTAAAATTATTTTACAGAGTTTGGCTTCTTTTCCAGCAACACCAGCGTAATACCTAAGTCAGTGAAAAACAAAGGAAAATATCTCCAACTGGCATCTGTTCTCAGATTTGTGCAAAGGACCAATTACTTCGCTGCACCACCCTCGCCCTCCAATACTTGTCTTTTCTGTTCGTTGCACACAGTGGGCATGTTTCCTCCTCAGAACCTTGTGAACTTCATCAATAGTCAAGTTGAACTGGTAAAATAGATTTCAGGTTCTTATTGTCTAAATAAGACTGTAATCACTAGTCAAATAGCCATTGAAACAGCTCAAGCCCATCAATATAATAATCTTTAGCTTTTTATCTGCTACCTCAGAATTCAGCCTTCCTTTTACAACGTTAGAAGACAGGTCTTCCATGTAATGCCCAGAGGAACAGCAGGGGAGAGTAATGAGTACGGAATTGCCTACTCTCTGGGTACAATTTGGTTCCAACAGCTGCTACTTACTAGCCAATGTTCCTTGGCCAGTTTACTTCATGGTTCAAGATTCAGTTTCCTTATGTGTACAATCAGAATAAAGATAGTACATATCTCATTGAGTTAGTTAATTAATTCAATAAATAATTTTGAGTACAGTAAGTCCTCACTTAATGTCATTGATGGGTTCTTGGAAACTGCGACTTTAGGGGAAAGAACGAAAAATGAAACCAATTTTTTTTGGCATCAACATTATAAGGAAACAACAGTGAACTAACTAAATGACCTTATGTGAGAACAGGACTTGCCTTAGGTCGTTTCTCTTAAAGTTCCCCCTCCGGGAGTGCCAGAATTCAAGTAGGCCCCTGAGAGCAGTCCTTCCCAGTCAAGGCTGCACGATGCAATCACCTGGGGGGCTTCAAAGATCCTGGCCCCAGGTCCCACCCTCAGAGATTCTAATGAATTGCTTTGGGGTGTGGCCTGAGTTATTAGGATTTTTCAAAGCTCCCCAGGTGATTCTAAGGTACAGCCACAGTTGAAAACCACTGTCTTAACAGCAAAAAGGAGAGGGGACCATTCAGTGGACATGCAGGGTGTTGAGAGAGTTGGATAAGATGATACCTTAAAGATATTCACAGATTGCTGGCACAGAGTCAGCTGTTGACTTCCTTCTTCAAATGCAAGTGCTTATATACTGGCATATCTAAGATACTTTGTTCTGCAGGATGGATTGACATGAAATGGATAAGAAAATCTCCACAGAATTCTTTACTCTATCCAAGACAGTATCTTTATGGCACACCTCCATCTTTCCATGGTCAGCCCAAAGTCCTGTCTAGAGATTAGCCACCGTTCCTTACCTTCCATCCCCTGCAAATGTGACTGTAGATCAGGTTGAATTGAGTAAGTCAGAGGTTCATTTTCTCCTCCTAATTTCTTTGGGTATCAAGCAGATTTGTCTGCATAACTACCCTTCACATTGGCTCTAAATTCTTGTTTTCTTTGGGATGAATAGGCCAAGCATGACTTTAAGTCAGTTAATTTATTAGCTGCTACTATATTCAAACTGTGGCATAATAAAAGTAACAGATGACCCTAAATATTACATGACTATCTTTACGATTGGTGAGCAAGCAAATATATTTTCCCATACATCTCTTATCTGATGTTAATAAAAGTTATGGCCTTAATCTCCAGAGTTAAAAAAAGAAACAATCCAATGAGAGTCCTAAGAAATTTATAAAGACATCTAGATCTTTTCAGAGCTAATATTTGAGTAACTAGAAAAGGAAATGTTCAGACAAATTATGTCTTTGGCTTCTCATTCTGTGTCTTCAGTTTCAGAGTGAAACAGCTTATCTATCTAAATAGATATTTTTGGAAAAGTCTACACTATATTTAATTTGAAAAAGTACTTATAAAATTCCATTCTACTGTTCACAAAATTGTATTTAGAATAATTAAAGTGAATACTCATGGGGAAATGTGTGAGTAAAAACATGTGTGAGGCATGCTCATGTTAAATTCCCCATGCAAGGGAGTTGTATATTCACTAATATGTTTGTTTTGTAATGGCAAAAACCGGAGTCACATTGCCGAGAGAAACACCGAGAGGTACACCAGGATGCAGAGAGATCAAGTTTATTAACGCCGGTGGGCTCAGAGGGGATCCTCTTCCAAATTCTGAGCCCCTCGGGTCAGGGGGACTTGTCTTTTATACTTCAAGAGCAAGGGGGAGGGTACAGAGTGGCTTAAGCCAGGAAGTGTACACTTAGGGAAGTTACTGTAATTTACAAGGTAGCTGCTGCAAGGGGGAGCTGTTTATGGGAGCATGAGCTGCAGCCATTAGTCAGTTTCACAAGGTGACAAGCAGTCTTACAGAAGCCAATTAAGCAATTAACATATGTAGGGCTATCACTTGTCCCTTTCAGGGTAAAAGGTTTTTAGTGAATTTCCATTTTTCCCTCACAGTTTGACCTTTAAAACAGTCCATAAACTGTAAGCCAGCACTAGAGCAATGTTCCACTAAAAAAGCATACTCATTTCCGTTACAAGTTTCTATTTTTTTTAAATAAATGTTTAATTTTAGAATAATTTTAGCTTTATGGAAAAGTTGCAAAAAGAGTTCAGAGTGTTCCCTTATACCCCCTAGCTAGTTGCCCCATTGTTAACACCATACAATGCAGTGTTATGTTTGTCCAAATTAAAAAAGCTAATATTGGCATTACTGTAACAGAGTAGTCACTCCTCCTCCCATAGATGTGGGAGGGAAATACTGAGAGTGGGGAATATGTAACAGAGGGAATGGACTGAAAAAAACAGCAAAGATGTTGTCTGTCTCTTTAAAACATCCTCCACTCCTTTTTGAGAACTAAAATCTGCATCTCTGCCTCAGGCCAGTGGTTGGGAGGGTCAGGGTAAGTCTTTTGTTACTTGTGCTAAGGGAGATGGCCCAGCCCTGACCTGGAAAAGGGAGGTCCTGAGTAGAGGTCAGGGGATTGTCTTCAGCAGAGATGGGAAGATCAGAATCATCAACTGCAGTTGAAACAGTAATTGCCTGAAGCTGAGACCCATCCTTTAAAAGTTCTGTATTTCTGTTTATTGGGAGGACAATGGCCTTCAGACAGGAGTCTCCATCCTCCCCCTTTGCTGGCAAAGTAATAAAAATTCTCTTTCCTTCCTCCCCAAACCACTTGTCCTTGTTCTTCTGATTCTGCCTCATGGACAAGTACTGAGCTTTCTGTAACATTATTATTAATTAAACTCTGGACTTGTTTGGATTTCACCTATTTTTCCATTACTGTCCTCTTTCTGCTCCAGCATCCAATCCAAGGTCCCACATTTATTTGTCATGTCTCCCCAGTTTCCTCTGGTCTGCGACAGTTTCTCAGCCTTCCCTTGTTTTTCATGATCTTGGCAGTCTTGAGAGGTACCAGCTGGGCATCCTGTAGAATGTTCCCTTAATCTTGGTTTGTCTGATGTTCTTCTCATGATTAGACTGGGGTTATGGGATTTTGGAAAGAATAGCACAGAGGTGAAGTATCCTTCTTGTCACATCATTTAACTGTTTTAAAATCATCATATTGTGACTAGATAAGCTCTAAGATCCTTTCCAATTCTAAATGCTATGATCATATATTTTATAGAGCCCATTATATATATATATATTTTTTGAGACAGCGTCTTGATCTGTTGCCTGGAACTGGAGAGCAGTGGCGTGATCATAGCTCATTGTAAGGTCCTTCCACCTGAGCCTCCCAAGTAGCTAGGACTACAGGTGGACCACCACACCCAGCCATTTTTAAATTTTTTGTAGAGATGTGGTCTTGTTCTTGCTTAGGCTGGACTTGAACTCCTGGGCTCAAGCGATCCTCCCGTCTCAGCCTCCCAAAGCACAGGGATTACAGGTGTAAGCCACTACACCTGACCTATATTTTTAAAGCAAATATATATATTCCAGTTTTGTAAATTTTAGTCTGTGTTACACTCAAATGACAAGCAGGAAGAGAAAGCTCACATTGACCACAGTGCATTAACTTTATACTTTTCCCACATGCCATATGCTCTGTGTGCATCTCCAGCACTTACAGATTTGTGACAGATTTTACCAATGTACTAAATATCCCCATCCTCAGCTCAACTTACCCATTTGAGGCACGTATATCAGTAGGCCAAGCCTATTTCTAGAACAAAAGGAAACAAATGAAAAATCCAATTCTTAAACAGGCTAGGAGTGTATTCAATTACAGAGACATCAAGAATGAGAAAGATGCCTCTCACTGTAGAAATCCATGATTCCTTGACTGAGAACAGGAGGAAAAGTTTAAGAGAAAAGAGACAGGAGAGAAGAGAGAGGAAAGAAGAGGAAACCGTGGGTCAGCAGCACTTACAGTGCAATCTGGACTTGTTAGATTTGGGAATTAATATTAAAATGCTTTCATAGTGACTATAGTACCAAATACACCCTATATTGACACTAAAAACTGACATTACATTTGCTTTGCATTTGTGTGGTGCATACACATTCATTGTGTAATTGATCATTGCACAATCCCGTACATTTCCATTTTAGAAGGGAAGAAATGGAGAGCCAGTTAAATGGTTATAGGATTTGAAATCCAGAAGCCCTTCCATGTAGCCTACACCATCATTTTACAGATGCAAAGACAGAAGCCTATAGATGTCAAACCAGCCCTCATAGCTAGTTAGTAGCAGCGCATGGACTTAATCTATGGTCTTCTAGCCTTCCAGGGCTGCCTGCTGGTTTCTTTAGAGTCATAAAGCAAACAGTGAATGCCCATACAGCACTTGTCATGGGTCAGGATCAGTGGTGTTTCAAGCATTTATCCTCAGGATAAATAGAAATTAAACAATTTGCCCAACATCACACACCTAGCAAATGGCAGGCTAAGGATTTGAACTCAGACTGCCCTTGCTCCAGTGTCTCTTAACCACCATGCCAAACACCCTCTAACTCAAATGCTGATTTCCTTGCTTCTTAGTTTCATTTTCTCTGTCATGAATAAAAAACCTTAAGCTGTTGTTATTCTCTCAAGCATTCATAGGAGTGTCACATTGCCAGGTATAATCAATGTGAAGGAGATTCTCCCAAGGTGAGCTGAAATGATATTGCTCTCCTGTGGCAGTTGGTACAGTTGCTGAATTTCTCCTTCCACTGTGCTCTTCATAGCACATTGCAAAGAGGCTCCCGCTTCCATCCAGCCATTTACTCCACAAATACATACTGAGCACCTCCTATGCATAAGAAATTGGAGATACAGCCTTGAACAAGACAGACATAATCCCTGCTCTTGGAGAGATTCTAATTTAGTCACGGTGTGAGCTAGGGAATTTGGGATAATAGTGGTAAATTTTTCTCAAAATACAAGAGCAAAGAGATTAGTTGTTTTAAAAAAAGATGTAGCAAATTGTAGCCGAGTATCAAGTAGTCCCCAGTAGATTAATAAGTACACAAATAAATATCAGGTAGGGTCTTAGTAATGTTTTAGAAGAGAGTGATCATGACTTTGAAAGTAATAAGTACAGTAATAATGGCTACTATAAGACACAATCGTTTGTAACATTTGTTTATCTTCAACAGAAGGACGATTTTTAACATTTCTTTTTAAAAAAATTTGTTTGCCAAAGTTTGTATTTTTCAAAGGGAAAGTACTTTACTATATCTGCACCTGAGGGAAAGCAAATTGCACAATGTTTGAAGTTAATGACCAGATACGTTCTCTTCTGTCCCCAAACAAGCCTCTATTACCCAAAGACAAAAATTTTCAAATGTACCTTGCAATGTCCTGGTAATCTCTGGAAGATGAAAATATTTTAGTACCTGAGATTTAAGCCAGAAATAATTCTTCCATTTTTATCTCCTGACAAGAGGGAGGTTATGACATTTTCTTTAATAGCATAAAATTTATGAAAGGGGATCTGATAACATATCTTTAAAAAATCTTCAAGTGGAATGCTGAGTATATTTTGAACTTCAAATCCAGGTAATATGCACAAATTCATACTGTTTGGATTTCATTGTTTATGACTCTGATATAAGTTAAAGAGCAGGCAGTTAGACAGTAAATAGAAGCAAGTATTTAGTCACCCACTCAGCATTTTGATTTATTTATGTTGACTCATAAATTTCCTGATCTGGTCATATTAAGCCAATTCTTTATTTGCATGCTGTCACAAGGGGGAATTATGACTCTGAAATCAGGAAACCTCTCCCTTAGCTTCAATGACTCCACAGGGCACACATTGATGGCTAAACTGTCATTTGTTCATTTTTGCCTTTGCTATTATTTTCTCCCCACACAAATTGCTTGCCAAATGTTTCTGGAAATAGCATGGTCATTTTCACTTGGAACAACCACTGTTGGATGCTTGTATTTCTTCTGCTGTCAACTTCAGTAACTTGCTCAGAATCACTATAGCTCGAGTCACAAGTAAATCATTGCTGCATGTGAAATTCCTCAATTTTATTGTAGAGGTGCTAAATGCAATCTAGACTCATAAAATGATTTATTTCCTCACTGAGTAGAAAGGACATTAATCAAGTATTTCCAAAATCACTATAGTCACCACAGCAGCCCAGACTGAACTCAAATCCAAATTATCTCTAGAATCTTTTATGCATCCCAGATCCTTCCTCTCTCATAGTTTCAGTATCAGAAGAACAAATATTACTCTCAGTAGCCTTTAGTTGAAACAGTCATCATGATTTTTTGTACAGTGCTATGTCATTAACATTCACATATGTATTTCACTTGAGTTTTCTGTATGTACAAAACACTATCAAGGTGGAAGAGTGGGCATTTTAGAAATGAAAAAAGCAAGACTCAGAAGCTGAATGACTTGTCCAGGATGACACAGGTAGCAAGTAGCCCTGCTGGTGCTGGAATCTTCTGACTCCCTGACCACTGTCCCCCCTTCCATACCATGGGCACCCCAAAAAACCAAGGATAAACAAGATTAGAAAATAGAGGTAATGTGCTTGACAATTCACAAAACGATCTCATTGCTGCGATGGACAAGCACATGTGATCTTTTATTTAGTTCCCTTAAAAAACCCATGTCCCTGCGTAAAGAACTAAGCCAGGTGAACCAGCCCACTCTTCAGGCAGTAGCCCGGCTGCAGCTGGGTTACTGGATCCTTCTTTTCCCTTTCTCCCTCTTTTACTTCAACCACATTTCCTTTCACAGGTAACCTATTTGTCTTCTGCCTTTCCCCTACTTTAGACATCTTTTATTCGATGCCAGTAGTCCCTCAATAAAGATGCCCTGTTGTCTAACATTGCTCTTTCTCTTAGACAGTGAAAATAATATAAGCTTTGAAATTTTATCAGCCTAGGTTTGAACCTCAATCCTGTTGCCAGCTGTGTTACCAGGCATGTACAAAATCTGTCCCAGGCAGAAAAGTAGATAAATTAGAACTCACCTCATCCTCACCTCCTCGACTTGCTATGAGCTTTTTAATGATAATTAAGTTGTCATATGCACAGCGCCTGGCACAGTGAAGGTAATCTGAAATGTAAATCCTATTCCTTTGATATGATAATATCCTATCCTCTGTGAGCATTTACATTACTTACTTATTTTGTATTTACAGTGCACTGCAATGATGGCCAAGAATATAATAAGGGGGAAAAAGGGTAAGATGAATTCCATATACATCCTCTAAATATAATATCTATCTGGTCCAACATCTGTGTCGTGATGATGAATTTAAACGAAAGCATGTGGAATCACCCACTGGAGTGGCGATCTCTTAGCAATTCACACATGCAAATAGCTTAAACCTTACATTTAGAAAATTGTGAAAAATATAGATATTCCTTCAATCCAGTGCCACAAGGCTCACTGCAAAAGATGCATGAACCTGAGTATACCCAGTTAGTCTATCAGTCCTCCATTATTAAATAAACATTTATTGACTTGCTGTTACGTATCCCGGAGCCTGATTAGTTTCCAGAGAGAGAAGCACCCAAAAGCTACAGTGGGCATTCTTGAATTCTAATGTGTCCTCAGTTGATGTGGACAAACCAAAGACAGGCTTCAAGAAAACTTAGAATCCTTGTGATTTCAAAATAGACTTGAAACTAAGGAATCCTTGCCGTTGTCGAGCTATTTCACGATGGCAGGAATAAGAAAGGGGGAAGTGGCTTCTTTGGTTCATTGTCCCTGTGTTATTTCTACCAGACTTCATGGGTTACATATCCTTTCTAGAGCTCTGGGTCTAGACTCCTGGACATCTTGGGAAAATGATGTAAGAGTGCTTCTCTTAATTTGGACTCTAATTTTAATCATGAATGTCAAAGGTAAAAGAAACCTTAGATCATCTAGTCCATGACCCTATTTTGTGGATAAGGAAACTGAGGCCTAGAGCGACAGAGAGACTTAGCTAAGATCACACATCTGGTCACAAGCTGAGGCAGGACTGGCTGGCTATGGGGCAGAGACATCATACAGAGAGTGCTGCCTCTTGAGCAGAGTGTCATGATGAAGTCAGTATTTGGCTCCTTAAACTAGGCTTTAATCCTGCTTTGGAAGTTCACCTGGTGAATTAAATGCACCAATGATTGGAGAGTGGTAGATGTGCTTATATGAGAATGCTGCTTTTTGTGCAATATTTAAGAGTATGAGCTACAAAACCTAAGAAAAAAGCATATTATAAATTCATATAAAAATTTCCTTCTAAAATGACAAAGAATTTCTTGGTGAGAATTTTGGGCTACAAGTTTGAAGTCATAGGCTATCACTGCTAAGGGAAGTTCTCTTTTGGAAAGATGTTTTGGGAAAGTCATAGAGATTGATAAATCCCAATATCTTGTTTTTAAATATCTTTCATAGAACACTCATATCCCCATAACATATAAGGAAGGAAAGGTCTGATGGTGGGATGTAACCATGATTCAATATTAAGTGAGAAAGTGTGATCTCAAATATGTAACAAAAATTGTTCATGGAAAAAACTGAAAAAGAGTATTTCATACTACACAGCCATGAAGAAGGATGATTAAGGCCTTTTGCAATAATTTGGGTGGAACTGGAGACCATTATCCTAAGTGAAGTGTCTAAAGAATGGAAAAACAAACACCACATGTTCTCACTATTAAATTGGAACTAACCAATGAGCACACATGTGCACAGAGGGAAGTAAAACTCAGTGGAAATCAAGCAGGGGGGAAGGAGGAGGTGGGGGTAGGCAAAAACTTACCCAACTACAATGAACACTATCTGGGTGATGGGGCACACTTATAACCCTGACTGAAGCATGACAAAATTGATACATGTAACCAAAAACCTTTGTACCCCCATAATATTATGGAAAAAAAAAAGGAAGAGAGTATTCCAATTTTTTTTTTGAGACAGAGTCTGGCTCTGTCACCCTGGGTAGAGTGCAGTGGTGTCATCATAGCTCACTGCGACCTCAAACTCCTGAGCTCAAGCGATCCTCCCACCTTGGCTTCCCAGAGTGCTAGGATTACAGGCGTGAGCCACCTCGCCCTGCCCAAAATATTAATAGTAGTTATCTCTGGATTGTGGGTGATTTGTTTCCTTTTTAATACTTTTTTGGCACTTAGTAATTTTTCTGCAATGAATAAAAAGGTATGATATGTATATATATGTGTGCAAATATATTTATGTACAGTACATACACATTTATATGAATATTTTAAAAGAGCCATTATCTTCTTGGTACAGACTTGGTACTAGTTACCATAACCATATCATACCTGGAGTGTAATTACTGAAAGGGTGGAAGATGGATGGGAAGGGGAGGTTCATAAAGTCATTTTCCTAGACACATAGGGTCTGGAACTTCAGGTAGAGGGTGCCACTGCCTTCACAACAGACAGGCTGTAAATAATCAAATGACCCTCAGGTGTTGTTTAAGATGGGATGGGGGATATCGAGGGGCCCCAGGGATAGTGCCACCCACTCCCCACACCCATTCTCCACCCTACTACCCACAAACACTCAAATCTGAGGACAACCCCACTGTCTCCTACGCTGCTACTAGTAACTTTCTTTCCAATACTCTGACCAATCCCTACTCCCACCGTTCACAAGAAGAAAAAGAAAGAAAGAAAATCCTTAAAGTTAAAGTTGTTGGCTTTTGTTTCGACTCCAGGAATGTAAAATAAACACTTGGAGGGGGAGGGGAGAAGGCAAGAACTTTCATCAATATACATGCATCTAATATTGGGCAGGAATAAGTTGAACCCCATTTACTGACTTGAAAGAAGAGAGTTCCATTTGAGGAGTATTAAAGGGATACACTTTGATGACATCTTCACAGCACAGGGTTTTGTAGGAGGACAAAGTAGCAATATGAGTGTCATGGGTCTTCTTCCTTTGGAATTGTACCTCAGCCTCCTGCCCTCTGCTTCCCAGCCAGCCTCCACGTGCACTTGCTCTGTGGAAATGGCTGGATTCCTCAACCCGTTTTCAGCCTATGTAGCTGACACTGGCCCACGGATAACATCATGTGAGCCAAAGGGCACCGGGACAGAGGAGGGGAGACACCTCAGGAGTGTACACTTATGACCACACCTGGTGACGAAGGCAGTTTTTATGCCATGCTATACTTAAGTGAATCCTGAGTAGGGGTGCCAGATAAAATACAGGACAGCCCTGTAAGATTTGAATTTCAAATAAACAATGAATAAATTTATATGCAACTATGCATACTTACACTAAAAAATAACCCATTGTTTATCTGAAATTTAACTGAGCATCCTCTATTTTTATTTGCTACATTTGGTAAACCGTAATCCTGAATACAGCGATGATATCGAACAAAATAAAATGTTAATCCATCTTAAACATTTAAATAAACACTGTTGACACTCCAGTTCTTATGGTCATTTCTAATTTTAAAGGTATGTCTGTATTTTAGGGTATTCCTCATATATATTATTTGAGGATCTGTAACTTCAGTAATATCTTTTATTTGGTTGAATGTAAATGATTTGAATAATGATCTGTGATCACTTATATAATTTATATCATTATAATTAAGCTTAAAGTACTTAAAATATGTATCCTCCATATTTAAGAGTAATTCAAACTGGTAGCAGGTTCTTTCCTTTTTCAGAATGAGCCTGACAACCACTGAGACAGACAGACAGAGTGAGACGGCATTCAATTCAGAAAGCGATTGGTGCGGAGCTACAATGACATATTTTCAGTGTGCCTGTCAAGAAGATAGTCAATGAATATCTGTGACAGTATCAGTGAAAAGTCAGTCCCTTGCTAGCTCACAAAGACCATAATCCCAGTGACGGCAATCTCTTCTTGTAACAGAGAGGATAGTCAAACAAAAGGGGGAAATATTCCAAGCGGGACGAAAGGGATTGGTATTAGAAAAGATTGCACAGTGACTGGAAAACACAGGAAAAGGTTTTAAAAGTTCTGCGTAGTGGACACACTACAATCACTAGCTTTATCTCTTACATAGTTTCCTTTCCTGTTGTATCAATTGTGTGCTTCCCCGGTGTCTGCTGGAAACCAGCAGAAAAAGCAGGGTTTCCAAATGCCAATGGGTAAATGCAAGCAGCCCACATCTAGACAGAGCAACCAGTGTCTCGATAATGGCCAGAAGCAAGGTCAGACACAAAGTGGGATTGCCTTCCTCCGGTGGGTTGACAACTGTGTTCCGACAATCCACCAAGGAAGTTAGTGCCCAAGGCCAAGATGGAGCGAGACACTGACAGGACAGCACCTCAGTCAGTGCCGTGGAGAAGTCATAGGATCAGAAGTTGGGAATTTTGGACACAGCTCTGCCAGCAACTAGCTGTGACTTTGGGCAGGTTCCTCAGTTCCTCTCTGTGGAATGAAGACCTTGAACAAGACTAAGCGTGTAAGCTCCCTGTCAGGCTAAACTCCAAAGAAACTTAATTCAGTTACTCTTCCCCCAAAACTCTCGATTCTCTAGCCTCCTTTTTATTTTCTCCATACCTACCTGGCAAAGGCCTCCCCCATAATGAACCCAACTATGTATAATCTGTGCATCCCCGACCCCTGGCAGTTGAGAGCCACAACAGGAGCAGGTGGCACACCCGAGGTTACTGCCACTCCCGTTCCTAGGCAGAAGCCTTCACCCTCACTCAACAAAGGGCCTCTTCTCTGTGTAGGGAAAGGAGAAAACACCCTCAAGTCCCTCCCGCGTGCTCTGCCAACCTGCTGCCAACGCACCCATGCTTTCCTCTTCTTGCCTCAGCAGAAAAGGAGCTTGCCCCAGATCATGCTCCATTGCTTATCACTGCCCAAGAAGATAACTTTCTTTTCTAATTTGCAGGAGGATCCCCTCAGCATAAAGTTTTATATAATCTATTAAAAAAAAACCCCACCCTCCCTTATCTGTCCTGATTGCTGTTTCCTTTCTTAAGAGTCAAGCTCTTTGAAAGGGCAGTCTGTACTTAGCCTTTACTTAGCATGTCCCCCTTCTTATTCCCCTTCCCTCTGCCACTCGCCTCTGTCTGCCCTCTGTCCCTGACACCCAGTGGGTATCCCCTATGGTCAACTCCTGACTGTTAAATCTAGTGGACGCTTTCTAGCCCTCAGGCCTGATAGCGTCTGCTCTGAGATAGCCTTTCCCTTGGCTGTTATAACTCTCCCTCTCTCTCTCTCTCCGTCCCCTCCCCACCCCCCACCCTGTTCTCCTCCCATCCCCCATCTGTTCACTAAATGTTGATATCCCCCCCACACCCGCTGTGTCTTCTCAGACTCTTCTTCCCTGCTTAGATTCATGGACCCACTTTCCAACATGCTTAACTTTTCCAAAACTGAACTAGTCGTCCTGCTCTCTAAACCCTCTATTTCCTTCTCAACTGAGGGGATCAGCAGTCACCTAATCACTGATCTCAGAAACCTTAGCACAGTCCTTTCATTTTTTTAATTTTTAATTTTTTTTAATTAAAAACTTTTTTTTTTTAGAGACAGGGTCTTTCTTTGTCACCCAGGCTGGAGTACAGTGGCTGGATCATAGCTCACTGCAGCCTAGAACTCCTGGGCTCAAGCGATCCTTCCACCTGGGCCTCCCAAAGTGCTGGGATTACAGGTGTGAGCCACCGTGCCTGGCCCCTCAGCACCATCCTAAAATTTGCCATTCCCCTCACCTCAATTATGATTGGTTATTGAATCATATCAATTCCATGTCTTTAGTGTCATTTGTTATCAGGCAGATGTGACCAGCAGCCCACCTGTGACACCCCACTGAAAATCTATAGAGATTCTAGGGCACCTACGGGATAAAGCTCACCTTGTCACATAGACCTCAGGGCATTTTTAAAGCCATTCCTTCCATACCTCACCTATCTCATCTCCAGCCTCTCTCCTCTGCTACTCCCTATATTTTGGCTAAAACAAATGCCTGTGGTCTCCAAAATGTGCCACACTGTCCCACTGCCACGGCCTTTGCACATGCTTATCCTCCCACTGGAATTCTCTCCACTCCTCTGCTCCCCACCTTAGCTGACTTACTCCTGCTTCAAGACTCAGTTTGAATGTCTTCTCTACCAACAAGCCTCCCTTCAGGCCGCAGTCTAGGTGGGTGCTCCTTCTACATGCTCCTCCAGAGGCCACCGCTTGACTGTACCATGTGTTAGTTTCCTAGGGCTGCCATACCCAACTACTGCAAACAGGGTGGTTAAAACAAAAGAAATTGATTCTGTCATGGTTGTGGATGCTTGAAGTCTGAAATCAAGGTGTCCCTCTGAAGACTCTAGCAAGATTCCTTCCTTGCCTCACCTAGCTCCTGGTGTTCCAGGCCATCCTCGATGTTCCTTGGCTTGTAAATGCATGACTCTGGTCTCTGCCTGTGTCCTCACGTGATCTTCTCTGTATGTCTCTGTGTCCTCTCACTTTAGGCACACCAGTCATTAGATTTAGGGCCTGCCCTAATCAAGTATGACCTTGTCTTGAAGTCTACAATGACTCATTTCCAAATAAGATCACATTCTGAGGTTCTAGTTGGACATGAACTTGGGGAGGGGCGCTCTTCAATACACTACCTGTCATAAAATGTATACTACTGTAACGAAGCCAGCCATTTATTTTCCCATTTCTCCCATTAGACAATGAGGTCTTTGAGGACAAGACCATGTAATACTCATCTTTGAATTTTTGCTGTCCAGTCCAGTATCTGGCATATAGCAGAAATTTAAAGTGTATTTGAAAGCTCACTGATCTGCTTATGTGATTTTCTCTTTCAACAATCAACTCCCCCCTAATTTGATACCTCTGACTTCTTCCTACTTCAACTTTATTTGTACTTCACTTTCTATTCTTTCGGTCTTTATCCCATCTTCAATATATCTTTTGTATTGTATCTTTTATTTCTAATTCAGTCCTAAACAGTTGCTATAAAACATAAGGGTTCCAGAGAAAAATGTTAGAAAGAAGCAGATAAATTCATGGGGTCAATAGACAGCTGAAAAGTGAAAAATACATGGGAGTGGGATTTAGTTTATTATGAAATATCTGGCCCTCCAGATACTTCCCCAAGTGCTCTATTACCAGAGCTGCTTTGGTTATGATTCCTCAACTAGCTGCCTTGAACACAGGAATTTTCAATGAGGTGCTGTATCAGTATTGCCACGAGGGTGAGATTAAGTGTGAGTATCAGTGTTACAGGCTAAGCTTCTGTAATAAAGAAACTGAAAAAAAATTTTAAAAACTGGCCCTAACAAGGTAGAAGTTTATTTCTATATTAGCCATAGTCAGACAGTCCAGGGAGGCTGGGGGTGGGGATGGTCTGTACCATGGTCCCAACTTCCTTCTACCCTGTTGCTCTACCGTGCTCTAGAGCTGCTCTGTCCAATATGGCAGCCACTACCCCGTGAGGCTATTGAGCTTTTGAAATGTGGCTAGTCCAAACCAGAATATCTTGTAAACATAAAGTAAACATCATATTTCAACAAATTTGTGTGGAATTAAAAAAGGACGTAAAAGATCTCATTAATAATTTTATATTGACTGAAGTTTGAAATAATATTTTGGATGTATTGGGTTAAAGATATGTTATTAAATTTAATTTTATCCATTTCTTTTTTTCAAAGCTTAGAAATTTTAAAATTACATTTGTGGCTCACATTATATTTCAGACTATGCTGTTCTAGAATGTAGTGTATGTTTTGTAAAAGCTATATGGTAAAAGCTGATTCACAGTACCACATACATGGTCAGCTGGCAGGAACAAAAGGAAGAAGAAAAGTAGAGGGCAAATAATTTCCTCTTAAGGAATGATGTGCAGTTTGCACACGTCAGTTCACTCATATTCCATTGGTGAGAGCTTGGTCACGTGGCCCCACCAAGTAGCACAGACTGCAAGGAAATGTGGCATGTGGATCGGCAGCCACGTGCCATATTGGAAAGAAAGGAGGAAGAGTGGATTCTGGGGTAACAGATACTAACTACGCTCAGTCACAGGTTTGCTTCTAAAGAGAGGTATTAGAGTTGACTTTGTGTAGAGGGAGTTGAAACAACTTACCTGGGAGGGGAGATGGGGAAAAATGAAGTAGGAAGATGTTCAGAAACCTAATGCAAAAGTACCAGACTGAGATACTTCAACATCCGGATCGGGAAGGTAAAACAAGGAAGAAGAGATAAACAGTGGCTCAGGGCAAAAGGGATTTTCAGGGGGGTAGATGCCCTTGTATCCCAGGCAGTGTGAAACAGGAAGGGAGTAGGGATATCTATGTAGCCACCTTCTTGACTCTATAACTAGGGCCTAGGAAGTTTGGTTATGGCTTTGCTCCCAAATGTTGGAGAACTGATATGGGAAATCAATAGTAAGCTGATATCCAAAGAGCTTGGAATTGCTCAGATTGACAGGAAGGGAAAGAGACAATTATGGCAGGGAAGAAAGCTCAGTGATGGAGCCCTGTGAAGACGGTGACTTGAAGACATACGCTTGGCTTTAGCTCCCTCCTGCCTCCTCAGTAGGGATGCTACAGCCAGGGAAGTCACACTAGCAGAGGATCCAGGACATGTGTGCGGCTGCAATTCTAACAGGATCTTTCAGGGAGAAAGTAAATCACCTTCAGAGTAGAGTGCTTGATCCTCACTGAGGCCAGAGATTAAAAGCCCAGATTGTGTGATCCTCTGAGGGATTTGATGTCTCTAACTCTCTTCAGATGGCAGCTGTAGTTACCTGTATTCCTATTGTCCAGGGAGGACTGTCAACTTTTGCTGGGTCAAGTTGACTGAAGGAAACTCAACCGGGTGACTAAGTTATTTAGTGCCTGTGGTCAAGGGAGAGCTACTTCTTATACTTAGGGAAGCCTGGCAGCACAGAGGGTTCTTCCTTCTATCTTAGGAGGGTGGTTAGATTTTGACAGGTTATTTACCATTAATTCATGAGAGTAGAATTTTTTATATCTTCTACTACCAATTGTTCAGCACTGCGCCAGACACCCTGAGGGCTTGAGCTGAGTTCTGAGGCAACACCAAACCATACCCAGCTTCAAAAACAACACTTCTGGAAGGAATCTTAGAAACCAGAGGTAGGGATATCAAGTTGACTCCCAGTGAAGTTGAACTAATGGAAGAGGAGGAAAAATACTTTAAAATTACTTTCACAGTAAAACAACTAGAGCACCACAAAAACATCAGTTAACACAAAAATTTGTGTTTGAACTGAAAAAGCAATTCTGCCTGAAGATCAATTGGAAGAAATAATAGTAGATAAAGCACAGATACAAAGAGATGGAAATCGTGAGAGGAAAGATAGGAGACATGGAAAGATGAAGCCAGGAAACCAAATATTCAAGTAATAGGATGTTCAAAAATGAAAAAGTAATACACAAAGAAGAAATTTTTTCTAATTTGAAAGAAAAAAATTGAGTGAATATTTTGAAAGGACCCAATGAGTATCGTCAGGATTAATGGAAATACACACACATGCACACACAGATCCTGGTGAAAATTCTGAATTCCAAGGAAAAAGAGAAAACATTAGATTATATACAGAAGAAGAAAAAACAGACTAGTGTGAGACTTCTCGTTATTAGCACTGCTTGAGAAGAGAACAGACCTAAGAAATTATTACCCAGCAAAGATATAATTCATCTCTTTAAGAAAAAGGAAAAGGCCGGGCATGGTGGCTCACACCTGTAGTCCCAGCACTCTGGGAGGCTGAGGCAGGAGGATCGCTTGAGTCCAGGAGTTTGAGGTTGCAGTGAGTTATCATCACGCCTACACTCTAGCCTGGGCAATAGAGTGAGACCCTGTATTAAAAAAAAAAAATAAAGGAAGCAAAAAAGAGGAAGACATTTTTCAGATAAGCAAATATGCATATTTTATGCTGCCCAAATACCCTATCCAAGGAAATTACCAAAGCCTGCAATTAAATCGAGTGCAATTAAAACTAACCAAGTGCAATTAAATCAGAACAAAAATCTGAAGACAGGGAATGATGATGCTGCATAAATTTATATATATATATAAAAAAATATATATATATATGTTTGTAATATAAGTGTTGAAACAAAAAGTATATTGTATGAAAACTAAATGATAAGTGGGAACTAAATATTTTAAATTACCTAAATAAAACCTGAATGGGTCAAAATATGTAGGGAATAGGGAGAAAGTGACTAACATAAACTTTCTTAAGGGTGGGAGGGGAGTGGGGATGTAAGTATCACAAAGTTCATCTTGGTGGGATGGGGAAAGAGTATGCAAATAAGCTGTCTTGATGAAGTATATGATTATTTTTTATAAAATGAAGAAATATATGTTGAGTTATGATTGTTATAAACAGAAAATAATCGTTTGCATATTATTACAGCATTAAGAAACTTTCAAAATTAACAAGAATGAGAAAGAAAGAAGAAATAAATGCTTTACCCTACCCAAAAAAGTAAGGAAATGGGAAAAAAGGAAGCAAAGTTAAATAAAGAGTAACTATAAACAGTAATTATAAGATAATATTTAAAAATATTATATAGTCATGCATATCAAATAGTAAACTAAATAGGAACAGTCTTAAGGACTATCAAAGGGCAAAAACTATCAGATTGGGCTAAAAAGTTAAAAATCCAGTGAAATGATCTTTCCAAGGATCATACTTAAAACCAATTGACAAAAAATATTAAACATAATGCAATGGAGAACCATGAGCTCACATTGGTGTGGTAACTGGTTCTGTGCTGATCTCAGTATCATCACAGGTGTGAACTAAAATAAAATCTTAAGATTCCCCCCTCCACACACCGGCTGACTGAATGGACCCCCTCCTGGCCAAGGGGATACCTTAAAACTGAGTTGTGGGCCAGGAGAGGGAGGTCAGACATGCCTCATCTCATCCTGCCCCTGCCCTTCTTGGAGATGTCCTTTGTAACTCATTGACAGGCCTAAGGCTATGCAAGACAAACCTGCAGGTCCTCAATTTACGCAACAAATATATTGCCTGTAGCTTGTCTCTGATTAATAGACTTCCTTATCTTAACTTAAAACATTCCAACCCTTTAGACAAAAGCTTCATTTTTTTAAACCAATTACTAGTCAAAGAGTCTTTAAACCTACCTATAACCTGTAAGTCCAGCCCCTACCTTTGAGATGGCTCACCTTTTTGGGCCAAACCAATGTTACGCCTTCCATGTATTGATTTAGGACTTTACCTATAATCCCCGTCTCCCTGAAATGTATAAAACCAAACTGTAACCCAACCACAGAAAGTCCACTAGCTCAAGGTTTCTTGGGTGTGGCTCTGGACCATGGTCCTCAAATTTGGCTCAGAATAAACCTCTTTAAATTATTTTACAGAGTTTGGCTTCTTTTCCGTTGACATAGGAAAGAAGACCTGAAATGAAATTATTAGACTTAGTTCTGGGCTTGTGATCCAGGGGCCACCTGAAGACAATTGCCTAACTCTTAGAGGGGAAGGAGGAAGAGAAAGAAATAAATTTAAAAAAAAAACCAACCCTCCTACTTGAGTGCTAAAGTTGGAAAATCATCATTTTGCAATCATCACAGTAAAGATTGGATTAGTTAAGAATCATCAATCATGCTAAATCTCTGAGGAAATTTTTATGAGAAACATGATATTCACTTAATTTTAAAGTGTTTCCTACAGACTGCTTATTAGTTGGAAGGGAGACATAAGAGTAGTGATTATATGGTGGAGAAACTGGACAAAACTTTGACTAGGTGATAAACACTGACATTACAAATGAAGATAATCTGACAAAGACACAGCATCACTTACATAGTATTCCAGGGAAGGACATAAAACCTGAATCTGATCTTGAAGAAACATCAGACAAATCTAAAATTAGGAACATGCTATTAAAAAAAAAAAGATGGATTGTATTCTTAGAAAATATTAATGTCATAAAAGATTGCGAAAAGCTCTGATTAAAGGTGGCTAAAAAGACAATATAACTACACGTAATATCTCATCCTAGATAGGATCCTGGGATGGAGGGGAAAATACTAGAAAGTACATTATTGGGCCAATTGATAAAATCGGTATACAAAGAATACAAAGGGTAGATTAAATCAAAATATCATGCCAATGTTAAATTTTATTGAAGTTGACAACTGTACTGTGGTTCTGTAAGAGAATATCCCTATTCTTAGGAAATCCACGCTGAAGTACTTAGGGCCACTATGCATGTAACTTACCTTCAAATGGTTCAGTAATGAAAAGGCACAGCTATCTTCCTTTTGTCTGCTTTTTAATCCTAGGGTTAGATCTCTGACAAAGCATCTCTCCTTTTCTAACTGGCTCCTTGAAGATGAGAAATAAATTTAGGGCCTTATACTACCAGATATCAAAACTTATTTGAAAGTTGCAATATTTAAAGTGGTAAGGTATCCACACAAGGATATACAAATGGATCAGTGGAACAAAAAAGAGAGTACAGAAACAGACTTGCACGCACACAAGGACTTGATTTATGACAAAGGTACCTCTGCAATGCAGTGGAAGAATGGATGGTCTTTTCAATATTTAACGCTAGATCAATTAGATATCCATACATAAACAAATGAATTGTGACCTCTATCTCATCAAGTAGAAAAAGCAACTCCAATTGGATTGTAAAAAAAAAAATAAAGTAAAAATGGCCCCTAGAAGATACTGTGGGAGAATCTCTTCAAGATCAGTATTCTTTCTTAAACAGAACACAAATATACTAACCATAAAGGAAAAGATTGATGAATTGAACTCCACTGAAATTAAGAACTTTTGTATTAAAATGTGAAAATGTAAGCCACAGAGTAAGAGAATATATTTGCAATACATATATTTTACAAAAGACTCTGTTTCCAGATATATAAAGATTTTAGACAAATCACCAAGAACAGACAACCTTATAAAAAATCACAAGACTGAACAGGTGCATCATAAAAAATATCCAAATGAAAATAAGCACATAAAAAAGGTACTCAACATTATTAGTTATTGGAGAAATTGAAAATAAAACCAAAATGAGATACTTACCAGAGTGACTAAAATGAAATAAACAATACCAACAATAACAAGAGTTAGGATGTGGTATCACTGCTAGTTTTACATAGTGTTGGTAGGAGTGTAAATTGGTGCAAACACTTTGACAAACTGTCTGACAATATCTATGAAGTTGGCCGTACACACACTGTATGAATTGAGCAATTCTAATCCTAGATGTATGCTCAATAGAAATGCATAAATATGTGCCCTAGAAAGACATGAACAAGAATATTAATAGCAGCATTTTTTGTAATAGCTCCAAACTGGAAACAAGCAAATATATATAAATAGCATAATGAATAGATGTTGTATTATAGTCACACAATGGAATATTACACAACAGTGAAAATAACTATTACTATACATAAGTACATGGGTGAATCTCACAGATACAGTGTTGAACAACAGAATAAAGACAATAGTATATATATGTGTGATTCAATTTATACAATGCTCAAAAAGTAGCAAGTCTAATCTATGGTGAGAGACACTAAATGCTGATTACCTTGGAGGAGGGTGACCCATGAGATGCACTATGAGGTAAGCTTCTGAGATGCAGGTAATGTTCTGTATCTCAATCTGGGCAATGTTTATGTGGGAATGTTGCCTGGGAAAAAGTCACTGACGTGTATGCACTTTTCTGTATTGATAGTATACTTCACAAAAATTATATGAAAACAAACAATTGAGTGGAGTTACTGTGATTCATAAAGATCAATCATGATTCATTCCTTGGGACTACAGGGAGGCTGACCTCACCTGAACACATTCCCGATAACTTAATATCTCAGTAAAACCAGGGTCTGTTCACAGAGGAGAAAATGGCTGTTAAGTAGTAACTGATACATTCAGTTATTTTAAAAAATGGGTTAGCTCCACATCCATTAGTTTGGCTGAATATCCACTACAAATTTTGAAATAAGAAAAGTAAGATGCTAAGTAATGTTCTCACTCTATTAATAGCAAAAATATCCATCTTATATATGGAGAAAGGAGTGGAAAAAGACACGCCAACCTATTGATACTGGGTCCCCAGGGGCTGGCGGGTGGGCGGAATGGCGCAGAGCTTATCCGGGTTTTCTAGGTTTTGTATTGTTTCACTGACTATAGTAAACACATGTACTTTTCTATTTTTTGAAGCAAAATTTACTAATAAGGTTAAAATTAGAAAGGACAATAACCTAGTGAATTAGAAACTAAGGCACTGGCAAGGGGCAAATGAGACATTACTCATCAGGGAGCATGGCTGTAGTACAGGAATGTGTCATAAGGGAGAGAGGACAGGACACAGTAGAACTGGGCCAGGTGGCAACACTGTCTCTTTTGCTTTTGGTATCCCATTAAGAGAAGCACTGCTTTAGCCGATTGCCCCTTTAATAACCCGCAGAAACAGATGACATGACTTCTCCTAGGTGCTTTTGTTCCTTCAGACCATTTCTTGAGCAAAATTTGAAAACTGTTGTAACGGCAAAATGGGATTCACATTGCCCAGAGAAACACCAAGAGGTACACGAGGATGCAGAGAGAACAGGCTTATTAACAGTGGCAGGCTCAGAGGGGACTCCTCTGCCAAATTCTGAGCACCCCGGGTCAGGGGAACTTGTCTTTTATAGTTGGGGGGTGGGGGGAACCAACCACAGAGCGGCTTATACCAGGAAGTGTACACATAAGGAAGTTACTGTAATTTACAAGGTAGCTGCTGCGAGGGGGGAGCTGTTTAGGGGAGTATGAGCTGCAGCCATTAGTCAATATCAGTTTTCTTTCTTTATAACATCAGTTTCACAAACATTCCTGTGGGGGTGGCAACAAGCAGTCTTACAGAAGCAGATAAGCAATTAACATAAACAGGGCTATAGCTTCTCATTTCAGGGTGAAAGGTTTCAGTGAATTTTTATTTTTCCCTCACACTGTTAGTGTAGAGCCTCTCGGGAAGCAAAATTCTCACGTGTGATTCTATCTCTTTCTGTGTCTTGATAGTAACATCTTGTGGAGAAGGAGAAAGTGGAAAAGTCCATTTTGTCTGGCAGCATTCGCCTGCCAGAGGCATTTGTTTCCTGGGAGGAGAAAAGACACCACCATTCTGAACAAAAGCAGCCTTTTAACAGTCTGGTTCACAGACCTGAGGAGCAGGAGGATGCACACAAAGCTTCTATATTAGCTATTTGGTTGTCATTACCACTTCATCTAAGACATGCTAATTAATACTGGCAGCCACAGTATCAAATTCACCTCATTTCCTCAGGTTGCCTTAACTTTTTCTCAGGTATGAAACAAATAGCAGTTAAAAAAAAAAAGTTAAATTGTTTTAGCATTCGTTTAATACTGAAATTACTCAATTTTGCATTCCTTCTTGGCTATGAATTTTATCTTAACCAATGCATAAAACAGCTATGGAAATGCAAGTAAGACTTCATTGTCAAGCTGCTATGCATCTCATAAGTTTTTGTTTTTGTTTTCGTTTTTTAAAGAAATGCTTCTGGCAGTATTTGCTTTGGATTCCTCAATTTTGAGTTGTCTATTTTTCAAGTGGGTAGAAAATAATGATGTCAACCCAATTAAGAGTTACTGTTTAAATCAGTGGATTGCAAATAGATTAGATGTTTATTATTTATTGTAATAAAGATAACCACAAGCAGAAATATAACAACCAAAATAGTAACACTAATAGAATTGGGAAAAGGGAGGATAGACAGGCTAGTGAAAAATAAGCTATTCCTTCAACTTTCAACATGGTAACTCAATAGACACATATAAATATTGATAAATCAAGAAATACAAGTATAAACATATTATTAGATATGCAAGTGTTAACCCCTCGGAAGAACTAAGTAAAGCAATAGTTAAAAATATTTATCATGGAAGTGGATATTGGGGGGGTGAGGACCTGCAGAGATTTGCTTTTTATTTTCTACCCTTCTTTACCATTTGAAAAAAAAAAATCCCACCTATAAAATATAACTTAAGAAATAGGTTTTTTCAGAAAAGAAAAACTTAATAAATAAGAATACAATTCAGTTAAGTGTTATTCAGCTCTTCCTGGATAATGTTTAAATTGCTTACTAATAGTGAAATTTGCTACAATTTGATCTTTAATAATAGTGGGATTCCTTTCTTTTTAAGTTGATAAAGTACTTTTTAATGGTGGCAGTATTCAGATTAAGATACTCAAATAGAACTTGAACTTGAGTTTGGCTTTAATCTTTGAAATTTCAGAACATCCTCCATTGTTATTAGTTTTAAATTTCTACTTTTTAGTAGTTAAAGCATGTGATAAAAATAAAATGGTGAAAATATATATAAAAAATGGCTTCCTCTCATACACTCCTAGCTCACCTCTGACAATTAAGTGCTCCACTTGGCACCTGCCACCCTGGGATCCAATTATGCCCAGTGCATTCAGGTTTCACAATTCAGTGGCAGCAGTTCCCACTATAGTTTCTGACCTACAGAGAAGAGGGATCACAAAGATCTTCAAGAATTCTTGGACTCCCTTCACAAATTTATTTCTCACAGTCATGGTGAAAGTTGTGTCCTCTGTACTCTTCCAGGTGAATAGGCAGATTTTAAATGATAAGCCCACTCTAACTTCTCCCTAAGCCTTTGGACTCCTTCTACTACAGCACACCAAGGCAGTACCGGCATTTCAATTTCACTTAGAGTAGGCTCACCTTTCAGTTCATGTTTCAGTCAAGCAACCATAGAGCCCTTTCTAACCCCCTGAGCTGAAACATTAAATACAGAATCTCTGCTTAGTGGATTCATACCAGTCTGATCCAATTTTATGTTCCTTCCACTGTTACCCACACCCTTAATATCCATTTCCACATATATTCCCCAGATTTCTGTCTGCATAAATTGGAAAAATTGTATAGTTCTTTTGGAGTGTAGTGCACCTCCTCATGGGTTATATTTTGCACCGTGTCTTTTGGAGCGTGCTGGGACTTGAGTCTAGTTATGGGTCTAGAAGCCGAGAGGAGTGGTAGGGGTATGTCCTGAGGAATCAATGGTATTTTACAATGCAATTATCTCAAGGGAGGCTGTGCAGTTTCCCTAGGCAAAGCAGGGTTAATCTCTTCAAATGAGGGTGGAATTGCTGCTTCTACTGGCAAAGAAGACTCATCAGAATTTAGGGGGTTCAATGTCACAGCTTCATCAAGATCTCCCCATAAGTCCCCATTCCAATGTTCAGGATCCCATCCAGTCCCCATCAATGCCCTCACTTTACAGCAGACACCCTGCAAGTTGGAGACTTTAATTTGCATTGTAATTCAGCTCACTCACAGGATGAGACTCTAGGCTTAGTTTTCAGCAATCTCAGCTCTGTGGCTGTAGGTGATCAGAGCTTCTTTTAGGGCAGACATAGAAATTTCCAGGTCATTTATGTGGATTGAGCTAGGAATTTGAATGCCTCATCTCAACCTTTTATTTTTCTCCACTTTGCCCAGTACAATTGGAGCAACCAGCCCATCTCATTATACTTGTTACTTTGACAAAAATGTTCTAAGTTATCAAATACATGGTCATCCAAAACCTTGCTTATAAGTATTTGATCAGGAGTATCCAATGGTGATATTTTGTGTATCTCTATTGCCACAAAATACCATGGACTCTCAATGTTCTCTTTACTACTGGAAATAGAGTCATTAGCATATTTAAATCTAATTAGATTAGAGATTCAATTCCAGAAAACTCATCCTGAAGATTCTGTTTCTCTAGAACCATTTTACTCTTGGTACCAAAATGTGTTGGTGTTCTCAGAGAAACAAAACCAATAGAATGTGTGTGTGCACGTATGTCTCTATATCCATTTATCCATCCATCTATTGAGATTTAATTTGGTCTGAAATCTGCAGGGCAGGGCAGCACAGCAAACTGAAGACCAGGGAAATGTTGGTGTTGCATTTCCAGTCTAAAGGCAGTCTGGTGGCAGAATTCCTTCTTCTTAGGGAAAGCTCAGTCTTCTCCTTTAAGGCCTTCAACTGATCAGATAAGGTCCACACACATTATGGAGGGTAATCTGCTTTACTCATTTTACTGATTTAAGTGTTAATTACATCTAAAACATACCTTGACAGTAACATCTAGACTGGTGTTTGACCAAAAACTGGGTACCATGGACTAGCCAAATTGCCACATAAAATTAACCATCACAAAGATGTTGAACATTTTTTCATATGTTTATTGGCACTTGCGTACTGGACAGTTGAAGAAATGTCTACTTAGATCCTGGGATTATTTTTAATGGCATTATTTGTCTTTTTATTAAGTTATTATAGTCCTTTTTATACTCTAGATATAATTCCCATATCAGAAATATGATTTGCAAATATTTTCTCCCATTCCGTGGACTGCCCTTTCATTTTCTTGATGGTATTGTTTGCAGCACGAATGTTTTGATGAGATCTAATTTATTATTTTTTCTTTTATCTCTCAGGCTTTTTGATATCTAAGAAATCATTGCCTAATTTAAGGTCATTAAAATTTACTCCTATGTTTCTTCTAAGAGGTATATATTTTCAGCTTTTACATTTAGGACTATTATCCATTTGGAGTTAATTTTTGTGTATGATATGAGATGGGGGTCCAACTTTATTTTTTGCACATGAATATCCAGTTGTAGTAGCACCATTTGTTGAAAGACTATTATTTCCCCCATAAAATTTTCCTGGCACCTTTGTCAAAAATCAATTGACTATAAATATAAAAGTTTATTTCTGGATCCTTAATTCTATTCCAATGATCTATAAGTCTATCCTTATGCAAGTGTATGGTGAATTCAAGGATTTGGGGGCCGATCAAGGAAAAGACAGGACCACAAGGAGGTGGTATTGCACATCAAGCTTTATTGGGTGGTTTTTGTGAAGGTTGCATGAGAGGGGAAGTCTCCCTTTCCATTTCCATATAAATTTTAGGATCAGTTTGTCAATTTATGCAGAAAAACTAGCTAGGATTTTGATAGGAAAATTGTGTTAAATGTGTAGATCAATGTGGGTCATATTGTCATCTTAATATTAAGTTTTCTGAGCCATGAATATAGGATGCCTTTCCATTTATTTAGGTCTTATTTAATTTCTTTCAACTATGTTTTGTAGTTTTCAGTGTACAAAATTTACACTTGTTTTGTTAAGTTTACATCTAAGTATTGTGTTCACTTTGATGCTATTGTAGAACAATTTGCTTTTTTTATTTCATTTTTGAAATGTTTATTACCAGTGTATAAAAATAGAGTTGATTTTTTATATTGATCTTGTATTCTGAAGCCCTGCTGAACACATTTTTTATTTCTAATAGTCTTTCAGTAGATTCCTTAAGATTTTCTGTATTTTAATTGTCTTTTACTAGCGATTTCCAGCATGTGTTTTGAAAGTTTGTTCCAATTTTAAACTGTGACCAACCCTTTTTGGTATACGTTTTTTAATCCACTAAAGTTTAAAATTTGTAGACTTTTTAAAAGCATTTAAAAGATCACACATATACCCACCATCTATATTGAGCAAGTGTTAACATTTACCATATTTGTTTGTCTATCTTTCTATTTATATAGATGGTGGGTTTTTTTTATTTGAAAGTGAGTTGCAAGCAGCACAACACTTTACCCCTAAATACATTTTGTATGCCTTTCTGAAGGCATGTGTATTTGTCTACAAAATTACAACACCATTACAACTTCTAAGAAACTTCATAATGAGTTCTTGATATCATCTAATATCTAGTCCATATTCAAATTTCTCCAATTGCCTCAAAATATAATTTATTGCTTTTTAAAAACATCTAGGATCTAGAAAATGTTCATGAGTTGAATTTGATTGTTATATCTTTTAAGTTTCTTTTAAGCTAGAACAACACCTCACCTTTTTTTCTTATGACATTGTCTTTGGGAAGGTATCAGACCAGTGTCTTGTAAATCATTCCACATTCTTAATTTGTTTGTTTCCTTTTGTTGTCATCCTCCTTTTCCCTTTATCCCCTGTATTCTGTAAATTTCAAGTTAGATCTAAATGCTTAATTGCATTCGGGGAAATATATTTGGCAAGGATACTTCTTAGGTAATGCCGAGTACCTCATAGTGCACTACATAAAGGACACCTAATGGCAGATTATCCATGATTAGTAATGCTGTTTGATCAGTTGGTTAAGGACATGTCTGCCTCATCTTTTTACTGTAAAGCTACTTTTTTTCCTCTGCAGATAAGAATCTCAATAATCAGGTTGACAAAATGACCCATTCTGTGGATATTAATTTGCACCTGTTCCTAGCCACTCTGGTTCCTAATTAATGGGATCTTGTACAATATAATAACCTACTTTGGAATGTTTGCTTCTAATTCCTGAGCATTTGGCTTTTGCTGGTTTAAAGGTCTTAGTTCCCAAGGGAGACATGCTTCCACCAGGAGATACCATAATGGATATATTGGATTGAAAATTGAGACTACCATCTGGCCATTTTGTGCTCCTCATGTCTCTGAACTAACAGACTAGTTGGGGAAATTGATTCTGACTATTGAGTAAGTAGGAAGTTGGTTTCTTTTATGAAATGGCATCAAAGAAATATATCTGGATTCGAGAAGATTTTTCTGGGTACTTCTTGCCACTTCCTTGTATAGTAATAAAAATCAACATATAACTACTACAACCCAGCAAAGACAGAATCATTAAGAACTCAGGCTTTTCAGAAATGAAACTTTATAGTAATCTACTAAGTAAAAATTCCCAACTAGTTTAGATGCTGGCCGAAGGCCCAGGAAACATGGAATGAGAAGTAGAAAGAAGTTACAAGTATCAAATACAGCCTTGCAACCAGTAATAGAGATGAGGATTATAACAGCTAAGCAGACTTTTTTCCTTGCTTATGTATTAATTTACATATTTAAAAATTTTTTCCATCCTCCTCCTTTTCTGTATTATTTTCTATACAGAATTTGCATGATGATTAACTTTAAAATCTAATTTTTATATTATAGAATATTCAGGTGGGGTTGTAAATGAGCTGGGAAAGCAACTAACATCATCCAGAGATGGATACATAACTAATGAGATCTTAGGTCTCTCTTTTTGGGACATGGGCCGAGAACATTTTTATTTGTACAAAGAACGTCTTGTTGGGAAGAAGCATGAAGTTATTGTTGCTGCTATGGGGAAGTTTAAATAAAATCAAAGAATGTGTACAGTCAATACTTCTCATAAATATAGATGTACAAACCCTAAACAAACAATTAGTAAATCAGATTCAATTATATGCAAAAGATAATGTATCACAAACAAGTTGGGTTTATTCCAAGAACACAAAGTTGTTTTAACATTTGATAAGCAATAATTAGAATTCATTTCATTATTATAATAAATAAAAAACCCATATATGATCATATGAAAAGAAGCAGAAAAATGCATTTGATAAAATTCAACACCCAAGGTAAATATTTTTTGTAAACAGTAACAGAAGGGAACTTCTTTTCTGATAAGGAGTATAAAAAACCCTCTAGTAAACATCATATTTTGTGGTGGAAGAAAACTTTCCCTCTGAGACTGGGAATGAGCCAAGGATACCCACTCTCACCACATATACTCAATATTGTAATGTGTCCTAGCCAGTGCAGTAAGGCAATAAGTAAGCAAACAAAGAAATAAAAGAAAGAAAAGGTATAATGATTAGAATAAAAAAAAGCAAGCAGGGTTCTTTTGTATGAAAATCTACAAGCTAATCTTAAATTTTATTCGGGAATACAAAGGGCCAAGAGTGTTGAAGAAAATGTTGAGGAAGAAAAAATAACAAGAGAACTTACTCTAGTGGACAACATGATTTATTATAAAGCTGCAATAATTAAGAGAATGCCATTTGTCTGCAAGGATAGCCAGATATATCAGCAGACCAGAGCAGAGAATCCACAATCAGCCCCATACTCATACAGATGATTAATTTATGAAAAAGATCACACTGCTGACCAGGGTGGGAAGAATGACCTGTTCAATAAGAGATGTTGGGACAACTGGATATTCAAATATACAAAATGAAAGTTGACCTTTACATCACACCGGACACAAAAATCAATCCTAGGTGAATTGTAGATATAAATGTGAAAGGAAAATATAATAAAAATTTATAATACAACATAGGAAAAGGCTTCCTAAGCTGGACAATAAAAAATCTTTTAAAGGAAAAGGTGAGTAAATTGGACTGCATTTAAATTAAGAAATCTATTCCCTGATATTATGGCATTGCTGTTTATTACCCCACTGACAGAACTGGACAGATCCTCCAAACAAAAATTAAATAGAGAAACAAAAGACCTAAACAGGACTCTAGAACATTTGGGCCTAACAGATATCTACAGAACACTCCACCCAAATAACACTGAATATACATTCTTCTCATCAGCTCATGGAACTTTCTCTAAAATTGACCACATCCTAGGCCACAAAACAGATCTAAACAAATTCAAAAAAATAGAAATCATACCATGTATCTTTTCAGACCACAGCAGAATAAAATTAGAAATCAATTCCAACAGAAACTCACATCTTCATCCAAAAACTTGGAAACTAAACAATCTATTGCTGAAAGACTATTGGGTCAAGGAGGAGATTCAAATGGAAATCAAAAGATTCTTTGAACTAAACGACAATGGGGACACAAGTTATCAAAATCTGTGGGATACAGCAAAAGCAGTCCTGAGAGGAAAACTTATCGCCTTAAATGCCCACATCCAAAAGACAGAAAGGTCACAAATCAGAAAATATCTTAAGGAAATGGAAAAGGAAAGAAAAACCAAACCAAGAAAAAAAAACCAAGATCAGAGCAGAATTAAATGAAATCGAGAACAAAAGAACATACAGAAGATTAATAAAATGAAAAGTTGGTTCTTTGAAAAAATAAACAAAATAGACAGGCCACTCGCCAGGTTGACCAGAAGCAGAAAGGAAAGGACTCTAATAAGCTCAATTAGAAATGAGAAAGGAGAAGTCACAACTGATACCATGGAAATACAAAACATCATCTTCGAATACTACAAAAACCTCTATGCCCACAAACACGAAAATGTGGAGGAAATGGACAAATTCTTAGAAACATACTACCTCCCTAGGCTCAACCAGGAAGAAACAGAATTTCTAAACAGACCAATATCAAGCACCAAAATGGAAGCAGTAATAAAAAATCTTCCCACAAAAAAAAGTCCTGGACCAGATGGGTTCACACCTGAATTCTACCAAGCCTACAAAGAAGAACTGGTGCCTATACTGCAGAAATTATTTGAAAATATCCAGAAGGATGGAGTCCTCCCAAACTCATTCTATGAAGCCAATATCACCTTGATACCAAAGCCAGGAAAGGACACAACAAAAAAAGAAAACTACAGACCAATATCCCTTATGAATATAGATGCAAAAATTCTCAATAAAATCCTTGCAAACCGAATTCAAATGTACATCAAAAAAATAATTCATCACGATCAGGTGGGCTTCATTCCCGAGATGCAGGGATGGTTCAACATACGCAAATCTATAAATGTAATTCACCATATAAATAAAAGCAAGAACAAAGATTATATGATTCTTTCAATAGATGCAGAAAAGGCTTTTGACAAAATCCAGCACCCTTTTATGATAAGAACTCTTAACAATATAGGCATAGATGGCTCATACCTTGAAACTATTAAAGCCATATACGATAAACCCACAGCCAATATCATACTGAATGGGGAAAAATTGAAAGCATTCCCCCTTAAAACTGGCACCAGACAAGGGTGCCCACTATCTCCACTTCTTTTCAACATAGTGCTGGAAGTCCTGGCCACAGCAATTAGACAAGACAGAGGAATCAGGGGCGTCCAGATAGAGGCAGAAGAGGTCAAACTTTCACTATTCGCAGACGATATGATATTATACATAGAAAACCCCAAAGATTCAACCAAAAGATTACTGGAATTGATAAATGAATTCAGCAAAGTCTCAGGATACAAAATTAATACACACAAATCCATAGCCTTCATTTATGCTAATAACAATCAAGCCGAGAAACAAATTAAAGATGCAATAGCTTTTGCAATAGCAACAAAGAAAATTAAATATTTAGGAACATATCTAACTAAGGAGGTCAAAGACCTATATAGAGAGAATTATGAAACACTGAGAAAAGAAATAGCAGAGGAGGTAAATAGATGGAAAACCCTACCATGCTCTTGGATAGGCAGAGTCAACATAGTAAAAATGGTTTTGCTACCTAAAGTGATTTACAGAATCAACGCAGTCCCTATCAAAATACCAACATCATTTTTTGCCGATCTAGAAAAAATAATTCTATGCTTCGTGTGGAACCAGAGAAGACCCCGTCTAGCCAAAGCAATCTTAAGCAAAAAGAACAAATTGGGAGGCATCTGTCTACCAGACTTCAAACTATACTACAAGGCTATAGTAACCAAAACTGCATGGTATTGGCACAAGAACAGAGACGTAGACCAATGGAACAGGACCGAGAACCCAAATATAAAACCAACCTCATAGAGTCACCTGATCTTTCACAAATTCCAAAAAAACGTACACTGGGGAAAAGATTCCCTATTCAACAAATGGTGCTGGGAAAACTGGATGGCCATATGTAGAAGACTGAAAGTGGACCCACACCTCTCACCTCTCACAAAAATCAATTCACAATGGATAACAGATCTAAACCTAAGACATGAAACCATAAGAATTCTCGAAGAAAACGTTGGAAAAACTCTGATGGACGTTGGCATAGGCAAAGAATTTATGAAGAAGACCCCCAAAGCAATCACAGCAGCAACCAAAATAAATACATGGGACCTGATCAAATTGAAAAGCTTCTGCACAGCCAAGGAAACTATCACTAGAGTGAACAGACAACCTACAGAATGGGAGAAAATATTTGCATGCTACACCTCTGATAAAGGGCTGATAACCAGAATCTATACAGAACTTAGGAAAATCAACAAGAAAAAATCAAACAACCCTATTAAAAAATGGGCAAAGGACATGAACAGAAACTTTTCCAAAGAAGACAGAATAATGGCCAGCAAACATAAAAAAGTGCTCAACTTCTCTAATCATCAGGGAAATGCAAATCAAAACCACAATGAGATATCACTTAACTCCAGTGAGATTGGCTCATATTAAAAAATCCCCAAACAACAAATGTTGGCGGGGATGTGGACAGATAGGAACATTCATACACTGCTGGTGGGACTGAAAATTAGTACAACCTCTATGGAAAGTAATATGGAGATACCTGAAAGAATTAAAAGTAGAATTACCATTTGACCCAGCAATCCCACTACTGGGTATTTACCCAAAGGAAAAAAAGACATTTTATAATAAAGACATCTGCTCGTGAATGTTTATAGCAGCACAATTCACAATCGCAAAGTTATGGAAACAACCCAGGTGCCCGTCAATACACGAGTGGATTAATAAAATGTGGTATATGTATACCATGGAGTATTACTCAGCAATAAGGAACAATAGTGAATTAACACATCTGGTATTATCCTGGTCAGAGCTAGAACCCATTCTTCGAAGCGAAGTGTCACAGGAATGGAAAAACAAGCACCACTGGTACTCACCATCAAATTGGTACTAACTGATCAACACCTACATCACACAGGGCAATAATATTCATCAGGGGGCGGGCAGGAGGGAGGGGGGTGGAGGGGCTGGGAAAAACTCTCACTGAATGGATGTGGGGAGCACAGTTTGGGAGATGACCACGATTGTAGCTCTGACACGGGCAGTGCATGGGCAATATATATAACCAAAGTGTTGTACCCCCGTAATATTCTCAAATAAAAAAATAAATTAAAAAAAAAAAAAAGAAATCTATTCATCAAAATGTACCACTGTGAGTTTTAAAACCAGCCAGAAAGGCGATGTTTGTGTGTGTGTATGTGTGTATGTGTGTGGTGTATAACAATGGGCATCATTCTAGAATATATATATATATTTTTTTTTTTTTAACTTCTACAAATCAATGAGAAAAACCAGCCCAAAAGAAAAATGGGGAAAAGGACTTGAACATGTACTACACAAAAAATACAAACCCAAAGGGCCAATAGACACATGAAAATGTTGAACACCATCAGTAATCAGGAAAATGCAGACTAAAACCATAATAACATTATTCACATACATACCAGAAGGGCTAATTTTTAAAAATTAGGAGAAAAAACTAGGAGAAAGTGTTGGCAAGAATGTGGAGCAATTGGAACTCTCATTGACTCCTAGAGTATAAAATGGCGTACGTTTGGAAAGCTGTTTAGCTTGAAAATTCACATTCACTATGTCCTGCCAATTCTATTCCTAGGTATATACCACACAGAAATGCATATATGTCATTCAGAAATATATGCAGTATATAAATAAGAACATTCATAGCAGTATTATTTATAATAGTCTCAAATTAAAAGCAACTTCATTGACTTTTAACAGGATGGACAAATTCTGGTAAATTATGATATATTCATGCAGCGATACATTGAAAAAGCAATGAAAATGAAAGAACTATTACATTCAATAACATGGATAAATCTCACAAACATTATATTTAGTGAGAAGGCCATATGCAAAAGAGTACATACTGTATTTATATTGATTTCAAAGACAGGCAAAAGTTATCTATGATGGTAAAAGTCAGAATAAAGGTGACCTTTGCAAAAGAGGGGTGCTAAGGATTGGAGCTGGTCATAAAAAGGTCTTCTGGGGTGTTCTATTTTTGACTTGGTTTACACCCATGAGTTTCCTTTGTGATAATCCATTGGGAAACATACTTATGTATGCTTTTTTCTTGATGTATGTTATGTTTCAATAAAAAGTAATTGAAAGTATTTATTTATGTGTTCATTCCGTTTTATTTATTGTCTAGTGTGTGCTAGCCACTGTGTTAGGCACTGGGAATCTAGCAAGGAATGAGACAGGCTGCCTTTACAGTATTTGCATAGCGAGAGTAAAACTGTTTAAACACAGTACAGTGGGAACTCATTTGAGGGACAACTAACTAGGGAGGAGAGGGTCAAAGAATGTTCCTAGGAGAAAGTGCCACTGAGCTGAAACTAGAGGGATGAATAGGAGTCGCAGGTATCCAGGTTGGCAGGAGAGGGTGTACGATAACGTTTCAGACAGGGAAGCACATGTAAGAGAGTCTGTAGGTAATCCCGCACAGGATGGGAGCCAGGGGGGTCAGGAAGAAGCTGATGTAGCCGTACAGGATGCTAGATGGCAGTGACCTGTACTGTAGCACAGCAGTAAGGATGGAGAGAAGTAAACCGATCTGGGAGAGAATTCATAAGCAGAATGAAGAGGACTTTGTGACTGATGGGTTGTGGTTGTTAAGGCACAAAGATGAGTCAAGGATGACTTCCAGACATGTGGTAAAGAATGTGTCTTATGCCCATAAGAGACAGAGGGAGAGAAACCAGTGTGGGCTAGAGAGAGGTGGTGATAATAATTTTGAGGGTTTTTTTGATATGTTTAGTTGAGATGCCTATGGGATATCAAACAGGAGATCAAGTAGGTAGTTGAACATATAGGTCCAAGATTCCAGAGACAGATCTTACCTGGAAATACATATTTGGAGGTCACAAGCATGAACATGGATATTTAAGACATGAAAACAAATGGGATCTCATGATAAATACCTAAGTAGGGAAAGAGGCCTAGGATAAACCCTAAGAAACTAGGCAGAGAAAAATGAGCCTACAAAACATTATAAAAAGCACCCAGAGAAAGGGGGAAGAAACAGAGCAGGGTATCATGGCTGCTAAGGAAACAAAATATTTCCAGGAGGGAGATTTCAGTGGTGTCAAATGCTTCAGGGATGCGATAGATAATGAGGACTGAGGGCCGTGGCACAAGCAGTTTGGGGGAGGGGTGAGGGTGCAGAGCGATGGGGGCTGTGCCTGGGGAGGCCGGGGACGCAGGGGAGCAGCTGTGGGCAGAGTGGGGAGTGTGGAAGCCGAGTGGAAGTTCCTGAGTCCACTTTGCAGTTCTCGCCCCACCCACTGGCGTCCAACCCCACTCACCCCAACACTTGCGCATTCCATTCAGAGTATTATTGGAGGCATGGCCTCTTTTATCCTGAAAGTTGGTGACATATATTTCATTGTGACTTTCATAATTTATCCCCTCAGTTCCAGCCCACAGGCCTCCTTATCGCTCAGATGGGGCCTCCCTGACTCCGGACTTGCTTGTTTCCACTTTGCCTTTCATATGCCTCACCACCCTCAACTTTTAAAATGCACTTATGATCATCTTCGGCCCCCCATCCCCCATCTCCAGCCTAAAAAGCTCTAATAACTCCCCATCACATATAAGATAAAGTACAAATCCCTTAGCACAACCTGCGGGGCTTTCCAAGTTCTGGCCCTTGCCCGGCCTCCCTACATGCCCCCCCCCTGGCCAATTAAGCTTATGCTCCAGCAGGCAGCCCATAACCCCCTAGACTCTGTCAAATATGCTACGTTTTCTTGCATCTTTTCTTTTTTCAAATGTTTGGAAAAAATCTCTGCTCATCTGTCAAGATCTACCTCAAACACATCTTCCTGTGTGATGTTTTTCCTGAGTCCCTCCTTACCCATCCGTCATCACTCCTGTACTTTATTCTTATTTATTTCAATCATTATTCTTGTTATTTTTTATCCAATCCGTCCTTTATTGTATTCTATGTTTATGTCCCCCAGGAGATATTACTTCCTGGAGCACAGAACTATCATACTCACCTTTGTATTTCTAGTTCTTGTGACAGTTCCAGGCATGGAGTGCAAACTTTAAATTGTTGTATCGGTAATGCTGAGGAAGCATTACTGATATAATCAGCATTACTGATATTCCTGATACTGGCATTACTGCTTTACCAATATCAGAGGTGGGGCCACAGAGAAATAAAGGATGCATGTCTCTGTGATTATTTTATATCCACAGGGTATCCCTGGGCTCCCATGAGTCAAAGAATACTTTTCACAGCAGGCTTGGGTCTTTTGTTCAAGTTCACCTGGGATATCAAATACCTTTCTTTCCATCTTAAGGACGAGCATGGAGATCTCCAGCATGGAGATCCATTCTCAACCACAATTTCCCTGAAGAATGGTCTACTATTGCAAAGCAGGGATTTTCAGCCAACTGGCTCATTGCAGATTCTGTCCCAGAGGACCGAAAGTGTGAGGATACCCATGGGTTGGGTATGAAGAGGATGCTCTATGATACTGCCCATCTAGTCCATCTTGTGCTGCTATAGCACAGTACCTGAGACTGGGTAACTTACAAAGAACAGAGACTTATTTCTTACAGTTCTAGAGACTGGGAAGTCCAAGGTCAAGGGGCCTGCAGCTGGCAAAGGGCCTTCTTGCTGTGTCATCCCATAGTGGAAAACAGCAGGGGAGGAGAGTGCGGGAGAGAGGGAAAGAGGGGTCAAACCCACCATTTTATCAAGAACCCACTCCCACAATAACTAACCCACTCTCTCAATAACAGCATTAATCCATTCATGCCCTCATGACCTGATTACCTCTTAAAGGTCCCACTTCTCAACATTGTTGCATTAGGGATTAAGTTTCCAACACATGATCTTTAGAAGACACGTTCAAACCATTGCACTGCCAGATTGCCTATTTTTCACTCAATGGCTAAATGTAATTTTTGGCTCTGGAAAAAGCTTCTGTAGCACCAAGGAAACCAATCTGGGTAAAACAAGAATTCTTCTAGATTCACCTATCTTTTACTCTTTTCCCAATTTGATTACATTTTTTCTGCCTTTATCCTGTACATACCTGCTTTACACATTTTTACCACTGGTACAAACAGTATTTTTTCTTGGTCACAACTTCAAGCAAATCACATTTTTGATCAGTCTGTGTTGCTTTAAAAGTTCCCCCACTACTTGCTATTACATATTAATTCTTGAATGTGAGTATCCTTCTTTTGATCAGTTAGGCATGGCTGAGTGCCCATTGACTAAATCGGTCCCAATATGAGTCGCTGAAGACCATTCTTAATAGGTCCAATTGTAGTAATTGTTCTTGCTATAAAGTGATTTCCACTTCATTTTATATAATACTTAATTTTTTATGGGTTTTAAGGAATAATCTGAAAGGGTCTATTTGATAATTTTTATATAGTGATTATTTTGAAACACAATAACTCACCTTATAAAATGACTGCAGTTATCTTTACCTCTATGTGGGTTTCTCATAATTGTGCTTTTGTATGAACCAGGAACATCTTCATGTGCATGAGTCACCTATTCTACATTCTTGTGCCTCTTCTCCTTGAAGGCAGATGAGGCTCCAGAGGAAGAGGGTAGGCAAACCACAGGCAACCACCAGCGAGGACCAAAGAGAGGGGCCAGCCATCTAAGTCCAGGCCCTTTCTCCCTGATACCCAAAATAGAGCATAATTCACTGCACCCCTGTGTCTAGCAACTGAGGTTCTCCCTTCTGCTGTGTGTGAGGCTAGAGGCTTGGGGGCAGGGCCAAACTTTGAAGACGTAAAGAATGTGTAGTCTACTTATTTACCCGGCCAATTTCACTCCCTTTGTGGTGCAGGGCTCAAAGAGCACACTGCTATTTATCCGGCTACAGCTCTGCCTTGTCATTCTCTTGTTGTCTATATTCCAGTCTGATTCTGGCAAAGTCATGCTTCAAATTCAAAGATGTCATTTACTGAATTACTCAGCAGCTCCCAAATGACATATTAGTCATACTCTTTCCTGGGTAGTAACACTGAACCTTGAAATAAAAGGTGTGAATTCTTAAAATCATGTGCTTCTCAGGAGCCACCTAAGAATCTTCACCAAGGCCACAAGACACAGGAGGTCTTAAAGACTGTGACACCCATGAAAAACCTCGGCCCTCTGCAGATGCGGCCAAATAGTCTCAGAGAAATATTGCTTTAGGACCCTGGCACTTTCCAACTTACTTTGGAAAATTCCCATTCAAGCTCTCAGGTCTAACAACTTGTGAGATTTGAGGAAAATGAAGGTAATGTAGTACAGATTTGCAAGGCTACCTAAAGCAAGTTAACCAAGTGTTTTATTATATCAGAAAAGGAATGGCTGCCATGTTCTTGGGAAATCAAATTTGTTCAATAACAAATCATCCCAGAAAAATGATAACTCATGTTCAAAATGTCACAAGACTAGCTATGCGATATTCTTGTATTGAATAATTTCTTCAATAATATTGACTGTCACCTAGAGGTTATAGTCAAAAGGAAAATATCAAATTATGCAAGGTTTTATCTGTACTACATATGTCAAGCTCAAAAGAAAACCATATTAAAGCAAAAAAGAACAAGGTGTGTAAATGCCTTTCTGGACCCTTGAAAATGGCAAACTACTTCTCACCTTCTTATATTCAGGTGAGCATTCCAAGATGATGTCTGTTAGCTTGATGCCAGAGGCAATACTACAACTATTTCACTCAAAGACTTGCCTAGCCTTGGGCTGGAATAACAATTTATAGTTTCCAATGACAGTTGTAAATGAAAAATGTCATCCCACATTAAAGTTTCCAGTTAGGTGGAAACTGTACCTCCTCATACTCACTTCCCACCCATCCCACCCCACCCTCCACTAAAGCAATAAGAAGAATGCTTTTGATAGATGAAGAATATGGCACAGGAAGTGGAAATGATTTACTGAAGCCCAAACCCATCTAAGAAATACCACTGAACAGTCATTTGTGTGCACATGTATGTAGTACAATGATGGGGTCAGAAAGGCTCAGAGGAACATTTTAATGGGATCTTTGTCCCATTTCTTCCAATAGTATCAAAGAAAAACATGACAGGAAGTGGGGGTTGATAAAAGAGTTTTATAATTTTAGGTCGTACATTTATGTCTTTAATCCATTTTGAGTTTTTGTACATGGTGTAAAGTACGGGTTTGACTTCATTCTTTTACATATTGATATCAGTTTCCCAACACCATTTGTTGAAAAGACTGTCTTTTTCCCAACAAACGGTGTTGTTTGGGAAACACCATGTACAAAAACTCAAAATGGATTAAAGACATAAATGTACGACCTAAAATTATAAAACTCTTACAAGAAAACATAGGGGAAAAGCCTTATGATATTGGATCCAGCAACATTTTCTTAGATATGATACCAAAAGCACAGACAGTAACAATAAAAACGTAGATAAATTGGACTATATCAAAATTAAAAACTTTTGTGCATCAGAAGATGCTATCAATAGAATGAAGGCAACCCATGGAAACAGAAAATATTTGCAAATCATATATCTGATAATGGGTTAATATCCAGAACATATAAAGATCTCCTACAACTCAAAACAAACAAACACAAACCCTTATTTAAAAATGAACAAAGGACTTGAATAGACATTTCTCCAAAGGAAATACACAAATGGCTAATAAATACATGAAAAGATGTTAACAACACTAATCATTAGGGAAATACAAATCAAAACCACTAAATGAAATACCACTTCACACCCATTAGGGTGGCTATTGGTGAGGTGGAGTAGCAGGAACCCTGAGGCGCTGGTGGTAGGAACATAAAAATGGTGTAGCCACTATGGAAAACAGTATGGTAGTTCCTCAACAAATTAAAAATTGAATTTTCGTATGATCTGGCATTTCTACTTCTGGGCACTAAACCCAAAAGAATTGAAAGCAGGGTCTTGAAGAGAACTTGTCCACTCATGTTCAGAGGAGCAATATTCACAGTAGGCAAAAGATGGAAGCAACTCAAGTGTCCACTGACGGATGAATCGATAAACAAAATGTGGTGTATACACACAAAGGAATGTTATCCAGCTCTACAGAGGAAATTCTGACACTTGCTACAACATGGGTGAACATTAAAGACATTATGCTAAGTAAAATAAGCCAGTCACAAAAGGACAAATACTATATGATTCCACTTACATGAGGTACCTATGCAGCCAAATTCAGAGACAGAAAGCAGAATGGTGGTTGCCAGGGGCTGTGGGTAGCAGAGAATGAGGAGTTAGTGTTTAATGGGTATAAAGTTTCAGTTTGGCATGATGAAAATGTTGTGGACTTTGGTGGTGATGGTTGCATAAAATGGGAATCCATTTAATGCCATTGAACTGTACACTTAAAAAGGGTCAAATGGTAAATTTTATGTTGTGTGTATTTTACCGCAATAAAAAAAATTGCAAGGAATCTTCATAAGGAGCATTTAGTATATAGTCATTTAAAGACTGTAAGTTGTTTTTTTGGTGCATCCTCTCTGATAATGTAACACAAAATGACCTTTTGTAAGTAAGATATGAATCACATTTGCCTTAAATATAAAGGTATTATATAATCTAGATGTGTTCTAGTATCTAAATTATAATGTAGAAGAATAAAAACAGTCATAAATTACAACTTATGGTTTGATTCCCATATTTGTATTGTGAAAACATTAGAAGTATGCCTGAAAGATATCTAGAATTACACATATTTCCAGAGTAATCACTGGCTAAAAGAAAATGTAGCAATGGGAGGAAGTGGATTTGTTTTTAGAGAAAATACTCAGAAAGATTTCTGAGCTTCAGTTTGTGCTGAAATATTTCTGGGAACATGGCCTTCAAAGATTTATTCATAAATGCTCTGGGCCATTGAGGAAATGTGTTCAGAGCTAGGAAAGATGGAAAAGTAATTGATAGATAAAACTTTATATTTTTAAATTTAATATGAAGTTCCTTCACAGCAACATTTACAATCTATCATTACTATGTTTATATGTTTTGTTTAACTTTTTACTCTCTACTATATTGGAATATAAGCTTCATAAAGACAGAGATCTCATCTGTCTGAATCACCAAGCACTCTCATGTATAAAACAAAACCTGATATATAGAAAATATTTAATATATACTTGCTGAATGTATGAATAAATGACTTTTTATCTCCAACAGTACCCGACCTGGTGCCTTATGCATGGTAGGTGCTCAATACACAGTTGTTAATTTGATTAGGTATTTAAAAAAGAAAATTGATGTTAGATGAGTTATAAGTTTATGATAGTAAAACAAGACTCATTGGTGCCTCAAGGAATATGTATTGTATTTTACTTAAGACACCATTGACTGTAGGATGGGAAATGATTTTATAAAAATTTAAGAAAGGAAAAGTGTTGTTTATTAATCCAGGACCCACCATCAATTGTAATACATATTTTGATTGCAGAGATTTTAAGAATATAAAAAATGTTCATAAAAAATGAACATCTTAGAGTTTAAGAACCGTGGCATATATCATAGAATTTTCCCTAAGACCTATGTAATATGTCTCTCTCTTCTCGGAAATATTAGACCGAAAAGAATCCTGAAGGGCGCTGGTGCAAATTTTCACAAACATTTGTTCATAGAATAGAGGGGATGAGACGAAGGTCTCTATAGGACCAGTGATGTTTAGGCAGCATTTGAGATGAGGAGGAAGGTGGGACTGAAATGCTTTTCCTCTCCGACTCTCACCACCTCATAAGATTCCACACACACATTTCTATGACAAGGAGAAGAAGCAGACTAAGAGGGGAATATGGCAGGAGGTTTTGATCGGATTTGACCTTCTGAAGATCACCCTGTGTGCAATGACTGGTGGAGACCAAAAAAGGACATGTGGAGACCAGTTGGGAGGCTACCACAGACTCCTCAGACAGTGACGTAGGATGGTAGAGGTGGACACCGGGAGGAGTGCACAGAACCAGGAGATGTCACGAAGCAACGTCGACAGGCTTCCTGCTTTGATGTGTTATGTATATTTGGCTTTTTTTTTTTTAACTCTTTTAAAATTGTCTGGCAAAGACTTCCAGTGATAAATGCCTGTTTTCTAAGTTCAAACAATAGTACACACTGGGAAACATCCCACTAGTTTTAAAAACATATATTTGACTTAGAGCTTACTTTACTTAGTAGAAATATTAAACTGATAAGGTTCCTTTATTTTTGAGCATATTACACATTTAACTAATTTTTAAAAATAACAGGCATCTTAATGCCAGAGTTTCCAGTGTGAGACTGGCGTAGAAGGATAAAGGCATGCTGTCTCTTAAAAGGGCTTAGCCTCAGGGGGCATTGAGAAGTTAGGGCAGCAGCACATTTGCACCCTCAAATCTGTCCTTTGTGGTCAGGGCCAAGTTGCAGTACCTCCTATGCTGATCCATGCAGCAAATTCTCACTGTGTTGTGAATTAACGATCCACCTTTTTGATACTCTCTAAAGTGCTGATGTAGAAGAAAATAACATGCAATTCCATGTCGAGAGGTCCCTTACACTATTATTATAAAGGGTGAATGGAGATAGCAATAAAGAAGGTGCCTTTCGAGTTCTACCTCCATCAGCATCTATGTATGCCTTTGTTCTTTCCTTTTGCATCACACGGTCTCCTATTGTATTTTGACCTAGATTATGAATGGATATAAAGATCAAGGGCAAATTGAATAAAGTGAGTAAAATTACATTTGTGCATGTGTAGTTTAAGGGAAGGATTTTAAAGGAGAAAAAAATTTTGCTTGCACAATTCCATTGAGTATAAAATGATGTAGCAAGTTAAAAACAAGGACACATTGATATTTCATAATAATGTGTATACATAGTACTTAAATAGGAAGTGGGAAATGCTAGAGGCCATCCATTCTACTTTATTTCCATTGCCTGTAACTTCAGTGACATCTGATGAAGGGGTGAACTTTTAAAGACACAATAAAACTGATTCCTATAACTGAAGGGTTCAAGTTGTGTTCGGAGAAAAAAAGAACTGTGTACAGGGTGTCCTCCAACTCTAGCTAGGAGCTGAACCCACGGGAGACTTTATCAGTCAGTGATCCATATCACTGGTATAGCCTACAGTTGGATTCTTACTTCCTTTTCCCTAATTCTACTCTTAGATTTAGATTTCTGGCTTCTAAGTCATTCCACTTTAATTTCTCTCACTTAGTTTTCAATCCTTACTTTATAAAGACTTTAAATACATTGGAACATAAATTCTATCTGGGCTACAGAAAGGTTTTCTTGAAGGCGATTAAGCTGTTTGCTTTATAACCATGTTATGGGTTGAAGACAGTTAGGCAGCAGAGGGCTATTGCAATGGGGTTTTGTAGTAGGAGAGAGAAATTGGACTCATCTCTGAATACAATAAGGAAAAGTGGGAATTTATACTCAAGGAGCAGGGTGGAGGCCAGTGGATGAAAAACAACTAACAGGTAGGGTAATTCTTTGTTGAACAGACCTGACAGGATCCTTGCTGAAGGCAGGCCAACATGATCAACCATCACCTGGGGGATGGTGGAGGATGGGCAACCTTATCAGATATTGAAGATGATCAATGGGGATTCTGGCTAAACTAACTTAGCAGGATTCTTGCTAAAATTGGACAATTCAGAGACAAACACAAGTCTCACCAAGTCCAAAAGTCAGGGCCTAGTTGAGAAGAGAGTTCAGAGGATTCTAGCTAGAGCTTGGTCAAGGAGAAAATTTTTGTCACCCCGAAATGATAGATTAAAGTCCTTAACCCCCAGTGCCTGTGAATGTGACCCTATTTGGATAGGGTTGTTACAGATGTAACTACTTAAGATGAGGTCATACTGGAGTAGGATGAACCCTTAATCCAATATGACTGGCATCCTTATAAGAAGGGAAGACACAGACACAGAGATACAAAGAAAGAGAATACCTTGTGACAGTGGACGCAGAGATCGAAGTGCTGCAGCTGCAAGCCAAGGAACACCAGGGTTTGCTGGCAAACCACCAGAGGCTAGAAAGAGACAAGGAAAGATTCCCCACTACAGGTTTCAGTGCCTTGATTTTGAAATTCTAGACTCCAGAACTGTAAGATAATAACATCTTTGTTGTTTTAAGCCATGCGGTTTGTGGTACTTGTTAAAGCAGCCCTAGGAAACTAGTATATTATTGATCTATACATCTATCTATTCCTGTGCCCATTGTTTCATTCCTTCATTCTTTCGAATAACACTTACTTAGCACTTACTGGGTACCAGGCACTGTGTATGGTAGCTCTGAGGAGGCAAAGATGAGAAAGATACTGTCTTTGGTCTTAAGGAGTTTGTAATCTCAGGAGACAAGGTACTGTGGGACACAGAGAAGAGGGACTTACGTATCTTGCTGTGTGGAGATGGGGATGGTGGTTGTCATGGAAGATTTAGCAGAGAACAAACTTAAAGAGTAGATGGCTATAGTGAAAAAATTGTCTCTTAAATATAAGTGAATAAAAATGCAGTACTGAAAGGGAATTGAATTTAGAGTTTACTCCATCTAACCTGTTAGCTATAAATAATTTTTTTTTTTTGAGACAGGGTCTCACTATGTCACCCAGGCTACAGTGCAATGGCGTCATAATAGATCACTGCAACCTCAAACTCCTGGGCTCAAGCAATCCTCCTGCCTCAGCCTCCCGAGTAGCTGGGACTACAGGCATGCACCACCACGCCTGGCTAATTTTTCTATTTTTTGTAGAGATGGGGTCTCACTCTTGCTCAGGCTGGTCTCCAACTCCTGGCCTCAAGCTATCCTCCCCCCTCAGCCTCCCAGAATGCTAGGATTACAAGCATGAGCCGCCACACTCGGCCTAAAGGAATTGATGTCCTCCCAGGTTGTGATAAGCCCAACAGCTGAGAGCTTGTGGTAGAACCAGGACAAGTGTCCACAGGAAGAAAACCCTCTGTGTGCTATGCACCACACCCCTCTTCTTAGCCCTCACCTCAGCTCTCATCTCACAAATAGGGACATGTAAGGTCTAGAGAGGGGAAGTGATTTGCCCAATTAAAGTGAATTGTCTATCGAATGGCACAGCCCGGATCAAAGCTGGTCCCGGCTGCAAAGCTCAGCCCCTGCAGTATGCAATGCACTACAGGTTTTAAAAAGTCCTGATCCAGTTTTCTTTCCACCCTCCCATCTTGCCTTACAACAATTTATAAAATTAAAACCAGACTGTTCCCTGTAATGTAAATGAAAACTCCTTGAAAGAAATTAGAATCAAAAATGTAATTATGCCTTTAGGCCCCACATTCTTTTAACCCCAACAGAATGTATATTCATAAATCGTGTGACTAATATAAGAATATTCATGTATTTTTATAAATACTGAAATTAAATTACCATTCCTATTGTCATTGCAATCATTACAGATATGGATGAGATTTATTTTTCTTTCAAGTTTTGGAGGAAGAAAAATCTAATGAAATTACTGTTGCACATTGATGTTCAGAGTAGTTTTGATAACTAAGCTTATTTATTCCCAGGAGTATTTTCAAACAAATTTATTTCAAATGCATATTGATGGTCTTGGAGTTCAGTGTAGCTGAGTATATTAGGTTAAAGAGTAGGACAATATAGAAGGTTCAAGATGAGAGGGTTGGGAGTGAGGTGGAGAATACTATATAAAGCAAGCTTAAACAACAACCACAACAATGTGAAATTCAATATGGAAAGATTATGTTGAAGATATACATATATATATCCCTATATGAGTGTGTATATATCAAGGAGTGGAGAAAGTCAACATGGCCTTCCCTGTGGATCATTTAAGAGTTCAGGTGATAGAATTTATTCCTACATATGCATTTCCTCACTGAATTCTCATGGAAAATGTAAACAGTAGGTGTATTATTTGGCTATAAAACACACAACTGATTTTCATCTCTGGCTTATAGAAATCAACCTCTATCTTATGGCTGTGTGATATATTAATAATAAGTCAGGTCTCTGATCTCTGATTATTTTTCTGATCTATCATTGCTCTAGTGCCTTTGTTTATGGTATCTTTTCTCAAACAAAGGTTTTAAATATTCTACAGGTCTTCTTTTTTTTTTTTTTTGAATAGGTTCTGGGTTTCCAGCCTTGAACAATATGGTTTTCTTTGCTGCTGGATTGTACATAGAGTTTTATAAAGTTTCTTGTAAGATTTTTACTATGTTATTAATTTTGGTTAAGTCTTTGGTGCATCCATCATTAATTTTATGTGTTAAAATTAGTCTATGGCTAAGATGGAAGTACTCACTTTTATTCTCTTCCAGAAAGATAGCCATGTATGCCAGCACCACTTATTTACCCCACTGGATTTTTCATATAATTCTCATTTACTGATGCTATGGTTTATTTTTTTTGGCCCCTTATTCTATCCCACTAATCTCTTTTCCTTTCTTATACCAATACTATCTTACTTTGGTGACAGTGGCTCTATTCTACGTGTTAACATAGGGTCTGGGGCAGCAGCCCCAAGGTGCACTGCTCAGATCTCCCTCGTGAAGAACTGGCCTTTCAGCCTCATGGAGCCCACTGAGGGGACAGCCGTGTGACATGGGAGCCCCCAGCTAATGGCTGACACAGCAGAACTATTAGGGTCCGGCCATTTCTGCCCAGTTTGGGACTCCTCCAAGAGCCAAGCTTTTGCTCCAGACCTTTCGACTGGGTTGGCCGAGACTTTGTCAGCTGTGTGTGGCTGGTGGGGGTCTCCCTGCCTCTCCTGTCACAGCTGTGAGGTCTCCTCAGGGCCTGAAGCTTTCTTGCCCAGCATTTCTACCCCCCTCTTGTATTATATTTTACAGGCATTAACCTGTATGTATGAATTTTGGGGAAATTGACACAATCTGTAATTATATATTTAATTATGTATTTGTTTAATGTTTACATCTCCCATTAAACTGTAACCTCCATGAGGACAAGTACTTTGTGTATTTTGTTCACCACTCTGTACCAAGTGCACATCACAGTGCCTGGTACATAACAGATATTCTATAGATACTTGTTGGATAAATGAAATAACCAACATCTAAGGCTTATCACTTTAAAAGAGGAATAAAGACATTTTAAGGCAGACATTATGTGGTCAGCAAAGTAGCTGTTACCAATAATATTCTTTGCTAATCGAGCAATATGCAATGCTGATACTATTTTTCATAGCCAATTATCCAATAAAAATGGATTTTTTCATTAAAAAAATTCTTTTTAGACATATTATTTGAGTTTGGAATACATTTACCCATTGAAACAATATTTTTAAATAGAAATTAGATTCCTAGCCTATTCCACAGTATATGCAACTCTTAAGACTACATTTTAGATTAAACTGGCTTTTGTGGAACTAATCACTATGGTAAGAGTATGATAGTAAGATTAAAAACATTAACAAAATTCAATTTGGAAGCCAGGACATATTACTCTTCTCTCTCCCGCCATCCCCAGCCCTTATAACAAGAGGAAAGGAGGCAGAGCAGAGGGAAAGAGCACAGTTCAAATTTCATCGCCCTCACTTAGTAGCCAAGTTCTACTATCAGTCAGGAAGGTCTAGGTTATGCTGCAGTAACAAGGGAACCCTGAATTTCCTGCACCTTCCCACATAAAAGTGTACTTTTTATTCATGTTACATGTCCAGTGTAGGCTATAATGGAGCAGGGGACTCTGTTCCACACTTATTCAGGGTCCAGATTTACAGAGGCTCTGTGGTCTGGAACATTTTCATCACCACCACAGGGTGAAAAAGGAGTGTCATGTGCAAGTATTTAATGTTCACCCTGGAAGTGGGGGCATTACCTGCTCATAGCCCTTTGGCCAGGACTAGTTGCATGACCCTACCTCCCTGCAAGAGAGCTAGGAAGTGTACTCCTCTGTGTGCCTAGGAAGTAGAGAAGCCTGTATTAGTGAGCAGTAGTAATGTCTACATGTTGACATCGTTAAGAATGACCTTTCTTGATTCTCTGATTAAGTGAGCTACTACAAGTAAGGCCTACGACTTTGCTGTCCAGTATAATAACCACTGCACACATATGGCTATTTAAATTTAAATGAATTAAAACTAAATAAATTTAAAATGTAGTTCCTCAGTTACAGCAGCCACATTTCAAGTACACAATAGCCACATGTGGCTCATGAATACTCTACTGGACAGCTCAGATATAAAAGATTTCCATCATGCAGAAAGTTCTATTAGACAAGGCTGGTCCAACACAGTTGGTCTCCCTGACCTTGTTATGCCATAATGCCACTGTTGTAGCCACATGCACAGCCTTTGTGTTAATGGCCATGCTCTGACAATGGTGCTGGCCTTTGCTCGAAGCTTTCCACAGGGAAGCGCATTTGGAAGTTAGACATTCATAAGGTGGAGAATGTAAGCATGGGCTGGAGAAAGGCGTATAATGTATTTCAGGTTAGCAAAGTTCATGATAAAGGGATAGACTAGAAAAGAACACATATGCATAAAAAAGGGTCAAAGAAGGGGTAAAAATAGTTGCAAAAGCAAATCTGTAAGGATCCTGCCGTGATTAAATAACATGCTCTTACAAATAGGGACCTTATGAAAGTAAGTGGACTGACTAACCTCTATGTCTAACACAGAATAAAAGGAGATGGGCGGAAATTTATGGGTGAGGAATTTCATCTTATGTATAGCATAGGATGCATTACGAGTGAAAAATAGCTAATTGCAAATACTCCATCTATGGTAATATAAAATGGAAGCCGTTGTATATTTTTATAGTATGGAGAATACCATACTGTTTGAAAATGTGGGGCAATACAGTGTAAAATTTTACTGCTGATCCCTCAATAATGAATAAATATTTTTAACATTTCTCCATTTTAATTTCTAAAAACATAAATATTGGTAAATACAACTGACACAAAACACCTCTCTTTGGGTCCTCAGTTATTTTAAGAGTATGAAGAAACCAAATGTTTGAGAACTGTTGACTTAGGAAATATTCTGAACTTTACAACAGAACACCATGGACAGCTCCCACAGTCACTTCAACAGGACTAAAAATGCCTGAGATCTAGTACAGTATATAGAATTACAGAATTCCATGTATTCACTCTTCAGACCTTAAGCCATTCCAAGATATGAAAAAAAATTTCAGAGAATTTAAAAAAAAATTCAGAACTGAATTTAGGGAATATTTATTGCTATTGATCTGTTCCTTAAGAGTATATTTAAAGAAACAGTTATTCAAAATATCTCATTAGAATAATCAAAAATAAACTTTCAGAATGACACATAGTATGTGGTAACATGATATATTATTCAGAAGTATGAATAAAATATAAGAACATCTTGTTTAAAAAGCATAGTCACTTGAACAGATTTACAAAAATACACTAGAATTATATGAGTACATATACTAATTGCTGTTTAGCCACTGTAAACGTGTTTTCAGGGTAAGTTTTCTTGTTATATAAACTATCCTATAATACTACTTGTTATTTAAAAATTGTTTAAGTTCCTGTCACTTTGTGAGTATGTGAAATGAAATATGTACAGTGATTTGACAGGACAGTTGTTAAACATAAAGCCAGACATAATAAAATCATCTAAAAATAACTATCTAAATGAGCCATGTTCCACTCTGCTGGCTGCTAAGAGTTTGCTGTTATCTCCAGATTAGAAAATGTTTTGTGACCATTCTGATTCTATTTTTAAAAAGCAACAATATTCCATAACAATAAAATGTACTAAATCATATTTTAAACATTTCTCCCATGCTAACTTGAACATATATTCAGCTACGGACTGAATATATGTTGAAATCTAACCCCCAAGGTGATGGTATTAGGAGGTTAGCCATGGACACTCAACCATGCTAACTCCCATGCTAACTCCCATGTATGCTACGGACTGAATATATGTTGAAATCTAACCCCCAAGGTGATGGTATTAGGAGGTGGGACCTTTGGGAGGTGATTAGGTCATGAATGGGATTCATGACCTCATGAATGTGATTAGTGCCCTACAAAAGAGGCCCTGCAGAGCTCCCTCATCCCTTCCACCATGTGAAGTTACAGCAAAAAGATGGCCATCTATGGAACAGGATTTGGATGGTGCCTTGATCTTGGACTTCCCTGCCTCTAAAACTGTGAGAGATAAATTTCTGTTGCTTATAAACCACTATGGTATTTTGTTATAGCGGCTTGAATGGAGTAAGACAGTGTATATGGTAAATTTCCAAATGCTGTTAGACAAAAACACCTGAAAAATTGCATCTATTTCTCTCCTTTGAATTACTTTGTGCCCCAAATAAGCAAAACAAAAAATAAAATATGGATAACATTAATTGTATTATATATGATGTTTTCATATATTGACATCTTTGTTAACTTTTAGAAAGGGTAATATCCATCAACTTATATTTATATAAAAGCTGATAGAATGATATTAACATGGAACATATAAATATCTAAATATTGGTTCTTATCACAATTACAGTATTGAAGCTTAAAAGATACACAACCTTTAGAAAAGTATGACCAAACATTCTGATCTCATTTCCTTTGGGATATACTCTATGTTATCTTTGTAGATTTCTCTTTATCACCGGAAAGAACATGAATATGTATGGAACTAAGGTTGTCACAATGAGATTTTGTATTTTTAATCATATTTCATCCAAAGAATTCAAATGTAATCTTGAATATTTACTAAACAATGTTCACAATCACTCCCTGAAGCAGAGAAGCTAGTCAATTTGCCACATTTAGTAGAGTGAAAACTAACAGTAATGAAATGATGTACAAGTATTTTGCATTTATAGTTTTGCTTATGGCTATGCTGGATATACTCAATATGTTATATATTGAATTACATGACATGGTCCCCATGTGCATGAAACTTAGGTGTAGTTGAGCAGCAGATGAAAAGCACATAGCAGAATTAAAGAAGGAGAGAAGACTTAACATTTTAATTCATTTGGTTCAGAATTCAGACAAGGAAGAAATCAATTCAGGCTATTTGAAGTTGTTGAATAAGCTTTACAGAGTAGGGGAGCCTGAGTTCTGCAAATATTTATTGAGCTAAGCGTGGCAGGACTTAGGAACTTAGAAGTAGATAAGATATCATCTCTGACCACAAAAAACTCTGAGTCTGGTAGGAAAGAAAGACATAGCAATACTTTGGACATAATGTTGCTTGTCTAACAGTAGAGGAATGCAAAGGGGCACGTTGCTTTGGGTGGTTAGCCATGGACACTCAACCATGGTGCCTGGGCTGAGTTCTGAAGAATGAGGGAAAGTCAATCCATTGAAGAAAATGGCAAAGAGGGTCCAGGTAGCATGAATAAGGTGACAGAGGTGTGACATGGCAACCAGCATGTAAAGAACAACAAATTATCTACTATAGATAAAATGTAGGCAAAGGTTTGGGCCAGGTCTAAACTTTGTTGTGTGGATAGGGGGTCATGGGCAGTGGGTCAGGAAGGACTGGGGTCAAGCTAGAGATGCACCTTGCCCAGGGCTGGGGCACCAAGGCTTTGGTGGGTGTCCCAAACTCTCCCTGACCCAGTCACATACTGCACTCACACCTGCATCATATTCTATCTATCTTAGGCTCTGGTCTTACCTCCCTGGTAGGAACAAGGAGAACCACACAGAGGAGGACCCAGCAGCAAGTTTCTCCGGGTGGGGTAAATGCAAATGAAGGAGGGCAGACAGAACTGCCGAGTCCTTGCTTTGCAGGGATGAGGACACAGCTGTGCCCGTGTCAGGGACCAATGTATTCACTCATTCTTGAGGACGAGCAGACCCATCTAAGGCTGTGTCACAAGAAAATCACCAAATTTCAACAACAGGGGGCTCAAGAATTCTGGTTCTGGTGGAACTTGGGCACTTTGATTCAGGATCCCTGGAAATGAAATGAAAATCTGGAACTGAAACCCTTATAGGTCCCACCTTATGTACCCACCTTTGGCTCAGTCTCTGGCCCCTGCAGAGCAGAACTTCCCGAGTGGTGCACCAAGGCACCCGTGTGCTCCAAAGGGGCCAAAAGGTAGGTGTGTTGTGGAATGCTGATTCTCTTACTCTATCGTCTCTGGCCTAAACAGTTTCAAGGGTCTCCTAACTGTTCTCTCCACTGCAGTACTTGCCCTTTTATAGTCTATTCTCAACACAGCAGGCAAAGTCATCCATTAAAACATAAACATGTATAGCAGTTTGTCACACCTGTGTTATCAACTTTGCATCGGCTTCCCATCTTGTTTAGAAAGTCCTCACAATGGCCTATGAAGCTCTGCATCATCTAACCTCAGTTGTTTCTCTGGTCTCAGATCATACTATTGCCCACCGTGGTTATTCTGCTCCATATACAATGGCCACCAGGATGTTTCTTGAACAAGCTGGACACGCTCCTACCTTGGGCTTTGCACAGGCTTCATACTGATGCTTAAGTGTATTCTCCCGTGTACCCACTTGGCTCATTCCCTCATCTTTTTCATGTCTTTGTTCAAATATCACCTTGATAAGGTCTTCCCTGACCACACTATTCAAAATTGGCCAGCACTGCCATTGTTCAGTATCTCCCATTTGTACTTTTTCTCCCTATCACTTACTTATATTTAGTACAGTATTTAATATACTAAGTGTTTAGTATATTAATTACTAAACATTTTACTTGTTTATTGTTTGTCTCCCCTGGCTAGGATGTAAGCTCCATGGGGGCAGGTCTTTTTCATTGTCACTATTGTTCATGGCTGAGTCACTAGTACCTAGTGTAGAATTTGACAAATAATAAAAGATCAATAACATTTTTGTATAGATGAATAAATAATTTTGAAATAATTGATATAAGTTCAATTGGATTTAAAAATCCATTAACACTAACTCAAGAATTTAAAAAAATACATTCATCAATATGGGAGCTATTAGAATATTTAAATATATCAGCTGCCTTATAAGTTTTGAATGATTTGCAAAATCAATGGTGTTTAAATTTTTATTAGTTGTTTAAAGAAAAGTTTCTTATCAGTGGAGACTCAGAATTTGACGAAACGATCATTAAAATTTTCTGTTCAGGAATAATGCAGAACCATTTCAAGCATTAAAAAACAGATATTTTATTTATTTGTTTATTTATTTTTGAGACAGGGTCTCTCTCTGTCACTCCAGGCTGGAGTGCTGTGGTGTCATCATAGCTCACAGCAACCTTAAACTCCTGGGCTCAAGTGATCCTCCTGCCTCAGCATGCCGAGTGGCTAGGACTACAGGTGCATGCCACCACACTTGGCTAATTTTTCTATTTTTTGTAGACACGGGTCTCTCTCTTGCTCATGCTGGTGCTAGAAACTGGCCAAGATGTGGGTGGAGTTGAGGCTTCCCTAGAACTGCGCAGCCAGGTGGCTTTTCTCCTAGTCCAGGTCTGGGGCCAAGAAACTAAAGCAGCCCATGGTCTGAAGTCACCCTCTGGTAATTGGAATCTTGAGATCCGCTGATTGATAGTTCTTTCTGTTTGTGTTCTTCAAGGTATCATCAGAGTTGAGCCACATATCTGGAGTAGTAGTCCTGAGTTACCTGAGGCTATGAAAAAACTCATCTTACAGGCACCAGGGGGGCATTCTGAAAGTCTGAGCTTCACAACAGGCCAAACTTGGGTTGGAAGTTAGGCAGCATGCTCCCTCTTAGCAAGGCAGCTGGCTCAGTGTCTTTTTGGTCCCAAATGCCTTGTATCATTCGGTTGCTCAGTACTGAAGGACAGCTCCTCTGAAATCAAACTAGGTAGCACACCCCCAAAATAAATTCAAGCCTTCTGACAAAATTGTTGAAAGCAGAGCAAAATGATCTCCGGAGTATAGCGGTGTCTTGAAACATTACTGCAAATACACTGGAAAGTGAAACGTTATACAAATCTGGCAGCATTTAAATTTAGAATGCATGTGATATCTGCGTGGGCTAACACTGGGTGAGACAGGGAAGGAGCCAGAAGAGGCTCCGAAATCCAGGAGTAGTATCTTCTCTTCTTTGAGTTAGGAAAAGGAATTTCACCACTATTTGGATTATCTTACGCATGCAAAATTACATATATCATTAAGATATAATAGTATGCTAAGCTTGCATTTAGGATACCGTTTGGAAATGCACACAAACTTTCTCTGTGCAAAAAGGAATCAAAATTATACACACATAATTAACTGTGTGTGCAAAATGAAGATGGTGGGGGGGGGCAACTGAATTAATTTTAATAGACCAAAAAAAAAAAAACAAACCAAAAACCCCAAAGCTAATTGAATAGATTGTTTTACCAGTCCCTACCTCACTTCTAGAACCAGCCAGATAATTCTGTTCTTCAGGCTGAATCATATTTGCTGTTACCCTGTTCCTCTCACCCAATCCTAGATGCAGTGGGTGGGTTTAATATCCCTTATCAAGATTGAGAAAAAATGTTTCCACTTTAATTTGCTGCATAAATTTAAATTCTCTCATTATGAGTTAATTTCTAATGTATTTTGCTGATGTGATAGGGAAGCCATTCATTCTACCACAATAGCGGAATGTCTAAAAGATGTTTATGGTGTGCAAACAAAAGCCTGCATCGTGTGCATGGCTGGAAACTGTTTATTTGGCAATAGATGTAACAAAAGCAGGGAAAGGTGGGCCACATTAGTACCACTCATTTTTTAAAAATAAGGCAAAATGTCCATTGTACTTCAGCATATTATTTCAGAAGGGGGAAGAATGTTTTTCGTTTATTATCTTGTCTTAATTTTTTGAAGTCATAGGTGTGCTTCAAGTCTGTAATATTTAATTCTCATAAACATGTCCTAGATTTAATTCAAATGTGCTGGGGCCCAGTACTGAAGGGCAGGAGTGTGAAGATTTATGAGTGAGTCCTGACAGTAACAAATGACCTTTGGGAAGTGACAGCTTACACAGTAAGGGCAGAGTTGGAACAGTTGAGCTGCAAAGACTTCTACCACTAGAGTGAGGACAGGTGGAGTGCAAACAGGCACACACATGCATGTTTTAATGTATTTAGAGTGGACTTATCCATGGAAAATCTCCCAGGTTACATTGAACTTTTGTAGAAAGTTTCAAATCCACAACATATGTTCCAAAAAAGAAAAAATCACACAAATGTTCTTGAGCCCCCAGGTAAGCCCACAAAACCCCACCTAACCCAAAGGTAACTGCAGTGCAACCAAGTATTAACAGGGGCGTGAGACCTTACCACTATGTACAAGAACATTTCTATAAAAAAATTATGTTCAAAAATGCCAAGAGCACTGCTCTGCCACAGGGAAAGGAGAGCCCCTTTGACAGACCAGCTGGGCAGTGGGCATGGAAATCCCTTGAGGGGCAAGTCCAGAAGAGTAGGGCCATTGTGTTGGGTTGCCTCTTACCTTCAAAGGGTTTGAATTGGCTTCTGGATTCTGTGAGAAAGAGCCCTGTCACAAATGAGTAGTGTCCTCTTGGCAATGGGAGGAGAAGGCAGCACAGGTCATGCATTGGCTGTCTTTGGGCAGAGGCATAACTTACAGAGTCATCACTAGAAATGAGTAATAGCTTACAACATGTCAGGTACTATTCCAATAGCTTTACATTTAATTCGTTCTCACAGCATATGAAATTGCCATTTTTGTAGGCAAGAACTGGTCAAATATTGTCATTTTGATCTGGTTCAAACTACTATTCTACAGATTCTCCCACCTCATAGACGCGAAAGAAAGAATAACTTGCCCAACATCACAAACCTATACAGGTCGAGTGTTCTTGCAGGAACAAAGAGAACCCCAAAAAGGGGATGATGAAGACACGGAATGAAAGACTGTTTACAAATAGGGTTAAGGGACACCAACAAGGGTGGGGAAGCTCCGTGAAAAGCCATCCTAGAGAGTGGTGGTGGCCCCTGGAGATGGAGCTGGAGCTGTAAGCAAGGTGAGTTGAGCAAAGTATAGAAGGGAGGGTGTGGGAGGGGAGAGGTGACAAGTCACCACTGCTCATGCAGGGCCTTGTAAGAGGCATCAGCATTTTTCTTTTTTCATATCTAAAAGGGCTGAAGTCAGGTGTTTATTCTTTTTGACATATAGTGCCTGTCAAGAAACTCTGCAGGAGTCATTCTGGGCACAGCAGGCACTTCATGGACTATTGCAGCAGAATGACAGCTCGATATTTGCCATGAGTTCTTAAATAACATCCATTTATCGTCAGCCATTAATTAACGGGTACCCAGCTGACCCACACGCTCAACTAGATTTCTGCCTCCCCTTCATCTCCCACTCGCCACCAGTTTATCTTTAGGAGGAAGGGGGACAACAAGCAAACAAGCTAATATCATATTTTTAAAAAGTCATCTATACCCAGAGCTGCAAGTTCTTGGTAAGTTCCTGGACTTTGCCAGTCGAGCCTGATGTTGCTCTTGACCCTCCTCCTTCAAACCCATCTGTGGCTGATGCTTTGTGTTGCTCTGACACGAAGAATGTAGGTGCTCAACCTGCGACTGTCACCAGCACTGGGCTTGGTCCAGCCTCTGCGATTCCAGCCAGACTCTTAGTATATTACATGGTATTGCCGGTCTTTAAACATTGATAACTCGTGTAGGAAAGGTATGGTTTAAACTAATCAAACTATTCTATCCCAACCATTTCTGGTAATGGAGAGTTTTTAATTAAAAAAATTCAATTTAATTCTTAGTTATATCTTTCCAAATAGTTCCATTTATTCTTCTCTTGTACTTGAACAAACAGCTCTCCTATCTTTAAACTGTCTTTACGTGAAAACATTGCCACTGATACGGTACAAATCTAGAATTACAAAACTGGGAACACTTGATAATACTTGATAAGAAACCCAGTCCTTCTCCAAATCTTCTTACAGGGTATCCTAAGCTGCTCCCCAAAGCTGACTTTTGTTCTACGTTTTTTCTCTTATAATCACTAGAAAGAAGATTCCCCACTACCTCCATCACCTACCTGCCCCAAGTCACAGAAATCCTTCCTTTGCCTCCAATCCAACCTTCTCTTTAAAGTGCTGACTTCAGAGTTCAGACTGCTCCTGGTAGCAGGAGTTGTAATCACAAGTTGCCGCCAGCGCCCTTTGGTGGTGCTCAGTCATTGGCACTGGTGTTCTTACCCTTGGGACATTTCCCTTACAGCCCTGCTTGTCTTCATTCAAGGTTCATTTAGGTTAATGTTTCCAGTAACTTGCAGTAGATGACTGTTTGGAAGGCATAAGGTGCTAGACCTATGAACCACACCTGGGGGAGAAGCTTCTATTTTCTGACAGTTCTGTTCCCTGCCCCACCACCTCCTTTGGTGTCTGATGAACACTCCATTTCCTTCAAGGATCAGTTCCAATGTCACTTCTTCTATCCCACCTAGACTAGACTCTAGGAAGAGCCTCTCCTCCGGGATCCTAATTTTCACTCACCACTATTATATTTCCTATCACATTATATTTTATATTGACTTTTTTGTCCACTTGCACATCTCTTTATGAACATCTTTATGAGTAGTCATGATTGATTTTTCTGCAGTGTAGTTTATTTCAAAGCTTTATGAAGAGCTTACATTTAAGGCCTATTTTGGGTGATTACAACGAATGCTGGAGTGCTTTTCTGGGCATGATTACAATATATGTTTTTAAATTAAATTTTATTTTTTAATTGAAAAAAAATTGCACATATCCATGGGGTAAATAGTGATGTTTCAATACATATACAGTGATCAGATCAAGGCAATTAGCATATCCATCATCTCAAACATTTATCATTTCTTTCTGTTGGGAACATTCAATATCCTCCTTCTAGCTATTTGAAGTATTTTTGATCATTATGGGGAAACTTTCCATTTTCTGTCACTTTGGCTATTCCTATCAATGTTTTCAAGGTGATGCCAGCTGTCCCTGTAAGATACAACCTCTTTTACTGGACCCATTACTTACATCCTGGCTATTGGTATTATAGTTGTTGCTTTCATCCTTTTGTCATCCTTGTGCTCTCAGTGTTCCTGGGAATCACCTGGATTGAGCTCACAGACTCCCGATATGTGGGGAGGTAACAGTACTGCCTTTAGCTTGCATGGCATTGAAACATTCCTTATAGGGACTTTCAGAATATTGTCGCAATAAATCTCTACAATAATTTATGTGTGGATGAGTTAATTTCCTTTTATAGAAGATGAAACTGAATCACAGTAGGTCAAGAAACTTGTCACTCAGATCCTCTCAGTCCTAAATTAGTGCTCTGTCCTCTAGGCCAGTGGTTCTCAAAATGTGGTCTCTGGCCCTATGGTATCAGCTCAGCTAGTAATGCTAATTCTCAGGCCTTGCCCCAGAACTCCTGAATCAGGAATCTGGGGCAGGGGAAGGGCAGGGTTGTAACAAGCCCTCCAGGGGATTCTAATGCATGCTCAAGTTTGAAAACCACCAATGCTGCACATTACACTCATATGTGGAGCTGTTGACACACAGTAATGCCTGGGCCCCACCCCCAGACCAATTAGTTCAGGATCTCTGGAGTGAGGCTCAGCCTTCAGAATTTTTAAAAAAATCCCCGGGGTGTTGCTAATGTGCAGTGAGGCTTAAGACCCTCTGCTTGGGATGATGCAGTTCCTGTGTAGTTTGTGAATTCTTTCTGTTTTAGTCCTCAATAAGCATCCCCAGAAAAGGTATCTGACATAAATCTAGCCAAGCACACAAATGTCCTATGGAATTCTGGAACCTTATCATTTATCAACTCTCTAGTCATACAAAATGTGTCAATGCAAATATAAACCCCTATACAGAAAGTCACTGTATCTAATCCACAGATATGTGCATGCCTATATAGATATACACCACACCAAACAAGCAATGTAATAATCATGGGAACTTGTATATTTAGGTTGTGGATCCAATGCACATTTACTGCATGATTAATATTGCTAGGCATTGTCAGATTGACTATTTCACTGACAATATTAGCTAAATTCTTACCATAGGAAAGCATGAACCACCTACATAAGGGTAATCATACATTTGTTTTGTGTCCCTCTATAAAGTGAAAACTGACCCAGATAGAGGAAGGATCCTAGATACAGTCACTCACATCACTTGAATTACATCAGAGAAAAAGATTTGGCAGCTTCTGAACTGAACTTCCCCAAGCTCAGGGCTATTTTTTCTCAAACAGAGGCAAATCCTATTCCTGAGATAAACCAGTTTGAGTTCAAATACAGAGTAAGTGATGTTGAGAAGGAGAGAGAAGAAGGAAAAAAATCAAGTTATTACATCAAACTGCCATTTTACGTTTCACAAAGAACTTCCTTATATGTTCCTATTTGGTCATATACTTTCTCATACAGCCAAAGAGTTTCATCACAACCACCTGTCTAGTTGGCTATGGTTCCCTTTTTAACTGTGTCTAGGTAACTGCCCTAAGGTGGCAAAACTAGTAACTGGCAGGCACCTCTGCTGACTTCAGAGTCTATGTTTGTGTTGTTGTTTTTTAGGCCATGCTTGTTTAAACAGATATAGGGCTAGTGATAGCTTTATGTAGAGGGAGGTAAACATTAAGCAAACCCAAAGAAGCATATCTTTCAATTATACTATGGTGACACTTAAAATCACTTTTACAGTATACTCAACAACACCCTTAAAAAACAAAGGCACAGCCTAAACTGCTGATGTGCCTAAACTGCTAATGTTCCAAGGAGAAGCTTATTCATCTGTAAAGATCTAACATCAAGTGTTACTATAAATAACTTCATTATCTGTAATAGAAACTCATCTATCACCCTTCTAATTAGAAGGTGACTAAGGAAGTCAGTGTTTTTAACAAAGGCATTTGTAACTTTTGGAGATTGTAATAATGGCTTTGAAGTTCCAGGAAAGTCAGTTTTCCAAATTTCTTCTCATTTACATATCCATTGCTCTCCAATATTCTCAGTTCCTAGATGAAATTATTGGTATTATTTCTTAAACTGTTTAAAAAAATATATAATGATGATAGACCTGTGAAGAAACTTTGGAAAAACAGAACAGCACAAAGAAAAAAACCACTATATGTTCTCCCCTCAGAGAAAACCACTGCCATCATTTTAGTATACATCCGCCCAGGCATTTTCTGTGCACAGATAAGCATTTTTAACTAATTAGCACCATAATGTACAAACTGTTCAATCCACTTTTTCACTTAACATATTAGGATTATTTCCTCCATCAGGTTGGCATTCTGTAATTTTTGGTGGTTGCACACTATTCTATCTTACGTAAATGCCATAAATTATTTACAGATTTCCCACTTTGCTGAACATCTAGACTGTTTACACTTTGGTTTTTATGAGCAACACTGACCTAGCCGCCCTTGTACATAAAGTCCCGTATGCCTCTGTGTCTTCTTAGGAAAAATTCCCAGAAGCAGATTTGCTGGGTCAAAAACTTCACAAAATACAAGACTATCATATGTGTATGTCAATCCTACTCCAGACAAATTACCAATTTACACTCTCATCAGCAGTGTGCTCGAGAAGCTTCTGCTTTGCATCCTCACCAAAGCTTAAAATTAAAATGGTTTTCACCCATTTGACTGTTGAAAATTATACTGCATTAACATGTGCATTTTTTTGGTTACTGCTTGTCTTCAGGGATTGTTTAGATTCAGTATTATTCAGGGAAAATGAGTAAGCTTGGAATTCAACTGAAAAATATCCTGGCTCCTCACTGTATGGGGTGCTGTAGAAATCCATGTATTTTCTTGGCAGATAAGCTCTTCCTTAAGCTTGCAATACAAGAACCTGGCCAATTGCTTACTGATCACATTTATCCCAAAGAAACTAGAGAGGTGTGTGTGTGTGTGCGTGTGCATGTGTGTTCTGAGCCTACTTCTATTCCATGTTAGGATTCTAATTTAGAATCTTTCCATGAGATAAAGGCAATTTCAAAGAACTGCTCTTGTGAGCAGCTTGAACTCCATGATCCTGCAGGTGCCTTTGAGCTTGAACCTTCTCTGATTTTTGAGCATCACTAATAGCCTTGGGGTGAGAGGCCTGAGGACAGAGGGTCTCCTTCCTAGGCTGTCGTTCTCAGTTATGGTTCAGCTGGCATCGTGGAACCTGGAACTCAAAGGAATATTTGGGGATCAGCTAGTCCAACTTCTTCATTCTAAATTAACAAACTGATACTCAGAGAAGTGAAGGCAGTTATTCGTTCAAGATCACAAATCTAGTCAGTGCCACGTTCGTGCTTTCACAAGGATTTGTTTCCTAGTCCAGGGGTCTTTAGTGCTTGGACATATTTCCCCTCATAGAAGAGGAAGATGAGGGCTTTTAACATACACATTTTTTAAGTTATACACAGGGCAGTTTGAAATGTGTGCATAGAGATTAAAGAATAGGAACATAATGAAAACTCCTGCCTACCACCCTCAGAAGCCCGTGGGCCCCTCTCCTCACAGCCCTCCCTTCCCCCAGTTAGGAGTAAGCTCCATCCTGACTTTTGTGTTAATCATTTCTCTGCTTTTATTTTAGTTTTCACCACCTACATATCTCTCCCTGAACAAATATCATTTGGGCAGCTAGCACAGGAAAGGGTACTTACTGTTGCCACTTGGAAACTAACTCACAACTTCAAAGTTGGGAAGTTTTCATGAGTTATGGTGATGCTCACTCCACTCTCTGCAACTCCAGCTATTGGGATGATGCTCCTTCTAGACTGCTCTGCTTTGATCTTTTCTTGTGTTTTCCCATCTCTTTTATTTTACTCTGCACTTTCTAGATTTCCCCAAATTCCCGAGCATTCTACTGAAGTTTTTATTTCTGCCAGTATGTTTCAATTTGTAAAAGCGCTTTTTTGTTCTCTGAATGTTCCACTGTAGCTCTCTGATTGTCTTTTATGGATGTGGTGTATTTGCTGCTCTGAGGCTGTTACTGAGCATTTTTTTTTCTAAATCCACCTTGCATAGTCTGTTTTTTTCCCTCATGGTTGTCTCTCCCACGGCGGAGGCTTTTCTCAGATGGATGCTATGGTGAAGAGCAGCTAGTTGGGAAACTGAGCACGGGAGGGGAGGCCAGCTGTGCTCTCCACAGCGAGAACTTTGGGAAGGTTGTTTACTGGGATGCCCAATGTACTTTTTTTTGTGGTAAAATATAACATGAAGGTTGCCGTTTTAACCATTTTTAAGTGCACACTTCAGTGACATTAAGCATATTCACATTGTTGTGTAACCATCACCACTATCTATTTCCAAAATTTTTTCATCATCTAAAACTGAAACTCTGTACCCATTAGACAATAACACTCCACTCCCTCCTCCCTGAAGCCCCTGGCAACCACCACTCTACTTTCTGTCTCTTGGAATTTGACTACTCTGGGTACCTCATATAAGGGGAACCATATAATATTTGTCCTTTTGTGTCTGGCTCATTTCACTTAGCATAATGTTTTCAAGAGTCATCTGTTGTACCATGTACAAGAACGTCATTCTTTTTTAATGGCTGAATAATATTCCATTGCATGTATATACCTCGGTTTGTTTATCCATTCATCTGTTGGGTTGTTCCCACCATTTGGCTATTGAGAGTAATGCTACTATGAACATTGGTGTATCTGTCATGTTGGTGGAAGTATAAAGATGGTATTGTAGAAAAAATAGAGAGTTGGGATACAGCATGATATGTAGTTTCAACTCAAGCTTAGGAGTTTAGAATCGAACCTTAGGGAATGGGTGAGGAGGTATCACCGATGGCTTTTTGGTTGTCATGATGGTGTTTTCAAGACTGATCAGAAAAGTGAGGCACACAAAGGATTGAGGACATTTGGGGTGAGGTGGTGGTTGTGGATGAATGGAACCTACAGACCAGTTAGCAGCTAATGCAGTAGTCCAGGTGAGAGATGACAAGGGCTTAAAGTAGGATAGTAAAGAAAGGTCAGATGTGCAGGAAATAAAGGACTCAAAATACCTCCAAGGTTTTAAGCCTGTACTCCTTACTCTTTCACTTCCACTGTGCCCAGACTGAAGAACTGATGACCTTGAGAAAGATGTTATCAAGTGGTTAAGACTTCCATTGTCCACAAATAGTCTATCTAGTGAAGTTTACAACTTGGTTCTCTTTCATAGGTTTCCAGCTTCAAAGACACTTTCAAATACACATGAGGTTTAGAGCACAAGGATAACCAGACCTGAAGCCAATTGAGCTGAGGCTGACTTCAGCAGATGTGTAATATGCCCCCTCTAATCAGGGAACTGTCACTTCTAATGACATGTCTTTTGGAAGGACCATCACTTGCTGAAGAGGTGCTTCCCAGATAGTAAGTGACTCAACAACTTGGTTATGGATCTGATGAAGGGTCTGAAACAGGAACTCCTTCCACTGGGAACCACTCCCCCATACTTGCTGAACTTCAGAGGAAAAAAATCAACGTTTCAAATTTATCTTGGCAAAGAAACCTTTATCAGTATGTTCATTCTTTCATGCAAATATTGAGCACCACTGTATAAGCCAGGCACTGTGCTTGTAGATAGGCCATCTGTAAGACCTATGACATCCAGAAGAGATTCATGCAAAGAATTGGGCAGATCACCAAAGCAATCTACACATTCAATGCAATTCTTATCAAAATACCAACATCCTTTTTGCACAGAATTAGAAAAAACAATCCTAAAATTCATATGGATATTAAAAAAAAAAAAAGCCTAAATAGCCAAAGTAATCTTAAGCAAAAAGAACAAAGCTGGAGGCATCACATTACCTGACTTCAAATTATGCTATAAGGCTATCGTAACCGAAACAGCATGGTACTGGCATAAAAACAGACACACAGATCAATGGAACAGAATAGAGAACCCAGAAATAAAGCCACATACCTATAGCCGACAGGTCTTTGACAAAGTTGACAAAAACATACACTGGGGAAAGGACACATTGTTCAATAAATGGTGTTGGGAAAACTGGATTGCCAAATGCAGAAAAATGAAACTGGATTCCTATCTCTTACAATATATAAAAATTAACTCAAGATGGATTAAAGACTTAAATGTAAGACCTGAAGGCATAAAAATCTTGGAAGAAAACCTAGGAAAAACTCTTCTGGACATTGGCCTAGGCAAAGAATTGATGACCAAGACCTCAAAAGTAAATGCAACAAAAAACAATAATAGGCAAATGGGACTTAATTAGACTAAAAAGCTTCTTCACAGCAAAAGAACTAATTGACAGAGTGACAGACAACCTACAGAATGAGAGAAAATATCTGCAAATTATGCATCCAACAAAGGACTAATATCCAGAATCTATGAGGTACTCAAACAACTCAATGGCAAAAAACAAATAACTTCATTAAAAAGTGGGCAAAGGACATGAACATTTTTCAAAAGAAGAAATACAAATGGCAAGAAGCATATGAAAAAATGCTCAACATCACTAATAATCAGAGAAATGCAAATTAAGACCACAATGAGATATCATCTTATACCAGTTGGAATGGCTATTATTAAAAAGTAAAAAAAATAATAGATGTTGGTGAGGATGTGGAGAAAAGGAAATGTTTACATACTATTGGTGGGAATTAGTACAACCTCTATGGAAAACAGTATGGCGATTTTTCAAAGAACTAAAATAGAACTACCATTTGAGCCAGCAATCCCACTACTGGGCATCTACCCAAAGGAAAAGAAGTCATTATATCAAAAAGATACCTGCACTTGTATGTTTATCACTGCACTATTCACAACAGCGAAGATATGAAATCAGCCTAAGTGTCCATCAACCCATGACTAGATAAAGAAAATGTGGTGTGTGTGTGTGTACACACACACACACACACACACACACACACATCCCGTGGAATACTACTCAGGCATAAAAAAGAATAAAATCATGTCCTTTGCAGCAACATGGGAGGAACTGGAGGCCATTATCTTAAGTGAAATAACTCAGAAACACAAAGTCATATACCACACATTGTCAGTTAAAAGTGAGAGCTAAATAGTATGTACCTATAGAGAGTAGAATAACAGACATGGAGGCGGGATGAGGGGTGAGAAATTACTTAATAGGTACAATGTACACATTGTGATGACTACATTAAAAACCCAGACTTCACCACTACGTAATATATACATGTTACAAAACAGCACTTGTACCCTCCTAAGTATACATATATAAAAAAGAATCAGGCAGATTAGTAAAAATTACAATCATGACATTTCTATTAAAAAATGTTGTTTTGAGTGTATATAATAGGGAAAGCTGATCCACAAAATCAGGAACATTTGAGCTCAGATATAAAGCAAAATTGGGGGCTGAGTGAAAGAGGCTGAGGATAGTTCCAGCACTTAAACAGTAATGCATCAGGAAGAGGGGTCAGAGAGTCACCTGACACCGTGTTGGGTATGTGGCTGGAAAAGTTAAGTGGGGAGGAGCCAGCCCATGCGAGGCTTCAGACCATGTGTGAAGAATTGATGCCTTTATACTAAGAGCAATGGAAAGCCAAAAACACATTTTAATCACAGGAGTGACATGATTAGATTTGTATTTCTTAGAAGATGGCAAGCCACAGTAAGGGATGGGGATGATGGGGGTGGGAATGTGGGAACAGCAGTCAGCAGGCAACTGGGATAGTGTAGGTACAGCACCATGGTTAGATCTGACTGGCAGTCTGCGGCAAAGGTGGGTGAAGGAGGGTGGTGTGAGTCTCCCAGGTTTCTGGCTTGTACAACAGGATGAACAGAACATCCATCTGAATAAGTTGTTTTTATTCATAGCCACTCCTTTGTAAGGTTTACTCTTAGATTTGTCCTCTTGTTATCAAGCTAGATGTCCTTTAGTGTCCCTGAAATTTTGTGGTATTAAATACAGGTGGAAGGTGTCCTGGGGCTGGCAACAATGGAGCGATGGCTGAGGTAGGACAGGCCAAAGCCCTTTGGAACTGGCCTTCCTGCTGGCCCCACCCCATTCCTGAGCACAGCACATATGCACACATGTGTATGTGTGTGTTAACCACACTGGTGAGGGCATCAGCTCCTTCTGTCACCCTTCATCATAGTTAAACAGCTCTGATAAGAAACTGTCTGTCAAAACAATTTCTGAGAACACGATTTTACATGCACCAATGGCCTGCCACAAAAATGTTTTATAAAAAATGGAATAATCCAGTTTTACTTCATGAGTAAATATCCATTAAAACACAAGGCCACCTCTATGGCAATCCAAGGCAGACACTTCTATACTGGTTAATTTGACACAGTGAGATAGATAAAAACAAAATAGCATTTAACAGAAGGTATGTACAATCCCCGTTGGTAAATTAGAAGCAATTTTGGATTCACGTTCCAGATTCCATGTTGATTTTTAAAAAATAGCTAGGGCTGATGTTGACTTAAGTAACAGAGCAATAGATGTGCTGGGGGAAAGGTGATATAATGAAGGAAATGGATTATAGTGATTGTTTTAAAAAATGGGCTGAGTAATCCTTCAAGGTGCATGATCTTGGCAGCTCTGCAAAATTTGAAAGGAATATAGACTAGACGGGAATGAGAAATTCCTTGGGAGGAAAGTGAAATGACGTGAAATCCCCACATCATCAGCGATGCCCTCGTTTCTCTCTCTGCAGCAACGGATGTTTCAGCATCACTGTGGTTCTGTGACCCCAACCCTAAGCCAGGAGCAGGAAGTGTCCACACACGTGGAGGCCTCGCTACCCAAGCTGAGCCCAGTCCTGCTCCACTGTCCACTGGATGGAAAGCATGAGCATTTTACCGGAAAGAAGGCTATTCTTGGACTTAGCAATTCACTCTAGGAGTCCTAAGAAAATATGTAGATTTTTTAAAGGCTTGGTAAAACCATAACTTGGGTTTCTGTGGATCCTTGTGTGATTAGCATGGAATGGCAGGTTACCAATAGGTGGGACCATAATGCCTTTAGGTTTGCAATTTGTTTTTCTGCTTATTAGAGAGAACCACAAATTCTTGTTTTCTTACCAACCCCAGACCTGAATCGTAGAGCAAACTGTGAAGCAAACTTTTCTTTTTGGAAAGGCAAATAGCTATCTGATGTGGAATTCTTCAGTTTCTGAAAGTGTAATATCTGGTGTCTTTTTCATCCTATTAGTAGCAATAGCTAAACAAAACACTCTGGGATTACCTAAGAGTTTACCAAGTGTAGGCCAGTTTTATACATTAGTGCAATCTAGCTTTAAAACTATTGGATTAGGGAACGTTAGATAGTGACTGACTAATCTCTAAATTTTAAATCTGTTGATGCCGTGAGCAGGAATCATGACTGAGGTCTAATGAATAGAACATGGTAAAGGAGCTGGGAGGCCACTCCCTCGATTCTGTGACATTATGTAGGACACCATCTTGCCAGCAGACACCCTCTACGGTTTCCCACTTGTTGCTGGCTTTGAGGAAGCAAGCTGCCAAGAGTCCTACAAGCACAAGGAAATGAATCCTGCCAACAACCTGAGGGGGCCTAGAGTTGGATCCTTCCCCAGCCAAGCTCCCAACCCCAGCTGACACCTCAACTGCAGCCTTATAGAGGACCCAGCAAAACCATGCCTAGACTTCTGACCCACAGAAACTGTGAGATGATAAATGTACAGTTTCTTTTTGCTGCTAATTTTGTGGTAATTTGTCATACAATAAAAAACAGATACAGATGTTGGTACTACAAGTGAGGCACAGCTGTGACAGATGCCTAAATATGTGGGAGTGGCTTTGGAACCAGTAGTGGGTGGAGGCTGGAAGAATTTTGAGGGGCATAAGAGAGAAGGAAAAGAAAGCTGGAAATATACAAGTTCCTTGATAATGTATGGTTTTATAAAAACGCAAGGGCACTTACTGGTAAGGGCAGAAAAGCATGAAAACACTAGCTCTGGTTTAAAACAGCTGACATGGCATAATCTGATGGACAGAAACTAAGCAGATCCTGGCACAGGCATCCCTGGGATGCCGCTTACTGTTTTTGTATAGATAAAGTGTTAACTCTTCTGTACATAGTTTTGATTGGCCACAAACACAATTAAAATGATGTTTCAGTTCCTAAAATGAATACTTAGTATTGACAGTAAGTACAAGTTGATACTCCTTTAGAGATAAATGACAAGAATTTGACTCCCTCAATAAAACCAAGATATGTGGTCAAATCTAACAATTTTCTGAAAGAAAGATTTTCTTTTTTAAATCAAAGTTTTTTGGAGGGATACAGAAAGGTTTGTTAAAGGATACAACATTACAGCTAAACAGGAGGAATAAATTCCAGTGTTCTATACCACTGTAGGATTACTATAGTTAACAATAAAATATAGCTTCAAATAGCTAGAAGGACAATATTGAACCTTCCCAACTACAACAAAAGGATATGCTAATTACTCTGATCTGATCACTATGTGTTATATGTATCAAAACATCACTATGTACCCCATAAATGTGTGCAATTATTATGTGTCAATTTTTTTAAAAAAGACAGTTAAGTAAAGTATGATATCACAGGAAATGCCAGCAAGTGCAGGCATTAGGTTGATAGCTGCTAACAAAGTCTTAGTCTTAGTCCCTGGCATGAGAGGAGTTTGACATGAAGAGCTCCTGGGACAGGCTGCATGAGTCTTTGTAGAGCACATCGTCTGATCTGTTTAGCTATGGAGCTGATGTCTGAGAGACAGATTCCTCTTTGGTAGAGTAAAAGCACCCAGAAACACTGGGTTTTATAGCAGAGCCTCTTTTCTTATAAAAACAGTAAAACTTTGAAAATGAGATTCTATGATATACTCTTTAAAGCATTTGTAGGCAAACATTTATAAATAAGGATTTTATTCCTATCTTCAATCCCTCAAAGGGTCCACACACTGTATACTGTATACACCGTTTTTTTTTTTTAATCTTGTAAAGACAGGATATCTCCACAATGCAGATGAATGAGGCCTTTGATGTCATGCAAATGTTACCTCTGGGCTAAACACATACAATATGGAAATTATTAAACATAGAAACTTAGAGTTTTCAGTGCATTTACCATTTTTATTTTGCTATGCAGAAACATACATTCACCATGGGCTGTGATGCAGGTGACAGTGTAATGGAGAATATATCTTTTTGAAGGCTATTTATAACTAAACACTAAATAGTTTTAATTACAGTGGAAATTCTGTACAGTTTAAGGCTTGGCTCTGAACTAGGTTGTAAATATGGACCAGATTTGGAAATAAAACACTTTTTTTTCAAGTAAAACAAGAAAAATCAATTTAAAAAAACACAAGGAGAAAGAAATGAAGGAAGAAAACAAAGCAACAGAAGCCCAATAGATTCTCCTGGAGTGAGATGTTATAATACTGTAAACTAACAAAAATACAGGTTTTTCTTCCCAAAATAATGACAATTTACATATTTGGGACTTCTTAGGGAACTCTGGAAAGCTTTCCGGATTGAACGCAGACCATAGCAGACAACAGGGAGAAATCACATTAATATGCTAAAATCAGTACTACCTCATAATGAATTAAATTAGATACACAAAGCAAGATTGTAAGCGTTAAATATTTCCAGAGGGTCAGAGAGTCATTATGTTTATGGGTGAGAGTAACAAAACCAGATGAAACAAGTACAAGATTCAAGTTGTTGACTGAATAAACTCGGTTATTGGCACATCTAATCTGGGATAAATTTGACACACCAGACCTAGACAGCTTCTAGCATTTTAGGGTAATCTTCATTTATATGTAAACAAAAGATCTGTCATCTAAGAAACTGCAATTTTGTTTAGACTTTAATAATAATAAACTATGAAAGGCATGAATTGTTTATGTGTTACATGAGATCACGGTTTATATTGTTGGTTATGAACGTGCAGGTATAGCTGAAAACTTAGACATTTTGTGAAAATTAAAAATGCTGCTCTTTTGTAATTTTATCGTTGCTTCATGCAATATCAGTTTAGTGATGCTGATTTGGATTGCTTTATTATGGGAAGATCTCTCTGCCAGTGTCTTTATTAATGGTCAAGGTCAATTCTTCTGGATTGAAATTTTCCACGGACAGATACAAGTCAGTTGGGTTAGAAGAGGGAACTCCATATAGGCTCTGGTTTTCCTAACGGTTTGCATGACCGGATTCGTGTGCAAGCTAAGTTATTCCTGTAGAAGAAAGATTTGCTTTGTTACCCATTTGAAAATATCTGAAAATTTTTCTTAGATCAAAGTCACCAAAAAAGTATCTTGGAGGTTTAGAATGCTCTTTTTGACAAGATACCATGTTTAAGTAATTACAATATCACCCAAGTGACTGAAGTTCTCTGAACAGAATCATTTTCTTTTTTGGCTATCTTCCAAAACATATTATTAATCTGAATATAATGAGTGACTTTCATATTTCTTTTTTTTTTCTTAAGATATGCCACCCATCAGTCTATGTTTCTTAAACCAGTATTAGAGAATTTATTCATTAAGTCTCTTAAACGTTTTGTCACATCACCAAGTGTGCAAGTAGCTCAAGTGTTGCATTCAGCATTCAAAGCCCACTCAGAAATGCTTATGGCCCCAGGAGTTCTTGCATGGCAGGTTAATACACATGGCAAGTCTGTACACACACAGACAATGTGGTCTGCTCATGACACTGGCCAAACAGCCGCTGGAAAGGCAGGTGCTTCCCGGAGGACCACAAGACTGCATTTCTGCCTCCTCCTGAGACACAATGCTCCATGAGGGAGAAAAATCATCCCAAAGAATGCAGGAAATATAAGACATCCAAAAAGAAAGTGAGTGCTCAGGTTTCAAATTAAAAAACAAAACAAAACACCAAAGCATAAACCAGCTATAACCAAACGTAGTTGAAGAGAAAGCTCACAATGGGGTAGCACTGCCATCAAAACAAGAAAGGGGTATATGTTATTTCCCTAGTATTCAGAACACACAAATTGAACCTCTCAGAACAAAGCTGCCTCAGTTCTGATTAGGCCACATGGCAAGTGAAATTAGATTTGACATTTCAAATTTGGACAATGAAAAGCGTGCAGGGCATGGGTTAAGAGGGAACACCCGTGAGACCACTTGAGCAAAGACCCTGCTTTTCCTTTATTCTCTAACTGGCAGTGTGTGCACAAACCCCACAAGTATGGAACCTCCAAATATGAGACAAACGGGCACCGCAAATCAATTCTCCATCCTCTTGGTAACCAGCCCTACAAACGCCAGTGAGAGAAAAAAGGAGAGGAGGGGTCGCATGAAGGATGAGAGGGAAGTGCCCCATGCCACATGCCAGCCTAGGCAAGCCCAGACAATCGGTGCCCCCTCTTACCTCTGGTCAATCCTCTCCATCTTCTGGGGTGATCTCTGTCTCTTTATGGACCACTACTTTGGTCACTGACATGTCAGGGTGCTGCTCTTTGGCCTCTTTAATTGCCTGAGCCAGCGCCTAGCCCCGGGAAATCACAGAAGGGCAAAAACAAAAAGGAGGTGGAACATGCACGATCAGTAGCGAGGTGGAGACTTACAAGCTAGATCTATATTCACAATTTACAAATGAGGTACAATGGTTACAAAAAGAATCGTAAATCACATATTGGAAAGTTAATTCAGAAAATTTTTAGAATACATGCTGGACTGGAAGAATTGCACCGGGAATCAGAGGGCCAATAGGGGTTTCTTTGTTTCTCTGCCCGGGCATTTATCGTCCCAAACATACTACCTGGTCATGGTCAATGTCTGCATCTCCCGTGATGACTATTCGCTTTTCGATTCTTGTCTCAGAAATGCCTCCTTTCACAGTCTGAAAGAAACAAACAAAAGCCTTATGAACTTACTCACCAGGAGAAACAATCATTGTTTGATGGGGGAAGTAGAAGAAAATGGTGACAGAGTGTTAAGTAACATCATTCATTTTTCCAGAACTGAAGTAGAATTCTACAGCAGTTATTTAACATTTTTAATTTCAGAAGTGAGGACAGAGTGGAGTCCTTTGGGTTTGGATGGCCAGTGCTTCTGGAATATCTACCACATGCCAAGCGCTAGAGAAGGCGTTAAGCACAGGATATCAGAATGTATATTCCTAAACAGAAACTCGCACGTAAGGACAAGTACATCATAAATACAGAAGCTGTAAAAGCTTTTCTTGCAGCTTTCCTGGCATCCGGATGGTCGAGCCACTATGTGCTTGTGCAGCCCACCCTCTAAGAAGTTCTGAACAAGTGCCTTTCTCCAGCTCTCAAGAAATCCCCTCTGGCTCCCCGCTCCACTTACTTTGGTGATGTGTGTGGTGGTGGTGGTACTGGTGGTTTCAGATGTGATCGTCTGCGCGCTCATCAGCACACCCGGCTCCAGGTCGGTGCCAGGATCGACCTAAGCAAGCACAGGGACAGACACCTCACCCAGGGGCTTATGTTACTTAAGGCATTACACCGATTTCATTATCTCCCACACACCGTGCTGTTCAGTCAGAGCCTGGGAGCTGCCGCCAAGAGTGACAGCCAAGTGTGACCAGAGTTAACTGTCATTTAAAAAACCAGGATTTTAGAAATGTGAGCAGTGGATGGCTTAGTGAATATTTTCCCTCCTCTATGACTCGGGAAATGGGTTTCTGAGCCTTTTTCTATATTTCGAGACACATGAAGACCTGATGAAGTCACCTGCTGCTGCACAATCAGTAATAAAATTACAATTCTTGCATCACTCTCAACAGAGACAGTCTGGCTGTTGGATCCTCTAAGTCTCGTGAATTAAGTATTTTGTAGTTGTATGTAAACACCTTAAGCCGTAAAAAGGGGTAAAACAAAGTGCCAGGGCCCTAGTCTTCAAAGATCGTCTTACCTGTGATGATTCATATGTGATAGTTTTTGTTTCAGTGTGGATGACTGGCACCTCCTTGGTAGAAATTTCTAGCTTTACTCCTCCTGGAGAAATACTACCAAAACTCAGCGTTTCGGTCTTCACAGTTGATGACTGTGCCAATGGGAAGAAAGCAGAGTGGCTGTTGTAGTTTGCACAAACACACAATTTTGTTTTTTTCCCCTTTCCTCTTTGGTGGTTATAAGCACAGGTCAGTATGAAATAAATGTTTATGTGGGAAGTAAGCTGGAGAACAAGACATATAACATATATATGTCAGTCTCCCAGAATTCCATAACATTTTTTATACGGACTGTTTCAGGTAAAGAAAAACATTTTGAAGAAAATAATAATAATAATAATGAAAAACTATAAATAAGCCTTCTATTTAATAACTTCTTAGAAAGAAGAAATAACTAATAAGACATTAACCCCCCAAATACATTAGAGATCTCAATAAGACGGAATAATGAATAAAGTTCTGGCATCTGGTACTTTAGCAAGCATGGTTTTTGGTCCTTCTGGATAAGTACAGATTGATCAGAAATACACTTATCAAATTTTCTAATATTTCACCGACCATGCATTCCCCGGAGCTCTTGTCAATTATGGTAATTTCAGTGAGAGTAGACACCATGTCCTGGAGCTACATATTATTAATAATCAGGAGATATGTTTGCATGTGACTCCAAAGCTGGAAACCAGCACAGAGACCCCTAACTGCTGTGCAAGAAGGAAGTAAGAGAAGAAACAAACTGCACAAGGAAAAGGTAGAAAATTAACCTTAGCTCCACCTTTGTGCTCATCGAAACTTCCAGGTATCCTACATCAGTTTTACTTTAGTGCTAAAAGTAACAATAACTACTAGTTACCTCAAAATGAGGTTTTTGTTCCACAGTTTCAGCAACGTGGACGGCTGTACTCTGCTCCTCCTGCCGCTCACGGGAGGCCGTGGCTGTCTCCTCCTGCTCCAGGATGGCTTTGGCGGCCTCCTCCCCGCCATCCTCCTTAGCCCCCTCAGTCAGAGCGGAGCCCTCCTTCCCCCTAACGCCAGAAGCATCCGCCGGCGTGGGCTGTGCTGCAGCATCCATGTCGTCTCCAGCCATGTAAGACGCGTCCCCGCTCGCGTGCACCTTCATCACGCGCCTCTCCTCCACCAGCACGGTCTCCTGCACCACCTTCTCCGTGCTCAGCGGCTGGTGCTGCGAGGTGGGTTCCGTCTCTACTCCACTGGACTCTGTCTTCGTTTCCATTTTCTGCATGGTAAAAGATTGTGGTGTCGGTGTGACTTTCCATAAACCAAAGGTCAAAAAATAACCAAAGCCGCCACTCGACAGGATGCCTAAAGCCAGCATCAAGTGCTTACAACCAGAAACGCTGATGGAAAACATAAATTAGCTTTCATTCCTCCCACCAGGATCTTTGATACCTGCCCTGATATACATGCTTGAACCTATGCTGCCACTTTAGGATAGCCACAAAACAAACAGAATGCAGTATAAAATGCAATTCTTTCTAAAAAATGAAAGCACTGAAGCACATTCACATTGGTTTTGGTTGCTTTCTTAGACCCTAGTGGTGAGATAAAATGCTTTTATAATAAAAATTAAATGCAGTTAAAATTTCTCAACATGCTTGCCTTTGGAACATCTGAATTACATTCTTGAGATGGAGCTAAAGGCACATGACGGAAGCTCCAAGCAGGCAGAAAGGACAATAACTGAAGACACCTTTGGGGGGTTAAAGGCAAGGCCACTTGGGTGTAAAACACACATACACACACGTGCACACATCCAAAAAGTTATAAGGAAAAGCAAATTAGCACATTCAGAGACATCAAGGACAGAGCCAATGACCACCTGAACCCAGCTTTGAGAAGTAGAAGCAACCCCTCCTATGAATTCTGTTGGTTTTCGTGCAGACTCTAACAAACTGAGGATTTCAGAGCCGTCCAGGAGCTTTTCGCCAGATGACTGCTTAGTCTGGGTGAACAAAGAAAGGTAGAGTCAAGCATGAGAGAGATACACACTCGGGCACGTACACATTCGCAGCTTGTTAGACAACTGTAGGCAGAGGAAAAAGGGAGGAGGAATGAAGGAACCTCAGATACAGAGTTTGGAAACAGAAAAGAATGGGAAATAAAATGGCAAATTGGGGTGACCAGGCGCTCTTGTTTGGTAAAGCAGAGAGAGTTATTAGGGTCAGGGTGGCACCAATTTAAGCAGATCATATTTTTTCCTTCATTGCAAGCCACAGCAGCACTACCACATCTTGGGGATGGGGAGCTGGAAATAAAATGGAAAGTGTTTGAATGCTGACTTTGCACTGCGGCATTGATTTAACCATGAAAAAAAATAAAAAAGCTGGGTTGGCTGGCTCTCAACATAAAGCCAAGCAGCAAGAGAAACAGAAGGGTTTGGGGTGGAAGGGCACTGCCTCAAAGACCGTCATGCTGGCATCGTAAACTGTGGCCCGAATGGGCGCCACTGGTTACCACCACTCGGGATGCGGACGACTCAGTCACGTAATGTGCAGTAGCAACGGTAAAGGCCGGTTCCTGGGAGTATCTCCATTCAGACAGGCTCTTCCTTCGGGGCCCAAAGAGTCCCACTTTTAGGACCTCACTCTCTGGCACTTGCTCCTTTTTACCAAACCGTCCAATTTCTGGGCCAGGGTGGACAGCGACATCCTCCCCCAGCGCAGGGGCCTTCTTGAAGTCATCGCCTTCAGGACTCTGCCGTCGAGACTCGGCTTCCTTGATGGGCGCCAGGGATTCTGACAGTTTCCGCTTTGGTGTCTGCACCTCAGGTCCTCTCTTGGATTTCTCATCAGCGAGGGCTTCCAGGACCTCGTATTCTGCCAGGACAGGCGCGATCTTCACAGACTCTGGCGTTCCTCTCTCCATTTTCTGAAGAGCTTCCAGAGTGGAGGGTGACACCACTCTCTCCCCTTCTTTAGCTTTCCCCGTCATAGTGACAATTCTTCCGGAGACAGTGTCGTAAGATTTTCCTAGAGTGTATAGTTTCTGTTTGCTGTCTTCTTTCAGTTGCATGTCTCGAGCCAAGTCATCGAAGCTATGCATTTTAATAGCTCCAGATTTTAACATGTCGGCCGGGAGGTCACCAGTTCTACTGCTTACTGTCACCACCTTGTAAGTCACAATCTTTTTCGAATCACCATCAACTACCTCAGTGGGTATTTTGTCTACAATAACCCAATCCTCTGTGCCCTATATTTAAAATATAAAAGCTAAATTAGAAACTCTGATGGTATCTCATTTCTAAAATAAGAATCCTTTAAGAAAATCAGGGCAAGAGCTACACACAGGTCTGTGATAGGACTGCAAAGGGCTGGTGTTATTATCTAATAATTATGGCTGCAATCTCTTCTCTGAAACTTATAAACTATAACCTTCGACTTGGAATACATTCTGCTGGTATAGCTGCAATTTGAGATTTTTCTAAATAGGAACATACTTTGGTGGTAAATTTTGCAAGAAATATATTTGATCTTATGATAAAGTTCTGATCATTTTATACTTTCAGAGTAAATAACATTATTGAAGTTGTACAAGTTACTTAGCTTTGCATGTATGGACATAAAAGGACAGTTTTCTACAATATACTACTATACTTCATATACTATTGTTCTCACAAAGAACTTGCCAACATTCTATAAATTTCTGTAAATACCATTTTCCATATTTGTAAATTGTACTTCCTTATGCAGGGAAATGAATCCACTATAGCACTTACTATCCAATATAATATTGAGAGTGCCTGTGTCCAAGTCACTGTGATGAGACATTTCCCACTGACAGGACACGGTTGGAGACTCTTATAAACAGGCCATGGTGATCTGTACAGAGCTCCAACCTTATTCACAACTAAAGTTCATGGTCGCAGTCATTTCTCTCCCACCTTCCTTAGTGTTAGCTCCAATGAGGCAGAAAAAATGAAAGTTAAGAAACCTCTGTACGTGGAGAGGCCTGACAGGATGTGACCTCGTGGGTGACTGCCTAATAAGTTATAGAGGGAAGGGATATCAAACCAGGAGCAGGTGAGCACCTTCGTTTACATTTTAAACTAGGATATTTTCTGCTTTTGTATTTATCATAGCCTGAAAACTTGAATCTAGAAATCAGTGTGCCTGAAGGACAATGGTTTCAGATTCATCTACATGCTCGTGCTGGACGAAATGAAATGAATTGAAAAATAACCTCTAGGGTCGATGGGACAGTTTTCTGGAAAATTATTTGACGAGAAGTAACCACAGTGTCAGCAGAGTCGCCTTCCTGCATTTTCTTTATCATACTCGGCTAGTGGGAAAACCAATAAAAGTTCAGAACTTTCAAAATCAATCAGTGTCATCTAAATTAGCACCACTCTATGGGTAAAAACAGGCAGTAAAAAGTTTCAGTAAGATTATTATGAGAAACTACAATCACAATGCTTCAATGACAACATACAGATAAAATCACCTTGGAGGAGAAACCATAGAGAAGTGATGCATAACTGATTAATAAAATATTAAGAAAATTCCATTTTCCCTTCCCCGGAATCTAAGCCAAAACTATATACCCACCTCAGTATTAAACAAGATAAATTTAAAAAGGAAATAAAAACTAAAGACATTTTAATGACACTGAATTCTGAAGAGCAATTTCTTTGGGAAGATCCTTTATGTTTGTTTTTTACCTGAGACTCAAGGAATGGAGAGCTTCCTTGCTGCAAAAATATAACTTTTTCAGAAATCTCTTTTTCTTCTTTGGTCTGTTTAAATAAAGGGGGTTGGGTTGGAGAAGAGGAAGTAGACAGTTTCCAAAAAGGCAAGTTAGGAAGAGAGTTCTTTTATATATATATTTATATATATATACACACTCATAATATTCACTCATTTTTTTCCTGAAGTATATTATTGTTTATTAATTTGAAAAACGGTATGAAACCATCTCAAAATTTAACAATTATTTCCAAAAAGTAATAGATTATTTTCTGAAACTTTGGTTTTTATATGACTCAACGCATTTTTCATTTCTACAAAACACAGAACATGTAAGAATATAAAGGGCTTCTTAGCATTTGAACAGTGTTTATGTCCACATTAAAAAGTGAGTATTAAAAGGAAATGTTAAATTTTTAAAAATTTAAGTTAGGTATAAATCCTGATTTCTATTTCTGACAAGTATTTGTATTCACCATTCACGTGCTGCCTGTTACAGAGTAATGAAATAATACAAGGTCACTGCATCAGCCACTTGTTTGAATAAACCCAGTTATACTTAGATTGGTTTCTTTATTGTCTCACAAATAAACAAAAAATACTCAAGGTTATAGCTTCATTTGAAGTTTTATAACATAGTAAATAATTTCTAAAAGTCAATTTCAAAATGTCTTGGTGAAAAACTAAGTATATCAAATCATATTTTCTTTAACATATAAAATTAAGAGATATTAAAGTAAATATTTCATGTTAGGAACTAGTTTTTTACTGTATAACAAATTTTTATTCCTCTCTTTGGCATTAAGTAGGCATAATTCAGGTGGCAATACATTAGCTATGAAGCCTAGCTCTGCACAGCTACAGCTCCACAGAGTACGGACAGAAAGTATATTTTGGAAGATTAGTCTAAAAAAAAATCATGGAAACTTCAAAGTTTCTAGAAGAATGGAACTCTTTAAATAAATCTTATCGTTGTGAACAATATAATTTTATGAGAACTACTTAAAATTCCCATTTGTCTACAAATCTATCAGTACTACATTTATTCATTTGCCTGCAAGAGGTTGTAGGGGAACATCTGGAATATTCTCCTGCAGGACCTACCGACAGATTTTGATCGTATCATTCCCATTCTTATATGACCCTAATAAGAGACAAATGAGCCATTTTCAAAGGAGGAAAAAAAAAATCCCTGTCCTGCTGCATTTTGGAGCACAGTATTGGAAACGATCAAATGTACCATGTGGGATCATTACATGTGGATTTTTGTTTCACTTTCAATCATAGCCTCTTTTTTTAAAAACATAAATGAGAAGAGGAAGGAAAGGTCAAAATTATAGGTACTTTTCAGAATAAATACTGCCAGGCCTCTAATTATAATCACCGAACTAAATATTATTCCTGAGATAAAAGCTTAACAAAAACCCCAGAAGAACAGCGATTTTCAGCATATTCTGTGGTCTGAAACCAACTAATTTAAAAAATGTCTATGTCTTACAATTGAAAATGTCAACACTGTCTACATTTGGCATTGCATATGTCCAATAACAGACACAGACAGGTAACATAAGGGGACAGATTTTAGAATTAAATTCTATATATGGTTTAACTTCCAACCCAGTTAGTTCAGCCAGTAGAAAAGTAAACCGGTACTGATAAAGAAAAAGTGATAATCTAAAAAATACTTTCATTAGGGTTTAGAATACAGTCAGATGTATAGCCCAACCATTTCATTTAATTTCATCTCTATACCATATTTAGGAAACAAGGCCCTATGACTAGCATGCAAAATTTACAACAGTGTCATTCACTCTTGAGTGATTAAGGGTTTCTACAAATAAATTTTAGGAAATAGGGAAATTTGTGAATACAGAATTTGCAAATAATGGGAATTGACTGTACTAATTGTCCAGCTCAACGAATTATTACACAATGAATACACCTGTAAAACTACCATTCATGTAAAAGAGAGAACAATATTGGCACAGCATAAGTACTAGTAGGCATTGCTTTTTGAGATTTGGAAACATTTGGTATTCAAATAACCCACTAAGAAAAATACTCTAACATGGACAAGGCTTAGGTGCATCATAAAAGGCTGTCATGGGAAATGTTTGTGGACAGAGGATGTATCTGGAAGCCTATACATATCATACACCTACTTTTTTTTCTCTATTTGGTGGGCCCTGTACGTGGGTTTGTCTATTTTCTCAAGTCAATGAGAATTTGATATTATCTGCTACTCCGGGGCATTCTTGCTACTTGTCTGCTTATTAACTCAAATATCTGAAACTTGAAACCATTGGCAATCAAATTTCTGTTTTGTATAGAAAACACACATAAAAATCTCAGAATATAATCATCATTATTAGCTCATTATATACAATTTTAACTCTAATTTTCTTCTAATTATTCATAAATTGGTAGCATTTTATAGAAATAACAATTACTATTATAGTGACATTCAACTACTATAGATACAACAAAATAAAGAAAAAAGATGGTCACATTAAAAATCAGAGATCATTAGATTCTTTTCTTTTTCAACATGCCGTTTTATCACTGAGATATAAAAATAAAACCCCACAAAATCAAAACCAACTAAGCTTGGGGTCATAAATTTGGGGTCACTGAATTTAAGTTTATTCCTGAATCTGACACAAATAATATTACTTTATTTGAGATGTCAATTTAAAAAGTTAAATTAAATATTCACATTTAGAAATAATTGAACTTCTTTCTAAACTGGCAGATTACTGTTTAATTAATTTAAAGTGGGCTGTGTTAAAAAATAGGGTGATACCAAATTAGCAATTTACTTTTAAAAAATGTCCCCTCCAAAATACAAGTCTTTTGGTTATACGTTTGTAAACCGATATGCTTTGTATGTGCCTAACTGGGAGGATAAAATTATCTTTTGTGCTTTTCACAAAACAAATAACAGACGCCATAATTTTAATATAGAAATTGGCAATATAGAGCACAAGAACCTTCTTGTTTGTTCTTAATTCTTAAGGCTGTCTACAGGGCCCTCAACTGCAGTATGAGCCTGGATGTCTTCAATGGCCATGAGTCCTGGAGAAGGGAGTGGAGAGGCCACTCTGCCCGGCCCTGCTGCCGAGGGGACTGTGGTGCCCCAATCCCCTAAAGAGATCTCTCTTCTCCAGGACTTGAAGCTCCTTAGAGCTGCTTTCCCGAGCTCCTCTGATAACCAGAGTTAATCAGCCCGTTTCTAAGAAGTTTTTCTTTATATCTAGTCAAGCTCTTTCTGTAATGTTCTCTGATCATGGTGGTGATGGGGCGCTGCAGGACTGCACGGCAATTCTGCAGACACCTGGAAGCAGTTACTAAGCCAGGCTTTGGTCTTCTCCACTGTAAACCACCAAACTGCTTTGCTCTTCTACAGAGGCTATGTTTCTATCTGTTAATCATGTTGAAAAGATCCTTTCTTGGTCTTTTCCAGTTTTTCTGCACTAACACAGAAAAGGCATTAACATCCAAGGAAAGTTCAGTATATTCAATATGTCACCTCCTTAAATTATTAATGTCCTTGGGGTTCATCAAATGTCATTCTCTACGATTCAGGATTTAATAGAAGTAAACAAAATTATTTTACTACTCTAATCGCCTAGACTTATAAAGATCCCTTGTTTATAGCACCACCTTTAACTTCTCTAAGCTATTACCTAAATTTTCACTCAAAGTGGCTGCCACCTACCATTTTCTTAAATAACAGCATGGGAAGAGAGGCTTGACTTTTTTTGTTTTGTTTTTGGTGGCTATTTATTTTGTGTTTTTGTGACTTAATCCAGTATCTGACATCTTTAGAGCTAGCACATTATTTCCAAAAGAGATGGTAGAAACAGGGTAAGCCAAACTTGACCAATTATAATAAAATTTATAAGAGCATAACTGATAAGTGGTATTTCTTAATAATGCAAAGACTATTGTATTCAAATCAATCTGAATGTGAAATTTATCTCTTGAAACTCAGTAGTTTGAATGGAACTGGTGTCTAATGATACAGGAATACTTTGGTAATTGTACTTTTCATTTATTCCGCATAAGAGGGCCCTTCCAAAGTAACTGAAATGGAGATATATATATATATATATATACACACCTCTTTTCTTTTTAGCTGGGATTGGAATTGTCATAAACATAGTGACGGTGAGATCTTGGTCACTTTTCATAAACAGCTTTCAAAGGAGGTTTAGAAAATTATCAACAATGAGCACAATTCGATTCTTATTTTTAATGCAAGGACTTAAGCACTGCATATAGACCACTGTTTAAAGGATTTTTCTCCTACAAAAGCCTACATTTTAATTTCCTATTCTGTCTCAGCTTCTTGGACAAATATCTCACAATAAAGGGATCTTTGTAAAAAAGGAAGTTAATCAATACAATGCTAAAAAGACGTAATTTTCAAAAACTACTTCTTTTGAAAGAGAAATAAAGCAACATGATGTCTAACAGTCGACAGTCAAATTAACACTATAGTAATTTGTGGGTCCTACACAATGGGAGCCCTGCAGTAACACCAGCTGAATACTCACGTTCTCTGGCTATACATTTAAAGAGAGCTTTACTATATGAAAGAGTCATACTTAAAAAGAAATTTCTGGCCACTACTTTCCCCATAAAAAATCATTTAAAAACTGATCATAAATCAGCTAAAATAATCAGTTATAAATAAAAATAAAATAAAACACTCATTATACCAATAAAAGCGTGGTGTAGTATCTCAGAGTAAAACTTTCCAGAAATATATCAACTTCAGATCACCATTTAGTCAAACATTAGACAATCACAACAGGCCCTCATCTTGCAATTGACGAGAAATATACATGAGTTTTCAGGGCATTTCTCAATGCAGAAGAAGAAAGTATATTCAGAAAAAGTGCCAATTCATGAAGATAGTGCCTAAATTTCTCCTAGCTGTAAAATCTAGGTTTATGGTCAGTATTAGCTGATTTGCACTGTTGATCCCCTGTGGCTTCCTGGTCTCTCTAAGGCCCATCTGATGCCATTATTCTCTCCTCAGCCACTCAATCATTTTACTTTGCAGCTTTCCCGTGGAGCACTGAGCATCTCAGTTCAGGTTATATATAAACAAGAGGAGAGATTCTCTACTCGGAAGCTTGCCATATCTTTCTCCCAGTTCCACACCCTGTAGAGAAGTGAGGCTAGTGAACAGAAGGCAATTCCAACTAAAAGCCTGTCTACTGACCTCTTCGGGTACAAGCGGCTCGATCATGGGTGCATCCTCCTGCCTGGCAGCCAGCCGCACTGGGGAGGTGGAAAGCCTCTTCTCCCATTCATTCGTTATGGCAGTGTCTGTTGAAGTTTCCAAGAAGGTTCTTTTCAGCTCACTAATGTTGGTTTGATGTTTCATCAGGTCATCTTGAGTTTTTTCTAGCTCCTATATTCGGAACATAAAAAAATCCAACAGTCAATGTTTTACATTTGTATTCCTTTCAGTTCTTTTATTATTATTTTTTTAATGTAATGTCAATCTTATTAGTAGTCAAAATAAAACAGAATTTTGATCAGGGCTCATGGCACTACCACAAACACTCTGGTGAAAATGTGATTATTTCCACAGAAAAGAAAGGGGGGAAAAATCTAGTTCACACAAGCATAAATACCAAAAGAATTTTAGAAGGTAAACTGTAAAGAGTGTAATTCACATGTAACCAGAGAGAATTAAAATAAATACACACACAGAAAAAGGGATCTATATCTAGGAAAGAATAAAAAATCAGAGTAAGCTGAGAAGTCATCTCCACTTTAACAGGTGAGCACACAGTGCATGCATCATGGTATGAGCCCACATGTAGTCCACTAAAAGCAAAACAACACACACAAACATGCACTGGTATATACCAATACCAACCTCTAACATAAGATTACTATGTTTGACATACACATTTTCACCCTTTATTCGCTTAATCAGACTATTCTGAAAAAAGTGGAGAAGAAAGGGAAAAGTAAGGGACATAGTCGTCAAGGGAACAAATGCCATCCTACACACTGCACCAGTAACACGGTAACCAGCTACGGAGCATGCTGAAAGATTCGAACACTGTAGACAAACAATGACTTATCACACACTGGTTTTGATTTTGTTTTGTTTTTGATTTTCTACCTGTGCCTTGAGCTCTGCATCTTCCTCCTGGTCCGACTGTCAGCATCAAGAAAGAGTGGGAAATAAAGTCTTACCATGCAATTTACTCTAAGATTGAAGAACTACGGTCTATGTAAACTTGCTAAATATGGGCACCAGTGTGCTCCTGCATATGGATGCCATTTCCTTCTTATACACAAACCACAACATTCTCATATACAAATTAGAAAGCTTAATAAGAATGTAGGAATACGGGAGGAAAAGATTCCTAGCCCAGTGGGTCTTTGGCATTTTGATGAGCAGGTCCACGTGGTTGGGAAGGTGACAGCAAGGGCTTAGAAGGTTGTCCTAAATGAACATTAGAAATGGTTCAGGAAGTGTTGGGAGCCAGATTAACATTAAAATTCCTAAGAATGGCTCTAATAATGAGAGCTCCCTTGCAGTGTATGAATCCTAACCTGTGAGGTTAGCTATTATGATCCCCAATTTCTAGATGAGAGAATCCAGGCTCAAAGAATGTAACACAGAGGTTCCCACATTTTAAAATTTCTTGGAATCTTGATTTTCTTGAACCTATATACTTAAAGACAAATTTGGGAGGGGGAGAAGATTGATATGGGGTAATTAAGGAAGTTTAAAAAAAAAGAAATCAACTATTATCAACACCACCATCATTTCTTTAAAATGTAGACAGGATAATTTCTGAGATTTTAAAAACATTTATCCAAAAGCCATTTCATTATCTTTATTTTTATTATTTTAAGGACCTGTCTAATACTTGGGACTGGTATCTGAGTATCAGTAATTAGTAGGTAGGCCAATCCACATGTGCATGTGGCAGCAAAGCTGTATTTCTCACTATGGCTCTTGGACTCGGGGCCTGGGCTTCATGCCCCTTTGCTACAAGAGGAGACCCAGACTGAAATTATAGGTGAGGAAAGGGTCACATCAAGCAAATTGCCTTAAGCAATTAATTTAGTCTACCGGTGTCTCCATTTTCTTATTTGCCAGTGGGGACAAGGCTGCCTACTGTGCATATCCTACACTGCACCACTGCTGTGCTAGCTACCTAAGGAGAAGGAAAAGTGTTTAAACAGTGTCACAGGGCACACAGGAAACTTTAGCACAGTGCTGGTGACATGCTAATTCTTCAGTGCGTGGTAGGTTCATAGCTCTCCATTTTATTTTTAAGCTTCACCATCTACCTATGGTACATGGATTCCCTTACATTCTTAAATTGTTATATAACAAATTTAAAAACTACTATAATAATTAAAGTATTAATATTAAAATATTTTTTCATTTATAGCACATATTAGGATTCCAATGAAATATATTGAATGTATTACCCTGTGGCTACATGTAACTCTTACAAAATCAAGGTGTCGTTTTGTTACATTTGGCATAGAAAATTATTAACTTATAATAGATTTATATATGACTGCTTAAAAGAATCTGGATAATAGTTTTCAATATTATCTTTAACTTTAAAAAATTATGATTTTCAAGCTTTCAAGTGAACTCTGGCATTTATGACGAAAAAAACTTAATAAAATGCCATCACGAGAACTTTTTTCCTGAAGGTATGTTCAATTAAATGATGTACAGATATCACTTACAACATTTTTAGTTCTTTCTAAACAGTCAACTAGAAAATATTATGATTGGATGATGTAAAAAAGAACATACAACCTAAAGTAAACATGTCTACATTTTACTAAACTTTACTACATTTTAGTAAACATTTCTAAATTCTGCTAGCACTTCATGAAATAAACATCTTGACTTCCATGATATAGGTAAATATTGTTTTTACAGAAATTTTAATTAGTTACTGATAGAGCAGATTTGAAAAAGAACATAAGACCCACACACAAACACACACACACACACACTCAGAGACATCCACATGTTTAATGTACCCTAAAGAATCAATAAAGAAGAAATATCTCTTCTATTATTGCTCAATGTGTTACATATTTTTAAATAAAGTGCTAATTTCTTTTCCTTAGAGAATTCATTTCGTATGAGTGGGTTAGGCTATAGCCCAAGGATACAAAAATGACTTAAGAGAAGTATTATTTTAACAAGAATTATTTCACCATTTGGGATTTAAAAATATATCTGTATCTAGCCAATAAGCTAATTAAATTAATTGTGACCCTTCTTCCCACTCAACATGGCTATCATTCTTATAGCTTCTCATTTGGGATAGAAGCATTTTTTTAAAAAATAAACATATTAACAGTTTAGGCAAGTGGTTCTTAAAATGTGATCCTAAGATTAACAGAGTCATCGCCTGGGAACTTGTTAGAAATATAAATTCTTGAGTCCCACCCCAGCCCTTCTGTATGAGAAACACGAGACTGGGACCCTCCAGGTGATTCTGATGCAGGCCAGAGTTTGAGAACCACTGGTCTAGGCAGCAAAATATATATTTAACTCCTACTGTTAGAGTCAGAACTGATCTCCACTCCAAAAGCTGATATACAGAGGTCTTAACTGCCGAGCCACCCCACAAGGCATTTTGGTTAGGCAGCCACCAGCCACCCTCAGTCGTGACACCAACCTCGGTGGCCGTGGTCTCCCCATCGGCTGCGGTGTCCGTGCGCTCACTGTCAGTCTGTGGACCACAGAAGTGATCAGGTTCCAAGAGCAAGGCAGGGATAGAAAATAAACCATCTGGTCAAACAGGGTCCAGCACAGCTCAGGGTGTTCATTTTCTTCCTCTGTGATCTGTATCATACTACCATCCCACAAGAATGCGGGTTCAAGCAAAAGCAAAGGAAGGGCCAGAGCTGGGTGTCGTCAACAGAGCCCGCTCAGAGGAAGACCCGAGGCGCCCAGCCTGCAGGAGCTGCAGGAGCCACACTGCCCTGTCTGGTTCTATGTCTCCGGAAAACCAATTTGTCATCCCCACCCCCCACCTTTTAACTAAAACCCCGAACAAGATCTCCTAAAAACGTTTAATAAAAATAAAATTAATGTTTATACATATTTTATTCTAGTAGTATGTCACATTAGAAATGAAAATGTAAATTTACATTAAAAGCCACTGTAACAGTCACTGGACTTTCAGCCCCTCATTTATACCATTTTGATAATTTACATCCATTTATGACCATCAGGCTGTCTGCATTACCTATTAATTACAAAAGGCACATGCCAGTGACTCACGGGCATATGTTTTATATATGAAAAATGTAACTCAATTTTCAAGTAGCATTACTAGCTAGTTATTTTTAAGACTGTATGTCGTGTTTATTTTGCCCCAACCTCCAATATAAAGAGGTATATCAAAGTATGTATTTAAACATCTTGTTCCAAAAATACCATTCAAATGAAGCAAATAATAGTAAGAATAATTTTTAAAAATAGAGAAAGAGAGAGAGACATCTACTTGGAAACAAATAAAACAAAGCACAGCATTTGACAGAGCCTACAGATTTTTAAGGGAGAATTAGAATAGTCATTTCAGGACTGGTTTTTAATCTGTTTCATAGGAGTTTATGATTTAAAACAAAAACTATTTTCTCTTGAGTAGAGCCATGGACATCTAGATGCCCTGATATAATATTGACTGACTTTCCCTCCACAAATACCAACTAATCATTAATAAAATTCCCTTGATCACAGATTTGTGATTAATATTTTGAAAATAAAAATCAAAACTGGTGGTCTAGGATTATGAATCTGCTTCTTAAAATACTTTCTCACCCTAAAGAATAAGAAATGTCAAGAAGGGACGACTGGAACAGGGTTGTTCCTACTGACATAACTCTGGCTATGCTGATTTTTTGGCCCTATCCTCAAGCTTCATTTTACATATTCCTGAAGGAAAAGGAGTCAGAATGCACACTCGGCACCTGTGCCCCAGGACACCATTCTGGCAACCTTGCTACCAAGCCTAAAATAATCTTCAGTTGGTCGGCAAAGGACGCATGCTGACACGTTTTCACGACACGACCACCTCCGTTAACAACGGGGGGTGGGGTAGTTATCAGTTTTCCTATAAGGGCGACTGCTGGTATGATGTTAGCATGGACTCACCAGCTGACAGCCTCAGGAAAGGCCAGTTTGAATTAGTAAGAGAGACACTGGCTATTTGTTCAAGTGTATAGAATAACTCCTACATCTTAGGCTTTCACAAATAAATAAGAATGACTTGTGCTTAGCATCCTAATTAGTTACGTCGAACACTTCTGCAGTTCTTGAAAGTACTTCTCCTCCTATATAGATTATTTCTCTTACGGTTTTAAAATTTACTTCAGTAACTTTCAAGCATCACAGCACTAGAGTACAGTCGTAGTTAAGAGTGAGGGGTTTGATGTCAGACCGACACGAGCTCAAATCATTGCTGTTCAAACCTGTGACACGTTGAGTACTTTTCTTATTTTAATCCCAGCTTCCTTCCTGTAAAATGGGGAAAATAACAGCCCTAACTGTATTGGGTAATGGATACTCTAAGTGCTTTATATAATGCCTGACACACACAGAGCTAAAAATGCCTATAATAATGCCTATAATAATGTAATATATTAATATTAATATGACATAATTATGACTGTATTTTTCCTAGCCACACATAAATAGCTTAGTCCATTTCTAAACTCTCTCAAATTCCTACTTAGCATTTAGTCAGTCAACAGCATAGTGTCTGATCAATAGTCAATAATAATAAGGCTGAATAAAGCTGCTTTTATAGCAACTGTTATTTATACAATGTACTATGACTACACAAAACTGCAAATGCACAGCACATCATAAACTATAATACTATGCTTACATAATTTAAAATGTTATAAATCAGCTGACCAATTAGTTTTTCTTCCAGATTTAAATCCATCTCCTTTTTCTTTGTATGATTAAAAAATTACTCAGAAATTCACAAGTAGTCACAATTTATGGTATGGGGAGCTACATTCATCTTACGTTTCTTGATAGATGATTTGATATTCTGCCCCTTCTTATCTGACCATTCTGAAAGTACAAAAGAAAAAAAACGACTGGCCAACAGCTTTACCATTTGAAATGATTAAGCCTTTTTATACTGGGTTTCACTCTTGAAAAAAGCTAGAACTAATTAAGCCACTATAACATGTGAAAAGTGTAAGCAGTGACGATACAATATTTAAAAAGAATTACAGTCATTAGTGATTTTGCAAAATCAAAGTGACAGAGCTGAACTGTATACTAAGAAGTCACCCAGTGTAGCTGCCAAAGTGCTTGAGGCCTGGAGAATAAAACAGGCCATGTAAGTAAATGGCTTTTTTTTTTTTAAATGAATGACCTAAATGTGAGTTCTCTAGCTTAGCCTAAACTGGCTTTTTTTTTTTTTTAAATGAATGACCTAAATATGAGTTCTCCAGCTCAGCCTAAACTAGAATGCACAGCTCTTAACACTCAGGGTTAAGAGACAACATTGCACAGATGGCCAGATACAAAGTCTAGTGGCAGGAGAGCTGTAATAGGCTAAGGCTGCAGAGGAGGGTGAAGGCGACTCCAGTGGTGACAGCTAATTCATGGTTTCAGAGGTTTGCAGTAACGAGGACAGTCATGACTGGGATGCTCTGATCACGCGTTCACTAGCTTGTAACAATTAACTGCTGTGATTTGTTTTGCCGATGTAATGCAGACATGCCCAAGTTTAACATTAATTCTCATGCACTGATTACAACAAGATGTATACCCTGGATTAGGCACAAGATCTGTGTGGTTTGCTACATAAAAGTTCAAACAGTTATTTAGAATTTAGAAAAGCATAAAACAGCAATCTTTTTTGCTTTATGCTAGCTTGATGACTAACTCCACCACTAAAGGGAAAATATATCTCCATGTTAGAAATCAGCTAATATTATAAACAGTCTTTGTAGATAATATTGTGTTCTTAACTGTAGTATGTTCTAGTCCTACACTATTTGACAATATTGGCACTGTGAGAAATAAAGATTTTGAAACTCAGGATTTATAGTAGTTCTCAAAATATTTTCCATGTATAAAAATAATTATTTACAGATCTCTCTCTCTCTATATATATATCAGTTGGAGCTAATAATAATATATAACCTGAGAACCTTGAAAGGACTGTTAGGAAGTACCAATTGAAAAGCCTAGACTTTTATTTAAAACACCTGTGAAACCATATTTTTTTCCTGCTGCTGGAAAGAAATGGTCATAATACCACTAAATGTAGGTACTTGCACACTCTCACAATTCTATACACTCACAGATGCAGCTCAAATTATGGCTTTCTAGCTGAGCACAACACTGAATAGACTTTCTTTCCTTTTTTAGCGTTGCCTTGACTCTGTGCATTTTTCTTTTTAAACTGCTAGGAGTATCTGGCTTGTCTCCTGCTACGACAGCCCGTGTTTTGTGGGAACAGGAGAGCTGGAGGGACCCCGGGGAGAGCTGTGTGCAGGAGTGTGCATGACAACGGGCACCTCTGGTAGCAGCTTCTGTTCTTTCTCCTTGTGCTCTAGTTGAAGCCTGGAGAAAGGGAAATTGCTGGGCTGTTCACAGGGCTGTGGAGTGGTGGGGAAGGAGAGCAATTAAGAGGAAAAACTACTGGCTCCCATGTCAGCTCACCCAATTGCTCAGGTGAGGGACAGGAGCCTGACTGGTGGCAGTGTGCCTTCAAGGACAGAGGCAGACAGCCCAGGATCTTTCTGCCACTATATCCATGCCTGGCTGACAGCCACAGAGGCCCAGCCAACTTTCCTGACCTTACCACACTGTGAAAATGGGGAGATTTTTTTTTCTCATGCTGGCATTGAAAGAATCGCTGCATCTGTTATTTGCACTGGCATTGCTAACGCTGATGAGACTGCAGCCCATTTTTATAACATGGAGAAACCTCAATTTAGTCTTCTCCTGATTGTTTTGAACACTGCTGCACTGCATGCAGTTCTTCCTGGCCTTGTTTCTGGCCCTACCAATGACCGATATCATGTGGGTGTTTTAAACTGCTAGAAGTTCTTCCTGACCCAGCATACTGTGGGATCTGATTGATCGACCTCTGTGAGTAACAATGACCGTCTGGCAAGGACAATCAGAGGGTGGTGGGGGTGTTTCAGAATCTCCAGGGAGGAGATGCATTTGTAATTTTGGGAAGCTACCGAGATGACGATGATGCCTCCCCTGTGGTGGGGCTCTCTCCCCCCTCTCCTTCAATATCATTTAAGTTGAAAACTACTGATCTGCCTTATATGTGACTATTAAATGACAACTGATCAAAACCTTTAACTTAGCCCTGATCATCTGCACAGCTAATGGGTTATTTGAAATTGGCTTCTGGCTGAGTCTTTCACCCCACATAGAACTCAGTGGGTAGCAGAACGATTCCAGATGGGGCTCAGACTGCTACATCCACATGGTGTTGTGCCTAACCCTGGGGCCCGAGTTGGACTCCCCAACACACAAAAACCTCAACATATTGGCACAGACAATAAATGAGGCTCTGAAAGTAGGACCACTCTCGCAGCAGCCGGCTAACACTGTTTCGGACTGAAGCACGGAACACGAAGGGGAAGCGTGTTCTATGCCGAGGTACACACCTCTTCCTCTGAACTGTCACTCGGGTCATTGTCTAGGGAGGCGCTCAAGGAGGCTGCCTTGGGCTCCAGGTAGCAGAGGCACAGAGCCAGAGGGAAGGAGAGAGTGAGAGCATATGGCACTGAGAAGGAGGCAGACAGCAGAAAGAAAAAGATGAAGAGGAAACAGGGCACGAGCGAGGGTGAGCGGATTGGGAGGTAATGCTGCAAGCTCTGGGGTAGGAGGTTGGTTTCAGAAAGGTTGGGGAAAGAGAGGTACCCATCATCATCTAGGAGGGAGGGGAAGGACTCAGGGAGCTGCAAGGAGAAGGAGAACAGGGTGGTCCCTTTGCCAGTTTGCTGCCTGTAGCTAAAAGCCACATCTTGCTCCCCTAGGTAAGGCTTCCCTTGGCCATCAGAGTCTGGGGAGGAGGACTCTCCGTGCACGTGCTCGGCTTTGGATGGCTCACAACCTGGCGGTTTGAGCTCATTCTCCTTGCATCTCCTACGCAGCTCTGTGGGAGAGGCAGGGGCACAATGGGCTGATGGAGGTGACAAGGGACATGAGTCAGTGCCAAGCCCAGGTGACTGATGTGAAAGAGACAGAGAGAGACGGAGAGCAGCAACAGAGGTGCAAAAGGACAAAAAGAAAACTGCAATTAGTTAATTTTCTTATGGGTATCAATATAAAATTGTAAAACAAGAAATTTAGTACTAGGGTTGCTCACGAATTTTAAAGTATCCAAGCTGCATGCCAATGTCGCCACGAATGGCTACAGTTCTCCCATCAGACCATCAAATACAGGGTTTTTTTTTTTTTTTTTAAAGTCAGAACAGAAGGTATTTGTGGGCAATCCCAAAATCTACATTGTTTCACGTGATCAAAAAATTTTGTTTTAGACCAACAACTCTAGAAAGTTTTAGGGTTTTGAGACCAAACATAAATCTCTGATAACTTAAAATCAAGACTTTCAATAACCTTCTCCCAATCTCCAGGTACAGAGCTGTTACTATAGTTCAGTTGGATTAAAAATGAAGATGAAATCCAATCCAAATTTTGATTATTAAAAAAAAAATCTCTAGCATTACTCCTTTCTTTGGTTAGTCAATTACATCCAAAAGAGATAAGTTTCTGGCCCCACTCCTATCTGATAAGCAGTTATAATCAGGGGATTTGACAGTTAGCATTTTAGGAACTCTGACTCCCCACAAAGAACTGAGGTTCCCTTGAAAACTCTTCTATTTTGGCTCCTTTATCTAGGATGTCAGTGGAAATTCAACTCAAATAAGTGGTTTCAACAAGCTAACTAGAAAAAAGAATGTGTTTTCTTGTAACATGGTTTGTGCTGACTTTCTTTTATTTATGATCCATAAATAACAGAAAGATACAATTTCCCAGCCTTCTGATTTTTCTTAGCAGATAAAGGACATGTTCATACCTTTGGTTTGAGCCCTAAATATAATGATAAAAGCAAGCATTACCACAAAAGTGCTCCCCTGGTGAGCTCAGGCTTTTACGGGGCAAGTCTAGCTCCTATCCTCTCTGGGCCCTGGAGGTCTCCATGACCAAGGCCAGTTTCCTCTGCAGGTGGTAGAAGGGCTGCTGGATAAGGGGGAGAAGGTTAGACAGCAGCCCCAGGCAGGACCTGGGCAGGCACAGGAGCTGCTGCAGCCTGGGAGTTCAAGGCAAGGTCACATGGGGGCTGAAGCTAATTAGACTTATGCTGCTGTCCGTGACTGTGTGTGTGTACGTGTTTTTTTGCCTAGCGACCTGACAGCATGGAAATTACCCAACCTGCCTTGTGGTGGCTATCCAATCCTGACTTGGAGAGAAGTGGTAAATATAGCAACACAGGGAGAGAAAGTGAACAAATAAAATTATATCTGAGGCATGAGGGAAAGAAAATGCACCCATAAAATTATATCCTGGGTATATAGCAGCATTAGAAGTGTCTCTTTTTACTGTGAGACAAAGTATGTCTTTTCCCACACACTCGCATTTGACACTAAACATTGCATTTTAAACAGCAACCTGCACCAGTCCCATTCGACTAAGAATAATGTACAAGTTACCAGCCACCTTTGCACGAAGACAACGGCCTCCCGCAGCGAGGTGAGGCTGCCCCATCACCTAGAAACATGCCTCCTCTCCAGGCAAGCCAGGGGACCAGTCTTTTAAGAACTATTTTCAGTAATACATTTTCATTTTGGTTAAAAAATAAGTACCTTCTATGATACTTTTTGAAGATGGAGAAGAATAACATGAAGGTTTAACCTTCCGTGCTGCATATTAAAGTGGTTTTTAAAAGAAAGCTTTCCACTGGGGAAATAGAGCCAGCCACCACCCAGGTAAGCACTGGATCTCAGCAGCAGCTTCCTGAAGGCTTTCCGCTCAAGGGCTGCATTCTCAGCGACTCAGACTTGGGGGGGGGGTAGTTTTCTTTGTCTTTTTATTTTTCCCTGGCCTAAGTGGCACAGAGTGGTGATAGCTTAGTGCTGCATTTTACATAAACAAATCGGTGGTGTTTTAAAATCAAACAAAGTGAGACTGCCCAGATCTATTATGGATGCAAACTAACAGTCGTTTACTCTCATGCCACTTCACCATATTTATACATCCATGGGAATCTCACGTTGGCACGGGTGATTTCAAGAAATGTTGGAATAACTAAATAGAAGAACCACACATTTACTTTTCGGGTAGATTGTCCTCTTTTCCTGTCCCCTTTAAAACTTGCCTTCACTGAACTGAAGAGTGTAAAAACAAAATTCAGAACAAAGCACATTTTAACAGCAAAAGTGATCCAAATATCCTACTCCATGTTTATTTTCATGTTTGTCAAGTAAATGATCTTATCCCCCCCCCAAAAAAAATGATGATGGACTGGGTCATTTGGAATATTCTAACATAACTACAAAAATTATTTGTTTATCTACCCATTAAGATGTCACTGCTAAATTCTTGTCAAAAGGAACACTGAATTTCCATAGAGTCTGAAGTGGTGATTCTCTACCATATGCATCTATATTTGAAGAGCCAGTGTGCACAAGAGCACTTGTGAATCAAACTTACATAAGTTTGAGGCTAACCTGTGGGTTACACGAGCATTTTCATTCTGCTATTTCCTCTAACTCTATGCTCTGTACATTCCAGGAGCCACTCTGTTTTTCTATTACTATTAGGTCTAAACCTCCCAATGTATTTTTTGACTTTTATTTTTCTGAAAAGTTGGTTTTGAGTGCTGGATCACCAGAAATAAACATAATGTTTAAAAAGAAATTTAATTTTGGGTGAAATGATGTCACGGAATTTAATGCATATAAAACACCAGAAGAAACTGCTGCTGAATTCACTTTTTATCTTCTGTTGCAAACTTCTGCCTTAATATCCCTTTTCAAAACCTGGCAACTCACTATTTTTCTGATTAGATTATAATTATAAGACTAAGAAAGGAAACACCATGTGAACACACAGGCTATGGTCACTCAAGTCACCTGTAGTCAGAAGAATAGCAATGTGATTACTGTATCACTAGAAAAATATGCCATACTTGGGTAGGAGAATGGGGCCAGAAACAAAAACAGCTTTCATGACAGTTCTGAAATATGAGCCCAAACAGAAATGTGTAATATGCCACCAAAAGTCTTTTTAAGGTACACGTACAGGACAGCTGTTGAAAGTCTTACATGGTACACAAATTGTTAAAATAAAAATTTTCAAAGAGTCACAAAAGAATCTTTCAGAGGAAAAAATGCTGAAACAGGAGTAAAATTTAAAAATTGGCATATGAATGTGACCCGTACTGATAATATGAACTACCCTAAGTCTGAACACATTCCTGGTATATCCTCAGAATTACGTAGTCATCCTTAAAAGCTGGTACAAGCTCTGGGAGGCAGCCTGGGAGCTATACCTTTCCCTCGGGCCGGATGGCCGAGACAGGCGTGACTTCCTCTGCCTTCTTCCGTCTGTCCTCTTCCTCGTCCCGCTCCTCCTCAGCCTTTTTCTCTGGAGTCACAGTGGTGATCAAGTTGGTCTGAGAGATGCCCTTTGTTGTGGCGTACTGGCCAGTACCAACCTCTGCAGCAGACATAGAATCCTTCATGTATATTTCATGGTTTTCATTCACTGATGCTAAAAGCAAATACAATTGAAGAAATAAAATCTGAAATAGTGAAGTCAGAAGACAGATGAACACCACCAATTGTCCCGTTACGGGGGTGGGGGGAGTACCACCACAAAATACCAGGTTTGTCTTGGAAAGACAAATCAGCACTGCAGGCACCTCTATCTAGGCACGACCATAGATTCATCTTTCTGCATTACCTATCCCAGTGTTCTAACATTATTTAAATGCTTATGTCTTGAAATCCCAGAATAATTCTCATCCATTGTCAAGCTCTCTGGGAAACATGTGTGTGAGGGGGAGGTGAGGCTGTTACCCCAAGTCACTGGTGGGGCTCGAGCACCGGCACTTGGTGGCCAGTTCCACAACTAATAGCAGTATTTGCAATAGACAATTGCTCTCATACACTTGACTTTGAACATATCTTTGGAAGTGCTATGCAGCAAGGAGCACCGAATTGGTTTTATTATTATTATCATTAATGCTGAAAAGTTGATCACTCCTATAATATAAGAGCCCTACAGGTAATAATAAAAATTAACTCTCTTGGCAGAGATTATAAGATTCAGATGGCAATTCCGCTCAACTAAAGAAATGTTTTAATTTCTACTGCCTTTTAAAAAGAGTACCATAATATGCATATATATTTATTCATCTCTAGTATTTTGGGAAAACAAGACAAATGTTAAATGAAATTCATGCAAATGCAAAACATGCAAACATAAGAGATATAAGACATAGCCTTTCATCCCAGCTAAAATGTCTTAGTGAAAAAATGCTTAATTTAGTTAAATTTTAAAATTTGGTGCTCATTATTGTAGGTTTTAGATATCATAAAATTTATTAAAACTTATAAATGCTGCTTTTCAAATACACAGTAGCTAATCACAGACAAAATATAATAATCTGCATTTATATTTTAGGAACTTTAAAACATAAATAAAAGAAAGGATTCTGAAATGAAATCCTCTCTGATATCCTTTTAATAGCTAAACCATGTCACTAAAGTATCTTCACTAAGATATTTTATATCTCTTTATACTGATGAAAAAGCTCATATGAGACACAGCTTCCTAATGGACCAGTTAGGCTATTCTCTATAAGATGCCACCTTGCAAAAAGCAGTTTATGTTCCAGCATGCAGTCGTGACACCCAGCTCAGCAGTAGCAGCAAACATACTAGGGCTGACAGCACCGCAGAGAGTGAGAGACAACACATACTAACATCACTTTTGGGCAGGGAGGAAGAGACAGCATGATATTAGTACATTGATTTCACAATTGTCTTCTGTCTTCTCATCAGTCATTACCACACAAAAGGTCATGAAGAAAACAACATTCACAACAAACGTGTTCCCTGGGTGAATATCACTGAACAAAGTGGAGGGTACTCAGGAAAAAAACGTGTGGACTTTCTACAAAAGTTCCTCCAATATTGACTTATAGAATACACAAATAGTTAACAGAGATTTTTTTTATTATTATTTCCCTCTTTTAAAAAATTTTTTTATTTCAGAATATTATGGGGGTACAACACTGTAGTTATATATATTGCCCATGCACTGCCCAAGTCAGAGCTGTAATCATGGACATCCCCCAAACTGTGCAGGAGAAAGAGAGTCAATGGGACAAAGTAGAAAGAAAAACTTCGATGTTAACACAGATGTATCAATATCTTAATTCAACTCAAAACAGTCCTGATAAATATTTTATTCCAAAGTGTTGGCTCTAAGTTTGATATTCCAGAAACTCTTAGAAGATACAGAATGGTAATGAACTTCCCAGGCCAGCTCACAGAAACCTATAAGAATAATTATCAACATAATCATCAAGATAATTGTGTCTATAACAAGAGTGCTTTCACATATATCTCACTCACTCTTCACAACAACCCTGTTGAAGGCTGCCTTACTCCCATTTTACAGATGACTAAAACTGAGACCTGGAGTGATGAAATCATTTGCTGACTCTTTGAGGAGCTATGGCAAAAAAGGTGGGAAGGGAGATGGTCCCAGGCACTTGTAACTTTTATTTATGCTTTTGCTTATTATTAAAATCTCACATGCATACTAGAAACTTTGAACTCTTTTTATCTGCACAGGATAAGGTCTTCTATAAAACAACTAATCTCCAGGAGTTCTGAATTAGAAGGCAGAGTCCCAGCCACAATTCAGTTCCTAAGTTAAATATTACTACAGCTGGCATGCCTTGTAGCAGAAAGCACACCTCTGTATTACTTTGGACGGCAATATAAAACTGTTAGACAAGAGAAAAACCTGCTAAAAACTCATTGTTATCCCCTAAAAAGGTAATTTGAGTGATTATCTCCTTGTTTTACTCATTTGACTTACACCTTTGACTTGGCAGTACAGAACTCTTACACAGCCATGCTCTCCCAGTCCACCTGGTGCAGTAATAATTAGTATTAAGTAGGAGAATTTAACTTAGAGACCTTTGCTCTGTTATTTGAATGCCATCCTTTCTACCAGCTATTATTAATTGACTGATAAAGTCCACATTTTATGAATAAAATTTTTAGAAGAGATAAATTTAACTTATAGTTTTATGAAATAAATAGTCTGAGACAAACATGCTAATCCTTTAAGATCTGCCACCACAAGATTCAAATTACTTATAGAGTATCTGACTACTATAGATAGAACAAGAGCATCTTTCTTCAAATTCAGGGTGCCGGCTTATGAAAGCTATGTTCTTCATTCCCTAAGTACCATTCTTTCATGTAATTTTATATAAATCTATAGACATCAGACTGACAAAGGCACTTTTTGGAGAGTTAAAAATCTGCCATTCAGCCACTGACCAACAACTGCTTTTCAATTTACAATATACAAGAGGATGTATGTTTATTGAAAGCTCATGATGGTTTCGTACTCCTTTTAGGGTAGCTATTAAGGGCCAGTAAGTGATACCTACCTCCATCCAAGCTGCGAGACATGGTATAACGTTTGCTGGAGGATCGTTCAAAGTAAGGCGCTGGGCGATCTATCAACGCACTGGCTCTTCTTGTTTGGGCTTGCGTTCTGCCGCTATAACGAAACTTGGAACCCAAGGTTAGGAATTTCTTTGGAGGTGCTTCTGGTAACAACAGTCTAAAGAGATTAAAGGAAAACACCAGAAAGACTAAGTCAAATATTAAGAATACTCGTAAAACTTTTTACTCTGTCATGAGAGGTAATGTGCTTTGTGTGCTAAAGGTTTAACGCATGACTTGCAGTTAAATGAATTTGATTTTGTAAAAAAAGAAAAACAAAAACCAATTTACATAGTATATGTCAACTAGGGATGTTGTAGAGAGAATATAGGCAAAACAGGGGTTGTGTTAAACTAGATGAACTTTTAACATTCTACGCAAGGGGAGGGTCTATGGGTCTAATAGCAACTAAACAGGTGATATTAGTGAAGAAGAGTGACAATTTGTTATTTTGTAGGCACAAACTTGATGGGCCCAGAAATATATATGGGTGAAGGAGTCCAGGGTATTGAGAAATTACTGAAATAGTAAGGAATGGATTGGATACTTGAAATGGATATTCTATAAAAATAATGAAAAGATGCTAAAAATAATAAAGGAAGGTGGGTGGGGCAGAGAAGTACATGACAAATTAAGGAAAGTTCTTCAAGTTTAGTCAGAAGTTCTTTTAGGGTTTTTCATCAAGAAATAAGATGACAATGAACTTGAAGAAATAGGAAGTATATGCTTCTGTATTCTTCTTCCCAACCTTTCTCAGTGTAAGCGATTCCAATTATCCCAATTCTTCCTTAGGAAAAAACCAAAATAATCTCTACCTACCTGAAAAATGTATGGTGCTCAACACATACTTTCCATAAACGCTTGGCAGCTCGATGGTTTGGCAGCTTAAACCCAATGGTGCTTTCAAACTGTTCAAACTAAATAAAAAAAAATACATTGGGAGTAAAGTTTGGAATTACAAATTACAGAAACCCACAAATAATTTACAAAATCATAATACCACCACAATTTTTTATTTATGCACTAAGTAAATTGCTATATGCACAATTCATGCTCTATACATTCATTCATTAAAAAAACCTTATTATCTGTCTCCTTAAAATGCTGCAGGTAGAGATAACCATGTTATGCATGCAGTAAATGTTTTTGGCACAAGTATGGGTCTCATGCAAACCAAACACAAAAAAAGAGGGTATTTGGATTCCTCCCAGAGATCAATTTGTCTTGATCTCATTTTTAAGCTTTATTTTCATAGTTTCTCAATGACACGACTTCAACTGGAATGTACAGAAATGAACAAAATGTTTATAGTCTATAGCATTCTTAGAAATGACATTTTCTCCTAGTATCTGGCCAGGAAATATGTATATTTCCTAGGCATTTGGTAACCTGGTGTCAGATACTGAAGATTTTATTTGTGTGTTCCACCACGGATTATCATGTTAAATGCTAACATCTCTCTACATTATACATAAGATCAGAGATTAGGAGAACGTATTTTTCAACATGTATAGTTCAGATGATACTCCATCAGCCATCTGAGTTTTCAAGGTGAAATATCTCATCTGATTTCCTGCATAACGTACTTTAATATTATCATTGCAGATGCACAATAAGTTTTTATTTCCTGAGGAAGGGAAGCATCAGGCCACCAGAGGGCAATCATCTTAAACAGTAAAGACTCTAAAAGAGCACAAAACAACTGGACTATTGATGTCATCTGTAGCAAAAAGTAATCTATGTGGCAAAGAACCAAGGTGCGGGGTCATATGCACAGCACATGAGATACAATCACTCTTGACCTCTATTTCCTGTTCGTTGAGGATCACTGTTGGAACTGGGAAATTCATGTGCAGTGCTGGCTGTAAAAATCACCACCGTTCAAGGGACCCAGTCAAGACAGAAGAACTGTGGCTCTCGACTAAACCATCATCCATTTATTCTTCCTGCATCTAACATTTGCCACACACTATGCTAAGTCCAAGGGTTCTCAAGAAGAGTCAACTTGCTCTCTGCTGCAAGAAGCTGGGAAGAGTCTCTTCCTACAAACTTCCTTAGGCAAGGATGATACTGGCCCTAGACTTTTTGAATGTTTCTCTCTGTGCTTTGTATCCATTCCTTTCAACCTCTTTAGGGCCTGTGCACCACCAATAATTTCTTCTTATTCACTCTTCTCAGCCTATAAATACGATCACAAAAAAGGGAGGGTGGGAAACCAACTTTCTCTGAGCCTGCTTCTGTGGGAACCACAACCCCATGTCCTCACTGCTAAACCTCATGAGAAAGAAGTCACCACCTACTGCCTCTGCAACTTACTCCTGACCTCACCACATCCTGGGGGCTCCTCACCCCTTCCTGAACTCTGACATGTCATAATGGGACCTCACTGTCAAGTTTAATGTGCTTTTGTCAGTCCGCATCCCGCATGCCCTCCCTGTGTAGCACACAGCACTGCTGGTCAACCACTTTCCTCTGAAACTCACCTCCTGGTCATTTCGTCAGTCTCTGTTCCTCCTTTTACTTCTCTGGCCATTTTTCTTAATCTCCCTATGTTGCTCTCCTGCCTGCCCCTCTCTCAAATAGTGTGGTCTCACTCAGAGTTTTGGTTTTAGGGTCTCTTCTTTTCTCTAACCTCCCTTGCTCTTTTTTCTTTTTTTTGAGACAGAGTCTTGCTCTGTCACCCAGGCTAGAGTGCAGTGGCGTCACCATAGCTCACTGCAACCTCAAACTCCTGGGCTCAAGCGATCCTCCTGCCTCAGCCTCCTGAGTAGCTGGGACTACAGGCACACACCACCATGCCTCACTAGTTTTTTTCCATTTTTTGTAGAGACGACCTCTCACTCTTGCTCAGGCTGGTCTCGAACTCCTGACCTCAAGCAACCCTCCCAGTCCAGCCTCCCAAAGTGGAAGGATTATAGGCATGAGCCACCATGCCTGGGGTCCACTTGCTCTTTGAGTACTTTATTCCATGTCTAAGGCCTTGAATAAAACGTATACAATTGATAACTGTTAAATTTCTTATTATGCAAGAATCACCCCCTGAAAATCCAACCCAAAGGAATTTCAATCTTTTTTCTGAAATCCTCCCCCCTTTGCCCTCCCCCGTCTTAATACCATTTCTGCTGACTTCCCTCATACAAACTGAAAACCTCTGATTATCCTGGACTCTCCCCGCTTTTAATCCCTTCCCCCATCTTGTCTCCAAGACCTACTGGCTCTGCCTATGAAACTTCTCTCTCCAATTTGCTCTCTCCATCCCATTCCCGTAGCCTCTGCCCTAGTTTAGGTCTTATCACATCACATTATTAAGTAGTTGAATTTCATTAAGAAATCTGTCATTCCAAAATATTCATCCAGCTGTGTCACATCCTCATTTAAAACATTTCAGGGCTCACTACTGTCTAAGATTTATTTCTCCAACTCTCCCTTCTGGCCTCTCATAACACTACGCTCATGCCATGTCTATAGAATATCACCCCATTTGTATCACGGTGTTACAATTCAAAGTGTGTAAGTCTGTTTCTCTGCCAAATAGAAAATCCCTTAAGTACAGGGACAAGGTCATATTTATCTTTCTGTTTCCAATGCCCAACAAGGTGCCTGATAATAGGTGCTCACTTAATAAATGTTTAATGAATTCAAATGGATATATATTGGTTATAAGTTTAACACACAATCTTTAGGAAATATTTAAAAAACACTACAACTTCAGGAATTTACATGAAAAGCTTAGAGATTATTTTGGTCATCATAAACAAGTATGATTTTATATTTACATTAAACACGATTGCTTGTTTTATATTCTGATTTTTTAAATTGCATATTCCACCAAGAAACTTCTGTGGAGAGGTAGATTTTGAAGACAGGAGATAATTCTATATTACAGAGATGTGCAGAGATATAAATGAGCTAGAATGTTTGGGCTTTGATTGCCTCCATTATAGTAACCACACCTATTAGAAATTGGAGGTATTTATTAACTATCTCTTAAGCAAATAAAAGTTGATATTTACTACTATTATGCACAAACTACTAAGGAGGATATTATTATAAGTTGATCATGGAGGCTGTTGTCCAAGGAGTAAGGATTAGCTAACAATTCTGATTCTTTCATTAGCTTCTCTGATTAAAAAAAAAAAAAAGCCAAAATATACTGAACTGTGGAACACCGACATAATTCACACTCATTGTCCTTTATCCTAATCTTCCTTGTACCTTGAAGTACATGACATCTAAGCCATTCACATTAGGGTGCAACCAGATTTGTAGGACAAATCCAAAGGGCATGGAAATATAACAGGACACACAGGAAGAGATCTATTCACCACAGCTTGAAATACACAAAAAGTTATTCATGAATCTGGATTTTGTATTAACATGTTTTAAAAAACCATTTAATTAATGTATGCAGTAGGAAAAAACTGGAACATAATAAAGAAGAGAATGTTTTATTTATCACTGTTTACTGGACAAACCTACAGCAAGTTCTCTCAGGCATTTAGAGATAACTCACCATGTCCCACGATGCCTGGAACTTACGAGCAGATAATTTAAATTTTTATTTGCTATCAAGGACCTTTCTTCCCAATGCACATGCAGATGCAGATATGCTTACCTCTCCAGGTCGGATCTTAATATAAAAGTTGTTCCGTTTGTATGAAATTTTTAGAACCTTGGGCCAGGCAAACCTGTTTATTCGCAGTCGGTCACGATATATCAACAGACCACTTGCACAAACTCCTAACATAATTTCTACTCCTTCTGAATCCTGGAAAATAGCAGCAAGAAACAATGAATCAGTATCTCACTTATTTTCACTTTCAGCTGGGTACAGTATTTAAGCCTCCACAGCAGAACCTATAATTGACATTTAAATATGAAAAATACTGCGGCCATTTTTTAAACATTGCCATTAAATAATAGCCTTTTAGTGAAGATATTCATCACTACAGAGATTGTTAGAGCAAAATGTCCTCTCCCAGGTCTCTTAGACTTGCAACTTAAATACTGCACACCAAGAAGGCCAAGCAGACGAAGGTGTGTTAATAACAGGAATAACAGCCACAGTTATTGCTTAGTGAGTGTGAGGCACTGCTCTAACTGCTCTACGTATGTTAATTCCTTTAATCTTCACTACGATAGGGTCAGATAGTTGCTATTATTATTCTCATTTTACAGATGAGAAAACTGAGGTACAGAGTCCCAGTTGAACATGGGCAGCCTGGTTCCACAGGCAGTACTCTTAACTGACATGTGGTCTAACAAGATGGGCCCTGTCCTTTCCTATGAGGGTTTTGGGTTTTGTTCCTTTAAAAAGAGCCTTACTACACCATTATTTTCTATACACCGTTACTGTCAGAGTGAAATTTAAATATGAAATGTAATAGTTTTTTAAAAGTATGAATGCACTCCCCCCAACAACCTTGCTCCCACACACACAAACACGCTGCCCAGTGGTAATCACATTTAACATTATAAATATAAATACATTTTATATGGATAGTTTTATAAAAATGTGTGTATAGTTTTGTTTTTTTTTTTAAAAAGAGGTCATACTAAAATTGCAACTTGCTTTTGTTACTTGCACATTTCATCTTTAAGTAATTTCCTAGGGATGTGTGATGCCCAGAGGTCAGAGATGTTATGTCAAACTCAGGCAATATACCATATATAGTCTTTCCCTCTTAAATGTTGCATTTCATTGAACTCTGGTCAAATGAACAGCTATGGTGGCCTTGAATGGAGTAAAAAGACAGGACAGAGGCAGGACTATATGTGAGGTGAGTCCACCCCTTGTCCTGCTGATTGTTGGAAGCAGGGGACAAAAAGGGTCATAGGCTGGCTACACAAGGAAGCTACGCTCAGATCTTATGCCACACAATTGGCAGGGCTGCCCCCAGCTTTGAGTCACTCTGCAGCACCAGCAGAGCAGCAGGGAAAGTACAAGAATCCAAACGGGAGATGCTGACTCGTCTATGTCGTGGGAACTTACTTCCTCAATCCCGTCAATGCAACGCATGAGACGGACATTTCCAGAATCAGAAATAAATACATTGGTCCGTCTTCAGGAAATGTAAGTTTATAAACAGAATATAATTGGTTTAAAATGAAATATTTTACCTTGGAAATGTATCATTCCATTAGATACCAAATTACAGAAGTGAAAAGATTCGATGGCAGGATATTACAATATAATAAAATTTGAGAACTCAAAGACCAGAAACTGCCCACTATTTATTGAGGGCTTTAATTTGAAAGAGCAATTTAAAGAGCTATAACCTTGATGCTGACAAGGAGCTGGTATTATTGATCTGTTAGAACGAAACCAGCCAATCTGTTTGCCCGACCACCCAGAGGCAACCACCTCATGCCGTGGGCACAATGCAAGCGTGAGGAAGGACTGCAGGAAACTGCTCTTTGCTTCACTCTCTTTTTGATAGCTATGGAATATAAGTTTAGGAATCTGTGTTCAAACTACAGAGAGAAAGGACATTCAAAACCGTTTTCATGATTAGATAATAAAATGTTTAAATCAACCATTAGTGTCTTTGAATCATAAGAAAACAGTATCCCTTCATGGGAAAGATGAGGAAGGCTCTGATGCCTCCTCTTCTTGTCCCCTCCAACATAGGCTTCTGTGTCCCCAAATCAATCTGTTGTCTCTAGCACACCCTTAGCAAGTGGTGCTGAAATAAACTCCCGCTCTTTCTTCTCCTGGAGCCCGAGAGCCAGCTGAGAGCAGGAGTTGTTTTACCTGTGTAACCTCGCTGCCAGCACAGAGCCGGCCTCTCGTGTCTTAAGCCACTACATGCTTATTGAAAGAAACGGTGAACGAAAAATAAAAATGGCAGGAACAAGTGGGATTTTAAACTGGATGAAAGTCTCCCTTTCATTAATTGCACAGCAACAAAAAAAGACACTTTTCATAACAAATTTTCTACCATAGCCCATAGTATTAAGATTAGCTTGATAAATCTTTTGTTTAAACCCTATTAACAACAGGCTTTCTTGGGCACATGTGTAGTTCACTACCAATAAATACGCTTATACTCCCTTTAGCAGGGAGCACTGAAGGTAGACCTGCTAGTCTCAGTCTGTCATCATGAAAATAAAGGGGCACACTGTAATATTTCCTTAATTTAAAATAACTGTTCAAACTTTGCCATCCTTCAATATCACTTGGTCCATGAGATATCCCATATGGATTTATATCTACATTTCAGAATCTTACATAAAATAAATGACTCTGACAAAGAGTCATATTATTAAGACTGACATTAAGTGACAAACAAGGAGAGACAGACTTCCAAAGAAAAAACAAAGCATTTAGAATAGGTTTTCCAAAACATAAGATCTTCATCTAATATGGGTATTTATTCCTCATACAGAGCTGTGAAGTACGAGATCACAATTCGGAATTTCTAAATGGATCATAAAGCTCGGCATTTCATACCAACAACAGAAGAGAAGCATCTTGCTTATAACCGGAAATTAGCTCTAATTTAATTCAGTAAATTTCTTCTTCAAATGATGGAGTATAGCCGCATGGGAAAATGGAATCTATAACTGAATTATCTGTTATACTTAATATTCAGATAAAATCCTATAACAGGCTGGATTTGCACTTCCTTAATTCTCTTTCTTTTTAACTGGCATAATGTCAAATCACATTACAGAATGAAAAAGCAGCCATCTATTTTAATTCGGTAGCTATAGCAATGTGAAGTGATTTTATTTTTACTGATAGAAACACTGATACATCCTGAGTTGCACTTCCCTAAATGTATACCCTAATCTTTTATTTATTTATTTTTTGTGGGCAGTAAGTGAGTCAGAATGCGTGATGTAACTCAAAAATAGCTTCAGATTCACTCAAATTCTCAGGCTACCTTCCTTTCCTTTTTGTTTCCTTATCTTTCAGCCACCTAGGGAAAAATTCTAAGAGAAATAAAAAAAAACTTAGTGTCTGTCTTCATTTTTATTTTGAAATCCTCACCCTACCTTTATACCCTACATAAAACGGAAAACATCTTTGTTATCTGAGCACACAATAAGGGAAAAAGTATTATGAACTGGCAAGTAAACAGAGCTATACCTGCTGTCGTAATTACACACAAATGTCAAAGAGCTTGGCATTCAACATACCAGCACATGCCTGGTATGGGTCCCAGCCAAGTCTCAGAGATTTTGCTAGTACTCAGGTCTTGGGAGTACTCACCCTGGGTGATGTACAAAGTGATCCACAGACAAAACCAATCAAACCTGCACTGGTTCAACAGCCACCACTCTGCTGCCCAAACTCTCTGTGGATTAGTCTGCTCCCCAAACACCAACCAAAGAGCTGTCTGACTTCCAGCATCAAGAGAACCCACAGATCATAGATCTCCCTCCTGTGGGTCCACAGGGTCATTGAGATGTTTGCGTGAACAGAGCCAGTTGAAATTCTCTTCCTTTCTAGGCCCTGGACCTGACTATGTAAGACATTCACTTGCCTGGAAACCTGTAATTGCACATTCTTCTGAGCCCCAGACCGTGAAATTGGTGATTAATGCTGTCTATCAGAGGTCAAATACACATCCCTAAATAGAAATGATGTTATCTTATTAGCCCCCATCAGAAGAAACTCTCACTGAATGGGTGTGGGGTGCACAGTTTGGGGGATGTCCACAATTATAGCTCTGACATGGGCAGTGCATGGGCAGTATATATGACCAAAGCGTTGTACCCCCATAATATTCTGAAATAAAAGGAGAAATAAATAAATAAATAAATAAATAAATAAAAAAAAAAAAAAAAAAAAAAACTACCTCTGAACTTTATACATTGACCCTTATACTGCTGAAGTACCAGCAACCATCTCTAGGATCCTAACACATTTTATATGCTTTGCTGACAAAGTTTTCATAAAAGCTTCTCTGTATTTCCACAGGACTTTTATTTGTGGCTGTTTAAATAGTCGAAGTAGTGCATGTATGCATTCTCTCACTGCTGAAAAATACAGAGATTCTAAAACAGGCACGATACAAAGTCGAAGCTGCTCTATGTCTCGTGACTGTAACTCTCCTACGGTCTAATTCCAACTTCTTTCTTCCCGAGACTCCCAACCCAATATATCTTTAATATTTCACCGGTCACCAGTCAGTGAGGCAATCTGGAGGGCATCCAGAACGGGGGCATAGACAGTACCTGGCACATAACAGATGTGACACTCGGGTCTTGGACAATCGGACAGGTTTAGACAGAGAGGAAAGAGCAGGACAGTCCAGAGACAGGCATATTCAGGGAAAGGCAGAGATGGGGACAGCTGGGTGCAAAGAGCATGTGTCCGCACAGTGGGAGTTACGATTGTGACAGGGTACGCAGGGGGTTGGTGGGGGTCAGAGCTTGTTAGGTCAAGATCAGTGTCTAACTGCATCACAGGCAATCAGAGGCTCTGCCTATCAAAGGTTTTCAGTAGGCTGAGCCCATGAGCAATAAAAGTTTGAGCCATGAAGAACAAACCCCTCAGTAAATATCAGAGAGCTAATTTTGTTGTATCATGGAGTAGGGCTTAAAAGGTAAACACAGATTTGAATCCCCAACGTTTTCATTTATATTAACTGAAGTAAAATCACCAGCTTCCAGCAATAACATTAAATAGAACGTTTGAGGCTTAAAAATGCATACCTTGGCATGATGTAAATCTACCCCGTACATGGACAGTTTTTTGGCATTCTCCAAGAAATGCATCTCTGCTTCTGCTGGCGTCATTCCTCTGATAAGAAAAAAAAAAGTGTTGCAATGCTGCTTTTCCTTATCAGTTAGAATTAAAATTTAAAAAGCAGTTAGCTGCTTTTCCTTCACCTGGTGGGGCTGTAAAATCCCCCACTTAGCTCCATCCTATCTAAAATGAAAGCCTCGCCCATCCAGGTACCAGCAGAGACATACTGTGTCCCAGCATGTGAGAAAAGAGTAACAAGAAAAACGGCTTTGAAAGAAAAGATTACAAATGAATGCCTGGGTGTTCTGAGTAAGAGCTTCCCTACCCCAGCAGATTCTCAATCTGCCCAAGTCCCATCCTTAATGGACTCAAACCAACGCTGGAAGAGATGGGTTGTGTGAAGGATGCCCACTCATCAAGGCCCAACTTAAATGAATGTTCTCAGAATTTCTGCCACTAACCTGTGGCTCTTGTGCAGCTCAATCACTTTGTCTTCCAGCTCTTTAGTGTGGTTTGGTGCAAAGCGGAACTCACTAATGTAATCATTCCCACATTCATCAGGGTCGTAGTCTCCAAGTTCTGACTGGACGGTGTAGGAGCCCAGCAGGGCCAGGGTAACAAAGGAGCAGGGCAGCCTTCCGGACACAATGTCATCTCGCAACTGTAAGCAGAGGTAGTACCTACGAGGAGCCAAAAGGAAACACAAAAGGCCAGCATGAGGCTACATGAAAAGGAGATCATTCTGTGTACCCTGTGGCTAATTTCTCCCTGTCAATAACTTCTCCAGGATAAATTTTCTATCTAAAGAAAATATAATTTCATCTATATTTGACACAGATATAGGGGAAAATACTTGGCTACAAAATATAATATTTAAGGGCATCTAGAAGCTGTCAAGGTTCATAATAAAACAGAGTTTTATTAATAAAAACAGAGCAAAAGAAACCTAAGGACATATTCTTCTAACATCTTTTAAAATAACTTTTAAAGTAAAATGAACATTTCCCAACACATTTCCTGAAATCCTTGGCTGGGGATATTATAGTATGAAAATGATGCTCTTAAATCCAGTCATGTGTCACATAATGATGTTTCCGTTAACGAAGGACTGCATACATGATGGTGGTCCCATAAGATTATAAGATAGCTGAAAAATTACTATTGCCTAGTGGCATCATAGCTGTCCTAACATTGTAGCATAATGCATTATTCATATGTTTGTGGTGATGCTGGTATAAACAAACCTACTGTGCTGCCAGTTGTATAAAAGTCTAGCACATATAATTATGGTACAATACATAATGATATGTATTTTCATTTGATAATAAACTAGTTTATGTATGTACTATACTATACTTTTATCACTATTTTAGAGTGTACTCCTTCTACTTATAAAAAAAAAAGTTAACTGTGAAACAGCCTCAGGCAGGTCCTTCAGGAGGTATTCCAGAAGAAGGCATTGTTATCACAGGAGATGAAAGCTCTATGTGTGTTATTGCCCCTGAAGACCTTCCAGTAGGACAAGATGTGGAGGTGGAAGATAGTGATATTGATGATCCTGACCCTGGGTAGGCCTAGGCTAATGTGTGTGTTTGCATCTTAAATTTTTTAAAACAAAAACGGTTTAAAAAGTAAAAAAAAAAAAAAAAAAAAAAAAATTAAAATAGAAAAAAGCTTATATAATAAAAATACAAAGAAAGAAAATAGTTTTGTGTTTGTGTTTTAAGCTAGGTGTCATTACAAAAGATTCAAAAGTTTAAAAACTCTATATAAGTTTATAAAGTAAAAAAGTTACAGTAAGCTAAGGTTAATTTATTATTAAAGAAAAAATTTTTACATAAATTTAGTATAGCATATACATAAATTTAGTATAGCACATACATATGTACAATGTTTGTAAAATCTACAGTAGCGTACAGTAATGTCCTAGGCCTTCGCATTCCGGCACCACTCACTCACTGACTCACCCAGAGCAACTTCAGTCCCACAAGTTCCATTCATGGTAAATGCCCTATACTGGTACTATTTTTTATCTTTCAGACTGTATTTTTACTGTACCTTTTCTATAGTTAGATATGTTTAGATACACAAATATTTACCATTGTGTTACACTTGCCCACCAGTATTCAGTACAGTTACATGCTGTACAGGTTTGCAGCCTAGAAGCAGTGGGTGACACCATATAGCCCACTGTGTAGTAGGCTATGCTATCTAGATTTGTACAAGTACACTCTATGATGCTCACACAACAACAGAATCACCTAAAGGCGCATTTCTCATAACATGCCATCGTTAGGCAATGTATGACTATATAATTATTAGGCCCCAACTAGTCTTAAGGAAATCTCATTTGGATATCTAGATGACAGATCTTGCCATAGGACCAAGACAGATTTCAAGTAACTCAACAGCTATGACTTTGTAAAATTAGCTCTCAATTTCTGCATTCCTAATGAGATAGTCTCTTTATAATAACAAATAATTTCTTGTTTTAAGTTCTCATTTTAAAAATTTAGATAGCTTCCTAGAATCTAATATGAAGACTAACTTTGAAGAATTACTACCTTGAAATTTGAAAATCTTGTAACTGTAAGTAAACAGTTTTCAACTAGAGAAATATAGCACATTTTCCATATAACATTGCCAAGATATCACAAAAATACGTCCATTGATAGCTGATTTGTCTTCTCTGATATTTTGCTTTTAAGACTTATAGATATAATACTAACTGCAAAAGACCCCAAGATAAGTGTTAACATCGGTGAGTTTTAATAATAACTATCATGGCCCAGCATATGGGTATAATAAAAAAACATACTCAGTACCTTTCCTATATGAACTGTTAATCTGTTGAAGCAGAGGACTATGCTAAAGGCTTAAGGTCCCCTCTAAGTATGATTTTAGGCTGGGCATATAAGTAAAATCTACATAAGTTAGATAGAAATACTCTTAAACATTAGACAGGCTCTACCAATATTATACAGGTAGACAGCAAGAAATCATGCACTAAATTTTTAAATTCAGGTATACGTATACAGGCTCTATAACCACAAATTAGCCATAATTAAATAGCTCCTCAATACTGACTAAAAAGTATCTTTAAATAAGAAATTATAATTTTTCTCTGATTTAATGCAAATATAAAAAAAATCCTCCAGAACTAATTTTTACCCTTTTCCTAGTAAGTCTGGTAAAATTATTTTTATCATTTTAATTTCTAAATTTTTTTTTTTTCTTCAAGAGATGGGGTCTTGGTCTGTCACCCAGGCTGGAGTGCAGTGGAGCCATCATAACTCACTGGCACCTCGAACTCCTGCATTTAAGTGATCTTCCTGCCTCAGGCCTCAGTCTCCCGAGTAGCTGGAACTACAGGCAAAAGACACCACGCCGGTTAAATTAAAAAAATTTTTTGTAGGGTCTTGCTATGTTGCCCAGGCTGGTCTTGAACTCCTGGTTTTAAGTGATCCTCCCACTTCAACCTCCCGAAGTTCTGGGGTTACAGTCCTGAGCCACCGCGTCCAGCCTGAAATTATTTTTAATTGTAGCAAGTGGTTGAAGCTGTTTTGAGTAATTTCCCTTTTCTGAAAAGCCCTCCAAAAAGAATATAAAGCTTATACAGAAAATTCTGTACATACTGGACAAAATCACTTTGGTCATAAATTTACCACCAAACAGAGCAAGAGAGGGCTTCCAAAGCAGAGAAGCCTAGAAGAATGAGGCAAACCAAGAGCAATGGACTGAATATTTCTGTCCCCACTCCCATTCGTATTGCTGAAATCCTATCCTCAAGGTGATGGGATTAGGTCATGAGGGTGGAGCCCCCATGAATGGGATTATTGCCCTTATAAAAAAGGCACAAGAGAGACCTTTTCTGCCCTTCCACCATGTGAGGACACAAGAAGTCAGCAGTCTGCAACCCGGAAGCAGATCCTCACCAGAATATGACCATGCTGGCATTCTGATTTTGAACTTCCAGCCTCCAGAACTGTGAGAAATAAATTTCTATTGTTTATAAACCACTCAGTCTATGTTATTTTGTTACAGCATCCCAAACAGACAGAGACACCAGGGATAACTTTAGAAAGGGATTTCTTTTCACACTCAAAGCTCAGTCACCAAGCTGGAATATTTTTATGTTAGATTCCTTTCTTAACATCTTCTTTCCAGAAAACAAATGAATCATTTTCCTAATAGTATATACAGGGCACAGAAAGTAAATTCTTAAGTTTATATGTGTATGTGTGTGTGTGTGTGTGCGTGGTTAAATAAAAAGCGTAAGAATCCAAAGACATATCTACTCTACGTTTTAAAGCAGGAGCACTAAGAATTGCTATATCATTTAAAACTGAATCCCATCCAATTTGACTATGGTGGGTGGATGACAGTATCTCAGTTCTGCATGTTTTCCCACCAGGGTCAGGCAGAGGGAAATATCAACCTGGCACCAAAGATTCAACTGTGAAAAGATACAATTTGGCAAATCTTCTCATCAGATGTTTGCTCTCATTCAGTTGCCTTTTGTTTGCCATTTGAGCGTGGATGATTACAAGGCTACCAGATGTAAGTGTGCTCTTCTCTGGAGTATTTAAGAAAAGTACAACTCTCCCAATCTCTCTCCTTTTCCATAACCAACTTTCAAATACCTGGTGATATCTTCAGATAGCTGGGCGGGGTCTGGTGGATAAAATTTCACATTAAATGAAAAGTGCCAAGCACCACCTGCAAGGATGGGAAAAAAGTTAGGAATAAACCCTTAGAAAATCTCCTTATAGTTTTGATTCTAATTGACAGCCGGAACTGCCTTAACTCCAAGCATTACGACCAGGCAACTTTTGGTCATTAATGGAAAACTGGGAAGTCTCAGTTATATGAAATCCACAGGTAAGTCTGAAACCTCATTTAATTTCTAATCTTCTCCTCTATTGACTTCTTTACTGGCACTTCTAACTGGCAAAGAAATTGACCAAACTTCCTTCAGTTCTCAGAATCAGATGTAAGCTTTTGGAAGAGGGAAAAAAGTGACTGATATGGATGATCTTCCATGAGATAAGTCTGGAACTGAATGGGTTTACTGCTCTGAATTTCTGGATAGCTCGCATACCGACACTATAAACATAATTTCCATTTTCTTTGTCCTTTCTGTTTTGTTATTATAGGTCGAATTCAATTATAATAAATGTCAAGGGACTATTCAACATATGTTTATTTTATGGGAAAGGTTTGTTATAGCAAATACAGCTTTAGCGAGTGGGCTACTCTGTGGGCTGTTGAAAATTCTTTTCTTGCTCAGGGAAAGTCTAGATGAAATAGATACCTGAATGTATTTACTGTGCGTTACCAAATTCCACACTTCCTTAATCTATGACTTAGATGGAGCTTCTTTACACTTTGCTATTCTTTGTCCTGTGGCATGTACTTACAGCCTCTCCAGCAGTGAAAAGCATCAACCAGAAGTTAGCTCACAGGTCTCCAACTCTGTATTGTTAACACACATCCTTGAAACATTGTTAAGCCTTATTAAGCTCCACATTTCATTAATACTATCTCTAATTGTATATGGTTTATCAATATAAATGTGAAAAAAAACCTTTTCTTTTTTTCTACATTTACTTGCTCTATGTGATCATTCCTTTAACTTATATTCACTTTGTTCTTTTCTTTTGGCTTTTAAATGCAGTAATTTACCCAAGTCTGGGTACGCCTTCTCTGTGGCACTGTTTATATTTGTTCCTTCTACCCAATAAGCACACTAAAGGTGTCGTGGCCCAGGCCCCGCTTATATTCTGAATGGACAACTGAAAAATTCTTCCTGGCCTCCCTGGCTTCTGTCCTGGAAGCCTTTCATCCACGCCTGACCCGGTGGCCATGGGCTGGCTCTCACCCCATGATTCTGTGACCTTACAGTCCAGACCTTATGCTTCCAAAACTACTCTCCTAGTCCTTCCAAACACTCTCCTTCTCCCCATTAAATGACTTCTGGAAACTCCAATTCCTTCACGAGCCCTGTCCAAACATATTTCTTCTCTCCTTTCTTAGCACCGTTCTCTTGCATATGTGGCCATACTCAGCTTCACTGGTTTCCTACATTTGGACATAAATGGCATAGATCCATTTATTAATTCTAGTTTATTCTTGACAATACCATTTACCTCACACTTAAGATTCTACTTGGCAGGGAACCTGAGGTGCCCTATAAAGAATTTAGCATTGGACCAGGTATTATTGGGTGCTCAATACATTTTAAAACCACTCAAAATATGTCTGTCAGTCAAATATATTTCTAGTGACTGCTTTTCTCACTGTTCTCAAAAAAGTCCTTTTGTTATTCCAAAAATAGTCTGATTTGGTTTTACTTTCCTATTGATTCCTACTCAGTTGCTACTAAAATAGATCCCTTCAATGCTTGCCAATAGTGAGGTTCATAATGACAGCTGGCTTTCCTCCAAGCAAGTGAAATTAAAACTAGTGGACTACTTATGGGAAATGGATTTATTGCTCTTTTATAACTTTTATCTATTTTAAAGTATGCCTTGAATCCAATGACTAGTTTAGCAATGTAATTAAACAATCTTATAATAAATTTGGGGTGAACATTTTAAGTTGGAAACTAGTAAGTAACAAAAGAACAGCAAAAACACTTCAATGCAAAAATCCTCATTCTAGGAAAGTGAGTTTCAAAACATAGTGAGCCTAAGAAGTACATTAGGTGCTTGTTAAAGGTGCTAATTCCTAGGCTCCACCACAGAGGCTTTTATTCCAGAGATTTGGAATATGGCCTAAAAACTTAATGGTTTTAACAAGCTTCTTTGTGGTTCTGATACGGGTGGGCTATGGAATGACTTTGAAAATCACTAATACTAAGGAATCCACTCTCCTAAGGTTATAACCCAAATAACTGCAATGTCTTTCAGGACATTATTTGGAAACAATGGGAAAGTTTACAGAAATGACAATCTACATCCCAATCAAGAAAAAAAAATCCAATTAAATGAGGCATAGAACTTGACGTTAATGAGAAAGGCAAATTAAAGCTCAAATACATATCCCTGTAAAGAATGTGGTAGAAACAAATCACTGGGAAGGAAGTGCTTATGCAACAAATAAGCTTGCAACCCTGTAGCTGCCCAAATGATGGCACTGGTTAGAAAGAAGAAATGAAACAGTTTGAACACATTAAAATGAATATTTCTATAATGCTGATATAGGATTTTAAATTACAAATTTATGATAAATAGAAATTGTAACACTCAAGAGAATTCATTCTTATGAAAAATTTCTAATTTTAGTCTTCTCTGTCTGCCAAATATTAAAATTTCTAAATATACTGCATTTATATCATAAAATTATGATATATCATATCTCTATATCATAAAACTATTATTACCATATCATCAATATACTATACTTATAATCACAAAATATGGTATATTTAGAAATTTTAAGATCTACCATGCAGGTAAGATGACTAGAATAAAAATTTTTTTCGTAAGAACTCTTTAGTTTCAGAATTTTCTATTTATCATAAATTTGTAACTTAAAATCTTTATCAGCATGATCACCAATGTATTAAGATATCATTCTAGAGGCATACTGTGGACCTACAGCATAAAAAGGATGGAAACATCCTTTTATCATCTATATTTAGGAAGAGGAGGTGATGGTACAATAATTACATTGGATATAGTAATACTTCTCTGCCTTGGTAGAATGCAAATTTTGTGGAAAGAGGGCATTTTAGTGGATAGGAAACAACAAGGAATATAGCTAAAAATACCAAACTCCATTTTGAAAAAAACTCCAAATTTCCTCGTCTCCTCCTTTATCTGCAAGACTGTTTTTTTTTTTACGTCACAGCCACACTGCCTAAACTGCATGATGAAAAAAATCCTTTAAATCTCTTGTTTTGACTGTCCCTTTAGCTTTCTTTCTTTGAAAGGAAGATAGAAGACAGCTTAAATTGGAAGTTAAGGAAAAAAAGAATTCTGTTAACAATAGAAAAGAAAATCAGACAGTTTATACAGACTTTCTTGTAACAGTATTATGACTTATCCTTGAACATTTTATATATTTTCAAAGTGCTTTGCAACTATTAATCAGCTCAGCATTTCATTAATTAGATGAATAAAGAGGACTTTATGCACAGAAAATATAATGATATATATTCAGCATGTCTGTTTTTAGTACCTCTATAAAAAATCTTTAGAATATATTCATCATCTTAAATTTTTTATTAGGACTCCTCAGAATTAAAAAAATGTAGTGTTTTCACCTACTTACAACTGTACCTATCCATGATTTCAATCTCAATTAAACTATTTCTATCAAACTAATTCATTATCAAGTTTCAGGTTAGTGGATACATCAGATTTCTCTCAAAAATATGGTAAAGATGTTCTAATTATACAATAATCAGCAGACTCTCTAATATCTAGAAGTACAGTTACTATTTTTTTTCCTTTTGGGATATTATCTGTTAAACCATTTCAAACTGCTCACTACTAATTATGTTTTATTAGTACTGGGGGTATTTTGATATCTCAAGACTTTCAATGGCACTAAGAAGCATTTGCTTTCTCTTTTAATAGTAAACTGTTGAAAACGTTTACTTATTGAAATGGGAATGATGTTTTTATTAATAAACTAGTCTTAAATTTATTCTCCAGCTAGAATTACTTGTCCAGAATAATTTAGATTTTACAGATAAAATATGAATTAAAAATTAACTAGTTATTTAAAATCGTAAAGATTATCCATGTTTGTTGTAAAAATAAGAGCTACTGCGAAGGGTAAAAAATAAAGATAAAAAATCTCCTGTTTCTCACCCCCCACACTGCTACTTCTGGAATAATTGCTATTAATATCTTTCATGCCTTCCAAAAGTTTTCCATGCATCTATACATATATAACTTTTTAAAAACAAATGAGAATATGTTACAGATATTACTCTGTAACCTGATTTTCACTAAGGAGAGCAAGGACATATTTATATGGCTATTATAATGAAATGATTAATTTAATCATTTCATTATAAATGGACATTTAAGTTACTTCTAGTTTTCTGCTACTGCAAACAGTATTATAATGAACTTTCAGGTGCCTGTATATATGCACATTTTCCTCTCTAATACCTATGCTGAACAAATTTCTACAAGTAAAATTAAGGGTCAAAGAATAAGTACATCTTAAATTTTAGTAAGTACTGACAAATTGTCATTGTAAAGGGTTGCACCAACTTATTCTTATACCAATTGTGTATGCAGTTGCCGTAGTTTATTACTAAACCTTTAAAATCTTTGCTAATCTGAATAGATGAAAAATAATGTCTCGTTTTAAGTTTCATTTAATCATTAGTAAGAGTTAGCAACTTGTTTAATACTTATTAGCTACTTGTATATCAATTTTGTGAGTTGCTCATGTGATTGTTTTGTTCATTAAAAAATATGTATTTCTTAAATCACTTTTAGAGACCAAGGAAAGAGGTTATCACCAGAGAGTAGACTTCAGTCTGACTTATTGTTCCTTTTCAAAACTATCAAATGAGTATTACTTTTAGATTGTCTTTCATACTTTTGTGACTGTTAGGCTTAATATAACATTAAAAATTAAATTTGGAACTTTTAAATGGTTAATTGCCAAATGGAACATCAGTTGGTTAAATCATATATTTCACATCTATGTACAGGCAGGGGAATAACGCAAGTGTTATAGACATTTTACCTCCCAAGTTGTGATGATTAAAAATGGGTACTATTTGAACTAGACCAACCTGCCAGATCGAGTTTGTGATTTAAAAAATTTTGTACTCACTCTACCTACTTGGGTATGGGCTACCAATTGAGACAACTTCGCTCTCTAAAAATCTTCACATTACCACATCAAATAATCTAAAAGAACTTACTTCGAATTTGCTTTTTTATTTCTTTAGCAGGGTCCAACCAGTTCTGAAAAGGAAATGACATTTTGAATTTGAATCAGAGAAGAATAAAAATGTCTCATGTTGATTAGGTACAGACATGCCCTCAATAGAGCCCAGAGCGAGTGGTGGCGGGAAGGCTCTCCTCACTGTGGCCCGTCGCCCACACCTGATTCCCCTCTGCCAGGCCCTCTGCGGCCCGGGAACAGTTCTAATGAGAAAACGCACATATGCACAGTTTGTGCTTGACAAAATACTTTTTTTTTTTTTTTTTTAAACAACCATTGCCTCCAGGGATTCAAGCTAGCACAGAAACAGAGGAGGAAAACTGGCAGAAGATTCTATGTTCAGACAAGTTACTAGGATAAATTAAAGACACATGTAACGTGACACACTGATGGCCTCCAGGGGTGGGGAACCTGTGGGCTCAAGGCCACATATGGCCCTCCTAGATCCCCAAGTGCAGCCCCTGGACCGAATCCAAACTTCACAGAACAAATCCCTTTATGTGTTCTGTAAAACTTGGATTCAGTCAAAAGGACGCAGTCAGGGATCCAGAAGACCACATGTGGCCCCAAGGCTGCAGGTTCCATTCAGTTCCACATTAGTGACTTCTGTGGTTATAGATCACATCTACCTAGAAAATTTCCCTAACGAATGAACACTTGCTTGTGATTTACATTTTTCCTCATCGGAAAAAATCAGATGTTTAATAATGAAGTTAGACATAGTCTGGTGAATTCAGTAGGTATTAAGTATGCCTCATGGCACAACACCAAACAAGTAACATCTACGAGCAAAATATCTGTGACTCAGCTTCCAGCACCAATACAATGGAAACAATTTCCTCTTCTGTATTTCTTAGGTAGTTGTGTGGATTAGTGAGATACAGTCCAGAGCAAACTTTTACTCAGGTTAAGCATCTACAGATATATTGCATTAAATATAAAACGTCTACTGAGTGCATTAGACAAGTATCAGGTCAGCAAGCGACACATCTCATATTCTGATTCAGTAAGAATATGAAAACATACGATGAATTAAGGATGTCAGCAGCATCAGCAGTAAACTGCCCCGACAGTTTGTTACAACCATAATATCTTCATAGAATTCTGAGGTATGAACATGATGTTCATTGGTTCAAATAATCTACTGAAATGTACTATCCAAAAAAGAAAAAAAAAAAGGAAACCCCATATAAAATGCTTTCCTGGAACCACAAATAACTCAAACATGAAAAACAGAAGAGTTCACTTATTGTTTCTGGAATACTCAAGATTAAAGGACGTTGTCAATGATTTGCTTCATGAAGAAATAAGTGATTAACAGCATTTACGGACTCAGAATAGCATATGTGGGTGTGCAAAGGGAGGTGGAGAAAATGACCCACCTCTCCAGCTTTAGTTCACAGTAAAGAGCAGTTCAAGCCATTACATTTTGTGTTGCTTTTGATCTCTCACCTTCTGGTTTTCAGCATCTCGATATGTAAGCCCAAAGTAGTCTTTTTCTAGCAAGTTCAAGTGTTCACACACTTTATCAAACAGCACTTGCCCTCTGGAGCGTTTCTATGGAAAAGAACAGAAAAACAAGTCAACACATAAAAAGGTTCTCCCAATTGCCATAAATAAAACTGGGTAAAATTTAAAACACTGCTTGCTATAACTGACAAGTGTGATCACTTTGCCATCTCCTGTTTAACTAGTAAAATGGCTAAAAAAAAAAAAAAGGACTTCAACCTACAAAAGCCCACCCCTACAAATAAACAAACAGAAACAAAAAATTAACAGTGCCACTGAGTATGTTCAGGTGACTAGTAGATGATTTCTAAAAAGCAGCAGCTGGGGAAAATAATGTGATGCTTAGAAGCACGAAATATTTTGTGAAATATAAAAATCCTGACAGTGAAAGAGAAGAAAGGACCAACAAACATGTGTTTCACAGGTGCCCTAACCCAGTTCTCCATATTGTAAGATTCTGAGCCTGAGAAGAATTAACCCTGTTCCTTGTCTTTGGCAGACTCTTCTTAAAACTTTCTAGTCCAATTCCTTACTAAGAAACTGTAAGGATCACTTTCTAAAATCCATTAAACTAACCTCATTAGTTTATTTTTGTTTTGCCTTTTTGCCACAAATTTCAGTTTTGTACCACAGTGTTTAATTTTCTCTTAATTTCTTTTAGAGCAAATCCTTATTAAACATAACAAAATATTAAGTTTAAAGATTTTAGTTATCATATATAAATATAAGATATAGATATATGTGCTCTATTTTTGACCATCAAGCAGACATGTGGAGGAAGGAAAAAGGTAGTTATTTGGGGAAAAAAATACATCAGCTTAATTTAGTGTGCTACGCTATAATTTTTTTCATCTAATCCTTCCACGGGTCTTTAAACATAGCCTTGGAATCTGTGAGGAATTAACTGGCAACAAATAAGCTAAACTACTTTTTGTTTGTATGGTACTAATATCTTACATCTAACACATTAAGCATATTTGTCTTTAAGATTTAATGTAGTAACAATGAGAAATATGAAAATTGATAAACTACGTCCATGCCAAAATAATAAGCATTCAAAAGACCTGTTAGTGGTGCGTTACTGTGCAGCCATAATTATGTTGAAAGCAATTACTCAGTCCCCTCAAGCATGACTATTTAGGAAAAAAGGTAAATTTATGATAGAAAAGTCAAGTCTAAATCGAAGTCGGCCGGCTAAATAATCAATGATGTATTTGGAAAAAACAGTTCCATAAAGGATGAAAATAAATTACTTGTTAGTAAACCTACATAATAACATTGCTTATTGGCTATGAATAAATATTATGACAATGAAATGCCTGCTTACTGGTTTAAATCTTTTTTTTTTTTTTCCCCCGAGACAGAGTCTAGCTCTGTTGCTCTGGGTAGAATGCAGTGGTGTCATCATAGCTCATACAACCTTAAACTCCTGGGCTCAAGTGATCCTCCTGCCTTAGCCTCCCGAGTAGCTGGGACTACAGGCGTGGACTACCACACCCAGCTAATTTTTCTATTTTTAGTAGAGATGGGGTCTTGCTCTTGTTCAGGCTGGTCTTGAACTCCTGAGCTCAAGAGATCCTCCCGCCTTGGCCTCCCAGAGTGCTAGGATCACAGCCGTGAGGCAACACACCTGGCCTAAATCTTTTACTTAAAAATAACAGCATATCATTTCTGAATAATGCTTGATAAATTATAAGGGTTTTCACAAAAACCTGGTTCTTCAGATGCTTGTATTGATACCATCAATGTAATAATACCAGATAAGAACAGAGGTTCAGAGAAGGTGAATGAGGGTGGCAGTCTCACGTGATGACTCTGGGCAGTGGCTTTAGAACCAGAGAAACCTGGGTTTGAATCTCCACTATGTCCCTTGCAGCTATGTGAACCTCTGCTTTTTCCCTCTGTAAAATGGGTATGACACTACCCTACTTCTTTGGAATGGCTGACATTAAAATAATGTGTTCAAATTTGGTCCAGTGGTGGCACATATCAAGCATTCCATACATGTCAGCTATTATTATAGCCTGGTGGCCAACAAATGGCGGAATAACAAATGTAAAGTAAACTCCTGGTGGCACAATGAAGCAGCTTTATAATTAACAAGTCCTGTTCTTTCTTTAGATATCAATTACCTGCTTATTACCTAATTACTTTAGTTATAACACATTATTTATGAACACATACATAACACACAAAAATACACATCAGTGCCTGGCCAGATATTTTCTCAATGAATAAACAAAAAACAAATGCAAATACAAAAACTTTTCTAGATGAGGTTTCGCTTGACTCTGTGCTTCCTATATCTTCTGCTCCAACAGACCACAGCAGCCCTCAGTTGGGGAACCCTTCCTGAATAGACTGCAGGCCGCCTAGTCTCTGTTTCAATCAGCCACCTTCTGGCTGCTGTGTCCTTCCTTTTGCCTAACAGGCGGCGTGGATTAGTTCAAGCACAGACTGTTATGCTAACTGGCTCCTGCTTTTATGGCTTCTCACAAGTTCATTTCTATTAATGATAACTATGTTTCTCTTGAATAGACCAGATCTTTTCTTACTGAATATTTTAAACACTTGTTTTTAAGACATAGTGGTCCACACTAGAGTTTTTTTTTCCCTGGCTCTAGGAACTGAGACCAGTTGTCCAGAAGCAACTGTAGATGTTTATATTGGATGGAAACAATGGAATTCCAACCTGCTAAATATGAGCACAGCCACCAGCCCGCTGGGTGACACTGGAAAAGGCTTTTAAATTATTTGGGCCTCCACTGTCTCATCCTTGAGGGAGGATGTAAGATGCTGAGCAAGGTGGTTACGGGCTTGAGGCCATAGCTGGGCCTCCCTTTGCTTATGGCAAACTATTAATACCAAGGGACTGAAGCACTCTCTCCCACCGTGTCCAGATCTCACCACGATGACAAAGATGCTGCCAATGGATGGAGTTGGGACATGACACGAAACCTATTTTCTAGCCCTGGATCCCCTCTGCAATTTCTCCCAACTCCAAAACACTCTTGATTCTTTTAACTCAGATGATTTTTTTCCCAGCATTATTCAAGTTTTCAAGTCAACTATTTCTACCTGTTGACATCTGCATGTATCCGTAGGTAAGAACATTTAACATATGAATAAAGCTCAACTATTAGACTGGAAATTTTGGGGAAATTGTGTTAAATATTATGGTTCCCAAAGACATGCTGTTCATTAAGTGATCAAATCTAGGTACCTACTGTCATGGGGTGTGGTTATATATAGCCACTATGAGTCAAGAATTGAGTAAATTTTTAAAAAAATTGACAGAGGCAATCTAAACTAATGGATAATTTAATTAATCAGAGAAAACTAAGAGTTTTTAGTCTTGTTGTAGTTCCTCCTGAGTTAAGTCATCTCGGACTCAAAGGCATTCAGAGTTCACGTATACTATTTCACTATGGTATCATCCAGGAAAGTTGATTTTACTTTCCTAGAGTTACAAACCAAAGATGGCCTGCCCTCTTCTTGAAATTTCCACTGGCAAATTGCACTTCTGTTTCTGACAGAGTAAACAGGGGTGTTATAGCCCAACAATTGGGAAGGCTTTAAATGAAATGATCTAAGAATGGCACATCCCTAAGCAATTTAAATAAGTTTCATTCTTAACTATTTAAATTTCTTATTTAATTTAAAAAATTTCCAAATTGATTCATAAAACTTTTGGGTGTTAGGAGAAGTTTGCCAAAAGAGACTGTAAAGAGAATGAAAAGATAAGCCACAGACTGGGAGAAAATATTTGCAAAATATACATCTGATAGAGGACTGGTACCCAAGAAATACAAAGAACACTTAAAACTCAACAATAAGAAAAAAACGCAGTTAAAAAATGGACAAAATATCTGAACTGACATCTTACCAAAGAAGATATACTGATGGCAAATAAGCATATGAAAAGATGTTCCACATCATATGTCATTAGGGAACTGCAAATTAAAACAACAGTGAGATACCACCCTCACACCTATTAGAATAGCTAAAATCCAAAACACTGACAACACTAAATGCTGGTGAAGATACGGAGCAACAGGAGCTCTCACTCATTGCTGGAGAGAATGCAAAATGGTGCAGCCACTTTGGGAGACAGTTTGGCCGTTTCTTACAAAACTAAACATACTCCTACCATATGATTTGGCAATCAAGCTCCTTGGTGTTTACCCAAATGAGTTGAAAACTCATGTCTACTCAAAAACTTGCATACAAATATTTATAGCAGCTTTATTCATAATTGCCAAACCCTGGAAGCAACCAAGAAGTACTGCGGTAGGTGAATCAAGACACAAACTGTGGTACATCCAGACAATGGAATATTGTTGACTGATAAAAAGAAATGAGCTATCAAGCCACAAAAAGACATGAAAAAACCTTAAATGCATATAGCTAAGCAAAAGAAGTCTGTCTGAAAAGGCTACATACTGTGTGATTCCAACTACAGTAGCTCCCCCCTTATCCATGGGAGATATACATTCCAAGAACCCCAGTGGATGCCTGAAACTGAGGATCATACTGAACCCAATATATACATTTTTCCTATGCATACACACCTATAATAAACTTTAATTTATACATAAGGCACAGTAAGAGATTAACAATAGCTAATAATAAAACACAATGCATAATAATTATAGTGTAATAAATGTTATGTGAATGTGATCTTTCTCTCTCTCAAAATATCTTATTGTACAATACTCACCTACTTTTGGACTGCAGCAGTAACTAAAACCATGGATAAGGGGGCACTACCATATACGTCATTCTGGAAAAGGTAAAACTAAGGAGACAGTAAAAAGCCCAATGGTTGCCAGGGACTCGGGGGGAGGGAGAAATGAACACGTGGAGCACAGGGGATTTTTAGGGCAGTGAAACTATTCTGTATGATAATGCAATGGTAGACACATGACATTACATATTTGTCAAAACCCACGGAATATACAACACAAAGAATGAACTCTTATGTAAATTATGGACTTCAGTTAATACTGTGTCAATACTGGTTCATCAATTTTAACAAATATGCCACACTAACGTAAGATGTTAAAAGTAGGGGAAACTGGGGTTTGGGGGGAAGACTGAGAGATTATACAGGAACTCTGGATTTTCTGCTCAATTTTTCCGTAAACCTAAAACTGTTCCCCCCTAAAAGTCTATTAATTAAAAAAAGAGAAGAATACTGACAAAAAAGTACACAACCTCCTATTTTGAAGTATTAATATTTACTAAATACTTTCTAAAAAGTTAATAAAATTAAACTCCCAACGATTTTGCTTTTATGAGTAAATAAAAACTTAAAATTTTTATTAAGAGTAAACATGAGAATCAAAACCTAATCTGCAAGTTCCACACTTATCTTGGTTTTCCCCTTGAAATTAATTTGTCGAAGAAACCAGGTCGTTTTCCTGTACAGTTCCCTCAGTCTAGACTTGGCTGTTTGCATCTTCATGGTGTAATTTAACACATTTCCTCAGTCTCCTGAATATCCTGTAAATTGGTAGTTAAGTCTAGAAGCTTGGTCAGATTTTGGTTTGTTTATCATAAGCGATGCTGTGTAATTTCATCAGCGGGCATAATGTGACTGCTTGCCTTTTTTGTGATATTAGCAGTCACTGACGACCACTGCCCTAGACCTATTATTTCGAGGTTGCAAAATGTTGATATTCCATTCCTAATCATTCCTTCTTCATTTATTAGTTGGAGCATGTTTATAAAGAGATACCTCTCTTTGTCAGAATTATTTGCTTACCCAGTGATACAGTTCAATTATGAAAGTCAAGATAAATGTTTGTTTCTTTCTCTCTGTCCATTTTCAAGATAACGAGCTGATTCCCCAGCATTATCCAAAAGTCATCAATTAGATTATTTTGTTTCATATGATGATTCACCACATATAAGCTCATGGATTTAAACAGGTTTGACATGTTTCAATGCATCTCAGGCATTACCCATAACAATGCTCTCAGTGTCCCCAAATGCCCTGTCTTGCCTCGTGCCTGTTAAGTCCTTCTCATCCTTCAAGAGACTTTTTCCAGCACCACTTCTTCAAAGCATTTCCTGTCTCCCCAGCCAAGTGTGATTTTTCTCTCCTTTGGACATTGTAGCACTTTATAGCAACACTTTATGGCAGCACTTCCCACATTCTGCCTTATGTCCCAGCTGTGTCCCTGGGCACTCCCCTTTTATCCCCACCCCTAAGGACATCTGCTGTGTGCCTCCGGTATTTCATCTTTCACACAGCCTCATATTTGGTCAAATGCCACTAAGAGATTAAAACAGCAACTTGATGAAACTGTACATAAAATTTTTCTCACTAGCATATTATAACCAATGACATAGAAGCAATGTTTCACACTAGTGGTTTTCAATAGTGGGTCCTGGGAGCATTTCAAACACATCAATGCCCAGGCCCCAACCTCAGGTCAATTAAATTAGAATTTCTGAAGATGGGCCCAAGGCAACTGCATTTTTTAAAGATTCCCAGGTAACTCATGCAGGCATGGTTGAAAGGTATGCTTTAAGTTAAATTTTGTTTACAACTTAGAAATTTTTAAACATGAGGACTCTAAAGAAATTTTACTTTTTTGTGAGGAAACGTGTAACTTTTTCAGATTTAGTCTAGGCCCAATCCAGTTTCTGTTTAGGCCTCTTGTGCCAACACTCATAGTTACATTATGATAAAATTGGTTTATACAGACATACAGGCTTAAAATCTTAAGATATCCTTTCCAACAATTTTTTTTGAGAAATATAAGTTCTCAAGAAATAATAAACCAGCCAAATGCTGAAATAAAATGATGCAAGTGAGAAATAATAAACCACTAAACTCTGGGGGAAAAAAACCACAAAACACTAACTTGCATTTAAAGCTAGGAATAAAATATATAAAAAAGTAGAAACATTTTGAAGTTTGTTGAGCTTTGTTTTTTTAAGAGGGAGATACTTCTTTCCCTTTGTATAGCTGAAATATAGACTTTCACTCAAGATCCTGCTACATTACTAAAGAATGACCCCAGGTAGGTTCATAAATGTCTGGGTTTCCTCTTTGCTAACAAAGCATGAACATTAGCATCTTCCCTAGCAGGTGACTGAGGTTACCAACAAGTGCAAACACCTGGCATTCAACCCAGGGAAGGCTGCTACCCTTGGCAGTGCTTTCTCCAAAAAGAGCATTACCTCTATATGCCTGAGCTATGCTTAATCTGTGCTTAAGACAATGAGTGCAAAAGCAGGAAAACACAAATGGCACTAAATCCCAGCACAAGACTACAACAGAATTTTTTGTTTCCTTCAGTCTCACAAAGCTATGAATTAGCCTGAGTAAAGCTCTCTTACAGAAAAGCTGAAATTAGAGAAATTTGTCAAGTCAAAATTATCTTTTAGCCTTAGAAGATGGGTTACAGTTATCTATCTGAAGCCACACAACCATGAAGAAAATGAGGAGAGCCAGCTGTTTTGCCTGAGAACTGGAGCTAATCAGCAGTCCCTACTGCTGGGGGTCAGGCCGGTGTGTATTTGGGCGGGGGACCTGAATCTGCAGGTGTGTGCATGAGCAAGGCTCTTCGGAATCGGTGTATGCATTTCTTTAAACAATCACACTGAAAAATGGGGGGAAAAGCCTCTTACTACATTGGCTTAGGCCTAAACCAATCATATTAATACAAGAAAACATGTAGAGCTATGACACTGAGAACCTTCTGGAAAACTGATGCTTTTGTACCCTTATTTCAGCTATTTTGAACTTTGAGGGGGTGTCACACCACAAGTATGTCATTCTTTCTGTCAGGTATCTTCCTCAAAGAGACCACTGACTTTCTTTTGAAAATTATTTTCTTCCATGATTGTAGTATTTTGTGAACTTGCATTTCTGCTTCCTGAGGACAGGAAACTTCTTCTCACTTTATTTTGGATTAATCTTGAAGCAAAATGCCATCTTTTTTTTTTTTTTTTTTTTACACTTCCTTCCCTAATTGCATTTTTCCTCCCTCAATGCTTTTCCATTTTCTTCACATCCAAAGGTCATTTGGAATTCTCTTTATTTCTAAATGATGGCACTACCACTTACCTCGTGTATAGGAGCCTCTGAAGAGCTCACCAAACTGCCTAGGCCACAGCTTGAGCCCAAATCAGACACCGGCACTCTGTGTAAGTCATCTTTCCTGGGCTTTTTCCCCCCTCTATTGGATTCTTGATAGAAAAACATTCTAACACTGTCTACCCTGAAATTTAAGTGGAGAATGGCTGGGGTTTTTGTTGTTGTTGTTTTTTGTTTTAATCCATACTTCGAAAATACCAAGAGGCTGTGGTCAAACCAAGGAACAAAAGACAATGGTGTCTGGTCTATGATAACAGAGTCCATAAAGCCTTTGAGAGAGATGGAGAGCGCCAAGAAGCAAGATGTGGCACCAGCTGCCCTAGGCGCATTTCATGCCTTTTTGGGCTTTCTGTCTCCAGTGTATATGCAATGCCGAGTTTAATAAGCACAGTAGAAAGTCCATTATCCACATCACTACTGCCAGAATCCATTCCCGTGAGGCAGGACTTAATGGGATCTTCCAGCCTATGTACTAATCCCAAACGGGACCTAGACAGCATATTCACAGAGAGCTGACATGAGAGGCAGAGATCACATTTCTCCTCTCTAGATGTTACATATATTGTCAGTCCTTTCTCTAAATGCATGAGTAATCAGCTCTTCAGAAAACCATGATGGTTAACTTCTTTCAAATATCAATAAATCGATCAATAATTATTCTATCACATTCTCAATCAAGTTAGCAACGACAATCTGGAGTGTTCTGTTAAAATAGGAATATGGAACTATTTTCAGGTTTTGATAAGTTTATAAACAAAATACTCAACATGTGACTTATTTCCATGATTAAATTACCTAGATATTAGAATTCATCTAGTATTATTTAAACACCTTTAAAATGGACATCCCTACCTATTTCAAATTTGCTTTCCCATTATTCTAGGTGTGGTATATTAGTCCCAAGGCCGGACTCTGGTTCTACAACTAACTAGCTCTGTGATGTCAGGCAAGTTATGTAACCTCTCTGAGCTTCATTCACTGTTTTCATTACAAAATGGAAATAATATTGGTACTTACTCACAGGATTGCTGCATTAAGATAAAACACTGGAAAGCACGTTGTCTAACTCAAAGGAAGCATAAACAATAAGTGCTGATTTTTTTTTTTTTTTTTTTGAGACAGGGTCTCACTCTGTCGCTCAGGCTGGAGTGCAGTAATACAACCATAGCTCACTGCGCCTCAAACTCCTGGGCTCAAGGGATCCTCCTGCCTTAGCCTCCCAAGTAGCTGGGACTACAGGCATGTGCTACTGTGCCTGGTTCTGCTGGTAATTATTATTAGGCCCTTTTGAGAAGGAACCCCATAAATTTAAGCTGTCTAATGCTAAAAGTTTGTATAGAGACTCACATACTATCAAAAGCATATTTCTTCTGTTAATACAATTAAATCATGGAAAACAAATCAAACCATTATTCTCATGAAAAACAAATCTCATTGTATAGGTAAAACTGGAAAAGTGTTCAAAAGTAGTATTAACATCAGTAAACTGAATGTCCATTCAATTATCTTTTACAAACACATTCTAAAGATGGTTTTTAATATGTGTGGGGTATACTGACACATTTTGGTACATCCTATGCCAAAACATAAGGTAGTCACATACTATCATATGTATGGCTTATAGCACTGCCAAAACTAGAATGGGTGGTTTAATTGCAGTAGAGTTGACCTATGTTTTGACTAAGATTCAATGCACAAACACTTCTAGCACATACACCACAAAGGTCCCTTCCTGTACATTAAGCCCATCCACGTTTTTTTAAAGAGGTCTTTTTTCTTTTATCAGCCACAATCAGTTTCTGCCTTCATTTGTTGTAGTAATTTCAGTCTCTATTTGAATCAGACTTTTGTGCTCAGAGATCTGCACTATGGTAGATAATAGCTTTCCAGCGAAGCATGCTTCTTCTTGGCCCGCAAAAACACTGGGCTTGATTTTTTACAAAGAATTTCACATCACACATATGAGATGTTGACAGTGAACTGTCAGACAACATTTCCTGCTGTTAATCTGCTAAGGATTCAGGTCATTAAGCCAATGTGTGCAAAATGAATGCAGAAAAGGGAGCCTAAGAAAGAGGAATGTCTGAAAGAGACACAAACTTGAATCATGTAAAATAACCGTAATTAGTTAATTCTGAATGACGTGAAACTTTGAGAATTTTTTCCTGTGAGAGGAGGTACTTAACGTCCTTTCTAAGAATTCTCAAAAAACCCAAACAAGCAAAACTCAAACTGTGATTTATAATTCATTTGGTCAAATAAAGAGCTATATGCAGTGCAAATATTGACAAGGAAAACACAACTTTAAATATGAATTTAATAAGTATGAAAATTGCTTTCCCAAATGAAAATTGCAGCACTGTCACATTTCAATTCTATAAAAGGCATTGATGATCAAAACAGTAATATTGTCACTGCTTTAAAAAGTATGTACTAAGTGACCTGTGCCCTTTCTTTCCATCACTGTTTTAACCTACTAATAGGGCAAGGCTGTAAGCAGGAAGAGGAAGAATACCATGGTTATTACATAAACTATTAATACTAACATAATTTAAAAAGTAATTATATATCATTTTACCAGTTAAATATAAGTTTTTAAATTAAAAGGATCTGATAATCTATGTGAGACCTATAATGAAATATAAATAAATGTCTGGTAAAAATAGGACATGATCATGCTATAAATGATACTTAGTTCAGTCTTGTCTTCATTTGAGCATATCATATTTTAGATTATTAGCATTTAAAACCCAGTAGATAGGGGAGGCAAAAAAACCTTTTCGATCATTAAATATTTTAATTCTACATATACTTTCTTCACCTGTTTCTGAGTCAAAGGTCAGAATTGTTTTCTAACCCCGCTCTGTCAGGGCATCCTGGCTTAATACTGTGGGAGCTCACAGACCCGCAAAGCCAGCACTAATCCTCTTTGCCCCAGCATCCCCAGCCCTGAGACAGCAGTGGGGAGGAGGCTGCAGGAGCCTGCTAAGAAGATGGGAGGCCCGGTCCTAATTCTAGAACCAGACCAGACAGGCCCTGTATTCTTGGTTCGGCAGAGTGAGAAGGTGGAGCCACAGGAAGACGTGCTCACCACAGCGGTTCCAGTGGCTTCAGTAGTGAGAGAAGCTTCTGGGACACAGACAGCCAAAGTCTGCCTATGGGAAGACCCTGCATATCTCTGAGGCCTCCCCCTCCACGATCCCCACCTCCACCGGCTCTCCATACTCCATCAGACACCCTTCCTGCAGCCCCTGGCTCCCTCCAGGCCCCCTCCTGCCACAGGCAGTCTGCACACACTACACCGGCACGCCCAGGGACGTTCTACCTGCTCCTCCTTCTCTCTGCTACTCAAGCACTCCTTCCTCGTGATTCCACCCCAACCTCCAGGACTAGGCCAAACCCAAGAGAAGCTGTTTTTACAGCTCCTGCATGGCAAGGGTCAGGGCGGCAATCTTACATGTGTTTGTATTACAATTTAAGTATCGGTAATGATAGACGCCCAGGCACACTGTTTTCACTCATGACTGGGTTCCCAGCACCTACCACAATGCCTGGCGTTGAGCAGAATCATTTTTTAAAAATAGGAAGGAAAATAAAGCTAAATAAATGCATCTGGGGTTCATTTCCTGCTTCAAAACGCTTCAAAAACTGCTCTAATCTTTGAAATTTGTTCATGACCAATTTGTTTACATTTCTCTACCATGTGGGTATAATCTGCTCTGGCTAGAACTAGAGTGTTGAACTTTGCCCGCCGCCCCCCGCCCCCCCCCCCCCCCCCCCCCCCGGTCATTTTGGTAAGAAGAGAATACTTTATTCCCACAGATGAAAGATTAATTAGTTTTTTAAAATTCCGCCTCAAATGTTAACAGGTTAACTTCCTGATAAATTTCTCAAATCTCCCCAAGGAGTAAGTGGTCTTGAACTGTGGTTTTACTCCATTACTTTCATTTGATACACACTTTAGCTCTCACAAAATAGAAAAATACAAGCTGGATCATGGTTTCTAAGGACCTCCCTTGGCTAAACCACATTAGGTCAGCCTACTCTCCCAGGTGTCAACAAACCTGTATCTTGACCCCACTTGCATAGTAGGTATGGTCTTTTGATGAATCCAGATAGAAGTTCATAGCAGAGGGCTGTGTCTTGGATTCTCTTTTTAAAACTTTATTTAAAACTCCTGGATAACTAGGAAGAATATTCTCCCCCCTCCCCCATCTAACTACAGAAACATAAACATGTCAATAACAGTTTGGAGCATTTACTATTAAGTGTGTAACTGGTCCTGCTACCTAAAAACTATTCTAAAACTGAAGTCAATATTTTTATAGCAGTCACCATATTTGATGCGCTTACAGTTAATAATCCTATAAAGGGAATGAACTCATTTACATATTTGGGCATATATTTAGATTTGAGGTTATCGTAAAGAGTACAGAAGGAATTATATTGCTCAAGCTTAAATGCACTACGAGTACTTTAAAGTTTTTATGGGATAAAATAATTGAAGTCATGCCCTAGAAAGTAGTTTTGGGATCTTGAGCATCCTTTTGTCTGTACAATGGTTTATATACAAATTTTTGAGGGGTATTTTAACCTCACCCTTAGGCACTTCCATGGCCCATGTCCTTGCAGAAGGAGGGTGATATTCTCTTTGTGAATATGTTCTTGTCAAGCCCTCACTTCTCACGAGAAGATGCCAAAATCATCTCTAGTTCTGCATTAAAAAATATAACTCTGAAGCCAGGTGTGCTGGTGCTTTTGCACCTGCAGTCGCAGCTACTCGAGAGGCTGAGGTGGGAGCATAATTTGAGCCCAGGAGACTGAGTCTGGCTTGGGCAACATGGTGAGACCCTGTCTCACAACAAACAAATATATAGCTCTGAAATACTGCCCAGACACCATCCTATCTGGATCTTATTCACTGGCTTCTAATTGGCTTCTTATTCTAGGAGGAATAATTTTTTGTGTTTTAAAAGCCTAATGTCCACTTTTACCTGTTGAGCGGATCAGTGGGTTCATGGTTACTATGCATGAGTGGCCTCTCACTTGGGTTCTCTAAGCCTGCAGTCCCTAACCCCGTACCTCTGGTAGGAAATGGGCCACGCATCACCACCCTCCCCCAACCCACGACACCCCCCCGCCGCCCCCGGTCTGGAAAAACTGTCTTCCATGAAACTGATCTCTGGTGCCAAAAAGGTTGGGGACTGCGGCTGTAAGCCACAGTCCTTCAGTAAGATGACTGGAGCAGTATCACTCTGTAGGCCCAACCCATGTCCTGTGATAGTCCCACCATCTAAACTTATTGGGGAGGAGAGCAGGAAGCCCATGTTGGCCCCACACTCATGCCACATTTTCCAGTTTTATCCATAATAAAATTCCTCTAATTATATATATATACACACACATACACACATATATATATCTGCACTAAACATCATAAGCAGCTGCATCTTGGGTACTCTTAATAAGGAACATAATCTCAAACTGACAAATCATTACTTAATGCTTATTAAAGGTTTGATTGAGAGAAATAACAATCATTGAGATTTTCCTAATGGTATTCACAATCCATTCCTTGAATAAGCTATCACAGAGCTGCAGTAGAGAGTTTCTCTCAAACTGGCCCTGGAATAAAGTTGCTTCTTTCAAACTACTGAGTTGTTTTTATGGTATGGACACTAAGTCATGGCTTCCTCCTCTGCCTGTTAGAGAGCGCAGAACAAACACACGTTTTCTGGACTAACCTCATTCTTGGTTTCTTACTCTCATTTCCTCTTGGTCCTGCTTTTTACTTACTTATTTTCTCCTTATTATATTGTGTGTGTTTATATAAAACACCTTAAATCCTTGTTAGAGCATGCTAGGGTATAAAGAATAGAAGCTCCACGTTAAAGTCAAATGTACTTTTAAAACAGATTACATTTCCAATTTTGGTGGTGGCGTTTTATTCTTTTTTTCCCCCCCATGACGAGGAATTCTTAATCATCATACTATTAAAGAAAGCTCTGCAAGTCATGACGTCTGGGTAGTATTTTTTCTAAAGGAATAACTGGAGATATTAACTGAAGCATTTTGCTTGGGGTTATCATTTAATATCATTCATGTGCTTTATGAGCTCAGTCTAACGGCATTTCCCTAAAGCATGTGGTGCCTCTTTTGCGACTTTATTTGCTGTCATCATGGCATTCCATGAGAAATAACAAGTCTCTATTCCTTCAAGTTTTCCAAACACCAATTCTTTATGCTGCCTGTGCATCTGCACACCATCAGGGAAAACGAGGCGCATTCCTCAGTGCAAATACGACTGACAGGATTTTCTTGTACTTTTATTAGAAAATGACTCCAAATGTACATACCAGTTAAATACAGCTGTCTGTCACACGGAACAAACATGTTCCCACAAAACAGAGATAGCTTGTTTATTGGCAAGAAGAAACCCCCACCGCTCAGAGCATTTCATGAATTAATGTCTAATCTGGGCATTTTAATTTGTCATTTGTAGACTTATCCTTGACCCACATTGCAGGAACCAATCACTTGGCAACACTAACACAATAGGGCAGTCTAATCAGAGAAGCAACAGACCCTAAATTCCATTTATCTAGAAATAAAATATCCGTAATAGTCATCTGACAAAGGAAATCACACCAATTTTTATAGGAAGCTAACTGTATTGATGGAAATGTTATGTGTTCCAACAAAAACTGCCACAACTGGAAGTCCATGACCTCTTGCAGAACAAGCAAATAAAAAGCTTAAGGTACATGGGCTGGTCAATACAACCCACAGCATGGAAGAGGAAAACAGTCCTCTGCTCCTCTGCTATGGAGACAGGGAGTGAGGCCAGGAGTTCAGCACTGGCTAGATGCCTCCTCCCAGGACAGAAGGAAAGGCAGGCTGCAAGAAAGGAGGGGCAAGGGGGTCCCTAAATGAAGAGCAGGGCATTACCACAGGGCCGACCCAGAAAACTACTGGAGGCTATGCTTAAGGGGTTTATTTTTTCTAATTTGAGATGAACATTTAAGAGAACTTCCTGGATCACAATACTCCTTCACACTTTATAGTGCAATAATGGTACTTTCAAAAATCACAATTATGCAGTATGTTGATATAAAGCTAGTCCTAATATTCATCTTAAGTTGTTCAAAGAAGTATCAGGCATCAGTCATTCTTCATAAGCAACGTAATGTTATGGTTCTCATCCCTTTGTATAACTGAAATTCTAATATATAAAAGACAGCATAGAGCCAAATTAAAGAAGTAAAAGGAGAGTTGGGGATGAAGTAGAGGGAGGCACAGGAAGCAATCACAAAGCACGACAACACTCAACTACTTCTCCATGACGGTGCCTTACACTATCTTCTGCTTCCTGTTTTCTACACCTAGTATAATGCTCTTAAATGGCATTTAGAAAATGACATTGGGAATGTTTTTCTAAGCAGACTCTCTCTCGGATCTGTCTGAAGGAGCCTCACACAACCACAGTCACTACTGCAGTTTCCCCATGGGGTCAGGCACTCCCAGGTCATGAGCTTGGAGCTCGGCCAAAACGGAGAACAAGATGGGTGTGGGGAAGAACCCGAGGGTGGGGGGATTTGACAAAGCTCTCCCCACGCCCTACTTTAAATGTTAGTATTCCCCAGAGCTCTGCTACTAAAGCTCTTTTCTTCTTACCCATTCCCTCATATCCTGCACAAGCTCACTCACTCCCAGGTTTGAATTAGTATGAAAGATAATGGCTCCTACAAACTCTACCCGCCTGAACTCTCTTCCAAACTCCTAACAATACGTCCAACTGCAGTAGTCGATTGCTACTTTCATGTTCCAGGCACGTTAAATTCATTAGGTCTAAATTAAATTCATTCTCTTCCCCCATAAACTCTTCTTCCTGTATTCTACATCCATCAGTACTATTACTGTCTATGCAGTCAGCCAGTCCAGAAATCTAGAAGTCATTTTCAGTTCCTGTTTCTTATCACTATCCACATCCCCCTCATACATCCAACTGATCAAGTCCGCTCATGTTCAGGGTAGTTCTTTAAAATCCATTCTCTCCTCTCTTCCCCACTGCCACTGCCTCAGTTCCGGTCCTCAGCATCTCTTGCCTGGTTCATTGCAATAGATCTGCCTGGTGTCCCTGTTTCTAGTCTCCTACCTTCAATTAACATTTAATAGATGAATGTTTTTAAAATACAAATGGGCCAAATAGCTCCCTGAGGTAAAGCCCCTCAGAAGCACCCATCACCTACTGTGACCGGCAGAACTCTAAGATAGCCCAAGCTTCCCAGCCTCCCGGGTGTATAAGCCCTGCATAATCCCTGTGATACAGTGGGTCCTACTCCTGCGATTAGGTGATGTTCAAGGGCACAGCTGATCTTAAGACAAGAACATTATCCACATGGGCCTGACCTAATCATGTGAGCCCTTTAAAAGTAGAGGGCTTTCTCTGGCTGGTTGCAGAAGGGGAAGTCAGAGATTCACAGGGGAGTCAGATCACGATGAAGGAGCTTCTCTGTTGCTGCACTACAGGGGGCTTCGTGGCAAGGATCCAACAGTGGACTCTGCAGCAGAGAGCAGTTCCTGGACAACAGCCAGCAAGACAGTACCTCAGTCCTATGACCATGAGGAAATGAATTCTGCCGACAACCCAAAGGAGCATGAAGCTGGATCTTCACTAGCTCAGCCCCTAGATGAGGATGCAATCAGTGAGCAACTTCACTTCTGCCCTATGAGACCCTGAACAGAGGACCAGCTAACACATGCTGGACTCCTGACCCATGAAGAATGTGAGATGATAAATAAGCCCTGTTTCAAGCCACTACGTTTACCGGAATTTGTTTCACAGCAACAGAAAACCAATACACCAACAGAACAATACGCCACCCCGCTGGCACAGCAAACCAATCCTTCCTGACAGATCCTGGATCATCTCCTGCCTTGTCTACCCCTGGTGTTTCAAAAATCCTCAATGCTCACTTTTCACATCTCCTCCTCTGCCTAAACAATGAACGCTCTAAGCAACATTATGTAAATATCATGCATATATTAATAATTAGAATTATTCAGGAAATTAAAATAAAATAAAATAAAAATGTGACTGGTACTTGACTTGATGTTACCTTGCAGACCCACTTACCATTTTTAACACTCTGAACCACTGTTGAGGAATCTTGACTCCTAAGGAGGTATTAACAGCCAGCTAACAATCTGCAGTCATGCTTTTTATACATCAGCCCTGTTTCAAAAGTTAGGCCCTAAAAGAGAAAGAAGAATCCCGAAAACATGCCTCAAATACCTCCTCCCAACTTCTTCAGGCAAGAGAGAAAGTTCTCTACCATAGTACAGGATCTGTCCCAACATAAAAAGAAGTGAGTTAGGTTATTTTCCACCTCTTTCCTTCTTCCTGGATGCTTCTACTGAGTCCCTAATTATTTTCTTAAAACCCAGCATAACACAGAACTCCTAACATAATGAGAGGCAAAAAGGAGTCCTATCCTATACTTGCTGCAAAAAGGCAAATATAGGATGACCTGTAATTTTAAAGGTACTTGAAGTCAAACTAAATAGTGAAGAAGCCTCTTTAAATACACCACTCAGAGTTACACAGGTAAGAAATCAGAAAATATAGCAGGTTGAGGCTTAGTGGAATCAGAAAGAATGTTCCATGCCAACTTCCGAAAGCACTAAAGATGAAGAAAAAGCAGGGTGACTTCATCACATCCCTTCTTTAATAGACTTTCCCACATTATTTGAGAGAGTTCATTATCAAAGCCAAGGAACACTACACCTCCCTGTTCACCATAAAACTCGAGTCAGTTCAGGGGAAGAGACGAGCAGTGAAAGCCAGAGTAGAGTGTGTGTAATCAACTTCAGAACATATTCAGGTTTGTTAAACACCTACTGATTTCTGACACAACAGCTATAGAACCTTAGCTGCATCTTCTGTCTAATCGTGGCAGGTTCAAACAGGGCAGCGTGAGGAAAAGCAAATTTCCTATGCTTTGCAGGTCAGCTTCTCAATCCCACAAGCTTCTAGGTAAGTGGGTTTTCAAAAAATCTTAAACACAAGCACAGTTGTTACTTCCTGCTGTTCAGCATTTCCAAAACTGCCAAATTAATTATTAGCTGGTAGGAAAACACGGATACAATTCTTTCCAGGTTAAAAAAAAAAAAAGGAACCTAGAAATGGAGGGTCAAATGAAATTTACTTTCTCAGGTTTAAGAAATATTTTCTAGTGTCTAATATATTATTACGTGATAAAAGCAAATCTCTAAATAGTATGGAGGCTATGATCCTATTTTTATGTTAAAACCCCACCAATCTATAGAGTACTTTATATTTATATTCTTAAAGACAAATGCCTAGAAGAATATACTTTATGTTTTATGGGATGGAAATTCCATAAAGTTAGAGAACCTTTCAAATTTGCCAGCCACTGCAGACCCAAAAGGGTCCCTGGCACATATAGACGCAACATTCACTCTCTCTACTACCCACAACAATCCTGTGAGCTCTATTTTAAGAGATGAGAAAAACTGACAGTTTTGGGGGGTGAATAACTTACAAATGGTAAAGCCAAGATACCACCCAAGGTAGTGCCACTAGGACATACAGCCTCCCAAAGTTTAATATTCTTCTGCTTAAAATTCAATTACTTACAGAGTGGACTTTTCTAATGTATTACAATCCTCAAGTCTGATTTAGTTCATGAAATTTCCATGAAAATTCAAATATTCAATTATTATGACATCTAGACATTATCAGCTTCATAGACACATTTTTAAAAGCTCAGACGAGAGTAAGCCTCTTAACAGAAATGCTAAAATGCTGGTTCCACTACTGATGAATGGTTTCAAGTAGGATTAAAGTTCAGTGTTTCCACTGTTCTGACTTTAAGGGATCCTAGTTATCCTGAGTAGAGCAGCACAAAAACTGACAGGGCAAATTTCTTTGCAGAACTTCCTTGCTATCTAAGAAAGTATAAATTTGTCAAAGTTAAATCTAATTTTTAAACCGATTTAGAATTTTAAAATGGTCCTCTGTTTACTGGAATGACTCGTACCAGGTCCTCTGAGTATGTCCGTCTGATACGGAAAGCTTGAGAGAATGAACAGATATAAGAACAATATAAAACCTTGGCAGGAATGATTAGCAATTCTTCTTCCGTATGCCTATAACCCCACATAAACCTTGCCTTCAAGGATAAATACACATTAGCCTTGAAATAAGTGCTAAAACTGGCTGCTATAATTTATTTACTACCAGTAGGCATTAGCCATGGCATATGTATTACTAACAACAACAAAAAAAGTAGGAAACTTTTAAATTTCACTATGTAACCTTTCAGCAGAGCTTTTCCCTCTCTGTATTTCATCATTTTTTTCCATCTCCCACTGAATTATTTAATTGCCATATCCAAACAGCACATACCACTGGACTGGAATTCTACCATGCCAGATTTTCCCTTCATCCTGTACTGTAAAAACTAACAAGTTCATAGGAATAGTAAAACCACAAAACGTATTCTATAAATGCATTTTTACGTCTCCCTTTAATTAAAAATGTTAATGTTTTTCAATAGTACCATATTCTTTTTGTGATAAAAGCTAAAAAAGTGTTACCTCTGTCCCCATGCCAATCGGACACTGGACTGTAAGGCATCTATGTTAGCCAAATCCTGAAACTAATTACTGCCAATGTGTGCTTCCTATTCAGACAGAATCAGTCAGTGTATGTGCACCAGCAGCGGTGTGAATACTAGACCTCTGTATTTCACCATGTCCATATAACAGGGCCTTCAACATCATACTACACCCCAGTCTTCCCTCAACCTTTCCTATATTTTGTTGGAAACATGTGCACGCACACACACACCACACATCACATACACATTTTGGGGGCTGAACTAGAGTTTCTGTTCTCCAATTCTAAGAACCTGGGTTTTTACCAGACCTCAACTCTGTAGTAAAAAAGAGGTCACAGGTGCTGTTCTCATAAGCCTCAGAATTTGGGAACAATGTCAAAAGACATCTCCCTCTGAAATAGACATTAACACTAACAAAAAAAGAGATTATCAAATTCAAGAGACTCTCTGCCATGTAGAACTCTTCCCAGGTCATTATCCATCTACGAAAAGATTTCTAGTCTTTTTGGTGATGCCACCAGCCTGCTTCCTAAACTTCCTGAAGGGCCAAGAGTACTTCCACGAAAAGAAAGGCATGAATTTAAATGCTAACTAAGGGGAGATGAGCTATAATCCTGAAAATTATAACCTGCCTTTCATGAGGAAATGCTGTAATTATGAGACAAACTGGCAATTGATCAGGAAAACTGAAAAAGAATCCCTGGATGGTGAAAATTGTTTCTCTCAGAAGGGACGGCTGGGCCCCCCAGTTTAGACTAGCCTTTCCACTGAGCTAGACTGTGTGATAACTACCAAACTTGCTTAAAATCACTCTATAAGAAGGCGAAGAGCTGCGGGCAGCCTTGAAACTTGTCCCACACACCACTTTGAAAAGTTTCTGTATATCTCCCCAGGTATTTTCCTCTACTCCTCAAAATAAAAAGCTCTACTTCCAAGCTACTATACATAGTAGCTTATTTCATGAGAGTATAATAAAAACAAAAGCTTTAGCAGTCATTTTTAGAAATTAGGTTCAAGAAATTTTAAGAGGATGACATTCTGCCTACTGATTTCGCTTGTCTCTCTTGAATAGGATCTGAGTCCTTTTGCTCCCAGGGGTCCCTAATTAATCCACTAAAGGCCTAGAGTCTAAGAGAAGACCCACTACAGTGTCCACTTGCACTGCAAGGTTTCAGAGCCTTCTAGACACAAGAAGACGGGAAGGAAAGGGAAGAGAAAATGCATAGTAAAGACTTTGGTGGCCTGTCCTTCTACATACTGAAAAACTATATATAACTAAAAAAATTAGAAAAATTGATTAATTTTGAAGTCAAAAGCTTACAGAATTACAAATACAGTAATCAAGAATCTAATTTCCTCAGCTTAATAAACAATGTGTAAAACAGATCTTTCTCCCTCTTTTTCTTCCTTTTATTTCACAATTCCATGCTGGAGGCAAATACTGTACTTCGGGTGGTTCCTTCTGCTGCTACAGACTTTGGATGTTTTGATGCTTTAACGCACAGACCTCTAGAATAGAAGGCAGGAGATCTGGACTCTGTCCTTTCTCTGCCCTTTCCAAGCTGTGTGTCCTCAGGCACACCATTAGCTTTCTCTGACCCCACTTCCTTACTAGTGAAATAATGCAGGTGACAAGGTTATTTCCAACATCCCTTCCAGGTATAAGATTGTTTGACTTTATGGCAAAGATAATCTAGCATCTAAGCTTGAAGCCCCTGACTCATTTTCAAACTTCAGTGCCTGGAACATAACAGGTCCCCACGCAATACTTTAAAGCCCCTACAAAATTAGTAGAGCTTTTTGGCATCTTTTGCACACAGTATTATAACATGTTAGTTTTATGGACTAAAATTGATGTAAACAAGAAAAAACAATATGCATTAAGACAAATGATAATTAAAACTCAAATGATTTACTCCCTTGTTAAAAAAATATTTCAGTGCCTACAATGTACAAACTGATCAATGCATCCTAGAAAATACAAAGATTTGAATGAGGTACTTGACAGACACTACACCTTAAGGGATTTTTCTGAGGCTGTAAGTCCATGTCCACTTCTAGAAACGAGTCTGGAAAAGCTCATTGGCAGCAGACCCTGGGGTCATGGGGCCAGATAAACCTGTGTGGGGGGAGGCTGTGGCTGCCACCCAAGGAGCCAACTGAAGTCCACCATGCTGGGAAGACTCTTTTCCTGAGGATGTAAATGAGGAGTACCTTGGACTAAAGTGGGGACCTTCCCTCTCTATCTGGGGCTAGGGCTGAGTGGGGCCTGGACACTGAGGAGTAGAAAGGGTACCATCCTACAATGGGCGTGTATTGGCACCTGCCATGTGGGAGCAGGATGGGTGTCAGGCAGGAAGACACTGATTGGGGACCCTGTGACTCCTAGAATGGCATGTGGTGTAGCAGGTATGCTTTCTGACACATGGTCTTTCCCCAAAACCTAAACTCAGGTGTGCTATGGGGAATTGAAGAAAGCCAGGACCATTTTGAAGAAGTCCACCTGAGCCCAGGAAAAGGTGTCAGTGGTAATTGTGGGTGGCCAAGTCACCATGTCACATGGCTATGTGGCAATTAGGCCAGAAATGGAGTACGGGAATTCAATAGACTTCTTCTAGGGCTCACATGAAAACTCTCAGAGATCAAGCTGGGGAAGATTCTGAAAGAGGTGAATTTCAAGCAAGTCAACTAGATATAAAAACATATATTTTTATATTTGACTATTTATATATATAAATATATATATTTTAGTCATAGAATGGTAAGAACTAGAAAACTTGAATTGTTTTCAAACCTGGAAGACTGCTTTCTTCATTAAACCAATAAATAATGAATAACTACTATGTGAAAAATTAACCATGGTGTTGTATGAAACACAGAGATCAGACATTGCCCTCTGGAACAGGTAAGACAGCAGAACGTTGACTTATGAACCCCTCTGCCTGGATGCAGAGAGGAAAAGTTCATTTCATCATATCAGCAACCCAAGTGGCCATAAAACACAGTGGGAACATAAGGACTTAGAGGAAGCTTGCATAAAAAAGCAAACCTAGTGTTTCAGCATCACCGTGCTAGAATATTAACATTTGGAAAATGAATCCTGATGGGCCTTAACACAACGTGACAACTGGAAGTAACTGCAAAAAGAACTCCTTTGTGACTTTTATCTCATATATATCATCGACCACCTAATGCACAGGGACTTGAGTTCCAAAAGTCACTCAGCCTACACTCTGATTTCAACTGAAGAGATGATGAGGTTCATAAATTTGGAAAGGAGAGCTCTATTTCTCATAAAGGGTTGCAGCCTGTAGGTGGACATTCCAACAGGCTGGGAAGCAAAGCCTCCAGCCAGAAGGCAGGAACAACAGCTTTGAAGGAGGAACAACAGGAAAAGGAATTTATACGGAGCAGAGTGGCCAAATATACATAATTAACAAGCTATAGGAGGAGTCCTGAATATTTATGAAAGGAGAAATATGCACATGCACAATCAAGGTTTATGCCCCTTTTTGGGGTCCATGTTTAGAAAATGGTAGCCCTCTTATGTCAAAAGGTGAAGCAAGGACATGAAAACCCTCTCTGCCCATACTCTGTAGACTGACTGAAACCACTCCACGTTGGTGGTCTCTTATCAGGAAAGAATGCTGGTCAGTTGCAGGGCAGAAAACACAAATAGGGAGGAGTGGATCAGGAGATTGGTTTCTGTCTAGCCCTCAAGGCAAAAAGGCTGATCCGTAAGCAAGGGGGGGGAGCTTATAATGAGGCCTGTCTGACCTCCCATCCCAAGGCTGGGAACTCAGTTTTAAGGTTTCTCTGGGGTCTCCTTGGCCAACAGCAGGCCCACTTGGTCAGCGAGGGGCTTAGGATTTTATTTTAGTTCACAATGGTGAAATACTAGGGGTCTTGTTTATTGTATTTTTTGACATTTGCTCACACTTTTAACCTTTATATTGTTTAGAGTGTTTGACTGACCATGTCTACCTTCATGATAAACTATTAAAGTTTGTTACTTTATAAAACTGAAAACCAGGAGAATGGATTTAACAATTTAACTGAAAAGGGTCTGTCTTAATAAAACCTTAATGAGGACAAATCTCAACACCTGGGAAAGATTTTAATGGTAACTATGCCAGGTAAATGAGACATTGCATGTTAACAGTGCTTCTATGTAACTGTTACTATGGCTGCACCAAAGAGCTGCTGCACAAGGAAACAAAGTTAATTAATGCCCTTCCCTTCTCCGGAGTCCCCCAGGGCATCACTCCTCAAGCAGGAAATCACTGCTGCTAGATGCGGCCATTTGGTTACAGCATTGCTGGATGGTCTGATATGGTAAGTCACTTAGCTGGGCAGAGATCCACTGAGGATAGTGGTATGTTGTAGGTTAAATTGGAATTGACACAGTTACACAGAATCAAAAGTCCTTTGATTTATGCTTTTGTTAAATGAACAATATTGGTATTGGTTTGAAACAGTCTTTTTAAAAATTTTTTACAATTATTTACTATTTCTCGTAATTTAAGAAAGGCAAGAGGTGCTCTAATCAACTTTCTGGATTATGGCAATTCTATTGGCTGTCTAGTCAAGAACTTCCAAAGGGCCTGGAAAGTATTTAATCACACAACCTGTAAAAGTCGGAAAACTCAGATGCTGAATTTGTTTCTCCAAACAAATCCCAAGAAGTAAACAAAATAGGAGCTGGATTTGGACAGTTAATGGAATCACAAGCAAGACAGAGCATTTGCAAGTTCTTAAACAGTGTCTTACTGACCAATAGGTGACTGAAGCACATTAAGGACATAGTTGCATAACATTTCCTTACCCTTGATGTTCCCGTAGAAGCATCTCCAGATGGTCCAAAAATGCTTGGTGGAATCCAGGCCTACACTGGAGGATCTGAACTGCTCTCAGTTATGGAGCCCATTCAACCACAGGCCTCCGGACAAGGCCCAACTCACTTGGGAGGTCAGGCTTTTGTGGTTTTATGGCTACACTTAAATAACTCTATTAGATCTACCCTAATCTGGATGCAAAGCTCTCTACAGTGTGGACCATGCCTTAGCATTTTTCCCTAGAGTGCTAGCCCAGTGTGGATCTACCTGGGTCCTCTAAGCAGTAAATTGCCCTCACTATTGAATTAGTAATATTTAGGGGCTAAGTAAACTGAGGTTTCACATGGGGAGAAACCTGGCAGGGCCCTTTTTGAGTAACATCTGCAAGGTAAACTTTCCACCACTCTTCCAGGAATGCTCTAGACCAGTGGTCCCCAACCTTTTTGGCACCAGGGACCAGTTTCATGAAAGACAATTTTTGTACGGACTGGAGGTGTAGTGGGGGGGTATCTCGGGCTGAAGGGTGTATGGTATGGAGCTCAGGCAGTGATATGCAGCCTGTTTCCTAACAGGCCACAGACCAGTACTGGGTCATAGCCCGGGGGTTGGGGGTTGTAGCATCTAGACAATTCAACCAATGGGGTTTCTTGTGGGAAAGAAACCAACTGCATCATACAATGGCTTAACGTTTGATATATGCAACACCATGTATTTCATATATGAAATAAGAACTCAAATTTGAGATCAAGCCTGACTTATTTTCCTAAAACAAAATCAGACTAGATTAGAAAGGTGCCCAAATACAGAAAGCAAATTTCTGATCGGATGGTCATTAGGAAATACATTGTGCACTAATCAGTCAGACTCCAATCAGTCTGCTGAACACAGAAGCATCAGGACCGAAATTAACGGGATGAGCATGAGCACTGTTTCCTCTATGGCACGTGACTGGTGTATGTTTGTTCATTTTCTCTTTTGAAATTTATGTTTGAGAAATAAACAGCAGCAACAACAACAAACTGGCTAAAGGAAACTGCTTATATTCTCTCATAGTAAAATAAAGACAGGAATCACACGGTGACTTTGATGACATACATGAAAATCTGGTCGAGTATACACTTCCCAAACGTGATCAAGTTGCCTATAATAAGATATTCTCTTATGGTTGAAATAATCAAGATTAAGAGTTCAAAAAAAATTATTGAGGAAAAAATCTCTCAAATGGAAAAACACTGAATACTGCAATGACTGCTAGAGGAAAGTTAGAAAAAGCCAACACAGGCCGAAAAGGCACCAAAACAGGGGAGGTGGGAATGGAACGTGTAGTAAGTGTTCAGTTACTGTTCTCAGAGAACTGCTCCCTTGTCTTGCTTTCCAGGTCCCTAGATCTGTCCCATGGAAGCACCACTGGGCAAGGGGAAACGCTACCTTGTGGCCTCAAAATAAAAGGGAATCGTGCTATTCCAAGGGGGGTGTGTGTTAGGGGTCTTTTACGGACAACTATAAGTTCTTGTAATAACGTCATGGCAGAACTGAATCTTATTGATTTTGATGTTGAAGTGATAAAGGCATTAATTGAGACATGGGGGAAAACATCACAATTTTATGAAAATAAAATGTTTTGATGTCTCATTAAATGCAAAAAAAAGCTTCACTTGTTATTGTCTCCTGTATTCTGTTCTTAATTCACCTACAGCTGCATGTACTGGGGACAAGGATTAGGAAAGCAAAGCAATTCTGCTTCTTTCGTTCAGGTTTTGTGTGTCTGTGTGTCTCTTCTCTCCATGATCAGAGGAGGAAAGGGGTTGGAAGTTGTCTGGTCTGAGATGGCATGTGAGGAACGGATGGCTTCCACGAATGCACCTACAGTTTCTGTGGGCACCCTTCTATGACAGACCGTACATCATCACAAGGTTGATGGCAACCATTTAAGACATTCTTTTTCTGTTCATTTAAAATCTGACTTCCTACACCTTCTACCGGAGTTTCGCTTTTTATACCAAAAAAAAAAAAAAAAGTTATGGCAACCCTTCAATGTCAACCTTTTCAAGTAACTGAAAAGAACTAAAAAATTGGGGTCCCAATCTTACTTTTTCCATATTTAACACATTCTATTCTCTAATCATTCCTCATGGGAAGGCTTCGAGACCATTCACCCTGTATGTCCCTGCTGAATAAGCTCCACTCAGAGTTCACTGTTATTACCATTGTTATTAAACAGCTTCCATTTATGAATAATATGCCACATCCTAGAAAGTGTTTAAAGAAATTATTTGCTTTAATCTTCTCAATAATGCCTTTTGCAGGCAAGCATTTTCACCCCCATTTTTCTGTTTGAAGAAACCCAGGTTCAGAAAGGTTAAGGAAGTTCCCTGAAATCACAAGGGCTACCAATGGACAAGACCACAAGTCTACCCGAGTCTGGTGGCTGTGAAGGCTTATCACATGTGAAGGAAACACAGCCCTGCAGGCATGATCTGTCCAGCGCAGAGGACGGGACGGCCCAACGCCTTCTGCAAACGGAGCACTACGCTTCCACGGAAGCAGCCTGTGATCATATGATCGGTTTTGACAACTACACGACACTGCTGGCTCACATTGAGTTGAGTTTGTAATCAACTTAAACCCCAAAATGACTTTTACCCAAATTGTTACTAAGTTTGACCATCTGACCACTCCTCTGCCCAAACACATTTCTACTAATATTTTGCACTTGGTCCTTTCTACTAGAGGGAAGTTTCACCTCCATTCCTGCTAAATGTTAGCCTGCTAGCTCTGCTTCAGTGGCCCATGTGATCCTCTTCACAGTAAGACTAGATTCTGACACTCGGGACATTCGTCTCTTTTAAAGCTCTGTATTGCTTAAAAAAATAATTGTTTGGCTGTGTTTTTGTGCCTTCATCCAAGTCTGATAAAAACTCAGTTTTGAGGACAGGAAACACAGAAGGACATCTTCCCCCGGGCGATGCTTTCCAATCTCCATTTACCTATTATGCCTGTGTGTACCTTGCCAGCCAAGCTTTACTTTCCACAATTTATATAAAGAAACAAGAAACATTTTGAATATGATTTTTAAACTAGCATCTCATTGCCACCTTGAGAATCACACCACTAATTTACAATACATTTTTCTTATTCAACCCATCAGCTACAAATAAGTCCATTGAACTTTTACCACATCCAAATTTCTCCATATTCTTCACCAAGATGTCAGCAATGAATACATATTTTCTAATACCAGTATCTATTGTGAAACTGAAAATATTCTGCTGGCAAAGGTTTTAATATCCTAGAAAAAGTTACTCTTAAAAATCTGTCAAATTTATAAAAATACTTTATTATAAAGGAAAATAACTGACCAATATTGCTATGCCACTCAAAATGTTACTTACCCAAAGTTAATTACAAACTAAAATTTTTTTACTCAAAACCACAGTGATTATCTATAATGAATTTGAAGCATAGATGTAAGTTAAATTTGGCAAAACAGCGTTATCCTCACTGCATGAAACACTGTGAACATTCTTCTAGACCCTTCCTTAGAAAACTCTGGTGGCCTTGACTAGAGGATTGCCAGTAACCCTATTTATTCCATTGTATAAATGCAATCAATAGGAATACTCGCCTCAAAGTTAAGGAACAAAGCTTAGCTTCTCTTGACTTAGATCAAGTTTTCCAGAAAGTGGCTCTACACTGGAACAACCTCTCTCAAGGTTACAAAAGTCCTTTAAGCTTCATAGTAAACCCCAGCTAGGAGTACATTATTGGAGCTCCCCATTTCCAGAATTCACATCTAACTCAGTAATTGGACACTCTGGTCTAAGAAACTAGCCAAAATCAAAGCCAGCAAAAGGCAAGAAATGGATCTGTGCATGGCAAATCTTACAGGGTTCTTGGAAATCCCTGCTGCAGCCCATCAAGCTATAGGATGACAAAATTTTCCTATAAATTGGTATATGACAGACTAAATAACTTTTGATGTAAGAATTTATTTTAAAAAATGTTTTTTTCTATGTTCTTGCAATCTATAAAAACTTAGTACCCCACCCCTCATCCCCACCCTAAATGAATCCAACATAAAATGGATTTGAATCTTCTGTTGCAACAAAAGCACTGGGCGCATGCGTGTATTATGCAAAATATAACAGGAAAGATACGGAGGTTTGTAAGACAGAGGGAGCAGAGATGAATGAACAGGTAATGTAGGAAATCAAGTGAGGTTGGTGCTGGCTGTCATGAGGGAAGAGGAGTGGAAATGTGTAAGGACACACACGTGTGCACTGCCCGCGGTGCTTGGCAGAGAATCTCAGCACAGCTCCAAGGAAGGCGTGACTGGGGAGGCATGTGGTGGGAGGGGCTGGCTCAGAGGGGTGTGTGGTGTCCCTCCCTTTATGACAAGGGCAGGGGCAGGTGGCAGGAAGAATGAGCTCTTGGAATGAAGACATTCAATCTGAAATGGAATCACCTTGCTAAAAGTGCAAGCCACTCCTTCTTGGCACACACACAGACCTGCTCCTGTAGCTTGAGTTCATGCCCTGCATGGATTCTCCAGGCTATTCAGAGAACTCAACAATCACCAACCTCCGCAGCTACTGACAAGGTGTGTTGTTCTTCCTGCTACCTTGGTCTTCCTAAACATCTCCAACAAAAGGCACTCAACTGCCCCTTCTCTGAGAGGAATTTTAGTTTTCTTTACAAAAAAGAATGAAGAGTAGTATACCCTTTTACACTGAAGTTGCAACGCCCACCACAATGTGCATTTAAAAAATTACTCACTCCCTGAGCAAGAAAAGGACATGACATTTCAAATTACCCCACCGCACCTACGTGCAGAATTTATAAGTTTCTACCAAGTAACAAGTAACTTGGCCATAAATTATGCAAATAGAAAAGGTAAAATTCATGTAAATAATAGCTCATAACCAGGCTATTAAAGAAAAACTGATTTTTAAGCCTTCAATTTTTTTTCCTAGCAGAGAAAGTGTTGTCGATTTCACTTTTTTTTTTTAAATATAAGATCACACTTTAGTTGACTGTATCATTTTGGGACATTATACATACTTTTAGTAATTTGATCCCCTGTTAGAGACTTTGGAAATAATTGCATATTTAGAGACTGGGTCTGAGTAATTTTCCAGAGTCCTAGAAAAATAAAGAGGAATCTTGTTTGTTTTATACCAACATTCTCCAGCTCTCAATATCTAGGACAAAAAAAGTTTTAAAATATGTACACTCACCTCTACATCACAGGTATATTCTGACCCATCCAGAAGTATCACTTTGCACTGCATGCTTTTAGGCTTTTTGACTATCTTTAATGGAGACCTAGAGAGTTTACTGCTAGATGATTTCTGAGAAAGTTTATCGTCTTCTAATTGCTGATATTCGAGCTGTTTTGCAGCCCTGGCAGCAAACTCCTGTTCCTTGTCAGTGACCTGTGAAGAGCAAACAATCAACTGTTTTCGTGGGGAGACAGGAAATAAATATCACATTGTTCAGGCAAAAGCATAAAACTTTAGAAACAGCCTGCTTTCCTATTTCCTAGGGGATGAGAGATGTCTGAATTAGAACATTAGGAACAGATATATGTATACAGATATTTATTAAATATAATATAATGCTAAGTTTTACCCAAATAACTTTTGTCATTTAAATGTACAAATAGGGCCTTATTTCAATTTAATTCCAGGATTTACTTTAGAAACACTGAGTTAGCAAATGCTATCAAGATTTCACTAATCAAAGAAGGAAAAATTGACTCCTGACTTTTAAAAAAGCATTGGATAATATAGGCCTCTAAAATACATCATCTAGATTTTTATCTTATATGCTCTACTTTCTATTCACTGAATCCTTCTATATTCCATTTGTTATAACCGCTCCATCCATATATATACAAAGCATCTGATAAACTTTAAGGCCTAGAAAACTTCAAGTATTAATCTCTTCAGTGATTTTACACCTGTTAAAATATTTGATTTAGTTCTAAGTCAATTCAGTGAAGTCAGTAACCCTGAAATTCATCACAAAGTAATCCCCTCTGTTTCCCTTCATTGTTATGAGCCAGTATAAGGACAGATTAAATCTGTCCAAAAGCTTTAATTTGGTTTCAAATCACAAAAGACTAGCCCAGGCCGGTCTCAAAACTGCAGAAGATATCCTATGTAACAATAAAATTCTCCCTTGAACCAATCCCCTTGGAAATCTCTCTGTGTACTGATCTCCAACTACTTTCTCTACACCCCTCTTCTCCTCGGGCCAGACTACCATTGCCATTGGTCTGCAAATAAGCACTGACAGTCCAAGGAGAGATATGGCACCAAAATTTAGTTTAGGGCTTTGAAATAAGCATGAACATACTATCAGCCTGGTGCTAAATGTGCATGGGCTTAAAGAGTAAAGACAGTATTGACAGTTTATCATTTCAACTTTTCTACTAGCCTCTACAATTTTACAACACTCTAGTGTAATTACAGAGGTATTTTGGGCATATTTATTTTGGATTTTAGATGCAGACTTCTGCCTTTTCTATTTTGTTTTCCATGCAGAAGATTGCTAAGATGGTTCTTTCTTCCACTACCTTTCCCAGGAATTCAAGGCAAAGTCCTGAGACATTCTTAAGAATAGAAAGAGACCAATCTGCTGAGCTTATAAAAAGAAACCAGCAAAAAATTGAATAACCAATTTCAAAGGCTAAAATAGTTGAGAAGGCAAGCTTCAGCTAAACCAAGTAAATAAACTAAAGAAAACCTGCTCTGGCCAACTTGGTCCTACTTTTTTGACCATTGGGCTTTCCATACCAATGCATTAAAATAATAAGTGCAAGAAAATCGTAAAACTGTCATCAATTTTGGCATTGAGGTAGTTTAAGGAGAAGTTTGGTAACCTTGGAATTGTATGTCAACAACCATAACATGTATCTGTTAAGTGTCTTATAATTTACACAAAACTCTTGCACATTTAAGTTATATTTTTAATCTCATCATTAAAACCTACCTAAAAAATTAACCATTTTAATTTAAATTTTACCTGGAATCAACTTTTTCTATTTACTAGGAAAGATAAAATTTCACTTTTCTTCTACTAAAATAAAGATGTCTATATGAGAATAAACTTTCCATGTTACTTTAAAACGTCAACTCCAGAGGCCTCTTAATCCACCATCACTCAAAGGATGGCCTTGTTTCTGGGAACTCTGGAAACATGAACCCATAGTGGAGGCTCTTACACACATTTTTAAAACAACTGTAACAACTCTAGAAGAACAAACCAAGTACCTCAAATGAAATGTCAATCATAGTCATGATGCATTATAATTTACACATATCGATATCAACCACTTTAGCAAATCCTTGATCTCATTTAATTCTCATAGCAGCTCTGTGATATAGGTATTACTACCTACATTTTCAGATAAGGACAGACGTACATAGGGAGCCTAAGAGACTTTCTAAAGGTCACAAAATTAGTAAGCCAGAATTCAAATCCAGCCAAACCCATGTTTTAATTATCCCTGTATACCAAAACGTACTTTGTTTTACGGCTTCCTAGCATGACTCAAAGAATTTTGTGGAACCATCCTAGAAATCATCTTTTCTCAACTCTTCATTTTACAGATGAGGAAGTTGAGGCCTGAGGGCTTAAATGAGTTCTCTGAGGATGGTAATAACTATAGGAAGAGACGGGACTAACTTAGGTCTCTGCCCTTTGCAGCCAGTCACCTTTCCTTCTTAGGATCATTTCTCTTGTTTTGTATCCAACATCTGACTACAGAAGATAAAGAAAGTACTTTAATCAGGTCTAGGTATAGATACTCATACTTTTCTACAGTAGTTTCCTATTTTCATGTTATTTCATTTCAGAGTTAAGAGGAAAGTATAAAGAAAAAGCCAAACACTTAGTCTAGTAATTTAAAACTTTTCAAGATTAAAAAAATAAAACAAATGAAAAAGAAAACTAAACACTACCATCATCACTTCTCCACAAAAAGAAAAGAAAAGGTAAAGGAAAACCATGACAACAGCAACAGCTCCTTAGATTTTGTTTGCCAAGCGGGGATGGGATCTCCCAGCTCTCTGTCACAAAACCTCTAGACACAGCATCTATTTATAGAGTGAAAATAAATGTTATTACTAATATTGTTTAAAAGCAGAACCTGCAAAAGCCTTGGGAGAAGAAAGAAAATAATCTGGTGGTAAATATGTGGAGTTTAATGTTATATATTATAATAATGTATTATGACTTCCAAAGATGTTCACTAATATGCTGGTTTCAAGTCTCTTCTCTCAACATCTTAGAATTTCTAGCTTGACACATACACTTTGGACCTATCAAAGGTTAATCACTTGCAGGGACTCCAGATTTCTCTACCACATATAAGTCGGCACTTTAAAATATGTTGATTCTAAGTTTGAAGTTTTAAGACAGAAGAAATTTAAACATGGACTCATTCAAGGCCCAGGTATAAACTATACTTTATTTTTTATATGAAAACTTTTAAAAGAGATACATTACTCATGACAACTCAAACATGTACAGGGAATAGAATTGAAAATACAGATGTATACAAGGGAGGGAAAGAGACCTACCTGAAGGTCTATTAAAAGCAGATGGCATATTAGGGTCCGAATGCTGCCTAGGGAAAAGCAAAATAGCTCTACCCCTTAGGCTCGAAATAAAAAACAAACAAAAAGCATAATTAAAGCTGTCAGTTCGCTGTCTATCCCTCCTCTAAATCCAGACAGGACCAATGATCTCCAGTCCAGACTCCAGTATGAGTTTAAGTGTTTTAATTAAATGAAGCAGTTACCAAGCAAGGTTGTGGAATGTCATTCACCGAAAGCCTTAAGATAGCATACGTTTTCATCTGCCTGGGAACCGATGGGGCCAAGCAGATGACCCCGCGCGGTTGCCTCTAGGGCTAAGGGCCCCGGGTTAGCGCAGCCGGCGGCCCGCTCACCTCCTTCCGCACCGGGGTGCTGTGCGCCGCGGCCGCGAACTGCTCCAGGGCCTGCCGCTGCTCCTCCCCGCCCGGCGGCTCCGGCCCCGGCTGCGCCCCCGCGCGCCCCTGCGGCCCCGCCGCCTCCCGGGGCTCGGCCTCCTGCTCCGGCTTGGATTCCGAGTCTGATCCGGATTCCGTCGTCATGGTTGATTGTTCTGCAAGCAGAAAAAAGGGAAGATCTCGTCACTGCACGCAATTACCCTCCCTCCGCAGGAAAACTAGGATGCTGGCCGCGGAAGGCTGAAGACGACCACAGGCGGGAGGGGAGATGATAGCTACGGCGTGCGCCACCCCAGTCCACCCACCTGACAGTAAACTTGCCAAATTCACCGCCAAGATGGGTGCCCGTGAGGCGCTCAAAATTAACATTTAACTAGAAGTAAAAGTGGATTTGTAATGATCACAGGTTTTATTCCTATTAGATTTTTGCCACAGAGGATCGTAAAATGACATTAAAGAATGTCATAATAATTAAATAACTTACATTTAATTTCAGAAAAATGAATTTGCTGCATCAGGTGAATATATATCTTAGTCCCTGGGAAGGATGATCTGATAATGCAAGCAGACATTCTTTCTCATTTCCCAGCCCATTCCTATCCCTACACAGGGGCCCTCCTAACCCCTGGATGTACAGATACCTCCAGGAACAAATGCCTTTCCCTTTTGATTTCTCCTAATTCAGTTATCCCCCTTTGAATGAGCAACCACAGCTACATTAGAGGCTTCTTCAGGGCCATGGAATCTGTCCCACGCTGGACAGGCAGGGCTGTGGCTGGGCGGGGTGCAGGGCAGCATCACCGCTCCTTCCTTTCCACGTTAATTCTCATATTCTTCTTGGCTTCCTCCTATTTCCCTTGAGTGTTAAAAGGTGAGTTTGTCTCATCTCTCACAAGGAACTCAAACAACAGATCTTAATAATCTGCTGATACAACCTTAAAAAAGACCTTCTAAAATATAACCACAATCTTCTAATAGTTTGCTACTCAAGATGCCTCACTATTTTGTGCCTCCATTTCCACATGTGCCAAATGAGGAAACTGAACATATCATACCTAAAAGAATTTATTTCTTACTGTTACTATTTCCTCCCACTAATAAGATATACCATTATATATGTTTGAAAGCAGGTTTTTGCTTTAAACAGCAAGAAAGCTGCTATGCCAAGTAGATACCATATCATTTTAAGTTAAGTAATTTCTTATCTTAGGTATGTGAGGTAATTACGTATCTCAAAAACAAATATCTCATACTGTCATATAATTTCCCTTCTCAATTCTAATTTTATAGTAAAAATATCATGAGCAAAAGGTTAGTATAGTACTTTAAGCAAATCATATACTCCTTTTTATAATATAGAATTATGAAAATAAAACTAATAACTCTACAGTAAAACCACCATTTAGTTCCTATCTTCACAATACTCATCAGAATATGTTTAATAATTTGAAGAAGAAGGGATTATTACAAATACCAATCTATGTTATAAACTAAATGCTATATCTGTACTTTCTATTTAGGGTTACTTTTCACAGTCACGAGATACTCTTTCTGTTGAATAAAAGACATATCAACTTGGCATGTGCTCAGCAGCCCAAAGCGTATGTAAATATCAAGTCCAAATACAGAGAAAGATAGTGATCCAAATAAAATGAACAGACTTTCTTTTTTTCCTCTTATAATACATTTCAGATTTTTAAGCAAATCTTGAAAGTAAGTATTATATTCACTTTCTTATGCTTATCCTAGAGAGTGACTGGAGTACAGAGAGAAAACAGCAGAGGAGGAGGAAAGGCTGTGGGTATGCCATGGAATTCAGAGCCTACAATCAAATTCTACCTTTGAAAGAAAGAGGATTAGTTTTAAAAGTCAATTCAACTCATCAAACACTTACTGAGTAACACATAGAAGCCAAGCACTGTGCTCATGGTTTAGAAACAGAGATGAATCTGTCATAACCACTCCCCCACACAAAGGAGCTCATGATCCATGGCAGAAATAGACTGTCCCCAGAATTCATATTCTCCATCTTTCTTTAGTAACTAAGCTTTCAGTTTTGGCAGGTACTCCTCCACCCAGCCTGAGAGGATGATGAGTAGTGGCCATGTGATTAAGACTGGACCAATGAGACAATGTTAAAAATGTATTCAATGTTTAGGTCATCTTCATAAAGACAAAGCCACTCACTCTAGATTTCCCTTTCCCATTGGCTGGGAAATAAAAACGGACTATCCGCTCTTGCCTATTCTCCTTTCTTGGAACCTCTTAGCAGCCTCAACCCAGGCCCATGAGCGTTTCCTTATCAGCACACTTCCCTCCCTTTGGATGCAGAGCACACCCTCCTGCTTTCTTCTTCTCTCTCTGGTCACTCCTTCCCACTCTGTTTTATAGGCTACTCCTCTACCCAACCTCTAAATACCTTGTATCCTGTAAAACTCAATTCCAGGCCCTCTTCTCTTCTTTCTCTACAGTTTCTCCCCAACTTATGACATCCTTTCCCAGGGCTTTAAACACTTCCTTTAAGCCAACGGCTCCCACATTCATATCTCTATTTCAAAACTCTGTTCTGAGCTTAACTAGTATCCAATGGCCCAATGACATTCCCCATTCTCTCCCAATCCTGTTCCTCCCCACCCTCATCTTCTTCACCTCAGTAAATGGTAAAGCCATCTCTTCAAGCCAAAATTCCAGAAGTCACCCCTGACATCTTACTTTCCTTATCTAATATACAACAGAAAGTTTTGCTGGTTCTATTTCCAAGATATATCTTCTACTGGTCCCCTGCCCCTACACCAGTCACCATCATTTCTTTCCTGAAATCCTTCTCTATAACCTCCAAGTGGTTTTCCCTGCCTCCACCCTGCTCACCTCTGCCTATTCTGTCTAATCATTATAAAACATAAATCCAGCCATGTCACTCACTGCTGAAAACCCTTTAATAGCTTTCCAATGTGCTTTAAGTAATATCTAAACTCTCGATTACCAAGGCCTTCAAGAACATGCCTCAGCCCCAGCACCCTATCCAGTGGCCACTGCCTATCTCTCTATCCCACTATGATCCAGCACAATGTCTCCTTTTAGGTGTCTAAATCACATCAGAGTTTGGTGCCTTATGGTTTTTGAGACACACCGAGAATGTTCTTTCTTCTTTTCTTAAGTGGCCAACTCCTTATTCCTCAAGTGTTGACTGAGAAAGGCTTTCCCTGATTACATAGTTATTCCAGCTGTGTCTTATGGTTTCCTACCTATAATCATCAAATTTTATAATTATTCTACACTCTCCTAACCTCCTTCCTGTATATTCAAGGGTAGGAACCATGTCTGTGTATACCCCCAATATACCCAGTACCAATGTAATACCTGGAACACAGTACTTCAATAATTCTTTGATGAATAACTAAATTGCAAAATCAACCTCATTTATTATCATATAAGCATACTTAAAAGTATAATAACTCTTCCTCATAGTTTTTAACTTTTGTAAAATCTCTCAAGTGGGTAAAGGGTAGGTATTTCTATGTTTTATAGTTAAGAAAACAGAACTCGGTTAAAAGTTTCGGAACTAAAGACCTCACAAGGTATAATGAGTTTACCAAGTAGAATGAATGGCTTCCCAAAGACTCAAAAAGAAAAGGTTTTAGGTGGCTTAATAATCTCTATTTTAAAAATTACCAGCGTCACTAAATCATGAATATAAAAAGTAAAACATAAATGACTACTAGAAAAGGCATTTAAAAAAAAGAGTCTCAACTTTTCCTATGGCAAGACAGTTCTTGCGTATGTTTGTAACAATCTTGGGTATCATCAATATCTCACTATTGAATATCATATATAGGATTTTCTGTTGCTATTTTAAGTGGCTCAGCAAATCACAGCTGTAACTTAATAATTAGATGCCAGAACTGTTAAAGAAATAAAAAACTAAAATCTCATTATAAAATATAAATGTTTCCATTCATTTCACTTTAAAATCCATTAATAATCTTTATAGACATAATACATGAAAATAATCAGCATCAAATAAGTTGCTATATATGATGTTGGGTAAATAACTTAATTGTTTAGTCTCCTTCTTCCTTGCAGATCTTTCTGTTTAAGCCAACAAGTCTGTCATCTTTCTCATGATCATCTTTCAACTTTCTTACTACTTTTTAAACATAGGCGTTTTAACACAAATGTAATTTTATTAATAGTATATACCTCTCATATTAATGCACTCTAAAATTTTAATTAAAAAGTTGTCAAATATGTGTTAAAATATGAATCTCTCTAAACATATGACATTAGTCCCTGGACTTACTATGCCTGAAACAGAAGGAATATCCTAGTTTCCTTAGTAAAGGAATATCCCAATTGCAATTTCAGTGTTATTAGTCTAGTTATGAAACCATTTTGCACCTGCTTTTGTCTTAAATTTCAAGACTATCTCCAAAGCAGAGAACCAGCTAAACACAAGCTAAATAAAAATGCAAAATGAATAGCATCCAGCAACTACCTATCAACTATTTTAATAATAAAAGAACCTACCATTACTTTCAACCTATGAATATACCATATAACAACTTACCTGCTGGACATCACATAAATCACAGAACCTCAAACCTCAAAATAAATTCCTATGCCCTTGTCAAATATTTCCTAGGTCTATTATTTTTCCCAGCACTATATGCATAATATAATAAAAGAAAATCATTGCTGTTTTAAAAAAATGATTCTGCCATATTTTTACTGTAGATTGCTGTTTTTGACCAATTTTAATAAAATAAAACTTTCATGGCTATTCAGAGATAAAGTAATAAAACTTTAAAATGTAAGGCTTTTAATCTAGATTCTCACTAGAATCAATATCTAATTCCACATATCTTAAAGGGCATAAGTTCTTATTGTACCTGCAAATAAACCAGTATGATGGCCTAGATCAGCAAATTTAATTTCAAAACTTTATTTTAACACAGTCCTCTTTGCTAACCATATGCCAATATAAACAAGCTATACTTATTTTTTAAATAGCAAAATCATAAACACTTTAAAGTATAATACTTCTAACTTTAACTCATTATTTTAATAAGTTTATAGTGTGCTCCTTCACTTACATACCCAAATGCCAAAACATTTTTTTGAATTAGATTTTCACAATATTTACGTTGCTTTGGTTTGTCTTTATTCTTATACTCATTCCTTGCTTTCTGGGATGACTCTTGTCACTTGAAATCATACTTGTCCCTCTTCGACTAACTAAAGACTACTATTTTGCAAGGTTCGTTTCTCTTCGGCTGATAGATTCACTTTGGACGAAACTGTTGATTATTTGGGTTACTGGAAATAAATATCATCACTTAAAATGCTAAACAGAAAGTGATACAAAATGCTTATGGTTAAGCTTTGACTTAAACTAAGCCCTTTCTTTATACTAAGTTTATCTTACCAATTATGTTTTGCTTAGGCTGAAAGGGCTTGAATTCCTAGAAACTCTAAATCCTAAAAGTAGGGTAAGAACATTCGTAAGTATGCTACTGGATGGCAATAGGAGTCCTTTATTTTTTTAAGAAACGTAAATTATATCTCAATATGCCTCTCTCAGGGATATACTTATTAAATGACTGCCAGAAGAAACGGTACTGAGCTTCAAAGAATACACTGTGCAGGTGTAAATGAAATCATACTCACAATTCCCAACCCAATTCACCTACAAAAAGGCAGTCATTGTCATGCATTCCAGGCTTTGTTCCGTTTCAGCTCTAATTTTTTATTCCACAGAAGCAAGAAAACAAAGTCAGTTTATTCTCATCTTTTCCACTTTTAGAAGTAGCATCTCTAAAATCTCTATCTCCTAACTAAATGACTGCTAAATTAGTTTCTGTATTCAAATTTAGCTACCTCTCTTGCAGATATGAGAATTCAGTGGTATTTTTTTAAAAGGTACAAACCAAAGATTCAGTAAAGGAAAATGTATAATAAAAATTTCTGTCATCTTAAGACAGGATTCCTATGGAATAACCACACATTTCATAAAAGAAAACCCCTTTACACCATCTGCCTACAGGGATATAGGACTATAACTGATAAATTTTTAAAAAACACCCTTTTTTTTCCTTTTATATTTCAACTATACATTTACAGGAGAAGTGAGGCGAGTAGGCTGGCAGACCCTACGCAGCATAAGTGTTTGTGACTACTGGATACTATCCACCAGTCTGCAAAAAACCATCATTGCTAACCAACTAGAAGGCAGTTAATATCCCTTGGTCCTTCTACTGGATTTTTCCTACTTGCATGAAAAAAAATGCCCTAGTATCATCCATCTTAAAAAAAACAAAACCCACAAGAAACCAAAACAACCTGCTCTTGGTCTCACATCCACTCTTCTATGAGCCCCGTTTCTACCCCTCCAGTACAGCCCTACCTCTCTTCTTTTCTGTAGAGCAAGCTCCTGGAAGGAACTCTCTCTTCATGCTGTCACCATATCCTCCCTCTCACCAGCCCTTCAGAATGTTCCCCATTATTCTAGTCACCTTGCTAAGGTGACCTCCCACCAGCCAGTAATCCTATGTGGCTCCTCGTCTTTCAATTCTCCATGTGTTTGACACTCTCTTGATTTCCGTCTACCTTTTCTGCCTACTCTTTCTCCTTTCCATTTGCTTCTTCATATCCCATTTCGCATATTCTATGTCTAAACCCTGCATTCTTTAGGAATCAGTCTCACACTTGAGACTCATCTCAAGTCTTGGAGAGCTCATCTGCTCCATTTCAAATACAACGACAATTCCAAAATAACAGGTCCCTCAATTTGTGACCTCTCTCTGAGCTTCAGATCCATATATAAAACTCTCCTTCTCACTTCTCTACCTGGCTGTCTCAGAGGTACCTAAAGCCGAACATTTTTCCATCCAAACCCTGGATCTCTGCACCCCGTGCCCTGCCAGCCCCCCAGTCTGCTCCACTTCCATCTTCCCCATTTCAGCAAATGGCCCCCACTGTCTAGCTGCTCATGCTGGGATCAGGACGTCACTTCTCTCCTTGCTCTCAATTCCCAGCCACATTACGCTTGGCAATTTCATCTCTTGAATTGTGTTTAAAGAAAGAATAGAAGGAAGACAGGTGAAAGTTATAGGCAGAGGCGTCCAGTCAAGCAAAAGCAGAACAGTATGGAAGATCACATGCACCTACTTGGGTGAGGTTATGTGGTCTGCTGTTGCTGTGGCTGGAACAGAAGGGGCGTAAGAGCAGTGAGAGGTGATAAGAGGGGATGACAGCGAGCCAGGCAGAGGGCAGGTCCCACAAGGCCAGTTTTCACAAGGGAGCTTTCACCTTCTTACACAGAAATCACCCTGGCAGCCATGGGGTCGACTGGCATCTGAATGCGTCTGCTGGACTTTTCCATTGTTTCAGCTCGAAATCAGACCAAACTAACAGACCAAACAGGCCTTGATGGGGCAGCAGTGGACCAGTTACTCCTCAAAGTACAAAGCAGGGAATTCAGGAAGGGTCATTACTAAATATCTTCCAAAAGTTGACAGTAAAGAGTTGAGACACGGTTTGTGACCTCCCACAGGGACAATTCAGACAGTTTTTTTTCAAATAAGCTCTTTAGCCATATTAAGTTCAAATCTCATAAGCCAATATACCAGCTCTTATGAAGGTGACTGACTTTTTGAGATTATGCAAGAAGCAGAAAGTTGGAATTGTTATGAAGAAGACATACTGATTCAAAAATCATTTTGCAATGACCACTGCACACATGCAAAGGCTTACCAAGGTTCATCGCTATGAGACAGAGAGTTCCTAACAGCATCGCACATCTACAATTCAGTGTTGGGAATTTAAAAAACCAAATAAAACAAAAAAAAAGTCTCCTGCTTCAAGGAATGTGTATTCTGAAAGGTTACCCCAAGAAGCAAACCAATCACAGTGCCCGGGATAGGAGAACTCAGCCCAGAGGGAGGGGGCTTTAAAGAAGTCAGGGCAGGAAGGATTTCCATAGTAAATAATACTTGTTTGACGGAAAAACAATCACTAACCTTCAGTCCCAAGTTAAATGACTAGTTTTAAACTTCAGACACAATGAAACGTCACAGGCTACTTCAGAAAGATAAAAGGGAAACCCGGGGTAAACGAAACTGCTGGGAGTACTGTGAGGGGCAGGGGCGAACCCGCCAGGGAGGACCGTGTTCCGAGCCCAACTGGCCACATGCTCTATGACCTCAACAGAATTTCTGCTCTGCAATCCCAAAGTTCTAGGACTCCTAAGAGCCAGAGACACAGTTGTATTAACAGCATGAATCTAAAGTGAAGACAGATACTAACCACTCCTGCTGACGAGGCCCAAGGGCAGGCAGTGGCCAGCACTCCAGTGAGCAAGCCAACCCCTCCCACCACCGCAAGGGTCAGGCTCCGCACCTCATTAACTATTTGAGCTTATTAAGGTTTTATTTAGTTCACTGACACAATACTGAGATAATCTGAAAAGGTTGGGGGGAAAAAGTACTCTTCATTTACTTAATAGTTTGGAAAAATCTGGTTCATTTTCAGTAAACTTTTAGCATTTCCAAGTTCAAAAATGTTTAGATCTATGTGTGAACAGAAAAATTAACAAATGCAGTTTAGAATATATACATTGATATGGCGACTATGGAAGCATCTGACTTACCAATATATGTTCGTATTTCCAAACCCATCTGGTGCTAAATACCAACGTATAAAATTCCCTATACTACTGAAATACCAAGAACCTTTGGTTGTTCCACAAGTCCCCCAAATACATTTCAATAAACAAAGGAGGCAGCTGGTTCCCCCCCTAGTGGAAGAGGAACTGTGTCAGTGGAGGGCTTGAACAGAGTTCAGTGACAGTATTAAGAGGCAGGGTTCCTGAGGGGGCAAAATGACTTGCCAATTAAGTCTATCCAGGGAGTGACAGAAGAACAAATTCAAATGCTCTTCTAGGACCTTTGCATTGTGCACACTCTGTTAAAAGCAAGGACTTCCCCACACTGGGATTTCTGAACTCCAGAGGTTTGGGAAAGGAGGCCTAGGGACCTGAGCATTTGTTTTGCTATTTTAAAGGAACATGTGCATCCAGCAGCCACATGGCTGCACACACTAACAAGGCTTTTTTGCTCTGGGTTGGGAACTTACCAGTGAAGGTTAGAAATACTGGCTACATCATTGCTTCATTCATTAATACATCCTTCAACAAACATTTCCTGAACAGCTGTTCTGAGGCCTGGGGATACACCAGACAGGAGGAAAAAGGTCTCTGCTCTAGTGGAGCCTATACTCTAATTGAAGGAGAAAAAGAAGTAAAAAATATCAGCCAGAGATAGATGTTATTAAATAACCCAATTAAAGTCAATGGCTGGCTGCTTTAGATTGGGTGCTTAGGGAAGCCTTCTCCAAGGAGGAAGTGTTTAACCAGCGTTCAAATATCAAAAAGAATTTGCCATGTGAAGGGGTTGGGATAACGCCTGCAAGGAAGACTAGTGCCCAGGCCGTAAGGACAAAATGAGCTTGGCTTGGGGTCAAGGAACGAAAAGAAGACCAGAGTAGCTGGAACGCATGAGGTGTGGGGAAGAATGGTGCAAGGTAAGGTAGATGTGAGCAGGGGTCAGACCCTGTGCATCTTGGTAAGGCAGTTTATGAAGCTGGACTTTATTTTAAATGCAGTGGAGCATTTTGGGGTCAGGTATGATAGGGCCTTACTGAAGCTTTTAAAGGGCCAAGCGGGCTTCTGAGTGCAGGAAGCAAGGTGGGAGCAGGAGGTGCAGAGACTAGGCAACAGCAAGGGTGTAGGCGAGAACAAAATGCCAGGGCAGGGCAGCAGGAAAGGGCATGAAGGCGGGTGATGCCCGTCAAGCGCCCATCAGAAGCTCTGACTGTAGCTTTGGTAAGAGACGGGGAAATGCCCCGAGTTGATAGGCAAAATCTCTCACAAATGTTACGTTTCTTTAAACACAGGAATCCCTAGAGGAGAAAAGATTGCAAATGACCATTCTCCAATGGGCCCTAAGGTGGGGAGCCCACCAACAAACAAATGCCCAGTTTCCTTGTTCTTCCAGGCCCAGTGCCCCATCACCTTTAAGGCAGGAAATCATTAGTGAACCCTACGTCATTAGCAGTATTTCTTAAAATCATCAAATTCAGGTGAAAAGAAATGCCCACCTTCATTTATAATGGATGGATTCCTGTGGTTTAAGTGACAGCTCCAGCCTTCCAAAAAAGCAAATTTAAAACAGATTAACATGAATAGCTTTGGCCTTTGGAGGAGGGAATGTGCTTCTAGACTTCATCTGAGAACCTAACCAATGAATAAATGGCAGGTGTACTTACACACTGGTTTTGCACATAATTTGGCAGAGAATTTTAGTCTCCATGAAATTTTAACATGACTATCACTGATGCTGTCATTATTGGGAACTTGAATAGGTGCCATTAAAGTTTCTACTTGGTCTACACAAGAATCCTGTCGGTGCTATTAAAGGGTTTTAAAATTCCTAAGTTGTCCACATGTGAATCCTGTCTTGCCTTAGGTCAAACTTAGAAAGAACCACCTCACCAAGCACAGGGCAGTATTGCCCCACAATATATTTACATCTTCTCATTTTGACAAGCATTTTAATGTATTACTCAAAATACAGCAGAAATACTTTAAAGAGTTGTTGCTGGGATAGGAAACTACCAAAAAAATTTTTTTTCAGGAGTTAATAAAAATGCTTGAATTCAGTTTCCTGATAGCTGTGCTTATAACAATTCATTAGTGTTCACTATCACTGAACTAGAGTTCAGAATTGATGACATCACTTCCCTTGGCCAAAGGTACTCCCCCCAACAGTATTACTGAGGTTTAAGGAAAAAATTAAATCAAAATGGAAATTTCAGACCACCAATGAGATAAAGAAGAGCAAAGTATTCAGGCCTTATGTTAAACCGAATCCTGGAGTGAGTGAGTGAATAAACTAAATATAGCAACTACTCTCCATTTTCTGTTAACCATAAATCACTCTTTGTAAGGAAGAAACTGTCATTATGCCCTCAGTGTGCAGAACATAATTTAAACACTGCATATTTGTTTCTTAACTAAACAACTCAAAGCAACTCTTATCAAATCCTGCCTTATGTTTCCCTAAAAGTTCAGTGTCTAAAATGCATAGGATCTTCGTAAGCTTGATAGAAATAATTCCTCACAAGCTTTTTGTGATGTTATTACTACTTTTTAATTAACAGGGACTGGTGCTTGAGAACATAGAGGAAGTTGTTCACAGGGAAGGCACAAATGCAGGGTGCTAGCACCTCCCCTACACAAGCTCAAGACAGAGGGAGACAGCCGGGTTAATAACAACTTGCCTAACAAGCACAGTACCAACAATCAAATCTGAGTTTCTGCATCTAATAACAGAGCTCTTTCTCCCACACAAGTTGTGCACACTGGTACACCATAAAACCTAATTCTTGTCCTTGTATTTCTATTTCAGAACTGGAGGGTCTATCAAAGTTATTGTTTTATGTGATCACCTACAATTCCATGCTGTCAGTACGCTACTTAACATATCCTTTTATTTAACATAGGTAAATTCAAACTTCTATAAAATTATATTTTGTTTTAAAGACTATTTTCCCTAAAACTTATCTTTAAAAAATACATACAAAGCATCCCAACACTAGTTTCTTCCTTTGTTTAAAAAAAAGAAAAAGGTTCTAGTGTGAACCTTCAGGATTCTGTCACTGGTTGCCATTTTATTCCTGGAAAACAAAAAATAAATGATCATTGTTGCTTCTAGAGAAAATACAAATGATACTGACTCTGCTTCTGGATTCTCAGCAATCATAACTTTCTACTATGGTGGCTTTAAGCTTCAGAATAAATCAGCCCAAATTTTAATCAGTTACAGTTTTGAAATTGTTGTTAGTGGAGGGCCTCAGATTGATAAGAAGTCAGTATCATATCTTTCAAGTCATAAAGGTCCAACTACCTTGTTAAAAAATTTTCAAGCATTCCTTTGCTAAAATCAAAAGAGCTGAGAGAAAAGGACGTAGCGTATTTCCTCTATATTCTTGGCCAAGTCTCTTCAAGGAAGAACTTATTAGCAAAAAGATATGTTTGGCACCTTAATTCAGGAGCATATTTTTCTATTACCCAACATCTGACTCTGCATCTGTGAGAAAGGAGGTGTGAACCACAGAGTGAATAAATTAAAACAGAGTCAGACTCTTTGTATAGTCATCTACCACCAAATAAGAGCTCTCCAACTCTTTCTTGAATGTGTTTCTCTCCCACAGAACCTTTATTTTAAAAATAGGGAAAAGGTTATGGCAAAAAATTCCAACTTTTACACCTAGTGAAGGAGCAATATGCCCTCTGACATCTAGGGTATCTGGTTGAGAATCCATGATCCATTCATGTTTCTCTTTGTAGACGCTGATGCCAGATAGAACAACAAAACTGTCTCAAAATAACCTAAACACAAATAACCTACGCTTCCAATTCCCTGTCTGTCCAGGAGAATTCTGCATACAAATAGACCCTGAACAAACAATAAATGAATGAACAGTCTGCGTTTCTGCATCTCACGAAAATAACAGTACAGCAGGTTTTGCTTATGTCTAGAAGCCCCGTGAATTCATGTGAACGGCAGAACAAGGAGCTGGCCTGGACATTTCCTGTAACTGCGTGCACATCTCAAGGCTTTTACCTCCGAGGTTAGCTCCTAATAGTAAGCTTCACGCAGGCCCCCAAAACTAGTCACCATAAGGACATGTGGTGAGAATGAAAAAGAAAACAAAGCAGGAAATCAGACCTTTCAGAGACCCAGGAAAGTAAGCTGCCTGTAAACATTTGCGTCTTGCCTTTTAAAGGCATTCGAGGTGGTGAGTACCGAAGTCTCACACCGCTCGAATAATGTTTGATCAAATCAATACAGAAATATGGGGGACAAAACCCACTTCCATCGCGAAGGAAAAGAAATCAAATATATGAGAAAATTTCAGGTATCCTATTATTGTTTCTGTTTAATACTTACAAAATCATACAAGGGAACCACCATCGGCAGCCTGATGGTCACTGAATGTTTAGACGAACGAATGATTGAATATATCAGCTTCATTTAACCTAAATGTGCCCTAAGTCACAAGTCTAAAATAATGTCTTAGGAAATCAGATCCAATTCAATCTGACCCCTTGGCTGTTTGTGGTATACTGCACTGAACAGACATGAATGAATTAATAGCTTCCAACTCTTTGCCATATAGAATATGCTAAATTTGATCAGTTACCCACCCTTTTCAATCCCGACATTTTCTAGGCCATTTCTGTAGCCCAAAGCCGAATTAATAGAATTTGGTTTTCCCCACAGTTCTATACCATTGTCTTTGTCACCCCACGATTAATTAACTAAGTGTTCACGATAGTATTTATCACACTTCTTACAGAGAGAGGAAATGGGAAACTCTTCTGGCATTCTTGGAGGGTTTGACAGACTGTTGAGTTTTTCATCCTTCAATACAAGTGTGCGGCCAAGTATTTAATTATTCTGTTTTTACTGTAATGCATCAGCTTTTATCTCTATATTAGTAATGGATGGAGACTACAAAGCATGTTCTTAAAAGGTCTCACTGGCACACAAATGAGTTGCCTGAAAGCAGTGCCTCATCAAGTCCTCTGAAGGTGCTGATAAGAGGATTCCTTACTCCAGGGCTGTTCACTCTGTGCCTACAGCACTGAAAGTGTTCCCCATTTGTGCTCAGATACTTTGCAATGAAAGCTTTCGGAGATTGGCAAGGCCACCATCTTCCCTCCTGTCTCCTAGGTGACTTGGTAGATGAAAGGGCAGCCCCGTGGCTGGAGCTGCATTCTGATATTCTTATTCCAGGGGTTGGATTTCCCACACAATGTACTAAAAATGACTGAACAGCTACAGGTGTGACGTTCCATTTAGATTCTTTTTCTCCAATGGGCAACTCAGCCAACAAATAGCTCTTTCAATTGTTAAATCTGCATATTTCCAGTTCAGTGGGGATTAAAGGCTGAAATGCAGTTCATTTAAGAAAAGTTTTTATAGGTTCTTTGCATCAGTTTTTTTTTTAAGGCTTAATCACAGCAAACCTGCTTCACTTCATGTTGTCGATAACTTTTAAAATTACTGTAGTTTTCAAAATGAAATGAGTTTTAAATCCTTTGTCTATTTAAAATGAAAGCAAAGTAAATCTGTCTAGGTGGAAGCTTTATATGTGGTAAGCAGGGAAACCACACTAATTCCTTGTTTAAAACTCTGTTCAGAGGGCTCCTCAAATATGCATGGAAGGGGGTGTTTGCTCCCCTTAGGTAGACTTTGGCAAAGAGTCAGGTCGAGAAGATAAGTTGCAAAGGAGGGTAGTTTTCAAAGCAAAACTGGCACTGAAAAGAGAGGATGACATTGGTCTAATGTGTTTTCCAGGGGAGCTCTGTGTGTCCTGGAAAGGTCAGAGGTTTGGGGCAAAAGGAGAGCTTCCTGGGCTCCCAGTTGTGTTTGATCTAGAGTAGGGAAAATGAAGATACAGAGGAACACAGATTAAACTATTCCCCGTGAGCAGGGAGGTAATTCTTTGTGAGAGAAGAGATGGGCTACCAACAGAGACCAGATGGCTAGAGAGGGCAGCACTAACCACTGGCCCTGGAGACGCTGTGGATCAGCCTGGGGTTTGCAACACCCAGGCCCACCACAAAATGAGATAATTAAGTGATAAGTCAAAATGTCAAAGAGTGATCATCTCTGGAGATCTGAAAAGACAGAGTTGTCTTTATTTTCCACAAAAGTATTATTTTTATAATTAGGAGAAAACAAATCAAAAAAATATTTCTTCTTAGAGATGAATGGCAGTCAAAGTTATATTTATAACTTCTCTAAAATATTCTTTTTGCTAGGTGGCTGTTCTATTGTTTCAACTATTTTTATAGAAAAAATGATTAATTCTAATCATTATTCTAATCATATTTTTAGAATCATATTCTAATTCTAATCATAATTTGTTTTAACACTTCTGAAATATACCCAACCATTCATCCTACACTAACGTAACTTGGCACCGCCATTCAGGGGATGAGCAAACCAGCAAAGGTTCAAGGTTTGCAAAGGACGAAACTCAGACCACTTGGATCAGAAGCATCTGGAGCTCTGGTAAAAATCACATATTCTTATGTGGAGGTGTACAGAATCTCCAGGACGCAGATGCTTGGGTTCTACTCCCACCAATTCAAACAGCATCTCTGGTGGGAGGCCTTAGGCATACATAATTTTTAAAAGCTATTGTAGGATTCTACAATGCAGCCTGGATTGAGAACAGTAAAATCACATATCAGCACTTTTAATAAGCACCCAGGTGATTCTTCCACACACTAAAGTTTGACGACCACTGGCCTATAGGGAAATCAATAGCCTCTCAACCCCAAAGCTACCGAATGACTGCATTTGAAGACAGAAACGACAAGTAGATAAGAAAAGATCATTGGCCCTAGTTAAGGCTATCAATTTGTGCATGTTTTGACTACTGCCACAAAACTGGTGCAGCAATGTTAATGCTTTTTGCATTTCATATATGGATATGCCATTTTACTTTTGCTGGTTTATTTGGAAGGTATATGCAGACTACACTCTTGAATTCCAGTATCTTAACTTTAATAACATGCAGTACCCATTTCAAATTGTATTTCATAATAGACATATTTTTTTCCCGCTCAAGTCATGCTTAATCTTCTCCCAAAAAGAATATTAAGTAATTATTGGTGGTAAGGGTATTATCTACCTCTACTAGTGATGATTCTACTGAAATAAAGTTGAAAACATCTTATTTACTCTTCTTCCTAGATAAGTACCTCCCTTCAATTGGAATGGGCTTGCCTCTGAGGAGAATAACAGGACAGGAAGAGAGAGAGGAGTGGATAGCAAAGAAAAACAGAGCCCTGCTAATGCTAATTCCCAGGACCTTCAGTTCCTGCCTGAGTGGTAGCTCCCACCTGGACGCCCGTCCAGCCCTTAGCCAGTGCTTAACCCTGAGTCTGGGTCTCCGTCACCTAATGGAAGAGTTAACAGACATATCAAAATCTTACCGTGTTTAGAAAGCCCTCATGATCCAATCTCTTATTTACTTGATCTTGAATACCCAGAAAATCTGTCAAATCCTCTCCTAACAACATCTTCACTACATTCTTTTCACCCTGGCAGCTCTGTTGAGCTTTTGTCCCCCAGTCTCACTGGAGTGGGGCCAGCAGTGGCTCCAAATGGATTTTAAGTGCCACTCACTAACTTCAGTCCATGATAGGAATGAGGAACACAGCAATTTTACAGCTTGTGAAACACTGGTTAGAGAAAGTATGAAAGAACAACGAAATAAGGGCACGGATGATCATCTACTCTGTTGTTTTCTCCTGGCACTTGTCTCCAGCTGGAGTCTCGGCAGGTGTGGAATTGAGAGGCTGTGTCTTTCTAAGCAATAAAATAGTTTCAATAGTTTCCCATCCCTTACTTCTCTTCCATACAGCACTAAGGGCAACTGCATCCTCAGCACTTCCTGATGCTCAAGCCTCGTTTTTATCCTCACGAGCTTCAGTGGCAATGAACTCCTGCATGAACTGCAGTTCCCCAAGCGTTGCCTGAGCTTCAGAGCCATCTGCGCCCTTGAAGGTGCTGCCCTGTGTCCAGAGGACTTCACCGCACACATTTCCCCCCAGCACTACTGAACCCTACACTTCAAACCTCGGCTCCGACACTACCTCCACTAAGCAGTCCTCCCCAGATCCCCTTGCCCAAAAATAGTCCCCTCCAGGCAACCACTGCACGTGCACAGTCCTAGAACTATGCATTACCCACTGGATTTGTAAGGACCTTTGCTTTAAAGTCTCTGCTACCGGACGTGAGATTCTTAAGGGCAAGTGCAGGTTTTTCACTCACTCTCTACCAGAAGTCGGTATCAAACCTGAGGTGTCCAAAAGTGAACTCCTGAAGTTTCTCCCCCTAAACTGGGGAAGCCGAGTTCTCCTCACAGCAGGGTCTGATGCCAAAGAAAATACAGACCAACAAAACTACAAGAAAAACCAAAACCAACTTTTCCTCACACTGCAAATGATCCTTCAGCAACTCCTGCGGCTCTGCCTTCAAAATATCTCCAGAGTGTGACCACCTCATCACCTGGACCCCTACCTACCTCACTTCCCCACCCTGGCCCCCCACACCCTCACTTCCACCCCCTTCCCCATCCAGCCTGCCGCCATCACTTGCCCTGCTACTCCAGAATCCCCCCAACTGGTCTCTCTACCTCTGTTTCTGCCCTCTCTGCAGTGTATTTTCCATACAACAGCCAGGTTGATCCTTTTAGAATATGAATCAAACCATGTCATTTCTCTGCTTAAAATCCTCCAGTGACTCTTAATTTTACTCAAAGTAAAATCCAAAGTCCTTACACCCTGACATAAAAGGATGCTACTCAGATGCTCCCTCGTCTTCCACTCTGTCCCCCTTTCCCTCTGTGGCCAGCCTCAGTGACCTTGAAACCATAAGGATGCTCCCACCTGAGGCTCTGCCTTGCTCTTCCCACCTGCAAGGCACGTCTCCTATGGCTCAATCCCCCACCTTGCTCCCATCGCTGCTCAGATTCTCCTTCTCAGGAGGCCTTCCCTGTCTACCCCCACCCCCATCCCCCTTTCCCACTGTTTCCTCCGTAACACTTACTGCCAATCCAATATACTAAATATTTCAATTATTTATGTTGTTTTTAATCTGTCTCCTCCAACTAGAGGCTCTAAGCCCCAGGAAGTCAGGGATTTTTATCTGTTATATCCACTGTCGTATCCTCATTGTCTAGAAGAGTGTGTGGCACGTAGCAGGTGCTCAATATTTGTTGAATATCGTATGAACTCAGCTCTGGGTCTTCAGGCCCTTCAATAGTGAGTTTCGGGCACTTAATAGGTACTCATTAGATTATGTTTGCTGAATTATGACACCCAACTGCTAAATTCCTATAAAGATATTTTAAATTTTACTTCCTATTACACTTAATTTTTAGGCAAAATGGCACTATTATCAACATTTTAATCAAAATTCTTAGAATCATTTTTCCTAAGGACAGTCCAACCTGTTGAAAAGAGTTTGGACACTGATGTCCAACAGATATGGGCTAGAATTATAGCTCTACCATCTATTAATTGTGCATGCATGGGCAGCTGACTTTGCAAATCTTAGGTCCCTCATATTTAAATGACCTAACATCTACCTTAGAACACTGCTGTAAGGATCAGAGCTAAATTACAGCGATTAATCTTGTTGTTTTTTCTATTAATTACTCAGAATGTTCTTGAGAAACTGCCCAATGTGGACTATTCTTTAATAGAATAGGAGGTGGGACACAGGCCAGATTTAAAAGAAGCCTTGGTCTATTACGGGAGATGGGCATCCCCAGGCCCTTGGCCAGAAAAAGCACAGATGCTATTATCTCTAGAGCTGATACCTTGGAAATGAGATTAAAGCCTTATCCCTCAGACACATTCTAGAGTCACAGACATGTCCTCAACTGGGGTGGATTTCTCCTTCAGGGTCTCTCTAAAATAGGGCTGAGAGGCAGCATGAAGGTCTCAGATCCTGGGCCTTAAGAACTGCCATGACCCACCTTCCCACAGTCCATCTCTAAGGATGACCCTGAAATGAAAGGAACATGCAGGGCAATTTAGATAGTGGGGCTGAGTGAGGCCAGCCCACAGCACACTGTGGCTGAAGCTGGCATGAAAAGTACTTGCACACTGATAACATTCCTCCCGTCTTGTGCACAACGCACCTGCTCCACATATATCTAAAGAGGAGCACTCCATTCTGTGTACAATGAAAAAGGCAAGTGTCTTTATTATTCAGAAAAGAACTTTAAAGAATGACCCATCTATCCTAAATCCTGACCCAAATGTCCCTTATTTTATCTTCTTTATGGATGAGGCTCTGCTATAGGCAGATTATTCCTCATCTGAGGACTAAAGAGAACATGTAAAACAAACAAACAAACAAACAAAAAAACCAAAGAGCAATGATGGATATTTAAAACATGAATATTATATCCAAGCAGCATAATATCAACTACCTAGCTTATATTTACCATTAAACAATCTGGTGTGAGCCTTGTCTTTTTCAAAGAGGATTAACAATAAAAGCCAAGAGGACATTATTATTTGAGATATTTTGAGACATTAGTAAGTGCCATTAATTACTTTTGCCAATTGGTATCAGTCACTGATCAACAAAGTGATGACACCTAACAGATTATGTTCCAAGTTTATTAACTGTGTGAATTTGAGTAAGCTACTTAAACTCTCTGAAAATCAATTTTTACCAATTGTAAAATGTAGATAAAATACCTACCTCTAAAAATTATTGAAAATTAAGTAAAATGATGTATATAGAATAGCATTTAGATAGTACAACACACACTGGAGGCATTCAACAAATGCCTAAAACCAGCAGAGCAATTCCTCTTGTTATTATTTCCTGGCTAGACTTTATTCCAGTACTAGAAAAAAATGAACATCTTGTTAAAATCAAATGTTGATTTGGACCAAATTCCTTAAAATTTATGAAATATTACCTCCTTCTTGAGAGCTTCCTAGGTCTTAAGGATCACTAGTGCTAATATAATCACAATGAATAAACCAAATTAAGGGACAGGTTGAACTCTCTCCTTGCCACTCTGTCAGAAAAATAACAGCAGTATCTATCACTTTTGTGCACTTGTCATTTCCAGTAACGTGTTCACACGAACTCCTCTGAAACTCTGAGCTTGGGAGATAATTATCTTACCCCAGGACTTTCTCAGGGGGAAGACAAGGGAAAAGAGTTTGGACAAAGGTTGCATGGGACAGCGATGCCCTTGGTTAGCCGGGAAGATAATGAAAATAAATTTTCTAGGCATCAAGGAACCACAACTATAAAATCATAATTACCATAGGCTGCTTCTTATCTGATACTATAAATATTTTGTCTTCTTCATTTAGCTTCCAAAAGGCGAGATGAAACAAAAAACCTGCTCCATTTTCCAAGCTATGTTCTCCCCCCAGTGATGGTGGAAAAAAGGAACAATTTTATATCAACATCGTCCAACCCAGCAGAAGATGTACCCTCTGCTGCAATATCTCCTGTTTACTGCAAAGCTTTTGCAAAGCGCCCCTCGTCCTTCTTTCCGTTCTCATTCCCTCATTCCTCAGTACCACGCGTCTGCTGCTCACAGGCAACAGCGTCTCATAAGAATCCCAGCTACTGGATGTGGCCCTCACGGTAAGTCGGACAGCAACACCTGGACCAATTAAGTCACGATTATGTACATAAACACAAAAAAAGGAAGCACGCTGTGCTTAACTGTGATAACAAAGATGATCTTTCGAGATTTCTAATCAATGCCAACTGCCTGGGAGGACTGAGCAGTCTCTCATGTAAGGGTTCCAACACCAGCCTAGCAGAGGCCAGCTTCAGAGTCCAGTCAGGAAAACACCCTCGAGGGTAATAAAAGTAACACTTTTCATAATCAGACATTAGCATAATGCTGAGGAGTTGTCCATAAACATTCAAACTGGTTTTGCACTTGCCTAAGAGGACGTTTTTAACAGAAAGGAGTTCCTTTCAGGATTTCCTTGCGAATTTCTGAGATGAGAAAATAAACCCAAGAACACTTAAGGAGACCAGCCCCGGTGGCAGAGGAGGGCTCAGGACATCACCCGGCCCAAACAACCCCCCCCAAGACCTCCAAGGTGAGTACTTCTTTCCTTGAGTTGGAGAATTGTGTCTTAAAGGACCACACTGAGGTGTCCATTCCTAGTGAACACTGATGAGTTCATCAGAGTTGCCGGCAGCTGCCTGTGGACGGCAAGGTTCTAAGGGAATAGAGTTAAATGTGGTAGGAAGAAAAAAACAGTTCGAAATTTAAATGGGATTAAGACATTAATCTTCCTATTTCATGGTTTGGTACTTTAGAATGACACTAATCTAAAAGGAATCAAAGGGGATCCAAGAGGTAAGTCTGCTGGCCCCCGTACTGCATATGCGCAAACCAGAGGCACCAGCTTCCAGCAAAGCAGCTGTGAATCAGAGTCAAAGTGCTCTGCTCACCTTCTCTTCCAAAGCACTTTAAGTAAATTTCTACTTACAGGGTTTTTATTGTTTTTGCTATTTATTATTCTGCTTTGTTTTGGCATGCAAGATAATTTTCTTTATAATCACCTTTCACTCATAACCATTGACTCATTTAATCTATCATTCAATAATATGTATATGCTGTATGCTGGGTCCCAAGGACAGGAGACATGGATATCCCATTTTCAACTTTGCCTACTTTAAAAAAAAAAATTAATTCATTAATTAATTATTATTTTTTTGAGACAGACTCTTGCTCTGTTGCCCTGGGTAGAGTGCAGTGGCTTCATCATAGCTCACTGCAACCTCAAACTACTGCCTCAGCCTCCTAAGTAGCTGGGACTACAGTCACGTGCCACCACACCCAACTAGTTTTTTTTATTTTTAGTAGAGACGGGGTCTAGCTCTTGCTCAGGATGGTCTTGGACACCCGACCTCAAGCGATCCTCCCACTTCAGCCTCCTAGAGTGCTAGGATTACAGGGATGAACCACCGCACCGGGCCAATTTAGCCTACTTTTGATTTTTACCACTGAACACGTTAGACACTTGATCATTAAAATAGCTAAACACATGCAAACAAGTGACTTACAGCTAACCACCAACCTACACCCAGGTCAGGAGGAACCTGTACTCCTAGAACACACACTCACCCAATACTACAGATGCAGGATTTTAATACGGAAAGCAGAGAAAGCTGGTATGGCAAAGTCAATTTTAAAATAACACTTGAGGGCTTGTACCTCTGGGAAAGAAAGAGCTCCTTTTCATTTCAAGAAAGACATTAATGTGATGACTACCTATGTACTGCATATTTTGTTATACGGTACCTACAGAACACCCGTATCTGAAGGATTTCTGGTCTACCAACAGCCCCATGACATGCAGTCCAGGAAGGGACATGATTTGACACACTACACTTAATAATGGGAGGTCTGAATTATGAGAGAGCCCAGAGGTCCCAACTTGTTTCCTTAAGGACCCAGGAGAAGCATCATCCCTTACACAAAACCAAGCCCAATTCCCAGGCAGCTGTGGAGCCCCGATCTGTGCCTAGGAGCTGTGCCCACATTCCTGGAACACTGGCTACACTGTCCAGCTACTACCCAGCCTGACCCTGGGCTCTTTCTTGGCAGGGAACAGCAATTTTTAGCTTTCTATCCCAATGCCTACCACATAGTTCACATATCTGTTCAGGAAATATACACCGAATAGATTAATATAGTAATTGTTTAATTTTAAAGTATACCCCATCACCTTCAAATTTTATCTGATGAATATTATTAAATTTATATCAATATATATATATTTTTTACCTTAAATGCCAGCTCCATTTGCCTACACATTTAGAAGAGAAGTAAATGAGGAATAAAAATTCACTGGAGGCATCAATTTGTTTTTTTTAAAAAGGAGAGTATTTGAAATGACTATACAGTACTTGTGTGCTGCCCCTTTAACAAGCGGGAAATAACTGAGCTCCACAACCAGTCGGCATTCCAGAAGGTCTGGGACACCTGTTACACAGTGAAAGTACAAAGAACACCGTAATCTGTTTGACCAAAGACCTTCATTCCTGATTAACCAGAGGCAGAGAGTGGATTATCATCCACGGGCCTCCCACTTATCCCTGATCGCAGTGGACCTTATTGTAGGATCTGCATTAGGACTTCCATTACAAGGAAAGGAGGAAAAAACAGAAAGTATATGAAATTCAAGTGAATTGCTTTAACTTCTCTCCAATATCTCCCTCAAAAGACTGACTTGAAGCAGCAAGCAGAGATGGGTAAAGGTACTGAGTCTCACTCCTTCTTTTAATATCTGTGGGGGTTTTTTGTATGTATACCCAATTTTCCCTTATTTGCAAAGGATCAAAACTTGGGTTCTCCCATCTTTGAAGAGAGGGAACTTGGCTTTGACCCAGATTTGTTTTTTTATAATGAGTCTAACACAATCAAGATGATCTTTGGCCAAATATTGAATCCATATTTCACAATACTGAACTCTGAAGCTTTTTAGGTTCTCTTATTTTTTACATTTACCATATAAAACAATTTTAGAGTAACTTTCAAAGAGGAGACTCCCAATGCTTACTCTTTCAAAGACCCTCAACATCTCAAGCACCTACCTGCATACAGAACATAGAAATATGTGCCAGGGACACGGCTGAAAAAAATCACAGAGAACCACCGAGGTGGAGATTAATAACACATGAAAATTAATCTGGTACAGATTCACAGTTTCAAAAGGCTTCTGGAATAAAGTAATATTTGAGAACAGCTATTTCAGAATAGCTTTCAGTAAGACAAGGAGAGCAGTTGGAGTTACAGTTTTCTTTCCAGTCAAACTCAGCAATACAAGAAAACAGATACAGATTTGGAAGAAGAATTAGAGGGCAATTAGATTGGATTATATTACCCAGTTGGTTGTTCCTCCAACTAACACAACACAGTATGTTAACGCTAGGGACATAATGCTGAACAAAGAAGACATGGATATAAATTCCCACCCTCAAAGACCTCATAGTCTAGAGAAAACGCACTCAAGTCAATAGTTCTAAAACAGAGCTGAGCAATGCTATGAGATAGGGAAGTCCTGGATGCCACAAGACATACAGAGTGGGCATTCTACCTTGATTGGAGAGATCAGGAATTACTTTCAAGAGAAAGTGAAGTCTGAGACCCAAAGAAGATAGCAAAGTAAATAAAGAGTGTCTTTGTTTGGCCAGGGGATTGGGAATGGTAAAACTGAGAGGAGGCTAAAGAGGTATTCAGAAATCTGAACACAAAGGGAACTCATCAGGGCATATTAAAAGCAATGAACAACGAGGTCAAGGTTTTAAGATTGAGAGTAGTAAGGTCAGATTGGTGTTTTAGACACACCCTACTGGCTAGAGGGTGGAAAATGGTTTAGGGAGCAGACCTGGGGCCAAAAGTAAAGAAAGGAGGACCAGTAAGGAATGTGTTTTGATGACCCAGGATAAGAAGAGGAGGGCCTCAATAATTGTAATGTCCTAGAAATGAAGAGGAGCTTGGGGAGGCAGGGAGAATGGCAGCTTTGGCCTTCCCCATTAGCTCCATGAGTTCCAGCTCCCAACCATAAGCCACCCTAACATCATCATCATCATCATCATCTAATTTAAAAATGGCTGGCCATGCAAACATAGATTTAGGATAAATCCTTTAGTTCCCCACTTCCAAATAGCTAAACCCTACCTGGCTAAGCCTTGTCTATAGTAAACGCTGGAGCCATCATTGAAGAGACACTAGGGAAGATACCCTACAGAGAAGGAATCCACAGAAGACGGCAAGATGAGGAAAACAGCTTCGAGGAGGGCACTTGAGCACCCGGCGGATGGTGTGGTGTGTGTGATCCTTGTGGTTAGGTACTGTGGCTGCAGTAGCGAACAGTTTTCCTTCCCAGGTATTTCTGGTTCTCCTCTTTCCAGGCACAGAGTATGATCGCACTTCTTTGTCAGCCTGAGTCCCTCAGTTATCATGAGTAAAAACCTCCTGCCAAACCACAAACAAGGTACATACAGCTCATGCAAAAAGTGAATCTTTGCTCTTTTTGTGTGTGTGTGTGATAACTTTTGGCCTTTTATTCTTCAATATAAATTTTAATATTACCATGTCAAGTTCTACAAAATACTTTGTTGATATTATATATATATTAATTTGGGGAGATTTGTGAATAACTACATCACTTACAATTTTTCTATTATAAATGACATATTTTAAAATCACATTTGAATTGTTGCTGATAAAAAGGAGTACATTTATTTTTTTATTTAGGTATGATTTACATCAATAAAATATATCCATTTTGAGTGTAGTGTGCAGTTTGTTGGCTTTTGACAGATATGTACATGCCTGTAACACACACCTCAATCAGGATATCACCTCTCTCCCAGAACGCTCCCTCACGCCTCTTTCTAAATGATTCTTTCCCAGCCATAGGCAGATACTGTTCTGGGCTTTATCACTATAGAGTAGTTTTTGCTCTTTTAAGCCTCAGAGATTTGGGGTTGCTATAGCAGCATAACCCAGCCTATCCTAACTGACTGAGCTGGAGAAGTCACATGTCTGGTGTATGGAGAGAAGAGAAAGCCAGTTATGTTTGTGCTGAATTTGAAATGCCCTGAAGAAAGGAAAGGGTAGGACAGCAAGATAAAAGAGAAGGTGGCAGCCTAGAAAATGGAAAGGCTCCTCTCATTTACACATTTATGGAGCATCTCCGCTGTGACTGTGTCAGGAGATTGCTCATGCTGTCCATTGGTCCATCTGTTGCTGAGACACAGTACAACAGAGAGGGTAGGAGTCTAAACACAACAGTCACACTGCTTAGGTTCAACTGGCTCCACAATTAATTAGCTGTGTCACTTTGGGTAAGTCACTTAACTTCTCTGAGCCTTGGTTTAGTAAGCGGGGGTATTAATCATATCAGCAAAATGGGGATAATCATTTCTCTCTCACCAGCTTATGATGATTTAATGAGATAATTCATATAATTTATACAATGTCTGGCACATGTTAAGTACTCAAACATTAGCCATTATTTATTATTTATATTTCAGATTGCTAAACTCAATATATATAGAATATAGTATCTTATAGCCATTATGGCTCATCCAGAACAGAAAAATCAAGATAATATTAATGTAAATCCTAACAAAAATCTGCTAATAAAATATGATATAGCAAAGCTAAAATTGTACTTTTAAACTTGAAGTTCATATCAATTAAAAAGTAATAACGACTTTGGTCATGTTAATACAGAGGCAAAAGCAGAATTATAAGGTTACAAAAGTGGAAGAAAATGAGCATTTTTCCCAGTATGTCTTATGTATTAAATTACAGCAGCATAGCTGACATCAACCCTCATGCTGTGATTACTTCAGTATGAAAGACTTCTTCCTCCTTCCTGCCCTAACTTAATGGAAACAGAATGCCAGAGCAGCTGTTAATATAGTACAGTCTTCACCACTGATCATGGTATGAAGTTCATTTTCCCTTTATAGGATAAAGCAACAAGAAACATTAAGTTGATATACATTTTTGTATGTGATGCCAATCACAAACAGCATAAAATGTTCTTGAACATTTTATAAAAGTAATTTGAAACCATAACCACAATAAGGCATCATATTACATAAATGGTAATAAAAACATAAGTTATATGACAGGATTGCTCTTAAAATATACTTTCTTCCTCCATTTCCACCTGCAAATAATTATTTCTTTTATTTCTAAAGTAGTTTTATCCTTTTTTAAAAGACAAGTACACAAACCTAGCCTTATTGGCATCAGATACTATTAATGGATGTATCTGCTTTATTTTGAACAAGAAATGTCAAAATACTAGGGTGTACTTTAAAATAACTAAAAGAGTGGAATTGGAATGTTCCTAATACAAAGAAATGTTAAATGCCTGAGGTGATAGATGCCCCAATCACCCTGATTTGATTAATTCACATTGTATGCCTGTATCAAAACATCACAACATGTACCCTATAAAGATATGCAACTATTATGTACCAATAATTAAAAATTTAAAAAGGAAATGTCAAAATATTAATGACAGTTACAAAGAAACAATATATTTTCAAATGAACCTCTTATAAAAAAATGCTAAGTCTCAGAAATGTATTCACTCACAGGAATCATTACTACTTTCTTGGTATTACTTGGGTGTTCAAGGGTTGTTTTAAAAAAACAAAAACAGACGGAATGTTTCTCACTCCATATGTTTCTGACAAGAAGGTGGGATTTCCTTGGTCCTAGAATCCATTAGAGCTGACAGGGTACAGCTGTACCCATAATATTCTCGTATTCCAAATTACAGGTATATAAAGTTTATTTCCTCTGCCATCTTTAAATCAACATGTACTGAATAGTCAAATGTTTTAAACACACAATTCTGAACCATAAAAGAAATGTGTGTGTTCTCTTCCTCACAGAGCTTTTAGAGCCAATACTAGTTTAGTGACTGACCATGTATTATCATTATACTAACTCTAAGTAGGGTGATTTTTACAAGTGTCTAAAACCAACACATGCTGGACAGTACATTTTATTTTTATTCTATATGCACTTTGGCTCCTCAGTGCCCAAGGCAAACAGCTGTTATTTACTGCAGGCCTTTTGCTAACACTTTCTGTAATTCCTAAGGGGCTTCCCAGCCTATAATTAGACTCTCCAGCTGCCACAGTGTACAGTGCTGGGTGCTACTAAGAGTTTTTTGCTTTATAGCACTCCCGAAAAAGTCCTCTTCAAGATGGTATTGCTGGAATAACATTGTTTGGTATTCAGCTTCGATAGCAAATATGAATTCTTCAACCATTTGTCTGTCCTACAAGCAAGGCCTGCTTTGAAATGAAGTCGGCGTCAGCCACGCGGGAAGGGAATTAAGCCTAAGCATAAAAAATGGGGAAGTATAATGCAAAACTAGAAACTTCCTAATTCAAAGTTGCAGAGAACATCAGTATTGAACCAGTTACAACAGCTTTCTTGCTCTTTTACGTAATTCTCCTTCCTGGGCACCATCACCAGGATTAACGGAAATAGCGCAGCAAGAAGGAACTGAGAGAGAACAGGCAAAAGTCTCACCCTGTTTCAAAATCCTTAAGGTCAACAATGCCAGAAAATATAGCATGCAAGTCAAAGACAGATGTAAGTCAAAAAGTAAAAGAGGAAGAAGCAAACTTTAACTTGGAGTAAGCCTTTAAAACAAAACGAAGTCGATTTTTAAGAAAATGAAAACATTTTCAAAAACCCACCACCCCTCTCATTCCAGTCCAAATATTTATAAGAAACAAATGCACTGAGACATTTTTCTCAATAGAGAAGGACCCACTGCGAGTACAGAGGGAAGCATGCGCACATAGATCACCCTCAACCTCAGGAAGCCACCATGTCCCTGCCTATAAAAAACTGCTTTCATAATGAACCCAAACGCAAGCACCCATGGAAAGTCAGACGCTCTAAGAGCCGACAGCTGATGCAGAGTTTTCAGAGTGGTAAGATATTTTTGCTAACAAAAGTTCCAGATGCTGCAGATGCCCTTGGTCCAAGCACCACACTGAGAGCCCCAAGTTCAGGGACGGATATTTCCGAAATCCACCCCTCCCCCCTGCTATGCATGTGCTCCTCCGGGCCATTACCGGGAATTCACCAAGTTACCGGTTTCTTACACTCAAAAGAACAAGATAACAACCAAGACCAAGGGATCATCTATTTTGTGGGTTTTTAAAATGACAGAAAAAATGAGGGGATACTTTAAAAAATACACTTAAGAAGTGGATGAGAGGACCAGCTATATGACCCAGCTGAGAAGCTCCTTATTTACCTCTTTTGTGGAGAGCAATTCTTGTCCTCCCTACATTCATTCTATTTACCAGTAGAATTTTTCATGCCAGAAATCACTTGGCTAAGGAGAAAGCAGTACACCCATGCTGGCTCTTCGTATTATCAGTTGCTCCCCAAGCGAATTTCCCAATAAACCGAAGTTTATTCCTTCTCAGTACCAGAAAGGGCTTTAAAACCATCTTTGATGGAAAGATGAACAGTGTTCCCAGCACTCCCGGGTCTCCTTAAGCCAAACATGTTCACCACTGTGAACTTCCGCATGCCCTTTTTCCACAGGAGCAGCTCGACTGCTGGCCTGGATATCAGCCCGGTATGAATTCAGGGAATGTAAATTCATTTTAGGATTTGCCTAAAGCAAAACAATTAAGCAGCCAGACTTGATTTTTTTTAACCCAAGTCAAAATATATACATTTTCTCCACTACTTAGTTCTATTAGCAGAGATCTCTAACAGTTGATAAATACACACAAAACAGTTAAAACCAGAGTATGGGAAGTCCCTGATTTGCCAGTTAATTATACTCCAAAATGATAGCTCTAAAATGGTTGTCGAGAGCCCAGAATCCTGTTTTGCACAGAAACAGTATGATAAATCATAATTAAGCTTCAAAGGTTATCTGTATGGTCTTAAGCCAGCATGAATGTGAGTAACACTTTAGTAGAATCTCTCAGGCCCATGTGAAAATACTCCTTAAACCCAGCAGGGATTAGCTGTGGGGGGAAGGCTAGGTGCTGCTCTGAAGCCAGAGCAATACCACTTGTTCTGTTCATGGCTTTATCACCAAACATTTCAAACAGTCCCTGGCACACAGTAGGCACTCAGTGTTTGTGAGTGAGTGAATGAATCAGAGGATGTACCAACTTCAATCCTGAGAGTCGGAGAGGGTGAGGGATCAGACCGGTCCCCCAGGAAAAAATACTCAAAGCAGCAGCAAGGAGAGAAAAGAGGAGAGAGAGAAACAGGGCTTGTTCTCAAGAGTCCTTCCATTGGAAAGGGCCGGTGGAGACTTACAAATGAACTAGGATTTTTAAACTGAAAGGGCCTCCCTGCTCACCCTCCTGGAGCCCCAGGACAACTCCACAGAGAAGATAATGTCAAGTTTTTTGGGTATTCCCCTAGAGATGTTCTAGCCATATTCAAGCATAAATATGTCTACAACCTTCCCCCCTTAAAAAATGGGAGCATCTTAAGCACAGAGTCCCACAGGCTGCTTTTTCCATCAGCAGCCTGTGGCCCAGTTGGGCCTCCCTTTCACTTAAACGCTCCCTTCCTTAGAGCTCCAGACACCAGGCTCCTGGTTTTCTTCCTACCTCGCTAACCATCTCTGGTCTGTGGACACTGGAAGACTGCAAGGCTTGGTCCTCGGAGCTCTTCTCTTCTCCGCCTACACTCAGTTTTTGAAGAGCTTAACCCGTTTCCTGGCTCTAGATACTGTCACCACCATACCTTACCTGGATCACTGTCACGGACTGCTAATGGGCCTCCCTGCCTCGCCTCCTCTCTCTCCCTCCCCACAGGGTCTGTCTATTCTTTGCTCATCCTCTAGAGTGCCTCTCTTAAAATATAAGGTCAGGCCAAGGGATCCCTGTGCTCAGGTCCTTGCCCCGGCCCCCACAGCACTCAGGGAAGCCATGGCCTTTCCAGGGCTCACACAGCCCTGCCACATGTGCCCTGTTTCTTCTGAGACCTCACCTCCTTCTGCTCTCTCCCCCCTCTCTCTGCTCCAACCACACCGGCCTCCTTGCCGCGCCCACCCTAGAGCCGTACACTGGAAGGTTCCCTCACACGCCCTTCGGGACTTTGCTCAAAGGCACCTCTCTCCTAAAGCCTCTCCTAACTGTCCTCTCTGAAACCCCACTGCCCTTCCTGGTCCTTTCCCCTGCTTTATTCTGCCCCACAACTCTTGTCAGACCTCCCCTATGTGATGCTAATGTCTTGTTTTTTTCTGATTCTCACCTCCTGAGTATCAGTTCCTGGACTGCAAGGATTTTTATCTGCCTGTTCCCTCTTCTATCCCCAGTTCCTAGAATAATGCCTGGGACTCAACAATAGGCAATCAGAAAGTATTGCTGAATAAGTGAATAAATGAGTAATATATTTTGAATACTATTTCTTAATAGTTTATTAGATGGCTAACATGGCCACTTGTATGTAGCACAGGACCGGGTGTCCACTGTAGGATGTAAACATTGATGCAATTAGTACCCTCCTGACGGGCATGTAGGGCTCCCCCACTCTCTCCCTACAAAACGCATCCTTTTACACAGACACATATGTGCAGACAAAAAAGCAACATTACAACTAAAAGATTTGAGCTTTTAAAAGGTATCTCAAAAGAGATAACAAATATCTCAAAATGTAATAGGAATAAGTAGAACTAAGAAGTGTCTGAGCCTGTCTGTTTGGCAAATTAGCAGGCAATCTGTTTGCTCGGCAGAGACGTCAGCTCAGATTGCGTGTCAAGCAACATCACGCAGGGAATTATTACGACGAAATTATAGGGTTGATACGAGAGAAAAATTGCAGGGAAAATGACTCATCCCAAGCTTTTGGGAGAGAAAAACAACGACTGAACAACAGCAGCAACAAATCCCCAACGGTTGTTGTTGGTGAAGGCACACATCACACTCCCAGCAAAACCGTCCGTGTGGCACGGTACTGTGTGTGGCCCTGCTCACGGGTGCAGAAAGCCCCCTGGGTACGCTCGGGAGGACTGTCAAACGGCTGCCCTCCCACAGCAAAGGAAGGGGAAAGCGATTACGCCTGAACTCCTCGCTCTCCGGCGCTGCCTTCTAACCATCCTGCATCTCAGTTGCTCCCCCACATGTCCAGATCACTCCCTGCTTTTCTCCTTTTAAAAAATTCTCAAGTAAAGTAGTCAGTTATCACCAAGAATTATTCTACCTCAACAAACCAAGTGCCGAGGATGTTTTTAGAGCAGAAGTTGGTGCCTCTGAAACTGCTGAACTCCATTTTCAAAAGAAGGTGCTAAAGCCCCAGCTGTGTCCCCCACCCTTGGGGTCCCTAAGGGGCTCTGCAGAACAGTGTGTCTGGGGATGCTTCTGCTAGCATCTCCTGGCTGAGTGACTACAGAGCCTCTGCCAGAGAGGACGGGGACACATCTTACCTTTAACCATGAGACAATCACTGGTTCACCCAGCATGCAAGACAGTCTTTGTTTTTCCTTAGAAAGGATTTATTTCTTTTCCCTGCATTTGAAGTAGATTTAGTTGCATAATTACTGATAACTTTTCCCCCAGTAGTTATCTCACAGATTTACACTGTTCAAGGAAATTGCTAGAATGCGGAATATCATTGTAGAGTGCTATACACATGTTGGTCAGTACAACCAGAAACCTAAAATGTCTGTATGCATTAAAGCAGCAAATGATTCACAGGAATGGAAATGTTTTGCCTTTTGAGGCAAACCGAAGATCTTGTCTATGCTACTCTGCCATATTTCCCTCTAAATTGTGAGACTTCATAAAACACTGACTAAAAAGCAATATACAGTAATCGACAACAATTTCCAGTTTCAAAGATGTCAAATGAGAGATGCCCCAAAAAGAAATATGCTTCAAATCAAGGAGAAAATAATCAAGGCCAAATAAACTAGGTCACTAGAATTATTTCTGAGCTGTGTAAGTTGGACATGTTTCTGAGTCATAGGGTATTAATCTAGAAGAGACAGTCAAGCTGCCTGCCTCATTTTAGAGAGGAAGGGACCAGAGGCAGGGTGGTTAAGCACCTTCCCTGTGAGCCCAAATATTCTGGTTAGAAAATGCCGAAGTATAATAATGTATTTTCCAGGTAGCAAAACCTTAAACCAGCTCTTCACCAACTACATTACACAGAATAACACTCTTTGTGATATCTATTATTTGGGGGAACACAATTACAAAACGCTGCATTAATTAACATTGATCTTTTTCCTTCCAAATAATATCACCCTTGCTCCCCTCCCCTACCTCCCAGGGTAAAAAGAGTATGAGGCTAGAGCTTCTATTCAGGACTTACAGACAGACAATGAAAACACAGCATAAAAAGGAGCAACCACAAAAAAATTAAAACATGGGCTAAGGCGACTCTTGCCTCCACGATGAGACCATTAAATCAGCAGGACAGAGACACTGTAGGGGAGGGCTCAACTTCAACCCTAGAGCCCCCGTGGCCTTGGGCAGAGCTCTGGTCACGCTGAACTTCTATTTTATTACTTGTGAACGGAAGCACTGATAGCATAACATCCAAACAAGAAACTTTTAGGAATGCACAATTTGTCATGTGAGTAAAAAATCTGCCAAAACGTAAACTCAGTAGTAGGTGGCATAAAAAATAAATGCAGAAAGAGATGTGTTCCATAGCCTACATACCACTCTTTAAGCAGAACACTGAAGACAAAATGTCGTGATTATCAATATTAACTTAAATCCTTGTCCCTGGTCAAAAAAAAAAAAAAGATTCCTTGCTGCTTCAGGATTTTAACCACACAGAGAACCATCTGTAAGCAGCAGTCCCGTTTTATTATTCAAACATAAGTGTTTTCAATAACTGGCCTGGTATAGAAACCATAAGGCAACAATTTGCCTTGTAAGCATTTTATCTAGAATACTGGGTAACTTTGAATATACCATATTAAGACACCCACCTGAGCACATACAAAAAAGGATCCCACCCAGAATTTCATTTATGTTTTTCTTGGGTAAATGGTACATGTCTATTAGTGCCCACTTGAAGATTATAGCTTGGGTATACAACAGCCTAACATCCAGCTCGTGAAGTTAATCCCCAACATGATCTAGGTTAGCACCAAATACCAGCAACTTGTAGGGCCATGTGTGTTACTCACTAAAGAATAAGAATATCATAAGAGGAACTGTTTGAAATTTAGAATGATTACAGCATTTGTAATGGCAAACTGGCTTTGGAATTAGAAAGTCCCAGGTTCAAATTCAAAATTTGCATTTACTCTCCAATAGTTTCTTCTTCTATAAACCACGGAGATAATACCTATCTAACACAGATGTTCCAGGCTCTGACATAACAGAAGATCCCACTAGAATTTAAGCTCTACATCGGCAGAGGTTTCCTGGTTTTTGCTCACCCCTATGTGGAAAAGTGACTGGCATATAATAGAGGCCCAAGAAATATTTGGCAAATAAGTGAATGAATGTAAAATGACTAACTCAATGGACACTCTAAATATTACTGGAATTAACTTAGTCATAAAATGTTGAAATATTAAGAATTAGTCTCAACACTAGCCATAATAAAAACCTTAATCATAATATACAACATCAACAGTTAAAATTTTAACTTGTAGCAAGCATACAATTAAACACCATCAAACAACGTACCTTAAGAGGTTGTTTACAAGTAAAAGGTTCATCTCTGTAGAACAGAAACATTTATTTCTTTCAATGCCAAACTGATTTTTAAAGTTGCATAATAATAATAATATAATCAATGTATGTCTGTAGACTAAATCATGATCCAGATGAAAGAAGGTATTTGTCATGTAAGGCACACTCAACAGACTATCTTTTAGAGCCAATGTAAGTTTTATCTTTTCCTACTCCACTTAGCTTCAAAAGTTCACAAGTACAGTTATCAGTCTTTATGCCATAAAATTTCATGAGAGTTCAAAGCCTTTAGAGCACACATCTTATTCCCTTAGTTTTTGACCAATGTCTGTATTTAACGTCGAAAAAATGAGTAACTAAAATTGCTCTTAAAAGCCATCCTAATTAGGGGCAAATCTTAAATAACGAAAAACAACAAAGCAAACCAACAGATAAAAAATAACAGATAAGTTTTCAATTTTACTACAATGCAGCACAAATCCCATTACAAACAAACCATATTTTAACAATGAAAGAGAAGTAATATCAAGGACCTAGTATCAAAAGCATCATAGATTTAGCAAACAGGGATGTCCAAAATGAGTAAATCCCATTAAAATCTTCCATAAGCACTGACATATATGCTGTAAGCATCACACAATGGCCATAAAGCTCTGAAGGTAGTGGTTTCCATACTTCCAGATTTCACAGACTAGCAATGTGGCATTATTAAACATCAACTGATGTTAGATGTGGCTGCTGAAGCAAAAATTATCCATAATGGTTTCTGATTAAATGCTTCTCAAGAGTGAATCACTTCAAATTTTTGTTCCCCCAAGTCTTCCTTTGCTTCTTTTCTTCTTCTTCAAATTAGTTTAAATTGGGTTTTTGTCAATTAAAACAATAAACCAACACTCAAGATGAGAAATAGATTGGTATTATAAATCTGATATAAATAATTATGTGCAATCTTGTAAAACAAAATGTAATTTTTCTTCCCTTGAATTTTTAACTTTTTAAAATGTTAATACTTGTTGGTATAAGCTTGGTAAGTGACTTTTTTGAGAAAGACTGTCTAAGATCATATCCCTCCTACTTTTTTTTGGTTTAAAATTTTTTTTTTTAAAAACCCAAGATTCAACCAACTAATCTTTGAAAAAGCAGACAAAAATATATACTGGGGAAAGGACACCCTATTCAATAAGTGGTGCTAGGAAAATTGGAGAACCATATGCAAAAGAATGAAATTGGATCCCTATCTCTCACCAATCTCAAAAATTAACTCAAGGTAGATTAAAAACTTAAATGAAAGACCTGACACCATAAAAATTCTAGAAGAAAACTTAGGGAAAACTCTTCTCGACATTGGCTTAGGCAAAGAATTTATGACTAAGACCCTGTTTATCAATGATATGATCTTATATCCAGAAAACCCTAAAGATTCCACCAAAAGACTCCTGGAATTGATAATGAATTCAGTAAAGTCTCAGGTTACAAAATTAATGTACACAAATCAGTAGCATTTCTATACCAACAATAGTCAAGCTGAGAGTCAAATCAAGAACTCAATACTATTTACAATAGCTGCAAAGAAAATAAAATACATAGGAATATACTTTACCAAAGAGGTGAAAGATCTCTACAAGGAGAACTACAAAACACTGATGAAAGAAATCAGAGATGACACAAACAAATGAAAAACATACCATGCTCATGGATTGGAAGAATCAACATTGTTATAATGTCCATACTGCCTAAAGTGATTTACAGATTCAACACAATTCCCATCAAAATATCAGTGTTATTGTTCACGGATCTAGAAAAAATAATCCTAAACTTCATGTGGAACTCAAAAAGAGCCCAAATAGCTAAAGCAATCCTAAGCAAAAAGAACAAATGTAGAGGCATCACTGTACCTGACTTCAAATTATACTATAAGACTATAGTAACCAAAACAGCATGGGACTGGTATAAAGGTAGAGACATAGACCAATAGAACAGAATAGAGAACACAGAAATAAAACCATATAGCTATAACCAACTGATTTTTGACAAAGCAGACAACAACACACACTGGGGAAAAGACACCTTATTCAATAAATGGCGCTGAGAAAACTGGTTAGCCACATGTCGAAGAATGAAACTAGATCCCTATCTCTTACCATATATACAAATTAACTCAAGATGGATTAAAGGCTTAAATATAAGACCTGAAACCATAAAAATTCTAGAAGAAAACATAGGAAAAACTCTTCTGGGCATTGGCCTAGGCAAAGAATTAATGAGTAAGACCCTCAAAAGCAAATACAGCAACAACAAAAATAAGCAAATGGGACTTATTTACACTAAAAAGTTTCTGCACAGCAAAGGAAATAACAGAGTAAACAGGCAACCTACAGAATAGGAGAAAATATTCGCAAACTATACATCTGACAAAGGCGCTAATATCCAGAGTCTACAAAGAACTCAAGCAAATCAGCAAGAAAAAAACAAATAACCCCATTAAAAAGAAGAAGAAAGATGTAAACAGATTTTTTTCAAAAGAAGATAGACAAATGACCAACAAACATATGAAAAAATGCTCAACATTACTAATTATCACGGAAATGCAAATTAAAACCACAATGAGATACCACTTTACCCCTGTCAGAAAGGCCATTATAAAAAGTCAAAAAACAATAGATGTTGGTGCAGATGCAGTGAAAAGGGAATGCTTACACACTGTTGGTAGGAATGTAAACTAGTACAATTGCTATGGAAAACAGTATGGAGATTCCTCAAAGAACTAAAAGTAGACCTACCATTTGGCCCAGCAATCCCACTACTGGGTATCTACCCAAAGGAAAAGAAGTCATTTTACCAAAAAGACACTTGCACCCAAATGTTTATTGTGGCACAATTCATAACTGCAAACATAAGGAATGAACCTAAGTGCCCACCAACTGATGAGTGGATATAGAAAATGCTATTCAGCCATAAAAAAATTAAATAATACCTTTTGCAGCAACTTGGATGGAACTGGAAGCCATTATTCTAAGTGAAGTATCTCAGGAGAGGAAAAACAAATACTGCATGTACTCACTTATAAGTGGGAGCTAAGTGATGGGTATGCATGGTCACACAGAGTGGTACAACGGACTTTGGAGATTCAGAAGTGAGGAGGATGGAAGGGAGGTGAGGGATCAAAAATTACCTAGCAAGTACAGTGTTCACTATTTGGGTGATGGGTACACTAAAAGCCCTGACTTCATCACCACACAATTCATCCATCCAACCAAAAACTACTTGTACCCCCTAAATCTACTGAAATATTTAATTTCAAAAAGTAAATGAAAAAGGAAAAAATTAAAAACCTAGGATTAAAATATATATATATCTTCATAATGCCCTACAAATAGATATTTAAATACACATATATGAAAATCTGTATGTATGTGTATATATATCTGTGTGTATATATACATGTGTATATATGTATAGTGCCCAATAAATATTAAATCATTTTATTCTCACAACAACCCTATGAAATCGATACTCTTATTATCACCGACTGGAGCAACAGAGGCACAGAGATGTTATTTAACTGTCTTCTGTAATTAAGTAATTAACTGGACTGTTGAACTACTACTACACTGCACAGCCAGCAGCTGCTTTCCTGCACCATTAGAAACAAAAGAATACTTTTGGCCATTTCTACTGATCATCTGCAGGAAACAAGGCAGCTCCACAGACCTCAAGGATTCTACTTTGCTAAAACATAATTTCATCTCTCTTCTTGGCATCATGCTCTCTGGGCCAAGCAAGAAGGCAAATTCTATCTCCATCACTCACAAAGTTAAGGTCGCCTTTCCTCTATCCATGTGGAATAATCCCAGGGGAGGATGTAGACAGCCAGTCTAGATCACATGCACAGGGAACAGAGGAGTGTGACTGGCCAGGTTTGGGTCACCTGCCTATTACTGAGCCAGGGAGCAGGCGGCAGCCTGTGCCAGCAGCCCCCCAAGTATCCCAAGAAAGGAGCACAGAGCAGTTCTCCCAAGCTAGGGGAGGAGGTGCTCGTCTGAAATGAAAGAGGCACACAAGAAAAGTTTACACTGTGAGTTCAGTCCTCTAATTTATTTCAGTTCTTCATTCTTAATCATTCATTCATTTATGGTAGGAAACCCAGTTTGAACACAGATGTGCCATATTTCATTTCTTTCAATCTAAAATGATATACAAAAGTAAGAGAAACTAAGTAACAAAAGTTCCCCTGATCCAGGCTCTTTTTCACATTTGTTCCTGGCTGGACCCAAATAGAACAGGGTCCTGGCAGCCCGGAAACTGCCTGCTCTGAGCTGGTCAGTGTGGGGTCCAGACAGCCAAAGAAATGGGAAGTTATCCAAGAGGAATGCATGGCCCTAAGAAAATGTTCACATGGAATAGCACTGCTCCATGCCTGGTGTTTTGAAACCACCTCTACAAAGTATTAGTAATGAGTACAGTAACATAATGAGGTCAACTTTACCACAATTCCCATTTTGTATACGCACTTAACATGTACATAAACATCACATAAATCCAATGAGGCTAGTATTACTATCCACACTTTACAGGTGAAGAAACTGAGATAAAGTGATATTAAAGAACTTGCCTATGGCTGCACTGTTAGTAAAAAGTGACTGACCTGGGATTAGATGCAGAGATTATATAATATATAATGATGACATACTGCAGATCACAAATCTGATCTAAAACTTCCACAATGATTAGAATACATAATTATTATAGACATAATTATGATACATATGCATGATTACATATTATGTATGTAATACATGATAACACAAGACATGAAATAAAAGATTTACAGTATCTTCTTGGAACTTACAGATCTGAGGAGAATGACAATAGAGGATGCAGACCTCCTAAATCTTCAGTTATTATAGAATATGTAAATCGATATTGAGATATTCTTCTCTAAATCTTCAGTTATTAGAGAATATCCAAACTAACATTGAGATATTCTTATCTACTACTCAAACAACTTGCCTTCATCAAGAAGATGCATTAAAATCATGGCAAGGATCCCAAGCCTAATGCCTCCATCTGATGCCTTCCATTACAGAAACAGCCGGTGCATACGTAGCACTTATAAGGATGGTAATGATGCTGGCATTTCCATCGAAACACTTTTCAACCTCTTTTCAGTATCAGATAAAAGGCTACCAAGAAACAAGACAGCTCTATCAGGCAATTCCACTTTACAGAAAGCCATAAAAACAATTATCTATGTCATTAGAGACTCTTTAAAAGGAGCTTCCAAACATCAAATTTGCTGATCTGGGCCCGAGACATAATCCTGACTGCCCATGCTGAAGAATCACGACTTCCAATTGAGGGATAGTTATCATCAGATGTCCTGAAATTGGTGAAGCCAAATACAGATGGAGCCAAAGAGGCAAGCATGTGTATCTCTTGGTCAAACTTAATTCACGTGGATCATCATTGAAGCAGTTCACAAGGAATGATTATGGAGGGTCCAGGTGCCTGTACGTCCAGTTATTAGAGAATACATAAATTGACAATTTCTTTACCACTCAATCAACTTCCCTTTATCAACCAGACAATTCCAGTCATCACACTGATCCCAGTACCTCACTGAAGAACAAGTTACCACTGCCATCAAGAAGAAGGGACTAAATCTGAATACAAATGTCACAATGAAGAGAGACCATTCAATTTCTCTAACACTGAGTACCTGGCACTACATAAAGAGAAATTCCACATCCCTGCCCTCCCGAAATCTAGACAGATTCCCAGGTTTAGAGAAAAATGCAATTTCCTACAAAACGTAGAAATAAGGCAGTAATAAAAACTTTCTTTTGGATAAGAACTTTTTAAAACTAAGTTATAAAAGATTTTGTCAATAGGAAAACACAAATATCTATCTTTATACTTCAGAATAATTTCCCACAGTTGTCCAAATGAAAAATTATCACTCGTTTTTCTTTAATTAGAATGCACACCTAATCAAACCCTCACTTATCTACTTAGTGCTTAACTGAAGAGCTCAGAATTAAAAACCAACTGCACTTTGATTTTCCCAGCACTGAATACAGACAGTGAAAATGACAGGAGTACAAATCATTTTCCAAATCACAAGACAATGAAATATTCATTGGTAAGGTGGTGGGGGGGAACCTGTTTACCTTAGACTATTCTAAAATTGGAAGGGAACAAAAGGCACAGGCCAGATAGTATATCAGGGAAAGTATTAACAACGTGGAAGTGTTAATTCGTAAGTGTGGGAGGATTACTCTAACAAGCATAAAGAATTCCAAGTCCAAGTTAACTGAAAATGACCAGAACACAACCATCAACCGCAGCAGCATGGCTGAACTCACTGCTCACTGGAGGAAGGTTTTGGTCCAGCACACACTGATTCTCTCATGTCCCAAGAAGCTTCTGCAGGCAGCACAGACAAGCTCTTTCTCATCAGGGAGTCTCACATTGTAAATTTATATTTATAGTTTAAAGTTGAATCACTTTTAACAAAACCATATCTGCTAAATAAAATGTTAAAGACTGATGTGGAATTTTCCTTTGTAAATTTATGGGACTGTTTCACAGTATATTTTAAACTACTCTTTCATTTAAATATTTATTGAGCACCTATGAAGTGACTAGCAGTGTTCTAAGAGCTGGGTCCATAGCAGTGAACAAAACAGATAAAAATCCTGTCCCCACAAAGCTGATATTCTGGTTGGGGGAGACACACAGTAAATATAAATAAGTAAAATATGTAGCAGCTGGGCGTGGTCGGTCACACCTGTAATCCCAGTGCTTTGGGAGGCAGAGGTGGAAAGATTGCTTGAAGCCAGGAGTTCAAGACCAGCCTGGGGAACATAGCAAGACCCCATCTCTACCAAGAATAAGAAAAATGAGCCAGGTGTGGTGACACGCACCTGTAGTCCCAGCTACTCAGGAGTCTGAGGTGGGAGGATGGCTTGAGCCCAGGAGTTCGAGGCTGCAGTGAGCTATGATTGTGCCACTGCTCTCCAGCCTGGGCGACAGAGTGAGACCTTGTTTCTTTAAAAAAAAAAAAAAGAAAGAAAAAGAAATATACTACGGAATACTACAGACATCAGCATGCATGAATCTCAATCACACTGTTCAACAACAAAAAAAATAAGCTACAGAAGGATATACACTGTACACTTTTTAAAAACTTTTAAACATTAAAAACTATACCACAAATAATTTAACGATGCTATAACTGGCAACGTGGAAGGGAAGAAAGAAACATATGATTATGACAGACACAAATTCAGAGTGGCCACTTCAAAGAGGGAGGAAGGTACACAGGTAGGGGAGGCAGGAGATGCAGCAACTTGGGGTAATGTTTTATTCCCTAAGCCGGGCGTTGCGTATACAGGTCGTCACTACATTCTGGTTCAACCTTTCTGTGTATCAGAGACACCTCACAATATTTTTCTAAAAAGAATCTTCAACTCTATCCCAGCACCCTCTAGTTTCTTAGTTAACCATCCTTGGGTCAAACTGATGCTTATCTTTGAGTAACGGGCAAGACAGCACCAATATTTCTGCTAGGCTATGATCAAGAATGTTCTGCTGCTGGTGGAAGCATTTCTGTCATCATGACGAGAAAGGGAGCATATTAAGGGAATTAAAAAGCTGTCATCACTTTCCTGGCACTCTGAAATTACACATTAGAGCCTTTTATGATCCACAGAGAAGGCCTGCATAAAAGAAAATATAGCAAATCTACACTTAGTGCTTTAAGCTGAGCCACCTGTCACAATTTAAAATTGTAGCTCCCCTTAGCTACACGGAGGTAGGCATTTTCAGCAATGTCACCTTTGCTTCTCAATATACTTCTTTAAAAAAATAAGACACGGTGGATAAAAATGACATCAAATACATGTCTACTTTACCTCGCTTCCTTCCAGCACGGTAAGGATGTGTGCGCTCTGGCTTTTTCCTGAGCACAGGCACCCGGCTACGCGCCCTTGCTTCCTCTCTGCCTCAGCGCTGCTGCATGCCTTCCACCCCAGGAGGTGAAAGGGAAGCAGAGGTGGAAGAATAGGTGCAGGCGCCTCGCGACAGCTCCTCCAAGCTCCTCCGGGCGAAGCCACCAGTGTCAGCACGGCTGAGGGCAGAGGGAGGGCTGCAGTCCTCGTGAGCCCCAAAGCTGCTTCTTCCTGAATCACATCTCCCTGACTTCTTTCGCCTCTTCCTCTTCTATTTTCCTCCCTTACAGACACTCTTCACTCTACCCTATCCAAGGACCTCATCTTGCGTGGCTTTAATTACCTTCCTATCTGGATGATTCTGAGTCTCCGTCTTTAAGCAGGACCGCACTGGCTTGCAGACTGATGCATAAAGGCTACTGGACATCCATTCTTGGATGTCCCAAGGGAACCCCAGGACAAACTCCTGACCCCCACACCACCATCACCAACCCCACTGTCACCCCAGGGCCTCCTCCGGTGGGCACAGGCTCAGGGCACAGTAAATGGGGCTATTCCCCGCTCTCTCACCTCCAACACCCAATATGTCACCAAGCCTCAAAATTCCATCTCCTCAACACTTTCAAATCAGTCACTTCTCTGCATCTGTGCTACCACTCCCTTTGTTCAGCTCCCCCTCAGTTCTTCCCTGGACAGTAATATTAATATTACTACCATTCATTGAGCGCTTATTATGTGCAAAGTACTAATATACAGGGCTGCTTTATGAATTGATATTGTGATAATAAGTGTGATTATTTTATTTATTTGTGTATTTTTTGGAGACAGGTTCTCATTCTGTCACCCAAGCTAGAGTACAGTGGCCCAAACATAGCTCACTGCAGCCTTGAATTCCTGAGCTCAAGCAATTCTCCTGCCTCAGCCTCCCGAGTAGCTAAATTATTATTATTTTATAGAAAAAAAGTGAAGTTTTTAAGGTTAAACATTTGCCCTCTAAGTACAAAGCTAGACTGCTGTGGACCCAGGATTTGTTAATGAGTTCACTGAGTCATTCATTTATTCATTCAAAAAGCAGTCATTTTAACCACAACAATATATCATCTTCTAAAACAGTAAATTCCCGAGATTACAAGAGCCAAGTTTAAAAGCACATCTGACTGTGCCAAGCCCGTCGCTGGCTCTGCATCACCTTCAGGATGACGTGGTTCACAGGGTCCTGAACTCTGGCTTCCAGAGGCTTCTAAGGCTCATCTCGTCACCTCCCCCACTGTCCCCAGAGCCCTTCTCACTCCTCAACCATGTGAAATCTCTCCCTCCTCCCTCTTGGCCTCTGTACACGCTGGTCGCACCTCAAACACCCCTTCTCCACCTACCCCAGACCATCCTGCCCTCCTCCTTCCTCATCTCAGGGCTGCTGGCTATCCTTCAGGGCTCCCCCTCCGTCCACAGCCACACCCCTGGGCCTGGTAGGCCAGCGTCCTCTGTGCTCCTTTAGTGTCCCACTTCCTCTGTCACAGCACTTGGGAGAGGCAGTTCCTCATCCCCACACTCAGGGTGACAGGAAGCCCTACGAAAACGGGCACTGCTGTTCACTTTGTCCAGTGCCTGGAGAGTGCTGGCGCCTCCTACCTACTCAGGACACACCCCACTGCGAGGAGAAAGGACGGGAGCACACACTGCGGGAGCAGAGCGTGCTCCCAACAATCCATTGGTTACTATCTCATGCATCTTTGCAGTTCAAAAAGTGCTTTCCCATCAATTATGCCAATGCATCTTCAGATAATTCTGCAGGAAGAAGGAAGGGATCGTTCTGCACATTTGTAGATGAATGTATGTTTCTGAAAGGTTTGGTGACTTGTTTTAGGTCACAAATACATTCCAGCCTTTGTATGTGTCTCTCGCATGTGCCCATGAGATACTTCAAAAAATGATGAGGTGCTATACAGTGCTATATAGTCAGGTTCTGGATTCTGGTGCGCTAGAATTGGCAGTCAAAATTCAGAAAAGCGGCAGTTTAATGTGGCTTGGGATCAGGGGAGATCCAGGTTTTTTTAAGTGCTGAACCTCTTAACAATTTGGGGAGCCTTTTTTAAAAAAAAAAGATTATAAAATTCAAACTTGGGTAAAAACTTTGGAAAAAGATTCCGTAAGGAAGGGGTCCTGAAGCTTCAGCCTCATTAGCTTCATGGTAAGTCTGCATCTGAGAACAATAGAAGAAATTAAGCTTACACTTAATTTAACAGTAATCTAGCATAATATTAGATTACTAATAGTAATTAATCTAATAGTAATCTAGAAGAAAGAAGACTATATATATTTTAAGTCAAAATAATATCACAAGAAAAGGCAAGGTACAAGGAAGAAGGGTGATAAGGGTAAGAGCTATTTGCTTAGCAGCTAACAAGGGACCGCTGTGTTTGAGGCACTGTACCAGGCTCCAAGACACAAATATGATTAGATGTGGTCCCTGCCCAGTACCACTTAACAATCCAGAATTGACACACTTGCAGAGAAGGGGTACAAACAAAAAGAAGGGCTTGATAAAATGTTAAACACGCCCCACGTGATAGTATCTAAAGGAGCCCTCTACACCCAAAGTCACTGGGCCCTGATCCTGCTCAGAGTGTTCATTGCTATCTGAAATCTTATTTGTGTACTGCTTGTCCCCTGCGTAAAATATAGGTTCCAGAAAAGCAGAGCCTGATTTGCCCTGTTCATCACTGTAATCCCAGAACTGAGCATGGCACCAGGTTCTGAACAAGCATTCCATAAGTATTTGTGGAATAAACAAATAGATAAAGGAATGGATAAAGGAACAAAAACTTCACGAAGGCTCAAGTGTATCAGCATGTGTCATATGTCTTTTCAGTTTCAACGTGTATCTTGGTATACTTTGGTGAGTCTTTTAATATTAATCATCACTGGTGCCAAATGAGTATCTTGCTTGGACATATCATAATTTCAAAGACATCTGGCTGACAACCAAGCAACTGAGAAGAAACACTGGCGATAAGTTTGAAGAGGAAGTTGAGTCAAAAGATAGGTTGGTTTGTTTCATTTTGCTTGGTTCTTCATTCTGGGAGATACCTGAACTAGAATATTTGGAGAAGAGATCATCCGGAAGCTGGCCTGAGTAGAGAAGACCCGGATTCGTCTTGGCAGACAATAAAACATTCACTGAGATTTGGAGTCTTTGGGGGCTGTCCATGATCTGACCAGCAACACAGGCACTTACGTACACTAATATGACCAAATACTAGCCAGGAGAAGCTTCAGGCAAGGAGATCACATTGAAATCCAACTCTTAAATAAGAGCATGTAGAAATAACAGGTATGATGGTAAACCCATAAAACCAATAAATGTTTCAGAGGAACATTGCATTGGAAATTGAGTGGAAAAAGATTATGAAATTTAATTTACTAATACATGCATATTCACACATCTTGTCTTAATGTGAAAGCAGTCTCAGAGGTAACTCCAAAATTGCAACTTTGATGATAACTGGAGAAGGTTTGATGAGGGAAGAAAAGCCAAAATCTGAAGATGGTTAAATAACTCAGCTGGCTCTAACTGTGCCAAGCCACGGCCATGCTGCCCAAAAGGCTTAAGACCCTTGAGGCTGAATGGAAACTTTTGCTCCAAACACTGAAGTTCCCTCTTGAATTCATCTTTGGATTCTAAGACATTGATGCAATTTAAATATGATATACAGTGATTTTTTTTTATTGTCCCTATCTGTGCCTTATATGCGTGTGTGTGTCCTTCTTGCATATAAGTATAGGAAAAAATGCTAATTAATATATATCATAATGTAAGCTGACCATTTACCATTCATATTAACATCACTAAACACAGTAACATCTGTAAAGAAAACAAAGCTTTTAAGCATTTTAAGTTTCATATATACGTTAAGAACTTCATAATATCTTGAGAATATCTGTAAGACCCAAATAGCTCAGCATAATTTTGACCAGCAGAATCATATTTACTCACAGAAACATTTCTTCTTCACTGTCATTTTATTCCATTACCAATCACAAAGAAAGAAAATTAACCCGAACTGAAGACATATTAAGAGCCATGTACTTTCACTTAGATTCTTACTTAATCCTTCTGACCATTCTGCTACATAATTACTATATCCCTATTTAATAGATAAGAAAACTAACCCTTTATCCTACTTTCTTAACCCTTTAAATTTTACATAATTCCCTAAGGCCACAAAAGTTGCGATGGACCAGACATAATGAAACCCAGGCATTCTGAGTCTAAGGCCACAGATCCTTGCTCTATGCTAAGCATTCTCTCAAACATTTGTACTATTTATTTATAGTGTATTATCTTTCTAGATTAAATGCTTGTCTGCCAATAGCCCATAAGCTAGAGAGTCATTAAGAAAAGAGTCTTTAAGACACTGTATCTCAAAATGTGGTCCAGGGACCACTTGCCTCAGACTCTTAAGTACTTCTTGGACATATCCTTATGGACCCAACTCCTGACCTATTAAATGAAAATCTGTGTATGGTTCTCTAGAAATTCCTTTTTAACTCCCCAGGTAATTCTGTTGCACATGAAAATTTGAAAACCACTGTGTCCCATGCTTTGCAAACCTCTGCTACTGTTATTTGTAGTTTCACACCTGACAAGATTCTATATCCTCATTGAAGGTTTTCTTTTGGATTATGCGGTTTGTGGTGGAATGTCACAAAATTCTATGCTCATCCTGAGGGCCACCTTTGGATTCTCACAATTCCTACCATAGGTCCCTAGGAACAAGCAAAGCAGGCCAACAACATATATTAGCTGAAATGGGAAGACATTTACTATATGCCTGTTCTCATTGCACATGATTCGAGATGTCTTCAAATATAGATCTAATTTCAACCTTGAGATAGGCACCATTGTCATCATTTCACAGTTGGGGAAACCTTGCCCAGAGAAATGGAATAACCTGCCCAAAGTTAACTAGCTCAAAGTTAGCAGGTATTTCTATCTGTATCTTCTCTAACTCATCATATTTTCTTTATTTTACAACATAGCTCTTCCCCCATGAATTACTGCTGTCTACATTTCAGGAATTCACAGGAAAAAATTTCCAAATGTCCTGAGTAGACAAATTAGTCAAACTCTATTTTCCAAGTCCTACAACTTAGCCCACTAAAAGTATTCCTCCTAAAGTCAATAAAAGTCATCACCAAATAGCACAAAATAATGGTATAAAGTACACAAAAATTCATCAAGAATTTTCTATAACGAAACTGTCAAAAACTCCCTACATCTCTTTGATGTAACTCTAGACAAAAATTACATAAAAATAAGCAACTCTCAGGCCCAGCCTTAAGCTTGTAGACTCCATACCGGCACGACCTACTGGAAGGCTGGCTGCATCATTCCAGTTAGCGCCACCTTCAGGATCATAAAGCTGTTTTTCTCAACTGGGTCAACGTAGGGAAAAACAAGACTGGGTTCTGTGTAAACCCAAGATCAGTCAAAACCACATGCTTGTGAATGACATAACAGAGCCGCCCACATCCCTGGATAATTTGCACAAAATCTGTGAATTGACTGACATTTGTGACCACTCTATTGCTGGGAACGCAGAAGGAGACCAAGGGAAGCTTATTTTTTTCCATCTCTGGGAGCCCAATGCCCCCCACACCTCCTAAACTATCTCAGACGCCGAATATCTTGGCTGTGAAGAGTAATTCAGGTACAGGCTGTTGTGCCTGCTGCCCCTCAGTGCATTCAGGAGGCACTTGAGAGAGATGGTAGGCACCTGGGAACTCAAGGCTAGACAGGATCAGCCCTCAACGAACAGAGGACATCAACATCGGAATTTAAAAACTGGGAAATATATGGTGAAAGTCTGGTTGTTTTAGTTTAAAACTAAATATTCACACACAACATTGAGAAACACCTAACCACCACTAGAGATTTTAATTTTACTTAATGTCCTGTTTCACCACAAGTCTTCTGATGTGTGTGGGAGAAGAGAATGATGAAAAGTGTAGGCAGCAAGTGGCAGGAGGAGGAGGTGCTGGACGACAAGGCTTCAAACTATCATCATTACGAAAGTAATGCTCCTTCAGCAGTATTGCACAGGACCAGAAGAAAACATTTACCATTCAAAATAAGGATGTGGGTATAGACTTACATACATGAAAAATCTTCCCCAGACATACTGTTATATTAAAAAAAAAAAGGTTACATATAAGTATTTAAGATAGAAGTGTACCCGTGTAAAATGTTATGTACCTACCTATGAATCTACATGCATGCAAAATAATGCTACTGCAATTTATGAGGCACTTATGATATACCAGGTACTGTGTTCAGTGTTTGCATGTATTACATCATTTAACCCTCATATCCTTCAGATGTGAGCATTATGCCCATTTGATAAATGAGCAAAGAGACTCTAGGACATTAAGAGACCCATGTCACATATAGCTATAACATAGCAAGACTGGGAGCCCAACACAGTCCTGTCTGATTCCAAGACCCACTCTAATAGATTATACATTCAGAGAGGTAGCTTTGGAAGGATGTTTGTCAAATATAGTAACAGTAACTTTCTCTAGATGATGAGATTTCTTTTTGTTTTTCAGTATTGTTAGAATATATTTTAAAGTGAGAATGTATTATTTTTAATATCTGAAGTAACCAAGATTTTTTAATTGAAAGGATAAGAAGGAAAATATTCCCATCTTCCATGTATCTAATTTTCTACCTTAAGCAGTCCAAAAGTAATATTTAATCTCCAGCTAAATACTCCCACAAAAAATAAATGGAATGAATTTCCAAAATATCAGTCATTGGGAAGAAAAACTATGACATTCAATTTCTGAAAATTTTTCAATTAGTCCATTAACAAAAGACCATCTACCTCCAGATTCCTATTTTTCCAACTCCTCCTACATTTATCACCAGATAAGCATGCTTCTTCCCCACTCAACCACTTTCAATGGCTCCCTACTACCCAGCAAAGTCCAAAATGTTTCTTAGCCTCATATCCAAAAACCTTCCACAATCAGGCCCCACACTCACTCTTTGGATTCATCTCCCCCTACCCTCCCAGCATAAAGGCTATATTCCAGCTAAATTTAAGCCTCTTGACTTCTAGAATGTCCTATCTAGAGTGTCTTCTCAATGACTAATTGAGATTCTCTATCAAAATCCAACCATCTTCCTAGGGCCAAAATGGAAAAGTCAAAATGGAAAATGAAGACTGCTCCATAAATTTTTTTCCTATAAAAGGATGCACATAAAAATTACTAATACATAGAATGGATAGTATAAATAAGCACTAAATATTATAAAGTATTTTTAAAAAATTGGCATAGCCAAGAGACAAACCATATTTCCTAAGATTCATGACATCATCGATTGTAAGAGGTAACATTATGTTATAGAGCACTTTGCCAATTAAGCTATGACTCATATTTTTAAAAATTGGAATTTTAATTTTCTTATTTAGAAAACTCTTTTAGACATTTAGATAGTCAATGCATACATAAAGAAAACATTAAAAAAAATTGGTCAAGGTATTCCTACAAATTCTTACACATTCAGAATCCAACTCTTCCAAATTGCATGTCGACTAAGAGTTACTGTTGTCTATGCTTTTCCACACAATATCATCTTCCATGTCACCAAGAGCACGGGAACCGCATCAGTTCTTAAGAGTGCTCCATTCCTGTCTGCAGGATCTTCTTCCAATCAGTTGACATCCAATCTCCAATTTTTGACGCACACTCACAATCAATGAATTAAGTTGCCAGCTTTTTCTCTGCCACATGGCTGAGAGCCATTGGAGACCTATCCCAATTTCAGAGATGCTAAATGTGAAAAAAATAAGTTTCTCTTAGAAATGATCAAATTTGGGGCTTGAATAGAATACACAGAAACTTGCTATTTGAGAATGTAAACACTGTTTGTACAAAAATGACCAAAGGAGAAAGATCTAAAGCAGAAAATAGTTTTTCCTCTTTTTAGTTCAATGTCAGGATCAATATCACCTTTCAGCACTAATCCCTTTCAGCTTTTGTCACCCTCCCATCTGATCCCTCTCTTCTTCAGAGTACTCCCTCCATCCTGATGTCCTCCATGACACCAATTAGAGCTGGCAGGAAGGGAGGCAGCCTCCCTGCAGTTCTGCCCTCAAAGAAAACATCCTTCTTTTCTCTCGGTACCTGCAGAATTCTCTTCTCTGATATGGCACAATCTCTAGAACCTACCCAATTTGAGCTACAGACAGAGGCAGCAACCCTGTTATGATGAGGATTTTGTTTAAAAATAATGACTGCAAACATGAGTCCAGTAATTCTCATTTTTAAATAAAGCAGCAGTGCTTTTTAAGCCTTCTCAAATTTTTCTTTGTAGTAAAGCGTAAGTCACAAATGGCCTCATTTTTTCAATTCCGTAAATATTTACTCAATGCTTTAAGTGTTTAATCCTGTACTTGGTTTGGGGATGAAACCCCAAGAGAAATACCTTTATATCCTTATCAAGCACCCACCCAGTATAAGTGGAGAGAATAATACACACTCAAGGCAAGTTAAAGATTGCATTTGTTTTCTAGGTCTAATACAGACCTTTCTGCTTCTCTCTCTGTCTCTCTTTGTTTTTTGTTTGTAAGGCAGGGTTATAAGAACAACGTATCAAAATGTCAGCAATCTAAAAATTAAGTTGTCAGCTTTTCCTCTGTACTGCAAATTACAAAAGAATTAGGGGTTTGGTGCTAACAGGAGGTTATAATTCTAAAGTGTGCAATTTAACCAATCATTGCAAGGTCTAAAAATGCAGTACTGAAGACATTTGAACCAAGTGATCTGCTGTGCTGGCACCTAATTTCAACTTCTCTACTTGTCCATTCTTCCCATTTTTCTCCATTCTCTTTGCTTTGGAAGTGTGCTATTGAATAGACACACCATTAAGAACTGCCCAGAGCTCCCATATACATAATATGCTAACATGAAAAATGACAGTCATCTTAGCAAAGAGATGTGGAAAAGACAACGAACATCTGCGGCTATTTTGTGGTTCTTCAGTTTTCATGCTCACATCAACACTAAATTCAAAAATCAAAACATGAAATGTACTTTACAGTCTCAGAATTTCCGTCTTTTATAATTTATTCAACATTAATTTGGGTGAAACATGTGTCTGATCATCTCTACACTAGAATTCTAAATTAGGATTAAAATGCTAAATTATAAAAGAATTAGCAAATAAAACAAAAAATTAAATGGAAATCAATTATCCCAAATCACTGCAGATATCCTCTACACTTATGAAATCCCTAGCTCTTTCCAACTGCCAACTGCAATCACATCACTTAAAAATAAATGAGAACATTGCCTTCCCAGTAAACAAACCGTATCTTTATAGATACCATATACTTTTAAAAGACATTAGAATTTAGCAAGAATGCTAATTTAGAACAAAGAATAAGGAATATGTTGACTCAATACATAAATAAAAATACAGACTCATTACTCTTGTCCTGTAGATAATTTTTTAAATGGCCCCTTTCAAAAACTGTATTTTCCTCTATAAAAGGAATATTCAATGATTTCTACTATTTCACATAAAACCTCTTCTTCCTTGCTCTTGGAGACACATTCCCCCAGAAGTCTTATATTCTATCTTCCAGTTCTCCAAACAATACCTTGTGGTGCAGTTCAACTTGAGGAAGGAGAGTCTCATTCATTGACCAGGCGAAGTTAAAGCCAGCAAGATGCTTCAGACAGTCTGGTTTTGCCTGCCCCACCCTTGTTTCCTTTGAGCCACAGTGATGTCACAACACCAGCAGGGCAATGACTTCACTGCTCCAGCCCCTGCTTCTGAGCACATAATTCTTTACAGCCAAGGCAAATCAAATGACAGCAGAACCCTCCAGGAGCCCAAGTGCCTGATGAGTTCCCAACGAATTAGCAGCTAGCTAGCCTTTTGAAAGAAATAGATGCAGCAATTGCATCATTAAGGATCTCTCTAAATGAAGTGGTGCTAAAGATAAATTTGATTCATGGGTTTCAATGGTGAGTCTATATTCCATAATAAAGCTGACATTCAAAGAAGAAAACTGTGATGGGGTACTTGGAAGAGACTAAGAGAATTAAAGATGACCAGCGTAGACTACTTAAGAACCCTCTCTCTTCATTATAGTCAAATTCTCACAGAAAGGAAACATTTACTTTTCAGTCTATTCTAACAGTTCTATTTTTCTGTCTAGGACAAGAATTCTAATTAGTGAAATTTAGAACCTTTTTTTTTAAAAGCACTAACTTAAAAGATGAATGCACAACCTAAATGGAAGAAAACTGTACAGTAAGTTCCTGCCACACTTAATCCAATATACTATAGTAAATCCGAAAAAGATTCACAAAATAATAACAACATCATCTCTCTCAGTACGTGGATGGTTGCCTCTCTCCTACCTAGGTGGCCCCTTAATGCATTTGACCCACCAATTTTTTAAAAACAACATAGATATAAAATTGCATCTGATCAAGTAAAAGAAGAAAGATCCCTGATCTTGTATTTCAACACAATTCAAAGCTGGCAAAAGTTCAAGCACCATACAAGAATTGATAAAAACTGCTTTTAACCTAAATCACATTCACGTGATACTTAAAAATTAAATGTAAATATTTCACTGAGACACTGAACTTTGACCTACAGCTCCTGAACCCTTCACAGAAAAGGGGTTTTCAATTTAAAGTGGCTACTCTTCCTGTTATTGATAAATCATTCAGAAAGCATGTTCTGTTTTGCAAAAATTATTTGCTTAAAGAGTATTAGCTAAATAAACTTTATGCAGTAACTTGTGCACCAGATATTTTGCTTTTCTGAAGTCCCACTTCTTCAGTTTAGAATTTATTTCCTCGCACAATAGCTTTGTCACTCCAGCTAAAGTTTTTAAAGTTTGATACCAAAATTAACATGCATTTTTTAAAAACCCTCTCTGAGCCAAGATATAAATCACCTCTCAGTCCCCAGAGTTCACTCAAACTTGATGTGCTCCCTTTTCTTAATAGGGCTTTTCTGTTTAATTTATGTAATTGGTACTGTGTCCATGGCTCCCACATATAAGTGGAGTTTTATCATTTTTGTTTCCTTGAGACTTTAAAAACCAGTGTAAAACTCAAAAAGAATGTTTTTAGCACTTGGTGTGAGGGCTCCTCTACTATGGAAGTTAATGTTACCAAGGACAAATTCCAGCACACCTGGCCGCCTCAGAGACCCTAAAATGGGCCAAAAAAAGAAAAAGAAAAAAAAAAAAAAACAGGCATGACATCTGCAAAAGCAATTCCACAAGACTAATGTAAAAAAGCTGAAACAACTTAAACACGTAATGGAAGCACTGCATTCGCAGGACTGCCTGGCCCTCTCAGGATTGCCCAGCCCAGCCTCCACAAGTAATTAATACCACATGTTTTCTTTATCATTCTATTTGTTCTGCAACAATCTCTTACTAACTTTAACACTGGGCTGCAACTAAAGGAAAAACCCCTAGAAAACTTCAGATCCATAAATATAAAAAGAAAAAAGGAAAGAAAGCTCCTACAGCAAAGGACCACAGTTTAAATTTACTAGATAACCACACCCACCGCATTGCAGAAGCCATGAACTTGGCGGGCGGGGGGTAAGGGGGGGAGGGGAAAAAGTAGGGCGAGATTAGAGGGGGAAACCCGAGAAAGCAAGCCCCGCGGCAGGAGCCAAGAAACACCGGGGGGAATCGGCGGAGACCCCCAACTCCAGCGGTCCGAAGCCCCGGCCTCCCCACCCCCACCGCCGCAGAGCCGCCTTCGCAGACACCTCCCGAGGCGACTGGCAGCCCCGCGGGCGCCAGGTGAGCAGCGCCGCGCCGGGCCCCCGGGCCGCCGCAGGCCAGCCAGCGCAGGGGTGCCCGCGGAGAGGAGGCAGGGGCGAGGGGGCCCCAGGCAACCCCGTGCGGACGCTCCCTCCTCCTACCACGCGGCCCGGCTGTGCCCCCGCCGCCGGCCGGGGGACACTGCCCCAGTTGGGGGAAGAAAGCAAGTTATATAAAAGCGGCCGGCCCTGCTGCCGAGAGGGGATGCTTTGTGCCAAGCGCACCTTACCCGCCCCGCGCCGGCACCCGGGACGAGCCCGCAACCGCGGCGCGCTGGGTGCAGGGCCCCCCGCCCCGGGCGCCGCCGCAGTGTCGCCCCCCGCCCCTCCCTGCGGGGAGAGGCCGGACCGCGCAGCCCACTCGCGCTCACCCCCAGCCCGAGGGGTAACTCAAAACATGGCGCCCCGAGCGGGGGATTTACGCAAATTGGCCGAGAAGGGACACGGGGACCGAATCGCCCCTCTCGCCGGGGCTCCGAGGAAGGCCCCCAGGCCGGAGGCCGGTGCTCAGGCTCGGCGCGCCGGCCCAGCCGTTGCTGCAGCGCGGCGGGCGGGGCGGGGGCGGGGCGCGGGGCACCGGCTCGGCCCGGCGGGGGTCCCGGCGAGCGGGCGAGTAGGAGGTCGGGTGGAGATCCGGGCCGCGCCGGGCGGGGGGCTCCGCGATTCGGGCGACCGCGCGACGCCGGGGCACGCGTCAGCCGCACAGCCCCACGCGCCTCGCCCCGGCCTCGGGCTCTTCCTCCGCACCTGGAAACCGGAGACCCCCTGACAGCCCCCCACTCCGGAGGCAGAAAAGTTACCTGGGATCGGCGGGGAGCCCGGGCGCGCCGCTGCGTGGGGACCGGGCTCGGGCTCGCGTCCTCGTCGGTTGTGCGCAGGAGACTCGGGCGTGGGGAGGAAGCCGCAGCCAGGGCTGCTCGCCGCGGCTCCCCCCGCCCCCCTTTGCAGGAGACACCGAGGCTCCGAGAAGCTGCGGCGCGGCCCACGCCCAGAGAGGGTGCGGAGCGAGCCAACCTAGTCCCGACTTCCCTCCCTGCCGCGGGGGAGGGGGCCACGCACTTCAGGACAGTTACATGGGATCGGCCTCCTCCGTCCTGGCGCAGAGTCTGGCTCCGGGGACAACGCCTGGAGACAGCTGCCAATAGCCTTAGCCCTGGATTTCCACTTAGATTGCTGGGCCCCTCTACTCCCCCGCCCCTCCCAGACACCCCCTGTGAGAAAGGAGGGAGCGGGTGCTCCTGACCTTCAGGTGAGTTATTTATTGGCTTAGGGACTGCAGTATTTTTTTTTCTTTTGAAAGAGAAAAAACCCTTCAGATTGGCTGCGTCTTGCACAGAATGTGTGCTCAAGAAATATTAAGTTAATAGAGAAGACCTGAATTAGAGAGGTTGATAAAGGAGGTTGCCAGAGCAACTCAGCCACTCCCTCCTCCCCACTGACTATAAAGCTTTCCCCTGAAATGGAGGGGAGGGAGCTCACACTCTGACTTGTAGGTAAAAGACAGAATTCCCGGTCATCTCACAATATCTAACTTCTAACCAAGTAACCAAAGCATATTTATTTAATAATTATGTTTAATGTATTTTTTAAAATAAATTTTATCGTGTATATTTAAGGCATACAACATGTGTTATAAGTCATAGTGGTCCCCAGCCTTTTTGGCACCAGGGACCTGTTTCATGGAAGACAATTTTTCCACGGCAGTGGAGCTCTGCGGCCCGGTCCCTAAGGGACCAGTACTGGGGGTTTGGGGACCAGAAGTTATAAGGTACATACATAGTAAAATAGGTATTATAATGGAACAAATTAACATATCCACCATCTAAGAGTTACCCATTCCCCTCCCACCTCTCTACCCCTGGCTAGAGTAGATATAATCTACTCATTTAGCAAAATCTTGAATACAGTATACTTTTATTAACTATAGTCCTCATGTTGTACATTAAATCTTAACAAAATTTAAGGCCTTTTCCGTATCACCTGGTCACCATTCCAGGAGCTCAGGGACTCATTAAGAGAGGGAAAACATGGAATCACAAAAATATTGCATTTACTACTGGGTGCCAAAGCTGTGATGCAGAATAAACGCTTCTGGCAGAGATAAGCAGGCCTTATCTGTTAGGGAGGCCTGGGGAGGTGGGGAGACTTGGCCTGGGTTTGTAGAATAGGGAAAACTTCAATAGGAAAGGGGAATGGCATTTGATTACCTTGGCTGGAGCAGAGGGATTTTTGTCAGCTGGAATGGGAAAGGAGGTTGGAAAATGATCATTACTACGTTGCTGTGGAGTTTATGGGCCTGTAGATGTGCAGCTTTGGGAAATTTTGAGCAAGAAAGTGTGACAAGTTATGTATTAGGAAAAATAATCTGATGTTTCTGCAAAGACGAGAACGGATGGGCAAATACCAGGTTGCTGATAGGAGGAGACTATGGCACTGTGACAGGTGCCAGAGGTAATGAAGACCTGAATTGTCTTTCAGGTGACAGATAAAGGTGACAGTTCAGATATAGGAGATGTTTGGGGGTTACTTGTATTAATGTCCTGTCAGGAAACCTCCCACTCGAGTGTTAGAGACGTACGTGCACATATCACACATGCATCTATATGGCTGTGTGTGTGTGTTGCATACAAGGTCTGTGAATGAAGAAAGGACTCATCGTCCTTCTTTGCATGTGCACGAAAGCCCTCTCCTTCGAAAGTGGATTTGAACAAATTGTGTTGTTTACAATAAACATTAATTTGGCATTATCATTCAAGACACAGATGGTTCCATATCTTCATTCATTTTATTGTAGTATTTTTGCTATTTTTTTAATTGAAAGCAAACTGTTTTCCTTATGATTCATGAATCTTAATCTCTGTGGTGATGAAAATCAGCAATAATGTTGGAATAACTATTTTCTTAGAAAAATGTTAGAATACTATTATTTTTTAAAAGTTAGAAACACCTAGCTAATTACTGTCATATTCCATGAATTCAAAATTTGGAGTAAAAACTGTACTGCCGCATAGTTTAATAGTAAATCTGGGACGCAATTACTATGGAACCCTCTGGGCTTGACCAAGGCACTCCACTATTCTTTTTTATTTTTTTGTAGCACAGATATGGAGAAAGAGAAATGCCAAACACAGGACTCATAAGCAATACGTAGCTTCCTCAGTAACTTGCTTGTACCTCAGTAATAACACACTCTTCATTCTATCTTGTTAATCTCATGCAGGAACCTCTCTTAGTCATCTCTGTCTCCCCACAGTGTCTCACTGGGTACATTGCAAGCCAACCACTTAAACATTTTGCTAAATGAATGAATGGCTGTCCCATAATGAACTAAACTGTCACTTTACTTCGAAGATTCAGCTTCCCCATGTATCAAAAATAAGGGACTATTTCCAAAATTCCATATGGTTCAATAATATTAGGGTTCTATGAAATTAAATGACATTGTACCTGTTAGTACTTACTGAGTAAAAGCAATAATGAAAAACCTACTATTTAACTCTCATCAGAAAATAAAATAATGAGCTCTTCCACATGGAAAGGAGAAGGAAAGTAACAAAATAAAGTAGAAGGCAAGGTAGTGATACACTTACAATTGGATTTGCTTTCTTTCTTAGAAGACTAACTTCTCTTTGCATCCCTCTCACTACCAAAAATAAAGCCATGTATAGTCGCAGAGAATTCTTTATTCTTGTCAGTATAAAACCCCTCATGGTGCTGTTTCAATAAATTACAGAAAAGAAGTTCTTGGGTCCAGGGAATGCATTTCACACAGTTCCAGGGTTAGTGCTGATTTGGCGTTAGAACTCAGTTCTCAAAATTCCTAGTTTACTATATCTACACAGTGCTATATGGAGTGGTATACAAATACTGAAAACTGAAATCCATGAAAAGTAGAGAAAGGTTCCATGACTCCAGCCTAGGTCTTAGGATGCCCATTCTGGTCTCCACCATCATACTCAGGCTTACTCTACAACACTAATCTTATCTATGCGCTTCCTGAAATTGCTGTACTGTACATAAGATACAACACTGAAGACCAATGACCACTGAGAATTCTAGCCAGAGTACAGCTTATTTCAGGTGAGATATGTGTGTAAATTCATTTCAAGCTAAAGAAACAGGATTTCCCATGGATCTCCATCCAACCACAGGTGTCAATAGAATACTGACTCATTGGTGCTTACTGGTACTCTGCTACCTGAACAGCAAGGATAATGCCAACCTGCCAAGGCAAAGACAGAATTTGCAGGTTGTATTGACAACCATAATGTCAGCCTCATGGACAAGACTCCAGAAGGAAATGACAGAGAATCAGTCCAGTAAACCTATCCAAACTTTGCCCCCAAACATAAGAATTGTAAACATGAGGAATATTGAAGCTTGATCAAACCTTACAAATGCTACTCTAATAGACATACACACTCATTTGTCCTCATATATTGAGCCTGAGCTGCTGCCTTAGTAAAATGTTAACAACACTTGCAGTAACTAGTTGAGGCCTATTTTATGCTCAGAGTAATGTCAGGCACCTGAATTGCATATCAAGTCCTTGAAATCAGGATATAAAGTCTTCAGCCACAGCGTTACTGGGAACCATAAATAAGAGAAATATAGGGATGAATGCATAATTCAAAAGCAACAAGCTTATTCTTCTGAAATACAAATTTGTCAAAGAGTTTCTAGGTTCTAAGAATAGCTTTAAGTTTACAGCTCATTAAGGCTTCCAGATGCTCTCTTCATTTTGGGTTTGTGTACATCATTTCAGTGGTCTGTATACATGCAAAGCACAGATGCAAAATGAAATAAAAAACTACTGATAAGTACAAATGTAGCACAAGATGTACAAAAATGTGTACATATGAGAGGGAGCAAGTTTAGGCATACTAACACACCATTTAAAAAAATATTCCTATTCATCAGAATTCCTTATTTGCCTCCTTTCTCGTTGTACTCTTGTAAAAATAATAGCTATAAAGGTGGGCCAATACATACTATGTAAGGTCCATTGTATTAAAGCATACCCCTGTTAATTTTACTTTCTACATTTCTAGTAAATTTAAATAAGTTTCAGCACTTTTAAATAGTATAATTTTTAACAATAGAATTGTAACTTTTCTAATGAGCAGTTCTTTATATAAATGCTCAATAATTCTATTCTTCTCCCCTTATGTAGAAATAAAAAACTATTACAAATATTTTCTATTTAAGGATTTTATATATAATATAAAGAATGGAATGGTCAAATATAGACAATGAAAGTTGTTATTCTATAATATTATTAAACTCAACTCTCAACCAGATGACCACTGTTGAGTTATGCCAAGAAATTTAACATTTTAATTGCTTTTCCCTAAAAGACAGAATAAGTACCAGCAAGCCTCTCAGTCTCCTGTAATGTTGTAAATAATCCTAAACAGCTATTATATTTCGTTCCAGAAGCTATGGACAAGAATTAACTGAAGAAGAAAAAAATTGGTAGTAAGACACATTCAGCAGTCTGGCTTATTAACTTGTTGATGCTATCTCCAGGTTTATGTTCTCTCTAGAAAACATGTGATGGTTAACTTTATAAACTAATAAACCTACAGCAATAACTACTCTTAAAAAAAGTCAGCTTTACTTCTTAATTTGATTTTTGTTTTCTAGCATGTGTTTTTCCTTTCCCAGTGGTCTCACTGACATGCATAATTCAACAGTGTGGGTACAGCCTGAAAATGTGATTCCACTGTAGTCCACAGCTTCCAGAATGCTCTGGGGATCAATGAAAACATCATCTAGAATATCTGTGTCCCTTGAAATAAATTTAATAGGTCAAAGCCGTTTGAAAGAAAGCCTTGGCTATTGACTCTCTCCTGTGCAAGATGTTTATGAAGGATTTGTAAGAATATCCAAGGCTGACTCATTTGTGAATGATACAAATCTGAGGATACCAGAGTTTCTCAAAGTAGGTTGTTTGTGGACGATCTTTTTAAGTTTTAGTTTCTGTGTCAATAATAACATTAAAAAGCAATAAAAGTAGAGTATTCACACCATTTATGTCAAAATCACTGGAGTGCTTGTTAATAATGCAAATTTCTGGGTCCAGCCCCAACTAAGCAAATCAGAAGCTCTGGGGTGGGGTCTAGAGAGTGGGCGTTTTTAACAAGCTCCTGAGGTCATTATAAATCACAATAAATCTTGAGAGCCACTGATCTAGGTGACCAGTCTATAATAGCAATCCCACAGGTGACTGCATGTACCCAGTCAGATGTTTCATAGACGCTGGAACAGAGAAAAGGGTGAAAGAACAGCCTCGCTCAGACATTTAGGTGAGCTAAACAGAAGAGAGCCTACACTACAACAGACAGTTCACATTTTGCAAGAGTTATTGCTTGGATCCTGTGGTTGTATGCATCAGTTTGTAACAGAAGTTCATTAGCAGGAAGTATAGTAATAAATAACAATGAAAGATTGTTCCCAGTTCCAGCAATAATTGGATTAGATGCCTATTTGTTGAAGATGGCAGTAACACTATAACTCTGACCTTAATTTCCAAGTACACAAAACGCCTTTACAGAATTGCCAAGGGATGTCTCATTAAAATAGGAAATTGAGGACTAATTGCTGGCAGTTTTGGTTAAGTTTGAGATCTGACTATCCTAAACCCAGCAAATAGAGAGTTTAAATACCTTTTGGTATAACATACCTAGGCAGATAGGCATTCTCTGTGCTCATTACCAAAAACTAGTGAACCAAATTAAATAAAGAAATTGACCAGAGGCTACATCTTTCTGCCCCTAAGCACAACATGAGGAATTTTGTTTCAAAAAACAATATCATTAATCTTATTGATATGCTGTTAATTTTATTGTGTGAGTCTTGTATTTTTCTTATCTATTGTAAGGTTATTTTGGTTTTACAGTTGATGAGACTTACAAGCATGAGAAATTTAAATCTCATGTTACATCTATATATATTTAAGACATGATGGGGAATCATCAGTTAGGAATATTTTCTTTCACTAAGGGGATGGTAAAGGATAAGTTTTCAGCTCAAAGAGGGCTGTCATTCCAATATGGGCCAGGCTATTTTAGGAGCAGTGGGTTCTCTAGTTAGAATGTTCAAGAAGATACCAGATGACATCTGCCCATAATGCCACAGAAAAGATTCCTGCATCAGGAAGGCACTTGGGCAAGATCATCTATAAAGTCCTGTCCAACTATGAGATGAAATTGTTTTCCAGGTGTTTGCCACTCAGGAGGCAGGGATAACACAAAATTCTACACTCTTGGAGGTAGCAACTCAAATGGTGACTTCCTGATGATACACTCATGTATGTATCTATGTGGTTTTTGAATACCCTACAAAACTTCTCTATTATAGGTTGAGATTCCTTTGTCATTGGTTCAGTGCTTTTTCTTCACAAATCTCATGACAGTTTCCACCACCTCTTCCCCTCCCACATGTCTTCTCCGATCCATCAACTCTAATCTACTTAGATTTTGATGAGTCCCCACTCTCTCTCATCAGACCTTTCTTTACTTCTAAGCCAAGGTTCACTGAATTAACAAGTAGCTGGGCATGATATTGTTTTTTGAGTCAAGGTATAAATATTCTGAGCGGGAAACCAGTAAGCCTTTATCTGAATTCTTCCTGGGTGTCCCAAAGCCCATCCCCAAATTATTCCACTGTTAACAGGCATACACTGACCACATTACATCCTCATGAATATCATTATGGCTTGATGGACAGAGTACTAAATAATGTCTTAAAATCATCATGTGGCCTTGAACAGATTTCCTCATCTCTTGTTTTACTAGAATAGACTGGTAGTTCTTGACCATGGCTACACATTAGAAGAGTCACTTGGGGGAACTTTTTAGAAACAGCCACTGAAGTGAATTATCACAGCTGGGTGCTAGGTACATGTGGGCTTATTATACAATTCTCTTACTTTGTTACATTCGAAAAGATTTCATGATTAAAAGTTTAAATTAAAAAATAATTTTAAGATACTGATGCTTGAGCTATATATCCCAAACCAATTAGATGAGAACCTCTGGGGGGTAGGGCACAGGCATCCATATCTTTCAACATTCCCCAAGTGATTTTTATGTGTAGGCAGAGATGAGAAATGAGTAAAAGAAGACTAAAGCACATAATTAAATTGAATGTTAAGAATTCCTCCAAAGAGGGATGCCATAAAAATAAATATTAATAGCAAGCAGTTATTTATATCCTTTAAAAAAGTATCTGAAGTACTTATAGAAGCTGCTGGGTTATATACACATGTGCCCATTCTCTATGGAGCGAGTCGATTTTGAACACGTTGGGTTTGCTTGGCAGTGCCTGCCATCAGATTTGTTGATACTCACACTCTCGGGGAAACCTATTACTGTAGCTGGCTGTCCAATTCATAGTAATGTGTCAATAAAATGCTGGCATATTTCACAACAGGCATAAAGAACTCATAACACTAAATATCATGACTAGAATTTCAACAACTCTTCAAATGCTCAAAAGAAAAAAAATATCATTCATGGTTTTATTCCAAATTTTTGTGTGATATGTAGAAGATACACATGAGCACTTAAGATTATCTTAGATGATGAGTAATAGAAGGTTCCAGCATGTACTTTTTGATGAAACAGATAAAACCACTTGAAAAATTAGAGGAGCCTGTAGGAAATTGTGTCTAAATAAATATAACCTGAATGTTATATGAATGGGATCTAGTGATTTTCCCATAGGTGTATTCAGGCATTGGGGATACTACTTCATGGTATCTGGCCCTGGGATCGCTGTTTTCACTAAGAGCTAAAATTTACTCAGCTAAAAGTTATCTTGTGTGAGGAACTGTTTTACAAGCTATTGTTCTATAAGAATAACTAATTTCAGCATCACAAGACTCTTGTGAGGTAGATTCTTTTATGACCCCTATTTTACAAAAGGGGTCAATGAGGCAGAAACTGGTTCAACAGGTGCCCAAGGTTCCAAGGCTTTGACAGGGAGAGCCAGGACATAAACTCTGGCAGTCTGACTTTGGAGCTAGACCTATAAGGCCTCTAACTATACATTCAAATAAATACAAACACATGTACATATTTGGTTAAAGCTTATGAAATTTCCAATATTCAGCTGTTTTTTGACTTTCAAAAACAATAATTTTACAGTATAATAACACACTGCAATGAGAAAACATTGCATTAGCTACAAATGAAGGGAAGCACAGTTAAGGAGAGACTATTTCTACTATGGACACATATTAGAGAACAGACAAAGTTTTCTGAAAAGTCATTAATATAGAAAGAATATTCAGGTTGTTTATAGTCTAAGAAGCTATTAAAAGAACTTAAGGCAAGTGCTAATAAAATTATAATTATTACTGTTAACTTTTAACACCTATAATGTGCCACACACAGTTTTGAGGGCTTCCTATGTATATTACCTCTTTATTCCTTACAATTCTGTGAGGTAAGAGCTATAATTATCCACATTTTACAAGTGATAGAACTGAGGCAACTGGGAAGCTAAGGAGCTCGTCTCAGGTCACATATTTGGTAAGTCATGGAACCAGGCAGTTTTATTTCAGAATCTGTCTCTTAACCATGCTGCTATGGTGCCCCTACACAGTTATATATGTTCACTTGGAATTTCCTCTACAGAAAAGGGAATATTAATTTCAAAAAGCTGAGCCACAAATGGAGCCCTTGTATAGATATGTATTTGTTTGACCAAGAACATTCTAATACAATTTGGAGTTTGAAAAAAAGACCAAAGGAGAATGCTCTCATCCATCAGTAAATCCTGCTGGCTCTGCCTTCAGAATATACGCAGAATGGGACCACCTCTCACCACACCCACCTCTGACACTCTGGGGCAAACCCTCACCGTCTCCTGTGGATTCCCACAACACCTGCACACATTTGTCTCTGCTGCCATCCTGAGACCCTTATAGTCTCAGGGTGTTTGGAGAATGAGTCAAGCAAGATGTAAGGCTAGTAAAATATAAGCCAGATCATGTCACTCATTTGGTCAAGGCCCCCAAAGCCTCCGGGACCTGCGTTATCTGCCTTCACTCCATGCAACCCCACTGTTCTGACCACATCTACTAATTGTGCTCTCCTGTCTCACTCCTGCCACTCTGGCCTCCTTGCAGTTCCTCACGAAAGCCAGGCACACCCTCACCCCCAGCTTTTGTACCAGCTGTTCTCTGTGATGTGTGAATGCCCTCACCTACTTCAAGTCTTTGCTCACATGTCACCTTTCAGAGGCCTACCCTGTGCACCTTAAATATATGGAACAAAAAAAAAATTGTGTTCAGGCTACCCTGTCATGCCTACCTACTCCACCCCTCCCCAAATGCCACTGGGGGCTGTTTGTTCATATCAGGACAAAAGAAAATGTGACAGGATCCAAGTAGGGCCCTCTTTACTCGTGCACAAATAATGGAAATGACCACTGCAGTGGAAAATGTCAGATCATCTGAAGCAGAAATGTCCAGGCTAATATTATTTTTCATAGCAAAGGTTGCCATGGTGATATTTATATAGATTGAGCCATGATCAAGCAGTGAATACTTTTCAAGGGTTACTGGAGGAAAAGAAGTCACAATCTACCCTTCATCCTCAGAAATCACCCTCATCCCACTTGCTCCTATGAAATGGCTCACTTCTTTTGATTGCACTTGGCATGCCCACAAAAGATGAATTTTAGATTCTGTCATTTCAAGCTTGAAGCTGATGCCATGTCTTTCCATTTGGTCTGCATTAAGGTTTTATTCGGTGATTCACGGTGCCTTTCAAACATCACCAGCTCATTCCTTCATCGGTCTTCAGATCCCCAGCCTCTTCCTCCACCAGGGCACCCAAGTCCCAGGGCCTGTCGTGCCACAGTCCCCTCTGGAGGAGATGTCCATGTGTATTGACCATTGCCTACTTTATGCAACTGCCACACTTCAAGCAAATGTCAGGACACAGTGAGTCGGTATAGGTATATCTTAACCACTCCGCCCCTATATTGTAAGCTCTGTGAGGGCAGCAGGACTCTCTTACTCATATTTGTATTTTTCAGTATAAGTACTCTAAAAGAAACTGGAAAACATCCTAACAGAAGATCTAGAGAGCTTAGTGAAGGACAACACTAATCCCCAGTATGCAAGTTAGAAACCCAGGCGTCTCCCAGACACCTTACTCTCCCTAACCCCCATATCAGATCCATTGCCAAGTCCTTTGCCTTTCACCTTAAATAAATAATCTCTTGGCTGTGTCCACATCTCTCCCCCACTACACCCCATCACGCAATAGTCTCTTCTCAGGCTTCTCTAATCCAATCTCCCCGACATGGGTGAGTGCTCAAGACACAAAGGTGGTGCTGTCACCCCTGCCTAGAACATCCCTACCCCATTGTTCTCAGGGAGAGGCCAACACTCTTGAATGCAGCCTGGGTGTTCTGAGCACTGCCTTCCTCCACTCCAGTCAGCCCAACCACCTTTCTGTTTCCCTTTTTCAGCTTCCCTAACTAGGTCACACGTCCTCAGGAAGGGCTCTGGGAGCCCCAATCCCTCTGCTTCAAGCGTTGCAGCATTGCACCAATGCATTTCTGTGTGTGACTATTTCATGAACCACTGTCTTCCCTCACAAGATGCAAGTTTCGATCAGGAACTTGGGTTGCTTCCACTCACCACCTTGTCCCCAGCCTGCACTCTGCCTGGCACGTAGGAGACACTCAGTGGATATTTATGATAAGTAAGTGTTGATGGACTGTCATTATTGGAAACAGTACAGTATATAATTGTTTGCTTTTAGCCTGCACATTTCGTAGCCAGGGGCTCACTATTCCTGCTGGGTACAAAGGAGAAAGCAAACAAGTAGCCAAAAAATCAACAAGGCTTTTCAGATCTTGGACACTTCAGTGAGGCTCACAACGGACACAAATATTTATCCATATCATTTGCAAACATGAATTGAGCACCTCCTCGGGGCAGGGGATGAGCCAGAGCTGCTGATGGCACTCTATCTTCCCGGAACCCAAACCTTGCTGTTTCCCCAGCAGTGCTGCTGGAGTAGGAACATATGGCGTTGACATGCTGCCACTAAAGGAAGGAGAAAACTCGACTGTCCTTCAGCCCAGAGGATCAGCCTCTGAACTTCCATCCTGATTCACATTTGCCCCCTGCATGCCAGTGATTAATCTTGATGGGAAACCTAGAGGGCAGAAAAATAAGCGCCATTTATACGGCGATCTGTGATGCACAGAGGGAAACCCAGAGAGACAATGCGTTTCTCTGTCTGCCCGTGGGCCAGCGTGGGCTTCCGAGCAGGAGGCGTGGAGTCCACAGACCTGCCCTCTGCCCGCTCCTCCCTTACCAGTGCTCTGACTGTGGCTTGGGCTGTTTGTCTCATCACCTTTGATCTGCTTTCTCATTTTTAAACTGAGTGACTAAACCTGCTTCAAGGACCATTGAGAGGATTAAATGAGACAATTCATGTAAAAAGCACTTAGTAAGCTCTAAATTCCATATAATGATGTGTCGCACCTATGTCGGTGGTTCACAATAATACCACTTGGCCACTCTCCCTCCACCAGTGCAGCCAGGGGGTCCATGGGCTCCCTCCGTCCTCTCACCTCTGTGGACACTGAGAAACAGATGCTGAGTGGGGGGCGGGAGGGGCCCTTGCAGAACCAGCTCCCTTGACAAAGTGAAGGAGGTGGCTCTGGACCCTCACGAGGTGTGCTGAGCTCATAAATCCACTTCCCAGAGGAGCTGGGAAGAAGCAGCCAGGAGCCCCAAACAACTGGTCTGCTGTGACTGCTGTCTTGATTATCTTGCCTGATGGAAAGGGGTATAAGTGCAGGAAATATAATATAATCTGTTCCGAGATAACAGGCCTCTCTCTTTTTTTTTTTTTTTTGAGACAGGGTCTTCTTGCTCTGTCGCCCTGGGTAGAGTGCAGTGGTCATCATAGCTCACTGCAACCTCAAACTCCTGGGCTCAAGTGATCCTCCTGCCTCAGCCTCCCAAGCAGCTGGGACTACAGGTGCACCGCCACCATGCTCAGCTAATATTTTTTATTTTTTGTAGAGATAGGGTCTCGCTGTGTTGCCCAGGCTGGTCTCAAACTCCTAGGCTCAAGCTATCCTCCCGCCTCAGCCTCCCAAAGTGCTAGGATTACAGGCTGAGCCACTGTGCCTGGCCCATATTTTTAAATAAGCATGTAAAACAGATATCAGCATGTGTGCTTTTCCTAATACATTTTTTTTCCAGCATACATAATTCAAAAAAATTTTAAATTGCCCAAAGCAATTTTAAAGCACTTATTTGAGAAGTTCTCTCAAGAGCACATGCCTCATTATTTGGAATCACTTCAAAAATTGCAGATACTCATATTGTTGAAAATGGATTGGTTTTTTGAAGAAGCCAAAATGATTTAGCTCTAGGCTAATGGATAACGGCATCAAGTGGGGTCAGACCTATTAGGCATCAAAAAAATAAACAAAATAAAACAAAACAAACCCTGAGTTTTAACTATAAACAAACTCAACTAAATTCTTACAATAGTTTAATGTGCTAGTTTGTAAGGGAGTTCAAAGAGTAGATTTTGAGCAACACAACCATTCCAGTGACAATAGCGACTATCATTTAATGAGCACTTACTATGTGCCAGGCACTCTCTAAGCATGTTACATCCATTCTATTGCTTAAGACTCACAAAACCCCTCAGACTCTCATACCCATCTTACAGACGAGAGGTCAGGGGACCTCTCCAAGGTCACAACCATGTAAATGGTAGAACTGCACTTATCTGCATGGATGTATTTACTTGAATATCTCCCTCCTAAGAAGACAGCATTTCTTTAAATGAATGCACTCTGATATATTTGTTAAAAAACATCTTATCATTTAATGGTTGGGCTTCTTTTAATCAATGCAAAAACAGAACACTGTGACAGATTTGCAGGATTATTGAAGTTTGGGCCCAAACCACTAAGAACAGGGCTTTGCAAAGGTACTCCAATTCATAGAGGAACAATTATGAGACCCTTCCAAATGGGAGGCAGAAATGAGCCTAATAAATAACCTGGAAATGGGTGACAGATAGGGCATTCATATCCAGACATCATTGTGCTTTTGTGGAGTGTTTATACCTGTAGTATGCAGAATAATTATATATTATATTTACTGAATTATATAGAAGCTGAACAGTCTGGGTGTTAAGAGCTGAGTCCAGGCAGTCAGAGCTGAGTTTAAACCTGGCTCTGGAAGTTGCTGGCTGTGAAGTAAGTTACTTAATCTTCAAGACCTCAGTGTCTTCATTGCAAAATGGAGATGATCGCATTACCTTCTTCGTGGAGCTGTTTGAGCATCAAATACATTAAGCTCTTCCACTTGTGCCTGACACATAGTAAGCACACATAAGTTAGCTACTATTATTAATACTTAAGTTAAAATACTTTAATTTTTCCTAAGAGTCATTATCTGGAAGAGGGCATAACAGGACATACATTCATATTCTACAAATGTACTTAGTGTTTAACAGCAGTGTTGTAATTCAATTAGACTACATCAAGTATGAGTTTTTTGAACATTATGAGTATTTTCCTTGCCAGCATTACACAGTGTCTGGAATTAATTAAATGATGGTTGCTAAAGTGAAAATTTTCCAGAATTGTTTCTGTATAAGCCTTCAAAAAAGAATAATTTGGCATGTGCTCCTTGTGAAGATGAATAAACATTTTTTTCCTGTAGAGGACTTCCTGATCTTCAAAATATTTCACTAGAGTTTTACTTTTATAAAGTTGAGGCAGCCAAAGTTACTCCAAAGTTGCAGACCAAGAAAATACATTATAATGTTTTCTACAATGGAATATTCTTATATCATTAAGTCTGGACCTATTAAAAGCCCTTTTTACAAATGACTGGAAAAGGGAAATTTTCCTGATTTCCTAATTTGGAATATCACTGCCGTGCAGGGGCGGGGAACCTGCAGCCTTAAGGCCACATGTGGCCTTCTAGGTCCTTAAGTGCAGCCTTTTGACTGAATCCAAATTTTACAGAACAAATCCTTTTATTAAAAGGGGTACAGCAGAGAAAGATGAAGCTTTTCTTGCCTCCCTTTGGTGCTTAAATAAGAACAACCTTAAAATCAACAGGCTGCAGGCTCCCCACCCCTGCTGGAGTCTACCTTAACTATAGGAAGTCCTTGCTTCTTCCCCCCAACCCTTATGACAACAGAGAAATCTTACACTGGGCTATCTGTGAACACCCAGCTAACTCAACAGCCACCAGAAATAGGATGCTAATGTTAGAGCTTCATAGCAGCAATGTAAAAAGTGGCGATTTGGTGTAATTGAAATACTAGAGTTTATCCATACGTTAAGCATGTCACAGATTAAATAGGCTTTTGTCCAATTACCTGGGACACCAAGAACTAAAACAGTCTCTCTAAGGGAAAATGTCTTCTGAGTTGCAAATAATCAATCCACAAATGAACTTATGGATGTGTTTATAAATTCATGATGTAATTTGATGTAATTTGAAACCCTCTTGCAGTTTGTATCATACAACTCTTACTTGGTTACCTCCCTAAAAAAAAACTCTGAAGACTAAACAAAATTATTGATGGTTTAATTACTATCTCAGATTCTTTGTACATGATCCAAATAAAATAGTTTTTATCTACCACATAATTGAGTTTTTCTGGTAAGACCAGAGGAAATTCATGATCCCATGCCTATACTATGACTTTAGTTATTTTATTTAAAATTTTGCCTTTATGCATGCTATAGCATGAGCATGTTATTTAGCCTACCTTTATATGATTTTTCTTTTCATCATATTTTGATCTTTGGCTCAATTACTATGACACTATCCAGATGTGAAAATATATGTATCTCTATTGACCTTACCCAGTATAATCTTTCCTGATACAATTTCCTTTCCCTACAAGTCCTCTCAAAATTCATTTGCTGGATTAGGTTTTTCTGCAACTATGACTTACAAAAATGCTGAAAGCAATCTAAGGTGTTTGTATAAAAGGATGATATAAAAATGGAAATAGCACAAGAGCTGATTAAGGCTAAACCTAAAATTAGATGGGTTCTCTTGATTAATGGCATAGCAACAGCCTGATGAGTGATGGGTGAAGAACAGCCACAATTGACACTAATCTAGATGCAGTAACTTTAAGAGTGAAGAACTCTCATCCCTACTGTAAAGTTAATGTTTAAGAACAAGCTCCCTCAGAGATACATACAGAAAGACTAAACAATTTTGGCAGCACAATCAACTTGATAAGAGCAACTTTTTAATTTTAACTTTTTCAAACTTAATTCACCCTGCAGGAGGAGACAACTGGTTATGAGCTAAGTCAAAGCCTCAGGTAAAGTACAAGTTCATCTAAATAGGGGAATTAAGCATGCAGATCCTAAAATTTCTAGAGAACACTGCAGGATGCCCGCTGCACCATTCACCACACCATTCCGAAAATCTACATTTGTTCAGGTACATTGATCAGGAAGGGGAACATTTGCACATTTGTTGAAGGGAAATTAAATGGCAAGTGTTGTTATGTGACTGGAATGTTACATTCCATACTTTCCATGGTAATTTCCAAGACTTTCTACTGGGGGGAAAAGAAAAACAAAGAACTTATTATCTTCTGTGGTTTTCTTAGGGCCACACAAGGCAAATCTTTTATGAGAAATGCCAAACTCTTAAAAGGCTAGTGATAGACTGCATGACACATCCAATGAGAAATTTTAATTATCCTCTATGATACATAGTTGTAGATAATTTTAAAAATTTGCTTCGTTTCCTGATGTTGGAGCATCCTGTAGTGCCAGAAAATAAGGAAGTGCTTAAAAGGGAAGAGGATGGGCATATAGAAAAGACACAGGGGCCACCTGGAAGAACTCCTAATGGCCAAAGCTGGGCAATTTGGGCAAAAATATAAAATGAGGGTAGTATTGGACTATAATCCAAAGAAGATAGTAAATACTCATGAATCCATACTGCTATGAATAAATGATTGAACAAATAAACAAAAAGAAGAGAAGCAGCAACTCTTCTTTACAAAAGAATTCCAATTAATAATTATAGGATGAATGAAGGAAACAGAAAAATCACCATTAGGAAACCACAGTAATAATTCCTACAGGGAAGACGGGAAGACCCGCCGACATACGCTAACATTAGTGGGTGTAAGTGTAAGCTGCATAGTTTTAAAGTATCTCCCCTCAAATATTTCTTAATTGCAAAGGGAAACATGTTATCAGTACCGTAAAGAAAGCCAGCAGACCCCACCTTATCCAAGCGATCAAAGTGAATGTCACCAGTAACACGACACATAGACATCACGCTCCCCGCTGTGCTGCACGCAGAGAGCACATCACCTCTGCAGATTCTTTCCAAAGACGCATAATCTCAGTCTCATCATGGGGAAACATGTGACAAGTCCAAACTGAGGGACATTCTACAAAATTCCTTGCTTGATGAGTTATTCTTCAAAAGTGTCAAGGTCATGAAAGACAGGGAAAGACCGCGGGGCTGCCACAGACTGGAGAGTGGCAAGATCTTAATGAGTCCACTAATACGCACGGGGGATTGGACCCCGGAACAGGAAAGGACTTTCGTGGAACAATTACGAAATCTGAACAAAGTCTGTATTTAGTTAAGAGTATCATACTAATGTCAATTTCTTACTTTTGATCATTGTACTATGTTTACATAAGATGTTAACATTAGGGATAGCTGGGTGTGGGATATACGGGAACTCTGCACTGCTTTTACAACTCTGTAAGTCTAAAATTATTTCAAAATAAAAAGCTTAAAAGTAAAAAAAAAAAAAGATTAAGAAAATAATTATTTGCTTTGCTGCTCTGTATCCAGACTGAGTTGTAGCTTGAAGGATGAAACAATGAAAGTAGGGGTCCTATGACCTGGTTGCATTCCTCACTCAACCAGTTATGAGCTGTGTGACCTCAGGCAAGTTAAAGTTAGTTTCTCTAAGTTTTTCATGTATAAAAAGGGGATGGGACAGGGTACTTACCTCATAGAGCTAGAAATGAAGATTAAATAAAATAAGCCACATAAAGAGAGTAAGTGCCTGGTACATTATCAGACCAAATCAGTGTTAACCATGGCGGTGGTGTTGGTGTAGAAATATTGAAAATAATGATAATGAATAGTCTATATGTGACTGGCCGCCAGCTAAGATCCTCTCCCTCCATGAAGCCCCCGAGGATTTGCCATCCCCACACCACCATTGCAGATCCTGTCAGAGCCCCCGGTACCTTCCCATCCAGCTTTCTTCAGATGTTTTTTGAGCACTTACTGTGTGACTTAGTACTGTACCATATTAGGTAGCAATAGCGCAGAGATAAAAGAGTGTGGGCATCTGCTTTGGAGGGAGAAATAGACATGTTACTTGTCTTGTGGGACAGAGGATGTGTGAACCAATTCTTTCCTTTAACGCAGGGAATGCTCTGCTGCAGACAAGCCCAGGGTACTATGACAGCACCTAACCCAGCTGAGCTGAGCCTTACCAGATGAACAGCAGTTTAGATAGAAAAGAAAAATGGGCAGAGGGTGGGGGAAACGGATTCCAGACAGAAGGAACAATTGAAATTAGAAGAATTAGAAAAGGCACAGGATCCTTGAAATAGCCAGTAGTATGGGGAACTCTGTAAGACCAGAGGATGGGAAAAATGTGAACAGAAGCAGGTAAGTCCCAGGTGATTGACAATTATGCATATCAAGGCAAGTCCTTGAATTGTACCCTGTGGGTGATGGGCTGTGGTCAGGGGAGTGACATGGTTAGATTTGTATTTTGGAGTAACCATTCTGACAGCCTTCAGGAGAAAACACTGGAGAAATGTAAGACTGGTTAGTGGCGGGAAGACCAAGTAGGAGAGTTTTGCTATTCTTTAAGCAAGAAATAATAAGAACATTAATAAAGCAGTTATTATCATTACTACAGTATTAAGTTATGCTTAGGGCACTAGTCATAGAGATAGAAAAAAGCAAGCTGGATCGAGAAATACATTGGATGAAGAACTGACAGGACTTGAAGTCCTATTTCTTGACGTAGTTTCCACTCAATGCACAGGTTGGCTGAATTAACCGACTATGAAAGGAGGGTTCTGCACTGGATCCTGGTGCAACCCTTAGGCAACTGCATGGGTAGTAGTGCCACTTACTGATAAAGGACATGGAGGTGGGGGGAGAAATGTGTTGTTGGGGAGACTAAAAGAGTTTTAGATAAATGCTAAGCCAGCAGTCCCCAACCTTTTTGGCACCAGGAACCGGTTTCATGGAAGACAATTTTTCCACAGATGGGGGTGGGGGTTGGGGGGAGAGTAAGGCAGAGCTCAGGCGGTGACGTGTGGCCCTGTTCCTAACAGACCACAGACCGGGGAGATTGGGATTAGGGAGAAATTGAAACTATGAATGTGGAAAAAAGCATCCAGAGGCTGCACAGAGAAAAAGGACACCTTGGGCCAAAGACAGAGCCCTTGGGGGTTGAACGAGAGCTGCCCTGAGGAAGACCGAGAAGGAACTGGCAGAGAGGAAGACAGAGCAGAGCCAGCTAAGCCACCCAGAAACATAAGGACTGAGAAGAGTCCACTGGATTTAGAATGTAAAAGTCACAAGTGGCCTCGCCAGAGAAATTTCAATTGATTTTTGGGGCTAAAGTGAATGAGAGTTAAAGAAATGGAGACATTAAAATATCAATAAGCTTGGCCAACAATCACAATAATAATAGCTAAGTTTTATTGATGTCTTACAGGTAATGATAGGGCTTTGTATGTCTTGCAGGTATTATTTCATTTAATTCTCTCAATAACTATAATACAGCTACTATTATCACTGCCATTTTAGAGACAAGAAAATAAGAAAGGGAAGGAGACAGGGTGCTAGCAAGAAATGGATCAAGGAAAGGGTTTTTTTGTGTGTATTTGCTTTTGTTTCTGAAGGATGAGGCAGACTTGAGCATAATTATACCTAAAGGGAAAAGAATCGCAGAGAAGGAAATGTTGGGATTTTGGAGCAGATGGTGGGTCCCGGGGCAGAGTTTTGGAGGAGAGGGCATCAAGAGTGCAGGTGGAGTTAATGCCCTTGAACTGGGAAGGACATCTCGTTCCAAGAAATGAGCAGGAAGCAGAGGCAGATGAGCTCAGTTACAAATAAGTTTGTAAGAATTGCGTCAGGAAGTCGCGATAGCTCAACTTTTTATCACCTCAGTTTTTCAACTCAGTTTCAAAATTCTTACCTCGTTTTCCAATCCCCTTACTCCTACTGGATTTTCTATCACCAGTGGAGCCCCAGGTCCCTGCAGCCACAACCTCGATCAAGGCTTGTGTATGGGGGGGGGGGACACTGGACAAGGCAGGATGGGACACAAACATCAGGACTCCACCTAACAGGGCTTTTAAAAAATAGTGGTAGCATCTGATTCATAATCAGGACTCTTCCCTCTGAAGCAACAGCTACATAGCAAAATACTTGTTATCTACAATAATGATCTTCAAACTGGAGTGTGCACACGCCTGGGAGCACACAGATTCTCTCAAAGGAATGTGCTGGCACTTGTCTAGTATAAAAGACTCAGTTTCTAGATCTTCAGCTTCCAGATCCTCCAACCGATCTGCGGGAGAAAATGACTGCTACCTGCAGGCTTTCCTTTCTTACCTCCCAGTCACAAGCCTCGTCCTTCCTCCAGACAACACAAAAGCAAGCCAGCCCCATCCCCAATCTATACAGTTCCCGCCCCGGTCGGAACACCTCCAGTGGGCAAAAGGAAAGGAACTATCTAAGAGTTTGATGCTGGCTTTGAGAAAATAAATTTCTTCAATGATTAGAATTACTTCAGTGACTGATTAATAAATCCTTAGCAACTCAGGTAAATTCTAATTTTTTCCTTTCAACCAACTTGAAGAAAGAGAAAATGAAGTAGCTGAAAAGATTAGTTCCAAGAATCGGAGGATGTGTGTTGTAATATGGTTCTCCTTCCATTTATATCCACTTTTGTACCTCAACAACTTTACTTGTGCTTATCTAAGAAAGTGAGAAAGATAAAAACAAAAGGAAGAGAGGGGAGAGGGAGGGAGAGAGGGAAGGAAGGAAGAAAGAAAGGGAAGGAAGGATGGAAAGAAATTGTTGCTAAACCCTGACTCATGTTAGCGATACATACATATGTGTTTATCCACAGATACATGAACTAATGGGAAAAAAATACTCTGCCTGTGTTATTAAGAGAGTATTTTCCAATAACATTTTACTTTCATGTGTCATATTTATCATAGCTTGTAATATGTTTGTGTTGTTTATATCCGAATGTGTACTACTAATAATTATAATGATCACTTAATCCAGAAAGTATTTTTTAAAACTTAGAATGTTATGGTCACATAAAATGAAAAATGAAGTTTAAATTTCATTTTATATACCCACTTTGTTGTGGAAAATTATGATAGGGTAACTAATAAAATGCTTTCAAGCATAAAGATATTACATTAGGGTAATATTCTGAGGAGGAAGTAGAATGGAAATAGAAGTTTATGGAGAAAAGGGGTAATTACTCTGTGATTCTCCCTGAGTAGACACATTAAATAAATTTGTATGCCTTGTCTCCAAAAAAAAGGAAAAAAAAAGAAGTTTATAGAGAAAAAGAAATGATGCAAAATATCTGTAACAGAAAAGTTTGTTCTTATACTTGTGATATATATGATGACATATAGCAAATTGCTACAGTATTTAAAAGATACATATAAGTGATATACTTGTTTGATCATAAAAAGTACAATTATACATAATATCTGAAGTTACATACTGTATAACCATTTAAATTTAAGGTAAAAATTTTAGATATGAACTTAAAAAGGTACAAGGAGTACATCGTTTTTCAAAGTGTTTTTTAGGTGGTACACAAGCAAAAAGTGAAGACCATTGGTCCTTAAGAGAGTAGCATCTCCATGCCATACCCAAAAGCTTCCCTTCTCTCTCCACTACGGTTTCTCTGGATGGTTGGAAAAAACCCAAAAGGTATGAGAGAAAGCAAAGTCTCTGTTGACATATCAAAGAATGTTTTTGAAACACTAACTGTGAAATATGGATCTAGATTTCCCAGAGGTATATCCACATTTGCTAGGGGCCCCACAGGGTATACACAAGCCCTGATTAAATGCAAAACATCTATGGGAGAGACTGATTATTTGTCAATGTGAGGAGAGACTAAGGAAGTTGCAGTAACTTTCCCCAAGGCATCTTCCCAGCAATATATATTCAAAACATTCATAGGCTCTCTAGTGGAGGAAGCATAGTAAATATTTTTCTCTTAAAGCTCGTAGTTTCAGACTGCTACCTTTCCAAATTCAGAAGTTGTTACTGGATATGTTTTGTTGTGTGCTAATTATTTCTCACCAGATACTGAGAAGAACCCTGGCGTAGCTCTAACATGCTTTGAACTTAAGGAATTCTGTAAGTAACTCAAGTTGAAAAATTAGGAGAGGAAATCCAAAACTTTCAGTTATTAAAACTTGAGGAACTATTTGAAGATTGAGTTTAGTGCTGGTTATGCAATCTCCTAAGGAACATTTCCATCAATACAATTTTACAAAATACATCTTGATTACAATCTGTAGATTTGATTGGACACCGTTTCCCTCAACAGGACTGCATAGCATTTTAGAACAATTTTCAGTAATCTGGAATAGGAACACTCAAAATTAGTCCTTCAGCATTCCCCCTTAAAACTGGCACCAGACAAGGGTGTCCACTATCTCCACTTCTTTTCAACATAGTGCTGGAAGTCCTGGCCACAGCAATTAGACAAGACAGAGGAATCAGGGGCGTCCAGATAGGGGCAGAAGAGGTCAAACTTTCACTATTCGCAGACGATATGATATTATACATAGAAAACCCCAAAGATTCAACCAAGAGATTACTGGAATTGATAAATGAATTCAGCAAAGTCTCAGGATACAAAATTAATACACACAAATCCATAGCCTTCATATATGCTAATAACAATCAAGCCGAGAAACAAATTAAAGATGCTATACCTTTTGCAATAGCAACAAAGAAAATTAAATATTTAGGAATATATCTAACTAAGGAGATCAAAGACCTATATAGAGAGAATTATGAACACTGAGAAAGGAAATTGCAGAGGATGTAAATAGATGAAAAACCTTACCATGCTCTTGGATAGGCAGAGTCAACATAGTAAAAATGGCTTTGCTACCTAAATTAATTTACAGAATCAATGCAATCCCTATCAAAATACCAACATCATTTTTTGCCGATCTAGAAAAAATAATTCTACGCTTCGTGTGGAACCAGAGAAGACCCCGTCTAGCCAAAGCAATCTTAAGCAAAAAGAACAAATTGGGAGGCATCTGTCTACCAGACTTCAAACTATACTACAAGGCTATAGTAACCAAAACTGCATGGTATTGGCACAAGAACAGACACGTAGACCAATGGAACAGGACTGAGAACCCAAATATAAAACCAACCTCATACAGTCACCTGATCTTTGACAAATTCCAGAAAAACGTACACTGGGGAAAAGATTCCCTATTCAACAAATGGTGCTGGGAAAATTGGATGGCCATATGTAGAAGACTGAAAGTGGACCCACACCTCTCACCTCTCACAAAAATCATGTCACAATGGATAACAGATCTAAACCTAAGACATGAAACCATAAGATTTCTCGAAGAAAATGTTGGAAAAACTCTTATGGACATTGGCCTAGGCAAAGAATTTATGAAGAAGACCCCCAAAGCAATCACAGCAGCAACAAAAATAAATACATGGGACCTGATCAAATTGAAAAGCTTCTGCACAGCCAAGGAAACTATCACTAGAGTGAACAGACAACCTACAGAATGGGAGAAAATATTTGCATGCTACACCTCTGATAAAGGGCTGATAACCAGAATCTATACAGAACTTAGGAAAATCAACAAGAAAAAATCAAACAACCCTATTAAAAAATGGGCAAAGGACATGAACAAAAACTTTTCCAAAGAAGACAGAATGATGGCCAGCAAACATATAAAAAAGTGCTCAATGTCTCTAATCATCAGGGAAATGCAAATCAAAACCACAATGAGATATCACTTAACTCCAGTGAGATTGGCTCATATCAAAAAATCCCCAAATAACAAATGTTGGCGGGGATGTGGACAGGTAGGAACACTCATACACTGCTGGTGGGACTGCAAATTAGTACAACCTCTATGGAAAAGAATATGGAGATATCTCAAAGAATTAAAAGTAGAATTACCATTTGACCCAGCAATCCCACTACTGGGTATTTATCCAAAAGAAAAAAAGACATTTTATAATAAAGACATCTGCTCTCGAATGTTCATAGCAGCACAATTCACAATTGCAAAGTTGTGGAAACAACCCAGGTGCCCATCAATACACGAGTGGATCAATAAAATGTGGTATATATATACCATGGAGTATTACTCAGCAATAAGGAACAACAGTGAATTAACACATCTGGTATTATCCTGGTTGGAGCTAGAACCCATTCTTCGAAGCGAAGTGTCACAGGATTGGAAAAACAAGCATCACTGGTACTCACCATCAAACTGGTACTAACTGATGAACACTTACATCACACAGGGCAATAACATTCATCAGAGGGCGGGCGGGCGGGAGGGGGGTGGAAGGGATGGGAAAAACTCTCACTGAATGGATGTGGGGAGCACAGTTTGGGAGACGACCACGATTGTGGCTCTGACACGGGCAGAACAGGGGCAATGTGTATGGCCAAAATGTTGTACCCCCATGATATTCTGAAATTAAAAAAAAAAAAAAAAAAATTAGTCCTTCAGATACAGAGGCAATCTATAGGAAGAAATAATGAAACTAAACAATAACAGCAGGCTCTCTTTTGGTAAACAGAACATTTTTTAGTTAGATGGCTGCATCTTTTAAAGAGATGGTCAGCTGTTTCCAGTATTTTTAGCAAGTGTTGGTATTTATCGTGTAATGTTAAATCCAATGCTTAATACCAATCACTCACCTTTTAATTTGGAATTATTGTCACTGCTGTGGGCACGAACAAAACAGTAATTAAGAGTCAGCAGGGCTCGTGAACAATTAAATTAAAATGTTGCTGAGGTGTAATGTATAAAGTCGTCCCTCTAATTAGAGATACCCCCATTGTGAATGAGCAGCCACATGAATGGGCACCTGAGGGACGAGAGGCAGGGATGAGGGAGGTGCACATTCTTGGCCTCCTGCACCTTTACTGCACCATTCATAACACCCTGGTGACTGACCTAGAGATGTGAATTTCTCTTATGTAGAAAGAAAACATCTCATCTTTTTCTCTGTACCTTTCCTATGAGCAGGCAGCTTTCTGTAGTGGGTGCTGGAGGGTATTTACCTGGTGTTTCTAGTTGGAATTCATAATAAATTTTTCCATGGCAACATCTCATAAATTATAGGTATAATTAAATTGTATTTTAAGAAAGTTCAGCTGTGCAGAACTCTTGGATTTTTGTTACTCTAGCTAGACAAACTTTGCTTAGAGCTGAAGGCATAGCATACCCCTCTCAAACATGTAGCTAATGCTGTTTTTTTAAAAAATATTAGCTATTTATGATTCAAGCTTTCTAAAATGCACACTTGTGAGTCCTTAAAAGAAGCATCATTTTGCTGGTTATGCAGTGGTTATGGTAACTTTTATAAGGAGGTTTAATACAGGGATGCTGTCAAGGCATGTACAGGTGAGTATTGTTTTCTACTTTATTGCAAAAGGCAATAGACAACTGTGCTTTGAGTTGTCCGAGGTTTTCTGTTTTCCTTTCTGCCTTCAGGCTGTCAGCGATCACGTCTTAATTTTGTCTGCATGCCTCCTTTTATCGTCCTTTCTCACCCTTCAATTCAAATAGCTAGACTTTTCAAATTATATTTAGTATAAGAATACATGGGCTGTGGCTCCATCTCACTTTTCCTCTAAGAAGGACATGCTCTAATACAAGGACATTATAACATCTATTTTGGCTGTTAAGTGGCATTTTCTCATTTCCTGGAATTTGGCATTTTGGATAAGAGAATCATCAAGTTATTCTGAACAGGAAAGGTGCTGCTTTTCAATACTTCAATAGAATTGTGAGTTAACTAGGCTTGCAGTGGCTGGCTTGGATACCGAACTACCATTTATAATATTTTAAACATGAAAAAAATGTATTTAAAATTCTAAATAACTGGCTCACCAGCTTCTAGAACAAGCCCATTCTTATGTTGGGAACTTCCTTTACTCACACAGGTTTTATTTCCCTGCTGTTGCCTGGCAACAGAGATGTGGCAAGAGAGATGTCAGAGGTTAAGGAGCAGACTAAAGTCATCATGGAAAGCAAGCTCTTATCAGCTTTTTCCATCTAACTTTGTAATCTTTGAAATAAAATAGTTTTCATTGTATTAAATGTCTGTATTTTTTTTCTTAACAAATGCCAAGTTTTTAGAGACATTTTTTTTCAGAATATAAGTCTACTACACATGGAGAATTATAATTATGTGCATTGCTTTGAAATGTTGCAATGAACTTTTCTATTACACTAGCATTCTTTGAAGGTTAAAGTGAAAAACTGGCATTCTGAAGTCATGTACTCTGCAAAAAGTAGTTGTGAACACATTTGAAAGCATTCCAAGAAGTATCAGAGACAAATATTGGCTCTAAATATCCTCACTTTGAACCATTAGTTAATATTAAATTAAATTTCATTTTCAAATACATTAGTCTGCTTATTAGAAAATTATTCTTTAGAGAAAGGAATGCAAACTGTTCTACAGGCTTGCTTGTCTCTATTTTGAAATGGGAAGGAATGTGATCAAACTTTAAGCATTATCTCTGGAGTTTACTTTTTCAGCCTGTTCTGTACCAAATGCTAGGCTCCTAAGGCTTTGTTGCTCATGGGTAGTTAATTGCATTTAGCATGATACATTTTAAGATTTCTCCAGTGAGGATAACACAATAGGCTTTAATGGCATTTCATTTCTAGGCAATGGGGTTGTTCTACGAGTCCTAGCCCAAACTTTTAACTTTTACAAATTCCTGCTATAAAGGTAAAGCAACCTGAGTTAGAATCATATTCCATGTTGGTTTAAAGTGGATCCAGAATTATTTTTGAAGGAAGATTTTTGTCCCTGCTGGTTGGTCCTCCTTCATTTCATCTTCCAGTAAAGCCACAGCAGCTATCCATTCAGGGATGTGTCCTTATATTTCATCAGAGAAAAATAAGTCTACTCTTCCTCCATTCCCAAATACTTTGGCAACACTGCACTCTACGTATTAGTCAGAGATTATAAACCAAGACTCTATGTTGGATAATTCTTATCCAAAGCCCCGTTGGGAGAAATATGTTCATGAATATAATTTCCTGAAGGATATGAGGACTGCTTATTCCTCTCAATTTCCTGCATTTTACTCTTGGACAGACCTGTGTACTTGGAATCACTGGCCCTTTCAGAACTGTTCTCACTGAGGTTTGTGCACCATGTAAATAAGCATATATTGATGATGTCATAATCAATAGTCACATGAGTCTCAGCACTCCACATCTGTAAAAGGATGTTTAAGTTATTGTCCATTATGTTACCCTTTAGGACATCCATGGAAGAAAATCCTCTTAGGTTTTAGTATAAGGAAAACTTGGGGTTTTAGCTTACAGATATATCAAATCTTCACGTTCATGTTTTCCTCTTTACTTTCACCTCAAGGAACCTAAGAACCAAATTTGCAACCTACCTCTACCAACTGTAAAGGACATTAAAGTATGCATTTGTCATACTCATTTTGTCTTGGCTTTATTTTTTCTTCCCATAATTATTCCATATTCTATCAGAATAATTGGAATGCATACCTCAATCAAGTCTGTTTCAGAACAGAGCAGGATATGAGTTCAAAAAACTGACAACAAACACAATAGTCACGTGGAAGAGAAAGAAGTTAACTCTCTTATTTGCTCTTCTGTTTTGTGAATCCAAGTGGAATGAAGCATGATACTCCATGCCATCTCTCCACTTCCTGCTGCTGGGAGAGTCCTGGCACCCGGAGAGATGGTGAGAATTAAGAGTAACAGGAGTAGGTGGGACCCAGGAGGGCACAGAAGAGGGAAAGAAAGGAAATTTCACTCTTTGGCAGCTAGGAAGAAAGTACATTTCTGTGGCTACAGGGTTGCTTCCAAGGAAAGTCAAGAAAATGCAAGTAAGAAACCTCTTGCATTAAACCCAAAGTGACATTTAAAATCCTGACACATCCAATTTGTATAACATAAGAATATCATCTCCACAATACATATTTATGAAGTTTTGTTCATATTACTGCAAAACTATCACATCACCATTTGGCCCACGCACATATGCAATTCAAAAAATTATCCCAAACCTGTTACTATATTTTCTACCCGCACAAGTAAGCGAACAGCTTAATTAAAATAAATACATGAGAAATGTAGAAAAATTGCTTTGGCTGAGTAAAATGGTGATGTCGACAATCAAAAGCAATCGTGTATCTCCAATAAATAGGGCTTGAATATTTAATTTAGTAACTACAGGTAAGAAATATAACTATAAATATGAACTCTTGGAAGCCACTATGGCTAGAGATATGGCATGGGTACTCCTAAGTAGCTGAAATTTGCCCATATGATGTAGATCATCAGTGGGGAAGAGATATTATGTTAGAATGTTGAGAAGCCTGAGTACACACATTGTTTCGCTGGTTTGGTTCAAAGACTACCAGGCACCTCAGTACCTCACATTACACCAGCAGACACCCATTTCCTATGTTCCTTTTCTAAATCTGTATCTACCAGGACCCTAATCCCATGTAGAAAACAAACCTCTAGGGAATTGTTATTATAAATATTATCATTATTATTCACATTTTGTTTACAAACAAATAAGGAAAAATTAGCTACTTATGTTTTAAAAAAATCAAGACTAATTTAGAGAACTCAGGTGAAGAATTACCTAATTTCAACGAGCAGTGGGGAGTACACTACAAAGCTAATTCAGGTCCTTTGAAAAAAATTACCTAATATGTACATACCTTTTAATAACACTAATAATATTTTCATGTTAAAATTATCCTTGTTAACAGTGTGTCCTTCACAGCTAATACAAAGTGAAAATTCCCTCTTAATACTCATTCTTTAATGATGTGATTTTCTCTAATTCTCTAATCATTACACTAGAGATATACCATGGACCCAAACTGCATAACAGAATCAGTTTTTAAAAAATGTAATCTACCAAAATCTTGACACTGTGAATGTATTTCACCTGTGGCTGTACATATTTTTTTATATATATATATATATATTTTTTTTTTTTTTTTCTAATTTGACTCCCTCTGTCATCTCAGAATCAATATATCCCAGAACTCAGACTGTTTCTCTTTTTTATCCTGAACAATGTGGTTGATGCTGAACAACTGCTTTCCTTCTTGGAGTCTGGAATTTTGATACATACTGGGCAGAGGCTGCCTACACGATCTGCTCCCAGTACAGATCCTGGGACCTGAGTCTCTCATGAGCTTCCCAATATGTTACATGTGTTGTCTCCATTTGCTGCTGGAGAATTCAGCACCTCCTGTATGAGTACATCGGGAGAGGACCTTGGATGCTCACGCCTGATTTCCCCAAGACTTTGCCCCATGAACCTTTTCCCTTTGCTTCTTTCATTTTCCTATAATACATCTCAGCTGTGATTACGATTGTCTGCCTGAGTCCTGTGAGTTGTCCAAGAAAATCACCGAACCTGGGACCCCCCCCCCAACACAGCTCTTATTACTGTGTTCATATTACATCATTTCTAACTTGTAAAGCCCTTCACAACTGCCCGTACCATTACTTCTCCAAGCATTGCTACTGCATACCAATGCATGTCCACTGTTAGGCGCTAGTGCATGTCCACTACTTCAGTTACATCACCATTTGTGTAGTAGGGAATGGCAGTTCCTGGGGGGGAAGTTCTCAGTCAAGAGAACTGGTTTCTGTTCTTAGTTCCCTGTTTGTTCTGCCATTTGCTGAGTAATTCACAACCTTTCTTGGTCTTAATATCCTTATATATAAGATGTGAATAAAACTATAGGTATATATAATATCCAGGTGCAAGATTTTGATTTTTGGTTAATTCTACTAAAGGGAATTACTACTAAAAGGTATATTCTATGTAAGTTGATTTCTAAAGCAAAACAGCTCTGTTGAGGGAGGCCCATTTTCTCGGTCACTTTCACTATAGAAAGTAATTTTTATAAAGTTCTGCAAAAATTTCTGGATTCATTAAAAATGTGAGAAATATTTCAGTATTAGACATTTAAAGGAAAACATGATATGCTACAAAAATAGGAATAATACTCAAAATATCATACTATAAGTTACTTCTCCCAGAAAATAGTATTGTCTTTGAAAGTTACTGTCAGAAAAAATAAGAAATAAAAGATTTCACAATTCAGTCGTCAGTGGCAGAAAGGGGTTGGGTTCCTGTTCAGTCACTGACCCATGTCCATCAGGATGGGGCAGGTGACACAGATAGGAAATGGTCTCTTCTGAAACATTAAGAACCCCCTTTGTTAAATACACATCAAGATCAAAAGGTCTAAACAACAGAAGAGCCTACTGAAATACCTCTCTGAGTTTACTACTGCTCCTGTGTACAAACCTTGGTAATTAGCCACTTCTAATACCAATTGTTGTTGAAATATATTTTCCCAAGGATCAATATAAGACAGACAAATCCACTGAGGGATCCATACATAAGACTCTCCAGCCTGAGACAGGTTCCTTCTGGGCAGCCCCATCCCTTTGAGGTTTAAGTAACATCCATGTTTCAATGAAGTTGGGTTACCAGATGTTTTTACAATTACGTACAAAACAAACTTAAATTATATTTCACTATTCTACTGTGTAATTCTTGACACAAAGGAAAAGGAATTACAACTTGCAAATTGCAAAGTCGAAGCATAAGTACATGGCATGCTTGTCTTTGGAGAGCATATTCAAACTTTTCTTTTAACCACTTCCTAAATTGAAGTTGCCATCCCAACTAAAAGCTGTTTCCAAATTCTTCAAGCATGTGTCCCCAGAGCGAAGGTTTTCTGATGAATCGGTCAAACTGGTGTGTACTAAGAAGGACAAAGGGAAAGGTGAGATGAAACTGTAGCTAAATGTCATCTGTTTTCATTTCCAGATTTTTCTACTAAAAACTTAAAAGCAGAGTTTTCAAATCAGAGAAAAACTAGAGAACGATCAGCATAGCAAAGTCACGAATGAACAGGCATTTTAAGAGGCAGCATGCATTAAAGAGTCATTTCCACATTTCCCTGCTTGAATTTACATATAGATTTGCTTAAATATTTATCAAACCCAGAGTTACCATCACTAACAATGGTCACATCTCACAAGTATACATTAATGTTAGCAATACAAACATTTTACCTCCAAATCCTAAGAGGGACTTTGAGCACAGATAGAGACAGATGAAAGATGGCATGCTGCAGTGCAGCAATTTCAAAGTGACTGTAGCATTGACTCTCCAGCTTCTATTCCTCCAGGAACATTCTCAGTAGAACACGAAAGATCCAGGGTGGTAAAAACAATTGCTTTACTATCACATCCAGACTTGCTCCTTGAATTCAACACTCAAAAAATCAGGCCAGGAACAGAAAGCAATAACTGCACAGCATTTTATGATGTCCTTCAGATTCTTCTTCTAATATTTTTCCTGGTTCCCAGTGTAGCTTCTCCGCATGACTGTGCAGCACTCTCCAAAGTGCTGTGAAAGTAGATCCCAGCAGCAGAGAAACAGAACACCTGAAGTGTCATAGGGCCACCTATGACTACTGGCTTCCAGCCATCATCATAGAATCTTTTGCTTGGTATCAAATTTTCAGTTTAATTATGTATATTTTTAAAATCCTTAGTTTTCCTAATTGTCATGTTAATATACACTTCAAACATCTACAGACAGGGCTACTGAGATCAACAGAATAATTATACTGATTTTTCCCTTTATTTTGCCAAGGAGTTCATTGAATCTCTTCCCTTCTACTTTCTTTCCTCATATTTCCTCCAAGGGAGTCTGAGTTCATTTAACTTGCTTTATTTCTAAACTACAACAATACTAGTAGGACTATACTGGCCACACCAATAAGCAGAGCTAACAGGGCAAATTCCAACAAAGTCAGTCCACAGACAGGAGCATCCAGAGGGGGCAGGGCCCAGCAGGAAGTGAGAAGCAACATTTTTTGATTGTCTATTATGCTATATGCTGGTATTTACAGTACCATATGTAAGCATTAATTTAATCCTAAATCAACCCTGTGAACACTGTATCATCATCCCCCTTTTCACAGACACAGAAATGATCTCAAAATGATCAACTAACTCACCCACATCTCCTAAAAACCAATAAGAAAATCACAAACAACCCAACAGAAACATGATCAAAAGAGACGAATAGACATTTCATGGCAGTGAAAGCACATACTGCCCATAAGCACGAGAAGGGGTGGCCAGCATCATTAGTAGTCAGAGAAATGTAAATTAAAACCCCAGTGAGGGGTCATGTCATGGAGCATAAATTAGAGACCCCATTTTACACCCATTCAATTAGCAAAAATGAAAAAGTCTAAAAATTCCACGTATTAGAAGAAACGTGGATCTAAATTCCAATGAGAGTGAAAATTGGGGCAACCACTTTGGAAAACAACTTGGTACTATCTCTTACGGTTGAACATTCCTACGCCCTCTGATCCAGCAATTCCACTTCTACCCAAGGGAAACTCCTGCACACGTGCATAAGGAGTTACAGTGACGTTCAACAACACTCAAACAGCTCTCTCTACTACAGCAAAACCCTGAAAACACCCAGATGCCCATCAACGAGAGTGTAAATAAACTACAGTATATTTTACACACTGGTGTATTAAATAATAGAACAAAACAAATGTACTACAGCTTATCACAATGTAGATCAAACTTCACAATAAAAAGTTGGTCTCAAAGGATTATATACAACAGGATGTCCTTTTTAAAAAGTTAAAAACAGCTATAATTTAAAATTTCCTTTTCAGAATACTTATGAATGTGATAAGATTGCATAAAAAGGAAAGTAAACGAATAATGAGCATGGAACTCAGGATGTGTCTATGGGAGGTGGAGACAGAGGATAAGACAAGGGAACAGCCAAATGGTTGAAGGTTCTTGTCAAAATCCTAGCTTTTGTTTCGGCAGGTGTTTTCATAGGTGCTTTACATTATTCAAAATATCTAAGTAATAACAAAATAAATAAATAAAGAGGAAACACCGATGAGAGTGTATCATCAACCAAAGATTATTAGTAATCCAATTTTGTATATCTGAGGTCCTAAAAACATCCAAAGAAGTAAGGTGAAAACAACAAATAAACAAAAATCTGGCCCAGGTTATACAGGGATGCTTTAGAGGCTCAAATTCAGGTCTGCCAGACTCCAAAGCCCAGGCTGCTGCCAAGGCAGGGACTGCTCTTCCTTTATCAACTGGAGAGCCAGAAACAGTACTGGTTACTCCTATTCACCCATGTTGATGAGTGACCTTGTCCATGGGTGGTAGCTAAAGCTGGTAGACTTACTTTGTCCAGGTAGTGTAGAAAGGCAGGAAAGATACTATAGGTCTAACAGGTACTTCTGGGCAATAGAAAGAGTGGGCTAGAATCCCGGACCTACCACATACTGTAACCAATGCCCCTGGAGAGGGCGGTTTCACTGTCTCAGCCTCCACCTCCTCAGGATGCGAGGATTAGAGATGGAGATAAAGAAGAGGATCAAGACTAACACTTTTGGCTGCTTACAAGCCAGGGCTTTACCAGTGTTTTTTAATATGACTCTCACTACAATCTATGAGGCCTGAAGAATTGTTATTCCCATTAAAGATGAGGTGACTAAAAGAACAAGAGGTTAAGAAATTTCCCCAAGGTCATACAACTGTGATAAAAGATGGAAGAGTCTTCAGCCTGGCTCCCTCCTGCTCCATTGCCATGTTCTTAACGTCTAAGATACATATGTGTATAGATACATACACCCTTTACAGATAGATACATATGTACAGATATACACATATATACTCTTATGTATAGATACCCCAAAATATGTAGATACAAACACTCATACACACATGTACAGACACACACAAATATATATAGATACACACTCATACACACATATGTATAGAAACATATGTATAGATTCACACTCATACACATATATAGATACAAACTGATGCACACATATGTAGACACTCTCATACACAGGTATAGGCACACATGTATAGATATATACTACTCATACACAGATATGTATTTATATATTAATACATATCCAGATACGTATTTATATATGCACACACATATATAAATACTCTCATATATACATAAGTATCAGGACACATTCATACATACATTTGTATAAACACATTCATGCACACACATAGACGTATATAGATATACACTCACGCACATCATCTATATAGATGCACACTCTAATGCATATATATATAGGATATGGTCATGCACATATATGAATAGACAAACACACACATACACAAAGCTGCCTTGGTTTTCCAGCATGGCTCCACAGATTCATTAACTGTTGTTAAAACTGCCTGCTTCATCTTCCTCCAGTAAATATTACATAGAGCATAGAGTTGTCCATGCAAGAAATACATGGAAGTCCCTTGCAGCACCTGGCCCCAAGACTTTCATCCTCCTTGCAACCATCATTTGCATTTTCAGTGTATACTTCTTAGCATGGCCTGTCCCTCCACATCAGTGGCCACACAAGCCTCTTGTACCTCAGTTTCCACTTCTCTGGAGTGTAAGTACCACATCTGTGAGTGGCTGCACAAATGAATTTGGAGGAAGCTTAATAGTCAATATTTGAAATCAGATCTTTCTAAATTTGGAAAAATCCATCTAGACTCTGTGGTATGACACAACCAAATGAAGAAAAACCTTAACTTTATTTATAATAATACATAATGGATGGAGTCTAGAATGTAACCAGTGTTTAATAAATGGTAGCAATATTATTATAAAATCAGGATAAGACTATCACTATTACTTATAAGGAATCCAGTTTTGCTAAATTTGGCTTTCCAAATCTTATTTTTGAGTGTTTTAATTTTTGGAGTTTACCCTTACAGTGTGTAATATAAAGTTCTCCAGTGAGTTTAAGTTTAGTTACAAGAACAGTCTCGCAAATTGAATTTTTAGATGCTAGGGACTCTATAGCTGAGGTCCCCAACCCCCGGGCCATGGACTGGTACCGGTCCGTGGCCTGTTAGGAACCAGGCCGCATAGCAGGAAGTGAGCCAGCAAAGCTTCACCTGTATTTACAGCTGCTCCCCATCATTCACATCACCACCCGAGCTCTGCCTCCTGTCAGATCAGTCACTGTCTCCCATCACGCCCAGATGGGACCGTCTAGTTGCAGGAAAACAAGCTCAGGGCTCCCACTGATTCTGCATTATGGTGAGTTGTATAATTATTTCATTATATATTACAATGTAATAATAATAGAAATGAAGTGCACAATAAATGTAATGAGCTTGAATCATCCCCAAACCATCCCCACCCCCCACCCCAGTCCATGGAAAAACTGTCTTCCATGATGAAAGGGTAAATAGCTTATCATTTTCAATATTTTCTGTTGATGTAAAGAAATGGGATAGGTAAGAGTTGGAAATGGGACATAGAAATGCCAAACAAACAAACAAACCTAAACCTCTCCAAACCCTTAATATCTCAACACGTAAGAAACAAATATAATTACTACCAGGGGAAAAGTGAATGGGAGCCTCCCCCGCACCATATCCATCCCGTGATTTACTTCTGCCACATTCCATCAAACATCATTTGGGTCTTCAAAACATAGAAATTTAACTTTTTAAAGATTAAGATGTTGTGGTTTCATCTATACCTTTCACATAAAAGGCGGAAAAGGAAAAGAAAAAGAAAATAAAGATTTCGAACGCTGACTTTTACATCAAACTAGACAAATTTGTTTTACGGTGTCTGAGTAGAAAGCCCCCAGCGATTTCGAATTCAAAAACCACAAGGGATTTTTTCCCTCAAATTGAATCCCAAGGCAGTGGGGCTCCATGATCACAGAGTTTTGCTCATGTATCATAAAGGAAATGCAGTGGAGAGGCTGTAATATGACACCAGGCTAGAGAGCTGCCCACCACAGAAGAGAAGTCAACAGAGCTGGAACTACTTCACAAAAGTCTTCATTTTGCAAAGAGTAGAAAACAGGTAAAGGAAGGAGGATCGTGGCTGCGAAGCAAAAACTTGGCAGCTGCCTCAAGGCTGGTTATATATTTCCACATCTGGATTTGAACCAGAATTTCCACATCAGAATTGAACCACATCTGGAGCCTACAATTTAATTTCTCCCAACATTAAACAGATGTTTACTTTTTAAATGCTAAACAGTATATGTTTAAGGATATTCTAAAACTAATGTTTCTAAATATTACAAATGAAACTTGGTATTTTTTTTACAAGGGCCAAAATGATTTTTAACACAGAGAATATCTAGTCCTAAGAAAGGACCAAAGAAATGAGTCATTCTAGCCCTCATTTTAGAAAGGAAGAAACTGAGCCCCAAATGTTTAAGTGACTTAGTGATTCTACACAAATAGTCTGTGACTGAGCTGGAAGTAGAACCTAAGTGCTAGTTTTCCCTGTAAATATTTTAACCTCTCATAAAAATTTAAATGTCCCATTGAATGGCAGGGACTGTCATAAAAGTGTAAATGCAAAGTCAGACGCTAGAGTTTCAGCAGAGGCACTGAAGGGTGCCCAGAAGTCGCTGGCCACTCCCAGGAGCCACTGCAGACATTGTGGCAGGAAGCCAGAGCAGCAGATACCACAGGGTAGCTGTAAGGACCATGCCAATGAGACAGCCCTTATGTGCCCTGGGGGAAAAGCTGGTGAATAGAGAAAGGAGAACCTTGAAAAGATTCTGAAATTCCTGAGATGCAGGTAAAGAGATGAGTCAGGGAAATAATATTTTGTGACTATTTTTAGTATACTATTTTAACTCACAGGTAAAGTGGCTGAGACCAGTACGTTGGACAACTGTTATAGAACACAGTAACTGTCCCTACTACGAGCCAGATAGTGGGCAAGGTACTCAACATAGGTTAGATTGTCTAAACTTCACAACAGCCCCACGAAATAGGTACTCGCCTGCCCACTGTATAAAGGAAAGCTGAAGAAGTTCAGTGACTCATAATTTTAATCCATGTCTACCTAACTTGAAAGCCCTCCCTCACCCAGAGAGCCCACTGCCCCAGTCATGACCCTTTTACTAGAACCACGGCCTAAACAAGTCATTAAAAGTAGCACAATTCAAAATCAACAGGCTTTGATTATTTTCCTTTCTTTTTGTTTTCAGAATGTCATCTGGATTCAACTGACCACAGGGGGAAAAGTTTACTTCCAGAAAATTATGCCAGAAGCAACTCCTTATGTTCTCATTTCTAACATGGACTTTTCAGCAAATATTTCAACATGTCTGAAATCAGGATGTAAAACTGATTCATATATTTAACGGGATAGTGTTTTCCCCTGAAAAGCTGTTATTAAATTGATGGGATAATCATACAGCATCTTAGAATTGAGGAGCTATATTATTTTTTTTTTTAGATGATAAATGCTTTTGAAACTTTCAGTTTAACCATTTTAAGAGACGTGGTTCTGAAAAATAATTCTTAAATGCTTCCCCAACATGTTTTTGACCCAGACCGTGTCCTTTCTGTCTAGGCTATCTACCCATAATGCCATTGGAAATGAGGGCACAGCAGACACTGGCCCCTAGCTGGGGCCTTTATTTCCCAGATGAAATCCCTAAGCCTCAGTGAGGGTGCATCTGTGGCAGATTCAGAATTCCTTGCATGGATTTTCTGGAATAGAATGTATTCTATTTGAGGCAAGTTTGATCTGAAGGTATTCAATATGTAATGAAAGGCATATTTTGTTGTTTTCACAGTATTAACAATAGCAGATCATTTAATTTTTATTGGGGAGACAGATTTAACTTAAATATTTGGGTCATTTCATAGTTTTACAATGTTACTTAAATTCTCTGAACCTTCTTTTCCTCATCTCTAAAGTAAAATTAGTAGCACCTACAGCATATAGCTGTTTAAGGATTGTCACTTGTTGACAAAAATTATTCCAGAATTCTTTGTGGAATAAAATGAGGTACGAAGAAAAGAAGAAATAAAAATATAAAAGGATTGTGACATGTAATAGATGTTCAATAAATGTTAGTGACCTTCTCTGAGTAAAATTTTATGCTGCTGCTTATTGCAAAGAGAATTTTACTACTCTAATCAACAGATACATGAAAATAACTTACAACCACCAATGATGACACATCCCAAAGTATCAAATTATTTTATCTGCTTCAAAGTGAAAATCTGTAGCAAATTCAAACCAAAGGCATACAGCTTCAAAGAGAAGACTGTCTTGAATAAAAAAAAAGAATATAATGCTAAGTACAGCATGAGACGATGACTCAGAAAATTGGATTGCAAGACTGTGTGGCTCTTACTGTCTTAGTGAATGGTTGCCTTGTTTAGAGGAGGGTACAGTTCCCCCAAAATTAACATAATGATCTTTTTATCTCTTCAGGAATTGTCTGATACTTTTCAAGAAAGAAGACTCAGAAACTGAGATTTAAAAGAAAAAGGAAATTAAATAAACATGCCTAGGCACAATGGTTACATTTTCGCTTTTATTCTTCTTGAGTCATTCCAATTTTGCCATTGGAATCTGCGTTTGTGAGTTCCAAGAAGTGGATGTTGGGTTTTAGCTACAGCAAAGGTATTGCCAATGGGTGATCCTGTCTCTACTTGTTACTGCTACTCAAATAGTATAGAAAAATCTTAAGTATTTATCTTTGAAACAAGTAATTCAAGTACAGATCTGCTTAAAAGATTGTTTTGAATACTGGTCTTCTGACTGTGTTTACTAAGAGATTTCTTCAAAGAGAACCTCAAAATTCTATCATGCTTATTTCTCCCATTAGGACCCTAGATCCATTTCCTACCTTTCTCTGCTCTGCTCTTTACTAGGGAGCTGGGGCATGGGGAGGGTCTACTCCATGATCACTTAGTTTCCCTGGCCCTCTCTCTGGCTTGGGTTGGCTTTGGCCAATGGGAGACACCACGAGGACTGAAGAACTAGAGAGAGAAGCTGGGGTATTGTCTCCAGGCTTCCTCCTTGCTTGAGCGCCATGTTTCTCATCCCTCTGACAGCACAGTTCTTGCTAGATGGTCTCCCTCCTACTACTCCAGCTCTCAATGGGCTCTGTTAACACCATTTCCTCCCCTTACCATTTCAGCCCTAGGAGTGGTAATAGCTTCCTACTATTACCAGTCTTTGGGTGCCTTACCACCCTGTTGGTTTCCTTTTTTATACTCCTCTATAAAATTCCCTGCATTACATTCTCTAAAACTCACAGCTGAAGGTGCCTCCTGCTTTCTATGATGGTCCTGATTGATACATCCAGTAATCAAGCTGATACTAAAATTTGATAGATAGTAAAATTTGTTCTTTACTTCAATAATTCAGTTAGAGCAAAATTCCGTATTTTGGCATATATCAGATTTTTTAAAAAAGGCATTTATTTTACCAAGCCACACTAGACAGAGAAGCTGAAAGATTCAAGGATCATATATTATGAATAAGTAGTTATAAATGTTTTTTACAATAAAAATCAATGAATTTTATTATATTGTGATTTTCTGTGTGTGATATTATTTAAAATAAATAGGATTTCATGTACGGTAATTTAAATTATTTCCAAAGATAATTATTTGGCAGCTTGGTTATTCAGTTTGCTCCATGAAGCCTGACAACATAACACATTCACAAACAAGTGTTGGAAAAACAGACTCAGTATTTGAACCCTTAGGGTCTTAGGTAATTATAGTCATCAGTTTTTAATCTGTTCAGAAACCTCACAATTATTTAGCCCTATGCTAGAATAAGCAGCAAGACCCTAGCATATTAAAATATCCTAAGTAATTATGAATAAATTACATATTTTAGTTTATAACATTTATAAAATTCACTAAAACAGGTGTTAATATATATCTTGGATGTGAAAATTAACTCACATAAGTCACCGTCTCTGCCAGAAATCAATTAGTAAGGAGAATAATCTTATGCAGTTTTGTGGAATAGGAATGATCAGGAAGAAGCAGGGAAGGGTGGAAGTTAATCAAATGACCGTGGGCCTTATACAGTAGTCCCCTCTTATCGGTGGTTTCACCCTCTGCAGTTTCAATTACCTGCAGTCAACTTTGGTCTGAAAATATTAAGATTATTTTGAGAGAGAGAGAGTGTGCATATTCACATAACTTTTATTACAGCATATTGTTATAACTGTTCTATTTTATTAATAGTCACTGGTATTAGTCTCTTACTGTGCCTAATTTATAAATTAAACTTTATCATAGGTATGTATGTATAGGAAAAAATATAGCATATATAGGGTTTGGTACTTCCAAGCCTTCAGGCATACACTGGGGGTCTTGGAACATATCCCCCCAGCATTAGGGGGGATGACTGTAATTGGAAAAAGACTCTCCCAGGGAAGGCACCCTGACAGCCTAGACCACAAATAGCCATAAAATTCCTTCTTTCCCTTCCTGCTTCTGTTCTTCACATGACATTTATAATAATTTCCAAATGGTGTAAGACCAAAAAAAGCTTAAAAGAATGCGAGAGGGAATTTTAATTTCAGAGAGAAGCAAGAGTTTGTTTGTTTGTTTGTTTGTTTGACTCATCCATTAAATGTCCTTAATTTAGTGAAATAAAATAATTCTGTATGACATGAAGATGAGAACTAAGATGAGAATAAAAACAGATACAATTATCACAATAATGACTCCCATATTATGAATGTAAGCCTATTAGAAATAACTGCTTAAATCCCTTAAGATAATATCTTACCTCAACTTGACAAGAGAAAAATGCAATTCAGACAAAAGAATACTGAAATAGCACACTTTAGAACAATATTCAGCATCACAGACAATGAAGACAACACAGATTTAAACAAGTGTAAGGTACCATCTTGCACCTACTGAAGTAGGAAACACAAATTAAAATAATAAATCTAATGTTGGCAGGAGTTGCGAGGAGTCATATAATTCTCGTAAATGAGTGCAATAAACTTGGAGAACAACCATGCAGTAGTCAACAAGTCAGAATGTTGGTCCCAGCCTGGGACGTAGTAGTTCCAATTTTAGAATCAGCACCCTTAAGAGACAACTCAAGAGAAAAAAGTTATATGAACAAAGATTTTTAAAGAATATGTCTTTAATAGTATAAAAATGGCCTTTTCCCAATTATAACTGAGTAAGCTAAACTGGTATATTATTATAATATTTTTAAAAAATTAAATTTGAAATACACAAAGAATATACATACTGGAAAAGTATATATATATCTTGAGTGAAAAAGTAGAAATAAAATAGATCTATTCATTTATTCAATAAATATTTGTTGAATGCTTACTAATTTTTCACATCCCTGAGATTTAAGTACTAGTCTCACTTAAATCATTTTAAGCTCATTTTTCAAATGAGAAAAATAAGGCATAGAGGGGTTAAGTACATTGTTCAAAGTCACAGAGGTTTTAGTGGTGAGCCAACACCAGGAGTCTGTTACCTATACTGTGCCTCCAAGAGGTAAATATTGTCTCTCCACTATAATTAAAGCAATAGGTTCTTATTTCTATAGGATTTGTGACGAGCTAAAAAAAAAAAATCAATATATCTAAGTAAAATCTTGGGATTTATAAAGTGAATTCATTAATAAATATGATGATTTTATTTTATTTTATTTTTTTGAGACAGGGTCTTGCTCTGCCACCCAGGCTGGAGTGCAGTGGTGTCATCATAGCTCACTGCAGTGTCGAACTCTTGGGCTCAAGTGATCTTCCTGCCTCAGCCTCCCAAGTAGCTGGGACTACAGGCACGCACCACCACGTCCGGCTAATTTTTCCATTTTTTGTAGAGATAGGGTCCACTCTTGCTCAGGCTGGATTTTATTTTTCGAAGACACTAAAGGGTAGGGCCAATCATTACAAGATGTATTTCCAGGCACCCAAGTATTTATGAACTTCTTACTTCAATAAAAAAATTATTACTCTGTAGATGAGAAAGTACATTTCATTTGAGAGATGGACATTTCAATACTTGTGCTACATTGCACTTAGAGGGATGTAGGCACACTATGTTCCCATGAATAATTGAGTGGGCAGATGATACTAGGGATTTATTACAGCTAAAGGCATAAAAAGAGTTGATCATAATTTCCTCTTCCATTGAAGAGAATTCAAAGCTAATTTTATGGTGTCAACTCATTACACAGTGTATTCTTATAAATGCTAATGATTACAGGAAACTGTAACAGTGGAAGGGAGGCTTAACATAACTAGCTCGATTTTGCTTCTGACCCCCTGCAGTAATCCTTTAGGTTAAAAGCTTCTGCTTAGCTCTGTACGTAGTCTAGAAGAAAGATGATAACCATCCCTTTCCTCAGACTAACTGCTGGGGAGATTAGAAAAGTATACACACAAGTAACAAGACTATGTTAAAGATTTATAAGAACTTCGTGACCTGACCTACTCATCCAGAGTTAACTGACCAAGAGCAAAGAAGTTTTACACCCTCCTTAGATCCTTACTGATGCCCAGATGCCTGTGGTGGTTGGTTATCTCTTGCAACCTGCCTCCTCTTAACATAAAAAGAGGCCTAAAGATCATATTAACTTTAGATGGTTTTTTAGGACATTAGTAGTCTGCTATCTTCTTGGTTCGTTGGCTCTCCAAGTAAGTCACTTTCCTTTCCCTGATACTTTGTCTCTTGACTTATTGACTGTCCTGTGGCAAGTGGTATGAACTTGGACTCAGTTACAAATTGATGAAAATATTCAGCAAACCATATCAGACTTCTTTCCTTGCCAATTTCCCCCCAGATCATCCCCCCATTACTAAACTTACTTGAGTTTCTTGTAAAAGATTAGTAAGGATGGTCTTTGGTTTACAATAATATATATTTATCTCTTCACACAAGGTGATCATGACTTGACAATATAAAAAATACAGCAATAAAGCAAGGAATTTAATATGTTTTTGATCCCGTGGCTGTAAAACATGAAGATACGGCGCTCCATTAGGTACATTTAATTATGTTTAGATGATTCTTTAGCGCCGTGTAGTCTCATCTAAACTTGTTATAAAAAGAAAATGTTTGACATCAACAAAAACCTTTCTATAGTTTGTATATACCCTAGTCTTCGCATACCTGTGCTTTAATTATCAATTTTCCAAATTCCAAATTTTGCCAATATTTTCTTCTAACATTTTGAAAAAGAAAAAGGTGTGTCACTCCTCATAATTTTATACACATTTTTTTTTTGTCTGCTGCTGTTCTAAATGAGGACTTCTGCCAGGAGAGTGACTCTCTGATGCTTTAAGGACATTAATCAGATTCACAGCTGGTGGCACAGTGATCTAGACAAATACACAGAGATCCTTTGATTATTTCAACTTCCTTTTGCTAGAACTTTTTTCTTCCATCTCTGTTCAGTGGAGTAAAATGTGTTTTGTCCTCCTTAGGGTAGACAGCAATTTGAATTAAAAGGAGCAACTTTAACATCTGAATTTGAATTAAAATTGAAATTTGAATTTGATTGAAAAGGAGGAACACCCATTTATTTTCCACTGAGGGGAAAGGAGGAAGGACAAAATCAGAGAAAGAAAAGGTATGATGACACCACTGCTCCATTCTTCTGTAGCTGCCTCTGATTCTGTTCACTGCCTTCTTCATTCCCTTCACCTTGGGCTTACAAAGTTTGTATGATAAAGGACCAGAACAGGGACCCCTGAGCTGCCTAGATGAGAGTTTCAGAGGAAAGCAGTTCTCAGGGATATCTGCTTGAGGGGCCAATGCACCTTTGACTCTGTATAGTAATCAAAGCTAAGGTAATATTAAGGGACTGTTCCTTTCCCCCTTTAAAACCCAAGCCTGGGCCACTATACCTTTACTAGGATGGCTGAAAGGAAAAGTGCTGCTGCAGAGTAACTGGCACTCTCATACACTGCTGCTGAGAAATTAAAATGGTAGAGCCACTCTGGAAGTTTAGCAGTTTCTTACAAAGTTCTTACCATATGACCCAGCAATCCTATACTCGTGGGCATTTACTCTAGAGAAGTGAGTGTTCTGTGTTCACACATAAAAACTGTACGTGAATGTTTATAACAGGTCTATTCATAATTGCCAAAAGCTGGAAACAATCCAAATATCCTTCAACAGGGGAATGGGTAAACACACTGTGGTATATGCATACAATGAAATAATACTCAGGAATAAAAAGAAACAAATAATTGATATATGCCACAACTTGGTTGAATCTCAAAGGAGTTATGCTAAGTGAGAAGCCAGTCTCATAAGGTTACCTACAATGTCACAGAAATGACTCCATTTGCATGACACTCTACATAACACAAAACCACAGTGAGACAGGAGAGATCAGTAGTGGCCAGGGGTGAGGGGACAGGTGTGACTACAAAGAGGGAGTTTTTGTGGTGATGAAACTGGTCTGTATCCTGCCTATGGTGGTGGTTTCATAAATCTATACATATAAAGTACATACAAAAGGTCAAATCTTCTGTATGATAATTTTTAAAATAAAAATAAAATGTTTTAAAGAGAGAGAGAAAAAAAAAACCAAGCTGGAATCAATAACATATCCAAATGACAACACCATCTATATATCATTTTCTGTCTATTCATTTCCATTCATAAATGTTCATGGAATTGGCACACTCATTCTAATGCCTCACTTTTCAGGCTTAAGAGGAATGTCTTAGTCTGTTTGGGCTGCTATAACAAAATGTCATAAACTGGGCAACTTATAAACAACATAAATTTATTTCTCACAGTTCTGGAGGCTGGGAAGTCCCAGTTCCAGGCACTGGCAGATTTGGTGTCTGGCGAGGGCCCGTTTCCTGGTTCCTAGGCAGTGCCTTCTCCCTGTATCTTCACAGTGGAAGGGGTGAGGGACCTCCCTGGGCCTCTTTTATAAGGGCACTAATCCCATTCATGAGGGTTCCACCCTCGTGACCTAATTACCTCCCAAAAGACTTTACCTCCTAACACTATTGCTCTGTGGAGTTAGGATTTCAACATATAGATTTTGGGGGAACATAAACAAGAGACGATATTTGCTTGGGGAAAAAAGTTGAAGAAATGTTAGGATAATAAAATTTCAACTGGCACAGCAACAATTTTAGATGTGTCATTTTTCTTTGTAAAACTTGTATGAGAATCTCACTTTATTCTGACCTCTAAGTAAAGGATAAACAAGAAACATCAGGAGTAAAAGAAAAGTGAAATCAAACAAAAACTTTCAAAATATTTCAATCTACTGTTTTCAGGGAAGACAGAACATCACAAAATAGTTGTGTGATGTAATCCTTTATAACCACTCCTCTTCCCAGAAAAAAAGGAATACCTGCCAAACAACTGCCAGGCCAACTATTGTCTGAGGAACATTCTAAATATTTTTCCTATGAACAAAAACTAAACTAAGCATGATTTTGACTTACAAAAAAATGCTTTAGACCCTGGTGAATTTCTTCAGTGTCTCCTCTTTTAAAAACAGGGGAAAACAATGAACTAATCAACTATTATGATAAATAATTTATCCAAAAAGTTATGATACAAAAATACTTTAATTAGAAAAATCATTCAAGTCTTTAAAATAGAAGTCAGATGAACGGCTAAATGGCCATGGCAGGAACAGAGCTTGGACGTCTGGGAATGCTGGCTGGGCTGGCTAAGGGATGCTCCCAGCAGTTCCTCCCCGAAGTCTTGCAGCACTTGCCAAGGAACGTGTTGGGGGGGCGCGGTTTGCACCAGCTACTTGTACCATGTGAGCAGCCAACACAGAGCGAGGCTTCCCAGAACAGAGGCAGACAGGTTGGAGGCATAGGGTAGTGAGACAGGAGTGTAGACAGCTCAGGTCAGAGTGGCCAGTGATGCTACCTGTACCTGGGAGGTCCTCACTCCACATGGGTGTTATCAGCCACAGCTGAGCAAACTACAGGGAACTTTGGGGGCCTGGAAAGTCAGATCTCTGGGAACATGCTGTGTTATCTCTGTTATCTCTTGCTTTATATAATTATCTCTGGATGTTTTCAAATCAATTGCCATTTAAAAAAAAAAAACACTTTGCATCTTTTGGCTGTATCAATCACATCACTGCCCAAACATGACAACCATACAGGTATCATGTAGGCAAGTGCTGCACTTGAGAATGACCTGGGAACCTTTAAAAACCAATGCCAGAGCCCAATCTCCAGAGACACTGGCTTAATCATTGGCGTCCAGTTGATTGTAATGATCAGAACCACTGACAAAAACACAGACCTTTTGTTATTTGGCTATTTTTTTTTTTTAAGCATTTATACCACTACATTCTAAGCATCTGTTACCCACCATTGGCACTAAATCTTCATTAGTTAAGACCTCTAATTTAACACACACAAAGTAAATTTATTAGATTTCTCATTCTGTGTGACCTAGTGTTAAGAGGCACATAGGAAAATAATTTTTCTCTTAAGGTCTTGCATTGTAATAAAATATACAGAAAGATATAACTTGCATTTTTATAAAAATTCATTTAATTGGTATTTTTAACATGAGTAATTTAACTTTCAATTATATCATCCTGAATTCTGATAGTGGATTATATATCTACCAGCTTCAGCCTAGGCAATGCCATCACTTTCCTTCACCCACACTTTTAGAAAGCAGCCTCAAAAACCAGCTCTTTGATTGTTTGTTCCCCTTGTTGTGAATTTAAGCAGCCTCTGTCAGCACTGAAGCCCCAATATAGTCTAGCAGTGAATACTAAGGATGAAAATTTGATCAAATCAGAAAAACATTTTCACACAGCCCTATTTCTTCTGGAATTAAACAACCAAGAATTTATGTTCAGTTACATGAGGTCAAGACAAAACTTTGTAATTATAATAGGAAATGTCTGGGAAATAAGGAGAAAATTATCTTTCTTGCAAATATTAATTAAAATCCCTTGTTAAAAGGCTATAAGCCAATGTCTTATGAGTACCTATAAAGTATATAGAATTAATCATACTGGGCACATTGAGAGTAAGCGGCATATTAGTTGTTAGCTCTCTAAAAATGACCTATCTTTTGGCTTAACGTTGAAGTAAAAATACAGCTCAAAATTCTGGCCAATGACTTCTGGGCAAATGGTTATAACTTGTTCTGTAAAGAGAGCCAGCCTAATTGTTTAAGATCCAATGCCCTCAGTTGGAAGGAATTCTTTGTTTCAAGAGAATCCTTAGAGTTAAAGCAGAGAACTAGCAACTGTGCACGTTAGCATAAGTGTGGAAGGACAGACTCCACTTTATCTCCTTCTAGAGGTTTATATGTAGCCCTGGAAAAACTGTAACAGGAACCATAGATTCCGCACTGCACGCTCCTCCATTACTTTGGGCTGTGCGGATGCTGCCCAGAAGCCAGGAACAAACCATCTCTGGAACAGCCTTCTATTTTCCAGCCTTGGTTATGCCATCCTCTCAGTGTGCAAGGGTTCGCCTCCTCTCTGTCTTGAGCCCAACTCCGAAGGCCAACTCATGTGCCATCTCTTTTGAGAATTTCCCTCTGATATTTCCTGGCAGAAGGAACCTGTGCTCATTTGGTTCCTGTTGTGTCCACATTTGCAACAACTGCGTGAAACCTCACAGAAAGTAGGATGTATCCCACCCCAGGACCTAAAACAGTGCCTTCCCCGTCAGTAAGTGTTTGATACACATTTGACAAAAAAATGGCAGCTGGAGGGAATTTACAGAATAATCCTCTGCTTCGGGAACCCTGGACATGTGCTTATTTTCTTTAACTGTTCACTAAAAATTTTCTAAGTCAGTGCTTCTTAACCAGGTCCATGGGGACCAAGGCTGGGTGCTGAGGAGTCTGTGAACCTCCAGATACAGTACACAAATTTAATGCATATTCCCTCATGTGACTCCCTTGCCTCATCCACCCCCTCCCTCGGTCCACCCCTGCCCCATACACATTCTCTGGAGAATCTTTACAGCTCTTTTTAAGTCGTTAATGTAGCAGTAATCCAAAAAGCAATTTAAAAAATATTAATTTGCTCTAAATATATTTTTGCATAAACAATGAGGTATAAGAGCTTCCTGAGATGGTTATATGATGGAATGAGACACCTAACACAGTCTCCATCCTCTGGATATTTTAAAAGAACAATTACCTGTTCTGATTGGTCCAGACAACCACTTATCTGAAGGCCACAGTGAACCACATGACTTCTTAGAATCATAGATTGTTGAAGCTAGAAGGGCCTTAGAGATCATCTAACCCAGTAGCTCTCAAACTGTAGCATGCACAACATCACCTAGACAGCATAGCAGAGCACTGAATGCTGGGTCCCACCCGTATAGTTTATCTCCCGTAGGTCTGGGATGGGGCCCAGGAATGCATTTCTAACTTCCAGGTGATATTGTTGTGCTGGTCTGTGGACCATACTTTGAGAACCACTGATCTAATCTTATGTAACAAATGAGCAGACTGAGACCTTCAAAAGCTGGGTGTGACCACTCCAAAGTAACACAGCTAAATAGGAGACCTGCGGTCTAACCACCACCTGGCTAGCAGGGTCCTCTTAGGCAAGTCACCTATGAGTTTCTGGAACTTGTAGCTGAACACAACAGACACAAAAATGTGTCTCAGCCAGAGACATTCAAACTTGTTAGCAATACTAGTTTTACCTGATACTACTGAGGTATAAAGAGAAAGGAATCCCTTATCACTGCTCATCCCAAGCAGAGAGTTGAGAAAGAGCTTTTGTTGCTGCTTTTTTTTTTTTAATCTTCCTCTAAATGACAAATATCTTATGGCAGTTTTATTCCTGTGGCTAAAATGTTCTTTTAAAATAAAAGCATTACATCATCCATCTGAAAATGCAATGAGAAGGTTCTTTCATTGAAGTCACTTCCATAGTGTTTTAATAATGAGGTATTTTTCCATAAGACTTTTAAATACATTTTTAAAAATTATTTTTAAGAAGTATATTTTCTAGCACTTTGAAATCTCCTTTCCCAGCTCTCCCATAACTGAGCAAGACCACAGGTAAAAGCATAGTCTACAAGATTTGGCTTGGACCAAATTCTTCCACACTCTTGCCTTGCTTTACCCCAGTCTGCTAGGGGTCTAGCTTCAGTCTACTATTTGTTCCTAATATCCCCCCTTGCTGCCACCAGACCCTCTCCAATCCCCCTTTGGTTTTCATACCTTGGTCTTTTTGCTTCTCAGATCAGAGACCCTTACTCTGGACCTGTTTCACAACCTCAGAACTTTCTGACTCAGAACACTCAAATTCACCTCCCTGTGACATGACCTGGCTTCAGGACCATCTCTTAGGAACAGGCTGCACTGTCCTGCTTAGTCCTGACTACATAGCTTTAGCATCATGTGTCAGTCATAGTGCTGCTTCCAAAGTGCTATAGAAAAGTATGAGCACAGCACGGTGTAGATGGAAGGTGCTTTACTCAACATTACAATGTATTAAAACTACCAGAAAGTATTTGTAAAGCCTTCCCAGAAATTTTGGCTTTTTACTTTTTTCCAATCCCATGGTATCTATTTTCTACTGTTTATTTTAGGAAAAGTTGCAATTATTCATTACACTTTAAACAATAAATTTCACATTAAATATGAATAAACAAAATAAAGGTCATTTTTGTTATATTTTGTTCTAACAACAATCACCATAAGAGTCTCTAAGTGTAGTGTATTTGGAATTTAGGAAGGTTGTGCAAACCCTACAAATCAGCCTCATTCTGGAAGGGAAGGACAAAAACCATATAACCCAGGAATAAGATAGATCCTGCCTTGTCAATTAATAGTACCATTGTCTTCACATAGCTTTACTCCTAGACACCCCCAAGCTGGGTGTGACTTTGCTTTCTGACTCTGGAAGTTGGGCTTCACACCACCAAAGACCAGGGCAGCAGCATTAACCATGCAAACAGCAGCAGTAACAGCATGTAATCACTGACAACCTGTTGGCATCACAACCATTTGTTTGAGTGCCTTCTATGTGCTAGATCCTGCATGTACATTGTTTCTGATTTCTCTAACTGTTCTGCCAAAGGTTGAATAACTTCCCACGACTTTATATCAGGGAAATAAAAGACCTGAAATTTGAAACTAGACCTCATCTTACTTAGACCAGCAGTTCTCAAAGTGAAGCCAAGGAAGCCCTGGGGGTTCTTCAAAATCTTTTCATGAATTGCCAAGCTCAAGGAATTATCTGAAAAGGCTACTTAAAATACTCATCACTTTTCCAACTACATTTCTGTGTGAAGCTGGATTTTCTTACTACACTTCAAAACAATGTATTATAACAGATTGCAGAAGCAGATGAGAATACAGTTGTCTTCTATTGTCAGACAATAAAGAGATTTGTAAGATGTAAAACAATGCTACTCATTAAATTGTTTTGCTTTGGAAAATACAGTCACTTTTAATAAAAATATGTCATTTACGTTAACATATAATGGGTTTACCAATGTTATTTTTAAATGGACTAATAAATATTTTCAAATGTTATTAGTTTTCATTTCTAAAATGGTAAAAATCAACAGATATATTCTATCTAAACAAAAGCTTTTTGTGGATCCTCAATAATTTTTAAGAGTGCAAAGGGCTGTCAACCCCCAAAACTTTGAGAACCTCTGTATTAGATAATACAGTGTTAGAATTCAGTATTAGATAATACTCCTTTGATTCATTCCATCACCTCCCTTCCAGAAGGAAGGTTCTCATTGCTGGAGAAGAGAAAGTAGAAAAGAAAGTGCTTGCCTTTAGAAATCTGAAATCCTATTGCACTTATTATTACTATTATACCATACACCTGGCCCTTAGCTAAATGCACAAGAGAATACGTTATTTTAAAAAATACACTGTGCTCAGTCTCTTCAGTTAAACTGAAAGTTTCTTGAGGACATGGATAGTGTATTGAGTCTTTTGGAATTCTTTTGGAATCTAGCTCATATTGAGTCTTGAATAAAAACAGTGATTAAATGGAAAAGGAAAGAATAATTAATGTCATGAAGGACTTTAGAAGTTTTACATAGGTTAGTAATATGATGCAGAGGAACAAGCATGTTTCATGGAGAAACACAGATCTGAATTCAAATCCTGATGCAACCTAGATAAATTATTTGATTTCTCTGAGCCTCAGTTTCCTAATCTGTAAAACAGATCTCAGGAGTCCCTAATTCACAGAGTGTTCAGGGAATTAAATGCATTATGCACATACAACACCTATCCTGCGATAGGCACAAAAGAAATATTACCCCCATTGGAACAGCAATGGGCCAATTCTAGGGCAAACTCTGCACAACAGAAAATCCAAATCCTTGAGGGGACATTTTTCCCAAGGAAACTTCTCAACTCTCTGTATCTCTTGGCTGCTGATGACATCATCAGGGAAGGGCATTTTCCTGTATGTATTACCTCAGTCTAGTATTTAATCCTTTAGGGACATATTTACATTCTCTTCTTAGGCCTCACTGACAACAGAAACTCCCCTCTATAAGAAAAAAATACAAAGAGATTCAACACCACACCACAGTGATATTTTCAAAGTTGTAAAAAGTAACACGATCAACAGTAGTACAACTCCACTTAGTGGCTGCTAAATAAACAAATCTGAATATTAAAGCTAGATACAATATAAAAATTTTCAAAATATAATTAATGTTATTAAAATTATTAAATAAAATTGTCAACCTAAAATATAAGTCCCTGCTTACAAGAAAACAACAACAATAACAAATTTAGACAGTAACTCTGTAAGTTCACTGTGTAGACATCGCAAACTGTTTCATTTAAGATTCTTCCCTTGTTACACCACCAGAAAATTGGATCTAAATTCACTCATCACAGGCAAAGATAATGTTTACAACCTAAAACTGTATCTAGATGCATAAGTGATGTAATTTTGCCTTTAAAAAGAAATAGATAATAATAAGAATTTGTGAACAGATGAGGCAATGAGAACGTTTCTATGTCCCCAAAATACATGAATGATCTGAACCATAAAAGCACCATATAAAATATCAATATCTTTTGTTTTGCAATCTTATCATAAACAGGTGGATTCAGCTAATGTTTGCCTTTTCCTTATATCCACACTATTTTTTTTAACCTAAAACTTACACTAGGTGGAGCCCCTTGTCTATGATTTGGAGTGATTCAAAAAAGCAAAGAGAAGAAAAAAATTTACAATTAAAAGCAAAACCAAAAAGGCACTCATTCTCTCATTTTGAAAATATATCCCTTAAAATCTACAGTACCACCAATTTTTTTCTTTCTAATCATTAAAACCATCAAAATGAATACATAGCACTGTTAATACTTAATATAGGGAAGCACTAATTACAAAGCTGCTGCTACAGAGTCAAGAGCTAGAAGGCTCTGGAATTTCAATGCAAACATTCAATTTCATTTGGGGAGGAGGTGCAGAAGGCACCTGGGAAAAAATCTTTTATGGATACTTGCAAAAACATTGTAACATTAATGCTCTCCTAAATATCTACAGTGGACATGGTATTCAGATAATTCATGACATTCCAGGTAGAGATACATTGTTGTTAAAAAACAACCAAAAGACTCTTTAAAACACCAGAGCACTCACAAAGGACAAAACATCCAAAATACAGTCAAACCGCTAAATTTTCCATGATACAGACATATAGGAAGCCCTTAATCAGACACGTGGGTATGTCTGAGCGGGGAGGGGCCCTGAACTGAGCATACCACATGTTCAATTATAGCTAAGTAGGACTTGAAGTTAAAAATAGGCTGTCACTGTACTCTTGAGCCTCACAATGGACTCTAACTAGAGAAGCAGATAAGGCTTCTGAGATAACACCGTCAAACTTAGTGATCACTCATTGCTACAGGATAAAACCACCACTACCTCCAGACAGTGTTGCCAAGTCGGCTCCCTCTGGGCTATCTCAGGACTGGCTTTCCAACCCAGCGTACCAGAAATACAAAGTTCAGACCAGCAGCAAGAACTCTTGCCCCATGCTTCTGCTGACATAGCCTACATGGATCTGTCAGTTTACTGGGCAATAAAATATTGCGGTGTCTTTCTTATTCCTTCAGATTTCTACAAAATCTTGGGCCAGGCAAGACATAGTTCTGCTGATAGCTGAACTATGTGGCAGAGTAACCTTTGAACAAGTACGAATTACTGACCTCACAGAAATTTTTTCCCAGAAAGTCTAAGAAACTGTTTGGATCAGGGGTCAGATAAGCACAAAGGTAGTTAGAGCTATTTCCCCCAAATCTAGTTCTATTTAAAACTAGATATTTATATCTGTTACACTAAAACAATTGTGCAAAACCAGTTTTCTTTGATGTTTGCTTCATACTTTCCATATGCAAGCCGAACTTTTTTCCTCTGCAAACTAATTATTAAATCAAATTATAACTCTGGTACCATAAATGATTTATAGAAGCAAACTAACATGAATAAAGAAGAATAGCACTTTGGAGTGGTTAATTTTCTCTGATGACAGAGGTGATTTTTTAAAATGGAAAGAAACTAGTATAGAGGACCTGTGGCTTTGGGCTCTGAAGCCATTTATTGGCAAAAATAAAGACTGAATGAATTGGACAAATTATCTTAAATAGCCTTTTTCAATACCTTTGAAAGTGACAGAAGCTTTCATGTAAAATTCACCATTAAACTTTGTATATTTTCATACCAAGTTCTCATTTTGAAGATAAAGCAGTTTGACCTTCTGCTACAATATAATGGAGGCTTCCAATTAGTTTTTCAAATGGGGTGTGGGGGGTGGGTGGAAGCATGTCCTGTAGCATATACACTAACACACCAACATGTTTTCCCCTAAATACTGCACTTTCTCCATCCCTCCTGCCAGGATTGTAGCCAGTATTAATATTAGGCAGATCGATTCTTGCAAGGAAAGCTTATATTCATATTGTTTCCCTAAAAGATAAAGGTGAGCCAAGCACCTGTGACACCTTACAAGGGAGGTGATGTTAAATCTACTCAGAAGGATCAATATGGACTCAACAGATTTACAGTCCTTCTGTCTTCTGCCCTCCTCTCTTTATCCCTAGGGTAACAACTTCAGAAGAGTCAGAAGAGGAGAATGGGTAACTGAGTTTAAAAATTTTTTAATATAGAGCTTTAGGACTGCCAGGAAATTGGTTGATAAAGAAAGCTACAGACTAAAATAGATTTTAGAATAAATTTCTCTAGCTAATAATCTCATTCCCTCTATGTCATGGAGGAAAGAACTTGATGAATCAATTGTTTTTCATCTTGCTGACACTCAGTATTGGTGCTGAGAACAATTTCTTTCTAAGCAGAGTAATGTTTAACTACTTCCTTATCATCAACACTGCCTCATAAGCATAATTTAGAACTTTGCTATTGTAATTCGGTGTGCTTCAATGTTTTCCTTTTCACTAAACCTTTGAGGGAGAGACATAATGTCTTAGTCATCAGCAATGTTATCACCTGAGCAATAATTAAAGATAAGGTGGGAAAAACAAAGGAACTGCATACATAGACGTCCTTAAAAGGAAGGGGAGCACTCTTTGAGTGAAAAGAAAGTGAACAAAGGCACTTGCTTTTGGACACGTGGAAATGAGCTGGGGCCCACCTCCAACCTGGGCAGCGGCTCCAAGTCATGGGAGGTTCTTAGAGGACATCAAAAGGCAGGACCTGGATGAGACTGCAGGCCCAGCCCTGGAACTGAACTATGGTCGCATGTTCGGGGACTTTGTTCCCTATAGGAACCAAACCCGAGAGTCATGATGGTCAGTGTACTTTTGGAGTCTAGGAATGGAATAAAGAGGAAAATTGATGATTCTGATTTTATTGGCGACTACAGGTTTTGCTAGGAGTGCCTCTCCTTCTAATGCATAGAGGCCAGCAATTGCAGAAGCTATAAAAGTTGAATGAGATATTATTGTGGGTAGAAAAGTAAAAGCTAACATTTCCCAGAAGGGCCAAACTCAAACCTCTCTAGAGGTTCAAAGCTTAGCTCATATGACATCTCATTCCAGAAGCGTTCACACACATACACACACACGCGCACTTACACACACATGTGCACACATACTACACACATGCATGCACACATTCACATAGGCACAAACACATACATGTGCACACATACATCCACACACACCTTCCACTAAGCCAAGCTTGATTTAATATATCTTTTCTCTATTATACTCTGCTTGTACTAGTATTAGAACCATTGTTTCATTCTACCTTGTATTAGGATTGTTTTAATGTCCTTATCTACCAATGGTTTTAAATCTCCATGGTATTTGACTTACACCTTTTTTTTAATGATCCCATCCCAGCTACTACAGTGCTGTGTACATTCTGGGCAGTCAATGAATGTTTACAGAATGAGTAGCAGAAATTTTTATATTTGGAATAGTTTTTAAAAACATGCATTTGCTGCTTTTAGATTGGAAGGCTTAATTAAAGCTTCAGGGGTCTTTCAAAATCATATCTTCTTATTCAGAAAGAAATCCATTTTGTTAAAAACCATTTCTATTAATAGAACAGATTGAAATTGCCAAGTGTCTCATTTCCTCCCCTTACCCCCCAATTTCCCTAATTCAAGGCATTTTGCTCTCCTTCAGTCAGTTTCACAAACAGTTAAGCCTATATGGTGGACACTATGATATACCTCCCACATTCCCTTACAGGAATGAAGGATTTATAATCCTCTAGCTGCTAGAAGTGCCTCACCTAGGTCACACCTCCTTCTAGAGACAGCCAGCATCCAAAATGACCTGTCTATGTGGGGATAGAAATGCTCCAGCCCTCTTACTCTAATCAGAAACAATCTGGAGGTGATTCCAGCTCCAGAGCTACCCATACAGTAGGCTGAAGCCTTTGCTGGGACTACAACCAGACCAGCCTCTCCCTCTGCCCAGTCCTGCTTTCTTTCTTGGTGCTGGTCCTAATAAACACCTTGGCCACCTATGTGCATTTTACAGCCTACTTGTCAATAAACACGATCTGTGACAACCTACTAAATTTCAGGTGTTCAGCATATAGAAATCATTAAAAGGTGAGCTCCCAGTTCTTTCTGATTTTAGAAAACAAGGGGCGGGGGTGGGATACAAGTAAATCCATTGCTCTGTATAATATGCAAAGTTGGGTGAGAAAGGCACACAAGCAGGTGCTATAAGTGTCTGAGGGATTCTTAGACCCAGGAGGGGTAGTGGGGAGAGGAAGGCTATCAGGAGAGACTGCTTGTGGGAGCTGTGCGTAAAAGGCAACGGAGTTCCTAGGTAAAGACAAGGAAAAGGACTTGGAGGCAGAAAAAGGAGGATGAGAAAAATCACATGAGGCTTCCTGGGATGCTAAAGGCAGGACACACCAATGGGCACATGGGAGCAACAAGCAGAGGCAAAAGTGAAAGGGGCAGATGAACCTGGGAGGCAGTGATAGGATCTAGGAAAAACTTGTGGCTCATCCCAAGGGGCTTGGTTCTTGACCTTTTTTTTCAGATGACAGATGACTTTTCCATGCAACATATACGTCCAGATTTTTCCAACTCCTTACCTCCACTAAAATTATTTGGGAAAATAAAGCAAAGAGCAGTAGCACAGACATTTTGGGAGGACAGGTGGGGTTTTGATAACACCTTTATATAACCATGTGAGTAATGACATCTATTAAACTCGAAATTATTTGTTTTGGAAGAAAAATTCTCAGCGCATAAAATTCAACAACACATCTTGTTTTATTGTGAAAAAAGAATATGTCTTTTTTTCAGACCTCCATTACATAGGTAATATAAAAGGCAAATAAACATGTACTACTGACAAGTAAATATGTTACTTATTGCTATTGAAACAAATGAAATGTACGGATTTTAACCTTTTATTCATATGAATTATGTGCATTTTACTTTTATCATCACTTAGCTGTTTATTTGGTGAGCACAACTATTGTCATCATGGGTGAGAATGTTCATAGTATCATTAAATACACTATAAACATTTGAGCCTTCTTCATCTATCCTTGCCTTCCTTCTTACCTAGAAATGATCCATGAGTAAAATTACATAGATAAAGTTAATAATTATAAAAATCATAACTCACAAGCACTACAGAAAGTCTCGATAACTTGAATTATTAGCTGTGTACCAGGAACCATTAGGCAATGGGACAAATAAGAAAAGCTGATGAATTTACACAGTCCCTTGTACCTACCAGGCCATAGCATCAACTATCACTGTCTTTCTCTTCCCCACACAAGAAATAACATGGGAACAAAAGTGAATGTAAACAATGTTCCTATCGTGTTAAATTTAAATCTAGTCTATTTTACTTAAACCAATTAATTTTTAAACTTTAGTACCCGATGTATTATTAGTAACACATTACCTGTTATGCCCACACAAATGATCAATACGTACCAGGCTGCTGCAACACTGCAGTGGAGAAGCAGTACTGGAAGCAACACAGAATCACGGGGGTGTTTAAAGCAAAAGCAAGGCATGGTCAGACTTAGAGTTTGGACATGTGTCTCTGGAATCAGATAGAGCAGCAGTCCCCAGCCTTTTTGGCACCAGAGACCAGTTTCATGGAAGACCATTTTTCCACAGACTGGGTGGTGGTGGGGGATGGTTTCGGGATGATTCAAGTGCATTACATTTTTTGTGCAGCCAAACCTCTCTGGTAATGATAATCTACATTTGCAGCCACTCCCCAGTGCTAGCATCACCACCTCAGCTCCACCCCAGATCATCAGGCATTAGATTCTCATAAGGAGCACGCAACCTAGATCCCTCACATGTGCAGTTTACGGTAGGGTTCACGCTCCTATGAAAATCTAATGCCACTGCTGATTTGACAGGAGGCAGAGCTCAGGCGGTGATGTAAGCCATGGGGAGTGGCTGTAAATACAGATGAAGCTTCTCCTGCTCACCTGCCTCCTGCTGTGCAGCTGGGTTCCTAACAGGCCATGGATGGGACCGCAGAGATAAAGGATGAAATAAAGATGGGAAGAAGGTTTTAGGAAGCTGTCACAAAACCCAGGTGAGACATGATGAGGATCTGCCCAGCATAGGTGATTGAAAATATCAGCATTCTGGCCGAGTCCATCCATAGCTGGGCTCCACTAATTCCTACTCTTATCAATGCAGTTTCTTGAAAGAGGCAAGCAAGGCAAGCTGACCAAGATAACTTTCTGCTTTTCATGTCTCTCTGCTTTTGAGAAGGGCCTTATTACCCTGACTAATAAAGCAGAAAATTAGCTATTAGAGAAGGACTCATGATTAGATTTCAAAGCCCTAACGCTCAATAACAAGAGTCAAAAATCTAAATGGAATTTGTAGGTACAAGAGTTTGTCTGAATTTAGAAAAAAGTTAGATTCTGTTTGGCTTTTTTCTCCTAAACTACTATCCATTAAAATATGATTATACTGTCAGATGCAAATATATTCACTTATCTGGAAACAAAACCACTTTACTAGGGCTAATCACCTCCCTAATCTGCCTTTTACTATAATCCCTCCTGTTCCCCACCCCCTGCCACCACAGGATTGCCACTTTGGACTCATGAAAGAGCTTTATGTAACTGCCAGATAAAATACCAATTCAGATGTACATGATGAAGTATCATCTAGGATGCACCAAAATTCTATCTTTGGAGGTACAGAAGAGGCCAAAAGTACGTTAAACTGGTTAAAAGGAAATGTGTCTGGTGAAAACATGTTATGAATATGACTCTAGAACCAGACTCCTAGATTAAAACCAGACCCCTCCATCCACCACTCGCTGGCCTTCAGTAGGTTATGCCTCACCCTGGTCTTTTCATCCACAAAATTAGATGATGAAAAGTTCCTGTATCTTCAGGTCATACAAAAATTAAATGCAACTCTTGTAAAATCCATCGCCCCGTGCGTGATGAAGAGTAAGTGATGAGGATGATGGTGAGCAGAAGGTGGTAATGACATCACCACCCTGCCCACCCCAGAATGCAAGCCCTGCCAGTGTAATGAATCCACCAGCTGTTTTTTTTAAAGAAAATGATCCCTTACCAACAAAACCATAGGCTTTAGGCTGTACAGCCAGCTTCTTGTCTTCCCTACAAACGAAACAAAAACAAATTCCAAGAAACCCAAACAACTCCCAAATCAAAAGACCCCTCAATAGAAGGAGGCTGGGGAAAGAGAGGGGGAGGCAGATGCGTGCACACAAACACTGCAACAGGGGGCCGGGGAGAAGAATATATAGTAAAACCCTGTTGCTCTGGCACTTTGCTATTTTTAGGATCAGAGATTTCTGAGGATTTCCTTAGCATCTCACAAATGAAGTGTTATCTTCAGAAGGCTTTCAAGGTCCCAGACAGGCTCAGGATCAGTGCAAAGGAAGGAGGCTCTGAGTACTGAGTGTCACGGGCAGAGAAATGCGGTTTTTAGGGTGCTTAGCCAGTAGGTTATCGTTGTTTCTTATGAGGATGGGGGAGGTGAAAAGACCCAAAGGGACACACACAGAGGAAGACGCACAATGCAAATCCCAAAAGAAGATTTTTAGCTGCAGAACAGAAGACTCATAACATAACCCAATAGGCAAAACAGCTGATTAGGTGGTAATTGTGTCAAATTAACCGCTCACAGCTCAACAGACTAAACTCAAATGACACACATTCCTAAGGATATTTATGGGTAACTAAATCATTGGAGATAAAGATTCCCAAATTACTTACACCAGAATAGGAAATCTTACAAACATCAACGCCAAATTTCATGCTAACATTCAGTGTAATTTTAGACATTTCAGAAATAACAGATTGCAACAACAAATGTGTTTGCTTCCAGCAAGTACAATCCTGCCACCTCTACCGGCTACGACAGTGACATGGCAGTTTTAAATTTACTGAGAGGGAAACTCAGGATAAAAGTAGAATTGATAATCAAGACAATGACTTTTCTATGGAGGTGTGCCTCACCAACTTCTTTTTTTTTTTTTAATCAGCCATGCTAAATCCTTTAAAAGTGTGGAACATATTGGGCCAGTTTCTTCTATAACATCATGCCAGTCAAAGGCTTTACCCAGACTCTTGCTTTCCAAATCCTTGAGTACTAGGGGGAAAATGTATTACAAAAAAAAAAAAAAAAATATATATATATATATATATATATATATATATATTTTCTTTTTTGTTTTCAAAACCTGCCTGCTGTCTATTCTGCATTGCATAGCAAGAAGTCCACCAACAGACCACAACCCTCTTCCCAGTCCTGGTCCTGTATGCAAAAGAGTGGAGGATCCAGTACATCGTTATTGCTCAGTTTTGGAAGAACAAAGTTAGTTTTATATTTAACAGTTTTCCTGTCTTGAGTTTTGACACCATCTTCTAAGGACTAGTTGAGCAGAGAAGTCATGTCAAGATGCATGACTCATTTAATATAAATACATCAACAATGTACCATTTCCAATAGTTTTATATTAGAAACAATGCCAGCATCACAAAAATAAATACATCTGTGCCTGCCAGAAAGAATGAATATGAAGATTTGAGGTACATGATTTATAGAAACAACTGAACAAGAGAGTTAGGAAATTCAGTGTCAAGCTATGTGGGATATTTTCAAATTGCTTTGTCATAAAGAACTATTATTAAAGATGGTATAAACCCAATAGAAAAAAAGAAAACCAACAGCAAAGGTCTAAATAGCAATTTTTGTCACTGAATAAGATTCATCTGCGTTTCATTTGAGTTTGAGTGCTGCTAATAGTACACCTCAGGACTTTTCCCTGAGTCTCACTGGAGGTGCATGGGGTGCATGCACACGGGCACTGCGATGCTGAAGATATTTTCCTATCAAACAATTTCATTTGATAATTTTCCCCTTCCACAAACAACGAGAGACATCAACAGCTTAAACATTTAACTTCAGGACTCACCCACATTTTCCACGTCCCAACACGCCAAAGATAACATTTTTCCAGATGATCAGCAGGTCCGTGTTCCACGTTCCATGTTCCAAGAGGGAGTGAGACAGGAAGGGTGAGCAAAAAAGGGAATAAAAAATAGTTTAGAAATAGTTCAACAACTGGTGTTGATTTATCCCAATACCGAGCATGGTAATAACAGTTCCCTCCTCCCTAGAAGCCACCCACTGCCAAATACATCGTGGGTTAAGGAGAAAGTTTCTGTCGAAAAACAGAGTAGATAATTCATAAGAGATCCAAAGGGATCGCTCACTAATACTTTCATTTAACAGTTGTAAATAAGGGAATACACACCCAAACCACATTTGAGTATGCAATAGATGTTTTTAGATAGATAATATGAAAGAGTTATATGAACATATAGGGACAAAAAAATAATTAAAGCAAGTCTGGGCTAGAATGGGGTTGCGAGAGAACTGCCGCAAGGTAAAGACGTAGGCTGACTCAAAATAGTAATCAGAAAACCTAGTAAAATGATTTACACATTCCAATAAGCATTTGACTAAAACAATTCTAATTACACATTCATAAAAAATATAAATTATAACCCAGTGTAGATATGCCATAGGTCAGAAATATAGAATAGAATCGGAATTCTTCAAAGAAAGGAGCAAAGAAATAAGTTATTATTACTATCTTTTTTTATAGAGGCCCAGGAAAAAAAGTAACATGTCATTACATTTCTAGGATACATTGTTTTTTAATCCTACAAGCCATGATAATTGCTCTATTAGGGAAGAAACTTCACAGTATAAATTCACGCATTTTCAAATAGTATGGATCCCCTCTCCAACTCCCCAGACTGAGCCTCCATGTAAAACAACTCATCTGTCATAAGCTTTCCACATGTGCATTCACCTTGGAAAACCAGGCTTTCTCAAAGTCATGCTAGAGGAATTCTGCGATCCTCGGGTCCACTTAGGCTTCCTGGGCCTCTGCCTTACCATGTATACTACAACCAGTTCCATGAAACGCTGCCATCAACTCAAAAGGATTGAAAGCAGGGTCTCCAAGAGATATTTGTACGCACATGTACATAGTAGAATTATTCACAATAGTCAAAAGGCAGAAACCACAGGAGTGTCTATCAATGGATGAATGGACAAATAAAATGTGATTTGTACACACGTACAATGGAATATTATTCAGCCTTAAAAAGGAAGGAAATTCTGACACATGCAACACTATGAATGAACCTTGAAGACATTGTGTGCTAAGTGATATAAATCAGACACAAAAGGACAAATACTGTATGATTCCACTTATATGAGATCCCTAGAGTAGTCAAAGTCACAGAGGCAGAAGGTAGAATGGTGGTTGCCAGAAGCTGTGGGGAGGGAAAATGGAGTTGTTGTTTAATGGGAATAGAGTTTCAGTTTTGCAAGATGAAATGAGTTCTGGAGATTAGTTGCACAGCAATGCAAATGTGAGTAACACCACTGAACTGTACACTTAAAAATGGTTAAGATGGTAAATCTTATGTCATGTGTATTTTACTATAATTGGGGGGGGGAAGTTGCTGTCACAATGGCTCTTGAAACTATTTAGCCACCCTGTGTAGATCCAATCTTCAAAGGAAAGTCAACACTCAGTATAAAGCATTCAAAGGCTGCAATTTGTAACGGCATAACAAGCTGCCTAGCACTAATTCAAGAAGTTTGGTCTTACTCTCACCAGCTGGTAAGAAATCATGACAAAAATACCCATAAAGGCTAGTGAAGAGCCTGGCTGTTCCCACTCGTTCCACAGCCCTCAGGGAACCACCCTCTCCTGTGGCATCTCCATTCTATCCAAATCCTTAAAAAGTGCCCATGCAAGGTCTTCCTAATGTCCTTTGGATATTTTAAAAGTTTAACAACTTGGGTTTTGGATATTAATCTACTTCCTTCATCCTGCTAATGAATGATGAATTATCTTCTCACTGCAGACATGTGAACTTTAATTGTACCGACCAAAGAGCACACACAAAGAGCACTCTCTCATACTTTAACTACTTTTACGTGCTGAAGTATCAGAAAAGTGATGACTACATTGGTGCATAAATGAGTTAAGCTTCAATATCTGCTTGCAAACACCTTCTGCCTGTAGGTTGTACCCCCAGTCCCTGGCGTGCATGGGTCTCTCTCGCAAGGGGTTGACCTCTCAGCAAGAGGAGACACTTGCCCAGGGGAAGGACTTAGGGAGTATGAGGTGTGAGCTCAGTCCTCACACTCCCTTCGGTGACATTGAGCAAGCCACTAAACATGTCTGTTTCCTGTGAAAAAGGAAAAGAATAAATGTCCTGCTTTTCTCATAGAGTTATGGTAGAGATCAAATGAAATCATGCCCGTAAAAGACCTCAGAGAAACACAAAGCAGTGTAAATTCAGGGTGGACTTTTGAATGTCCTCAATTGTTGTGTGTCTCTCAGCAGTAACGTTCAGTTCCTTCTCAGAAGATGAGGGATGTCCACATCAGACAGGATGTGCTGTAGCCTCAACCTAACTTCCAAACTGTATTTCACATTGTCCCTGTCGGCTGCTCTATTGACTTGTCTCCAACCAAACAAAGGCCCATGAGTCTGAGACAGTGGTTGTGCAGGTGGGGCTCCAGGGACCAGGAGGTTCCTATAAGACCCTTTTAGGGGGCCCATGAGGTCAAAACTATTTTCCTGGTCATACTAAGACATTATTTGCCTTTTCACTTTCGTTCTCTCCTGAGTGTGCGGTGGATATTTCTAGAAAGTACATAATGTGTGATATTTCACCTTCAGTTTCTAATGCAAGAGGGAACATGAGAACCCACTCTCTTCTGTTAAGCCAGGCATTAAATAGACGTGCAATGCCAGTCCTTACCCTAAACTATTTTTGTCTTGGAAAACATAGTTAACCTTCATAAAAATATCAGTGTTAACATGAAATTGATTTCTTATTGTTATTTTAAGTGAATTAAAAATAAATATTTTAAAAATTTCTCAGTTGTAATTTCTAATGCAGGTAATATCGATAGATGTAACATGCACAAAGAAAAGTTCTTGGCAGTCTTCAGTCATCTTTGAGAATGTATAGAGGTCCTAAGACTAAAATGTTTGAGAACTGCTGGCCTAGAACAGACAGCAGAAGGGCAAATGATACAAGACAAGGCTGCAGAAGTGGACAGAAACAGACCATGAAGACCCTAATGGCCATGTGAAGGGTTCTGGTCTTTATCCAAGAACAATGTTAGAATAGTCCATAAGTGCAGGAAGCTGGAGTCAAAGTCACTTTCTCTCTATGTCATCATTGTACAGAATTATTCATTGTTCAACTTACTTTTCTGCCACCTTGATTCATAAATCTCCATCACCCTATGATGAATGTCAGGGCTGCTTTCCAAAGGAATAACTTCCCCTACATGATCAGATGCATATATGAGTTGTGAGCACCTTTAAAAATCAACTTTCTGGTTAATTTGTGGGAGATGTTTATATTACTAGACGAGTTTCTTTTGTTTCCCAATATCTCCCACAGTCAAGTGCAGCCAGAATTAAGGTCTTGGTTTCTTCTCTGGGGAGTCTCTTTGGAGCAGGAGGAAATGGAGCTGTGCTGATGGCTACTTCTGCAAAAGATGCCCTTTTCTAACCTCAGAAAGGCCTGCTCTGCTCTGCTGCTTAGAAACCCTCTTTGGTCTCCCTCATTGGCTCTCTTGTACCATCCCCTCAGGAGCTGTTGCAACCTTTATCCATTCTCAAGTTCCTTCTGTTCTCCCCTCATTCTTAGGGAAAAAAAATCTCTCTTCCAGGTTTGTTGAGAAGCCAGAGGCAGGAAACTACAGAGTTAATATTAATGCACTATGATTATAAAATTTATGAGTTTTAACTTTAGTGTCAGCAAGATAAAAATAATCATTTTAATATGCAGTTTGCAGGAATAAATAGCAACTGAAAGCGTGATTATGATTTTAATAATAAGAAAATAATTGTATGTTAGTAAAATCAGTAAGAAAAGACAAATCTGTAGCCATGTCAGGGTCAGGGTACGTGTGTGAAGAGAGTATGAACATAGCCAGGGGACAAGGCTGGTCACAGCAAAAATTTTATCAAAGTACATTCTCCAGAGACACTTGCTAGAACATAACTAACTGAGGGGACAGCCTGTACCCTAAAGGAAGCAACTGATAAGGTGCCAGAACCTTCCATCAAGACTGAGACGGTAAAACATCAAGAGGTGAACAGAGTTTTAAAAATGCTAAAGACATCAGAGAAAAAAAATTCGTGGAATTGAACTTCTCAGTGTATCTAATTGAAACATTCTTTAAAAACTTTCTTTCTTTTCTTTTCTTTCTTTTTCTTTCTTTCTTTCTTTTTTTTGAGAGGTGTGTGGAGCAAGGAGGGAAACATTATTTCACAGAGACAGTCTGTCTGTTTTGAAGCGACTTTGGCTTGGGTGACTTGCTCGCCCCATGTAAGCCTTGGTTTTATCTCAACATTACATACTACAGGAGTCGTGGAAAAGGCCAGAAATAAAGATATTTCCAGCCCTTAGATCAGAATGCTTGGCCCATGGTAGGTCCTCAGCAAATGGCAGTTCTTTTTCTCTGCTTCTTCCTCTTTTTCTTTCTATAACAACAGGTCATCCAAGAGCAGCTCAATGTTTAGGTAACTATGATCTATATGCAGACCAAAAGACATTTTTTTAACAGAGAGAGAAACAGAAAGAGAGCTTGACTTCCTGTTACTCCCTTTTCTCGAAGGACAACCCTTTATCTGTACCATGGAATCCCACCCTCCATGGGTCTGAGATCCCCTTCCAACAGGATGTGCTAGTCCGGTGCCCTCCGGTTTTCCTCCAGCATCTCAACCCCTCCTTCTAGTGTCTTCCTACTGTTGTCTCCTGGGCTTATGGGTTCCCTGCCCTTCCCCGAGTTCTACCTTCAGCTTCTCCTTTCAATCTCCTTGGTAATCTCATGGGTTCTTAAGGAGGTTCCTTGGGATCACAGCCACTTTGCACAGAAATAGAGAACCACCACCACACATCCCTTCCCTCGCCTCTCCCAAATTCAGCTGTTCTACATCTCAAGCCAACTACGTGCATGCCTGCCTCACCTGTCCCCACTTTTCACCACTCAACATTTGCCTGACCCCCAAACCCTACTTTTCCTTCAAGTCCAGTGTGAACCTCCCCTGTGAAGTCCTTCCCAGTCTCCCAGGCAGAATCAACTGCTCTCTCTTTGATGATTATCCAGAACTGGAGTGATCACACACACACACACACAAAAGCATACAAAGTGTTTTTATTATGCAATATTTCATACATATAAATATTCATATGGAAGATATGGAGCACGATAATGAAATGAACACCTGTGAACCATCACCTAACTTAATAATGAGGATATCGCTAATATGGGTGCATCTACTATGCAGTCCTACTGCCTCTTCTGCCCCTCCACATATTCCTGAACAATACTGTTAAATTTTTCATGGTTTTGAGCCTTATAAAAAATGGTATTATATCATGTAATCTTCTGCAACTTTTTTTTTGGACCAGCAATGTTAAAGATGCATCCATGTGGTTGGTTTACAGCTATCACTCATTTTTATGGCTGCAACATATCTCATTTTGTGAACACACCACAATTTATTTATCTATTCTCTTGTCCATAGACATATGTGTTGTTTCCAATTTATTTCTATTATGGATATTTTTGAAACATTTCTTAGTGTACACGTGAAAGAGTTTATCTACGATATATAATGAGATGCAAAATTCCTATGATGGACAATGTGCATATCTTTACAAAGTAATGTCTAATTGTCTTTCACTATTCCTGCATCAATGTACCTGCTTCCCTCCAGCAAGGTATAAGATTCAGTATTTTCATAAAGTTCTCTTTTGATACTCGCCATTAGCATACTTTACACTGTGGTTATTTGTATCTATATACTGGTCTCCCTATAAGATGATAAGCATCATATTTTATTCATATTTAAATTCTCATAGTCTACATCAGTGGCTTGCTTGTAAAAGATGATAAATGAATATCAAATTGAAGAAAATACAACCACTTGTATTTGATTTGAGTTACAAGGCATTCTTTTTTTTTTAATGCAAATAGCATGGAAGGATTACAGGGTTATCAAGCCTTTGTGCAATTCAATCAGACTGCTTTCCTATCTATTATTTAGATCAGCAGAACTAAGAAAATGGTAGTTTTATTTGAGAAAGAGAGAAGGTAATAAATTTGGATTGTAAGGAGTATATTTTGGGAAGTAAGAAAGCCTAACTATGAACACAAAAATGTGACTCAGGATAGTATGTGGACACTGGAGCTCAGAGAAATGAGCACTAGAAGACAGATGAGGGACCCAGGAAGGGAGAGACAAAGCACTATATCCTCATCCAAAGATTTTTACTTTAGGCTATCCATTTAGGAAGGCATCATTTGGCTTCCTGTTCCAAGGTCCCACAACTGATACTAATACGATAGTTCCAAAATTTGCTCATAACATAGACTGAATATAGTTGTCTGGGCTAGCCTGGAAACCTAAAAACAATTTTTAACATTTTCTCTCTGGGCAAAGAATTCAAAATTCTGAACAACTCCTAACAAATGCACTTTTGGAAAAATGACTCATCTGTAAAATGGGGAATGCCTATATTCAGAAAGTAGGTCTTTGCCTTTTATCACTCCAGTCTTTTCACCCCTAAGGCTAAAAATGCCAGAGGCTGAAGAAAAGAAGCATTTCTATGTTCTTAAAAACAAAATGTACAGCATCCATTAAACTACTCTTTGATCATTGCTTGTCTTCTGCTTTGAAAAATACTCAGAAAGGGAGTGCCAAATCCTCCCAAAATATGAGATATACACGCATTCCTTATGAGGGAAATGTAAAAAGTTTAAAAGAAGGCCATGGGCTAAAGACGACAGGGGAGAAAACATTAGCAACATTGCTCCACCTGTGTCTAAAAGGCACATACAACTGAAGCCAAGTTTCTCCCCTACATGATTAACAGTGTAAAAACAAAAGACTTCTAAACATTTAGATGTCCTTGACCTTGTCTTCCCCACATCTTTGATGCTGGTTCTCATATCATGTGCAAACTGATACTTTCGTAGGTCAGTGGTGAAAAACAAACTCCTGAATTCAGTGTGTACCTTTGTGAACAGGAAAAAGTCAACAAAAAGTGGTTAAGAACTGTGCCATAAATCTCCAGCAAGCAACGCCACACAGACAAATTCAGCTTGTCTGTGCAACAACAAAACCATTCAACCATCAAGAAAATAATGTGTTTAGAAGAGAACTCAGTGTTTTCAGCCCTGGTACAATGCACATGCTCACAAACATCCTGTTTGGTGTTAAAGGTATAATCAAACTGATTGCTGAAGTTACAGGGAGAGGTCTAATAAAGACAGAGATGTTTACTGATGGAGAGGTTTACTGATTAACTCAGCCGCCAAGACTTTTTTGAAAATACAAGAATTATGTGCTCTAATTTCTATCCTATAATCCCGCAGCACCATGCTAAATCAAGTTACTATAAGGATTTGCATTTACTGAACACCTACTATGTGATCTATGTAAAAGGACAACCCCATGAGAATCTGCTGGCTCTTGACTATTAAGAGAGATTTTGGGCGTGGGGTGAAGGCTAGGTTGATGTTCAGGGGCAATGGGCAGTAAAAGAGGAAGAACACATTTATTTGACTCTGATTAATTTTCTGTGAACACAATACAACCTGCTCTATTGAGTCCCTGATACACTGTACCCACTGCCATCTATATCCAGCCCAGGGAATCTAAAGCAAGGAAATGGTTCTTTTCCTTTTTATGTTTTCTTCTATTCTCAACCCTTTTCCTTCATCTTGCTAAAATTACACTTTTGGTCAGGGAAATAATTTTATGGGTCAGATACTTTTTCCCATATCAACTCATGGCCAGATAGTAAGTTAACTACACCTTCCATGGGAAGCCACTAGTGGTTCAGCCCAGCTGTTCCTTGAAGCATTATATAAGCAGCTCACAGTTAAGAGTCAGGCGGGAATGTACCACTTGCTACATTCCAGCTGGGCCTAGTGGACTTTTATCTTTCACTAGACTAACAGCTAATCAGAGGTAACAAACACTCCCTTTCCTTGTGCCAAATGGAGACCAGGAGAACATGTTTTAAGAGATGTACTATACTCTAGCCATGTATTTATCATTTTAATTTATTTTAATGGCAACCACCTCAATAAATCCTCTTGCTATGCTTTGAAAAGATTACCCAGAACCTCTCTGAATTCATCCAAATCCATGGTGAGGGGTGAAAGGAGAGGAAAATAATACAATGAGATTCCAGGTAACATGGTAAATAGTGAGAGTGCTTAGCCAATTCAGAAAAACAATAGATTAACTGTAATCAGTTAGGTCAATGTGATCAATTACCCAGAGATCAAAAACTATATTACCTGTGCTTATATTAATATCATTATTATTATTAAAGAATTCTTTAGTTTTTATATAGCAAAACCTGTGCAAAATGATATTTTCATTTCATCATGTCAAAATTGTGTTTTAACAACACTGAGCTGTACAAACAATCATGAAGTTTATGCTATGTTACCAGGTTTAAAAAACAAAAGGTTTTTAATCTATGATGATGCTTGAGGATTGTAGATTTGAAAGCTGAAGCAGCTGTAACTCCATCATAAAGATGAATAAACTATCACCCAGGGAAATTAAGTGAACCCACAATCTGGAAAATGACATTGCTGCTTATTTTTCCTGAAACACACTTACTTATCTTCTATCTGTGTACTACAGAGGCCAATGGTACACTTAAAACAAAATAACCTGGAGTGGAGTAACCTGAAAGGAAAGAGTACATTCATATATTAAAGTGCCAGACATAAAACAAAACATCATGATACTGTTTCACTTAGTGAAAAGGATTGGCAACTGGGTCACACGTAGACTTAAGCAGCATTACTCATTGTTGCATTACCTAATTCCCTTTAATCTATAACATGTTTTTCAAAGGAAGCAAATAGCTAAGAAAAGCACAAATTACTCATCCTTTATAATAATGTAGATGATGTTGTAATGTGATAATATTTCCCAGGATTCATAAATTTTGTGAAAGAAAAGTACCTAAGCCATCTGACCTTTTAAAAATAAGATCTACACATTTTTTGGCTTCTGATATTCTAATATCTAATCATTACAGAAAAAGTAAGGCGTCTCCTGGGAAAAAAGCCAGGTCAAGAGAAAAGAGAATCAAGCTACAAACCTTAGCCCCAGGTCTGTGTGGGATACAGTGCTTGGTGCAGAAGCTTCCCAGCTGGCTGGCTGACTTTCTGTTCTCTTAGGCCATCAAACTTTCTCCACTTATAATCAGAGTAACCTTTCCATATCTAACCTCCCCCATATTACTCATCTGCATACAATCCTTCAATGGTTCCCCATTGCCCATTTGATGAATTCCAAAATGTCTTTACAAGCTGGGTACACTTATCTAAGCATTTACATGTGCCAGATGGACCTCATGGAGCACAGGGATCAATGACATAGCACCTCCACCATGTCCAGACCTCAGGAAGCAGAACACATCACCTCCTGGCAGTCCTGGTGACTCTCTTTTGGGTGCCGGCCACCATGGGGCTAGTGGCATCCATTGGTACTTTTGGGAACTTTGAGGTTAGATGTCACTGTGGTAGCCAGCACAGGAGCAAGTAAAAATGGCTTGGTTCAGGCAGCACGCAGAGGATTTGGTTTTGCAAGCAAAGGAGAGATCCCAGAGGTTCCTACACCCAGTTAGGAGAAGTCTGACTACAGTTAGAATTACCATCTTTGCAGGTGGTGATAGAGTCAAAGAAATATAGTTGTATTATAGTTATTAAGCTGTATAGTTATTATAGCCCAGGAAACATGAGTTAGATTTGTATCCACTGTAAGTTAAAGTGCTCTTTTAAAAAACCAGATCAGCTCTGTCCATTTGAAAATGTGAAAGTGTAGCAGTTTTACCTAATTATTTTGGTAATTAAATGATCAATGTAGATCACTTCAAGATCAAAGAGTATAAATGAATTTGTCATGGATTATTTTAGAACAGGCACAGCTAAATATCTGTGATACTCATTACTTTTCCAACTTGAATGATGCAGATATGGAGGAGGTGAATCAACAAAATAATAATTTCTATTTGATTTTAAATGTAGAAACATTTTGCAGTAGGATTATTGATTTTGAAATGTAGAAACATTTTGCAGTAGGATTATCAGGTTTACCTTCCTAACTGCATTTTGCTTTGGTTATCATTTAAAAAAAAAAGACTTGAAAAGTGGCAAAGGGAAAATTACATTTAAATATATTCAGGACTGAAGTTTATTTTTTTAAATGAGTGAAAAGTAGATAAACATAGTCAGGAACCAAAGCTTGAAACATAAATATCAACGGTAAAAGTTGATTTGTTAAATATGGATTTTCATACTGAATTAAATGTTAATAAGATATGCATCATGACACAGAAAATGGGTACATTTGTTTGAGTATATACTATGTGCTAGTCATTTTATAAGTATTATTTCTAGTCCTTACAACTCTCCTAGGTAGGTATTACCAAGCTAGTTTTGCGGAAGAAACCAAGACTAAAAAAACTTACGTGATTTGTCCCCAGATATTTAGCTTATAACTACTGGTACTGAAAGTGCAGCAGGGTAGGTCTCACAGTTACTGCACATGCCAGTGTGTACCAAATGTAATAGTAAGGACAACTCGCTCATTTTATATTGTATCACCATGCTATTTCTGCTCTTTAGGGTTTGCAGGCAACATATTTTTACACATTTTCATTTTGTGTATATTATCTTATTCTTATTCACAATGCAACCTTAAAAGGGCATCCAACATTCAAAGAGAAAATGAATTTAGGTGGAATGCCAATGTATTTTAATCTGTGGTAGCAATTGGTTTTAAATCTGACCTCTAGCTTATCAAAATGATCTTTGCCCACACGGACTCCTGGTCTCCTTATTTAGCTCTGCATAATTTCGTGATTATTAGGGGGAAAGAAATAAATTTTTACTTAAAGGTGAATATGAGTTTCTGATTAAACATTTGCTCGTATTTGAATTAATTCGTGTGAAAGTTCCATGTTGTGCTTTTATACTGAAGGGGTTACAGAGATGGACAGACGTACATGGCATAATGCTGATTTTTAAAAAACTACCTGACTAGAAATTCAAATATTATGAGTGTCTCACTTTTTTACTCATAAAGTACAGTCATATAAATGATATCATTTAACTTTTTTCATGCTCTATGTGATATAGGGAATCCTATTATTTCCATTTGCCAATAAGGAAGATGAGGCCGAGACAGGCTTAGTAAGCAGCAGATGAGCTGGGGATGGAACAGCGCTCTGATACGAATCACACATGTGTGGCCAAATATTTGCACACAGTGGATAGCCAACATCTTTTCCATTTTGTAACATATTTATGTAAATTTTATAAATACCATGTGTCAAAATCCGTACAACATAGACACAACAGCTCTTGATCACTTAGAGCCATCCAGTTTCTCATATTCCAGAGAAGGTTCAAATATATAATTCTAATATTACACTAAAGTGCTTAGTTCCTAACTATACAAAACCTCAGTAGCTGATCATGCCCTTTTTTTTTCCTTTTTGCTCATTCCTAGTGAGCAATGGACTGTTTACAACTATTTGATGAGAGTGGATTGAAGTTGAAGGCTTATATATGGGACACTGTTTGGAAGCATTTTTGTTCCTGGAATATGGAAGCTGGTAATCTTCTTATAATAATAATTTCTCTACCTGACTTCAAACATTCAGTATACACACGAGGAATGGCTTCATCTTTTCATTCTTAAAAAAAAAAGTATGAGATCATAAGAAATCTCATTTTCTAAAATCTCAATGATGGATTTTATCTAGGTCAGAAACATTTAAACAACAACACATGCTAATGAATGCATACATGATTCTATTTCATAATATATGGATCCACAATAGGAATCAGAAGAAAATCTTCCTAAAAGGGGTTCTAGATCAGACAAACCAATAAGTCCTAAACCAAGAATTCTGTCATGTATTTTTGGATGCATTCAGCACTTTATGGGCATCTTGCCTAGCACACCTCATTTTTCTTTCAGCCCAATCACTATCAGCTTGGCTCTCCACATTCTATTCTGCTTTTGAAAGCTCTGTCTAGCTCACATGACTATAACCTCATCTCTACAATGAAGAATTTTAATAATTTTACAGATTCTTCCAGCTACCAAAGCACAAATTATCCATGTAATTAGACCAAAGGGTTAGAGGGTGGTTTTTGAAGTTCCCAGATAATTGCCTATTTTTCCCACTTTGCCTATGAAGATCTGATCAAGGGCTGGTTACTTCTTCCTCATACCAACTTGACCCATGTTTGGAACAACGTCCTTCCCCTCTTCTGTCATAGCCTCTTCTCAGACATCCCTAGACAATCATTCACTCAATGAAAAGTTATGACAGAGCCCTCACTCTGCTTACCACTTAGTGGAAACACAAAGGTGAATAAGATGGAGTCCTAGCTCTCAATCAATAAAACACCCAAAAGAATAAATATGTGGTAAGTTTCATGACAGAGGAAAGAGCAAAGAGCTGCAGAAGGAAAAATGAGAGAGAAACCTTCTGAGAATGATCAAGAAAAAAGTCATGAGCGGGTTGGTGTTTGAGTGCAGTCTTGAAGAACTGGTAGGATTTCAAGATAGAGAAAGGATGAGGAAGGGCATTTCAGTCAAAGAAAATGGTATGAGCAAAGGGCAGAGACATAAACCCCACAGGCATGCATAGGAATTGGTGAGGGTTGCCATGGGTTTCCTTTTGAGGCCATGGGAGATAGCACCGAATATATAGCTACAAGAGAGGAAACATAAGGCTTTGAATACAGATCTAAAGGAGTTAGCTCTTAACCTTTAGGAAACAGGAGTGGCTTGAGGTTTGGAGCAGAGAGTGATATAATCAAAAAAGTACTGTAAAAGGAATGAACTGGAAGTACAAGTTAGAGAAGGTGGAACAGAGTGAGTTAGGATAACTACTGCAATAGTCCAAGCAGGAGGTGACACAGGCCTGGGGTAGGATGGGTGGCAGTGGGAGCCACCACAACATGGCCACTGACATTTCCGTGGTGTGTGTTTGTGGGGGAGCAATGTGAGAAGAGGAAGGTGTGAAAAATGAAGACCAGGTCTCCTGCCCGGGTGACTCAGGACATGGTGGTTCTGGTGTGAAATTGATGCATGAAATTTTTAGACATATTAAGTTTCAGGTGACTGTGGAGCAGCTGGGTAAAATATCCCCATGGCAATTAGAAATGTGAGATTAGATTTTCCACTGAGGCTGAATGGTTAAGATAAAGACCTGGTAATAATTCCTCCACCCAACCGACACTCCTGGTTCTAGGAAACCAGTAACATGTTGCCGGAGCAGCTCGCCTAAAAGCTAGGCCAGGTGCAAGGTGTTTTATGTATTCTGTTATTGACATCTCTTCACAGAGCATTCTTATCCCCATTTTACTGATGAGGACTCTGTGGCTTAGAGAAGTTATAGAATGAGTTGACATCAGAAGTGTGGTATCCAGGTTCTGATCCACCCTTGTCCTCCCACCACACTAAGAAATGGTAGCTTTCTCCCTCTTTCTGTTTCAGAGCTCCCAATGTAAGTTCTACCACGCACTCCCTGCCCATTAATGTCTTTTCTCCAGTTCTCATTTTCATTCATTCTGCTTGACTCAAATTGTTACTAATTGGCCCCAATTATATTCAGTGTCAGTTCCCTGTCTCATCACTGCTTTTAACTTAGCTGCTCACTCTCTCATTATATAGGATTCCAAGCTAATGTGCTTTAAACTCCCATGTCTTGAATTCCTTCCACAATCCCACTAGGATATTGGCCCTTGTATTAGCTTTGGGCTATGAGACCCTTGGCACCTCAGGATGCATCCTGGACATCTACCAGCCCTGCTTTTTTACAGGACATGTCACCATGACACCAAATCCTCCCAAATAAAAGCCTCATAAGCTACTGAACTAGCATTAAAACAAAACAAATCCTTTTCTTCTCCTCCAGTGATTTGGTGGCTACTTTGAGTTTTATATTCCAGTTTTCTCTACTCCCTGGCAAAATGATAAAATCATAAACTGTTTCTAATAGCTATGAATATCTATACTTCTCTATCTTTATTGTGAATACCTTTTAAAATGTCTAGCCTCTTTAGCACTCCATGGAAAGTCATATTTTCTTACTAATTATGTTTCTTGCTGTTCTTGGTTAACCAGTTCTGAATCAGAAAATTCTAGTTCCCATGTGCTAGGTCTCACACTTTCCTTCCAAGTATCTCAGATAACTCTGAGGTCACAAATTAATTCTCACAGTGTGATAGGTAAAAATTATTATTCTCCTTACAGGTGAGGAAGTAGCTGCCCAGCATGGACTGTGACTCATCCCACTCCCTGGATCTTTTTAATGAACCATTCACAGCCAACTTGCCTTCACTTAAAATCCTACAAAAATCATATCCTGCTTTGGTTTTTGCTTCTTTTTTTTCCAGAGAAAGCACGTCAACATTCAGTGTGTTGTGAGGAGAGCAGGTAATTTGGGATTGGGGGTAGGGTGAAGAATCTGTGGCTCTTTGCCCTGGAGAAAAAAAGAAACAGAGAGAAATGGAGACTGCTCTTAAATAGAAGAACAGTGGGTGTATAGAAGAGAGAGAAGGCGGATAGCTCAGGACATGGAACTGGAAAAAGGAATAGATATGCAGGCCGACCTTCGGTGGACTTCTTCTTAGTCTGTTTAGACAGTCCTCTAGGAGAACCCCTCCTCCTCCTTCAAATCCAAACCACAGGACCCACCCTTCATGAGGTCTCCCTTACTGCTGCTGCTCAAAGTGTGGGATCACTTTGCTGAAATCCCTTAACTTTCTCATGTATCTATACAATAGTACCCAAATCATAATGTTTCCTTCCTTTTTGGCCCACCAACTAGAATGTGAGTTTCATGTGGGCAGAGACCATGACATGTTCATCCCTGTGTTCCTAACATTTAAATAATGAATTTATCTAAAATGGAATAGAATACTTCTGAAAGTAGTGAGATCCCCATTCCCAGAGGTATTCAACCAGAGGCTGTTATAGAGGAACTTTAACCATGTAACTCTATCATTCTGTAGTTTCTAAATTTTTTAATATCTTAAGTGTCTTCCTATTTCAAGTGATTTCACCAATCCCAAAGAGTTTAAAAATATATGTAACTAAACAATGCATCGTAGCCCTCAAAATGACTATTATAATTAGCTTAATATTCTGATTTTAATAATGATTGATCCTAGAAATTATTAAATGTCTTTTCAGGACAATGTCTTTAATTATAAGCACCAGTTTATAAATGCTTGTTGAACACCTCCTATGTGCCAGATTCTAGAGATAAGAGGATGACAAAGACAGAGCCCTGCCCTCAATAAGTTACATTCTAGTGAGAACCATATCTCCATTATTGGAATTAAGAGGTCATAGTCTAGGTATAAAATTTTGGTTTTATACCTCTGCTCCTCAATACAGAGAATGTTTTTCTAAGGATTCTACATATTCTAAGAAGCCTATTTAAAAGTCCTCTTTGGAAACTTATAAGAGAGGATCTTTAACTCCTTGGTGTCATTTAAGCGTTAACTGTAATTGATCCAGCTGGGAAATGCCTATGGCCAATAAGGGAAAGTGAAGACAGAGGCTCCCAAGGTCATTTCAGAACCAATCTAAATTTGAATCTTTCCTTGTTCTACATTATGGGTAAAGAAATGTGCGACCCGCGCCACCCCCGCCCCAGCCCCCAAAGCAGCACAATTACAACTTGGGCAAATCTTGCTGGCCCCTTCAGTAATTGTCATTATGAGAAATGCAATATAGGGGCTCCCACCCAGACCCTGCTTTACTAGATTAGAGTCTGTTTCTAATCAAATGGAATTTAGATTTAAACCGCAATTAGATTTGGGATTTACAGTCGTTTCTATTTCATTCATTTTGTGGATTCCAGCTCTCTCCCGGCCCAGTCTTAATCCAATGCACTTCAGAGGGAATTACACCAGAGCTGTCGACCAGCGGGGGGCGGGGGTTGTTCTAGCACCAGGAACCCTTGGGAGACCGCCAAGAGCCGGGAGCAGCACCTCTCGACTGGGTTGGGTCAGCCCTGCCTTGCCTTGCCTCGGGGATCCTTGGCACTCACCACCGCCCTCCCACCACTGCGCTACCCGCCGGATCCTGGCGTTTTCCCCTCCCGGTCTTTCGGACACCGCCCCTCGCTCCCGGGAAGATTTCACCGCCAGCGCCCCAGGCTTTTCCAGCGCAGAGGTCGCCAGCCGGCGCGAGTCCAGGCGGCGGCTTCACTTCTGCAGAAAGAAAAGCGAAAGCCGCGGCCCGCGGGCGGAGGGGGCGGTCAAACGAGCCACGCGGCTGCTGCTTCCGAATCCGCAGGGGCGGCGCGAGGGTGGTCACCGCGTGGTGCGGACCCCGACCTCAACTTCCAGCGCAATTTGGGTGGCCCCGAGACCACCGCAGGCCCCGACATGCCCTTCCACGCCGGCACAAAGTCCGCCGACTCCCCGCGCCCCGGGGGCGCCCTCCCGCAGCTCCGGCCCGGCCACCCCACCTCCCTCGCCGACTCGACCCCGGCTTCCGAGCAGGACGCGCCAAGGGGAGTGCAGAGGCTCAGCAGCCCCCAAGTTCGACTTCCTGGGTGACACGATGCCCTCCCTGGAGCGCGGGCCCGCCTCCGCCAGCCTCCGCCGGAGGTCCTTACAGTCGAGCCGCGGGAAGATGCAATGCCCAGCGAGGGGCGCTCCCCTGGATTTTGTAAAACAGCCTCATTCGCCTCGGGAGTGCCTAGATCCCCCACCAGCACCCTGCGGCCAGATGATTTTCATCCTGGGACACGCTTTGGTGGAGGGAACCGCGAGCTGGAGCTGGAGGAGGAGAGGAGCCAGCAGCGCGGAGTTGCTGGGATGCAGCTGCGCGCCGCTGGCGGCGAGGGACGGCGGGCCCTGCGGCTTGGCGGGGTAGGGGGAGCGGGCTCCTGCGCCTCTGCCTCCCGGAGAATGGCACACGCTCACCCTTACACACACACACACACACACACACACACACTCTGCCGCTAGCGCTGCACACGCCGAAAGCCGGAATGCGGAGGTCAGAGCCCCTGGCCACTTGAAGGCTGGGACTGAAACGCGGAGATGGAGGCGGAGGCTCTGGCCTCATCTCCAAGGTTCGCACCTTCCTAGGAGGTCCCCAGTTCCCCCAGGGCGAGCAAGGTCTGGCTTTTGAGATTCCGCTCTCTGGGCTAGGGGTTCAAGCCGCAGGGGGCGGGGATGGATTCGGAGGGAGCTCTGGAGAGCGAGCCCGCGCTCACCTCAGGCCCTCCGCGCAGGAACTGGCCAGCCCCACTCGCCTCCAGCGCACAAGTAGGCTGCGGGGGCTAGGGAGCCGGACCCCAGGGCGCTCCAACTCCGGCGAGGGCGGGCAGGGGAGTGACAGCAGCAACCACTGCGCGCGCTGGCAAAGGCACGGAATCTCCGAATAGACTAAACGGCCAGCGCGGAGGGGTGGAGGCGAGAGGGGCGGAGGAGGAGTTGCCGGAGCAGAGAGGGGATGACGTCCTCCAGCGCCTTGGGCTCGGAGGGACTGAAGATTCGTGCGCTCTCCCAGCCCGGCGCTCTGGCTCGGGGGTTCGCAGAGGCGTCGCGCCCGGCTCCTGTGGCCGCTCCTGCACGGTGCGCAGGGGCGATCCCGGCCAGCTTAAGCCAGGGCGCAAGCGCTCCGGCCCCCTCAAAGCACCTCTTTGCCCAACCGTCGCCTCGGGGTGCCCGCCCAGCAGTCCTTGCCGATTCCAGGCAGGCCCGGGCAGGCAGCCCCCGGCCGGGCCAGCTTCGCCCCTTCCTCGCCCTCTCCCCCGTCGACCTCGAGCCAAGGGCAGGCGCCCGCGCCCCGGCCCCTGCCCACGGGGCGAACCGGCGCTCCAGGTCTGCGCCCGGCTGCCAAGAAGGATGGGGCACTGGAACGGAAAGGTGCTCACCTGGGTCGCCGAAGCCTTCCTCTCTGGCCCCTCCCGGAGCCGATTCCCAGCCCCCAGGCACAACCTTCCTCGGAGAAAAAAAGTAGCGCAAGGGCAGAGCGAGGTAGGGCTGCTCTCAGGTCCCTGAGCAGCGGCTCTTTCCTTCGAATTCTCCCGGGTCCAGTCTCCAGCCCGGCGGCGGGAAAGGGCTCCCGGAGGCTGGAAGGGGCCGCCAGACCCGGGCTCCTCCCGCAGCTCTGGCGGCGGCACCTCCGAGTTGCCACCTGCAGCGCGCGCCGGGCGCCTGTGACAGCCCGCGCAGCTCAGCCGGCGCCGGCCCGCCCTTCCCGTCAGCTCATTGGCTGCGCCGGGCGCCTGGGCGGTCCCCGCGCTCGGCCCCGCCCTGTGCCCGCCTCCGAGCCGCGAGCTCGCAAAGTGTGGGTCTCGTTCCAGGTCTCCCTGGGCTTTACAGCCAACGGGCTCTGCAAGCAAGGGAAGAATCCAACACACGTACGGACACACACACACACACACACACACACAATTTTGTGTGGGTAGACACTAGAGGAAGGACAGAGGCTATAGGAAATGCCCCTTCGTGTGCCTTAAGGGGACGTGATAACTTGGTTTCTTTTGCTGGTGTTACATTTTTGCAACCTGCGAAAAGAGTTAACGTCACAGCAACAGAGAGTCTACGCATGTGGGCTGGAAAGTGGTTTGAAGGCTGCTTCGTTTAAGCATAACCAACTTCTCATGAAGCGCTAAGTGTGAAGAGCAGTGTGTAGTCTGAGGCTTTTCTCATCCAGCCTGTGCCACTGCAGTGGAGGCCCCTTGGGTTCCAGTGAAAAGCCACCCCGCGGGTGTCCACAGCGTTTCCAGGCCTTAGGGCCTAGAGTGTCAGCCACGTGTTTGCGTGATTCTGTGGCCTGCGGAGTCCAGGCCATGATAACTCATGACCGTTCACAGAGGAGGGAAGTCTGTGCTTTCTACAACTCCTGAAACTTTTAAGTAAACAAAGGGAACATTATCTTTCTTTTCACTTTCACCTTAACACCAAAGACTAGGACAAGAGTTCACTGTGCAATCTGCCCAGGACATTCAGGCCCACCCCTCAGTTACTGTGCCTCTTAATAGTTTCTGAAGTTGAGCTTTCTGGACAACTGATTTGGTAAAGCCTTCCACAGGAGGAAAAGCTATAACAATATGACAAGATCAAGTCTGGAAAGCTATCCAATTGACAGAAACGTCTGACTCTTGGGTGTATCTGTGTGAAAGAGGTACATTGCCAAGTGCCTATTAGTTCAATAACATTTCAAAATTAACCGCCCAAATAGCACATTTTATAGCCCATTAGGGAAATGTCTATTTTTTGAGAGTGCAGGTGTGGCACTGTTAAATGGGACTAGAGTGTACACATGCAAACTGACATCTAGCTGTGTTTCGTGGAACCCTTAGCAGCATGAGGTGTGAGGAAGAGGCTTTACTAAAGGAAGTCAGAAGGTGGCTCTTTACAAGGGCATATTGAGAACAGTTGGCACCAGTCAAAAGCTACTCCCTGTCAACTGTTGCTAAGTAACTTGGAATATTGCTTTAGAGCACCAGTTCCTTGCATTAAGGCAAAGATTTTGTTTCATAAGACCCTATTATCTTGGGTCCACTTTGGGAATTAATAGCAAACTTTTTTCCTGAAGCCAAGTACTTACTCTCGCTACTCTCAGAAAAGGCAAGTTCATCTTCACACTTCCTCTTGAAACCCCCAAAGACAGCAGTCCAGTGGCAAAGCATTCATAAGGAGATATTTCAATACCCCAGGTTAAGTGCTTACTTATGAATTGCACTTTGACCTGAATTGGGTGAAACAATGAGTAGAATGAACGTGTGACTCGCTCAAGTTTAAGTCCAGTTTGACTCAACAACTGGAGGAACATCTGATAAACATGGAGGCAGGAGGGGGGCTAAGACAGCAGTGATTGTTAAACCAGATATGTTGACAGCCAGGTGAGGCACGAAAATTTGACAAGATGCATTCCTTCTGGAAGCTTCCTAGCATAGAAGTGATGGAAAGTTCTTCTTCAGGAAAGCAATTTTCCTTAATATTAAGGAGCTTAAAGGCTCACATGAATGCGAAAGCATGATGTAGGGAAAAGGAGAGGAATGAGAAAGAATTGGAAGAGAAAATGGGAGAGTCTGTTGACAGTGGGAGAAATCAGTGGGCACTGGAGCCAGCATGGCTCAAGATTCTGAAGGAGGAGACAAAACAGAATTGCTGGAATTTAGAGGAGGTACATGTAGAAGCTGAGACATGGAGTGGCTTCTGGAGCCAGCAGTCATGGGACTGAATCCTGGCTTCAACAGCTCTGTGTGATTTGCTAGACTTGCATGTGGGATACTTTATTTAAGCTTCATATTCTTTATTTGCGAAAAGGGGATAAGGGTGCCTACCTAACTGAGCTGTGGCAAGGATTAACTGAGATTATACATCTGCAATGCTCTACATACAGTGAGCATTCAATAAATAGTAGCTATTATTATAAACCGTGTTTAAAAGGGACATAAAGGTCACCTATAACTTCTGACATTTATTACCATTAGACTATTTCTATCAAGTGCTCATCCTGCCTATGCACCCTATGATCAGAATCTAATTACCTCTGAAGAGTCCAGTTCATCTTCCCCAGTCAAAGGTGAAACATGTCTCACTATATTATTTACCTGTTGGTTCTGTTTCTATTCATGATGGTCGTCTAAACGCATAAACCCCATTTCACAAGAAAGCCTTCCAAATTGTTTGAGACAAATAACAGATGCCCTGTGTGACTCCATTTGTTGAGGCTAAACATGCCCTGTCCCTTTGGTCTTTCTTCATGTGATCTGCTTTTGCAATCTTTCATTATCTCTTATCCTCAAAATTACCGGTGACCTCCTTAGAGTATGAACATGGTGCTCCAGCCCAGTCCTCCCAGCAAAACACTTTTGTTCAAAGTGCTGCTGTCAGTGTGGCAGTTCTTTTGTGCACATTTTGAATGGGCAATCACACTTTTGATATTCACTGAGTTGCCTGTGAGCTAAAACTCATAAATCTTCATGTTGCTGTTTGTTTATAACTTTAGGGGTTCTAGTTTTGTCCTTCAATGTTTCCTTTTCTGTAAAAGGAGACTAGAATAAATAACCAATGAAGTCCTTTTTTTGATAATTTTCTTTAAAATAATTTCAAACTTACAGAAATAGGGGAAAATGGTATAAGTAATTCTATGTTCTTCTCTCCTAGTTTCCCCAGTTGTTATTATTGTATATTTGATATATCTCTAGATAGATACTCTTGATCAATATTCTTTTTCTGAACCATTTAAGAGTAAGTGCAAACATGATTCTTCATCACCCTTAAGTACTCCAGTATATATATTTTCCCCAAACCAGGGTTTTCTCCTTCATAATCATAATATAACACTGAAATAATACCACCCACGAATCCATAGAATCCATTTAAATTTTGCCAACTTTCCCTGAAATGTCTCTTTTTCCTTTCCGGTCCAGAATCTAATACAGGATTACACATTACATTTACTTGACATGTCTCTATATTCTCCTTTAATCTGCTACAATTTTTCAGTTTTTCTCCATCTTTCATGACCTTGATGGCTTTGAAAAACATATGCCTTTCGTTCTGTAGGCTGGCCCTCAACTTGGGTGCATCAGATGTTCCTTTGTGTCTGATTCAGGCCACACATTCTTGTCAAGAACATTAAAGAAATGATACGATGCTCTTGGCTGTGTGTTGCATTTAGAGATGTTTAACTGTCCCACCATTGTGATGTTCAACTTGATCATCTAGCTTGGTGAATACTGGGATTCTCCATCATAAAGTCACCATTTTTCCCTTTGTAATTGGTAAGTAGTTTGTAGGCTATGCTCTGAAGGTACACCAATATTCTGTTTCTCATTAAACCTTTACTCAACCAGTCTTAGTGGGCATTGATGACTCCTGCCTGAATCAACCACCACTGTGATGGTTGCCAAATAGCAATTTTCCATTTGCATCATTTTTTTGCATATATTAGTTGGCATTCTTATATAAAGAAGATCTTGCCCTTCCCCACATTTATTTACTTATTTCAGCATAGGCTCATGAATTCCTATTCCATTCAGTAGGTTGTATCCTATTATATTATGTTCATAATTTATTTTGATGCCCAAATTGTCCCAGATTTTGCCAGTGGGTATCTCTTCAAGCTGGCTCTTAGGTCCCTCTGACACTTCCCCATCGTCCTTTGAGCAGCCTCTTACTTTCTGGCACATCAAGATGTTCCAGGCTCATTGTGTACTTTCCCTGCCCCAGCCCTGAAATCAGCCTACTCTCCAAGGAGCCCTGGTTCCTCTTGGTGGAGGATGGCATTTGGAAATGAGATAGCACTGGGCTCAGTGCTATTGGCAGGTTATAACCTTTAGGCCCTCTCAGTGAACAGAGTTAGGAAACAAATGATACATGTTCACACACAACCACACATAATACATGTATGTTTATTACTATGTGTGTATGTCTATGTATCTATACCTATATCCATTTATAAATATATATCTATCTCTGTATCTCTGTACCTATCTCTGTATGGTGAGTTCATACCAATACCTCCAATTCTAAGCCAACACATCAGGATTCTTTCTAGCCTTCCTTCTTTCTATATTTGTAAATCTCTCCTCTGACAGAGAGAAATCTGACTCCCATTATCCCCAGCATATTGACTTATTTGCTCTCTCTAGCCTTGTGTAAGAATCTCTGACCGCGTCAGCCACCTCCCCTTTCTTGTGCTGGCTGCTGCCTCCTCAGCCCTCCAGCCTCCTGGGCCCCAGCTCCACCACAGCTGTCTCCGTGGTCCCTGGTCCTGCTGCTGCCTCCCTAGCTCCCACCCATACCTGCTCAGTAAAGTGACTTTACTGTCCTTGCAGTTGTTCAGGTCAAAATCCTGAAGTCATCCTTGATAATCCTCTTTCTCTCACATCCCATACCCAATCTGTAGCAAATTCTGTTTGCTCTCCCTTCAAATTGGTCCAGAATCCAACCTCCACTGTGACTGCCCTGGTAACAAGTCAACATTATCTCTTGTCTTGACTATTGTAATAGCCTCCTAACTGGTCCCCTGCGTCAGCCCTTCCTCACTCTGCTAAAGACTATTGTCAGCCCAGCAACTTAAATGATGCTTCCAAAATATAGGTCATATCATTTCACTTCCTTGCCCAATGGCTTCCACCTTCTCCAAATAAACAGCCCTAGTCCTCACCAGTCTGCCTCTTTTGCCCCAAGGTCTTGCACCGCTCTCCGCCTGTGGCGCCTTTAGGCATGTTGGTTTTCCTGCTCTTCCTTTTACCTGGGACGCTCTTCTCCAGGTAGTCCCGTTACTCTCTCCCTCCCCTCCTCCAGGTCTTGGCTCAAACATGTCTTCGTCAGTAAAGTTTTCTCCAGGCACCATATTTAACATTGTATTCTCTTCCCAGCCATCTCTCCCCCAACCTGCCTGACTTTTCCCTATAGCATGCATTACAATCTAACACACTATAAATTATCTTGATCTAGTTACAATCTGCTCCCTCCCCTCCACCTCTCTTGTATATAAACTCCACGAAAAGGGAGATTTTAGCCTGTTTTGTTTACTGCTAAATCCCCAGTGCCTATACCAGAGCCTGTGGTATACAATAGACCCTCAATAAATATTGGTTAAATGAGTGGATGAAATTACAGAAACATAAATACTTAAGATGCACTATAGATATATCCACATGCCGTGACTTGAGGAATTGAAGCCAAATGTTGTTGACTGGAAAGGTTTCATGGAGAAGAATCCTATACACATTAAAGGCAGAGTGTAGTAAAATCTTATAAAAAATGTAAAGACAGGAAAAGACTATGTGTTTGATGAACATGAACTAAATTAGGTAATCTAGAAACAGGGTACTATTAGGTATCAATTGACCATTTATCAGACCGAACAACTAAATTACATATCACCAGGCATTAAAATTAAAAGTCCTAAGAATAGCTCCAAATGTAGTCTCTAAAATCATGTATTCTATTAAAAGGTTTTAGATATATTTCCCTCTTGTGAAAACAGAAGTCTCTAGGAGCAGAAAGAACTCATTAAAGGGGCTCAGGATATTTCAAACCTAGTACTTTCTTTTTTTAAGGTGGCCACTCAGCTCACAAGGGAAATGAAACCTCTTCTTGTATTATTAAAGACCTATGTCCAACCTTGTCCTTTATAAGCCAAAAGTCCTCAGAAAACATTTATACAAAACGAAATGGAAACTCATACACATTGGACAAATTTTCAGCATCGATTAGTCATCAAATTTTTAATGTACCTTATTCGCATACTTTGGAAGCCTCTGAGTGCACATTTGAAAACTGTTTAGAAAGCAAGTTTCACTGGGGCCAGTCCTACAGTTATTTAATGACTGTGCTTGGTGACAACACACAAGATATAGTGACTTAAATTTGGAATTGCAAATGTTATTTTTATTTTCTATAAATCCCTCAAAATATACAGATGGATATTTCAGATATTTCAATGAAGTTCAGTGAGTTGAATAAAAGATATAGCTCTGATAAAAATTTTAGGTCTTCTAACTTTTAAAGATTTTCAGCACATCCTTAATGGGATGGTGAGATGATCAGAAGAGGGTTATTTCTCTTAAATTTATCTCATTAGTGTGTAGCTTTTTAAATGAAGAGCTGTTGGGTTTATGCATTAAGCATCTTTTGAAAGGAAGACCTTTCCATGTTTTCTCAAAGGAGCCATCATTGCTAACACAATGGTTGGCAAAACTCATCTCTGGTGTCCTATGCCTACCCATGCATGACCCGGAGACTTGCCTTTGCAGCATAAATCTTTTCTTTCTGATGCTGCTATTTTGCTGCTGAAAACTTCAAATGTTAAGCAAAAAGTCAAGTAAAGTTATGATTTCTTGAAATGCCTTCTAAGTTCTCTAGTTCTGTTCTTTTACTAGCTGTGTGATCTCGGCTTAACCTCAAAAATCTCAATTCCCTTATATAAATTGGAAATGGCATTGAGTCAACCTCATAGAATAGGTAAGATTATGTGAAATAATTTGGTGAAAGGACTTTGAAAACTATAAATTTCATCGTCTTCCTTCTCATCAAGCTATCTATAGTGAACAATGGTAGAAGTTTTAAAGTGCTGTTAATGTGAAGCTCCTCCTCTTCCTCCTCCACCTCTTCCTCCTCCTCCTCCTTCTAGAGCAAGAAGCTCCTATCCTCCTATCCCCCAAGTGAAGTCCTCTTCAAATGCTTAAAACTCTCGAGCCCTCAGTGATTCCTCTGTACTCCAGAACTTGTAAGGTTTAGCACAGTGTGAACTAGCCCCAGAATGATTTTTTAAAAATTGTCTCTAAATTAAAATAAAAAATTTAACCAAATTGCTGATACCAGAAAGTTCCAGAGTAAGCTCTGCCCTTTGCAGCAAAATATCAAACAGCAGTGACTGATCAATAAACCTTCCACATAACTGCAGATCATAAAGTCATGAAGATTTAGGGCCTGACGTTTCCTTGTTCTTTGCTTGATGCATGCCAGCCTGTGAAAAGAGCGCTCTAGGAGACAGGAACTGGTGAGGTTATTTTCTGATCTGGGTTAAGGTGTGCAAATTCAGCGGTAAGTTGAAGTTTATTATCTGAAAAGTGAATTCTTTGCCAAATTTTACAAAGCAAGAAATTTTCCAAATATGATATGAGGCTGATACATACATATAACTTGGCAGCTGTTGACATCTGTATCATTTAAGCCAATGCTGGTAACTAGACTGAATATTAATCTAAGTTATACTTTTTCTCTTTTAAAATGACAGCCACATTCTTTGTCATGAAGACCCAGGTATTGAAGCTAGTTAGCGATATTTATTTTCATTAACTGAGATTGAGTTCACTTTAATTTTTACTAGAAATTATCATTAAATATCTTTTGGTCAGCTGGAAACTAGGCTCAGAAGCCCAGTTTCTAAAGGAGGCAACCATTTTTTCCAATTAACTTGGTTCTATTGGCATGAACTTCCTCTGTTTTTGTTAGGCAATGGGTAATGATCATATCCTTTATTGTAGTCAGGATTTAGGTACAGGGTCACTGCTAACCCAAGTGGCTGTCTTTCCTGAAAACTAGGAAAAGGCCTCCTCTCCAGTAGAACACATCCCCACAGACACGAAGCTGTCTTGTACCAGGGCAAACAATTGACTGGGTCCCAGCATTCACTTGGCCCCTTGAATTGCTTGGGGCTTTAAAGTAGTGTATTGGTATGTTAAGCCCCACCTAGGACTTGTAACAGCAGCTGATTATGCATTGTCAGGCCTCCACTTTGACTGGCTGCAGGAACTCCATCCTGGCTGGTGGCCCCTGAGTTCATTCGTGGTAGCAGAGATTTGAGTTCCCTTTCACTAATGTTATGTTTAAGGAAGAGGGGGAAGAGGAAAAGCTCATCAAAACAGATGGGGCCAGAAAAGGGGTTGGGTTGAACAGACATTTTATAGTTCTAAAATGGATATTCCAGGAGTTGAATTATTGCCCTTTAAATGCATCTTTATAATACTCTCATAAGATCAGTTGGGGTCAATTCAGGTCTAGGCAAATGACTGGCCAATGTTATGGGGACAGAATTCTATAATCTTGACTTTGTGGCTCCTATACTTTGTTGGTCTCTGTCTCTGGCCTGATCCTCACTTTTATGACCTCGTCTGCTTGATGCAGTGGTTTGTAGGTGGTGGATAGTACACAGGGGCGGGGGACTGATGCATAAGTTTGCCAGACCAGAGATGTTTTTACGAGAAGCCATTTGACAGAGGTCTGTACACAGGTGTCACACAGGTATCTCAGAAACAGGAAGGATTTCTTCGGAACTGTAAGAAACTAGATTATTAGTTAATACTAAGTAGATACTATATGAGTGACACTTTAAAGGGAAGGCTTTGCTCCATGGAATCGTTCAATCATCAGATTTTAGGTACACTTGGTAGTGTCCTCGTGTTTCCCATTTCATCAATCAGTAAGAAGGACAATGCTTACTTTTAAAAGATAATCCTGAATTTAAAATCAATAAGAAAAGGACAGTTCTCCCAGGGCTCCCAGTGTTTCAACTTTTAAGCTTCTCTTTATGTGCACATAGCAAAGATTCCTGTGGGGCCCTGAGTCACTGGAGCCGTGTCAGGTTTGGCCAGATCTGCCTCCAGATTATGTCTTGAAAGTGCCCTCCTCTTCTGTCCCTGTAGTTTCCAAACCTCTGTCCTCTCTTGCCTGGGTTATCAGTAGCCTTCTAACTATTCCCCCATCCCTGCTGCCTTCGGGCTCATTTGCCACATTCCAGCCAGAGGTCCCTTCTTTGCTTAGTACTTTCGATGACTTTCCACTCACCACAGACAAAATGTGTAAATGCCTAATGTAGCCCACTCTGGGATGCCACCTGCCCACCTAGCGGCTCCATCTCCTCCCACCTCACTGGGCCCCCAGCATGGCCTCACTCTGAGTTCGGTGATTACAAAGAGCTCTTTCCTACCCTGTGCCTTCTCACAGGTTGTTTTCCTTGCCTGGCTCTCTCCTTCCTGCCTCTTCATCTTGCTAAGGCCTATTTCATTCCTCAAGGCCCAACTTCAGACTCACTTCCTTGGAGAGAACTTGCTTGCTTGCTCCTTACAGCTTTCAGTTTAAATTAGATTCCATATAACCTTCTGCATATTCCCCCCACCCCAGCACTGATCACTCAGTATTGACTGATTTGTGGTATTTCCTGGCAAGACGGCAAGTTCTGTGAAGACCGACCGTGAGAGTTTGTTCTCCTCTTTACCCACAACAGGTACATGACCCTCACCTGGAGAGAAGGGGCCAGGTTGTGGTGGGTCACAGCAGCTCTGGAGCCAGATAGCCTGGCTGGAATTCCAGCTCTGTCTTTCTGACTTGGGGTAAGTGACCTAACACCTCTGTTCGTCAACTTCCCTATCAGCAAAAAGGGGCCACTGCAGCACCCATGCCGTTAGATTTCCCTTTCTGTCAAATGAGGATATTGATAGGCCCCTTCCACAATGAGAAATTGTGAGGCTTCATTTAGCTAATAGGTGTAAAATGCTTAGAAAGATTTTGGGCACCTGCTAAACAAGGTTATTATTTTAGCAAGCATTCTTTCAATCAATAAATATTTTTAATTTAAAAAATGAATGAATTCATACTACTTTGGTCACAGATTTCCTTCCCATTTTGGATAATTCTTTCTTGATTTAAATTATATAACACAATATAGAGAAAATAAAATTCTCCTGGTTAATATAATAAATTAAGAATTACAACTTTCCCTTTATAAAAAAGATGATAAAAAACATCAAAAAATACCAGATTTGCAATATATATCAATTCATAGTTGTAATGGATATTCTTTGACACTTTCTTTGCCTTTTCATTACAGTCCAGACCTAAAACGATGGCTCCCACAGGATCCCAAATTTGGCTCTTCTTTTGATGGAAAAATGGAAGAAAAGCCTGGAAAATCTCTGATAATTAACAAAGTGAGAAGAGCTATTTTGTTCTTTTTTTCATATAATTTTTATCATCATCAAAATGTACTTATTAGGAACATTGCCATAGAGAAAATCAATGAAAGCATTGCCAGCTTCTTAATTGGTGCCAGGAAAACCGCCTAAGTTAACATTAACTATCTATATTTTTGGTCTCTTTTTTCATTAAATGAATAAATCCCTTACACGAATAGAGACAACAGTGAAAAGAACATTTGTTTCTACTCAAGCCTTAGTTGTCTATGGTTGCAATGCCTCTTTGTACTTATTTTCTATAACCAGCCCATCATTTATTACAACATATTTATTATTTTATAGCTCACAAAGTTTAGAAAAATCATTGTGACCCTTATGCCAAGGTTGCCTGTTCTGTTGGAATGGCTTCTCTAATCATGCACTGAGAGCCATGATTTGGATATGTAATTATTTACCTTAGAATGGGGCAAAATAATTGAACGTTTTCTTAATGCCAGCATACCATATTCTGGATAGTTGTTCTATTTTTGTAGTTGTTGCTGTTGTTATTTTTTACAAAAAGTATACACATCTGTGTGCAGGCTTTGCACTGAACATTGAAGAAAGTTAACCTCTGCTTTGTGATGCCAATAATTTCCAGTTTCTCTCAGGGCATGAGTTAGTTGCCTGCTTTACTGAATTTTGAAAAGGCTTTTGTATGTAAAATTACACCTTAATTTAGTGAATCAAACTTATACCTATTTTGGTTAGAAGATTGGAACATAATTAATGTCCTGAGTTGTTGGCTGGTTTACCCTTGGCAGACTAAATTTAGATGTATAAACCATTCTATATTAAAGGCTATTTTATGTGCTATTTGTTAAGTTCTACTTTTTATTTAAAATAAACCTGCATATTTTTCCACAGCTTCCCACCTTCCCATTCCCAGATTATCTCACCTGTTATCAAATTAGTTGTTTTAAATTTCTGACAATCTTACTCTTGTGTATATTTTTTAAATATAAAAATAGAATCTTACTGTATGTACTACTTGGTAACCTGATCATTTTCACTTAGTAAGTATTGTGAATGTAGAAGGCACAGGATTGTTGTTTTTTTTTAAATAAGTATTATGAAAATCTTGCTATTTAAGAGGTACAACAAACATAGCTCTGATTTTTAGATCATATTTCTCAAGGGCTTGACTTCTGGAATACTGACTCTGCAAATTGAGATCTGGACGGGAGTCCAAGCCGTCCAAACGGCCACACCGATGTTGCAGTCAAGCACAGAAGCTAAGGATTAGTTTTACAAAGTGTTAGGCTTGGTTAGCTCCCCAGCAAAATAAGGACAATCCAGGGCAAAAGTCTGTCATTCATAATTTGATTGTTTTTACAACACCTACAGATATAGTGATTAAAATAATCTTCATGTTCAAAGTACAGATGTATATCCATTTTAACGACTAAGTATGAATTCCTGCTTGCTGAGATTAAGCCATATATCAAATGTAGGCACATTCTACCTGCCTAACTTTGGACGTTGTCTTGATTTAGGCAGCTGAGAGCAGGGTTGGAGTAGTTTTCCTTTGCTAAAGCTTGAGCATCCTCCCTAATGTTTTTTATTGTGGTATAATACACATAACATAAAATTTACCGTCTTAACCATTTTAAGTGTTCAGCCCAGTGGCATTAAGTACATTCACATTGTTGTGCAACTGTTGCTTGAGCTTGTTTGAGTTAAGCAGCAACGTAGATCATGCTAAGGGTGTTTTTTTCCTTTGGGTCCCCTTCTCCCTCCAGTAGTGATGGATGAGAACACACAGCTAACTGGAAGTACTTGGAATTCCTGGATACTTGAAATTTCATTCCACATAAAACACTTTTTGATACTGCATGACTGTTTAGAATGATTTTGAGTTTTTTACTATTACTTAGGAGTATAGAGCTTTGTATAAAGCTGCTAGTATTAATTGCATTATACCAGGAGATAATTTTCAGAGAACTTGACCTTTAAAAGTAGACGCTTTATTCCTCTCTTAATGTCCCAAAGTTTTGAAGCAGTGGACATCACTGCTACTTCTTATTTCATCAGATAATTGCAACTTTGGGTGCAAACATAACCACCCAATGTGATATTGTCATGTTTGATTGTACCCAGAATAACCAATCAGACTGCTTTTGCACAACACGCAGCAAGGCAACTTTAAAACTGAGCTCAATCACTCGTTCTAGGAGTGCCATCCTCGACAGGATTTAACAGGTGAGCTCTCTATAAAGCCGTTATGCCTCCACATCTGTCATTTGGATGCAAAGAAGAGCCAGTGCCAGACAGACATGGCTTTTGTCTCTGATTTCCTTTCTGTACTCTTCAAAGAACACAGACACTGCAGATTTGCCAGGCGTGCCTCAGATGGCTCTCCAGGTACTTGTGCGTGGTCAAATGAACCAGTCGGGAAACCCAACATGTGTGCAGACCAATTTTCGTTTGAATTCCCTATGTAGATTCACTCATTTTTGCTGAGTGTTAGCTCTGCATGAGTGTTCAAATTATGAATAGACCATTACTCTTTTGTTTCCTTCCCTTCAGTCTGCTACTGTGTGTGCAAAGAGCTTGCCAGATGTGTTTCCTGGCCTGATGTGCTCAGAGCAGTCTGTGGGAATACTGGAACTGGGTTGCTTTTCTTCTTGTTACCTTCATCACTACCACCCTGGTGACACGGTGCCTTCTTTCTGACTATTTCATGAGGTACTAATTTCAAATGAGCAAGTATGTTTTGGGACAGCAGCTCACAGACTTTTTGTTTCCATGATCTTTTTACATTCTGCTATCATCTGAATGTTTGTGCCCCCCAAACTCATATGTTAAAATTCTAACCCTCAAGGTAATGGTGTTAGGAGGTGGGGCCTTTGGGAGGTGATTAGGCCATGGGAGTGGAGCCCTCTTGTATATGGGAGTAGCGCCCTTTTCAAAGAGAGCTTGTTTATCCCTTCTGCCATGTGAGGACACATAGACAGTGCCCGCTATGAGGAACAGGCCCTCACCAGACATCAAATTTGCTGGCCCCTTGATCTTGGACTTCCCAGCCTCCAGAACTGTAAGATATAAATGTTTGTTGTTTATAAGCCACCCAGTCAGCGGTATTTTGTTATAACAGCCTGAATAGACTAAGACACACTCTTAAAAATTATTGGGGACCCCAGAGAGCTTCTGCTTATGTGGATTATATCCATATTTATCATATTAGAGAATAAAAGTAAGAAATTAAAAAATATCAGAATAAAAGTTGTCACAGCAATGACATCATTGTGTGCCATGTTGCCTCTGGAAACTTCACTGTGCATTCATGAGAGAAGAAGAGTAAAAAAAAGCAATATGACTTGGTTTTGTTGTGAAAATAGTTTTAACTTTGTAGGCCTCCTGAAAGGGTCTCATCCACAGCCCAATGTTTCCACAACTACACTTTGAGACCCACCCTCCTACAATAAAACCTGATTATATTTTTAGCTCTTCATACTCTTTAAAATATCACTATTTCACAGAATTCAAAGGACATGTTTTAGGAAAAGATATTTGGTGACATTCTACCTGACTTGAAGTGTAAGTGGGAAAGGTGCTTGGAAAAGGAAGTTTTTTTCCCTCAAGATACTTTTCTCAGAGTTAGATTGTCTATTTTTTCCCACCTCCTACATCTCACAAAGTTAGTCCTCTGTCAAGACTAGAGTCTTCAGTTGCAGTTAAAGAACTCTAGTATAGAAATAGAAAATAAAAATGTATATATAAAATTAAACTTGTTTCCACCATTGTGTTGAAGTTTAGTTAATGGACTTTGTGAGTATTTGAGCCTTGTATTTGACATGCAATTAAAATAAGAAGAAAACATTTCTCCCTTGGACACTCATTCTGCAGTGGACGGGGAGTGGGGTATGGAGGGCAGGGATATTGGCATTTCAGGAAAATGCCATCAGGGCTGGTTGGTGCTGGCGATTTCAGAGAGAAGCTACAGAGAACCAGAAGGGACTGGACTGTAACAGCAATAACAGCGACAACAAAATTTGAAAGATGGCGAATTTAGGAATTAGAGGCATTTGGCCAGCAGGTGGAAGGATAAAGGTGCATAGATCTTAATTTATGGTAAGCACGTAAAAATCAGTAGCCACCCAATGCAGGCAAGACGTAGCGCAGTGAAGTGGAAAAGGCTGCGCTTAGAAGTTAGGCTGTGATGACTTCCGGTATGTGAATCTGGGCAAGTTATTTAATTCTTCTGAACATATTTTCTCTTCTGGAGAATAATGTTCTAATACCTGTTTAGCCTGGTGATTCCAAGGAGTAGAGATAATAGCTTCTGCACATGCTAGTTGCTTGCTAAGCAATAACAGGAAAGATGGGCAGGAAATAAATAGTCATGTAGTGATAATGATGACAACGAAGATGGTTTGTTCACTCAGTGCCCCCACAGACCTCTAGCAGTCTAAGTGAAAGGAGGACACCCACAACTTCACTGCCACCCTGGTCCCCAACTTGGCCTTGACCCCCGAGCTCACCCCCATTGTTCTGCAGGAGTCCACAGATGCAGCCAGGCTCGGTGCCTCTTAGCATGACATTGAACTGGAGGAAAATGGGGCAGGCTCCCACTGTTTGAATTATTCCAAGACCTGTTCTCCAGGGACCAGGAGAGTGGCTCATTTCTGGCCAGACTCTGCTTTCCAAAATCATATGCAAGACTACAGTATTGGTCGGTAAAGTTCTTTCACCAAGAGTCAATAAAAGCACCCATTGCCTTCCAGTGAAAGTGGAACAGGGCAGTCCCCCTGGCATTTTACACTAAGGAATATGGAAGACAGGTCTTGCTGAGGAGTTCTGTCCTCCCTGCCAGTATTATTGCATGTCTAAGTCGGGTGTTAATGTTTCAGATGAGTCACTCATGGCAGCAGCTAGACATTTTCTCATTATTTATTAAGAATAGTGTGACTTTTTATTTCCTGCCCATCTTCCCTCCCTCTCTTTGAACCCTTTGCAACTATCTAATTTGTCAGCACTGGCAAATTTCACTTATGTGCAGCTTTCTCCATCCCCCAGATCATTAGCAAAGGTGTAAAACATGAGGGGGGGAACAGAAAGAAATGAGACATGTTTCAGGAGTTTTTAATAACCTAAGAGTACATTTAAAGATATGAAAATGACACTTAAGATAAAGGAAAAAAAAAAGCACACCCAAGTAATAGGATTCTCTGCACTTCCCAGGCAAGGTTAGAATTCAGAGCAATGACTGACTACAACTTTTATTAGAGAGATGGGGCAACTTTTAAACATAATCTTGTGTGTTAGACATTGGTCAGGGTGCATAGTGTCACCTTTCATTTTGGTAGGTATTTCAGGGAGTGCTACCTGACTTCCGGGTAACCCAGGGACATCTATATAGGGTTAAAGAGAGTAGGGAAGATGGTTAGGAAAATACAAAAAGCCACAGCATTCTTAACTCACCAAGACTTGCTGAAACAGTGTCTCTTGGGTGCACGCAGACTGTTCTTTTGGAAATCTGCAGTTTCACAGGAACTGGCCAAGTGGCACCATGTGCATTAACTGCCTGGCTTTCCTTTGAACTTAGATGAACCTAAACTACTACCAACCTGTTTTACACAACGACCAGGAGCTGTGATCCAACAATAGCCAACAGCCTCAAAGGCTTCTCCTGTCTGCTGGGTGCCATGGACATCAATGGAATGATATCAATAATGAACTCTATGGCACTGCATTTTAGTCACTAGAAACAGAGTTCATTCCCTTAAGTACATACAGTATATTTTTTAAGAAAGCAAGCTAAGGACACATGACAAACTGAACAAGGACAACTGGTAGCTCAGGAAGAAGTGGCAACACAATGATCAGGGGACTGCACAGTGTGGGAGTGCTTTGCCCTCAGGGCCCTCAGGATGATTTTCTAGGGTGAAGGGAGAAAATACCAGGACCACCAATGTTCATCTTTCATCTACTTTTAATTTCTATCTTTGTGATGCTTTAAAATGTGCATTTACAAAGTCCATACAGTTTATAAATGTGTGCTCATCAATGTTTTGCCGATGCGGTTCTTGTTCGGCAAAGTCGAGGGATCCCTGCAGCAGGCAGCAAGAGCCGAAGGAGCCCAGAGGGGGAAGAGACCAATGTGTGCTCCAGCCACGAGGTGATGAGAGGCAGAATTTGAATGGGCGGAAGAAAGAGGGGAGAATATTCCAGTCCAGAAGACAATAGGAGCCGAAGAATGGAGGTGAGCAGCCGTAGAATGTTCTCGAGACTGGAAAGAGACTGACTAGTCTATGGAGGAAGGAATGTGCTTGAGAGTGGAATAATACCAGATCCAGGTTTGCAGTCAGAGAGAGTAGGGCAGGGCATTCAAATCCATGATTGCAGAACAGGGGCACGCAGAGGACATGAAGAAAAGAGAGATGAGAGCAGATATTTGGGATGTTTTGCACTGGGCTCTGGCAGGTTGAAAGTCATGTTTACAGAAAACTCATTTGCCAGCAGAATGAAGCCTGGGTTGAAAGGGGAGGTGTGAGGTAGGGGTTTTCGGGAGAAATCGCGCACAGAAAGTGGAAGCAGATTGTCTTCAAGTGGTAAAGGAGCAGAAAGAGTCACAGATGACTCTGGGTTAAGAACCCTGAAGTTCATCATCAAGAGGATCCACCTAATAGCACTAAGTGCTCAGCAGGCTCGGGCAGGCTCTGGGTCACATAGACCCAGGTTTGAGTTCAAGTTTACTGCTTGCTTCAGCTGTGTCACCACAGCCAAGATTCTTTAACCCCTTAAACCTGTTTTCTCATCTGTAAAATGAGGATAATAGTGCCTGCCTCACGGGGTTATGTGAGGACTCAATGGGATAGCACACTTAAAGCCTTTTGCAAAGGACTTGTCAATATAGTGTTCAGAAAGTTTTCTTAAATTTTTTTTTTTTTTTTTTTTGAGACAGAGTCTTGCTCTGTCTCCCAGGCTGGAGTGCAGTGGCGTCATCGTAGCTCACTGCAACCTCAAACTTCTGGGCTCAAGTGATTCTCCTGCCTCAGCCTCCGGAGTAGCTGGGACTACAGGTGTGCAGCACCATGTGTGGCTAATATTTCTAATTTTTTATAGAGATGGGGTCTCACTATGTTGCCCAGGCTGGTCTTGAACTCCTGGCCTCAAGCAATCCTCCCACCTCAGCCTCCCAAAGTGCTGGGATTACAGGCGTGAGATACCACTCCTGGCCTCTCTTAAAAATTTTTAATAAAAATTTATTTTAATGAAAACAGCAACAAAATATAAACATTAATTAGATTAGGTGCTCTTTAGAAACAAACTTAAAAGAAAATACGTATACATAATGATTTTCTATTGACCTAGTTTTCTGTTCCTTTTATTTTTTTTGTATTTCCCAATTTGTGCCTTCAAAAGCATGTGTTTAGTTTTCACCCGTGCTTCCTCATCTGAGTCCCTGCACTCCTCCTCCCTCACAGGCTCCTACTTCATGAGTGGTAACAGCATGTACACTGATCAGTTCTCACACTTCAGCAGGGCAGTATTGCTGGGCCAAGGATCACTCTTTGAGAACCACTGTTATAGAAAACAGTCCCCCAAGTTTTTCTTCCCAGGTATATACTAGGTTTGGATCTTTGGCTCTGCAGTTAACTCCCCCCTCCCTCAGCTGAAAAAATATTGGTGGTGGTGGTGTGCTTGGGGAATGGAAGACAGTGTGTTATTTTTATTTACTTGGTTTTAGCTTCACTGTTGTTCCTTAAATGTGGAAAAGCCAGAAATGCCTGTAGACTGGGTTTCCTTCCACATCAGAAAGATATAACAAGGCTTTGTTCTGCCATTGAAAGTAATCTTAGAGTTTTTCTCTAGCCACATGGGAAGAATGTCCATAAGTAGCCAGCCCCTCTCTTCCTGTATCCATTAGTATGGGTGATTGGACATTGCTGCCTAATGAAACTTAATTACAGTGGTTTCCTTAGCAATGGCTGCAACTCATACACTTGAGTCAAACAAAAAATGTGTTCTGATATGCAGATTTTATTTACAAATTCAATCTTATGTTGCTCTGCATAATCAGTGCAAAAAAAACAAAAAAAAAAAGAAAAAAAAACCAACAACCAAATTCAAGCTTATGCTAAAGGACAGAGTTTTTTTAATAATTATTAAAAAAATTTTTAAGATTGTTGTAAAATACGCCATAATACAAGCATACCTCATTTTATTGCAGTTTGTTGTATTGCACTTTGCAGATATTGCATTTTTTTACAAATTGAAGGTTTGTGGGCACCCCGTGTCGAGCAAGTCTATCAGTGCCATTTTTCCAATAGCGTGTGCTCTCTTTTTGTCTCTGTGTCACATTTTGATAATTCTCACAATATTTCAAACTTTTATATTATTATTACGTCTGTTATGGTGATCTGTGACCAGTGATCTTTTATGTTACTATTGTAATTGTTTTGAGGCACCATGAACCATACCCATATAAGACAATGAACTTAATTGATCAGTGTTACCTGTGTTCTGACTGCTCCACTAACTGGCCATTCCCCTGTCTCTCTCCCTCTCCTTAGGCCTCCCTGTTCCCTGAGACTCAACAATATTGAAATTAGGGCAATTAATAACTCCACAACAGCCTCTAAGTGTTCAAGTGAAAGGAAGAGTCACACATCTCTCACTTTAAATCACAAGCTAGAAATAATTAAGTTTAGTGAGGAAGGCACATCGAAAGCTGATACAGGCTGAAAGCTAGGCCTCTTGTGCCAGACAGTTAGCTAAATTGTGAATGCAAAGGAAGAGTTCTTGAAGGAAATTAAAAGTGCTAATCCAGTGAACACACAAATGATAAGAAAGTGAAACAGCCTTATTGCTGACATGGAGAAAATCTGAGTGGTCAGGATAGAAGATCAAACCAGCCACAACATTCCCTCAGGCCAAAGCCTAATCCAGAGCAAGGCCCTAACTCTCTTCAATTCTGTGAATACTTAGAGAGGTGAGGAAGCTGCAGAAGGAAAGCTGGAAGCTGGCAGAGGTTGGTTTATGAGGTTTGAGGAAAGAAGCCATCTGCATAACATAAAAGCGCAAGGGGAAGCAGCAAGTGCTCATGTGGAAGCTGCAGCAAGTTATCCAGAAGATCTAGCTAAGGTGGTTAATGAAAGAGGCTACACTAAACTACATATTTTCAGTGGAGATGAAACAGCCTTCTATTGGAAGAAGATGCCATGTAGGCCTTTCATAGCTAGGGAGGAGAAGTCAATGCCTGGCTTCAAAGCTTCAAAGAACAGGCTGACTCTCTTGTTAGGGGCTAATGCAACTGGTGACTTTAAGTTGAAGCCAACACTCATTTATCATTCTGAAAATCCTAAGGCCCTTAAGAATTATGCTAAATCTACTCTGCCTGTGCTCTATAAATGGAGAAATAAAGCCTGGATGACAGCACATCTGTTTACAGCATAATTTACTGAATATTTTAAGCCTACTATTGAGACTGAATGCTCAGAAAAAAAGATTCTTTTCAAAATATTACTGCTCATTGACTATGCACCTGGTCACCCAAAGCTCTGACGGAGATGTATAAGATTAATGTTGTTTTCATGCTTGTTAACACAACATCCATTCTGCAGCCCATGGATCAAGGAGTAATTTCAACTTTCAAGTATTGTTATACAAGAAATACATTTCATAAGACTATAGCTGCTACAGTGATTCCTCTGATGGAGCTGGGCAAAGTCAGTTGAAAACTTTTTGGAAAGGATTCACCATTCAAGATGCCATTAAGAACATTTGTGATTCATAGGAAGAGCTTAAAATATAATATCAACATTAATAGGAGTTTGGAAGAAGTTGATTCCAACTCTCGTGGATGACTTTGAGGGGTTCAAGATTTCAGCAAAGTAACCTGCAGATGTGGTGCAAACAGCAAGAGAACTAGAACTAGAAGTGGAGCCTAAAGATGTGACTGAATTGCTGCAATCTCATGATAGAACTTGAATGGATGAGGAGTTGCTTCTTTTTGATGAGCAAAACAAGTGATTTCTTGAGATGGAATCTCCTCCTTGTGAAGAAGCTGTGAGCCTTGTTGAAATGACAACAAAGGATTTAGAATATTTTATAAACTTAGTCGATAAAAAAGCAGCAGGGTTTGAGAGGATTGACTCCAATTTTGAAAAAAGTTCTACTGTGGGGAAAATGCTATCAAACAACATTGCATGCTAACAGAGAAATCTTTGGTGAAAGAAAGTGTCAATCAATGCAGCAAACTTCATTGTTATCTTATTTTAAGAAATTATGACAGTCACCCCAACCTTCAGCAACATCTCCCTTATCAGTCAGCAGCCATGCACATGAAGGCAAGACCCTCCATCAGCAAAAAGATTACAACTTGCTGAAGGTTCAGATGATTGTTAGCAGTTTTTAGCAATAAAAAACCTTTAAACTAAGGTATGTACATTTTTAAGACATACTGCCATTGCACATTTTGTAGATTACAGTATAGTATAAATATAAGTTTTATATGCACTGGGAAACCAAAAACTTCGTATGACTCACTTGATTGCGATATTCACTTTATTGCAGTGGTCTGGAATTGAACCTGCAATATCTCCAAGGTATGCCCGTATAAAATTTACCATCTTAACTATTTTTAAGTGTACAGTTTAGTAGTGTTAAATATACTCACATTGTTGTACAACCAATCTGCAGAAGTTTTTATTTTGCCCAAGAGAAACTCTATGCCCGTTAAACTGCAACTCCCATTTACTCTTCCTTCTACTCCCTGGCAACCACCATTTTACCTTCTGTTTCTGAGTTTGAATACTGTAGATATTTCATATAAGTGTAGTCATACAGTATTTGTCTTTTTGTGATTGGCTTATTTTGCTTATCATAGTGTTCTCGAGGTTGATCCATTGTAGCATGTGTCAGAATTCCTGTCCTTTTTAAGGCTGAATAATATTCCATTGTATGTGTATACTACATTTTGTTATCCATTCATCCATTGATGGACATTTGGGTTGCTTCCACTTTTTAGCTATTGAGAAAATGCTGCTATGAACATGGATGTACAAATATCTCTTTGAGATGCTCCTTTTGATTCTATCAAATGTATACCCAGAAATGAAATTGCTGGATCATATGGTAATTCTATTTTTAATTTTTGGAGGAACTTCCATACTGGTTTTCCATTGTAACTGCAACATTTTATATTTCCACAAAATTTCCAAACTTCACATCCTTGCTAACACTTATTTTCTGTTGTTGGTTTTTGTTGTTGTTGGTTTTTGTTTTTGTGGGGTTTTTTTGGATAGTATCCATTCTAATAAGTGTGAGGTGTTATCTCATTGTGGTTTGATTTGCATTTCCCTAACGATTAGTGATTTTGAGCATCTTTCCATATGCTTGTTAGCCATTTGTATATTTTCTTTTGCAAAATGTCTATTCAAGTCCTTTGCCCATTTTTAAATTGGGTGATTTGTTTTTATGTTGTTGAGTTGCAAGAGTTATTTATATATCTTGGATTCTAATCCCTTATCAGATATAGTTTGTAAATGGTTTCTCCCACTTCATGGGTTGCCTTTTCATCCTGTTAATTGTGTTGTTGTTTTTTTTATATAGTCCAATTTGTCTATTTTTCCTTTTATTGCCTATGCTTTGACATCATTTCCAAGAAACCATTGCCAAATCCAAAGTCATGAAGCTTTCCCCCATGCTTTCTTCTAAGAGTTTTTAGTTTTAGCTCTTATATTTAGGTCTTTAATCTATTTTGAGTTAATTTTTGTATATGGTGTAAGTTAAGAGTCCAGCTTTATTCTTTTACATGTGGAGATCAAATTTTTTTGATAAATCTTCTTGAACAGACTGCTTTCCCTGTTGAATGATCTTGGCACTCTTCTTGAAAATCATTAGACTATATATGTGAGTGCTCAGTAAGTTGTAACTATCCATGATTAATATCAATATTATCATCCAAAGGCTGAAATCTCTTAGTGTTGCCTAAGGTGACTTGAAATGTTGTGTTGATACCACATCACTTCCTTGAGCAGCTTTAAAATCCTTGTTTGTTAATTGCAATATCTGAGTCACCCCAGTGTCTGTTTCTATTGACTACTTTTTAAAAAAAGCGTATCAAATGTGTCATGTTTTCCCATCTTTACAGGTCTGGTGATTTTTGACTGGATAATGGGCACTATGAAGACACATCGTGGAGCACCTGGATTCTGTGACATTCTTCTTAAGAGTAGCTTTTGTTCTAGCTGGCAATTGACTTGGCTGGTTTTGAACCCCCAATTGCCACCCATATGGTGGGTAGCAGCTGAAATCTCTGCCCAGTTCTTTCAGATTCTAGCTCTTACTTTTTGCCTGGGTTCCCCTAAGATCTCCCCAAACATGCCTAGTTTAAGTCTGCCAAGAATTTAACCATATTTTTATACACAGATTTTTGTGCTCACTTTTTAAGACTCCCTTCTTTCCAATATTTTTCTTATAACTTACTGGCTTCTCTGTGAACCTCAAACTCTGTCCTCTGGCACCTTAAGCCAGTAAGATTGCTGGTTCCTGCTACTTAAATACACACAGACTGAGGAGTAACCTCAAGCAAAAAAAATCACACACTTGCAAATCTCACTCACTATAGTTGATTTTTCAAGAGTCTGCCTGCTTTTGGTTATCCTAAATATTTCAAATAGTTGTTTTATTTTCTGTTTGCCCAGATTCTATAATTATCTCAGGGAGGTAAGTCTTATTAAGCTATTTCACCATTAGCAGAAGCTGGAGCTCAGCGTCTGTAAAACAATGAATCAATAAAAATTTTTCTTAGCATAAGGGTGGCACATTTCAATTCATCTTAATGCTGTAAGGAGTGACAATTCTTAGCTTACTAATCTTTTATATGACACAGGTACCCAATATTTGCTCTGTAGTCTTCCATTATTACACCACATGTTAAACTCATTTCATAGGTTTCATCTTCCCTGTGATACTCTAAGCTATTTTACGTGTGTGGGGAGGGGAATGAGGGGTGAACAAGCTGCTCTGCAACACATAAACTTCTCTAAAAAGTAAATTACCTATTGTGCTTTTAAGAAGTTCTACACTGTTGAGAAGCTTAAGTCTCCTATGATTCCTATTTTCCCAGATCTCTGAGTCTCTTAAACAGCTTTTAAGCATTATTTATTTGAGGTGAGGAAAGAAAAATATTTCTTTTAAAGCAGCCTCTTCAAAAAACAATGACATAATATGGAATTAAAAAGAAAATCTATGTCATATAAAATTTGTGATGCACAGTTTGTAGCATTTCTCTAGGGTCCTATTCAGAGAATCTGGAAGCAGTTTGTAAAGATATTTTAGGAATATATTGTATGTCCAAACTGCAAACAGAATCAGAAATTAGAAAATAGAACCTTGGAGATACAAACTAAAAGAGTTCATTTGCAGATGAGCTGAAAAGCAATATTGGGCTTCAAAAATGGCATCACACTTCAAACTAGAATTTTAAGAAAGTAGTTATATTATATTAAATCATAGTGAAATCCTCAGATTGTTGCTTGTTTTCACATGCCAGCAGAAGAGGCATAGTTTATGCAAAAGGAGTAAAAAGTAATCTTGTCCCCATCATCCCTTATCATTTAATATTCATGTTAAAGGTTTTAAAAATATTTTATTATTAAATGCAATCTCAATAGCATATGTTTATAAAATGCCAATGATTTCAACCAGGGTGCTCATCAGAATTACGTGGGGTCTTTTTTCAAATACACAGGCCTGAGCCCCACTAGCAGGAACTTGAATTCATTTTAACTTAAGTAGGAATTCGGGCAACTGTATTTTTAAAAGGCCCTCTAGAGAATTCTAGAAACACCCCCCAGGCACCTATAGGAAGTCTTATCAATAAGAAACCATAACAAATAGTTGCTCAAAAGTAAGGAAATAATGGAAAAAAGAATGTTTATTGTTTCACTCAAGTCAAACTTGAAATATTTCAGGACATAAAAGATACAATGATGCTATATTTGGATGAATTTGAGTAAATCTAAGAGCGTAGGTTTTGCAGGTTATTCTTGGTGTCATCTCTTAAAGAATTATATAAGGCATGTTAAAATATTCTTCTGATGACAGATAAAGGACCTGAAAATCCAGATATGCATTTTATTCACTTTCAGAGCCAGTAAATGGGAAGCAGATCTTAGCCGCATGCAGAATTTAACACGCACAGAGCTGCTTTCAGCCCTCGGAGGCAAACCTAGTTTCTGGTTGAAATCACATTACCATTGTAGCTGTTTCTGTTCTGCTTATTGAAAGAGCTTTTGCCATGATTGTGGATGCTAAAATAGACTTCTCAAGAGCTGGTTCACAGTCCGACAAAAGTAGTACAGATAGAAAGGCTCTCGTGAAAAATGAACACCAGCCCCGTCTCTTAACCTACACCTTTCACTTCGGGAGTCAGCCTCTCATTTTCAGTGTAAACATTTGCAGATGAGCACTCTTCATGGAAACTTTTTGAATAAAATAACCAGCCGCATCAGTTGGTATGGCTAGTGACTGGTTCCTCTGTAGACAGTCAAATATTATAGTATTAATACAAACCAGGAAACAGAGAAAGAGAATAATGCTACCGGAGTGATAATGATGCCCTCGTGTTCCAAATGTTTAATTCCTCTTGCTCAAAGTATAGAGTGCCATAATAGCCATCAGCACAAATGATCACGCATGAAAAAGCTGAGAAGATCTTTTATAATCATCCAATGCTTGAGAAATTAGTGAATTAAATTTTCAGTGTAGGGTAGTGGGAAAATATCCTAAAGCTAAGATTACTGAAAATGTTGGAAACACAGGTAATTCCCAGAAACATAAGTGTGGAATGATATAGTATTAAATTATTTTATAATATTGGAAAATCTTACCTTAAGTTTTTTTCTCAGCCTGCAAATTTTCCTCAACCATCTTATATTCTCCAGTATTAAGAGTGTCTGGTAGGTTTGTTATCAGGAAAGGTAGAGTACATGCTGATAGATTTTATAAACGTCTTTCAAAATCTCTTTACAACCTTATAAAGTTGAAATAAATTTTTTCAGGCTACAGGCCCAATTCTAGTTGCGCAATGGTTATCAGTCCTTTGTAGTACATAGAAATCCCCGGGTGATACACAATGTATATATAAAAAGTGTAAGATATTATTGTTCTTCATAATCAAAATGGCATGAACAATGTTATGATGATATTTGTGCAGGTGCTTCAAATTGTAAGTCAATACCTATAACATATGCGGAAGAAAACAAAGTACTTTTAAGTGCTATATATTGTTCACTAAAAGTGGATATTCCCTCCAGAATGTTAAACACAGCTAAAAACCTCTATATTGAGCTCACTCTGTTTAAACTAAATTCCAAGCACAATGTTAGATGGCACAGGACACATTCTCAGAATTTGATCCTATAGCCCGTAGAGGGGTAGATAAGCAAAATGAGAAATACCTCTTTGTTGTTTTTATACTGACCACATTATTATCTGCTTTTCGTGAACTTTCTCTTATAGAACTCTTCAAATTCTATGTCCATGATCTGAGGCCTTATCATAAGGGATGGGCCAAACATCTAGATCCAGAGACTTTTTTCATTAGGCTCAGAAGGAGGTGATTTAGTGTTACAAATTATTTCAGTACAAGATTTAGCATATTCTATTCTGATTCATGCTCTGAAGTAAGCTGGATGAATATACGCTTAAAGCTGGACAATTTATGAAAAGAGTAAAATTGATAACACTGCCAGCCTCAAGGCATCCTCTTCCTGGAATGAGAACATTTCTAGACCAGAGGGCACACAATTTTAAATGGAAAAGGGAATTAAAGTGAAATCAGTAGTTTACGTTGTTGCAACAGCTAGTTAATGTTATCTACCCAGAACGTGTTTCTTGTGTGTGTGCTAGCAAGACAGTGTGGTGAATTTCCATCCCCCCAGCTTCACTCACTGGTGTTCTTGCGCCCAGCCCACCTAGATCCTGAGCCAATCTTGGCTGCATCAGGCCGATTCTGTCTCTAAGGGACTGGGCATTGGGTGGGCGCGGTGGGGTTGGGGAATGAGGCTTGAATTTGTTCTGAAGTCATCAGCCCCATGCTAGGGGAGCTCTGGGAGTGGCTCTGTGTGCCACTGAGCTGTGGCCTTTTTCTAAGCCTCCTTGGAGTTTGCCCAGGGGCCTGTATAGCCTAGTGATTACCATCCAGCCTCTGGAATCCCAGCTTTAAGGCTCAAGCTCAACTCTACCCCTTATTGTGTGACCTGGGCAAATTTGTTTTATTTTGTTTTGTTTTTTGTTTCTGTTTTTGTTTTTTAGAGACAGGGTCTCACTCTGCTGTCCAGGGTGCAGTGCAGTGGCACAATCACAAGCCACTATAACCTTCAACTCACTGTAACCTCCAACTCCTAAGCTCAAGTCATCCTCCTGCCTCAGCCTCCCAAGTAGCTGGGACTATAGGCATGTGCCTCGCAGGCCTGGCTGATTTTTAAACTTTTTGTAGAGATGGGTTCTCATTATATTGCCCAGGCTGGTCTTGAACTCCTGGCCTCAAACAATCCTCCTACCTTGGCCTCCCAAACTGCTGGGATTACAGGTGTGAGCCACCATGCCCAGCATGACCTTGGACAATTTATTCAATCTCTGAAACCCTCAGTTTTTCTATCTGTAATGCAGATAATATTAGTTCCTATCCTCCAATCTATAGGATTATGGCTTTCCTGTGACTCAGTTTCCTCATCTGTAAAATAGTATTAGTAATAAGACAGTGAGTCTTATGAGTACTAAATGAGTCAATCTATGAAAAACATGTTAACTGTGCGTGGCACCCACTAAGTGCAACATAAGTGAGATAGGTATTATTAACGATGTGAGGATTAAACAAAATAAGGAATATAAAGCAGACAGAAAACACTTTAAAATATTAACTCTTGAGCTTCTTTCTTGTTTCCTGATTCGCACCAGTCTCCTTTTGGGAGACTGAAGCTCTCTTCTAATTCCAGCCTGCCTGGAGGGGACTCTGATAATCGTGCTCTGATAATCTTGCTGGTCTCTTCCTAGAGGTTCCACCCTGCCCCATCCACCAGCTGGAGGCCTTACAGCACAAGGCTGCTGCCACCTGCCAACCTTTGAGTCTGTCTGTTGTCTGGACACTTCTGCTTCTGCGCCCCACTCTCTCCTCACCATCCTCCTTGTGTATGGGCACTCTTCTGGGTCATCTGTAAGTTTGTCATATTTGTGTTTGAACTTCGTGATTCGGACTGGTACCCCCTTCCCTGGCCAGCGACACACAGGTATGTTCCTTCTCCTGGTTCAGGCTAAGCCCATCCTGCCTTCTTCTATCAGCCTCCTGCTTCCATCCCAGCATGCTCTGTAGGCATGCTCCCTTGGAATAGTACAGTTCAATCCTCCAGACAAGGTGATGAGGGAGGGCTTTAAAAAAAAATTGTAGTAAAATGCACCTAACAAAGTTCACCATCTTAACCACTTCTGAGTGTACAGTTTAGTAGTGTACGTTCACTCTGTTGTGAACCCATCACCACCATCTGTCCCTAGAACTCTTTTCATCTTACAAAACTGAAACACTGCACCCATTAAATAATAATTCTCCATTCTTCCTTCCTGACACCCATATCCTACTTTCTGTTTCTATGAGTTTGACTAATCTAGATATCTCATGTAAGTGGAATCATACAGTATTTGTCCTTTTGTGACTGTCTTATTTCATTTAGTATAATATCCTCAAGGCTTCATGAAGGTAAGATGTTGGTTGTAAAAATCTAAATACACTGAAGAAAATGTTAAAATGCTAGATCAATAAGAGAAGAGACACTAGGACATCTGGAAATCATTAGCATCAGTCAAGAAATCATTGCCTTATAGATATTGCTGAAAGTATTCCTTGTCAGTTATAAAAACTAGCTATCTAGGAGGAGATATGAGAAGGTAGTTTTGCTGAGTAAAGAGCGATTGGCTTGGACCCCAAGGAGAGCAGATGTTGGCTTTCATTCCTTAAACATCGGGCTAGAAAGTCTTGTATTATGCTATCAAATTTTGCTATTCCAGGCAAGGCACGGCCCACTTTGTTCTCAAGCGTATTTCATAGTGGAAGCTTTACAGCCTGGGGTCCCATGGTGACACAAACTCTAAATGGGATCTCAGTAGGAGTCTCAGTAACTGTTGATTCAAGATCACCCATTAAGTAATGGGAAGGAACAGAAACAACAAGTCCTTAGAAAGGAAGTATTTTTGAATTCTTAGGAAAAACACCAAATATCCATTCAGGATGAAGCCAATTGATAACAACAACAACAAAAAATCCACTCTTTTATTTCATCCAATCAGAAATTTATCTGAAGTTTTATCATACTGTTTAAGTTATGTATTGCATATAAAAGAATAAAGAAGATTGTGTGGTTTTATCCTTATTTTTCCTAAACCTAGAGGAGAATTTTAGGTTCATGTCAATTTTTGTTAATTCCTTAGGTATTTTATTCTGCAGAAAGAAGAAAGTTGAAAATTAAACTTTTTCTGTTTCATGGTGAAATTTTTTAAAAAGCCTCAATTTCAACCTACAAAACAAAACTTTTCCAAATGGCTTTGTAACCCTTTTACCTTAGACAAAGACCTTTAGAATTGATTTTTCATAGGAGAAAAATGACAAAATAGAAAATATTTCTGTTAAAATCACTTGTAATACCATAAGCCATTAGCTTGTTTAGCTTTTCTATGGAGAAAGAAGGCAGCTAATTAATTTTAGTTGCAATATGGGCCTAGATTTAGTTTGAAGAGGTTCACCAGATGTGTAATACCTTGAGTTATAATGCTGACGCAGAATCCCAGAATTCAGCCTAGAACACAAATAGCTCAATCCCCTCTCTGCTTTCTTTAGAGTTTCTTTTCTATGGAGAAAATCTACACGACATTAGTGGTCACAAAGAGGGATTACAGAAAGGATCATTATTTGATATTCTAATTCATAAAGAAACAGAATATTTAATAAGCCAAGTATTAAGGGTATTGACAAAAAGCGTTTTGGAAACATATATATTCACACACACACTCTCTGATTACTTTCTGCTAAAATACTGGAAGAACAGTGTGGTTGTTTCTATTTTGTATAAGTGGTACTTCTCATTAAGCATCAAATAAGAAAAGTTTACAGTGTGTTTCTGGTGGCTACTAGATAGTTACAACTGAAATATGGAGAATTAAAAGATATTCTTTTTATTTTTCTGATGTAACACATATTAAAATTTGGAAATTTAATCTTTAGGTTAATTTTACATTTTAAATGCTTCCTGTAGGAATTCTTCAAGTGATATTTTAATGGCAGTATGGGTAGAACAGTCCATTTTATAACTGCTGAGCAGATGGGGGGGGAGAACTTCGGTGATTACTTTAATAACTTAACCATTGCCCAGTTGAATTTAAAGACCTACTGGTCTTCTAAGCTGCTTGTTGATTTACCCAGACATTTAAAAAATTATTTATTGTGAGCCTGCTTTGTACTAAACACTGTGCTAGATGCTGAACCACAAGAAGAACAAAGGAGACACCACGCCTGCCTTCAGGGAGCTTGGGGTGGATGGATACTAAGCAAATAACTATAGCACATAAAGCATATCCTTTGCTGAGTGCTTGGAAGGAAGGGCGTGGGATACTATGGGAGTTGTAAACAGGGGCCTCCAGTGTGGAGCATGGGTTGGAGAATGGAGATCAGTTGGGGATTCCAGAAACGAAGGCTAAATGTGTTGTGCTATGAGTTTTGGAATATAACTCTTCTAGAGTGTTTGCATTTTAAAAGTGGAACTACTGGACCCAATTGACTCTTCTGAATGAAATGGCAGAGTGCTAGGAGGTGTTCTGGGACAGGATGGCCTTCTCAGTGCCCTTGTCTACAGCTCCCTGCCCTACCCCACTCCAGGACACTTGACAAACATTGTGTCCACCTTTCTTAAAGGTCACTGATGTCTGTTCTAGAAACAGACTTCGTAACCATTTTTATATCCTCCATGTAGTTGAACGCTTCAAATATGTTCTCAGTTTTAAATTTAATTCTTATCAGCAAGCACTTGAAGTGAGCACCGTGGACTCTCATAAAATCAGATTTTTTTTCCCTTTTTTCTGATGAAGACTCTTTTAAAAAAAATTGCGGCAAAGGTACATAAAATTTACTATTTTAACCATTTTAAGTGTATAGTTCAGTAGTATTAAACATTCACATTTTTGTAAATTCATTACCACCATCTATCTCCAGAACTCTTCATCTTGCAAAACTGAAACTCTACCCATTAAACAATAACTCTCCATCCCCTCCTCCCCAGCCCCTGGCAACCACCATTGCACTTTGTGTCTGTATGAATGTGACTACTCTAGGTGTCCCGTATAAGTGGAATCACACACTATTTGTCCTTTAGTGACCGGCTTATTTCAGTCAGCATAACATCCTCAAGGTTCATCCATATTGTAGCCTGCGTCAGAATTTTCTTCCTTTTTAAGGTGGAGCAATATTCCATTGAACATATAAACCACGTTATGTTTATCCACTTATTTCTCCACAGACACCTGGCTTGCTTCCACCTTTTGGCTAGTGTGAATAATGCTGTTATGAACATGGTGCACTAGCTTTTGTTTAAGCAATAACACACCTGAATGATTTTCACCTATGCATATAGAATAAGTTGGTAACAGAGAAATAATTGTGGGAAAAAAGATTCAGGGAAGCTAAGTGCAAGACTCTCTGTATCTCATATTTGATTGTGACTTTGGTAAAGGGGTGTCCCTCTTTGGGTGTCAGTTTCCTCACCGTGAACGCAGAGAGCCCATCCCCATGGTCCTGACCACCACCCAGGAAGTGATCCTAGGACTGTGGAAAATTAAAGGGTGGGTTAATATGGATGCCATACAATGTCTTTATTAATTGGGCTGTCCTGGGTCTTTAAATGACCTCATGCACCTGTGGGTTTTTTTTTTTTCCTTGATCTTCTCATCCTGGGAGAGAAGGGGAAATTAAGGTCAGCAGCTTTCCAAAGTAATTTAGAAGTGAAAAAATAGGAACGTTTTCTTGTGTGGGAACCTATGGAAGGAATGTTAAGTGTTCTCCTTAGCATCTCCTTGTGAAGTGACACATGCTTGAGAGGGTGTAACAGTAAAGCAATTTTCATTGGAATATAAGTGGAATCCTTTGTCTCTGTCAAAGACAATTGAGAGAAATGGCTACGAAGGCTCCAATTTAAGGCGTATTCCAGTCCTAGCTGTGGACCTGGCTAAGATCTTCACAACCTAAGAACTGTGTTAGGTAATGCCTCGGCGCTTGAATAACTGTGCAGCCTAAACCTAATAGCTCTGGTGACCCAGAATATTAGAGCCCCATTCTGTTTTGCATGTCATGAGTGAAATGGGGAGAGACCCATCTTTCCATGTGTCCCCAGAGGCTCATGTTTTTTCCTTACAGGTTCCTTTAGCGTTTATCCCTTAAGGATGGACTGTATGCTTATTAACTGAGGGCCTGGTATGGTAGGGCCCTGTCAGAAGTTCTCTCCAAATACACAGCGAGGGGCTATCCTTCAAAGGAAAATAGTCAGGCGGTTGAAATCGTCTTGTGCAAAGACACAAAACGTTGAGGAAGCCAGAGTTATTGGGTTTGTATGTTAACTCTCAATTTATAGAAGATTTAGGTTTACCAGATAAAATGGAGGACGCCCAGTTTGAACATGAGATAAATAACAAATTTTTTTTGGTATAAGTATGTCCCAAATATTGCATAGAACATACTTATGATAAAAAGCATTTGATATTTATCTGAAATCCAAATTTAACTGGGCATCCTGTACTTTTATTGGCTAAACCTGGCAACTCTAAGTAGGTCGTATGAAACAACGTGGTAAATTTGTACAGTTTCAAAAACATCAGGACTCTCAAGAGAAGGGGATTTATTATCAAAGAGGATCTCACAAACATGTATGCTCATTCAAATTATGCTTTACTGATTGAGACACAAAACTGTAACAGGCAATATTTCTGTGTGGATTTAAAAAGGAAGGCTCTCTTTTTTTAATAACTAAAAATCACAGCACAAAGGATACAAATATATATGCTCCCAGCACTAAAAGTTATCCAGAGTAAGTTGTAATAAAAATCAAGAAGCAGACTTAGAAGAATTGTACTATATTCTCTTTCCTTTTATTTTTGTGGAAATCTACGTTGGTGGAGGATCTGTCAACACGACTGCTGAAGGCAGATGTTTCTGTTCTATTAGCCCTGAATTAAATAGTGAAGTAGAAAGAGGATGAAATGACTTTTAAATGGAGGAGATGCTTTTATTAGATGTGAAAGTATGTGGCAAATGAAACAGTTGAGGGACAAATAGCATTTTTACAAACCAGTAACTTAAAGACTTTCAAAACAACCTGAACGGACACCTCACAAGAAATTTGCTGTTGAAGAAATAGCTCATAGTATTTGACTGGGTCCCTGGCTTGAGGTCCAGCATTCCCCTTCACCTGTTTATAAGTCAACCCTTAAAAACTTGAACAATCATACCAGGCCAATGATGGGCTCATAGCCACAAGACTATCCATTAGTAATTGGTGATGAGCCAGGAGTACACCAGACAATGTGAAATTTCTTGAGCCAAAAAATACAATTAAACCAAAAAGGGACACATCAACTTCCCAGGGCTGCATTACTGGAAAACTGTGGGCTCCCAAGCCTCGTGGGGAAGGAAGGGCCTTGTTCCTCCTGACTGCCAGCTTTCCAGATGGTGCAGTGCTGATGGGAACAAGGGCTTGATCTTTAAATGTTTATTGATCAGTTATTTCCAAGAGAAGAGCTAACATCTATTTCAAGCAGAAAAGATTTTGATTCATTTTCTTCCTCTCATAAATGAAATGATAGATTGAAGAAGACTGAGCCAGGAATAAATACTTCACTTGGTAGCCATTCTCATCTGATATAACTAAAGGTAATTCCGCAGTCTAAGTCTGCTTCCTATTTGGAAATAATATAATGAATGAATAAGATCACAAATCCCCTTCTATTGAGGGTTCTGGAAAGGCTTCATGTCTTCCTTTCTGGAGAGCGAAGAGGGGAGATCATTTCCCATTGTCCTCAAGATCTAAGAGGGGGCAAGAGGCTCCCATAGGTCCCCTCCTGTGCCTTTGAAGAGAAGATACAATTGGCCGATCAAGTTAAATCCCTCTCTGCCATCCTCTACCCCTGCCTTGCTCCCGAGCCTTTCATTCAGTCAGTCTCTACACTCCCTTATGTCCCTCAAATATAGCCGGTCCTCTGCAGCTCTTGCAGGTGCCTTCCCTCAGGCCCTTAACTCCTGTGTGACCCACTACACCTGCCTCCTCATTAGTCTCCTTCCCCCAGCCACTCCCCACTCTTGTGTATACTGTACAGTATAGTTACCAAAATTACATTTCTAAAATGAAGACTGCATCATTAAACCCATTTATCCATGATGGGTTCAAATTTCTTAGCCTGATTACACAGCCCTTGTTTAACCTTTGCAGCCTATTTTCTACCACTACCCTCATCCCTGAAAGCTATGCTCCTGGCACTCTAAATATGTTCCCCGATGTGTGGTCTTACGTGCACAAACCCCCTGGCCCTCGGGCCTCTGATGAACCCACCCTTCAAAACTCAGACCAACCACATAACTCCCTGCAGTGTTCAGTTACGACCTCGGATCATTCTGATGGTTCTTGGATTGTTTGAAAACAATTTGTGCCACACTACACATCCCAGGCCTTTTGAAAATGTTTGCCATAATCGATCAATGAACCCTGATTATTTCTTATGTTCTATCTGTTAAGTGTCAGATTGGCAATAAGAAATGTAGGAAGGACACTTTATACGCACCTATTTAATTCTCATTGGCCTTATCACCTTCCCTCTAAGCCCTTCCCTCTCTCATCTCCAGAGTAAAAATGTGAACAAGAATGCCATGGGGATTCTTTCTGGAGTGCTCTTACTGTCTCAGTTCTGCTAGCAACCCCCCTCAAGGCACCAGCCCATGTCCCTCATTGCCAGGGCATGCAATCTGGGAGTTGGGGTCTGAGTTGGACATGGGGCAGGGTGTCTTTTGTCTGGGGGAGGGGGCGGTGTGCCCCAAATCTGTTAACCATCACAATAGGAGGTGAACAGGAAGGAAAATGCCTATACAAGCCAATGGAATGGAAACTAGGGGAAATAGTCTAAAATTAAGGGAGGGAGGGAGGTAGATTGGTGTTTGCCACTGCCTCCGACAGCTGTGGAGGCTCAGGTATGGGTAGTGTGGGAACTATTACTGATGTTAGTTTGGGCTGAATATGTCGGGGGGAACCCATCACGCTGGCAAACACTATTTTCTGCCTCCACCTCAGTCAGTGCCATGAATTTTGTCTGTACTTTATTGCAGTCAGAGCTTTCTCTAGGGAAGGTCCAGTGCCTCCATATTCTTGTGAAATGAAAACAAGATCTTAAGTTACTTTTCTGCAAATTCTCCAAATTATTTTAAAAGCGTGGCCTAATGGAAAAAATATATGACTCACCACCTTTCAGTATCAGACCACCTGTTCTCTGAAGTTTAGAATGGAATGTAAAGATGCTCACTGCACTACTGTGTTGCAGAGAAAGGAAAAAAGCTGCAACACAACACATCTTTATGAGCTTTTCCAGGGAACCAATCTTAATAGCATGTTTTATGCAGCATTTTTAATGCTAAATTAACTGCCTCATGGGCTGTAGCTGGAGCTTTTAAACACAAGCAGGAAACCCTGTTTCTGTGTGTAACCCTGTCCTGGAGGACCAGCAATGAGCTCTACACCCCAAACCTCCAGTGCAGGGGAAGAGCTGCCCTCGACAAATGTCTTGCCCCACTCAGGGCTACAAAAGGTGAGTCTGTGAAAGTAGATAGATAACGGTTAAACTTAATTCTAGAGCAGAATCCACGAGGCACCTCAGGTACTCCCAGGATCAAACTGTCAGCTCCCTGAAAACCATCACACTGGTAAACCCTTTCCTGTGACCACACACCTTCGTGATACGTGTTCTGCCCACCTATTTCACAGAGTCTGGAAGAGGGGTTGCAGCTCTAACTACTTCACATGTCTGTTTGTGGATTTTGCCTTTTCTAGTTTAAGGAAAAGTAGATTTCATGAATGGATGGAAGGTTATCCAGCTTGAAACAAGTTCCTTCAAAGTTTTCTACAGACATACCTCAGAGATATTGCAGGTTCAGTTCCAGACCACTGCAATAAAGTGAATATCTCAATAAAGCAAGTCATATGAAATTTTTTGTTTCATATAAAACATGAAAGTTATGTTTACTCTATATTGTAGTCCATTAAGTGTGCAACAGCATTATGTCTAAAGAAAGAATGTTCACACTTCAATTAAAAATAATTTACTGACCCAAAATGGTAATAATGATCATCTGAACCTTCAGCGAGTCATAATCTTTCTGCTGGTGGAGGGTCTTACCTTCACATGGACAGCTGCCGACTGATCAGGGTGGTGCTTGCTGAAGGTGGAGGTGGCTTTGACAATTTCTGAAAATAAGACAACAATGAAGTTTGCCAAATCTTCCTTTCACGAAAGATTTCTCTGTAGCATAAGATGCTGTTTGATAGCATTTTACTTACAACAGAACTTTTAAAATTGGAGTCAATCCTCTCAAACTTGTCAACTAAGTTGAAGTAATATTCTAAATCCTTTGTTGTCATTTCAACAATGTTCACAGCATCTTCACCAGTAGATTGCATCTCAAGAAACCACTTTCTTTGCTCATCCATGAGAAGCAACTCCTCATCCACTCAAGTTTTACAATGAGATTGCAGCAATTCAGTCACATCTTTAGGCCCCACTTCGAGTTCTCTTGCTGTGTGCATCACATCTGCAGTTAGTTTGTCCACTGAAGTCTTGAATCCCTCAAGTTTATCCATGAGGGTTGGAATCAACTTCTTCCAAACTCCTGTTAATGTTGATATTTTGACCTCCTCCCATGAATTACAAATATTCTTAATGGCACCTCGATTGGTGAATCCTTTCCAAAAGATTTTCAATTGACTTTGCCCAGATCCATCAGAGAAATCACTATCTATGGCAGCAATAGCCCTGTGAAATGTATTTCTTAAATAATAAGATTTGAAAGTTGAAATTACTTCTTGATCCACGGGCTTTAGAGTTGAGGTTTTGTTAGCAGGCATGAAAACAACATTAATCTCCTTGTATGTTTGGCATTTCCAAAATGTCCTAAAACTGTGGTTTTCAGACTAGGCTTCAAGGAGCCCTTAGGGTTTCAGCATATTCACAGGGCCCACTTCACAGTGTGCATGTGTGTGTGTGTCCATGTGTGTGCATGCACGTGTGTGTTCATGTGTGTGCACATATGTATCTGTGTGCAGGTGTGTACATGTTTGCAGGTGTACACATGCAGGTGTGTTTGTGTATACGTGTGTGTGTGTGTGTGCAGGTGATTATGTGTATGCTTGTGTATATGTGCAGATGTGGATGTGTGTCCTTGTGTGTGTGTTCATGTTTTGCACATGTGTACAGGTGTGCAGGTGTACATGTGCGGGCATGTTTGTGTGTACGTGTGTGTGTGTGTGTGCAGGTGTGCATATGTGTCCAGGGGTGTGTGTCCAGGTGCGGCGAGCGCCCTATAGTTGGGGGAAACAGGAGGGGAAGGAGGCTGAGCGGGTGCCACTCACTGTGTTAGAGCAGTTACTTTTAGTCATTTCACACATATATTTGAAATGCACAATTTTGTTTGAATTAAGGGCTCTCATGCTTAAAGGGAGGAAGAAAGAACGGGAAAGAGAAAAGAGGAAGGATGGAAGGAAAGGAAGCAGGGCGAGAGGACATGAGAGGAGGGAGGGAAGGAAAACAGAAGAGAGAAAGAAAACCAGTTTTCCAGGGAAAAGGGGAAAGAGTTTATTTCTACTCTGAAGTAAACCGCTGTGCTTTCCCCCTCAGAGCTTGGCGTGGTAACATGCCTTCTGGGTTGGGGAGAGATGAAGAGTGCTCAGCCCACAGTCCCTGAGTGTTTATCTCCCAATTAGCATGCACAGAGCGTGGGGATTGCTGCCAGATGCCTGGAACTGGGTTCCCAAGCGGGAGGCAGAATCGTTTCTCAGCAGAGCTTCTGCGCCTTCTCAGAGGAGCGGGTGCGAGTCCCGGGGCGGTGCGTCCTGGAGCCCTCACCGCCCATCCCGGGTCACTGCCTGCGCCAGGCTGAGGGCCGCGGGCCTAGCAAGAGGCCAGAAACCGGCATAACTGGAGAATCCCAGGGCTCACAAACATGTTCCCTTTGAAAAGGAAAGCTTATTAATATATTTAGCAGTAAGGATTTTGAAGAGTTCATCATAAAAAATAAACATTTTCAGGCTATGACGGATAAGGTAAGAGTAGAAAGTGAAGTGATTACCATTATTGAAATATGCATAAATGAGGGGTCATGATCAAACAGAAATGTAGCATTTCCTGTCAGCAAGCTGTGGGCTGATGGGTGCTCCTGGGATCAGCTCTGTTCTAAGGAGAATTTACGCGACAGTCCAGGCCATCTGAACCTGGGAATTCCAACCTGACAGTGCTGCCTTGGAGTGTCTTCTGCTTCTCCCAGCCTTGGCCTAGAGCAGCCAGGATGCCAGGGAATTGCAAACCCAGTTACTATGCACTGCTGACTTGGTGCTTAACAAGACTCCTTTCCCACTAAGACTCATCTGACCAGACGAGCCCTCCGAAGAGCCAGATTGGGTTAGTGAGGAACAGGCTTCGGTCACAAGTCACCTGATGTACTTTGCAGGCAAAATGTCAGCCCCAGTCTTTGAGGAGTAATGTACATTGATGATGCCATCCAGGATGGAGACGCGTTCAGAGTAGAAAGAAGTTGAGTGGTTTTTCTACTAATTTGAGTCCAGAGCTAGATTAATTCTTACTTTTCCTTGTTATTCCTGCATATATGCGAAGAGTCACTTTTTCCTGAAGCGTACAGCACGATCACCATCTTGGCCCATGTCCCAAAATCTAGACTTCAAAACCAACGCAAGGAGAGACAGCGCTGGGGCCCGCTGTCGTTCCTCCTCCAATCCCATTCAGTTCCACAGGAGGATTTCAAGTCTTCACTGTAAATCTTTATTGAGCCTGTCCCTACGACTTCTGTCTGAATAGGAGAATAATTCACTGTACCACTATGCCTAATTTGGAGCAAAATCACAATAGCTCCTGGCGCCAGAGCTCCAAGCTTCCTAGACTAACAGGTATGGAGTGGGTAGGGCAATAGAGTCACAATGTCCTGGTGTGTTCATCTTCCAGATAGCAAGTGCTTCACTGTCCCTTGTAAACAGCCACAGCTATTTCTCCTATTTTTATATACACCACCAGGGATCTTAGAGGGACAAAAATCCCATCTTCCCTAATAGTTATGAGCATTTCCCAAACACCACCAAACATAACCGTCTGGGCTGACTGACACTGGTCCTCGAGAGAAGGCCAAGCACAGCTTTTGGTGTAGAATCTTTCACAGATTTAAAGTGCTTTCAGATTTACTTAATTCTCACAACTGACCCTCACTGTTGCCATGCCTGTGCTAAAGACTGAGAAATGAGACTCAGGGATGTTGACTCACGTGAGTGAATCCCAGGGCCATGAGCAGGACGGGCTTGTGTTCGGGTCTCCTCTCTGTAGACCGCACGGCTGTTTCCATTGCCATGACGCCAGCCATGGGTGAAAAAATACACAAGGCTAGTGAACGCTTCATTTCAACTCAACAAGCATTTACCAAGGGTGACCCTGTGCTGCTCTGTGCCTAGGCTTGGAGCCTGGGGGCTGTACACCCAGGAGGCAGCAAGCATGTCCCCCAGAGAGTCTCTAATCGGAGGGAGACAGTCAAGTAAACACGTCATTCTCTTCCAGGCCTGAATGCTGCCCTGGGCTTAGGTCAGGTGACAGGTGCTCTACCTGGTGCTTGGGGTGAAGGAAGACTTCCCGGCCTGCTGTAGTGTTAGAGTGTGAAGAAGGGCAATTGCTAAGGAAGGAATCTTCCTGGTAGAGAGGAGGGCTTGGAGCACAAAGCACAGAGAGCGTGGGTTTTGGGTGGCCTGCCAGAAGCCTTCTGTGGGTCAAAGTCTTGAGAGGTGACATTGATTTGTCGTGGAGGTTCTTTTAGGCCAGGTTAATAACAGAGTTCAGACTTTATCCCGTGGGCACAAGGGAGCCATGAAGCCTTCAGCAGAGGGGTGACTTGATCAGGATGGAGCTTTGGGGAGATCCCTGCAACCTTAGGGAAGAAATCTGCCACCCCTGTTGGCTCACAACCCCGTGGAGCCTCACACAGCTGTGCACAGTGCAGGAGTTTGAGGAGCACTAGCTGACAAAGGAATCTAGAAACAGCCAGAAAAAAATAAAAAACCCTGGGACTGGCATTTCAGAAATTTCCTTTGAGTTTTTTTTTTATTTATGATTAAAATCTTAGTGTTAGTTGTCTAAAAAAAAAAGAAAGGTAAATATTTTATGTGTTTCTTTCCTTGGATTGTGAACCTCTCCTTGAGGTTACTCTCTCACCACCCAGAACAACACCATAAAAACGCAATGAATATTTCATAATGTTCTATGTTAGGTTACCAGGGCCTGAAAATGGCTCTCCCCTTTGCCTGACTCTGAGCCTGACTGGAGCCCCTGGGAGCTGGGTCGGATGAAGGCTGTCTTCTTCTGCTGCCCTGCTCCTGCTTTCCCACCCAGAACACCAAGAGGCCAAGTCATGCTGTGCCAAGGGAAATGTAGTCATTTCGAAGTTGTGACTTAGATTACCCTTCTTCCCCTCACCTATAACTTCAAATCTAAATAAAATTGTAGGCTCAGAATTGTTGAGATCATCTGCTCCCAACTTCTTAATGAAAGATAGCGAAGCTCAGAATTAGAAGAGCAAATAATGTTAACTATAAAGGGGTTTTATTTATTGTCATTATTAGATGAGTTTCTGAAATAGGATGGAAAGGGGTTATGAATTGGAATAAATGAAAAACACCAGAAAGAACCACCATTAAAATGCAATAACAAAAGACTAATCAAGCCAATTGTTATGCAAATTACTTGTCTTCCCCCCTCTGTAGCCCATGTCAGGCTTACTGAAATTGAAAGAAAAAATATGCATATATATACACACACATTCATATACATTATCTATCTACCTACCTACCTATCTATCATCCATCTATCTATCTAGCTAGTATTAGAAAGGGAAAAACATTGGTAATCAAAACCCCAAATATTCTAAAGTGATCTGGAATTGCACTATAACATTTTCAGAAGTGTCTGGTAGTGTATAAATCCCTCTGGGGTTCTGTTAAAAAGTGGATAAAAGACATGAACAGACATTTTTCAAAAGAAAATAGACAAATGGCCAAAAAACATATGAAAAAATGCTCAATATCACTAATCATCAGGGAAATGCAAATTAAAACCACAAGGAGATATCACCTTACCCCGGTTAGAATGGCCATCATCAAAAAGTCAAAAAACAATACATGTTGGCAGGGATGCTGTGAAGAGGGAACGCATACACTGTTGGTGGGAAGGTAAATTAGTGTAACCTCTATGGAAAACAGTATGGAGATTCCTCAAAGAACTAAAAGTAGACCTATCATTCAATCCAGCAATCCCACTACTGGTGTCTACCCAAAGGAAAATAAGTCCTTATATCAAAAAGACACCTGTACTTGTATGTTTATTGCAGCACAATTCACAATTGCAAAGATACAGAATCAACCTAAGTGCCCGTCAACTGAGGAGTGGAAGAAAATGTGAGATATAGAGACACACACATACACACACACACACACACAATATATATATACACCACAGAGCACTACTCATTCATAAAAAGAATGAAATAATGTCTTTTGCAGCAACTTGGATGGAACTTGAGGCCATTACCCTAAGTGAAGTAATTCAGGAACAGAAAACTTTTAAGTGGGAGCTAAGCTCTGGTACACAGGAACGTACAGGGTGGTACAGTGGGCACTGGAGACTCAGAAGGGGGAGGGCAGGAGTGGGGTGAGTGGGAAAAAACTACCCACGGGATGCAATGCACGCTATTCGGTGATGGGTACACTAAAAACTCAGACATCACCACTGTACAATTCATCCATGTAACCAAAAACCACAGGTACCCCTTAATCTATCAAAATAAAAAAAATGACATTGTAATATAAAAAAAATAAGTAAAATTTAAAAATTCCTCTGGTTTTTATTGTTTACAAAAAGGGAATTTGCCGAACAGTTGGAGAGCTTATACCTTTATTTCTACTCATCAAAGAGACTGCCTTGATCCTTGTTTTGTCTTCATAATGTCCCAGTGCTACTTTCTCCTTTTGTACATTTTGCAAACTAAATGATGATACTTTATTTCTTAAATTAAATTGTATTTATATATCCAAAAGCCAAAGCTATCACAAAATCCTGGCATTGATTTTTCCTACTAGTTAAGGACCTAAATAGCTAAGGATTTTTAAATTTTAAAAACAAGTTGTAATTATTTCTCTATGATAATATCAAAATTATTTAAAAATCTGAGAACTTGCTTTAATAATCATTATAGATCTAGATATCTTTATTCTAAGGAGCTCATTAGATGTTGTTAACAAAAAAGTAGGCAGCTAGCAAAAACATCAGTGTAATTTGATAGATAGAACTCCAGATTATCGATAATACTGCAATGTGGCCACACACTGAAGATTCTTTATGTGCTGGTTTAAACCCAATAGGAACTTGATTTTCTGTGATCTTCCCTATGAACAGAAATGGGGAACATCTTTGAAACCCAAACCTGGTACCACCACAAATATATATCTTCCAAGGCACTCAAAGGAGAAATGAGGAGAAGCTAAACTATTTAACATAAGTTTCTGTGTCTTTATGTCCCTTCTGTAGCTGTCTGAATCTTTGGGGTTTGACAGAACATGGAGGGAACATTATCACAGCACAAAGATGAGCTGTTCTGCTTCCAAAGTTTCTAATCACTTATAGTGGAGCTACCTTTCATTTTTTAACAAAGCACCTTTGTGTTGAATTCTTATTTTCTAACCAGGGCTTTTAAAGTTTTTGTTTTTATTATTGTGTTGATTTTATGTTGTTGCTTTTACAAGACACATTTTTAACATTATTTAATTCTGGTAAGTGGCGATCATATTATCTCATCTGGGTTGTCCAGGCAATTGTCACTGCCTGAAAATAAATAAGAGGAAATTTGCATAGTAATAAGTGTGTATTGGCAAAAATAATTCCGATTTATCTTCACAGCAAATAGATCAGTTATTAGCCTAGCATGAGGGAATAGGAATCATCTCCTCTGATATTGAAAGGCAAATAAAGAGCTGGCCTGTTAGAAAGCATAATATTTATGATTGAAATTCTCATACTAGTTCTGAGTATGGACAATTTCAGAGTACATCTGGGAAAACGTCCCTAGGATAGCACTGTTTAACTGTTTTATAATTGCTTTGGAACTAAATAGAATTTGGTGCTAATGTTTTTATTAATAAAGGAAAGGTTAAACATGAGCAAATATCTATAACTGTTAATTAAAAACTCTAACCATTTGAAATCTCTTCAAGGGCTAAATGTATTAATGAAGGAGTGCAGATTTTTTTTTTTCTCCAATGGCAAATTTTCAAAGGATCAAGTTGCAAGAATTTGAGGTAGAGGTCTAGCAATACCGAGTATTAGTTATATCATCAGGGTCTCATGTGGCTTGGTGAGCACTCAAGTCATAAAGGCTTGGAAACAGGTTGGCTTGCACAGGAACATAGTATCTGTCTGTTGCTGGGAAAGAGGAAATGTGAGAACAATTCATTTCAGGATTTATTCATAAAAATGCTCTGTGTCACTTTATAGTCTACTTGGACTCAGTTCCTTTTTCTTTAACCTTTAAATATCTTGTAGTTCAGATGTTTGTAAACCTTGGAACCACCACTAACACAGACAGAAATTGTACAAAGAACTAAGATTCCTTCTGGTTCTTAAAGACATAGGAGTTTCTGAGTCTACTTGGACAAATGGCTTCTTTCCCCAGGGTCAGCCTCATGCCTATATACTGATGTCATATTGTCTTCCAACTTCCTTGCTTCTCAAATGTAGTCCTTAGAGCAGCAGCATCGGCACCACCCAGGAGCTCATCAGAAATGCAGAACCTCGGGCCCTATCCCAGACACACTGAATCAAAATCTTCATTTTAATGAGCTCCTCTGGTGATTCATATTATATGCATCTTAAAGTTTGAGAGGCATTAGCCCACTTGACTGCCTAGATTCTGTGCACATATCTGTCTTGACCACCAAAACCCAACTTTGCTGTCTAATATGCTGGCTACCACATGCTTGGGTTCCTTTGGACCCAGTAACTACAGGGAAATACATATTTGTTTTTTACTCGTGGACTGAGCTATCCCTGTTTTTATTCCTCTACTTGCCTTGTCTAACTCTTTCACGCCCTATAAACATCTAAATCCTAATGATTTTGTAACCTTATTGAAGGCATATCCATGAAGTGTTGTGGTCCTGGGAACATAGTCTGGCAACTAAAGAGTCATTTCAACACAGATTAATTTTGTATTTCTTGAATATCATGAAGTGAGCACTTTTTAAAATTCCCTTTTTCTCTCACATCTGCATTCTTCCCATACCGTGGTCCTTCCAGCCCCCTCTCCCTCATATTTCCTGAAAAGCTCCACTTAAAACTTCTTCCACAGTCTCAGGCTGCCTATTTCTCCCAATTTTGAGTCTAGAAACCAGTTGGTCATGAAGGAGCCCTTCCAGAAAGGGATGGGGACAGGTGGGGATGCTTACCGCTACGCTAACCAGGAGGTTCCTAAAGAAGTTAAAAACAGAGTTACCACATGACCCAGCAATCCCTCTTCTGGGTACATGCCCAAAGGAGATGGAATTACTACCTCATAAAGCTATCTGTACTCCCATGTTCTTTACCACATTATTCACAATAGCCAGGAAATGGAAACAACCTAAGTGTCTGTCCATGAACAAACAGATAAAGGAACTGTGGTACATGTGCAACAAAATATTATTCAGCCCTAAAAAGGACAAGATCTTGCCATATGCCACAATGTGGATGAGTCTGGAGGACGTTATGCTAAGTAAGATAAGCCAGACACAGACAGAAAAATATTGCATCATCTCACTTATATGTGGAATCTAAAAAAAAAAAAATTCAAATATACATAAATATGAACAAAACAGTGGTTACCAGGGACCGGGGGATGAGGGAAAATGGGGAGAGGTAGGTCAGAGGATACAAAGCAGCAGATATGTCGGATGAACAAGTCTAGGGATCTAATGTACGACATGGGGACTACAGGTAAGAAAATTGTGCTGCATTTGGGATTCATGCTAAGTGAGTAGATTTTAGCTGCTCTTGCCACAAAAACAAAAAATAGGGGAACTATGTGAGATGATGGATGTTAATTTGCTCCTCTATAGTAACCTTTTTACAATCTACATGTATCCCATAACATCATGTTAAATAGACATGATAAAATTTATTTTGTTAAAAAAGAAAAGGATGGAGAGGGAAGGAACAAGGACCACGGTGCAGAGAAAGCCTGGGGAGACCGTCTGCTAACAACATTCTCCCTGCGTCCCGCATGCCTCTCCAGCGCCTGCGTTTCCCGCGAGCGCCCACCAGGTCTCAGTCCTTTTCTTCCTGATCATTTGGCAGGAATACATCTCCCAGCCTCTTTGATTCTAGGTGGGGACATGTGATTCGTTTCTCATCAGTGAAATGTGAGCTCATGTGGGGGTGTCACTGCAGGGCTGAGGCATCTGTGAGTGGATGTGCCTTCTCACTTTTCCTTTGTTTGCTGCCCAAATGTAGAGGACTCCCAAGGCCCAGGGCTATGTTTCTTAACCAAGGCTGGGAGCTCAGGAGGTGCTTTCGACCTTCAGGAGACATTTGACAATGTCTGGAGACATTTCTCGTGGTCATAACTAAGGGGTGGTACTGGCATCTAGTGAGTAGAGGCCAGGGATGCTGCTAAACATCCTACAATGCACACAATTTAGCCTCCTGACAACAAAGAATGATCCAGCCCAAAATGTCCATAGTGCTGAGTTTCAGAAGGCCTGTCCTAAGAGATGGTGGAGCCATTAGGTTAAAGGAGCCTGGGTTGTCTCATGGAGCTCCCCAAAACCCAACTACTGACACACATGGAACTGTGAAGGGAGCAAGAAATAAACACTTTGTGGGCAAAGACACAGATTTGAGGGTTGTTCCAGCAGTTAGCCTACCCTGAGTGAGAATATAGCATTCTACCTGTTCCACCTAGAACTGAGTCCTGGGGTGCCTCTGGTGGCCTGCTGTGCAGAGCCACCTAGCTAGCTTTATTGGAATGGTCCATTTTACTCAGAGACTTTGAAACAAGCTGAGCATTGTTGTGAAAATAACATCTGTCAATTAAAAGCAGTAGACATTTACCGTAAACCTCATGCATTTCTGTCATGACACATCAGAGCCGACTCCAGGGCTGAAAGCAGGTACCCGTGATAATTTTGGAATCAGTTGCTACAGCTGATCTCTCTGTAGCCCTCTCCCCCATAATCACAAAGGTATGGAGGAAGTTGGTCTTGATGTATGTGTGAAGAGGCTTTACTTAGGATTAACATTTTGGCACCACCTCCATTTCAATACTTTGTCAAATGAGAGAAGGCACATCCTTCTGTACATTTAGACTTAAAATGTTTATAAAAATCATAGACAACTGAAAAATAAGCCATATTATTCTTAAGCCCCTAGAGTCTGGAAAATAAAGGCAACTGTCTTACTGCAATACGATTGTAACTGATGGTTGTGTACCACCAGATTGACTTATGCATGTTCTTATATATAAAGAAGTTGATGCTGAGTAGATTAATGACTTGCCCAAGTCCTTCAATCAGCAGCAGAACAGAGGTAAAAACCCACATTGCTTAGCAGCCTCTGCGGCCTTGTGCCTCCCTACTGCTCATAGAAGCAGCATTCCCAGTATCTCATCTGTGTGCTGCCTTTTTCATTTATGGAGCTGCTCCACTCGGCAACTAGAGGATGAGGCACAGCAGTGTCATGTTGCTCTTTCCTGTTCAGATGTATCATTAGCTGTTAATATTTCATTACAATCAAGGTTTTCCTGGGTCTTCCATGACCCTTGACTTGACAAGTTCCCAGACCTATGAATGCTGTGAGTTAATTAATTGTGCTGTCTGATGTGAATATGTAAACATGGAGCCTGGAGTCTTGGTAGGAAGATAGTGTTTGGGGATCACATTATTTCTCATATTAAACAAGCTTTATTGGGAACACCAACAGAGAAGCAACTTAACAAAACAGTTCTCTCTAGTCCCAGCAGAGCAGCACTACGCTTGCAAACAAATATTAAAAGAAAGGTTATATTTACTTATAAGTGAATATAACTTTTGAGTGCCATTCTTATTGAAGGACAAAGATGTCGATTCCTCAAAGGAGAGAGACACCTTGACACGTTACTCTTTGACTATGGGATAAAGTCACGTGCATATACTCAGGTACTAACTCAAGCTCCACTTAGTTTCCCCTCTAAGGCAGGTCCTCCTGTCAGCTCCTGAAAAGTGCAGAGCAGGGGACAATGAGTAACTCACAGAGGAGATAAGCCAGTTGTGGATTAAGAGCAGACTCCAATGTGTCCTTTGATTTCAAAGATGAAACTGCTAGAGAGAAGGTGGGGAGAGGGCCTTGCAGTCCTCTCTGCACCGTGGGCAGGTATAGACTTCCTGCAAATTCAGCCACAGCTGTGTTTTCAGTATCTCTCACCATCTGTAGCCCTGCCACCCCTCAGAAGGCTTAGAGCTTCTGAGAAAGAAGAGCCTTCCTTTTTTTTTTTTTTGATGCAGAACTAACTGTTCACTTTGATAACTTGGTTCTACTAAACTTTGCAACTATACTACCTATTTCAACCGTTCTTTGTCCTGTTTAATACCCTTTGCTGCAAACTGATTTAAACTCAAAATATGTCTCCCATTGAGTAAAGGAACATACTCACCCAGAATGAGCCTCGGTCCAACCCACTGGAACTGTGCAGGGGCAAAAGAGAGGAATTTAAGGCAAATCAAGTGGAGGTATTCCAGGATGTTGTTGTTGGTGATTGTGATCTTTATTTAAGATTTAGTATGGCTTCCTGCATACTCTGATGACAGTGGGGAGGAGACTAAATATCGTGTTTGGGTATGTTTAAGTCCTATTGAAAATGGGCCAATAGAGGGTAGGGTAAGACACTGTATCTGAATCAAGTATATGCTTGCTTGACTGGCAAATCAACGCATGTTTATAGGGTGGGAAAGGGTTGGTGAGAGAAAGAAACGTCTCTGTGCTTGGTGCCGTCACTGAATTGGGAGCTGGCAGATCAAAGGCTCTAAGCGTCATGTCCCCACACTTGCTTCAGGGTTCCATTCCCATCAGCTGGTGGTTTGCTAAAGCTCTTATTTTATTTCTCAGCTCTATTTTCCTTCCCTCCATCCCTTCTTCACTTCTGGAGTGCCTTGTATGGAAATTTCTCTGACTTCATTCTCCCCACTTATGCACCCATTACATGTGATTACCACTCTACAGACTTCTGGTTTGGTGGGGAGGACATAGAGTAGTCTGGAGCCTCTACCTTTGGAATCAGACACATTCATGTTGAATTCTAGTCTTGCTACTTAGTGGCTGTATGTTCTTGGACAAGCTACTTAACTTTTCCAAGTTGTTTTCTCATCTGCAGTGTGTGGATAATAATAGTATCTACTTTATAGGCTTTTCATGTGAATTAAAATAAACAGAGTATGCAAAATGCTTAGCAACAGGCCTGGCACATAGGAAGCGTTCGACAAACAATAATCATTTGTGGGTTTTGCTTATGCTTGTTACTATTGCAATTTTTATTATTACTATTATGAGGCTGGTCAGCTCGACCCTTGAAATGTAGCTTGAATATAGTCAGCCTCACCTGCCTCTTTGCTGCCATCCTAGTTCAAGCCACTGTCGTCTCTGGCCTGGACCACTTCAGTACTCTTCTGAATCATCTTCCTGCTTCTGTATTTTCTTACCTATTCCCTATACAGCAGCCAGAGCAACCTTTAATAATCTGTTTTTATCAGATCATATGATTCCCCTGCTTAAAACCTCCACTGCACCTAGAAGAAAGTCATACTCCTTACCTGAGAGTGCAGAGGCTTCACTTTCATCCATTTGGTCAACCGCGCCTCCTACCCGGCTCTCTTTGGTTCCCTATGACTCAGCCATTTGGCCCCTGTCTGACTCTCAACCCCGTGTGTTCCTGCCTCAGTGCCTTCACATTTGTTCTTCTATTGCCTAGTGCACTCTATTCCAGGTCTATTTGCAGGCCTGGGTCTTCTTATTGTTGGATAATCAGTTCAAGTGCCACCCCCTCAGAGGGGGTAAACTCTGACCATCTCCTTAAGTAATGGGTTCAACAGTATGAAATTGCTGATATTTGACCCTTCTTGACCCCAGATGGCCTACAAATATGTTAAGCTGTCCCCACTACTCCTTCATACCCATCACTACGTTTTCTATCAATGTTTACTGTTACATATTGACATTATTTCATTTGCAATTGTGTGCATATGTTGTATTAGAATGTAAGCTTCAGGAGGTGGGTGCTTAGTCTTTCTTCTTCATTTCTGTATCCCCAGCACCACGTAGGTCCTCTTCAGATATTTTTCAGATGCGATATGAATGAAGAAATGCATAACACGAGGCTCAGTATGCCATCTTTCAGAAGGTTAATTTAGTTCTTTTATTCCAGGTTTTACTCTGCCAATGTACTATCTGTGCATAGTGCAGATATGGCTCTATGTCAGGAATGACAACTATATTCCTCCTCAGATAACATCTCTTATCAGTGGCTACTGCCTGCTGTGGCACTGTGTTAAGAAGGATTCTGAGGCTGCATTCAGACTCAGCAGAAATAGTGCCCTGGTTGATTGGTACCAATATCCTCCATGGGTGAGACATTTGCCATTCCCACTCTGAGGAATTCAATTGCCTATGGGAAGTGCAGGTTGGGGTGGTCTCAGCTTCCTGTCTAATAACAAGTTCATGGTGCTCTCCTGTTTCTACAAAGCAGCCACATCTTCTTATACATGCACTTTGAAGGCCTCTTACTGGTATCCAGCTGGTTCTATGTAACTTACTTGAAAATTTCCGATAGTATTTTTGTGCTTGTTGATTTTTCAGTTTACCTAAAAAGCATAAAATATTCTAAGTCTCCAGATACTTTTTATATGACTGACTAAAATTTATTCAAACAATTAGACATTTAATGCAAGACTGCTTTGTATTATTAAGATGAGTCAGATAAGACACCAGGGAGAGTCTTTTAAATTAATAATCTTCCTTAGGCAGTCGTGGTTGCTTAACAGCTTCTAGAAACTACCCTTAGGTTTTCTAGAATAAAAGTCTTCAGGAGAAAATATGTTGTCCCATACTTCCTGTAAGCTAATTGTTGTTTTCAATTTGCATCAACTATGGAAAAATGATGCAAAGCATATGGTTAGATTAAAACATGGATTCCATGATTGGATCTGTTTAAATCCTGAGTCCAATAGACATGCAATGATATTGACTTGGCCTCATGCATCGTGCTGCTGGGACAGACCCCTCAAAGATTTAACTTTCCCCTTAATACTGAAGGCCAGGTAAGGTGGGTTCGGGGAAGACTCTAGTCATGAATACTCTGAAAACACTGCCTGGCATATTTAAGTATAATGCTATATTTAAAATGAGTTGTCCAGTGTACTCCTCTGGGCTCCTGTCCAGATTCTGTCTGAATTTGCATTCACTGGGACAAAGGAGGCAGACGGCAAACCTGCCTTTGCCCTGCATATCCCTGCAGGAGTTTGCGTCCCAGGCAGATTGGCATGCTCCTCCTTGCCCTGCCATACCACGTGCCTTCCCTGTTCACTGCCACCATGCCAAGTAACCATCTTTCATACTCCATCTAAGATCTAACCTTGCCCAAGCATTCAGTGTGATCCATTTCAAGTAAACACACTTTCTGTCTCTTATCAAATGCTCCATGATGCTCACTTGTCTAACTGGCTAAGCAGTGCAAAGCCTCCTCCAGCTCAGAGCCATCTTTACTTCATTTCCATTTTATACTACCCCCTTGTAACATCTCTTCTATTTGGTAACCTAATGCCATCAAGTTTTTAAGGTTGCACTTATACAGGGTTTTAACTTTTGATGTGTGTGTTTACATGCACACTTTAACTGGATTCTATGTTCCTGGAAGCAAGGGAAAGAATCATTCTTTACATTTTCAAACCAGATAAAACAGGCAGCAGACTGCTATGCATATAGAAATTTCTTAATTAAATAATTGCAGAAAGATAGAAACAAAAGAGAGAGATGGAGCACAGAAGGGAGAGAAGGAGGAAGGGCAAAAATAAAGGAAGGTAGGACATGGTTGTCTCTGAAACACCAGAGTCTGGTACATTGCTTGTTTTAAAATAGATGCTAAATATGTGCCTGATTAATATTGAGAGATATTCAATCTTGCAAAAAGTGTCCTAAAGTTGCAAATCCAGTTTTGTCCTTTCTAGTTCTCGCCACCTCTTCATATATACAAAGCATCTGTTCAGATTCCACGTCCAAAATGTAGATTTACAAGGAAACCAATCCCAACTAAAAAACAAAACCATTAATTAAAAAAATGTCATTAGTGTATAAATTGATCTTCATTCGCCTGCCCTCCAGAGCTAATGGCTCTCAGCCTTAGGATGGTGCATATTTTTTTATGACTGCTAACCACATAATCATTGCTTTAGAAGTTGCTTGTCAAATTTCAAATCTCATGATAAGGACCTTTTAAAATATGATACCTGAGAGTTAAAAATCAACAATCGGCATTTAATATTTTTGATAGAAACACATGTATATACTTTTTAAGGAGAGATATCATCCAAGTAGAGGATTGTTTTCAATTCAGTGAAACAAGCTCCTTCTGCTCCCAGGTATGAGCACAATGGTGGATGAGATGTTCGTGAAAGTAGAAGCCCCTGCAGTGCTCACGATCCATGCATCACCAGGACAGACTCACAGGCTTTCCAGAATCCAGAGGGGTGAGTGTGTGTGTATGTGCTTGCGTGTGTGTGTGTGTGTGTGGTGTGCATGCATGTGCATTTGCCAGACTTTCAAAATAAAAGTACACACTTTCAGGCAGGTTGATTCTTTTGCAGTCCTAGTAGATGTGATTTCAGAGTCAACAGGTCAAGTCAATTCCACATTTATTGAGTATTCAGAATGATGCTCAGGAGTGTAGAGCATACAAAAAGAACTTGAAGCCCAATGTTTTTTTTTATGTGTGGGCACAGCCAACAATACCTTCTGTTTTTCTCTAGGACAATGTTGTCACACACCCACTCAAAGCAATGCCCCCATTTTACCTGACCATTTGGGGAAATAAGTTTTCCCCCCTAATTACAAAGGTACTATCTGATCTGATTGGTGCAGAAAATTTATTAAATATGTAAGAGCACACAGGCAAAAATAAACACCTAATCTTACCACCAGAACAGTCTGTTGTTCACATTTTGGTGTTTTTTCTTCTAGTGGTTTTTAAATATAAGATAATATTATGATTTTCATACAGAATGTTGATACTCTGTTTTTTAAAATATATATGATGTGGCAGGGTGTTTAAGCTGATTATAAACTGGGATTCTGGCCAACTGATTATTGAAATGATGAGCATCTGACCCTCAGGTATTTGATGTGGTTGGAGAGAAGCTTTGATTACAGGGCAGTGGAGGGGAAACAGGAAAGCGGGAAACAGAGAGACTGGATGTGCCATTTTGAGCTCTGAACTCGTGTACTAAGTCCTTCCCCATCCTTAGGTCACAAAGACAGTCTCCTGCATTGTCTTCTGCTGACAGCATAGCTTTTATGTTTCACATCTGATCCATCTGGTACTCATTTTGTATGTGGTATTCGGGAGGGATTCAGTTTCTTTTTTCCCCATTTAGTGAGCCAGCATCACAAACACCACCCACTAAATAACTCATCCTTCCTTGGTAGATTATGTGAGAAATTACCTGAGAACTCCCCTCCAAAATCCTGGAGGAAGTCTGATGAGGCTGAATGGGGATGGGTGTGGATGGACATTCTCCCTGAAGTTCTGAAGCTATGCAGGTGGGGGCTATTAAGCCTGTGAAGTTTGAATATTAGAGTTATATCATTATGGCTGGGTGTGGTGGTTCATGCCTGTAATCCCAGCACATTGTGAGGCCAAGGTGGGAGGATAGCTTGAGGCCAGGAGTTCGAGACCAGCCTGGGCAATATGGCAAGATCCCATCTCTACCAAAAAATAAGAAAAATTAGCCAGGCCTGGCGGCACACACCTGTAATCCCAGCTACTTGAGAGGCTGATGTAGGAAGGATGACAGAGGAAGAAACTATCTCTAAAAAAAAAAACTTATATTATCAGTGCTAGTATATACTAGTATGTTCTTTTTTTAATCCCTCACCCCCCCATCCTAACCCGTTCTTAGTTTCCAGTGTCCATTACAGCTCTTTATGACCATATATATCCCTCATTTAGCAATCAAGCTGAGAGTCAAATCAAGAACTCAATACGATTTGCAGTAGCTACAAAGAAAATAAAACACCTAGGAATATACTTTAACAAGGAGGTGAAAGATCTCTACAGGGAGAACTACAAAACACTGATGAAAGAAATCATAGATGACACAAACAAATGGAAACACACCCCATGCTCATGGATTAGAAGAATCAACATTGTTAAAATGTCCATACTGCCCAAAGCGATTAACAGATTCAGTACAATTCCCATCAAAATACCAATGTTATTTCTCATGGATCTAGAAAAAATAATCTTAAACTTCATATGGAACCACAAAAGAGCCCAAATAGCCAAAGCAATCCTAAGCAAAAAGAACAAATCTGGAGGCATCATATTACTTGACTTCAAATTATACTACAAGGCTATATAGTAACCAAAACAGCACGGTACTGGTATAAAGGTAGAGACAGACTGATGGAACAGGATACAGAACCCAGAAATAAAATCATATAGCTATGACCAACTAATTTTTGACAAAGCAGACAACATACAGTGGGGAAAGGAAACCCTATTCAATAAATGGTGCTGGGAAAATTGGATAGCCACATGCAGAAGAATGAAACTGGATCCCTATTTCTCACCATATACAAAAATGAACTCAAGATGGATTAAAAACTTAAATATAAGACATGAAACCATAAAAATTCTAGAAGAAAATGTAGGAAAAACTCTTCTAGACTTTGGCCTAGGTAATGAATTTATGAGTAAGGCCCCAAAAGCAAGTATGACAACAGCAAAAATAAATAAATAGGACTTAATTAAACTAAAAAGTTTCTGCACAGCAAAGAAAATAATCAACAGAGTAAATAGACAAATAGAATGGAAGAAAATATTTGCAAACTATACATCTGACGAAGGGCTAACCAGGTATGTTCTATTAGTAATTATTCTTTCTATATATATTTTTTCTCCCTTCCTCCAACTTCTTGCAACTGAATCAAAGTCTTCAAGAAATGCAGGACTTTTCAGTCTTGTAGACTGCTATATCCCCAAGTCTGACATAGTACTTGGCACATAATAATATGTGCTCAATAAATATTTGTTGAAATTCTACTAAAATTGAAGGTTTTCTTTACTAAATTTATGCTCCTATCAGCCATGTATGAGAATGTGTGTTTTCCCAGACCTTTACTAGTACAGGTTATTGTTATTCTTTAGAAGTATTGCAAATTACATAGATACAAAATGACATTGCATTTTTATTTTTAGTTTGCATTGTTTTGATTCCTGTTGTAATTGAATATTTATCAAAGACAATTTTAAAATTTTTTATCTTTTATTAATGTAATTTTTGATTGGAAAATCATAACTATATACATTTTTGGGATACACCGTGATATTTTGATATCTGTACACCATGTGGCATGATGAAATCAAGCTAATTAACATCACTTCTATTATGAATCTCCTGTTCACGTCTTTTGTCTGTTCATGTCTTTTCTATTGGTGTATTCATTGTTTTCTGATTGATTTTAAGAGCTCTTTATATAAGGATAGCAAACATTTGTCATACATTTATATTGAAACCATTGTTTTTCTTTCTGTTTATCATTTGCCTTTTAATTTTGTTTATTTTTTAAAAATTTTATTTATTTTTTATTTTTTCAGAGATAGGATATTGTTCTATTGCCAGGCATGCTAAGGGAGTGCGGTGGCTCAATCACAACTTGCTGCAACCTTGAACTTTTGGGCTCAAGTGATCCTCCTGCCTCAGCCTCCCAAGTAGCTGGGACTACAGACGTGTGCCACCATGCCTAGCTAATTTTAAAAAAAATTTTTGTAGAGATGGGGGTCTCACTATGTTGCCAAGGCTGGCCTCGAACTCCCACGTTGGCCTTCCAAAGTGCTGGAATTACAGGCGTGAGCCACCACACCACACCCAGCCCTCAGTTCTGTTTTTTGATAAAGCTAATTTTTTACATGTCAAATCTATCAAATGTTTTCTTTGTATTTACGTTCCCAATGTATTTATGTGGATTATCTTCTAATTCACTTATCCTTTTACTTTTTTCCTTTTTATTTATATTTCACACTCTAAAATATTTTACCTCAATAGTTAATTGATTATTCTGGCACCATTTTCCTTTGGCATCATTTCCCCACACTAATTTGAAATTCCCATTTTATCGTGTTCTAAATAACAATAAATTCAAAACTTAGAATTTTAAATGAGGAAACTGAAGCACAGGAAGAATAAATATCTTGTTCCAAGTGACGGGGGCAAGGTTTGAACACAGCAGGCTGACTCAGTAACCTGCCCTCTGCTGACACTAAAGAATATTGTTAGAATAACTAATTTACAATTTACCATAAGAAATGTCTTGGAACATAATAGACATAACATTACAGCGCACACCATTCTGCTAGACAAATGGAGCCCCCTGCTTTGCCAGGGCTTGAGGACAGATACAATTGCACGCTCCTCTTTTGTGTGTGCTGCATGTCTTCTGGCCACAGCAGTTGTATGTCAATTATTATCTAAAGGTCTTGTTCAAAAGACACATTTGTAGCTACAGACACTGGGTCAAACAAAGCATCTGAACAAAGTACTTCAGAATTTAGAATAGTTTCAAGGCAAAAAGTAATGAGAGTTGGTGACAGTTAGTGTGGCAAAGGTAGTCATTTGAAATAAAAATGCGTGCTGCCCTAGTACTGTTCTGAGGCTGCTCTGAGGGGAAAAGGGATTAGGGATGGCTGAAGTAGCTCAGGCAGCCTTCAACACTCTGAAGTAGACAAGTGCCCATGTTAACAGAGCAGTCTAGGAGTCCTAAGACGTCCAAAGCTGGTTCCTCCCGAAGATCACAGAGTTTGGAGTGACATATTTCCTCGTAAGAAAGGTCAGGAAAGAATACACAGAGGCAATCTCTGAAGATTTTGGTGGCCCTCTCTGGCATCCCAATGAGAACCAAATGCACAACATGCTTCCATTTACAATGACCTTGGATACCCCTCCTGCAATAGGTCCAGGCACCAGCCATCTCTTGAAAAACACACCTATGCATAATATCTATTAAAGCTTGCTTTGCTCATAATGAGGCAAAGTGTGAGGCTTTGTGGTCCCACGTGTTTTGCAGCCCTTTCCCAAGACATGGCCTTCCATTAGCATCGTGGATGAACAGATGGGGGACCTGGTAGTCAGGATTGACAATCCATCAATCTCTTGGTCCCATAGGAGATGATGTTCAGGAGAGTGACTCTGTGCCAGGCAGATTGTGTTACTAATGAACCCTGATGTCTACTGGACGCCCTAGACCCAGGATCAGGAGGTTATCCCAGCATCAAGGCCCTCGAGCATGGTCCAAGGCCAGCGAGACTAAAGAGCAGAGCAGCATGACACAGAGAGGGAAGGGGCTGCAGCCAAACAACCCAATCTCAAGCTTGATGCCTGCCCTGGGAGCTCTCCTGCCCTGCTACCTCATAAGGAAGCTTCCAGGGGAGAGGATTAGTGGGAGTAAAGAATCACAGATCGGAAAGAACGTGGTGAGAACTGCTGGTCCCAACTCTGAGGTCCAGAGAGGAAAGTGACCTCCCCAGTGTCACACACTGTGGTAGCAAGATCTGAATGTTCCATTCTGCAAGGCGTGCACCGAGGGCGGTGAGCAAAGATGTACTGCATGACAGCTGAGTGACCTCTTCCTGTGGATGCTGCTGATCTTCCCTTAGAATAGCGCTCTGAAGGAGGGTCCTCTACAGGGGGGGAGAGCAGGCGTGCAAGGGATCTCAGTGGTCAGGGCTTTGTCACCTACGGGCGTCCCATGGACTTGCCTACTTCCTCTCTTTCTCCAACATCTCAGTCACTCCTGGCTCTACGTTCGCCCTCCCCATCCTCTCTGAAACCCACCTGGACCATCTATTCTGACCTCCTTTTCTTGGTGTGATGGAATGATGTGCATCCCCCGTATGTGGCCTCCCCATGCCACAGGGGGGCCTGGCTGCCTCTCACCGAAGGCCCTGTGCTGTGACCACTGCTAATGTCAAGCCACACTCACGCCTGCTAAATGACAGATCATCATTTTCTAGAATTAAAGGAAGATCTTGGTACTTAGGAGAGGGAAACTATAAATCCTCAAAAGATAATTAACAAAGAACACAAGCATGACTCAGCTACTCAATCCTAAGCAAAGATTAAACCTTGTTACATAAAATGCAGTATCACAGATACTGTCTCAGTAGTCATCTGAGATTGCAGTTCCACTGGTCCCGTAGGGTCACAGGACAAGCTCTGGCTGAGGTGGAAGGTTACTTCTTTACCACGACCAGCCCGAAAGACTCTTCAGATGTCTCCAGTACGGTTCTGGGGTGTGTGGCTCTTGCTCTGACTGGTCAGTGACTGGGGCATATTCTGTCCTCCCTTTGCTCTCTTATCCGTGCAACAGACACAAGCTTATCTTATGTCTGGACAGTGGTTCTCAGACTTTCTTGTGCTTCAGGATTATCTGGAGGGCTGTCAGAGTGAAGGGTGCTGGGCCCAGCCGCATGGGTTTTTGATTCATAGGTTTGGGGTGGGGCCTGAGGATTTGCATTTCTAATGACATACTCCTGCTGCAGCTGCCCACACTGAGAACCGCTGATCGAGGTGCCGAGTCCCAAAGACTTGAGCACATGGTGTCTTCCTTTGTTTTCTCTCAGAAGTTGAAAACTGAGACAAGTTCTCAAGGCAGCAAGTTGATTTGGGAGTTGACGCTAGGAAGCCACAGTAGGGGATGCGGATGTGAGAACATGAAGGAAAGTAGATAAAGCCTGCACCAGGCTCCATCGGTGGAGTCTTGGGAGACAGCATAGAGGGTTCTCCACCAGGGGAGGGCCTGGGGGTCACTCCCTTTGGCCACTGCTCCTGGAGGGCATCACCTGCCCACACCTGTGGCCCAGCCTTACCCAGGCAGAGCAGGCTCTGAGAGATGCCCTTAGGCTGAGAGTTTCCCGTACCTATGTGTCCCTCAAGAGTGCCTGAAGGGGGCCTTGGGCGGGCACTGACAGGGATTGCCACACAGGCCTCCTAGTAATTGATGCTCCATTTGGGAAAATAAGTAATATGCACAGAAATTTTTAATAATTCCAAGCAGAGAATATTAAAATTTCACAATAAATGGCCATGTTAAAAAATTTCCTGTGCAATTATGGGACGTAAGGTCAAGTTTTGTTTTTTGTGCCCAAGCACTTTAATTCTCTGGGAAAGAAAACCACCTTCCTTTGGCTCCAGACTCTTCCATGAGAGACTAACCACCATGGAAACAGAATACCTGCTTCCAAAATTAGGACAGAAACTGTGGAGCCCTCCCACCCCATCCTCACGCATATCACCACCTCCACGGTCACGACCACCACTGACACACACGCACACACGCACGTGCACAGCACATACATGCACACATACAGGCATGCATGCACATGCACAACATACACATGCATACAGACATGCACAACCTTGCACGATACATGCACATGCACACATGCACACACATGCACACACACACACACACACACACACACACGGCCTTTGAGCTTGTCGAGCTAATTCCTTTTCTTCTTCTCCAGTCCCGAGCTCTGTGGCTGGATCTGATTTCTCCAGCCCTTCCTTCTCCATCCCCAGGAACCTGACCTCTGCATAGCCCCAGCTTGCTCCTCTTCCCTGTTGCCAGCGGTGACCTGAATGTGGGGGTGTAGAGCGCAGACGCTAGGGTTAGAGTGAACTCACTCTTAGTCAGGCCTCTGTAGCTCAGCTGTGTGACCTTCAGACAAGTTGCATGGCCTCTTAAGCCGCAGATTTCTCATCAGTAAAGTGGGCATAGTAATTATTCCTTCGTCATGGAATTGTTGCAAGGATTAAATGCCTTGGACTTCCTAAGAGTTCCTAAATATTAGCCCCTAAAGTAATAAGCCCCATTTCACAGAGCTGTCGTAGAGATTAAATAATGTAATGCCTACATAGAGACCAACACAATTCCCACTTCTCAGTGGGCACTTCAGAAAAAGTAGGTGTCATTACCATTTGAGAGCAATTATGAAGTGAATGTTTGCCTGCAGGTTATGCTAAATTCATGCAGAATGATTCTGATCCTAAAAGCTTACCCAGTTCCTCCAAGTCAGGACTGGCCTTTGCCCCGACACCCAGAGTGCGTAGGCAGCGTTCGATGGCCTCTTTATTGGTGGGCAGGGTCATGAGCACCCTCTCCACTGCCACTGCCCTGCCTACAGACAGCAGTTCCTCACTCATAATAAATGTGCTTTTGTTTTATGAACACACATTATAGCGTGCCTTTCTGACTTAAATAAACATTTCACTGTCTTTGTAGACCATGAAATTACTCAAATTTTAATCTCCTTGTTATATTATGAGAAGAGGCTTCTAATTTAATAGGTTCCACAAAAGTAAGTAATTCATAAACATGTTTTCAAACTCTTTGAAGCCAGAAGAAAGGGTGAAATGGCATGTTAGGAAAAACCCGTCCAAGTCCCAGTGTGGGGATTTGGGATGTGAGAACTCCCAGCCCCCACAGTGGACGGGGTCTGTCATCGGACTGCCTTACAAAGCAGAGCCCCTTTGGGTGGGTGTCAGGCTCCCGCCTCCTGAGTGATACAAAATGAATTCCTCATGCTCTTAGGACAAAACACCAGCTGAACCAAAATATGTGTTAGGGTGGGAACTCCCAGTGCGGGTTGAGAAAGAATTCTTGACACAAAGATTAGAATAGTTTTAAAGAAAGAAAGTTTATTTTACATCCCAAAGGGGGTGGGGGAGGGCTCGGCACAAAGAAAGAAAGAAACGAGAAGTACTGGCAGAGAAGGTAAGGGGTTGGGGTTTTTATTTAAGGGTAAAGAGGGGAAAAGAGTGATTGCTGCCAGCTGATAGCAGAATGTAGCAATGAAACGGCTGTGTCTGTTTTTCCTTCTTTCTTTTCTCTCTTCTCTGTGAGGCTGGCTTATCAGGGTCCTTGAATGTGGTTCTGGCAGGAACTGTGGTGGGGTGCTCGCACCCCTGATGTCTGCTCAGGGCTCTTCAAGTCTGTAAAACAATCTCTCAAATAAAACAATTCAAGCCACAGGTGGTTGATCAAACAAAGGGGTAGTTGTGCTGTGATCTTTCCCTTCAAAGGGGCAATTATATGCTGTGAGTTTTCTCTTTTTTTGGTTATATAGTTTATTGACAAGGCCATCCTATCAATATGCGCCTACAAATGTTTGCCCTCTAATCCCAGCATCAAATCAGAAAGTTTCTGCAACCACATTGTAAAATCCAGAAGGACGTGACATTATTATATTCTTCGGGCCTCTCATGTGCAGTGCTAGGATGTGGCAGAAACATGATCATATCTGCTGAGTCACTGGAGATATCTGAGAGCAGAGAGGCATGAAAAGCCTGTATGCGAGTTACCAGGAGGTTATGGGGGGATTAGGGAGGAAGGTGTTAGTCTTCTCTGACTACTGGAAATGATGGTGCTGATGTCCTCAGAGCTTGTTTGAGGTATTAATTGCCAAAGGAAATCTTAAGTCTATGTTTAAGGTATAAGTTACAAATGTGACATTCACCTATCTTAACTGACAGCTATCTGTGCAGCATCATCAGATCAGTATTTAGAATATTCCCATCATCCCAGAAACCTCTCAGGCCCCCTTCCTCTCAATAATACCTTTCCATCCTCCCAGGTAACCACTATTTTGCAATATATCACCGAAGATCTTGAACTTTGGGATTATAGTATGTACTCTTTTGTTTCTGGCTCCTTTTGTTTAACATAATGTTTTTGAGATTCACTCATATTGTTGCATGTTTCAGTAGTTTTTTCTTTTCTGTAGCTAAGAAATATTCTTTGTGTGTATATACTACAATTTGTTTAACGAATCACCAGCTGATGGACTTTTGGACTGTTTTTAATGTTTTGGTTATTCTAAGTAAAGCAGACATGAACAATTTTGCACAAATCTTTTTTGGGGACAGACACACTAATTTCTCTTGGGTACATATCTAGGAGTGCTATTGCTGGGTCAGATGGTAAGTGTATGATTAACTTTATCAGAAACTGCCAAATAGTTTTCCCAAATGGTTATACCATTTTACACCCCACTGGTAGTGCACAAGAATTCTAGTTGCTCCACACCCCTGCAAATTCAAGTCCAGCTTTTTGAAGGTCAACTGATAGTCTGTTTTCTATGTCTGCTCCCTGTGCCTGCAGAAAATGTTTGCCATTTATGGATGGTCTCCTATATGCCTATTAAACAACAGTATTTACTTTAAATATCATGACAACTCTGCAAAGCAGGTACTTTTATTTTCTTTTTACAGATGAGGAAATTTAAATAATTGCTCACTTCTCATAGCTTATAAGGTGCCACACTAGGATTCAGAGTCCCTTGGCTCTGGGAGGTGGCTGAGGTGAGAGGGCAGCAGGAGCCTCAGAGAACAGCTCTACCTTCCTCCTAAACATGCCGCTCCAGCGCAGGGGCTGAGGCAGGAGGACTTGTATGAGGCCACCAATTTAAAGCCTATTTATCAAGCAAGGTTTGGCCTCATTTCTCTCTGCAGTGAGAAATAAAATGAGCCCAATAACAAAAGGACCCGCCTCAAAGACCTGCAATAAAAATGTCATCATTTACATTGCTTATTTCTTTCTAACCTATGTGAACACAGATTTAAGTTTCCAGCATCACATTGAAATTGGTTTTGCCACTGTGGGAGATAACTTATAAAAATAGTGAGATGACATCTGTGTGAAGATGCCTTGAGAATTCACACGCTGGCGATTCTGGAGCAGTGATCCGCAATGTTGTTGAAAAGAACCAGGCATGCGGGTTGGGAAGACCATACATTCTCTAAGTCAATGGTTCTAATCCAGGTCGGTTAGTAGACACAGCTTCCCTACAGCAGGTATGGCCTGAGTGGACAATGTCACAATTCTGGGATGAATAGTTTGGTTTTGGTCAATACAATATAAGATATAATCTGTTTTCAACTCGTGGGGAAAAATCCGACTTTTCTTCATTAACTACAAAGCACCGGGCACTTGCACACACTCATTTAATTAACACCCTGCCTCCGTAAGGGAGGAATTTTTGTCTTCATTTTTCAGATGAGGAAGTTGAGGCTTAGAGAGGTTAACTAACTTTCTCATGGTCACACAGCAACAGCAGAGCTTCAATTTCATTCAGATGTGTCTGACTTCAAAGCCAGAACTCAGTCCATTACACTATGCTGTCTCTCCAAAATAGAAGTGTTTGTTATACATTTAGACAAATTAAGGTTATTGGCTTTAAAAAACATCAAGAGTGTTTAAGTAGCCAACATTTCCCCTACAGGTACACTATGAATCAATGCTGAACAAAAATTATACTTAACATTGTCTGGATAATATTCATTATTTTTATCTACGGAAGAACATGAGTGTACAGACGTAAGAACCCAAAAAACAATCCTAGTTTATTCAGAAAATAAAGTGAGCAGCTGTTCACTAAGAGTCTACATGAAAAACAAAACTTTAATATTATGGATCCAACTAATCAAGACCCTCCATTAACGAGACCCCCTTTGATACCCTCAACAGCAAATTATAAAAAGGAAATGGAAAGACTTCTTTCTAAATCTCAGTCCTAGGGCATATCAGGGTTTTGTCCATATCCAGCCCAGCTTCTACGTCCTCTAAATCTACGTGAATAATCTTATAATCGACATTCAAAAGTGATGGCTGCGAATTACTGATGAACTTTCCATCATCAAAGAAAGATTCCACTGTGTTCACTCTTCTGTGTTTATGAAGACAGGAGAATGGAGTGGTTCGTTTTGAAAATACTTTCAATCACAAATACCAAAACAGAAAGGATTTGTTACTGAACTCTCAGTTACCTAGAACATGGAATTAATCGGAATACTCCATTGCCCACATGTCACTCTCAAGCAAGGTTTTACTGCACTCACAAATTTGCCAGTTTTTAAAAAAATTAATGCATTGTTCTGGTGACACTGACAAATACAAAAGAAAATGCCAAGAGGTGGATGGTGAATTGAGAGACCCTGGGCACATAAACCACAGCTCTGTAGGTCAGAGCAGAAGAGAGGTTGAGGGGAAGCCAACTGCAGCACTAATTAGCCTCCCAGAATTATTTACCTGGCATTGGCACTAACCATTTTTAAGCTGGGGAAATATGTGTCCTCACAGCTAATCGTGGTGAGCCATATAAATGCTTCCCTCCTCCCCGAGGAGGGGCAGGCCTAGCTCCACGGCTCATAATAGCCATGGCTGTCTTCAGAGGAGCCCGGGGTCTGATATTTTGTTCCTCTGAGATTGGTTTTGTGGTTTTTGTGGCTGCTGTTTGTTTCATAACCTGAACTTCTCGATTTGCTCTCTTCTAATTTGTAAACTAAAGGGGGCATTATGGTTCAAAGCCTCTTGAGGAAAGAAAGAGGAGAGAGGGAAGCGGGAAATGGGTGAGTCTCACACCCCAAAACCAAACACGATCCCGTGAACGCAGGCTCGGCACGTGTGCTTTGGGTAGAGAACCACTGACCAGGCAGAGCACCTCGGAGTAATTAAAATGTATGGCCGAATCATACTTCTCGTTGAAGAGAGTTCACCCAGCGACTCAGGCATCTTGGGAAATTTCATCCTGTTTTTCAAGCCACAGTGAATAATTTAATAGGGTCCTGAAACAGTAAATTGCTAAATCTCTTGTGGCCAATTCAACAAAGCCATGTTCCTTGAGTGCCTACTGTACTCCAGACGAGGCATGGGGCTACAATGACAAGCAGCACAGAGTCCTTATGCCCAGGTGATCCTTCTAACGGGGCAGCCACACCTGCTGAGCTAAGCCCACCAGTCCTAGAGAGGTGGCCTTGCAGAGGTCTTGTCCCTAAGAGGCGACTTCAGGGCAAGTCAGCACCACACAAAGTCAGCTCACAGGCTCCTCATGAGGGCTGTCTCCAAGGAAGTGACAGGCAAAGAATGGGGCAAAATTGTTTTACAAATGTGGATAAAAGCAAGCACTGATTAGCCTGTGGGAAATTGGGACTCTTGACCCCTCTAGTAGGCGTATAAATTCATGGTCATTTTGAAATGTATGGCAATCTGGTGGCATTTAGTAGAATTAAGTATGCCCAAGCTTATGACCAAGTAACTTCACTCTTACCTACGTATTCCAGAGTAACTCTTGCAGAATTTTGTGAGGGGGTATATGTTGGATCTCATTTGGCATTGTGCAGGGAAGTAGAGAGGATAACAACCATGTGCTCATCATTAGGGCCACGGCCAGGTGACAGGTGGTGGGTCCCTGCCATGGAATGCTATGAAGCCACAAGAAGCAACAAACCAAATGTGCTATCAGCCACACGGAGAGAGCAATGTGGAGAAAAAACCATGATAAAGCAACTTAAGGAGCAGCACAAGAATGACAGCACAATACCAATTATGTAAATTAAAAACGGTTACTCACAAAAATATTTTACAAGGCCACATGCCTATTTAAGGACAAATGTATTTTGGAATCAGAATTAAGGGAAAAAGTAAAACAAGAACCTTGCATTGGCCAGTGTTGATCGTACCAAGGAGTCTACAATGATCGAGGAGTGGGGTCTACTCAACCTTCTCTGCCTAAGGTCCGCAAAAGAGAGGAGCACAGGAGGGTGAAGAAATCAAAGGAGGCAGCAAATCTCAAGCATGCTTCAGTCAGCAGGCAGACACTCTGTGGAGGTGTCCTCTCGCGACAATTGCAGAGATTCTGCTCTTGTCTATGGAACACTGTGACAATCCTCCTTGGATAAGGCAAGGTAGGCGAGATGAAGCTGTATTTAAAAAAAAACCCAACAACAGTCAAATCTCAGTGGTTTAAAGTAACCCAGACTGTATGTCCATCACAGGCTGACTGGGTCTTTGCTTTGCGTGAAATACTCCAGGACCCAGGCTCCAGAATAGCCACACGGGACTTTATTGGTCTCTGTGGCAGAAGAAATGCAACTTCAGGTGATTGTGTGCTGGTTCTCAAAGCTTCCACAAAGAAGAGACACCTATCAATTCCACGGACACTCCACTGGACAGCGAGTCGCATGGCCAAGCCCCCTGGAGAATGCCGGGAAAGACGGCAGCCAGAAATACCTAGTGGAAAGGACTGCCGTGCTACCCTGCAGGTAACACTCTTCCCAGATCTCTCCCAGTTTTCTCTTTTGAGCTGTGTGACGGTGAGCGACTTACTTAGCCTCTTCATGCTTCAGTTTTCTTTTCCATAGAATGGGGACTTTATTACCTACCCCACAGACTTGCTGCAGGGACAGGGGAGATAGCATGATGGATGTGCCTAGCAATGGGTCCGGCACCCAGTGAGCCTTGATAAATTGTGGCTGCTATTACTGTTAGTTTCACTTCCTCTATCATTCCTCCCTCAGACCCATCTTACACACAGCCCTACTTCAAGCTTCCTCAAGCATGGCTCTGATCACGTCACCTCTGAGGTCAAAATTTGGCTCCCTGTCACACGCTTTGCCTAGACTTCTGCCTGCAGGTTGCACGTATGCTTTGTGTGCCACACTCCAACTGCCAGTGGGACCTTGTTTCCAAGCTCATTGACCCACATCTAGAGCCCACCCAAATCAGGCCTCAATCTGACTTTCCAACCTCAGCTCTCAAGACTTTCCTGCATCCAGACTAAAGTATATGCCACGGGAACTACTCAAATCCTCATTCATTCCTGGCATTTTCTCCTTCCTTCCTTCCTTCATTCATTCAATGAACACTTACTCTACGGAAGACATTATTCTAGGTATTGAAGAAACAGAAATGAAAAGACAGACAATGCTCGGTGCTCGTGAAGCTTATAGGAAATATGTGATAAAATAACTGATTGTTTTAATTAGTGGTGTGTGCTACAGAGAGCACTTACTATGGCAACAGGACAGAGAATGCCCAGCCAGGATTTGCTAAGGTGACCAGGGAAGGCAGAATGACGACCAAATGATGAGTAGACGCTGTCCCATATCAAGATCTGGGAGAGGAGGATTCCAGAGAGACGAATCTCACATCAAGGAACTGAAAGGAAGGCTGGAATGAATCTAGCATAGTGGACAAGGAGAAAGTGCTAGGAGAAGCAGCAGCACAGGAGAATGTAGGGGCAGGTCACTTAGAAGAATGTAGGTCAATTAAAAGCCTTTGCAGGCTTTATTCATGCTTTGCTGTTGTGTGAAAGGCCCATACTTTCAATATCCACATAACCAAACCAAACCGCCCTTTGAGGTCCAGTTCAAATGCACTTTCTCTAGAGAACTTCCCTGGTCTTTTTCTTCCCTGTCCACCATCTCTTGTTAAAAGCAGTTTTTTCCTACCTCTAAACTCAGAGGGTAATTTATCTAGCCCAGGGGTTTATGCCCTTTTACCTGGAGAAACACTTCCCCAGTGGCTCAATGATTTCAATTCTGTAAAACAAAACGTGTGTTATTAAAAGATATCCAAGCATTAGGCATTTCCTTAACAGTAGGCATAAAAGCAATAACGATATCTAAATACAACTTTACTCTAAAGTCATATAGGAGAAGCTTAAGAAAATCAGACAAAAATATTTTTAGAACAAGCCATTCACTGTCTTTGGTACAAAAAGCTGGGAAAATAAAACTGCTCAATGTGGATAATTCTTTTAAAAAATGTTTTAGCCAGACCCTTCGTCCTATTCTCCAGAGCCCTTTATCCTTTTGTATATTTCTAGAGTAGTCAGCTGAGTAATAAAGCTTAACTAAGGAAATAACAGCTGTATGTTTTTCAGTTGTTGTTTCTAATGACTTTCCTTTATGGCTGTCTGAGTTAGGGTTCTTCTTCAAAACACAAATAAAATAAAATAAAACATAGAGAACCCAGTAAAATTAAATCATCCCAGGCATATCTAGGCCTGAGTATAAAAGATTGCTTCATTTTTCTTATAGAGCTAGTTAGCTTTCTAATCTTAATGACCGTAGAAAGCGTCAGAATTTGTCATTTGGTGTTTCTGGGCTCCTTGTGCCATGGGCTTGAGTCCTGTACTCAAGCACGGTTGTTATTATTTATTAATATTCATTGAACATCAGCAATGCACTTAGATGCCACTGGGAAACCAGAATTTGTTGTGATCACTCTCCAGTGAATTCAACCTCTGCATGTAACAGGATTCAAACCAAAGGAGGAGCCTATTTCCAGAAAGCAAGGATGACATCATGGCAGAGGCTTCGGATGGCACAGTATGCCATGCTGACTTTGACATTTGTTGGTCTCAGGGTATCTCCAGATGAGCAATTGGGTTATGCTTGGTTTCGGGGGTGTGAGGTGGTGAGCTGAATGGCGGGGTGAGGGTGTGTGAACCATTCTCCCAGAATCTTTGTAACCTTAAAGTAAGCAGATTTCTTAGGACACAAAAAAGCTGTCAGAAGGAATGTTCTCCAACCTTGCTGGGAAATAAGCCTGGAATCTATTAAATGTGAATTTAGGTGTATTGCGTCTTGAGAGGAGATGTGCTGGGAGGGAACGAGTTGATGAGAGAGCGTGAAAGGGAAAGGCTAGAGGAATGAGGCCAAGCCTTGGGCGGCCCACGGAATGAGGGGGTGGGAGCGGGAAGAGGAGCCTGCAAAATCAAGGTCATAGAGTTAGAGGAGATGTTCAATAAGAGCAAAAAGTCTGGGGAGAGGAAGTTTTGCTTTCTTAAAAAACTGTTTATATTGAGTTATATTTTTCAGTGAAATTCAGAGATCTTATGTGTGTGGTCTAATAAGTTTTTACAAATACATACACTCGAATATAACCCACACTTCTATCAAGATATAGAACATTTCCATCACTCCAGAAAGTCCCCTCATGCTCCTAACAGATTGGTCCCTTCTCCCCACCCCTTCTCCCACTCAGAGGACACCACTCTGATTTCTATCACCATAGCTTCATTCTGCCTGCTTTTGAACTTCACATAAATGGAATCATGGAGTGCACCCTCTTTGATGTCTGCCTTCTTTCACTCCGCTTGTTTTTTTGAGTGCCATCTGTATTATTACATATATTGTTTCTTTTTATTCCAAGTAGTATTCCACTGTATTGCTATACTGCACTTTTAAAATTCACTCTCCTTTTGATAGCCATTTGTTTCTGATTTTGTTTTTTATTCCCCTAGTTTTGGCTACTATTACTAAAGCAGCCATGAGCATTCTTGTACAAGTCTTTTTTCAGATATATGATTTTATTTCTTTTGGGCAGTGCCAAGGAGCAGAATTGCTGGGTATAATATTGTATGTTTAGTGTTCAAGAAAGGGAGTTTTTCAAAGTGGTTGCACTATTTCACATCCCTATCAGCAATGTATGAGTTACAGTTGTTCTACACCTTGCCACCTTTGGTATTGTTAGTCTTAAATTTTCATTTCCCAGATGACTGATGATGTTAAATACTTTTTCACATGCTTATCGGCCATTTCTCTCTCTGTTCAAGGGTTTTTTGGCCACTTTCATTGGTGCTTTTGCTTTTCACTATTAAGTCATAAGCGTTCTTTATGTATTCTGTATACGAATCTTTTGTCAGATATATCTATTGGAAATATTTTCTGACAGTTTGTGTCTTGCCAATTCATGTTCTTCATAATGTTTTCTTGTTGAGAAGAAGTTTTTAATTTTGATAAAGTCCAATTTATCACTTTTTTCTTTGATAGTAATGCTTTTTTGGGTCCTAAGAAATCTGCTTACTTTAAGGTTACAAAGATTCTCATTTGAGTTTTCTTCTACAGACTTCTAGATTCAGCTTTCACGTCTATGTCTAATTAATTTTTTGGTATAAAAGTTACACTTGTGAAATAGGGGTTAATCTTCCTTTTTTCCCATGTTGATTTCCAGTTGTTCTGGTACTACTTGTGAAAAGATGTTCCCCATTGGATTTCTTTGGAGCCTAGTAAGGTCAGCATTCGCCTAGGAAAAAGTCATTGGTGACCTCAAAGGAAAAAAAAAAACTTTGGGGAAGTCTGGAGAGATGCTAGGAAAGGAAAAGGAAGGGCTTATAAAACAAGACAAGAGAGAGCTTTAAGAGAAAGAGACAGAAACCAGATTATAGAGTCCAAAGTATAGGATGCAGATACAATGGAGAGAGTAAGTATAGATCACACATCTAAGGAATTCGGCTATGAGGAGAAAGGTAAAAATAGGATAGTAATTGGAACAATCATGTTCAGGTCAAGATATTAGAAGGATATTTATTATCAGGCAATGGGTTAAGGAAATAATAATGCTAAATTGGAAATTTAAAGGGATTTGGCTAGAAAATAGCTCAGATTATGTCTCTTTTTTTGGAGACCTTGCCACTTGCATAGAAACTTCTCTGGCACTACAGTGATCCCAGAGGGACTTACTGGGAAATATACATTTATTGTACAAATATCTATTCAGTGAACAAGATTTTCTTGGCAAAGACACAGTATATAGAAGTTAGCTGTCTGATTTCAAACCTGGTCCACCAGATAGGATGAAGGCAGAGCACCTAGGTGCTGCTGTAGCTGTCCCATTGTGAAGATGTTTTCCTTGGGCCCTGGGGGTGACTGAATGACTCAGCCCTCCACCATCTCACAGGCTGGGCAGAGCAGTGGGCTTCCAGAAGACACCAACAGGGCTCCTATCCACCTGCTTTCCCACATGACGGTTTTTCTTAAACATTTACATGGATGAGGAGGACAGTACAGTTATCTGCACTTTAAATCTTCACTTTAACCATATGCTGTAGACTCTTGCTGCTCTCTGGACTCTACATGGGATACTTTAAGGGCCCATTGCAATTTCTTCCCCAGAGCAGCTACTAGCAAGAAGGACAGGAAAGAATAATAGCATTCACTGATTATTAACTGTATCCCAGGCAGGGCTGTTAAATACAGTTGTACAGGCTGTGCATTGCACAATCCCTACATAGCAATGGGGTCCTAAGCTCATCCTAGCCTGGTCTTGTGCAAGGTAGTAGCCTTGGTGTCAGGTATTATGTGGTGCTATTTGCTAAAGGACGTCCACTAAGTCCTTGCAACCACCTTATGAGAGAAGCATTGCTATGTCCATTCTATAGATGAGATAAAGCCACTTGTCCAAGGTTGCTCAGTTGGTAAGTAGCAGAGCCATCATTTATAGATCTGTTGGCTCCAAAACTTAACATTATCAATTGTTTTAAAATGTTAGACTGACAAGAATAATCTTTAGAATCCAGGCAAGTAGACTGTTTGGGATGGAACCAGCAGCCTTCAGGAGAGGTAAGGAATGAAAAGGCCATTGGACTGGAAGATAGACAGGAAGGAGCAGTAGAGACTGCCAGAGTGGCCAGAGGGAGGTGGAGAGAAATCCTGCATTGGCAGGGCTGGAGGAGCAGATGGTCCAGCAACCCAGGCACACCCACCCATACGGGAGACAAAAGAGCCAACTACAAATACCAGAGCTGCCCAGTTGATTGGCTTGGGAAAACCCCAGATGGGTTGATCCACTGAATTAGAGCATCAAGGGTGGGGGCTCGTTGGGGGCTGTCCCACTGCTCAGAAACTTGAGCATAAATACCCAGTGCTTGATGGTAGCCTATTGTGCCCTCTTGGGAAGGCAACCTGGCTCAGAGGAAAAAATAAAGACTTACAATTTTGAGATCAAATCCTGATTCTCACATTTGCTAGGTGTGAGACCCTAGGAAAGTTACTGAATCTGTTTCTCATCTGTAAAACGGGATTATAGTATTAACCTACAAAATTGCTTTGATGACTAAATGAGAAAATGCACCTAATGTGCGTAGTCATCACATAACAAACATCAGTCACTCTGTGGCTTAGGGCCCAGTACTGTGGGCTCGTGTCATCCTTTAGGTCCAGCACTGGGGCAGGTATTCGAGCTCGGGTGCTGCCTTACTCCACAGCAGGCTCCTTCGTCCATTTCCACTCTCTCCTTCCAGGATACCATGCACCTCAGAACAGCATCCTAAAGTGATCCCAGTGACAAGCAGAGCTGTGTAATCCAAACTTCTGGTCTGAGAAATTCCAACTCTGAACTCCTGGAAGGGAGGAATTGAGTCTTGCTTATTTTTGCATCCTTAGAACTTGGAACCTAGAAGCCTCCCCCGACCCCCCATAAATGTTGGCTGGATGCCAGGACAGTTAATGTGTCCACTTGCTGGGCCCCCGCAGCTCAGGATGGCATGTATCAAGAGTTGGAGAGTTTTGGTGGGTGAGAGTGAGGAGGCCCTGCTGGCCAGAGGGCTATGGCAGGGTGGGAAACCTGGATTTAGCCACGGGCTTTGGAACCAGGCTCTTGTTGCAGGTCGCCCCTGGTGGGTGCTTTCTGCGTGCCCCAAAACCACAGACTGGATAAGCAAATGCCTGGATGTAGCAGGCTGCCCGTTCTCAGATGGCAGCTGTGCCCAGTGGGCACCTGGAGCACACATCCCCATTGCATATGAACTGTTCTCTCAGCACAGAAATAAACCTTCCCTTTCCCTGGGCATTAAAAGGACAGAGCTTGTGAAAAGCAATGGCAAAACAAATCAACCGGTGCTGCCCCGTGGAAAATCCTCTCTCTCCTCCCTCCTCGTAAAACAACATGAGACTGGCTCTGCTATTCCATCTGAATTAGTCACTGGTCAGTGCCAAGGTGACTAGTCAAACACTTGAGAGAGGAGGTCAGATTTACAAGGTTAAACAGTAAAACATTGGGATTGATATCTGCTAATCAGAAATGAGGTAGGAAATGAAGAATGCTTTCAAATTTCCAGTAAATGTAATGCTAAAATATTCAGCCATTTGGATAGTGCCATGTTATCAATCCAATTAACCTCGCCTCGTGCTATCAGCTGCATTCAGCGATACTGATGTGTTACAAAGCAATATGAAATATCCTACTGCCGATTATGATCCCAGATAACAGAGAAAATATAGCTCTTGTGTTTCAGGGTTTCAAAAAGAAGGAAAATTCAACTCTCATGTTACAAAGGCAATGATAACCTATAATTTGGTTGCAAACAAATATGATTTTCATTGTATCAGTCACATAAATTTGTCAAAATCAGCAGCATGTGGGGCTGTGTATTCTGATAAGTGGTGATAATGGGAAATGAATCTTAATATTGAAATGACCCCACAAGTAATGAAATAAAATTGATAAGCTGAAATGCTTTCTTGAAGTAGGTTGTTTTTTGTATAATGGCCACTGAATTTTATGGGTTTTTTTTTTCAATTGTTTTATAAATAGAGAAACAGATGTTTCTCTTACAGCAACTCTGCTTCCTTAAAATTACATTTTCTGCTCAAGGGAAGAGCCATAAAGTTCAAGCTGCAGCTACCCTACCTTTGCCATGTTTGAACATTTTCTGAAGTTGATTTTATAAATATTTCATTACCAAAAAAAGGCATATGGAAGGGAAATTTCCCAAATATTCTGGTAACTATTGGGTCTTTGGTTTTATTTCAACTTGATGTATCTGCCTATCTATTCATTTATCTATCTATCTTTATATGTAACAGAAATATTTCTTATAACTCACCACATTGGTGACTCTTGTACAAATATGACTGTGACTGAAATTATTATTAATTTATCTACTCTCAAGGTTCTACATGTAAGTCTTCTTAAAATTTTGGCAAGATAGGACAGAATCCAGAAGAAATTTTATTTGATATTTCTGTTTCAATTAGGTGTGATTTAAACATCAGCTCAGCAGCAGTCCTCAACCAAAAACAAGGTGAAACTTTCAAAGATATTTCCTAAAGTCCAAGGAATTTAAAGCTCTGCTTTGAAGGAAAAAGGAAGTGGTCCCCATTTAAATGTTTTCCAGCATCTCTGGAAAATAACCTATTACATTTGTGTTACGTATTTCACACTTAGGGAGGAAATGACAGAGTTCAACAACCTTTTCTCTATAAAATATTATCCCGGAACTTTTAAACCTGACTATTACTACTTATGAAAAATGAGATATTTTCCTGACATAGTTTATAATTTAAGTATATGTGAGAGTCAAAATGATTTGAGATCCTGAGATAAATCACTGCAGCTCTGGCTTAGTAATAAAAGGAATTTATTGAATTAGGTGGTGAATGGTGCCAACGAGACCAGTTTTGAACAACAGAAACACCGGGGGCTTTGATGGTAGGAGAATGTGCCCAAGGAAGGAGGTGGGCTTTTCTCCATGAACAACTGATGAGGAAGACACACAGGAGGCACAGGGGAGGCCCAGACCAAGGTTGTGCGCTGCTGTGGCAGGTAACGATCCTTGGTTCACCGACCCCTAACAGTAACCACTGTCCACACCAGAGCATTGCACGGTGGGTATCTGGACACTGTGGTGGGCTCCACTGCAGTTGTTTGCAGAGGGAAGGAGTGTGCTCAGAGCTGGGCTTCAGAAGCTTTACTGAGGCAGGACATGGGTCATGGGGTATGAGGGGACTTGCAGGTGGATGTCTGTGGAACAACCCGTGGCAGGAACTAGGGCTGAGGTGAGATGAGGGGAGTGATGCAGAGAGCACAGGCGGACCTCTCAGAGAGGCAAGAGAACTCATGACTGAGGCAGATAGGAACACCTGGTGTGGAAGGTCCAGGCAGACAGTCTGCTCACGGCCTGGAGGGAGAGGGGACAGAGCAAGCTTGGGAGCCTCTGAGGAGCTGCTGCAGGCAGGGCTTGCTCAGGGGCAGGGCTGATCAGGCAGGAGATGGCCAGGCCAGAGCAGAGAGAGCTGCAAGGGCCCTGGGCCAGCCTGGAGCTCCAGGAGAAGCTGGAGGAGCAGGAAGGATCTGCACGGAGCCTGACCAAATGCATTGAACGTGGCCCGATGCACGCAGGGGGAGTGCACATTACAGGCGGATGTGCAGGGACTGGGACCCCATGCTCTGGTGGTCAGTGCAGCGAGAGCCCCAAACTCCCACCTGTCCTCAGGGACACAGCTCCAACCATCCTCCAGCTTCAGACTTCTACAGCTCCTGAAAGGACAGCTGTCCTCTCAGTCAATAGAGAATGAAATGCTTACAATGGCCTCTGCATCTTAACAGGAAATGAGAAATAACCATAATTTCCAAACACTTGTTTTTTCTTAAGGGAACATACACAGGTATTTCTAAGCAAATGCGTCATTGGTTTGCTTCGAGTTTCAAGTTTCTGTGGGAAAATGGAACAGAGAAAACCCAGCGGGCTTATTTTTAGTTCTTGTAGGGATGAATGACCATCCCCTATGGTTTAACGGTCACCTAAGTATCCCTCTTAGCAGCAACTTGCAAAATCAATCTATAATTGGTGCAGCTTAGCCTGTTCAGAGGTGATCATTGTAACCTATATTTTGAGAGAGGGGAGGTGATGGACTGGTACTGGGGAAGGGAGGCTTGCCTTAAAGTCCAAGGCTGAAGGTCTCAGCCCTGCTGGTCCCTGAGTGTCATCTGGTCCTGGGCTCTAGGAGGGGCAAGCATCCTCTCCTCTCTGCACCTCCATTTAGCCATCTGCAAAATGGGACACCACCTGCTCCATGCTCCTCTCACCAAGAAATTACAATGATGCATACATCCTGAAGGGCATAGGACTGCATGCACTAACATAAAAAGATGTCCATGATAGCTGGGGGAAAAAGCAAACTGTATAACAGTTATATGTTTATATATGTATATATGTATGTGTATGTATGTGTGTGTGTATATATACATACACATACAATGTATATTATATATGTTATATACTATATGTGTATATGTATATACATACTATATATGTATAACATACACTGTATATATATATAGTGTATATATACACACATACTATTAATATAAATATATGTTTACATAAAACTCAGGGAAATTTACATAAAATAATAACTGCGATTATTTCTGGGGTGTGTAATTACAGAGAACGTTTACTTTTATTTCTTTTATTTTTTGCCATTTGCATTTTTACAAGCTTGCATTTCTTTCATAGTCAGAAAGAATTTAACTGTAAACATAAATAGGTAAATGCAGAAGGGTCCCTGCCTATGGAAACCCATCCTGTTCCATCAATCAATAGATACTCTTATCCGTCTTTGGGAAAACTCTGACGCAGCTAGGGTTGCAAAACCTCAAATGACCTTTACTCCTGACAATTTACTTTTAATGTTCCCACCTCTTATCCTGGAGCTCCCATGCCAACTGGCTACCAGAGCCTCGCTGATGTCAGTTTGTGCAAGATGCCCATGCACAAATTTAGTCTGTTGAAATTTTAAAGCCCACTAACATTTTCTCTGACAGGAAAACGCCTCCTCACCAGGAATAAGCAAGTATTTAGAAAAAAGTCCACAACATTTCTTTGTCTTAACATGGTTAGAGAGCAAGCTTTACGGGGCTCTTCATTATTATTATTATTATTATTATTATTTACTTCAAAAGATTTAAAAAATAAGATTTGGCAATATTTGTGTTTCCCTAAACAGGACTTAGGATCCAGGATGATGGCAGGTGCACAGCAGGAGTCCCCATGAACCCGCATTTGAAGGACCCAGGAGGGCTCTGAGCCACCTCGAGCTCAGCTTTATGCATCATCTGGGCCTGTCCTGACTTGGGGTACAATTATAATGAGCAGTGTGAAATTAGTGCAGTTCTGTTTGCCAATTATTGCTGATCAAAATGAATTCTGTTCTGTGATAACTAGGCTATAACTTTTAAGATACTTGGGAGGATGATGAAATGTACATTCACATACACTTTGTGCATCTGGAGGATGTGATGTGGAGTGGCAGGAAACTGACTCTCAAAAATCCATGCTCATTTTACTATATTAAAATCTTTTAATCTAACTAGCTATTACCCTTGTTTTGTGATATTCAAAATTCTGAACATTTCTCATACGCTTCTGTTTAATTCAACTCATAAAGAAATGCTGCATCTTGCAATTTTTATGTTGCCCTTCTTAGGCTCCAGAAAGTCTGATGTTGATAACTGTGTGACATCTTTCTTTGGGAATCTCAAGAACCTTTATAAAGCATTAGTAAGAGCTGATGATCTTCACAAAAACCCCCGAGAGAAAAGTTCCACTTTATCCAAGTTTATTGTGAATTATTTACAGAAAATAACATTTAAAAATAAAATAAATGGACATCTATCTCTGCCACCAGATCTGGTCCCCCAGACAAAATTGTCAAAGCACTGGCTCTTCCAGCATAGAGCAACCAACAAATCTGTTGTCTCAGTCCAGGCTGGGAGGCTACTTGATGTAGAGGTGATTTGCAGCATGTCAGATGGAGATGAAAGAGGCCATCATTGGGTCCACAAGGAGATGAAGGCTCAGAAATGTAAAATGACTTGCCACCCCTCGCACAACCAGTTACTCGCAAGCCAGGAATAGAACCCACCGTTGGCCTCTCAGCCAGAGTTCCTCCCACTGTGCTGCCTGCCTGTTTACCAGGCTAAGCTTGTACCTCTCTCAGAGAACCCTGGCATTTTAACAAGGCCCTTCTGAGACACAATGATTTAACCTAAAAGAATGATTTAACCATGGAAATTTCAGGCAAAATTGCACAGGGAGATATTCGGAGCCATCAGAGCTTTTGACACTCTTCCAAATCACCCCCCTGGGGTGCTTATTTTGATTGTGCTGCTTTTCCCTTGGAAAACCATCACTTGCTTTTCAGCTCTGTTAGATTTAGTGAGATGCCATATATGTGGGCTTTCAGAGTCCTCCAAAGCACATTCAGTTTTCTCCGATTAATTGATAAGAAGGTCCAATACTGTTTATGTTGCCTTTATTCTGCTTTAAGTGCAAATTTTTCCATCACTAAAAACATTTGTTCAAAGCAGTGGTACTTTGGAGATGGCTCCTACCAGCTCATAAGCGCCGAATCTGAGCATCTTGTCCCAACTCCAGTTCAGTGACTTTAAACTGGCATCATGAAATTGGCCATTGGGAGAGTATTTACATCACAGAACTTGGCAAACACTAAAAGCAGGGATTTTTTTCTCCCAGAGAGCCTATTTACCAGCATACTATTGGTTCCAAGTACTCGTTTTTCTTCTACGGTAAGAAACTTTATTCATTTGGTAAACTTATTACCAACTAGTGATTAATGCATAGTAAGTACACAATAGATCTTTGTGAAGGAAGGATTGAATGAATGAATGAATGAATGGGCCTTTTCCAGATATATACAATGCTCCAAGTTAGTTTTTGAGACTCAACTGGGCATTAAAACTATGCTAATTTTGGATTCCCCATCCCTTTTCAGTTTTATCTTATATTCTTACAGGTCTCTCAACCAGCAGTTCAGGGTGTAAGAGCTTTTCCACAGATCTCTTTCCAGGGCTTCTTTTTCAGGTAAGAGCAAAATCAAACATTCCCTCTGCTAAAATGAGAATGTGTGATTTAATTGTCATAAAAGGTAATTTTGGAAAAGGAAAACTTATTTTTATAAAGGTATTTTTATTTTTTAAAAGCAGAAGCAAATCCCAACTACAAGAGCCAAACTATCTGATGTCGTCTCATTAATATTCTGCCTCTCTGATTACTAGCTCCAGAAATTATGAAGAGTTGCTTTTACAATTGATGTTCAAATTCAATATGATTGTGCTTTGCATCTTGTTCCAGTAAAGTCCCTTGTCGGTTTGCTTGTCAGAGCCAAGAAAAGCAGCAATTTTTGTCTTGGAAAATCCTGTGAATACTTATATAGTAGCTCTAAGCTGCAGGGAATTTAAGAAGCTTAGAAAAATTTTGCAAAGTTTTTAAAGCAGGGAGTTACTGTCACACCATGGATAGAAATACATTAATGTCAAACTTGAAATTATGTGAGTGTTTATTATTATTCTATTTGGACCGGGACCCACACAGCCCTTTGAATGTTTCTGAGGTAATCTGACATGGCAGTTTCTACTTACTCAAGTGCTCTAGTCAGGATTATCTGCACTAGTTTGGTATGTCTGCTAAACTCTTCTTAATAAAGGCTCAGGGTTTTGGTCTTTGCTTTTCTTAAACATCTGTCAAAATCAGGCAAAAAATACTATAGACCAAATATCATCTCTCATGTAACTCAATCTCAAAATTCTGTTGTTTTTGGTTGAATCTTAAGAAGAAGATATTGAGTGAAGAAAGGTAGAAACAAAAGTTTACATACTACATCACTCCATTTTTATGGAGTTCAAAACCAGGCAAAACTAATCTATGGTGGAGACATCCACATGGTGGTTACCCTCAAGGGGACAGTGGCAGGAACTGACGGGGGCGCTTTCTAAGGTTCTGAACAGATGCTGTGTTTCTTAATCTGTGTTCTGGTTACACCACGGTGTGTTCACTTTGTAAAAATACATCCAACTGTTCACTTACGACTTGGGCACGTTCCTGTATGTAACTTGTATTTCAATACATAGTTTACTTTAAAAAAATTGGGCTGTTCCTTGATTCTCTTTGGAATTCTAAAGTGTTTCAAGGAGTAAATCTAAGTAGACAAGAGTGGCTTCCAAGAGGATGTTACTTAAATGAGGTTGGTGACTAAAATGGAAATGGAATCCCCACATAGAAAAAGATGGTCTTACTATATGAGTGCCACCATCTGACTTGAGGAAAGAAAGAACTTTCACTTCATGTGGGTCAGCAATTTGTTTCAAGTGACACTTTCACGTTCCTTCTTGCAAGTGGTTGTTTGTGAATAGGAACCAAACCTTGTCTTTCAACTCTTTAAAATGTGATTGGAAAATAAGAAAGACTTTTTGGGGTCACATGGATAGCTCTGTGACAGCTTCAGAGAATCCTGTTCTGGTGTCTTTTCAGCCCATCCTAAAATCTGCCAGGGAGAGCTGGGCTAATTACAAGTGGCCAGCTAGCATTTAGTCAATAAATAGCTTGGCTCAGCAGACGGTTAATGCAATGCCAGATCAATAGGAACTCTGAAAGTTATTTCTCCATTTCCTTCTATGGCAAGGAAGTTATCCGTGAAGGACAGAATGTCAACCTTCAGTCAGGAAAGCATAGAACTTTTCCTTATTTTGATATGAGATGTTGAGAGGGAGCAAATGTAAATAGCTCTATGCTCCTAATTGATGTGCTGTCCGATTTTCATTTTGAAAGGAAATAGGCTCCAAGAAGCTTTTGCAAGAAAGGCCCAGTCTCCTCTCAACCAAAAGAGCTTTCTTTTCCTGGAGAGATCCTTTTGAAATGGGAAACCCCCTGTCACTTGGAACAACTTGCTGTAACTTCGGCTTTTAGGAGATGATAGGTAGTTATCTTTCACAGTCTTATGTAATGAAGGAAAAATTACAAGAAAATTGAAAGATCAGAGGAAATGTTTTAGAGGAGAGACATTAAAATTTTTCCTTAGGTGACCTTCTGATAATTCATATGTAATGCTACTTAGCTTCCAATTCTGTGGCTATGTCAGAGTGAAAATGAAGCTCCTTTTCAGTACTGTATGATCTAAAACAGGCCTTAAAGTGCCAACGTTCACCATGACCCTGTTGCAAGGTTATGGCTTTGAGCCTTGGGAAAGCAATGACTCAGATACTAAATGGAGAATAATATACTTCCTAAAACGAATAACCCCTCTAGCCAGTTAAGAAGTCCAGATGGCAATATGATGGCTGTCTTGACTTTTGAGAGTTAAGGATAATGTAGAGTAAAATTGCAAAGTATCAGAGAGAGTTCTTTCTTTTCTATGATTAACTTCAAACTGATAACTGAGGTATATTTTTATTCCCACATATAATTTGAGAACTCCTTTTCTGACTCTCAGATGTAGAAAGACATCTCTACATCAGGAGCAGTTTATGCTCTACTTATTTCCTTGGAACCTCCTACCTCCTGGCAGCACAGTAACATTTCCCCAGGGGGAAGCAATCTGGAAGCAGAGAGTGGGTTTTTTTTTCTTATTTATTTATTTATTTTTTAGGAAAATAAAAAGACTACAGAATTCCTTAAATTCAGTTGCAATGTCATCAATTCAGGGGGGGAAAAAAAAGCTCTGTCATTTCATCTAAATTTTCCATGCATGCTTTCCCCCCACCCCCAGACTTTTTTGTTCTCCCTTTCTTTCTGTACAATCATAACAGAATATTCATTGGCTCACTGGGAACTAATTCTCAGCATTTCCCATTTGTTTGTTTTTCCAAATTACTAAAGACAGTGTTAAGGAATATTCCACCATGGGGAGCGGTCTTTTGTGTTAATTGATAAGTTTTCAGATATGTGCCGTCATGTAAACAATTGACTCTACTCCATTGTCAGAGAGTCAAATATCCCCTTGGCAGCAAGCCCACTGGTGTGAAGGCTACAGTTGGTTTTCATCTTCCGTGGTCTTGGTGGCTTTCTTCCTCTGACCTCCTTCTGTACTTCCTGTATATCTCAAGTTTAGCCACGATGACCTTCCTGTGTACAAGCTTTTTCTCTGCCCAGACCCCTGTCCTTCACACTTCCCCTAGCTTGTTCATCACTCAGGTTCTCAGCTGAAAGACCACTTCCTTTTGAAGTCTTTCTGGACCTGCCTATGTGATATTAGTGTTGATACAGCCTGTTATCTTGTTAAACTGTCCCTTGGCATTTCCTTCATAGTGAGAATTATTCTGCTTGCATTTTTTTTAATTGAATTAGTCTGTTTCCCTAACTAGAGTTTGAGAACCATGAGGTCTCAGACCATGCCTGTCTGGCTCACTGCTCTATCTTCAGGGCCTGGCATGGTGCCTGCTGCATGGTAGACATTTGGTAAATATTTTCAGACACTTATTTTTCCTCTACCACCTGAAGGCTGTACTTCTGGTACTAACCAATACCCTCAGGACACTATACTGAAACAGTTACAGGCCGGCCAACAGTTATTTGACAGACTTTAACTGTTCTTTTCCAAATAAATTTTTGCATGAGGAAATTCAACTATAATAATTTTTGAGGTGACTAAACTAAACCAAAAGTACCAAAACATCCTTCAAATTTTATCTTTCAGGTAGAGCTAATTTGGCTATAAACACTCCATTGTTGATTGAAATTGGGTTTTAAATTCATGGAATAATAATTTCTGATAGATAAAATAAAACTAATGAATTTATATAACTTATGTTCGTCCCTCCTATTAACAGGCCTGGCCAGATGGGAGTAAGACAGTCATTTGTCTCTTCTGCACCAAATTTCTGCCTTTCCTTTCTCAGGCGCTCACACCTGTTTAGGTATTCTTCATCTCTGGGTACAAAAGTTAGTTTTTGGATCCTTTATTCACCCCAAAGAATACATAACTTGTTTAAAAATCATTATCCCTTCTAAGGATGCTTATAACATAAGCATGGAAGTGACATAATGGATTGCGTAGTCCAATCTCCTTGTTTTCATCCTGATTTGCATTTTAACATGCAAATATGATGAGATCACTCCCTTGTACAACCTCTTCCCCTTCCAGAATCAACCACCCAGCAGAGCAGGGTCTTGGGACATGGCTCCATCCTCTGCACCCCATCTCAGGCTGAGCTCACACTGGCCTCTGTGCCCAGTGTACTTGCCTATCTCTCCCCTGGGGACAATGAGCAGAACTCTCATCTCACTGTCTATATCCCCAGCCCAGCCTAGGGCTTGCCACAGGTACCACCAAAATCAACAATGTGAGTGAAGGAAGCTAAGGAGAAATGGAATTTCAGGGATCAGCCAGCAGAAAAATATCTTTATTTAGGTGCTGAGGTGGTGTTACTCCCAAAACTGTGCCTCCTAAGCAGCCATGTACTCTGCTTGTGCTTTTGGTCTATCCACATCTCTGGACAGTTCTTTGTTTTAAAAAAAATTATTATTTATTTATTTATTTGAGATGGGGTCTTGCTATGTTGCCCAGACTGGTCTCAAACTCCTGGGCTCCACTGATCCTCCTGCCTCAGCCTCCTTAGTAGCTGGGACTAAAGGCAGGAGCCACCGCATCCAACTTGGACAGTTCTTTTTGGTGATAAATGTCACACACACTTGCAGGGCATTGGCTAGGGTTAGTCCATTAGTCAATCAATAAGTGCATTTTTTATTGTTTGCCACATATTCCACTAAGCAATACTGTAGAGAGTTAGGCCCCTCTCACCCGCCCACTCCCCCCAGAGATTGACCCTGAAATCATTATCTTAGCCACACTGTACTTTCACATGCTGGATGAATCAGCCCCGTCTAGCCCAGGATGGCTCTCTGCCTCACTCCTGTGAGCAAGGCTTCTATAGCTCACGTCTACTAGATTGAATGTTCTCCCTGACTCAATTCTTGTGTCTCCTTATACTTTTCCTGTTGGATTTGAGTGAGCAAGTAGATGAACTAGAAGCAGCAGGGTGCAGTGGAAGGCCTTGGAGTAGGGGCGCCTGATTCAAACTGAAGCTCTGCTGCCTCCTATGACCTTGGGCATATCAGGGAATCTGTCTATGGCCACGAGAGCAGGGCCCAACTAATTCACAGAGTTCTTCTAAGAAATATAGGAGGTGGCGCAGGATGTGTGCATGGGCCTGGCCCCTAGCATCGCTGTCATTGTCCATTTCCATTCCTGAAAGGAGATACCTGGGTATCGGAAGCCACGAGTATCTGGCTTGGATGAAAAGTTCCCAGATGCTGGGTAACATTTAGCACTGGAACTCATTTTCTCTGAGTTTTTCCTTTCTGTTTTGTTTAACTGAGATAGCAATACCCTCATACAACTTAACCTCACAAAACTTCGAAACCCTCCTGAAAAAGCTGTACCTTAACCGCACCTCCCTGCTAGGAGTTTGTAGTGTACCGTTCCGAGACCCTAGGACGCTAGCACGGGCCTCGTCCTAAACTTTCATGAGTCACGTTTCACACTGTGAGTTCCTCGGGGCAAGAATGTGGCCCTTTTGTCTGGTTATTGCTATTATTCAGCAGAGCTTCATCCATTGTAAAGCAGCTTAGACATTCATGACAGTTTATGAATAATGAACGACTATAACTTTCACAGAGCCAGCAACCCAATGAGTCCAGCAGGGATGGCGCTCCAACTGTGTATGTGTGTGTGTGAGTGTGTGTATACACGTGTGCGTGCATGTGTATGCATGCAAGAGGGCATTGTATGTGTGTGTATGAGCATGTATGTGAGTATGAGTGAGCTTGTGTGTGTGAGTGAAAGCCTGTGTGAGAACATGTGTGTCAGCATTTGTGTCAGGGGAGAGGACGTGTGTGTGTGAGACTGATTATATGGGTGACAGCATGTGTGTGGGAACATGTATGAGCATGTGAGTGTGTGAGAAAGCATGCTCATGGGAAAATGTGTGTGCAAGAGAACATGTGAGTGAGTGTGTGGGAGTGAACTTGTGTGTAGGGGGAGAGGGCATGTGTGTGTGAGCATGTGTGAGTGTGCAAGTGAGCCTGTGTGTGTGAGCATGTATGTATGTGTGTGAATGTATGTATGAGCACGCATGTGAGCTGTGTGTGAGTGTGTGTGTAGGTAGCCCTTGGCAGCAGCTCTAGGGACAGAGCTACACATTTAAAGTTCTGAACAATTCCTCTTCTCTCCTCCACACTCCCACAGAGCAGGTCACCAGGTTCCTTAACAAGCTATGCTGCCTCTGTGGCTCTTGCAGTCAGGCATCACTGTTTCTCTGAAATCCTGTCTTTTCACCCTCCTCCCCTGCCCTCCTCCTCCTCAGAGGATTCAGCAAACTTGTATCCACGGGTTCACGAGTCTACATCTGGTGGGAGCCCTCGCCAGCCCCCCTCCCCATCACCTCTGGCGGGCACAAAGCGACGAGGAGCACACGGACATTAAGTTTGTGAAAACTCACTCTGTCCAGGCGGGTTGGCCAGCCCCATATCTCTGTTACCACATTTCATCCCACAACTGCACTATGGGGAAAGGACTGTTGTTTTGCCCCTTTAAAGAGAAGGAAGTTAAGGTTCAGAGGAGCAGATAGCTGCCCAAGGTTACGAGACAAGCTGAGGTTGGAGGGAAGCTCAGAGGGTGTCCGCCTATCGGAAGAGGATATGAAAGCCCAGCAGAGACACGCATTTCTAGGGCAGAGCTAGGAAATGATGCAAGTGACCAGCTCCCGGCCCAGCGCCCACAGCCCTTCGAACCTGCGTGCGCACGCTCGCTCTGCAGACTGCGGGTGAAGGCCTGCAAAGGGAGGCTACGGCTTTTGCTTTCTGTGCTGGCCACTGGCATAGTGTGACGCTGTGTCCTGGTCCAACGCCTCTCTTGGAGGGTGGAGAGCAGGCCTTAGAATAAAAAGAAACACAGCAGCCAAATGCCCTGCTTGGACGTCGCGATCCTGGGCCGCGCGCGCCTTACCACGGCAAATCCCACTCTACGTACCGTTTGCTTTCTTGTCTTGCACTTGTAGAAGCTGTTTCCTTTCCAAACGAAACTCTAGGGTTAGATGTGCATTGTAGGAGTACAGAACAGATTGAATTTGTGGAAAAAGTGATAGTGATAATGGTGGCGATGATATTGAGAGGAGTTTTGTGTGAGTTTTTTGTTTTGTTTGGATTTTTATCTTATTGAGGTTGGAGAATGAAGGAAAGGCCAGTTTCTGATCACCTCGTAAGAGAAAAACTACATGGCAGAGACGAGCTGGTTCCTCCCTGTGTGTTGTACAACTTCAAGGTCTTGTATCTTCAGGAGAAAAAAGTATGTAAGAACCTCCATCCTGATGGCTAGGGCTTCTTGGTTTCCGGTAGACTCTACTTGACTGCTACAACGATGGCTTTTATGTTGAGTCTGAAGGGAGCAAATAATCTTCCAAAATGAGCATCTCTTTCCTTCCAGTGCCCTATATTTGAAGCATGTACAATCACTGGGCACCAGATAGAAGGGAATGTGTTTATTCTTTACAGCACATGTGTGTGTGTTTATGTTCTATATTATAAACTGTATATTTAGTTACATCATCGTATTTTAAAAACAAAAGTGGCAATCTATAAATGATAATTCTTTTTTCCACTGGATATCTGCCTCCCTTCACTCCCAGCCTCTCCAAGTTCTTCCCAACGGGATGTGGACAGCTGGTGACACAATCAACTTCAGGTTGAGGTTTCCACGACCAAAAGTAACAGTGGGGCTGCTTTTAGCAACAACATCAACTGTAACCACTTCTAGAATTCCTATCGTGTGCAGTGCAATTGCTAGGAGCTTGTGTGTTATACATTTGACATTTATTTACGTAATACGTATACAGACTTGCGCCTTCTCTTCTGTAATTTCTGCTCAAATGAAAGAGTCCTTTTCAAATATTTTAGCTATTTCTTTTTGGCTTTCTTTCCATTTTTCTAAATATTATCTTACACTGGATTTGCTGACTTTTCAGCTTTATTCATAACATATTTATTTTTTTTACAATGGATAAGGGTTTAGCTCTCCCCGACCCCCCCACCCCATCCCCTGCCACTCCATCCACACCTCTCTCCACCCACCTTCTCCTGGTAGGTATGTCACTGTTTCTGGGTAACTGAATATGCAATGCCTATCATATTTATATGCATATAGTATTATATATAGCTGGGCCACATAGTATATAATTATTTTAGGTTTTTTTTGAAACTTCTTTTGGAAAATTCTTTGAAATATTTTTCCTCTCTGGAGTTAAAATTACCATGATTTGGTTTATTTTTCTATGGACTCATCACTAATTCATTTCCAACACAACAGTAAATCTCCTCCCAATACAGACAATATTATGTTTCCTTTTTTAAAAAAATTAAAGACATTCCTACTGAAGCCCACGATCCTCCTACAACCCAGATTGGCCATTCCTACCCTGATGAACAACTACCATCTTGGGACTTCTCTTATTAGTATCTTCCACCTTTTCTTCTTCATTAGAGCCACGGCAGTTGACCCTTGAATAACACAGGTTTGAACTGCATGGATCCACTTATACGTGGATTTTCTTCCACCTCTACCACCCCTGAGACACCAAAACCAACCCCTCCTTTTCCTCCTCCTCCTCAGCCTACTCAATGTGAAGACAATGAGGATAAAGACCTTTATGACGATCCACTTCCACTTAATGAATAGTAAATATATTTCCCCTTCCTTATAATCTTCTTAATAACATTTTCTTTCTTCTAGCTTACTTTATTGTAAGAATAGAGTATGTAATACACATAACATACAAAATATGTGTTAATCTACTGTTTATGTTATTGGTAAAGCTTCCAGTCCACAGTAAGCTATTAGTAGTTAAGGTTTTGCGGAGTCAAAAGTTATACACAAATGTTCAACTGCATGTAGGATTGGCGCTCCAACCCCTGCATTGTTCAAGGGACAACTGTATTTTCATCTTCATTTTTCTTTGCTTTATCTACCACCTGTCTTTTGTTGATATTGTGGAAAGACATCCAGTGACTAACTCAGAAAAGGTTCATGGGAAGTAAGTTTTTGAAACCTGGAATGAAAGTATTTTCATTCTCCTCCTACATTTGCTTGACAGTTTGAATATGGAATTCTATATTGGATATGTCTTTCTCTTAAAAATTTGAAAGCATTGCTCCTATCTTCTAATCCCTCTGAGCATATTAATAATAATTTTATTGAAGTTTTCTTCTGGTTGCTACATTATATCTATTTCTTCCAAGTTCTTTTTTTTTCATTTGCTTGTTTTGGTTATTGTCTTTCATGTTTGTAGATTTATTCAAATGTATGGGGATTCTTGGCTGTCTTTTTTAAGAGTGAGGCATTAAAATGCTGATTAGAAGTTCTTTTGTGTAGATGAGAATTGTCAACCAATAGAATTTGCTGTAGTGATTTGGGGTACTATGCAGTTTTGTTGGAGAATCCTGAATCAGTGTGTGTAGATCTTTTTTCATTGGCTGAGTTTCCCCGAGAGGAGTTCTGCAGTCTATTTCCTGGTGGCATGAGCTTGGCCACTAAGCGACAGAGGGAGAAGGATCAGAGAAGTGTTGCACTCCAATATGTACACTTCCACCTATTCCTTCTGGTTTTAGCCTGGTGATTTACCCCCAAGCTTGGCTCTGCCTGGTGTTCCAAGCCAAGAACATCTTTGGTTCAAGTTCTCCAGAGAAGAAACTTCCAAACTTCAGCAAGGGTGTAGGAGTGCAGTTGCCTGGCTGCATAGACCAGGGAGGAAATCCAGAGATTTGGTGATCTTTACAAAGACTTTCAACAAGTCTTCCCTTAAAAAAATTTAAAGCTTCACCCACACCTTTGCCTTTAGAAGTTCTGAGTACCTGCAATTTCTGAGCCTTTCTGCAGGCCAGTATAATGAGTCAGCTTGCTCATTATTGGTTTCCCCTCCTGTGGGCTGAGGTTTTAACCAATTATCTTTGTTCCATGAGCTTTCCAACTTTCAAAAATGTTCCAGGGTGGGGAACCTGTGGCCTTGGGGCCATGTGTGGCCTTCTAGATCCTTGAGTGGGGCCTTTTGACTGAATCCAAATTTTACAGAACAAATCCTTTAGCCACTCTACTCTGGTGTCACCTTCATCCTTTTAAGTTTATCACCTCTCCCATTAAAAAAAATTGTTCACTATAATTATAATAAGATTTTAGGAAAAAGTGGACTAAATGTATGTTTCAATCTGCCACGATTAACTGCACTTACCATCCTTACCCGACTTAAAGAGATTAAAAACTTACATAAAGCCACATACAGCTCAGTATGTGGCACGGGCAGAATTGCAGCCTTCTGGGAAGGAGAGAGAAGGAAGATAAAAAGGAAATCAGGACTGCGATTGTGCAGCGTGTCTGGTTAGAGAGTGATGAGTAAGGGAATGACAAATTGGTCATGGAAGGTGTTGCTACGAAACATGACATGGAGTTAAGGGAACAGAAGAGTATAGTGACCTTGAACAATAATTTCGCCTGACTTCTCCCTTTTTCCTTTCATCTGTTTCTCCTTCCCTCTTCTCTTTCTTTCCACTCCCTTCCCTCCACGAATAGGTTTGTAGAGACTTCATGCGTTAGGCTCTGGGCTAGTCCTGGGGATACAGTGGTGCATAAGGCACAGTTGTACTCCCTGTCCTGGGGAGCTCCTAATTTAATGGCATGAAACAGCACTTCCAGTGCAGTATGCTCAGAACACAGAGGAGGGACATGGACATCTAACCTAATTTTGGAGCAACAAAGCAGCTGGCTCTTCCAACCACTTCCAGAGCTCCTTATTTTTTGATCCATTTGTTCTTACTGTCAATATCATCTTTGCCATCACAATAGTCATTACTGACATCATAACCATTTACAGAAATTCTACTACTTAGCTGGTGCCATGGTAGACTTTGTATACAGCTTATTTAATTTAATTCTCAGAAAAATCCAGCAAGATAGGTATTATCAGCATGAGAAAACTGAGATTAAGTAACTCGCTTGAAGTCACCAGTAGTAAGCAAGGCTTCCTGGCCTGCCCCTCCCTCTGACTTTTTAGATGTTCCTTTTCTGCACCTCCCTAGTATCCAATGTAGGTCATCATCATTGTGCTTAGCCCTGATAAATTTGGATATTTTTGTGTGCTCACAGAAACTATTCCTTATTTATCTCTGTATCCCTAATGCTTAACACAGTATCTGGCGCAGGATTAAAATTCATTAAATAAATAATTTTTTTATTCAAAGCAAAGTTAGGATTTGAACCTAGATTTTTCTGATTACAAAGCTCATGCCTTTCCATTGTGTGGTATTGTCTTCAGGTTGAGGCTCTTTCTCACTGATGTTCCCTCCCCACCTTACAGACAAAGGTTTGCCTTTGGCTCACTCTTACTTTCTGCCCCATAAATGCTGGCCCCTGTCGACAGTTGTCTTCCTCTCTCTCGGAAGACCTGTGATCAAACCAACAAGTACAGACACGTCCTTTTCAAAACTAAATAAATGCCTCTTGGAAAAATCCCTCGCTGCCTTTAAGTGCAGTCACAGTACAAATTTAAGCACCAAAACAAACTTTTCATTATAAATATTTACTACATTGTGGACAGAGACTTAGGAGTCCATCTGTTCTATGGGATTTTCATTTCAGTAGAATCTTTTGAAACCAGATCAGCAAATCATTGTTACTATTGGCTGCACATGGAAATATCTTGCTTAAACAGAACCCTATGTTCAGATGGCATCTGTTATGAACCTTGAGCTTGTCTACACAGAGCTGCAGAAGGCAGCAAAGATAAGCGATGGTGGGAACCTGATTCCTCAACAACCCATCAAGGGGTTGCATCTCCTGGAATACTCCCGCCGGTTCACAGGCTACGCAAACCCAGGTGAAACAGCAGATGGAACTGGTGTTGTGTTAAGACACTGCTGCCTCCCTCCAATTCTTTGCCAATTTCTTTTTCTTTGCTGTATTTGTAAACACTAACTTTTGGAGGCAGAGTAGCCGAGGAAAAAATCTGGTTATATTCTGGCTTTGCATTTGGAAACCGTGGCCTTGGCAAGCTTGAAGTGCCTGAATGCTAAATGTCTATTTCCTCATCTGTAAAATACAGCAAACAGTGTTGATGTGAAGACTAAATGAGAGAGCACAGTGAAACACTAGCACCCTTCAGGGCAGATCATGGTTGACAATGACTCTTCATTTCCCTTGAAAGGAGATAGAACAATCACACTCAGAGATGCCCATGAACCATTCCCAGATACTCTGATTCCGTGTCAGTCCTGAGCAACTGTACATCTAAAGTGTCCCAGGGAAATCTAAGTGGAAAACCACTGCCATAAGTGAGATATGGAACCAGTTTTCTCAGCTGAGACAAAAAGATTTTGGCTCCTAATCGAAGAAAAAATGGAATGTCAAATTCAGGGTATAGCAAGCAATATCACTTTCTATTTATAAAGCATTTTATAATACAATATTTATGTTTATTCTTTCTGCATCCTTGAAGACAAGTTTGGCTTTATGAGCCATGCTTTCTCCTTGAGAACACAAAGACAAAAAGATTCACTCAGAATGTCAATGGGAGAAACAGGATTGAAATCCAGAATATTTATCATCCACAATGGCTAAGTGGTACAGTCCTTACTCAAGCAGGATCTCTACCGACAATCTGAATAATAGACTGCACTAAAAACTTTGTCAAATGAGGCTCATAAATTATGTTTTAATAGAATATTATAAGATGGCTGAGCTAAAAGGCAAATATCAATCTTATGATTTGTATTTAAGAATAAGTTGAAAATGTCATTCAGCCATTTATGGAAATGATCAAGAACTAGTCCTCCAACATAGATTTTTAGTGGGAATAGAGCCAAACTCAGAGATATGTACAAGTGAAAGAAAACAGCTTGTATCAAATACAGGTTTGTGGGTACAAAACAGGGAAATACTAATAAGAGATCTTGGGAAATTACCAGAGTTTTTATTTAACAAGACAGTTAAAGTGTGCTTCTAGGAAGGGGCTGAGAAGCTCTTCTCCCAAGCTGCTCAATTTAGGCTGGACTCATGACAGTTTAGTACTTCATGTCTTTTTTTCACAACTTCTTTATGTGAAAAACCCAAATTAGAAAAACAACAACAAACAAGTTATCTAGAAACTATCATCTGCTGGAAATTTTGTTTAAATGTAATTTTCTTCGTATTCTTTTGTCAAATAAATGGAAAACATGGGAACAACGTACAACATTGCACAAAAACCATTTGCTAAAGGTTATAACAGGGCTAAAAGAATTCAAATAGTAAAACTCTTCCTATAACACAATTATCTTTCAAAGTTGCCTTTGTACCATTCTTTCTCAGTTCTATGTAAAGGGATAAAGAATATAGTGTTCACCATTCTAGGTACTCCAGCTACAATTTTTGCAATGAAATATCATGAACTGTGCCATAATATAGAGGCATTTAATTAGAGTCATTTAACACATTGTAACTCACCAATGATTTTTGCATTCAGCGTGTTTCAAACAGCTGAGTTTTAAAAATGTGGAGATTTGTTCACCACTAAATATCAACGGGCCTCTGCAGCTGCACAGCCCCTTAAATCTGGTTTGCGTATGTAGCTTAATGAGTCCTCAGGAACAAGATAGAACCAAGGAAACAGCAGCAAAGAAAAACACCCAACTGGGGAGGGAGTTAGCACAGCCATGGAAGTGGCACTGGCCAACAGACCCTGGGCGGAATGACACAGGCAGTAAGCTGAGTGGAACAGGACCCTGTGCCTTGGGTGAATGTAACGTGCCCTCATCTCTTCTTGAGTTCTTGGAGAATCTATGTAGGTTGGGGAACTCAGGATCATTTTCTACAGAGTAATACCCCACCGGTTCCAAGCACATTGCAAAATGAGGCCACAAGAAAGCTCAAGTTGCCCAACTCTAGTTCCCTTACCTGTTTGTTCCCATGGCAACCCCTCCCCTTCTATCTGGACTGCAACTCCCAGTGTTAAGGTTCCTATTCCCCTAGCACCAACAGGAACAGGGGAGGCCATTGTCAACAGAAGGAACAGGTTACCTGAGAGGAACGGGAGGCTGAAAGGGACATAAGCTCGCTGTGAACTTCCCTCTGTTTTTTCTTAAATGTGTGTCCCCCCTTACCACAAATACAATACAATTTAGAAACAGACAAATAAAAAAAGAAAATATGAAAAGTGACATAAATTCCACAGACCAAATATAAGCACTGTCAGCACTGGGAAGTGTGTCCTTTCGCTCCTTATTCTACGTGAGAACATCCTTCTGCATATACGTACGCATCTCTGTTGTGGTTTCCTTAGGGTGCAGCCCTACAGAGTATTTCACTGCCTCAAATGCTATGCATTTTTAAGACTTTTTGATAAATATTCCAAAATTGTCCTCCAGAAAACTAATTATTTTATATTTGCATCAGAACATGAGTGACCATTTCCTAATATCTTGGCTTCCAGAGAATATTATATTGTATTTAGCTTGCTAATTGGAAAGGTGGAAGTCGTTTCACAGCTGTTTAAATTTACATTACTTTAATGTCCCCTTGACTTTTCAGCTGCCATGGTCATCTGCTGGGGCGGGGGGCTGGTCCTCCAGGGAGACTCACTGAACACCCCCTTTCTCCCTGTCCCTCGTCTTATGTCTATAGCTGAGCTAGGGCAGGGTGACATTTTCAAAAAGGATGCTACTGCAGAATGAAGAGGAAACAAGAAGAAATAATTATAGAAAATTAAAACAGCATAAAAATACTCATATGTCTGAGACTAAGCTGAGGAATACTTAAGATCAGAAAAAAAACTTTCCAAAATTTTGCACCGCATCTTGCCTGGATTCCTTCCTTCCCACTCCCAGGCCCCATGTGTTTCCTGTCCGGTAGAAACAGACCCTTGAACACCTTCCTTTTAAAGACAAAGACAGCTGTTCAAAGCTAAATCATGCTGCTGGTCTAAATTTCCCAAACTCCTAGAAGTCTGTCCTCTCAATTACTATTTTTTTGTATTTTGGGGTCAAAACATTAAACACTTATTCTGATTAAGGATTTTCTTTTCTTTTCTTTTTTATTTCAATAGATTTAGTGGGTACAGGTGGTTATGTGATGCACGTATGTATTGCATAGTGGTGAAGTCAGGGCTGTTAGTGTACCCTTCATCTGAATAGGATACATTGTACCCATAGGTAATTTTTGATCTCCCACCCTTCTCACCCCTTGTAAGTCTCCAAAGTCCATTATATCACTCTGTATGACAATGTATACCCATCATCTAGCTCCTGCTTATGAATGAGTACATGTGGTATTTGTTTTTCCTTTCCTGAGATACTTCACTTAGGATAATGGCTTACAGTTGCATCCAAGTTGCTGCAAAAGACATTATTTCTTTCCTTTTTATGGCTGAGTAGTATTCCGTGGGGGATGTGTGTGTGTGTCTCACATTTTCTTTATCCATCCATCAGTTGATGGGCACTTAGGTTGATTCTATATCTTTGCAATTGTGAATTGTGCTAAGATAACATATGAGTGCCTGTGTCTTTTTGATATAATGACTTCTTTTCCTCCAGGTAGATACCCAGTAGTGGGATTCTTGGATCAAATGGTAGGTCTACTTTTAGTTCTTTGAGGAATCTCCATACTGTTTGCCACTAATTTACCTTCCCACCAACAGTGTATAAGCATTCCCTTTTCACCATATCTGAGCCAACATCTATTGATTTTTGACTTTTGAATAATGGCCATTCTGACAAGGGTAAGGTGGGTATTTATACAACAGCAGGTATGTATCATCTCTTTGAGTTTTTAATTTACATTTACCTGAAGATTAGTGATGTTGATTATTTTTTCATATGTTTTTGGCAATTTGTGCATCTTCTTTTGAAAAATGTCTGTTCATGTCTTTTGTCCACTTTTTGATGGGGTTTTTCTTGCTGAAGAAAAAAAACTCCATTAGTTTGAGTTCCTTGTAGATTCTGGATATTAGTCCTTTGTCAGATGTATAGTTTGCAAAAATTTTCTCCCATTTTGTAAGTTGTCTATTTGCTCTGTTGATTATTTCTTTTGTTGGGCAGAAACATTTTAGTTTAATTAAGTCCCATTTTTTAATTTTTTTTCATTGTATTTGCTTTTGGGGTCTTAGTCATAAATTCTTTGCCTAGGCCAATATCCAGAAGAGTTTTTCCTAAATTTTCTTTTATGATTTGTATGGTGTCAGGCCTTACATTTGAGTCTTTAATCCATCTTGAGTTAATTTTTTTGTATGTTGATAGATAGGGATCCTGTTTAATTCTTCTGCATGTGGCTATCCAATTTTCCTAGCACCATTTATTCAATAGGGTGTCCTTTCCCCAGTGTATGTTTTTGTCTGCTTTGTTGAAGATAAGTTGGTTGTAGGTGTGTAGTTTTATTTCTGGGTTCTCTATTCTGTTCCATTGATCTATGTGTCTACTTTTATACCAGTAACATGCTGTTTTGGTTACTACGGTCCTGTAGTATAATTTGAAGTCGGGTAATATGATGCCTCCAGATTTGTTCTTTTTGCATAGGATTGCTTTGGCTGTTCAGGCTCTTTTTTTTACTCCATATGAAATTCAGGACTTTTAAAAAAATTCTGTGAAAAAATGATGTCAGTATTTTGATGGGAATTGCATTGAATCTGTAAATCACTCTAAACAGGATGGACATTTTAATAATATTGATTCTTCCAATCCATGATGATGGGATGATTTTCCATTTGTTTGTGTCATCAATTTCTTTAATCAGTGTTTTGTAGTTCTCCTTGTAGAGAAAGTTCACCTCCTTGGTTAAGTATATTCCTAGGTATTTTATTTTATTTTGTTTTTTGCAGCAATTGTAGATGGTATTGAGTGAATCACATTTATTGATTTGCATATGTTGAATCATCCTTGCATCCCTAGAATGAAACCCACTTGATCATCATGAATTTTTTTTTCATGTGCCGTTGGATTCAGTTTGCTAGTGTTTTGTTGAGGATTTTTGCATCTATGTTCCTGAGGGATATTGTTCTGTAGTTTTCTTTTCTTGTTGTGTCCTTTCGTGGCTTTGTTATCAGGATGATACTAGCTTCATAGAATGAGTTAGGGGGAATTCCCTTCTTATCAATGTTGTGGAACAGTTTCAGTAGGATAGATACCAGTCCTTCTTCATAGATCTTATAGAATTTGGCTGTGAATCTGTCTGGTCCTGGGCTTTTTTTGTTGTTGTTGGCAGATTTTTTATTACTCATTTAATCTTGCTACTCATTATTAGTCTGTTCAGAATATCTTTTTCTTCCTGATTCAAGCTTGGGAGGCTTTGTGCTTCCATAAATGTACCCATTTCCTCTAGATTTTGTAGTTGGTGTGCAGATATATTCATAGTAGTTGTAGATAATCTTTTGTATTTCTGTGATATCAGTTGTAACATCTCCTTTTTTATTTCTGATTGAGCTTATTTGAATCCTCTCTCTTCTTTTTTTGATTAATCTGTCAATTTTGTTTATCTTTTTAAAGAACTAAGTTTTTGTTTCATTGACCCTTTTTGGGGGGGGCTTGAATTTTATTTTGTTCTGCTCTGATTTTTATTATTTCTTGTCTTCTGGTAGCTTTGGTTTTGTTTGTTCCTGTTTTTCTAGTTCCCTGAGGTGTGACATTAGGTTGTTAATTTGTGATCTTTCTGTCTTTTTGATGTAGTCATTTAGTGCCATGAATTCCCCCCTTAGCACTGTTTTTTCTGTATCCCAGAGATATTGGTAGGTTGAGTCACCATTGTCATTCAATTCAAAAAATTTTTATGTTTCCATCTTGATTTTGTCTTTGGCCCAGAGACCATTCAGCAACATGCTGTTTCATTTCCATGTATTTGTATAGTTTTGAGAGTTCCTCTTGGAATTGATATCTAGTTTTATTTCACTGTGGTCTGAGAAGAGACATGGTATGATTTCAGTTTTTTTAAATTTGCTGAGACTTATTTTGTGGCTAACATGTGGTCTATCTTGGAAAGTGTTCCATGTGCTGATGAGAAGAATGTATAGTATTCAGTTTTGGGGTAAAATGTCCTGTAAATGTCTCTTAGGTCTATTTGTTCTAGAGTCCTGTTTACATCCAGTGTTTCTTTGTTGATTTTCTGTTTCAGTGATCTGTCTAGTTCTGTCAAAGGAGTGTCAAAATCCCCCACTCTTATTATGTTGTTGTTTATTTAACTTCTTAGGTCTAGTAGTATTTGCTTTATGTCTCTGCAAGCTCTGGTGTTAGGTGCATATGTATTTGGGATTGTTATATGTTCTTGTTGAATATACCACTTTATCATTATATAATGACCATTTTTGTCTTTTTTTACTGTTGCTGATTTTATATCTTTTATCTGATATAAGAACAGCTACTCCTCCTTGCTTTTGGTTTCCATTTGTGTGGAATGTTTTTTCCACCCCTTTACCTTGAAGCTATGTGACTCCTTACAAGTTAAATGGACTTCTTGGAGACAGCAGATATTTGGGTTGTGGGTTTTTTAAAAATCAATCTATGTTTTAATTGGGGCATTTAGACCGTTTACATTCAATGTTAATATAGATAAGTAAGATACTGTTCTAGTCATCCTGTTGATTATTACCTGGTTGTTGTGTATTCTCCCTTGTGTTACTGCTTTATAAGAGGTATGAGTTTTTACTTTCGAGTGTTTTTACACTGGTGAGTACTGACAATTCTTTTCAGTGTTTAGAACATTTTGAGCATTTCTTATAGGGCAGGTCTAGTGGTGACAAATTCCTTTAGTGTTTGCTTGTCTGGGAAAGACTTTATTTTTCCTTCATTTATGAAACTTAGTTTTGTAGGATACAAAATTCTTATCTGAGAGTTATTCTGCTTAAGAAGACTAAAGATGGGACCCCAATCCCTTCTGGCCTGTAAGGTTTCTGCTGAGAAGTCTGCTGTTAGACTGATGTGTTTTCCTTTGTAAGTTACTTGACACTTTCATCTCATAGCTTGTAGAATTTTCTCCTTCATTTTGACTTTGGTCATGCTGATATCTGTGTGTCTTGGTGATGTCCTATTTGCAATGAATTTTCCAGGAATTCATTGACCTTCTTGTATCTGGATATTGTAAACTTCTAGTGAGACCAGGTAAGTTTTCCTCCATTATTCCCTCAAATAGGTTTTCCATGCTTTTTGCTTTTTCTTCTTCTCCATCAGGGATATCTATGATTCTTATGTTTGGGCATTTTACATAATCCTGCATTTCTTGGAGACTTTGTTCATTTCTCTTGATTCCTTTTTCTTTATTTTTGACTGACTGGGTTGATTCAAAAGCCTTGTCTTCAAGCTCTGAAATTCTTTCTTCTGCTTGGTTTAGTCTGTTGTTAGAACTTTCTACTGTACTTTAAAATTCCCTATATGATTCTTTCATTCCCAGAAGTTCTGGTTATTTTTTTTAAAATGTCTATCTCTTTAGTGAATTTTTCATTCATGTCCTGAATTATTTTTTTGGTTCTTTGTGTTGGTTTTCAACTTTCTCACTGGTCCCATTGAGCTCACTTGTGATCTGTATTTTGAATTCTGCATCTGACAGTTCAACAATTTCCTTTTGGTTATAGTTCATTGCCTTAAAGTTAGTGTGATCCTTGGGGGGGTGGGGGAGGGATCAAAACAGCCTGCTTTTTAATGTTCTTTTGCTGGTTCCTTCTCATCTGGAACCTCTTCCTTCAGCTCAAAACAGATAACTTTGTTGTTCTCCTGTTCTCTGCCAGGAACTCTTGCTGCTTGGTACAGAGAGGGAGAGGTACACTGCCTTTTGGCTCATACAGATAAGTACTCACTGTGGTGTTGCTTGCAATTTGAGTCAGTTGGACCTCAGACCCCTGGGAGAGTGTTCAGGAGCCAGCAGTGGTAGACTAGGTTAGGCAATCCCCAGTTCCTAGGCCCCTGGATGGCATGCTTGAGTCCTGGGGTGACCAGACTGAGACCGAGCTGGCAACCTTGCCTTCAATCCTCCCTGGGTTCAGGCGCTGGCTGTGACAGTGAGGGGTGGGGTGATCTGCTCTGGAAAAATTCTTGGGTAGGAGCACATCAGAGCACTGTGAGCCTGGAGGGATGCACAAGCCACTCACCACCTCCCTCTCTCAGCAGTGATAGTGGTCTCTGTCCTTCAGACACACAAAAGCGCCCAGATTCCCAGCTCCCATCCTGGCCCAGCTGCAGCAGAAGTGGTGGAGACAGCTCAACCCATGCAGGGCTGCCACACTGGATGTGCACTGTGGCTGAAATGCTCTGGTGGGGGAGGTGTGGCTGTGCCAGGGACTTACCTCCAGGGTGGGTAGGCTCCTCCCAGAAGAGACAGGATGCTCAGGAAGAGGACTGTGAGCCCCACCTTCCCTCAAGGGAGGTGGTAGCTTTTGTCCTTGGTGCACATGAAAGCACTTGCTGTGGCTTTTTAGAGGGAAGTGAGTGAGCCCCAAGCTCTATGGAATCCTAGGTGTGACAGGTGCTTTGGCAGAGGTGGGACAGCTTCTCCCAAATGCCCTGTCTTAATCATCCCCTGTGGAACCTTGACAGCAGTGGGTGAGGGAGGGGAGGAGAAGGAGACAGTCCCAAATGATGGTGAGCTTGTGCCCTGTCCCCTTTGTCCTAAAGGGCCCTCTGCTGTGCTGCACTTTCCTCTTGGCTGGAAGAGGCCTGCCCTTAAATGCCCAAGCTCTGGGAGCCCCACAGATCCCATGGGACCCACCAGTTCCCCAAAGCTGCTGAAGTCCAATAGGGTACTGGGGAGTGTTGGCCATGGATCCAGCGAAGTAGAGACCCAGGGGCTCAGAATCCCTGGTCAGGAAAGCTGCAAACTTTACACTGCCTGTCCACAAAGGGAGGGAAATGAGCCGCACCCTCTGTGCATAACCTGGGTGCAGTGAGCAGAGTTCTATTGGGAGCGTACCCCTGCACCCTGCCCCACAGCTCACTCACACCAACAGCTCATGCTTGGGAACAGAGGTGGCTGTGTCCGCAGCATTGGGTGGTTAGAAGAGGGTGCTGCTTCTCCTCTGGGGTGGGGACACCCCTCCCACCCTGTGGAGTCCTCGCTGCTCTCGCATCTCCCCTGGGAGGGTTGCAGATAACTTTAGACCATGAACCAGGGGCTGTCCAGTGCAGGAGAGTGCACACACTGCTCTCCTGTGTCCTAAAAAACATTTGTGGCACTTCCCAGTCCCCATGGGGCAGCCTGCCCTATTGGTCAGAACTCTGGGAACACTGCTACTCTCATGTGTCTGCCTGTTCCCCTGTGGTTGTCACAGTCCAAGCAGGTGCTGGGGAATGTTTGTGTGGAGTGGCAGGCTGGTTCCCAGGTCATTGCAGAAGGCTCAGGGTGGGACAGGGTGGGTCCCTCTCAGTGGGAGCAGTGAGGGAGGGCAGCTGTGGGGGTTTTCTCTAGCCTGGGTCCTCCAGCAGCAGTAGCGGTGGTGCTGGCAGCTGTGGTATTTGCCCTTGGGGCACATGAAAGCACCTGGCCTCCCCACTCCCTCCCTGGCCCAGCAGTGGTGTGGAGGGGGCTGCAGCAGCAGCACTGGCCCCCAGGCAGATACCCCACTCTGGGACTGGGCTCTCAGAACGGTGCTGGCTGTAGCGCTCAGGGCTGAAAAGCCCATGAGACCCTGCTGTGTCCCCTCCCCGGAGCAATGCTGCTGCACAATCTCCAGGCAGCTTCCTGTGAGAGTCTGGTGGCCTGCAGGGGTGGAGGGGCTCTCTGGCAGCTAGGATTGTAAAGTCCGAGGTGGGTGTGTGGAGCCCTAGGGGTCTCTCACTTACTCCTTCCCCACGTGCAGACACTGATCCAGCCACGCAGGCTGCCGCGTCTCCCGCTCCTTCGCTTTCAGTGCCTCCTGCCGCTTCTCTGTTGAATCCCAGGGCTCTCTCTTACACGATCTATCTGAAGGTGAACATCTTCTCACTATTTTGGTTCCTGTCCGTGGGAGAGGCACTTGCCAGGTGCATCCAGGTGCATCTTAGACCTCCCCTGATTACGGATTTTAAAGGTGGGTCTTTATAGTTATATTCACTAGTAAAACTTTTAAATCACACTTGGTTACATATTTAACAAATTGCCTATGCTTAAGAAGAATATAATTACATGCAATTTTGAAGAAATTCCACATATGTGTTGAAGGAAGTCCCAGAAATTCCATGTCTTGAAGGAGGAGGCCGTGAGCCCACATCTGGACGTATTTCCTGCTAAGTGGGAGAGAGAGCTGTACTTATAAGGCACAGTCTCTATGGTCCAAGTGAGCCGCTGATCTGGTAAAGAGTTTGGGGAAGGGTGGCGCCCAGGGATGGGTGGACGTTTGCTAACGGGAATGTGCGGGGATTGGGTGAGCTGCGCGGCAGCGAGGCTACTGGAGTGAGCCTCCTGCTGACTGGCTGGCTCTCAGGAGTGTGGGGCAGTCACTGACTGACTTCGTAAGTCTATTTGCTGAAGTGAGTTGTCATTGATCCATTGAGAGGGGCTTGAAATTGGTTCTGGTAAGTCCTTGCTTATGGCATGGGACTACTGCCAAGAAAAGTCCTCCTTTCTTCAATTTGAAGGACAGGAACATTTTCTTCTCGCTTGGTTGCCTTGTCTTTTCGAGACATGTTTTTTCACGAACAATATGCACTTCAGTAAAAATGGACAAACTTCTAATCCAGCTGAACTACCAGAGTTTTTAAGGTCTGGTGTTTGAGCTCCAACTACTTTTAGAGTATTTTCTGATAACTTCTGGATTAATTTATTAGAATGGTGTCATGGAGTGAGAAAACTAGATATTCCTTAGAAATGATCTGTTGAGCCTCATTTTCATAGAAGTATCTTCACATTCCTGGAAGATGCATCTTTCCCTGGTTTCCTACCCACGTCTCAAGACGAAACTTTTCTGGCATCATTTGATGGGAATCTGATCAATAAATAGGAAGGAAAACTATATCAATAATTTATTCTTTCAGAGTAGTTATATATATTATTTAATAAAATATAAACTAAGTTAAATAGAAAATGTACTATTAACATAATATATACACTAGTCCTTGATTTTCTATATACAAACTATTTCCTGTTTTCTTCTTATTCTCTAAGAGGAGAAAGGGAAAGTGTACAGGAGAGAAAAAAAAGGAATGTGGAAGTGTTCTGCTGAGGAGGAAGAAGATGGGGCCAAGAAAAAAAGAATTAATGTGAAGATGCAAGCAGCCAATTTATGGTCCATAAAAAATAAAATGTTGATGTTATACATAAAGCCATTTGTTTCTTTTTCATGGGAATGTAGAGAAATTGAAGGTGAGGGCAATGGGATTTGGTGTAGGAATAACCTACTGCAAAAGCTGAGGCTTATGGCTTCACCTGAGGAGGCTCACCTCGTGCCCCTACATCAGCAGTAAAGAAAACAATAGAAGAGGCTGGTGGTGATTTGCCAGGAAAAGTGCAGCTCCCACTCGCCCACTACTCTCCACCCACCGCTCTCTCTCTCTCCTGGTCCGTGCCCACAGCCTCCACATAGGTCTCCGTTTCGTTCACCCTCACCATCGTCCACACAGCAGCTAGTTACCTTTTTAAAACATGTATCTGTTTTACTCACTCTCCTCCAAAGGCTTCCTATTGCTCTTGGCACAAAATCCAAAATCTTTTAAATGTCTGATGAGTAGGGTGGATGTGTAATTTACCACCCCCACGGAGGCACTTTGAGAGAGAAAGGAGGTATTATTGCTGGGACTGTCTGGGGCACCCTGGGACATGTGGTCCCCCTCCCTCTAGGGCCTTCCGTGGTCTGGCCCCTGCCGACCTTTCCACTTTCACCTTTTGCTTCCCCCCACGCCTCCACTCACAATGCTCGGACACATTGGCCTTCTTTCTGTTCCTTAAATGCCCAGTTCTTTCCTACTGCAGAGCACCTGCACGTACTGTTCTTCCTGCCTGGAATGTTCATATCCCTCCCGGGTCAACTTCTGCTCATCCTCAGGGTCAGCTTTTGATCCACACAACAAATTTCCTTGACTGTCCAGTGCCCCTGTTATAATCTCTCATGGAGCCCTTTATTTCTTCTGCATAGTAATTTCACAATTAGTAATTTTGTATTTATGTGTAGGGTTGTTTGTTTAATGCCCATCTTCTCCTCTAGGTTGTGTGCTCCCAAAGGCAAATAGTGTATCTCTGTGTTCAATCTTTATTCCTATGTCTTAGCAATGTATAGGGCACATGGTAAGCACTCAACACACAAGAAATATTTGTTGAATTATGGATTGAATAAATATATGGGTGGGTGGTGAAGAAGAGACAATCTTTGTCAAAGTATGTAGGATAAGAGCAATACAAACAATTTAGACTTCTGCTGGACCTATTAACAGCCTTCAGAATTTCCCAAATAATATGGATCAGTTAGCATAGGCTCAGTATACTACAGGAACAAACATCCTCAGAATCTAAGCAGCTGACAACAATAAAGGCTTATTTCTTCCTCACGTTACATGCCTATTGTACGTCAGCCACATGTCTTCTTCATCCAAGACCCAGGCTGTAGTAAAAGGCCCTATTCCAACATTGCTTGTGTCTCAGCAAAGGGAATGAGAACATGGAAGAGCATGAGATGGCTCTCAAGCTCTGTTCAGAAGGAGCATGCCTCATTTCTGCTTCCATTTCATTGGTCAAAGCAAATGACACGATTATCAATGGGGCAGAGATGCGTAATCCTCTCCCAGGGAGACATCCACAGAAAGAGCCATATGGGAGAGGGAATCAGTATTTAAAATACAAATTATCTACTACATTGTATTAGTACTGAGGTGTCTAGCACTTTCGGGAGATGAACCAAAGAGAGTTTTCTTCCTTGAATATTTTGATAAGTTCTGGTAGATAAACAGAAAATGTGATGACTCATTTTATTCTTGGGGAAACGAGGGTTCTGCAAGATGAGGCAGTACCCTGAGATGTGAAGGCACAGTGCCTGGGAGAGCAAGTGTCCTGACCAGTCTGCCATTGTGTTGCCCCCCGTGGGGTTTTACTTCCTTTTCACTCTCACCCGACACTTTGAGTTACTTTCCGATGCTTCAAGATCTTCTCTGATACTTTTTAGGAGCACCAACTCCTTTCACTTGTAGGAGTTCTCCTCATGTTAAAGTTAGGCCTTCCCAACGGAGGAGAGAGGTAAATGGGAAGAAAACCCAGCCTCTGTTTCTAGTGGAGAGGGTCTTTATTTAACGCCTTCTACAGATCATTAATATCCCATTTCTGAAAAGAAAATTTAAGTGTTCTACTGGGTGAGTTGATCAGCCGCTCTCCTGATTCCTGCCCTCATCTAGTTCTGCTGGAGCAAGACTCTGATAAGGAACTAAACTCGGCCCACTTGGGTAAACCTCATCCTGCTCTCATTTTAAAGGGAAACGGACAGAAATCCTGAAGAACTAGGAAGCAGGTGAGATCACAGCAGGCATACACTAATTCAGTTAATATCTGCTCTGTTAAAAATGGTATCTATAGTTTTGAGGCATAATCCAAACTTTCCTTTGGAAATGCGATGATGTTTAAGGAATAAAAGTGTGTGGCCAGGAATGGCATGGGGTGTGGCTGAGACAAAGCCCAGGGTGTTAGCAAGCTGAGCAGCCTTTTTGAAAGTGCCTGAGGGCAGCAAATGTGCAAAATAAGAGATTTTTCTTTCTTCTGGAAAATGAGGCTCTGATCTTCAATTGACCCCAAGTACCTGCAACCCCATTTAACTTATCTTTATTGTGCCAAAAACATAAAATCATAGTTAAAACTAGAAGATTGTGAGAGAGAGCAAAATAGACCAAGAAGGCAGGCATCGTGTAATGACAATTCAACAAGCAGTGAGACCCCATCACCATGATCACCAAGGGGGTGTTGGAGTTTCAGAATGCCTGTCAATCTTTTGGACATGTCTGTGCTGTGCCACGTAGTGCTTATGAAACACACAGCCATTTATGAAGCTCTAGAGGAGGGTCAAACATCTCTTTATTTTACGAAATTTTCTGTTTTTGGCTTTATCTCAATGTGATGTTTACTATCAGAGAAATGAGTTGTATTTTTAAGGAATACCCACAGGAGAGTGGTTATTTCTGTTTGAGACCAGCTACTCTCACCAGTGAACTGTGGTGAGTGCCAGACATGACAGAATGTCAGCATTGCTGGTTCTCACCATTAGCGAGTGACTAAAGGAAACAGGAGATCAAAACAAATATTCATCTAGTTCTAAATGTTTTGAATAAGACTATCGTTCCCTTGCTGAACCCCATAGTATGAAGTAGCTAAGTGATGAATAAATATGAAAAATCTATTAGTACTTAGGAGCAAGACTTAAAGAAATTGAACAAAGTAGGCACAGATGGATGTCGTGGTGACTACTATGCTGACTTTCAGTAGTCAGGTTAGCTGTAACGTCCTCTGAGGTTTCTTAGAACTCACAATGACACTTTCATATTTGTACAGCACCCTGGAGTCTCAGACTTCACATGATCTCTACCTCCCACTTGCCTAATTCTGTTGACACAAATTACTTTACAGATGACTACTGAAGTTTAGAGGTGAAACTGGCTTTTTAAATTCAAGATGTTTAATTATATTTTACTACTTTATTTGCATAAACACAGTAGCAGTATAGTTACTTGTAGTAATAACTACAGGATATACATCTTTATACCAACTGTTCTTTTTTTCTAAAACTGCAGAATCTAGCTACCTATCTCTTTAGTCTTTACCTATGCTGTTCTTGCTTTCACTTTTAAGGGAATTATATCAGCTTTACGGTTAGAAAATCTTAAATCCCCATCCCACCCCCCCCACCCCACCCCACCCCCCACATATTCATCACCATTGTGTCCAGGTAGGATGCAGTAACATTATTCCATTTTCTTTATACCTCCTTATATATGTAGTTCATATTCCTTCTTGTGCTTTAGAATTCTGGGTATATAATATGCTTATTTCTCCCCAAAGAAGCATTTTTGTAGTGGTTTATAGGAAGAGTTGGCAAATTTTTTCAGGAAAGGGCCAGATAGTAAATACTTTAGGCTTTTCAGGCCATATGGTGACTTCCCAACTCTGCCACTGAAATGTGAAAGCAGCCATAGACAATATGTAATCAAACGGGCATGGCTGTGTTCCAACAAAACTTTATTTACAAAAATGGCAGCTGGCCAGATTTGGACTATGGCCTGTAGCTTGCTGACCCTGGGACTATGGAGCCATACTTCCTCACTTCCTGGTTTTGTGCCCTTGGGCAAGTCACTAACCTCTGTGGTTTAGTTTTCTCATCTTCATGGGAAGAATAATAACACCTACTTTATAGGGTTGTTTTGAAGGTTAAATCATCTAATAATAAATAGATAATTTAAAATAAATAGTAAAGTTGGTTAGATTTGTGTCTGGAATAGTATAACATCAATATAAATATTTGCTATTGTTTTAGGAAACTTGGGGGAAAAAGACCATGTATTATTTAATTTTATCTTTCTTTGTACTCTTACAATTTCTGCACTCTCCATGGCACTCAGCCAAGTACAAGTTATAGAGATGCTCAATAAATACTTGTTGAATTGAATTACGCTGGCTCACTTTCTCCTTACTTTTTTTTTATAAAGAATAACTACTTAATTTCTCTTCTTACCCCTTCCCTCTGATAAATAGATCATGCACAGTTATAGCTTTCTTACTCTTCCAGCAAAATTATATGTTGGGGAGCATATATTTGGGGCAAACTGAATCTATGTCTCCCTAGTTAAATAAAAAATATATATATTTTTTGAGCTGTTGCAACCAATATGCTTTTTTCTTCCTTTATGGCTTAGACCTAAACTTTTAAAGGGGGCTTGCTTAAAGGAGATCAAATCTTTTGTTCTTTCTGAATATTTCCATGGTAGATTCTCTAGGACAAGCCCCCAGTTACCCATGTCTGCTGGTATTCATGCTTGTGGGTGATCCCTTCTCTGTGAGTATAGGTGGGACTTGAGACTTGCTTCTAAACCATCAATTATGGTAGAGATGATGAGAAGTCACTTTCACAATTATGTCACATAAGATTGTAGCTTCCATCTTGCTGGGAGACTCTCTCCAATGACTTGCTGTCTTGCTGGTTGGTAAAGTAAGCTGCCATAGGAAGAGATATTCACAAGGCAAGGAATTGAAGGCAACCTCCAACCAATAGCCAGCAAGGAACCTAAACCCTCAGCCTGACAGCTCACAAGAAACTGAATCCCGCCAACAACCATGGGAGCTTAGAAGGAGATTCTTCCTGTCAAGTTTCAGATGAGACCCTAGCCCTGCCCAACACGTTGCTCACAGCCACATGAGAGACCCTGGACAGAGGACCCAGCTGAGCTGTATGCAGATTCCTGACCCACAGAAACTAGGAGCTAATAAATGTAGATTGTTTTAAGCTGCTAAATTTGTGGCAATATTGTTATGCAGAAATAGATAACTAACACAATGTTGAACTATTGGATTATAGCAGTGATTATTCAACATAATTATGATGGCTTCTTATCAATGGTTTGGTTTGTCATCATCAAATGTGTTTAAGAATTGATTTTTAATGGCATCATGCTAGTCAACTTGGTTCACTGCCAATGCTATGGTAATTAATAATCTACAATAACACTTGCATAATCCGGCCTCCTGGAAAATTCAGTTCCCCAAAAGAAGTCTAAATTAGAAGAGAGTATCAGAGAATAAACAATTCAAATATTTGTGAAATAAAAGGACACAACTAGGAAAAACTAAAGATTGAACTATTGCAAATGCTCCGTTGCAACAGAGGTTGGTTGCAGTAGATATTGTTTGGCTCCTAACACAGAAGAATGAAGTTAGTCTTGGTTCCAAGAGTGGAAAAATGAGAGCTGGTCTAGATGGGAGTATATGCCATCACTCCTATTCCATCTAAACATGGCCTTATACAGAACTATGGCCAGTGTTTGGGCAAGGGACATTTGGCACAGCAATAATCCTCTAAATTAGTATCCTGTGACCTAATAGCTTTAACATATACTGACGTCCTAAGCAGCTAACTTCCCAGTATGCAGTGCTTTAAGCACTGTGGGAAATAAATCCTAGATAACTAAGTAACAATAAGTCATATTTTCTCTTCCCTGTTAATGAGAGTGGACATGTGTAATTATGAGCTGGATGGAATAAATCACTTTCTCCCGTGCTGGGTGGTGTAAACAGATCCTTCCAGTCCAGCAACAGGTCTATCAAAGTCAGATTTCCCACACTCATTTCCCTTGCTTTTATAACCCAAGGGATAATGGGGCCATGTTTAAATGGAATAAATTCAGGATGTGAGGGTTATTCATTATAATGTCTTTGTTTACCTGAGTACCGGGAATAGGTCACCAGAGAAGTTTGCAATGTAACCTGAGAGTGAAGAGATGCTGGAAAGCCTGTCCCGTCACACATCGATGGAGCGTGACTAGCTGGGCCCATCTCTCAGAAAACTGGCTAGTGTTATGACGCAGCCTGGCATTTTCAAATGTAGGAAGATAAAACCCTACTGGACTGGAGGCGAAGGGTGAGCTTCCCTCCTTTCTTCCCCTAGTACCTTGGAGGACACACTCCTAAGAAAGTGGGGATAGGAGGTTATGATAAAAGAAGAACCTACAACGCCACTCAAGGCTTTGTGAAAGATTTGATAGTGGAACTTCCCCTTGCTGGTAGGCAGCAAGCACAGAACTGAGCAGACAGCGAGGAGAGTGACTTTGCTTATCATCAAAGGTCACAGAATGATGTTTTCAGCCAAGCTTTCCACGGAGTCATTTTTATGGATTTGGGTTTCTGTTCAACTGAATCATAACTTTAAATCTCCACTTGGTTTTGTCTTTGTAAAAAGAAAATATCTAATTTTGTCTCAGATTCACATTAACTTGGTCCATATCTAATTGGAAGTTTTTTTGTTCTTCCACGAGAATCATTGACAGTAATAATCCATGGATTCATCATGTCTAGGCTATTAAAACTCATTCTGCCTAACTCAGACAGCATGGAAATTGTAGTTGATTAATACTGTGGTGCCATTCTGAATAAACTTAGAGGCTTGTCCTAGTCAAATTCATTGCTTGCTACATGGCTTTTCTGGTTAATTCCGGATTCAGTAAAGAGTTCCAAGGCTGGTAACACTGGGCTAATGTTGAGTGGAGTCCTGTGGCTGCCAGAACTGTTATATTCCCTGCTGTCTCTGTGTGAGCTAGACTGGAAAGGTGCATGAATCTGAGAGCTCTGGTGTACCCCAATCCCACTATCAGATCCAGCTGGGCTCTCACCATCCTCATTGCAAAAAGAAATCACGACTGACCAGTTGGCCCAAGGCCTCTCTGCTAATGGCCATCTAACGATTTTCCTGGCAGCCACCTTATTTGTGAAAGAACGTGCTCCCCGTGAGCGGGAGGTCAGCCTGACTACACCTTCAGATTATTAGAGGCAAATCTGCAGGAAATTTATGGTAGGCAGTTAATGGGAAGCGTTGATGATGTGTGTATATATGAGAACACAGGTTGTAAATTGTGGTTTTTCTTGCCTGCAATTGGGTAACTTTTTTTTTTTTTTAACAGTGTGATTACATTAAACCAGTTTCTGGAACCATCAGATTGTGATGTGCTTTCATCTGACATATCTGCTTTCCTGATCTCACAACCAACCCCAGGTCAGAGTTGGGGTGTGGTGTAGCCCGCAACAAGCTGCTCTCCTCTCTGCTCAAGTTACTTTTCTGACTCTGGGGTACCTGTGTCACCCCCAAGGGCAAATGTCTTTAAGCTTCTAGAAAATACTTTCAATGCCCAGCCACTCCTGATGGACTACCTTAAGCTACCTGACAGCTGCCTGTCTCCTCCACTCTCACCTCCCTGCTCCCCCACCATCCACTCTCCAGCTCCCCTCTCACCTGGAAGCCTGTGCAAAAGAACTGTCCATCCCAACAACAACCCGATGAAACAAGCGCAGTTAAAATGAGACCGTCTAATTGGTTCCCACACCCCAGTCAGCAACAGCCCAACAGTGCGAATGAGCAAGAGTGCGCGCTCCTTAGGGAATTTTACCCAAATGTGCTGGGCGGCTCAGTAACTCTTATCTCATATCCACTGGGATTCCAAGGAACTGGTCCCAAAATGCGCCACAAGGTTCGCTATAATTAGAAGAGGGTTCTACTCACTGTTCGAATTGGGAAAGTAAATAAAGAGACTGATATTTTCTCTTGCCCCCTGAATTATGTTCAAGCTAAATACATTTCCTTTCCTGTAGCAATATAATAACCTTCTCTAACTCTTCCCTTTCTGCAGAGCTCTGAGATCAAAAGAAGTTAAATCCTGTTGCCCTTAATACTGAGACCTTGTCCCCCTTGACCATTTATTTCCTAGTCTGTTTCCAAGTGCGTTGGAAGGAGTCCAAAGGCCTGAGTTCCAGCCTCAGGTTTACAGCGATTGCTTGTGATGTGAGTGACATGCATGGCTCCCTGGAAACTCCTTGACCACTATGGCAAGAGGAAAGAACTGCCAAAGGATGACAAATGTAGACTCTTCCTTTGATCCTTCCAATTTCTTCCTCCTCCTTTAAGAAGGATATCTTGGGTGAAGCTAGAAGCACTTAGGTCCCCTGGCAGTGTTTCCTACCTTTGATAATACTTTTGAAAGACCCCTTCCTGTCCTGCAGAGCCTCTTTTGTCCTCTCAAACTGAGCACAGGTTCTCCTCCTGCAGGGGACCTTCTCTGACCTCTACAGGCCGGGACAGATTCCTCTTATCTCCTGTAGAGCCCTTCATTTTCTTCCTGTGGCTGCACCCACCTCGTTGTGTCATCATGCTCTGTTCCTGGGCCTGTCGCCGCCCACGGACTGTGAGCTCCCAGCATCAAGGATAATCTGTGTCTTTTTCATTTAAAAAAAAAATTTATTTTTAATTATTACAGATACATAATAATTGCATCTATTTGTAGGGTACATGTGATGTTTTGATACAGGCATTTTTGTTCATTTTTGTATCCTAGCACCTGGCACATAATGCACACTCAACAGGTATCTTTGAACGAATTAATGAGTGAGTGACAGCAAAGAATATCAAAAGCAAAATGTTCTTCCAAGGAGAGTAGGTGTCCAGAATAAAACTGCTCCGCTGAGTCACCCCTGACAGGCACAGACCCTGGAGTCCCTTGGTTTCCTAGGAAGGGAAATGGACACATTCCACTCATGGGTGCTCGGGAGCCAGACGTGAGCAGCCCTTATGCACACCATGGCCTGGGCAGAGGTAGAAAGCTGCCCAGACCTACGCCAGTTCTGCCTCCTACCCTGAGGCAAGTCGCTCTTTGATTCCCGTCTGGCAGACGGGGTTTCTGGTTTCCTGCGATCCCTGCCTCAAGTTTCCACTCATTAAGTGGCAATAATAATACTTGCCACTGATAAGTTCTGGGGCAATGGGCAATACTACTTGCCTTTTATCACTGACAAGTTCTGGGGAAATGAGTGAGGTTGCAGGAAAAAATATATGCCTGTAAACTCAGCTACCTCCAATAAATGCCCGAGTTTTTATTTGTATCAATGTGCACTGTTTTAAGAGTGAAATAGTTCTAAAGTGCTTATAAGAAAAACAGCAGCCCTCTCCCCTCCCCCTGCCCATACACTTACGTCCTTTCCCCCATCCGCACAATGTGATTCATTTAGTTTGGGCGAAATCTTCAATGTTTATAATGTTTGGAGCGTGAAGAGCTATTTACAAATGTGCACTGACTATACCAGAGTTCCAATTCTGTTCTTTTATAGCTTCTCCCACCTGGAGTTAATAATTGCCTCATTTATTCTTTTGCATGGTGTTCTAAGTGTACATCATTATTGCCACACCTGTGGTTAGACCTGTAAATCTCTTCTCAATACATGTGAACACATCCATTCTCTCTCTCTCTCTCTATTGCTCTGTCTATCATAGATGGATAGGAGGCATGCATACCTTCGGAGTCCTGTCTTCTCTATTTCCTTGCGCTAACTGCTGTCTAGGCTTGATGCACAAGGTTAGTTATTTTGGGTTCCTTTCTCACTGTTCTCCTAGAGGTTAACATTTTTTTCTCTCGCTCCCTCTGGTGTTGGATTGCCTGTTTCTTGGGTACCGCTTTTATTTTCCCTCTTTCTTGGTTTACTCTTTCATTTGATGGAACAAATCCTCCAGAAGCAAAATTTCTGACATATTTTATTTCATACTTGACTGATAATTTGATTGAGAATTGAATTCAAGGTTAGGAAGCCTTGCATGGAATGTTGAAAATATTAATCCATTGTCTTCTATCTTCCAGATTACTTTTAAGAAGCCTGATGCCATTCTAATTCTCGATATTTTGTACATGATCTGTTTTTACCTCTAGCACCTTTTAAAATATTCACATTGTTTTCAGCATTCTAAGTTTTCATGATGATATGCTTTGGTGCAGGTTATTTTTATCATTCATCATCTTGGCCAGTGGCTGGGCCCTTTCAATCTGGAATCACAGGAGCTCTTGTTTGGGGAAATTTCTTTGAATTATTGCCTTGATGACACCCTTTGCTCCATTTTTTCTGTTCTCTCTTTCTGGAACTCTTATTAATTGTATGTTGGACTTCCTGGATTTACCCTCTAATTATTTTATAATTTCCTCTATTTTTTTCATCATTTTGATTTTTTCGTTCTGTGTTCTAGAAAATCAACCCAACATTTTCCTTTCAATATTTCCATCAAGGTTTCACAAATATTTTAATTTCCAATACCTTATTTCAGTTCTCTGAATGCTTTTTTTTAAAGAGCATACTGTTCTTGTTTTATGGATGTAATATCTTCTCTTATCTCTGTGAGAATATTAGTAGGATTTTTTGTTTGCTTGCTTTTTGTATCCTAGTAAAATATTTATTTTGTTTTGTTTTTCCTCAAGTTTCTCTATCCTGGTTATTTATCTTGGTCTCTGTATTAGTCTTCTAGGGCTGCTGTAACAAACTACCACAAACCGGGTAGTTTATGGGGGATGGTTAGCGTCGGATTTCACTGTAAGGAGGTTCACCTGGGCTAATGTTACCATGTTAGCATCTATAGGTCTTTTCTCTTGGGCTTATTAAAAATAAAAATAATAAAACCTTTCCATCTCCTACTTGGAGGGTATGAGCCCAGACACCAGTGTTCTGGGAAGTCATTGTGGGAGGAGGGTTGAGGTTATCAGCATTCAACATATAAACCATTATCCAATTCCTTGTTTTCATTTTCCCACCCTCATCTGTGCCTGTCATCCTCCAGTCCACACAGTCCTGTTTTACCTTCTCCAAAGGACACGGAGCGTCTTCTGACCGGAGGCGGCGAGGAGCAGCTTCCCTGGCTCTTCAGGGCAGGGGAGGGATTTCCAGGTCCAATTCCTACTTGACAGGTTTCAAGCCAGTCTTTCTGCTTCAGGCCCACCTTTAACCCCACTTCTGGAGTTACTTTTCCCACCAATTCCTGGACCTTTGGGACTTCTAGGGGTGCAAACCAAATTGTGTAAATTTTGATTGAATTTGATTAAATTTCCCTTTATAAAAGGAATTCTGTTTCCTTAGGTCTTCTGAGTCTGATACCAGTAAGTCTTTTTCTTTTCAGCTTCCAAAAGCTTTTTGATCTTATCTCTTTTCCCATTTTCATTGTCTTTGTGTGTTTACGCCATTAAAAAGATTCCTCACTGTCTGACCATTGCCTGGCCTTTCAGGCCTTTCAATTCGCCCTGTATGACGAGAAACCCCTTAAATCTCCTCTGTGCTTGGAACAGCCTGAGTTGGTTTCTGGTGCAGGTGACCAAGCTCCTGGCTGGTACAGGAGGGCAGACGGAAATGAGAGCTGGGGGCAGCAGCAAGGCCACGAGTCCCACCGCCCACCCATGCACGCACACCCTACTTTAGCCACGCTTGAGCCAAACCGGTTGCTGATGCCCACTGAAGTCAGGCTGTTTGTTTCCTCTGCCCCTTTGCTTATACTTCTCTCTTTGTCTGGAAAATCCCTTCTCATCCCTGACTGCCTGGTAAACACTTGTCTTTCAAGAGTCAGTTCAAGGCTTACTGACCCCATAGAAGTTTATTCTAGTCCTTCCAGGAGGAACTGGCCCCTCCATACACCACCGCCCACACACCAAGTGCATAATGGATTTGATTACACTTGTCTGGTTACAAATTTGTCCTCCTCTTGACTCTAGGCCCCTCCAGGTGGCGACTGTATTTTATTTGTCTTCATGTCTCCAGTGCCTGACATACAGTAGGTTTTTAATAACTTTTTGATGGTCATAAACCAATGAATCTGTGAGAAGGAGGTATATCCCAGATAAGTTCTGGTATAATTTCCGGATTTTGTACTGGGAATACCACAGGAATAGCATGTTTTAATGCAGTGTTGAAATTCCTGGACAAACGTGGAATTCTATTTCCTCTTCAGCTCACATTATCTTTTGAAAGCTGTGAAACTGCTGAAATTTCTCCAAATTGATTTCTTACCAGAAGGTTAAGAGGAGAATGGCCAGAGAAGCCCTTTGCTTGCTGCCAATTTCCCTCAGGCTACACACACCCTCAAACTGGTCTGACTCTACTGGAAAAGTCTTGCACTGTTGGAGAGCATATAGTAGTACAAAATTTGGCATCATTTTTGGAAGAGAAAATAGTGGTCATTTCTTTTATAGGGTCTCTGAATGCTGATAAATTTTATTGAGCCAATTTCATTTCTCCTTGTGGGTCCTGGGCCCCAGAAGGTCAGTGCCACCACAGCCCTTACAGGCCCAGCCTGGATGGATGCTGGCGGTACAGGTAGAGAAGACGCCCATGTACTCAGATTGCCTCTATCCATCAAAAACTTCTGAGGGGAGGAGGCAGAGCAAGATGGACAAATAGAAACCTCCAGCAATTATCCCTCCACACGAACACCAAATTCAACAACTATCCATGCAAGAAAGCACTTTCAGAAGAACCAAAAATCAGGTGAGCGATCATACTACCTGGTTTTAACATTATACCAAGGAAAAGGCCCTAGAAAGGGCAGAAAAGACTATCTTGCATCTCTTACGCCACCCCTCACCCATCCCCCAACAGTGCCACGCCAGCATCCCGAGTAGAGAGAGAATCTGTGTGCTGGGGGAGGGAGAGAGAAGTGATTGTGGGACTTTACGTTGAAACCTAGGGCCACCCTGGCACAGGGTAACACAGCACAGGGCAGAATTCTGCCGGTGCCCACAGAGGGAGCGTTTAGACCACCCCAGCCAGTAAGACATCTTCTGCCCTGAAACCCAAGTTCTGGCTAGGCCCACCACCAGCCAACAAAAAGCAGCCTGAGACTTGGATTAAATCTGTTAAGGCAGTTGGGCCATAAAGGATGCAGTCCTTGGGCAATTCCTGTGTGCTGGCTCATAGGGTGCACTTGGGGTGCACGTGACGCAGTCAGACACCAGTGGCAGCAGCCAAGCCAGTGCCTGTGTTGCTCCTCCTCCAACTCCAGGCAGTACAGCTCAGGAAGTCTTTTTCCACTTGGGGAAAGGAAAGGGAAAAATTCAGAGGACATTGTATTGCAACTTGGGTACCTCCTCAGCCACAGTAAAATAAAGTACCAAGCAGACTCCTGAAGCCCCTGAGTCTAGACTTAGTTCCTGGAAGGCATTTCTAGATCTACCCTGGGCCAGAAGAAAACATGCTGCCCTGAAGGGAAGGACCTAGTCCTGGCACCTGCTGACTAAAGAATAAACATCAGAGGTAGCCAGGCAACAATCACCACAGGCTTTGGGTGAGACTGGGCGGGCTTCAGATGCGACCTGGTGCTGGTGGCCATGAGGGAGTGCCCATGTCATTCCTCCCGCAACTCCAGCAGCTCAACACAGAGAGTGAAAAATCTTTGCCCGATAATCCAGGGGCATTCTCTTTTATCTTACCCAAGCTCACCAAGGCAGTGCCACCAGGAGTCTGCAAGAGTCACAGCATTAGTGGGCTTGGGGCACTCCCAGTGCTGATATGGCTGCAGTGATCAGAGGCTTAGATCACAACACTCAATTCCATTTGAGTATCTGGAAAGCCTTCTCAAGAAGGATGGATTACAAACAAGCCCAGCCTGCAAAGATTAAAATAAATACCTAACTCTTCAATGACCAGATATTGACGAACATCCACAAGCATCAAGAACATCCAGGAAAACATGACCTCACCAAACAAACTAAATAACGGTGAGCAATCCCAGAGTGATGGAGATATGTGACCTTTCAGGAAAAGAATTCAAAATAGCTGTCCTTAAGAAGCTCAATGAATTTCAAGACACACAGAAAAGGAATTCAGAAGTCTATCAGAGAAATTTAACAAAGAAATTGAAATAATTTTTTAAAAATCAAGCAGAAATTCTGGAGCTTAGGAATTCAATTGACAAACTGAGAAATGCATCAGAATCTCTCAATAGCGGAATTGACCAAGCAGGAGAAAGAATCAGTGAGTTTGAAGACAGGCTATTTGAAAACACACAGTCAGAAGAGAAAAAAGAATGAAGCACACCTACAAGATCTAGAAAATACCCTCAAAAGGGCAAATCTAAGCGTTATTGGCTTTAAAGAGGAGGGAGAGAAAGAGATTGGGTAGAAAGTTTATTCAAGGAAATAACAGAGAACTTTGCAAACCTAGAGAAAGATATCAATATTCAGGTACAAGATCTCCAAGCAGATTTAACTTGAATGAGACTACCTCAAGGCATTTAATAATCAAGCTCCAAAAGGTCATGGATAAAGGAAATGTGTAAGGGAAGCAAGAAAAAAAAAAAAACATATAAAGGAGCTTTGTTGCATCTGGCAGCAGACTTCTCAGTGGGAACCTTACAGGCCAAGAGAGAGTGGCATGACACATTCAAAGTTCTAAAGGAAAAAAACCCTTAACCCTAGAATATTGTATCCTGCAAAAATATCCTTCAAACATGAAGGAGAAATAAATACTTTCCCAGACAAACAAAAGCTGAGGGTCTTAATCAAAACCAGACCTGTCCTACAAGAAATGCTCAAAGGAGTTCTTCCACCTGAAAGAACAATAAGAAATTATCTGAAGGTATACAACTAACTGGTAACAGTAAGTATACAAATAGAAAATACTCTATTGCTGTAATTATGGTGTATAAACCACTTATATCTTGAGTAAAAAGACAAAGACAAACCTATCAAAAATAACTACAACAACTTTTTGAGAGAGAGATAGTATAAAAAGATATGGATGGAAACAACAAAAAGTTAAAAAGGAAGCGAGTGGAGCCAAAGGGTAGAATTTCTGATAGATTTCTCTTTGCTTGTTTACTAGTTTATTTGTAAGCTGAGTTATCATATGTTTAACATAATTGGTTATAAAATGTTTTTTGAAAGCCTTGTGGTAACCTCAAATCAAAAAATCTACAACAGATACACAAAAAATAAAAAGCAAGAAATTAAAACACACTACCAGAGAAAATCACTTTTAACAAAGGAAGACAGGAAGGAAGGAAGAAAGAAAGGAAGAACCACAAAACAACCAGAAATCAAATAATAACATGGCAGTAGTAAGTCTTTACCTATCAAAAATAGAATTGAATGTGAATGGACCAAACTCTCCAATCAAGAGACATAGAGTGCCTGAATGGATAGAAAAATAATAGCCAAACATATGTTGTCTGCAAGAAACACACTTCGCCTATAAAAACACACACAGACTGAAAATAAAGGGATGGAAAAAGATACTCCATGCAAATGGAAACCAAAAAATAGCAGGAGTAGCTATATTTCTACCAGATAAAATAGATTTCAAGACACAAAACCTGTAAAAAGAGACAAAGAAGGTCATTATATAATGATAAAGGGGTTGATTCAGCAAGAGAATATAACAATTCTAAATATATATGCGCTCAACACTGGAGCATCCAGATATATAAAGCAAATATTGTCAGAGCTAAAGAGAGAGACCCCAATACAATAATCACTGGAGACCTCACCACTTCATTTTCATCACTGGACAGATCATACAGATAGAAAGTCAACAAGGAAACACTGGACTTAACTTGCACTATAGACCAAATGGACCTAATAGATATTTACAGAACATTTCATCCAACAGCTGCAGAATGCACATTCTTCTCCTCAGCTCATGGATCATTCTCAAGGATAGCCCATATGTTGGGCCACAAAAAAAAGTCTTAAGAGATTTTTAAAAATTGAAATTGTACCAAATATTTCCTTTGACCACAATGGAATAAAACTAGAAATTGATAACAAGAGGAGCATTGGAAACTATACAAACACACTGAAATTAAACAATATGCTCCTGAATGATCAATGGGTCAAGGAAGAGATTAAGAAGGAAATTAAAAAATTTCTTGAAACAAATGAAAATGAAAACACAGCATGTTTCAAAACCCAGGGGATACAGTAAAAGCAGTAACAAGAGAAAAGTTTATAGCAAATACTGCCTACATCAAGAAAGTAGAAAAGCTTCAAATAAACAACCTAACTAAGCATCTCAAAGAACTAAAAAAACAAGAGCAAACCAAACCCAAAATTAGGAGAAAAAATAGTAAAGATCAGAGCAGAAATAAATGAAATTGAAACAAAAAAAAAAATCAATGAAATGAAAAGTTGGTTGTTTGAAAAGATAAACAAAATTGACAGAGCTTTAGCCAGACTAAGAAAAAAAGAGAGAAGACCCAAATAAATAAAATCAGAGATGAAAAAGGAGACATTACAACTGATACTGCAGAAATCCAAAGGATCATTAGAGACCACTATGAGCAACTATATGCCAATAAGTTGGAAAACCTAGAAGAAATGGATAAATTCCTAGACACCTACAACCTACCAAGATTGAACCAGGAAGAAATCCAAAACCTGAATAAACCAATAACAAGTAATGAGATAGAAACAGTAATAAAAATTCTCCCATCAAGGAAAAGCCCAGGACCTGATGTCTTCACTGCTGAATTCCACCAAGCATTCAAAGAAGAACTAATACCAATCCTACTTAAACTATTCCAAAAAATTGAGGAGGGGCAAATACTCCCAAACTCATTCTATGAGGCCTGTATCACCCTTATACCAAAAACAGACAAAGACACAACAAAAAAAGAAAACTGTAGGCCAATATCTCTAATGAACATAGATGCAAAAATCCTCTACAAAATACTAGCACACCGAATTCAATAGCACATCAAAAAGATTATTCTTCATGATCAAGTGGGATTCATCCCAGGGATGCAAGGATGGTTCAACATACTCAAATCAATCAATATGATACATCATATCAACACAACAAAGGGCAAAAACCATATGATCATTTCAATTAATGCTGAGAAAGCATTCAATAAAATTCAACATCTCTTCATGATAAAAACTCACAAAAAACTGTTGTATAGAAGGAACTTACCTCAATATGATAAAAGCCATATATGACACATCCACAGCTAGTATCATACTGCATGGGAAAAAGCTGAAAGGCTTTCCTCTGTAATCTGGAGCAAGACAAGGATGCTCACTTTCATCACTGTTATTCAACATAGTATTGGAAGTTCTAGCTGGAGCAATCAGACAAAAGAAAGAAATAAAGGGCATTTCCAAATTGGAAAGCAAGAAGTCAAATTATCCTTGTTTGCAGGTGATATGATCTTATATCTAGAGGAACCTAAAGACTCCACAAAGAAACTGTTAGAACTGATAAACAAATTCAGTGAAATTGCAGGATACAAAATCAATATACAAAAATCAGTAGCATTTCTATACTCCAACAGTAACCAATCTGAAAAAGAAACCAAGAAAGTAACCCCTTTTACAATAGCTACAAATAAAATAAAATACCTAGGAATAAACTTAACCAAAGAAGTGAAAGATCTTTATAATGAAAATGATAAAACATTGATGGAAGAAATTAAAGAGGACACAAAAAAGTGAAAAGATATTTCATGTTTGTGGACTAGAAGAATCAATACTGTTAAAATGTCCATACTACCCAAGGCAATCTACAGATTCAATGCAACCCCCATCAAAATACCAATGACATTCTGCACAGAAATAGAAAAAATAATCCTAAAATTTATATGGAACCACAAAAGACCCAGAATAGCCAAAGACGTCCTGACCAAAAGGAACAAAACTGGGGAAATCACATTACCTGACTTCAAATTATACTACAGAGCTGTAGTAACCAAAACAGCATGGTACTGGCATAAAAACATACATGTGGACCAATGGAAGAGAATAGAGAATCCAGAGATAAATCCACACATCTATAGTGAATTTATCTTCGACAAAGTTGCCAAGAACAGTGGGGAAAGGACATCTCTTCAATAAATGGTGGTGGGAAAACTGGATATCCATATGCAGATGACTGAAACTAGACCCTATCCCTTCCAATATACAAAAATCAAGTCAAAATGGATTAAAGACTTAAATCTAAGACCCGAAACTATGAAAATACTAAAAGAAAACATTGGGGAAATGCTTTAGGGCAAGAGTCTGGACAAGGACTTCTTGAGTAATACCACTAAACCACAGGCCACCAAAGCACAATTGGATAAATGGGATCCCATCAAGCTAAAAAGCTTCTGCACAGCAAAGGAAACAATCAATAAAGTGAAGAGACAACCCACAGAATGGAAGAAAATATTTGCAAACTACCCATCTGATGAGGGATTAATAACTAGAATATATAAGGAGCTCTAGCAACTCAATAGGAAGAAATCGAAACTCTGATTTTAAAATGGGCAAAGGATCTGAATAGACATTTCTCAAAAGAAGACATACAAATAGCCAGCAGGAATATGAAAAAATGTTCAACATCATTAGTCATCAGGGAAATGCAAATCAAAACTACAATGAGATATCATCTCACCCCAGTTAATATGGCTTTTATCAAAATGACAGGCAATAATGAATGGTGGCAAGGATGTGGAGAAAGGGGAGCCCTCGTACACTGTCGGTGGGAATGTAAATTAGCACAACCACTGTGGAGAACAGTGTGGAGGTTCCTCAAAACACTGAAAATAGAGCTACCATATGACCTAGCAATCCCACTGCTAGGCATATGTCCAAAGAAGGGGAATTCAGTATATCAAAAGGTATATGCACTCACAGGTTTATTGCAGCACTATTCACAATAGCCAAGATTTGGAATCAACTTAAGTGTCCATAGTGGGGAATGGATAAAGAAATTGGGTATATATACACAGGGGAATATCATACAGCCACAAAAGAATGAAATCCTGCCATTTGCAACAACATAGATGGAACTAGAGAACATTGTGTTAAGTGAAATAAGCCAAGCACAGAAAGACAAATCTTGCATGTTCTCACTCATATATGGGAGATAAATATTAAAAATAATTGATCTCATGGAGACAGAGTAGAATGATGGTTACCAGAGGCTGGGAAGGGTAGTGGGGAGGAGGGGATAAAGTGGGTGCAAAAATATAGCTAGATAGTTAGATAGAATGAAAAATATTTGATAGCACAACAAAATGACTATAATCAACAGTAAGTTAGGGTGTACTTTAAAATAACTAAAAGAGTAGAATTGGAATGTTCCTAACACAAAGAAATGATAAATGCCTGAGCTAGTGGATACCCCAATTACCCTGATTTGACTAATACCCATTGTATGCCTGTATCAAAACATCACATGTACCCTATAAAGATATACAACTAGTACCCATAATAATTAAAAAAATTTTTTTAAAAACCCAAAGACTCCTGTGAGGATGATAAACTCACTGGCTAGTTCCAGCAGTTATCAATTCAGAGTGCCATTCATGCGTGCATCATCCATTCACCCAAAATGTACTGAGCCCCTCATGTTTACTACACAAATTGTTAAACACTGAGAAGATAAAGTCACTAAAATTCCCAATAATTAGTAAGCGTCCTCTATGTGCCAAGCACTAACTGCTCTCTGACATCATCTCATTTCATACCAACCACCCAGGGCCAGTGAAATGGAGGAGGAAATGGAGATTTAAAGCAGTTAAGCAGCTCAGCCCAGGTTACATAGACGGAGAATTCGGACCTCCTGGAACTTGAGGGCTTCAGCCCACGCTCTGCTGCCTGCTCCGCAGTGGGACGCCGTCCTCGCCCTTTGGAAGCTCTTCCCCAGCTTTCCTGAGTCACAGCTATCCCCTGCCCTTCTCCTCCTCTCAGGGAGAGTAGATTGAGGGGAGAAAATGATTCTCTCCTGACCAGAGAATTAAAAACAACAGCTGGAGAGAAGCTCGGTCATTAAAGTATTAAGTTTCACATTGATCCGATGGCTCTTCTAATAGGGCTGTTTAGGACTCTTGGTGAAGCCAGGCCTCGGCCCCACCCTCCTCCTCTTTCAGAGGTCTCACCATACCCAGTGGAAATGTCATCCAGTTTGCCACCAGTTTCCATTTCAAAAAGAGTCTAAGAGAGACTTTTAAAATGTCTGACGCTCAGAGATTTGTTGACATGTTTTAACTTTCCAGGCTAGCAGTGGGGGATTCTCAAGATTATTTTTTTTCACCGTCACAAATGGAAATGTATGCCCTGAGAATTGATTTGTCACTGTCTGGTTTTAAATTTCTGACTGGAAAATAATGATAATCATGTCCCTTTCTTGAGTTCAACCAAGTTGGGAAGCAGCAAGTGGCAGGGCCGTCTCAAGGAAGAACCACCAGTCTCCAGGGGTTTATGACTTAGATGTGAAGCCGCAAGTAATTTGCAGAGATTGTCTCGCCTTTATAACTGACCCTTTATAAAGCCAAACTTACAGGGGTTTGTGAATAAGGATGATGGTTTTGCATTTTAGCTTAGGGCAGGTAAGGAATAAACAATTTTAATGGCTTTGGGATCAAAATAATAATGGTACTTTATAAAAGGGGATTTTGGTTATACTGTTACAAAATTGTGGAGGTGTGCAAAGTCTCTTTACTTCTCTTACAAAAGGAAGGACTATTACTCTGCAGTTTAGTGTACTGGCAAAGAAAAGAATAGAAAAAGAAATGGAAAAAAGGTATGAAATAGCACCCAAGCCACTCTTACCTCCATAAGCACCTAACTGAACAAAATAAGAATAACAATGATCAAAATGACATTTTCTGTAGAAGTCAAATGACATCAATTTGTAAGAACCATTTAAAACAGAAAGGTCTTCATCTTGGAAACTATGAAGCAATTCTCTAGTTCAATTTAGGTGTGAGAAAGATTAGGCTGTTGCAAAATTCTCTAACCTAGATTCAGGGATTCATGAGGCCCAATGCAGAAAACATTTGCTCATACTCACATCTAGAGAGAAAATCATGGAACTAGTATCAGGAGAGAAAATTTGGTGTCATGTGGTCAAATATCAGTGCTTGGACCTGTTTTTGTTAAAAAAAAAAAACATCTCTTCACTCTCAGAAAATGGATTTTAAAATAACTGACATTTTTATTCTGCTTTATATTTTTAAATATTTAATCAATGAGTAAAATGTGGCTCAGAGCATTCCAGAGCTACATAGCTAGTTACTAGCTGAGCCAGGACTAGTAGTCTCCTACCTCCCAACCCATTGCTATTTTTACAAATTAAACCAACTATTTTCTTATTGCAAATATTTTTTCTTTGGGGATTGTCTGCAATCCTTCCCATTTTTTTGAATATCAGCACCTAACCTTTTCTGGAAGTCTTAAAACTGCAGCATGTTTAAATACTCAAATATTTTTGTCATTTAACTTAAAAAAAAATTGGTAAGTTACCAGTTATCCCTTATGCTTTTTCCCATGTGCAGAGAGAAGCCACTCCCTCCTGATTTTCTCCAGTAGGATCTAGGCAGCCTGCGGTGTGCCCAGCACGGCCAACTGCTGCCTGCAAATGGAAACAGAAAGCTCCACATTGATTGGGCAGTTACTGTGAGCTCCTGGCCAGCTTCTCATCCATCTGCGATTCTTACAACAATCCCACAGATAGATAATATTTTTAATGGACAAGGAAACAGAGGTTCAGAGGGAGATTGAGTTACCTGCTCAGCCTTATAGCTTAGGAAGTGTCAGATCCTGAATTTGAACACAGGTCGGCCAGTCACCTAAGTAGATGTGCTTTGCACTTGGCACTGCTCTTCTTCAGGGAGTAGGGTTATTTGTTAAAGCCAGGCACAGATCTTTCAGGAAATTACAGTCTAAAAGGGATAAATGTTAGCAATAATAGTATTTATCTGTATAGATCTGCATCTCTGTGCAAAAGCGTGAGCCCAGCATAGTGTCTTCAATGCTAGCATGCTGTAAGGCTCAAAAAACCTTCAGCAATTACAAAAAAGAAGGAAGAAATGTAATACACAATGAACGGGACATTGTTCATACCCTGGCAAATCTTACTATCTTTCCAGGGAGACCAACATGCCCCTAATTAACTCTATTCAAATTAGAGCAATGGTTCCCAACCTTCACTTCATGTTAGATTCACCAAAGGGGGCAGAGGGAGGGGCTGGGCAGTGGGTAAAGCTTTTAACAAATACCTATCCCCGGTGCTCATCCCAGCCACTTAAAGCAGAATCTCTGGGTGGGACCAGGTGGGTATTTTCAAAAGTCTCCCGAGGTGATGCTAATGTTCATCCAGCCTGGGGACTGTCAGTGTGTATAGCGTTGAGTCTGTTACCAGGGACAAAGAATGGAGGTTTCAGTGCTGTGGGCTTCAGAACACAGTGGGTCTCGCTGAAGGAATGTGGTACATTGAGTGAGCAGGGCCTGTAAAGATGATTCCGGCCTAGAACAGCCACCATGCCAAAAGATGGGCTTTGACCAGGAAACCATGCAGGAGCCAGGAGGCACCTAGTCAAGAGCAGGAAGCACAACCTGAGGTACACAGACCAGGCTCACGGCCTCCAGAAAGCCACCACTGACCCCGGGATGGCAGGGACCACAGGAACAGAAGGTGGATTTTGTTTGATTTTGCAGTTTGTAATGCCCCATGGTAGCTCCCTGCAGGCAGCACCTCTCCACGTGGAGGTAAAAACAAGGCTGCACTCTGTTTGGGAGGTTTGGCTCCTTCTTTATGGGACTCAAGGGCCTCCTCTGTAAACTAACGAGTTTGTCCCAGAAAAGCAGTTTTTAAACTATGCTCTTGGAGTAATAAGTATATTTTACAAATATGAGACTCAGCAGAGGAACTTAGTAAAATGCTGATTCCCAGGTCTCCATGTGAGAATCTGATTTGGTGGGTGGCAGCAGGGGCATGCAATGTAGAAGCCTGTGTCTCCTAACAAGCTTGTGGAGAGTCTGATGCTGACTTACTTAAGAAGCACTGCTTAGGATGTCACAGGGTGCTTTGGGGGCTGCTGCGTTGGAAGAGGCAGCAGGTAGGGTGTGGTCCCCTGACCCCCATTTCAAACACAGAAGCTCTGCCCGTGGTTCTCATTTAGGACTCTCTGCAAGACTTCTTTGAAGAAAGGGTCTCATTGAGAATAGCAAAAGGAAATCAGGAATCATTTACAGTAGGTGATCCCAAGGTCCCTTCCAGATTCCAACATCCTGTGAGCCTCTGTGGAGGAGATTACCAGGAATGGAGGGAGAGAGCAAAGAAGCAGAGACTAATTTGGGGACAATGCTTTTGTTTAAGGAGCGGGCAGAGGAGATTACTGTTAAGGGAAAATACGTAAGCTTTTTAAAAGCTTTAGTTTTCAAATGCTTTTGGAACCCATATGTCATACAGATAAACCAGAAGAACTGCAAACATCTGGCAAGGTAGCATTTTTGCCTTATGTAAAGGAACAATTTTTAACCTCAGCTAAAGGACCTGGGCGGGTAGTCAATGGAGGGAAGTGAGAAATTGTCACCCAGGATGGAGAAATAGCTTCAGGGCAGCCGTAATTGGAGAAGAAGTTCTTCTCTAACTTACATCCTGCAAGGACCATAAAACCCCTCCCACGGGGCTGCAGAAGGTATTCAGGTATTCGCAGATGTCGAAGGAGGTGTTTGTGGAAAACATCCATGGAGTATTTCTCATTGGGAGAGAATCACATTGCAACTTCAGTGGCTCTGGGTTCCAGCATACATTTGTGAAGTTGGAAATAGGGAAAGAAATTGAGAGAATGATAGAAATAGTATTAAAATATGTACTTTGAATAATTTCAGAAAAGTCAGCTGATCACTCTCTTCATAATGTATTACTGTGATACGCACATGACCCACGTGCTCTCACAGTTCCTGCTTGTCTCCCTTCCTAGACTGTAAAGCTCCTTCCGGAAAACTGTGTTGCACCCACTGTTGTATCCCAGGACATAGCCCGGTGCCTGTCAGATAATGGGCATGTAATAAATACTGTCTGATTTTAATTGGCATGGACCTGAATAGAATGCAAAAAAGAACTGATTAAATATGACTTAACAGAAAAAGGATTTGAGTGGAACCAGCACTGAGATACTCCCTGATCACCCATGGCTAAGGCTGTTCATACCCGAACCATACTGGTACTTAAAACACTATGTTTGCATGTTATTTATATCTTTATTTACATGTCTGCTTGAGAAATGAATGATTTAGTAAGATCCATTTTGCCCTGGGAGTTCAAGTCATCTTAACCCAAGTTCTTTGTTATCTGTTTTAAGCACTAAGTTCAGGGATCCCTTCAGGTCTTGCATATAAGAATCTTTGAACCAGGCTGACTCAACCAAACTGTGGGGTTCCTCTGCTGGTGCTCAGCCACATGGTAGAGGAGGTGAACCACACCCTGTGCAGCACTGCCCCTGGAGAGCAACTGTAGCCGTGCTGTCAACCACACTCCCTGGACACAATGCCAAACCCGATGGTGACTGACCAACCTACAGACCCCAGGCCCTACCACCCAGACCTGCTCAGTGCCTGAAGGTGAGCCCCACCCTCCTGACAGATGACTGTAGTGTGGGAGCATGAACGTTCTCCACCTCAGAGGACTACAGGGAAAGTGATGTCCTCCAGGAAGCATAGCAGTATGGGGATGAGAGAACAGAGAGGACATAGAGTACAAGGTCAGGCATAGTCAACATTTCCCATCTCCCAAATCGTCTTCCAAATCATTCCTCTTGCACCCATGTGTGAAAACCCTTCCTCCTTTGAGATGCTATTAGTCTGATTATAGCACAGTATCAGTCAGGATCCCCTTGGGTGTAAGCAACAGAAACTGGCTGGCTGATGTGGGCTGAAAAATGAATGTGTTCAACGGATGCTGGGGAGCCACAGAATCACATGGGGAGATGGTATAGTGGGAGGGAACGTGGGTCCTGGCTGAAGAACCAGGTTCTCAGGCTACACAACCAGCAACAATGCCCAAAATCACCCTGCAGAGTTGGTCTGTTGAAAACCCACTGCCCACTCAGCACTGGCACTCCTGGAGGCTGCTGTCCACAGCAGTGCCTCTGCAGCTGGAAACTGGGCGTGCGGATTTGGTGGCCATCCCCAGCCAGAGTGGCTCCTGCTTGATGCATACAAGGCCGAGCTTTCTGCTGGGAGTTGGGGCAGGCGTGTCTGACTGGCAGAGCCTGGCCACATGCCTGTACACCATCTGCGAGGGAGTCTGAGAAAGTGATCCTGCTTTCATAATGAAAGGAAGCCTCCATCTCCGAAGGCAAGGGATTCCCCGACAGATTCCAGCCTGCCAACGTCAGTTGCTACAATCTCCCCCTCTCTTCCTCTCCTTGTTCCTCTGTCTGCCAGCTTCCAAGTCACTCACTCTCTTGTTAGGAGCCCAACCACAGACTTCTCCTGCTGTCATCAGCAAGGACTTCAGGACCCGTGTAAAATGGTCCATCAAACAGCCTAACCTCACAGTTCCTGAGAGTCTCAAATCCAGAGATTTCCATCTCCACACTGTTCTTGTCACTTACACCAGTAGTCCCCAATATTTTTGGCACCAGGGACTGGTTTCACGGGAGACAATTTTTTCACAGACTGCGGGGGAGAGGGGAATGGTTTTGGGATTATTCAAGCGCATTTCATTTATTGTGCAAACCTCTCTGCTAATGATAACCTGTATTTGCAGCCACTCCCAGTGCAGCTCACCACCTCAGCTCCACCTCAGATCATCAGGCATTAGAGTCTCATAAGGAGCCACAACCTAGATCCCTCACATGCGCAGTTTACAGTAGGGTTCACGCTCCTGTGAGAATCTAATGCCCTCGCTGATCTGACAGGAAGCAGAACTTATGTGGCAATGTGAGCAAGGGGGAATGGCTGTAAATACAGATGAAGTTTCACTCGCTTGCCTGCTGCTCACCTCCTGCTGTGCTGCCTGGTTCCTAACAGGCCATGGACCAGTCCTGGTCCGTAGCCCAGGGGTTGGGGACCACAGACTTACACCCAAAGTTACACCAAGGAACCTGCCACTACTGAGAACGGCTCTGCTTTAGAACTCTTCACCTCTTATTTCCCACTCTCATGGCCTCTTCACCACCATACCTGCTCCTCCAGCGAGAGGCTGCCAGTGCTCTGTTCCTGGTCTCCCTGAGGCCTCTTTGTCCCTCCATCACAACCTGGAGCTGAGCATGTTCATGAGCACATTACTGGAGAGGTTCCTCAACCTCCCCTGGTTGAGGCCATCTCCACAAGTTCTCGATCTTCTGCTTTGGCTGGACCTTGAGTGCAGAGAAACAATTTCTTTCCGTTTTGTCAACTACCATTTTAAAATTTTTCCACTTTCCTCAAGTTCTCTAGCCATTCCTCCCCGCTTCCATGTACTCACCCTTGGCAAACTGCATGCCTCCTACTTTATCAGGAAAAGAAAGGCAATAGAGCACAAAGAATCCCAAGTACACACTTATTTATATTGAAACCCATACTTCATTCCCTCCTTTCATTTTCAGACAAAGGGATGTTCCCCTTTCATTTCAAGGTCAACCTCTCTTCCCAAACTCTGTTCTCCAATGTCTGCTCCAAAAGTTTACTTCATCTGCCTTGTATTTTCAACTTTTCCCTCTCTCCTGTTAGCTTGTTATTTACAGACTGCCAAGTCACCTTCTGTAGACAGTAAAAGCCTTAAGAGCATCTTTGTATCCCATCAGTACCATATACACAGTAAGTGATACATATTTGTTGGATTGGATCCTTTACATTTCCATATATATTATCAATATACCTGAAATTTATGTCCTAAAACTTATATCCTAATTTATATTCTAAAAATGTAAATCTTAAAACTCATCTTTTGTTAAGGACCTATTAACAGGGAAAAGCATTTGGCAAATTTATTGATTAGAGGCATTCTATTGTCAAATTTAATTATTTGTTTAGCTTAGTTACTTTAGTTAATACTATCATTACTACCTGTCAGTAAAGGATAATGAGCTTTAACTTTATAGGTATTTACAAATTGCATATTACATAATTGTTATTATTAAATACTACCGATATCTTTTATTCCTAGAACGGTCCCATGCTAGCTAAACATTTTTCCATAAACATAGTTGTCATGAAGTGAAAATTCTGAGGATAAGAGTCATTTTCCATCTGCATCATCATTCTGCATTTGGTGGTGAATGTGCTAAGGAGGACAGAAAGAGACCCAGAGCTTAGAGTGTCTATTTGGGCAGTATAAAAGTTTGGCAGGAAATTAAAAAAAAAAAAAAGCTACTTAAAAGAGATAAGTTTTGAATTGCGATTTAAAATGGGGGTGGCACTCAGAGCCACACGCCCTATATTCGGGGACTAGACCATGTTAGGCAGTTCTGAGCCCCTCCCAGGGAGTTACAGCACTACCCAGAGAGGTCGCCATCCCCATTTATTTGAGTCACATTCATGTATTCTTCTACAAACCTTTGATTATTGATTTACATTCAACGTGTCTGATTATGCCCTTGTTGATACCTCTTTGACCGGCCTATTCCTACGTCTTGACTAAAGAAGCATCTGCTATTCCTCCTCGGAGCCCTGTAGGTTCTGTCTGATGTAAGAGTGACATAGTGTGATGACCGAGCTGTACCCTGCCCACTGGGAGTCCTGTCCACAGTGCCAGGTCCCTTCTTGTCTGCCTCCATGTAGGACTCATGCCTGGGGTCATGGGGGGAGCTCAGGGGCCCAGGACAGGGGAGTTTTGTGCACCCTACTCTGGTCTGAACCTGGGTCTGCCATCTGGCTCTCCTTGTTTCTGATGACAGCACATTGGCCCTGTTCCTCAGTTCAAGTCATTGGGTTCTTTCTTGTTTCCCTTGGCATTCTGACTAGGATCCAAATTTTTCTGGCATGGGAGCCCTGCCTCGTTTTGGTCATCTCTCCTGTGGGCTTTGGTGTCTGCTGGTCTTGCCCTTTGGCTGGGCCAGCCTGTTTGCTGCAGACCTCCAAGAGGCTGCCTCCAAAGGTGCTGTCACCTGTGGCCTGCCCTCACGCCTGCCCAGAAGCCACCTGTGGCCCACCGCAGCCTCCCTCCTGTTCTCCGTCTCCTCAGTGTGTCCCAGCTGGCCTGTCTCACCTATAATGGGGAACTTTCACAGGGATCCTCTAATGTGGAGCACCCTGATGGCTCTGTATGTGCCTGTGTTGTTTCCAACTAAGTTCTCTCAGTGAGTCTGAGGAGAGAAGGGAGCACTAGAGCATAAGAAATTTAGTGTATGCCACACTTTCTAGCAGGGCCCAGATCCCCCTGAGGAGATGCACCTGGGATGAGGAGAGATAAAGTCACAACAACCTGTCTGCTCCAAGATCCCTTCTCACAGCTCCATACCTACGACTTTTCAGAAAAAGCAAACCTGCTTTCCTGATGCAGAGATTGTGCTGTGAAAACTCTACTGCTGTGGCTGTCATTTCCTGCTCATTCACTTTAGTCATTTCTCCTCCAGCTTTTGAGGTCAGAGTGTTACGGTTCCAAGAAGAAATGCTACTTGTAAGCGAAAAAATCAGGGAGAGTGTTTCCCAATCCAAAGCCTTTTATCTTCTGGTTTGAGCATGGGGAAAGCCTATTTGTTTACCTGTGCAATGTCATGGGCAGCTCATTACTCTGATGATGCTGGAGTAGAAGGGAAAGCCAGGGTTTGGGTAAGATATGAAGAGAGATTATCTTTCATCAGCACCCAATAGTTGAAGATCATTTTTGAGTAGGTGATAAACAGACTTTTTGGCTAAGGATGTGCCCTTGGCAAAAAGTGTTTCTTGAACTCAGCGTCACAAAGTCATTGCCTTGGGCCTCCAGGTAGAATGTGAGTCTGCGGGTGAATAGGTTTCTGAAATCTCACACCTGTATTCTTGAGGTCATCTTCCATGTCTCCAAATCCTAATGCATATGCAAGAAATGCAGGTTCGTAATGATGGATGTTAACATGATGGGCCTTTTTGTACTCTCAAAATTTCTGATCATGTGTTTCATGCCCTTGTCTAGCCCCCTGCATCCACATTCCCTACCTTCGAAAGGTGAATGACCGTTCCTGTTCTCTCAGTTGGTTCTTCTAAATCAACAATTTCAGAATTGATCTCAGGGGGTTCATTTATATCAAAAATCTGATTCATGCTGTGATGCCCATAGGCAGACCCAATTTTTCTTTTTACCTTTTAATAAAGTCATTAGCAGAAACCAGCGGGCCTCAAAGGAGAATGCAGAGAGATATTTACCTTCAGAGGGACAAGGGTTCTCTTCTTTGTAACTGACAGTAAATAAAACTAATGTGTAATTAAGAGGTTGACTTGGTTTAGTATATACTTCCTTGCTTGGAAATATAATGCACTTAATCCTAGCTTTGAAACGATTGTACACATTTCAATATCCTATCCCAACCGGTCAATGACAAGATGTACTTCACTTGGAAGGCTTGAGACCTAGCAGTTCAGGATGGAAAGGATGGACAGAAGTTGAGATGGGCACGTAGAGATCATTAAGAGAATCAGGAAACAAGTTACAAGAAGCCAGTGGCAGGGGACTAGGGACTTCAGTTCCCAAGAGGACAGGTAGAAACAAGACTTAGAGAAGAAACCTCCACATGTTTCAGACTATGATAAAGACCATTACCGGATAAGCAAGCACTTAGTCACAAGGAAGAAAAGAAAAACAAAACAAAACAAAACTCTGTTTTAGGAACTACAGAACAAGGTCAATGGTACATGGATAGCACATCCTAACCGCCCACCTCCACCGCCACCACACCCAGCACACCAGACACACACTCGTCCAAGTCCAAGCTGAGTGGACCTCCAACATAAGATGTCTTTAATCTGCCATTTCTCTCCAGCCCGCGGCCACAGCCCTAGTTCCAGCCACCCACACCCCTCTCTTATATTACTCGAACAGATCTTCCCAACTCTCCCTTCAATTCCAGGCTGCCCCTCCCCTCCAACCATTCTCTTTGTGGCAGCCGGGGTGAACTTTGAAAAATGCAGTCCTTATCAGTGTCCTGCTTCCAACCCTTCAGTGGTTCCACATCACCCTGAGCTACAAACTCAACATATTTATTGTGCTTCCTTGCCCTCCCTTGATATCTTCCTGAGTCAGAGTAAACTCTCACAGGCTTGAAAGCTTTATGCTTTCAAGCTTGCTCATAGGACTTTGCACACAGATATCACAGCCTACAGTGGACCATCTTTTCACTTTCATGCCTAATTTCTACTCCAGCTTTAGATAGAGCCTTCCTTTCTCCCAGGAAGCCTTCTCCGACCTCCCAACTCTGAAACAGGTGCCTCTATTCTGTGCCCTTAGATCATCCTATAAACTCCCAGTCGTAGGTTCTACTATATTCTATTGTTATCCTCTGTTAACAGTTTCTTCCACCCAGTCTTAGGGCCTTGCTACTCAAAGTGTGGTCCATGGACCAGCAGCAATGACATCACCTGTTAGAAATACAGCATCTCAGGCCCCAGCCCAGACTGCTGAATCAGAATCTGCTTTTCCCAGGGTCCCTGGGTGATTCACTCATGTATTAAAGTCTGAGGAGTATAGCCCTCGTTAGAAACTCCATGAAGGCAGGAACTTTTCTTTCTTGTTGACTGTGGCCTTCCCAGGGGCTACATGATGGCCATACAATACATCTTTCTTGAAGAGATCGATTAATTAATTAAGAAGAGGGACTTAGTTCCGGAATCACCCTGAGGCTCTTACATCCCCTGTGGCTGGGAGCAAGACTAGCCCCATGTATGCATCCAATGGAGTCTGATTAGGACAGGAGTCCACGTGGGACCTGGGGGGGATGAGAAGGCAGAGGCAGGTGCGCTGTGGCCCCACTGGCACTGGTAAGCACTGTGGTGCAGTGCGTGGGTCCTGGATTCTGTCTGCCTGTGAGCTGAGCAACACTGGGCAAACCTCTGCACCTCTCTAGGCCTCATTTATTGACCTATAAATTGGGGAGATAAAAATGTCTGTCTCTCCATTCTCACAGGAGTTTGTTAGGATTAACAAAACAATGTATATAGAGACACTTTGTAAAAGGGAATCAATTATATACGAAAGAGGAATCCTTATTTGAGCCTGTCCTTTGATCTACTCAGAGCCTTGCACCCCCTGTGCTGGAGGGGTACTCTTAGGTGGGCAGCAGGCACTGACTGTGCATGAGATGACAGCCTTCCAGGTCACTGCCAAGGCCAAGGGCTCCTGAGGAGCGCAGCACCAGGTGCAAGGGCACTGACAGCCCCGCCCTGACCTAGCCTCTCTCAGTGTTGAATTTATTCCAACCATTCAATAGGGATAATGAGCAGCAAGAAATCCATCAGTCCCCTATCAGCCCTGTAATCCTGGCCCCATTTAACAAATCTGATGATACTTAGCGTATCAGCATGTTTGCTTTCTTTCCAGCAAACAGTCAAACATGATTAAATTCCTTCCTCATTTCCATATTAATAGCCCACCCGTATGAAGAATTTAGGGGAGTACATTTCTGGAAATCTCATTTTTGATTTAAAATTTTTCGGTGTTGCAATGAACAGAGACACATTGACATGCCAGAAATGTTCCCTTCTGCCAGGGAGCTCAAAGAAAACCTTGCTCCCCTTCTAGCAGCTTCCAGGGGTCAGCAACTCCTCAAGAATGCCCTTTTCCCCATCAGTTTCTTAAGGCTGTGACGTGAAGGTACATCTCACTGTTCTCTCTTCATTGGGAACAGAGGAGAGGGCTTCCCAGGGATCTGGGTGAGGTCCCTTCTCATACCTGGAGATGACAATGACATTACTCCACCCGCTTCCAGCTCTGGTCCCTTCTGGTTGGATGGTTCCATTTCCTCTCACTTCTCTTCAGATTTGGGACTGAGACCCGTGTGCAGCTGAGGAATGGAGAGAAATGTGGGTACAACTTAATCTCAGCCCTGAACCCATCTTGCAGGCTGACAGCTGGTCATGCGCTCTCCTCCATGGAGATATGGGTGCTCTAAAGCCACCATCCTCCTCCCTACAAGTATTTCCCTGCTGCCGAGAGGCTGGGTACAACTCCGGCTCTGGAGGCAGGCAGCGATGGGGTTGTGGCTTAGCTTCTTCATAGACACACTGTGTCATTTCGTGCAAGTAGCCCCCCATCACTGTTTGCTCATCTGTAGTAATAGGAATAATAATAGCATCCACCTCATAAGGTTGTTATGAGGCATCAGAAATAAATGATGCATATAGAGCACTTAGCTCAGTGCCTAGAAGATAGTAAGTGCCCAATAGAAGTGGGATATTGTTATTTTGTTTTTATTACTCTAAATAATGTATCACTATGCAGTGTTCCTTCCAGCATCCCTTCAACAGCCATGGGGCGAGAGCTTTTCCCAGCTGCAGTGCACCCTTCTGGCCCCTTCAGCAACCCAGTGGCAAGAAAGAGGGAAGTGGATATGGAAGGGAGATGGCGCTTCTGCCCTTCCACGTGGTTCCATTCACTGTGGCTTTAGAAGAGCCCCGTTCCAGGGACGAGGAGATTGGTGGTTCAGCCCCAACGCTGTCTCCCATCACTTGGGCCAGCACTCAGTTTCTTAAAGTCCTAAAGCTCAGAAATTTCTCTGAACTTGCTTCAACTTTCTTGTGTTGCCGATTTGGGTGCAGTAAAGACGATTTATGTGTGAAGGGCTTACAGGGCCCCGTGGGACAGATTTTATAGGGGAGGAAAATGAGATCCAAACTGAGGTTACTTACTTAGGACTAGAACACAGGTCTTTATATCCTTATTTGGTGCAGAGAAACTGTTTTTCCACAGGGCCCCACTGTCTGTCAGAAGACCAAGGAAGCCCGTTGGCTGAGAGAAGCCCCCGTGCTCCGACCGTGGCAGAGTCGTGTTGACTTCTGTCCTGCAGTGTACTCGCTTTGCTCTCTGGACACTTTTCTGCCCAGGTTGCAGAGTCCAGTCCCGTGTTAGCTTTTTTAACTGTTGCATTCCTGTTTCCAGGTGTCTGGCCCTGTGCTTGGAGTTACTGAGCTTTATTCTGTTTCTGAATTCTGCCATCTGCTCACCATCCAAACACCAGTGTTCTCCATGTGCTCCAGGTGATATGTGGCTCCTGCTCTGTGAATCATTCAAAATAATTTTGGGTCTTTTCTTACAAAACACAAAGCAATGAAAATGACCCTTTTTGTTTTGGGGCTGGTGATAAAGAGGAGGATGCCCTTCCTCCCCTGCCCTGCCCTCCCCTCCCCTCCACTTCACGCCCATTCTGTCCACTTTGATTTCGAGGCCAGTTACCCTGTGTGCACTTGCCCGCGCCCGCCTGTCCCGGTGAGGCCATGCACCGTCTTCCTTCCTGGTAGCTACCAGAGAGATGGTCTGCTCTGACTTCCCATTTCCAACCCTGCCACAGGCTTACAGATCCCTGTGTCTTTGAGTGTTTGCCTGGGAAACACCATATGTGTGAACTAAGTTTATAAAGCAGCATGTTTAAGAATAAATTTCAAGATGCTATTTTGCAGCAGCCTATGAATCACTTAAACCCATTTGCAAAATAAACTGTTTGCCAGGAGAAATTCATTTTTGATGACCATAGAGAGAATGCAAGTTGTAATACATGGGGCTTTTCCCTCCTGGTAGTCACGAGCTATCCCACCAGGTGCAATCACCGCGGGCTGCCACATAACTTCTAAATGCAAGCTCCTGAGTAATAAAAATCTATATTGCACATCATACTGTAGACTCAGACTATAGTTTTCAGAGCCGCCTGGCATTTTGTCAAACAACTTTGACTTTATTTTGGTCTTTCACCAGAGGTAGGAAGATGAATATTATATTACAAAAAGAGGTTTTATAGAGTAGCTATATGCCTTGATCTACCAAAGAGCCATTTATTTCACCATCTGGTAATAAAAAACATATCTGAAAGACACTTCCCCAGAAGGAATGTTAAGCAAGAGATTGGGTGCTGAGAGGAAATGTGGCCAGAGTATCTCTGACAGGCAGAGGGGACACGTACAATGGTGGTCAAGATTTGCCATCATGTTGCTGAGTCTCAGACACGCTGTTTTTATTTTATCCTACTGTACTGCCTTTTTGGGTCTGTGATTGTCGGCTGAATTGTGCCTCTTCAGCTCTCTCTGCTCAGTGTGTTTTTTTTTATCTCCTTATCTGGAGTAGGGAAGCTGGGGCCTGTGAATGACGATGAAAGATACGTGTAAAAAGCAATCAGCACTACTTCACTGGGAGCGAAGCCAGTATGTAGGTCATTTCCGTGGATCAGAGCTCCTTGCATTGATCTCACTTTCTTCAGGGAGCATCCCAGGCTGTGCCAGGGAATTGTCTAGTGACAGGCAGCGTGGCACAGAAATGTGCACCGGGGATTGCTGACTGCTTCTGGATGGATCGCAGCAGGATCAAGGAACTACAGGAACGTTCTTGTTTATTGGCTGCAATAATCATACAAATTCTGCCGGCTTCTTTTTTCTAGCACGTTTTCTTTTAGCAATTCCAGACAGGGCTGCGTTTCTAAAATCAATCCTGATTGGGCCTCCAGGGATCAAACCAATCAAACCAGCCTTTCTGAGTGATCAGTATACCAACCCCACGTGGTTAATGAGTGTCGACAGTGCCCTGAAATGGGGTTTCTATGCAGGCACAGAGGGAAGTGGGGTATCAAGTTTTGGCTGAAAAGCAAATCCTAGGTCTGTGCTGAATAGAATTCAGTTGCTTCTTGCTTTCCTGCTGACCATGGAGTAAGGAAACTCTTGGCTCATGCTAATCTGGCTCTGTAACTGCCCAGTGAGTTGAAAGCAACTTGGGTTTTTGGTTGGACTTAATAACAGCACGCATGCCTGCCTGGTGTGCAGTATGAACCAAATTTTTTTTTTTTAATGTAAACATTGGGACATCAAGAGCCAAATCCTATGTCTGGTGCTAAAGGGACAGCCACACATTATTTCGTTGCTTTTTTATATTTGTTTACTCTCTGGGCCTTTGGCTTTTCTGTATGGCAGGCCCTGGGTACAGTGCACCAGGGAGGTGAGGGGAGGGTCTGGGGAGTTTCCCTGTGAGTTTGGAGTTTGAAGGTTGGAGGTTGGATTAGGCCCCAATCCAGTCACCGGAGATTGTTGAAGGCATTGTCCTTGTCCACACAATGGTGTTTTGGGACACTACATGTATGAACATGTATGTACTGTCTTATGCCTGGGGACAGGAGCTGTCCTTCATTCACCTTTTTCTATCCCAATTGTTAACACAGCACGTATCCTCAATGAGTCTGGGAGATAATATCATCTTATAAGAAAGAATCGTAGAGTTATAGCACTGAATCAACTTTACATCAAAATACACTTCCCCCCATACACACAACCAGTTAGCAATTAAAGGGATACTATAAAAAGGGAAGCTTTATGGGTTGAGTGCCAACATGAGCCCTAATAACATGATGTGCCTCTGATACATTGTAACGTGAAGTATATAACATCTCCTATGAAGTATTCTTTCTAGAAAACTTGAATTTAATTAAGATTTATCTCTAACTTCTGCTTCACAGGAAGTTCAGAGAATAGAGGAACAAGTTAAATAACACCAAAAGGAAAAAAAATCATACAAATCTAGACTGCGGGACACTCTGTAAAACTACCAGCCCAGTCTTTTAAATAAGAGTCAGTATAAGAGACTTAAATACTATGTGATGGGGGAAATGTTCTAGATTTTGAAAAAGATTCGTGTTTTCAAAGAATTAAGAAACATAACAATCAAATGTAGTGTGTGTTTCTTCCTGTGGGAGCCTGGTTTGGAAAAAAAAGAAAGGCCATATGAAAGACATGTGGGGCTGACTGGTCAAAGTGAAGCCTGGACCATGCATTAGATGACCCTGGAGAATTACACATGAAAATGTCATTGTTGAATCTAGGTGGTGGGTGTTTGTTGTGCCAGTCTTTCTGTTTTTCTGTGTGCTCAAAAAATTTATCATAAAATGCTTTTTAAAGAAGGTAAAATAGCAATTTGACAAGAAGGGGAAGGACATTCTAACACAGGGTATAATATTAATTCGAGCTCCAGGACGTGGAGGTAAGAATCAGTATGGGGGTCTGGAATCTCGACTATCAGATCCGAGTGGGTGTGACAGGCAGTGGGCGTGGCAAAGGTGGGCGGGGCTGACTGTGCTGCTGTGGGGCCTGGACTTTCTGCTGGAGGCAAGGGGAGCCCCTGGAGGCTTTTATTTTTAGGTAACGGTTTTATTGAGATACAATTTTATACCATAAAGTTCATACTTTTAAAGTGTTCAGTTCAGTGGTTTGGAGTATATTCAAAGAGTTGTGCATCCATCACCACTATCTAATTCCAGAACACTTTTATCACACTAATTTGAAACCCTGTACCCATCAGCAGTCACTCCCCACTCCCCGGCTATTCTGCATTTCATATAAATGGAATCCTAGAATATACAGCCTTTTGTGTCTGGCTCCCTTCACGTAGCATGTTTTCAATGCTTATTCATGTTGTATCAGAACTTCTTTCTTTTTTATAGTTGAATAATATCTTATTGTATGGATATACCACATTTTGTTGATCCATTTGTCAGCTGATGGACATTTGGATTATTTCCATTTTGGGCTATTATGAATAAAGCTGCTATGAATATTCATGTACAAGTTTTTATGTGGACATTTGATTTGAATTATCCTGGTGCTATACCTAGTAGTTTATAACATTTTAAGAACTGCCTAAACTGTCTTTCAAGGTAGCACAACCACTTACACTCCCACCAGCAGTGTATGAAGGTTCAAATCTCTCCAGTCCTTGCCAACACTTGTAATTGTCTTTTTCGTTACAGCCACCCTAATGGGAACTGGCATCCCCCTGTGGCTTTGATTTGCATTTTTCTAATGACTAAGGAGGTTGAGCTTATTTTCATGTGCTTTTCAGCCATTTTATATCCTCTTTGGAGAAATATATATTCAAACACTTTGCCCATTTGTAAAGTAGGTTATTTGTCATTTTATTGTTGAGTTATAAGGGTTTTTTATATATTCTAGATACAAGTTCTTTATTAGATATATGATTTGCAGACATTATTTTCTCCCATTCTGTGAATTGTCTTTTCATGTTTTGATGTTGTCCTTTGAAGTGCAAAATTTTAAAATTTTCATAAAATTCAATTATCTGTTTTTTTTATTTTGTCATTCATGTTTTTGGTGTCATAGCTAAGAACTTATTGCCTAATCCAAGATCACAATGATTTACTCTTAAGGATTTATTTTTTCCCCTGGAGAGTTTTATTCTTTTAGCTCTTACATTTAGGTCTCTTATTCATTTTGAATTAACTTTTCTATATGTAAGGTAGAGGCCCAACTTTATTCTTTAGCGGGTGGATATCTTGTTGTCTAAGCACCATTTGTTGAGAAGACTAATCTTCCCCCATTGAATGGTCTTGGTACCCTTGTATAGATCAATTGACCATGATTGTATAGGTTTACTTCTGGACTGTCAATTCTATTACATTGATCTATCTGTCTAAGCCAGTACCACACAGTTCAGTGTAGCTTTGTAGTGAGTTTTGAAACTGGGAAATGTGAGTCCTCTAATTTTTTTCTTCATTTTCAAGACTATTTTGGCTATTCTGGGCCCCTTGTATTTCTAAGCTAAACATTAAAAGAAGAAGAAGAAGAAGAAGAAGAAGAAGCCAGTATTTATAGATCAATTTGGACAGCATTGCTATTTAACAACCTTAAGTATTCCAATCCATGAACATGAGTTTTCTTCCCATTTACTTGTGTGTTCTTTCTTTCAATGAAGTTTTGCAGTTTTCAGAGTATAAGGTTTTGTACTTCTTTCTTTTAAATTTATTCCTAAGTATTTTGTGTAGCTATTGTAAATTGAATTACTTTCATTTTCAGATTGTTTATTTTTAGTGTATGGAAATACAGTTGATTTTTATATATTGATCTTGTAAACTTGCTGAACTTATTATCTCTAATAGTATTCTTATGGACTACTTAAACTTTTCTATATACAAAATCGTATCATCTGTAAATAGAGATGGTTTTATTTCTTTATTTCCCATCTGTATGCTTTTTATTTCTTTTTCTTGTCTAATTGCCTTGGCTAGAACCTCCAGTTAAATAGAAGTGGCAAGAGCAAACATCCTTGTCTTATTTCTGATCTTAGGGAGAAAGCATCCATTTCTTCAATGGTAAATCTGATATTACCTGCAGGTTTCATATAGTCTTTATCATATTGAGGAAGTTCCCTTCTATTCCCAGTTTGTTAAATTTTTTTTAGTCATAAAAGGGTGTTGGGTTTTGTCAAATGCTTTTTCTTTATCTGCTGAGATGATCATGTGTTATTTTCCTTTTCATTCTATTAATGTGGTATATTACATTGATTGATTTTCATATGTTGAACCACCCTTACATTTCTGAGATAAATGCCACTTGGCCATGATGTATAATTCTTTTAATATGCTGCTGGATTCAGTCTGGTAATATTTTGAGGATTTTTGTGTTGTATTAGTAAGGAATATTAATATGTAGTTTTCTTGTGATGTCTTAGTCTGATCTTGAGATCAGGGTAATACTGGCCTCAAAGAATGAGTTGGGGGAATGTTATCTCCTCTTTCACTTTACGGAAGAGTTTGTAAAGTATTGGTGTTAATTCTGTCTTGAATGTTTCACCCATGGCAGAATTCACCCACAAAGCCACCTGGTACTTGGCTTTTCTTTGTGGGAAGTTTTATGAATACTAATTCAATCTTTTTTTTACTTATTGTGGGTCTATTCAGTTTTTCTATTTCTTCATAAGTCAATTTCAGTAGTTTTTGTCTTTCTAGAAAATTGTCTGTTTCATCTAAGATACCATTGTTCGTAGTATTCTCTTATAATCCAGTAATGGTGTTCCCTCTTTCATTTCTGATTTTACTAATTGGAGTCTTTTCTTTTCCTTCTTTCTGTTTTTTTTTTTTCTTGGCCAGTCTAGTTAAAACTTTGTCAATATTTTTGATCTTTCAAAGACACGACATTTGATTTCATTGATTTCTCTCTACTTTCTTTTCTATTCTCTATTTCATTTACTTCTGCTCTAGTCTTCACCATTTCCTTCCTTCTGCATATTTTGAGTTTACTCTTCTTTCTCTAGTTTCTTAAGGTGGAAAATTAGGTTTTTGATTTGAGATCTTTTTTGTTTTTAATATAGGCTCTTTCACATTCTGGGCCATGGCTAAGCAGGGAAGGGAGGGCTGTCAGCAGACACGTAAGAGTACAGACCTGCCTTATGTTCAGTTTAGTAATTGTTCACTCACAGGGACTTAACGAGCCTCAATGATTATCTAATCTCCTTCCATTCCACTTTCTAGGAACCTGAGGCCCAAAGAAATTAAGAGTTAGCAGTAGCACCTGTGCACATCAGTTCAAGCTTTGCCAGTTTTCCTTAGATGAGAACAGCTGGACCATGTCTACTGTATCTTGATAACCATAATTGCCTGATTACAAGGAAACTTCTTGGTGTCAGCCATAGAAAACAAGCACCTCAGAGCAATCCCATAAAAATCTTCTGCCAATATTCTAAAGAGGGACAGATCCATAGTTCTACTTGAGCAAAAATGGGCTATTCTCCCCTAAAGACCTTCAGTCAGAATCTCGTAGACTATGACCATTGATATTCCCAGGTGTGGACCACCACTTGGAGGATTAGGGAGGGGTGTGTGAGGCAGGAAGGCTGTGTCCAGAGAGATCTGCCTTAAAAGGGGTCCTTATATATCCTCTGCTGGGAGTCAGAATTGGTCCTGGTGTGCATGTGGTGGTGGTGGTGGGGAGGAATTTGTCCCAGAGCCTCAGACAGAGCTGAGCCCCAAGGAGGGGTTAAGTCAATGCAGCTGTTCAGGCTAAGGGCTTTGGGGGCAGGAATCGTGCAGGTCGTGCAGTGATGCCAGGTGTCAAGGCAGCAGCAAAATGAGAAGGCTAATAAAGATCTTTGTTGTGTGATAATACAGGGCAGCAAAATGGAGACACCAAGAAAGAGCCTAGAAGCAAGGGCTGGGAGACATGTGGGGGAAGATAGAAGCTGGAGAGGAGTGGGGGTACGGATGGGAGGCTCTGGGGGCAGATGCCAAACCAGAAGGACCCAACATACAATGGAAAACGATCTTGCCCTCCAGGGGCCAAAAGGAGACTTAAGGACATAATTTGGCCTTGGTGGGAGAGGAGAGGGCCGGCCAGAAGCTGGTCCAGGGTCAGGGTAAGGACTGTGTTCATTCACCCTGAAAGCGCAGTGCCAACCCCAGCATGAGGGCTGGTGATTCCTCTGCAATGTGCTCTCCCCAGCATCAAGAGTCCTGCTGTTTGGCACCTCCCACTCTGGAAGGAGCACGATCACGGATTCCCCTTCTCCTCGTGCCCACTACTCAGAATTAGCAACCGCTTCCCCCACATGTCAATATGTACCCCAGAAAAAAACAGGTCTGACGCTTACCTCCCTCTTCCCTGGCCCAGAGGAAGGACTTTGGGATCTAAGAAGGAGAAGTGGCCCGGGAAGACCCACCGCAGGATCCGCAGATACTGGTGCCAGGGACCTGGGTGGAGCCGAGGCTGGAGGTCCCGCCACACACCAGTCCATCCCCGGGAATGCCCTCCTCTCCCTGAGGCAGCTGTGTTGCAGTCGTGGCTCATATGTCAACGTCTCAGGTCCTGTTCTGTGACGTGAGGATGCAGACAGGCAGCCAGGAGCACATGTGGATTTTGAGCAGCAGGTCTTGGGGTCCAGGTCACAGTAGAAGAGTCCTGAAGGTGGAGACCCTGCATTTCTCCTCAATCTTAATTTTTTATGGATTCAGTCTCCCCCGCAGAGGTTTGCCCTCAGGTGACACTGACAAAAACCAACTCTCCTGTGAGGAGTGCAGGCACACTTCCGTGGTTCAGTTGAAGCTTACTTTGCTTTTGTGTCACTCGGGAGGGTGACTTCTCCAATGGCATCTGCTCCAATGTGCCCATAGAGAGTCCACTAATGGTAGGATTGCTTATAAGGAAATATTCCTGCTTCAGTTTTTCTTCAACCTATATTGAAATAGCAGTTATGAACACACTGGGGTAATTGCCAAGATATTAGCGGGGAATCATATTATCTGTATGTATCCAACCATGAGTATTTTTGGGTGCTAAGGAGATGGCACCTTCAACTGTGATTAAGGCAAGAATGGAGGTGGGGTTGAGGGGGCAAGAGGGTGGCTATGTGTGTCCTGGAGGGAAGGCAGAGCATCCCTAAAATAAGACTTTGCAGAAAGAGATTAAAAGTTGTCATTTTACTGAGTGTTTTCCCCCCCAAAGAGAATATTTACATCCATGATATTTCTGCCTCACGATGCATTTAATTTCTGGCTAATTGAGTCAGATTACAAATCAAATCTGTTTAATGTAAACAGAAACCCAGTTAGGCTTCACCCTTCCCACCTGAGTCACTCAGCTAATTAAATTCCAGATTTATCAGCACCCCCCACCATTCTCTCCCCTCCCACCCCATACACACACCTTGAGTCAGATTGCCTGTGGTCAGTCCACCTCATGGCTTCCCAAGATGGAAACCAACCCTATGGATGGGCAGCCCCACAACATCAAGCAACTTTAGATGCTCTAGTTCAGAGGATCAATATCTTAAAGATTGTAATTTACTCTCCTAACTTGATCTGCCTCGTGGCCGATACAGCAGCACACAATGGGAAACACTAATTCAACAAATGATAAACTCCGCATCATTTTTGGAATGTGAATTAATTTTTGCAATACCTTTTCCAATGTACAAAGCATCTTCACATATCATCTGATTCATCCTTACATTATAAGAGACCTGTGAGCTAGGTAAAAGTGGTGTTATTACTATCATTGAAGTTCAGAGAGGTTAAAGGGACTTGTTCAAGATCACAAAGCTAGTAAGTGGTAATACAGATAGGGTGGTCTTCTCACTTGAGATGCCATGGGTTTGTTTTTTTTTTGTCTTTTTAACTGCATCACAAAGAAGATCGAATGCTACTAGCCCTAATCATAAATTGTAAGAGGAATGAAGAGAACATCTGACAGGCTGTTGGAATCATCTTTGGTTTTAAATCATTCATGTGGGTTCTATCCAATGTACACAATGTACAAAGGACCAAGAAAGGAAATGTATTTGAGTCTATTTCTGAATCTCTAGTCCCATGGCACCCTAGCTTGAGAAGCTTGGCTTTTGGTGTGTTCCTTGGTGAGGACTGCATGTTGGACTCATGTCCATATGTGCAGACCACAAAGCACAAATGCCCGTGATGCACGTTGCTATCACCAGAATAATCTTTCTGCAGCCTGCTTCTATACATGTTGCTCCAGTGGCTCTCCTGCTGTCTACCCAACACAATCCAAAGCACTCGCTTAGCATTCAGGGACTCACCTTTAAAACTGATTTTCCACCACTCCATTTTACATGAAGTTTTAGGTGTGATTTGTTTAGCCATCCCTAACAATTATTTGTTTACTCTCTTCCTAGATTTTCTTACAACCGCATTATTTTTCTTCAAGCCTCAAACGCCACCTTGGATGGAAGGCTGCCATTTGCCCTCACACAGAAACAATTTCTCCCTCTTCTGAACATCCATGGCTTTCCATATATATTGATCTTGCTGTGTATCTCTTCTTATCTGTTACTAATTCATATATCTCATCTCCTTTACTAAACCATAAGATTGTTGGGATAGACTTGAATCTGATGAGTTTTGCACTGTTCTATAGCAAGCACCAAGATCGTGCAGGTGGTCAGCCAAATAATGGCCCCTGAATGTGTCCATGTTCTAATCTCCTATGAATATTACTTTATATGGCAACAGCGATTTTGAAGATGTGAGTAAATTAAGGGTCTTGAGATGAGATGATCCTAGATTATCTGGGTGGGCCTGATGTAATCGAACAGTCCTTGTAATAGTCCAGACAGGAGGAGTAAGGGTTAGAGGAGAAGGCAATGTGGTGACAAAAGTAGAGATCGGAATGACCTGCTTTGAAGATGGACGAAGTGGCCACAGGCCAAGGAAGGGAGGCAGCCACTGGAAGCAGAAAAAGCCCAGGAAACAGATTCTCCCTTCACAGCCTCCAAAAGGAGGCTACTCTGCAGACACTTTGACAGTAGCCCGGTAAAACTGACTTTGAACTTCTGACCTCCAGAGCTGTAAGAAAATTAATTTGTGTTGTTTTAAACCACTGAGGTTGTGGTAATTTGTTACAGAGCCATAGGAAATGAATACCATGTTCAAAAAAAGTTTGTTGAATGAAAAAATAAATGAATGACTATGAATAAGTGGATAAATGAAAGAGATTCAAGGGGTTCTGAAAGGAGCCCTGCCTTACCATGTTCTCTTTCTTCCCATCTCTACCCACAGTAGGAGGTTTCACTATGGAAAAAGGCATTCTCGAATGTTCCTGAATGTTTTTCTGGAGGTCCAATTAAAATGCAAGTGTTTCAGCTGGGATTCTGGATAGGTGGGCACTAATATTCCCACGTCCATTTTCTCTCCCATTGTTCTAAAGAGCACAAGACCGAGAGAACAGAAGGGAAGACAGGACTCAGTGGGGTGGAGGATTTGAGGGCCTGGTGCCCAGGTCTCTAAGGCAGGAAGGGGACGATCTTGGTTAGACTGAGCTGCCCCATGCAACACCCTGACAGCCCAGCCTGGACCCAGGGAAGGACAGCAGTCACCAAAGTCATACCTCACTGCCCTGGAATTCTTCCTTGACCTGCAGGACTTTTTGTGCAGAGATTCCTATTTCTAAAGACAAATTCTCATCATTTTCAGGGGCAAAAGTTCAGGATAAAAGTATTTTTGTTCAATGTATATCTTACTTTCCAGTGACTGACTGACAAGCCTTCTTTTAACTTTAATTAGAAACCAAACTGAATAAAATCCTTAACTTTGACATACCATGGTGATTTAAAATGACTTTTCAACTCCAGTACCACAAAACACGAAACAGTAATTCAAAGGGCTATTAACATGATGCCCCCAGCACCTCTTGTGCACAGGGAAAGGCTAAATTAATCAAAATGGTAATTGTACCACAAATCAATTACTATTTAAGGTTACTCCTACTAAACTTGACCATAAGACTCTTCATATCCCCTAAACTACAATCTTAAATGTGGTCTTTTGCAGAAATAAGCCATCCCTTTTGTAAAAGCACTCACATGTGCGAACGTGTGCAACACACACACACACACCCCCTCTTCATGGGCTATTAACTCAGAGCTGATCATCTCCCTCATTTTCTCAAATAGCGCATATCATTCACACAGAGCCAGAGCATAATTTGAACAGAATCGAATGAGATTTTCCTCAACTTCAAATGAATTGGAGTGGGAGATAATAAAGCTTTCTATTTTTTTCCTATCCGACAAGATCCGCTCTTAGCGCCAAAAACAAGTCTCCCCAGTGTTGCAGATTTAAATACATTATATTTAATGCAGTTTCTAAATTTTAACTACTTCTGATTCTTTTAACTGTTCAGAAAAGCATACCGAGATTTCAAGATCTCCCAATCAAACTGAAAACAACCCCGCCAGCATCAGCAGGAGCAGAGTGTGGTCCGGACTGCTTGGGCTCTCTGAGTGCCTCAGGTCCCCATGTTGGAAATGCCTCTTTCAGCCAAACTAAAAAACTAAAAAAATAAAATGTCAAGCAAACAAAATGACTTTAATAAAACATCTTCTAAGAAAAAGACAGAAAGAAAGAGAATTCTTGGGTACAAGTTCCAAGTAAACCATCCTTTACACTTAGATATAACTTTACACTGGACTGGAATAGTATTTTACTTGCTGCTATTACTTATTTTTACCAGTGCTAAGAAAAATCAAATGCTTTTAGGAAGAAGAAACAAGAACAGTTTAAATCAAGCTGCACAAATAATTTTTACACTTTCTACTTGAGTGTCTATGTGTGTACTTCATTGTCTTCCATATTATTAAGGTGCAACCAACTGTTTTATACACTATGCCTATTCAGATACTGTTGTATGGTTTAGAACTGCAGCTAATGTTTTCTTAACTCAGTGGTGTTTCATTCTATGCCTCTTGGATTTCCTCATCTCACAGGTTCCCTGATTTCCATATCATTCTTGCCCATAAATCCGTAACTACTGGCTTATTCTTATTGGGGAATTACCCATATTTTATCTGTACTAATAAAATTACGGAGGGTCTGTTTATAGCCTGGTATTTCTTTATACTGTCAATTTGTCTAACAACAAAAACTGACATCACAGATACTTCTTAAGCAAATGGAAGTGATCGTCCCTTAATAAGATCACAGGTTCAATGGTGTAGCCACGAGAGTAGAGAAATGGCAAAACTCTTAGAATAATCTCTTTTACTAGAAGTTCTAAAATTATTTATTTTAAATAAAAATAATATGGCATTAGGCAGAAGGTTTCAGCTCTAAGCCCACAGGAAACATTCCATTATCTTTTATTCTCTCTTGAATGTTTCTACAAGGGACCTCTGATACCAGTGTTTTGGTCAAAGCATATGTTGGCAGCCATCTGCACATGGCACCACATATGAACCTCAAGGAGAAGAGAGCCATATTGGGATGATAATTCATGTACAGACTGTAAACATTTCAGAGCAGATTGTGTCTCCATAGATTCTAAGTTGTGAAATTCAGAAACTCTGGCAAGTTTTAAGACCTTGACCTTTACTTTTCTGAGTTTCTGCGTCTGTCATTCTACCTTTCCGTGTCTTCTTATTTATTTATAAAATAGAATTAATGATCTTCTCAGCCCACCAAGTATTGGTGTTATGGGGATTCAGATGAGATATGTATGAAATTACTCTGAACCACCTAAAACATGACATTTATTCAGTCAGCAAATATTTGTTGAGCACCTACTTTGTTCCCAGTGCTGTCAGGTGCTGGGGAATACAGCTGTGGCCACAACAGACTTTGCTTTCATAGATAATAACATTAAAGTATTGCTACTGTAGCAATATTATCAGAACTACTACTGTCACATCTAATACTACTACTACTACTGTAATATTGGTAGATGTTTAAAATAAATTGCTATTATATGTGTAACCATCAACATCTTTTATAACATTATAGTATTTGGGGCATCTTCATAATTATTAAATGATTTCTTTCATTTCCAAAACAACTGTTGGTGATTTTGTAGACAATAATGCAATCATCCTCAATTCCATTAGTCAGAGTTTTTTTACTTTTAGTTCTATCCACATGACAAATCTCAGCCTGAGATAAGCAGGACCAACAAGAACCAGAGATGAAAAAGATAGAAAAATCTTGAAAGAAATCAGATATCAGATCTCTATAAATTTATTCTTCCTCTATTCTTAATTTTCTTTTTATAAAAAGTGTTTTATAAGGAAAACAATGAAGGATGGGGAATTAAAATTTACTTAAGCATCTGCTGTATACTAGACATTTTACGTGCATGATGTCATTCAGACACATTGGCACTCCATGATGCAGGGGATACTGTACCCAATTTGTAGATGACAGATGAGACGTTTTGGGAGACCAAGTGACTTTTCAGACTCATTCGATTGTATCCTGAAGCCAATGTACCCAACAATTCTGTCCTATCAGTCTGTTTAGCTGCAACAAGAAATTATTTAATACTACTCAGTTCATACGCAATTGATCAATAGAGAATTGGTATTAATTTAATTGATGTCTTGATGGGAAATAGGTGATTTTTCCAGTGTGATAATGTTCTGACAAGATCAGGAGGCAATTTTCTCACAATTATATCAGTCTTATCAATATATGGAGACCTTCAAGGGAAAAACTTAAATTATGCATAAATGCCTTCTGCAAGAAGTGGCTGGTATAGTGGCTTCAAGAACAGTGACATTTTCCAGTATGTCAGTTGTTCTGCGACTTTAACTACATCAGAATCTGCTGGAAAACTTGTTAAAACACTGATGTCTGGGCTTGCTCTCTTTACCAAACCCCGCTCCTCCAGAGGGTTTCTGGGTCAGTGGGTCTAAAGTAGCACTGAATGATTTGCTTTTTTAACAAATTTCTGCATGAAGTTTGAGAACCAGTGCATTATGTTAAGCTATCTGGAGAAGCTGCAAATGCAGATGAAGACATTGCAAAGACAGTTTTTTCCTGTGTCAACAAAAATTGACTGATGAAGACAGTGACCTCCAGATCCTATTTTTATGTTAATGAAACAGGTCTCATTATCAGAAGCAAATGTCTTTAAGGACCCACATCCTGAGGAAGGAAACATGAACCCTGGCATATCAGACTACAGTGATGTTTGGACTGAGTATAGGTACAAATGTCAGTGGAGACTTAACTGTGCCGGTATTTTATTTAAGATTGCTATTGCTTTTGTTACTTCTCTGATTATAAAGTTCTATAGGTTTTGAACGGCCCACTACAACCCTACTTTTTCAAGTCCCATAGTTTTTTGCATGTAATTTTGCAGAACATAAGGTTTTTCAGGAATAAAAATACACAGAAATGCTATATAAAGAAATTCTTATCAAATCTAGTGATAATGATCCAAAAAGTAGAAGATGGAGAGGAGCTGACACATGTGGGCTCATGAATGAAATAGAAGTTGTGTGGGCCTAATGAATACTGCTTGCCAAGCTGTGTTAAACATCCTGCCTGAATTTGTCAAACATCTTCTCCAGCTGCTGAGCCAGACCAGCCCTCAGCACCAACGTTCTTGGGATAAAAAAGAGTCTGAAGTAGGGGAAGAGTCCCTTCAGGTATTTTACTAATAAAATAAAGCCCTCCATCTCTACTTAAATTAAATAAGTCTGCCCTCCTTGGCCATATTTGGAACCTAGTTCACCTCACTAAATGCTTCCCTTTAGGGTTGTCTGTTTTAATTCTGGTTGTGCCAATAAGCACATGTTCTGTCCACAAGGAACACCTGTTCATTCCCTGTGAAAACAAATCAGTTGGACGCACTCCTGGGAGGCTACGGGGAGGGAGGTGAGGACATGCAGAGGTGTGGGAAGTGAGGTGAGAGCTCTCAGGAGAGGGTGCCTGAAGGGCCTGAGATATGGGGTCTTGTCCCCCATATCCTGGCTGTGGATTCCTGTCACCAAATGAATGAAGCCAAAATGCAACCTGCTGAAGTTGATAAGAAAGGGGAAGAAAGAGAGGTTTTTTTCCTAACCTGTAGGGCTTAAATACAAGGTTGCCTGTGTTCTCTAGCTTCATACCATGGGCAAGGAGGTGGCGGGCAGGGGAAGTTTACAGGAAATCATCTCTGGGTGTCGTTAGCACTTCAGTAGTTTGCATTGTCACCTTGGCTTAGCTAGAGTATTTATCCTTGGACCACAGTGTCAGAGAATGCTAATGTTTTAATCCCATATAAGCTTCTAGTAGCTGATTTGGCTGAATCACACAATGTGGAAATTGAGTGAAAACTTGCTGAAAATGTGCTTCTCAAATGAATTTAGTGAATTAAAGGCAGAAATCTCCTGGTGAGCTAGTGTCTGCAAAGCCTTCAGGGGAACAGAACGTATTAGTTAAATAACAAAATCAGGATCTTGGATGATGAAGCAAGGCTTTTTTTTTTTTTTAAACAGCCTTTATTAAAAAGGCCGCAGTCCTGTGCTGATGTGGAGGTTATCATAGGTTTGGAAAAAAGGAATAGATGGTGTTCTGAGTTAATCGACGTGTTCACTTTAGGTAAATATTCCAGTTCCTGTGGTGATGACAGCCAACAGTTCATTAGCTGGACATTAACTGTTTGACCAGAATCTGAATGAACAGCTTATCTTGAGAAACCCAAGGTTATGTGGTAGTTATAAATGTAGTAAGTTCTCCACCTGGTATAGTTTTAATCAAACCTCCCTGAGTATAGGCATTTTTCAAGCAACTAGAATGTAGGACAAGTTATTTACATACTAAACCTGTATGGTATGTAATTAGAATCTTTGTTTCCAAAAATATTTTGTATCTTGATATACACATTGAAGTCTATATTAGGAAAATGAATTACCAGGATGTAAAGAAGTAGTTTTCAAACATAAATGTACATTAGAATCACCTGGAAGGGTTATGAAGCCATGGATTGCTGGGCCCCACCCTCCAGAGCTTCTGGTTCAACAGGCCAGGGTTGAGGTTTCCAACATTTGCATTTCTAACAACTTGCCAGGTGATACTGAAGCTGCTGATTCAGGACCACATGTTGAGATCCAAGATACTGGTGGTGGGGCGGTAAGAGCCTCCATCAGAAGTTGTGGGACCTCAAATTCCTTCTAACTAGCTATCAGTATGACCAAGGTCATGCCACTGTGTTTCAGTAAGGTTGACTTGATGGCTTCTTGCAACTCCATGTTTGAATTCTTATGTCAAATTACTGGTAAACAGAGAATTCTGTCTAAGAGCACTGATTAATGATACTTTATCAATGCTCCCTGAAATTCTTACCTGCTGTTGAATATTTTCCAGCCGAATGCTTGAAGGAAAAAGAACCCTAGGCTGTCATTATCAATCAGTTATTTCATAATCAAGGAATATTGAACTTCCGAATCAATAGACTGTGTCTTGGGAATAAGCTCTGATTGCCCAGGTGGGGCCGACTCCCGGGCCGTGCCCCATCACTCAACACTCCCTGATTCTCAGATGCCTGCCTAGTTTGTCTAACCTTTTCATTTGATTTAGCCTGAGCTGCTTTGATTCAAGACTATTTGGCCTAGGGATTTTAAGGGACTGGGAAGGCTCACTGATTATTTTCTTTTAGATTAAGCCACGTATGCTAAAAGTCACTAAGCAATGATGTCTGAAAAATCTCATTTGCCAGAGGAAAGGAAAACAGCAACATTTGGATTTTTGCCTTTCAGGCCAGGAACAGAAAGGCAGCATGTAACTGTGTCGATTCTGGAAACCGTTATTTACTATGTTGTTATATTAACCAGTTAAATATTCTCTGTCTGAACTTTCCTGCTGCTTCTAAAATGCAAGTCAAGTCTCTTCTTCCTGGTCATGCTAGGGTAGCGTAACGGTAGCTCAGTGACTGGTATAAGATATTGAGCTCCTTGAATGTTGCCTTATTCAGGATGTGGAGCACTGCTTCATGATGCAGGAACATAAAAACAGGATAACTTTAAGGTCATTCTCAGACTGCTTATCTATAAGCACCATTTAATATTACTTATCATTAACAAGTATCTCATAGAATATTCTATTCTTGCCTCAGACTGCAATCCCATAGCTGATGAATGGTCTTATCTGGAGAACATAGACACAGGTTTCCATATGTAGATTCATCTGGGCATCCTTCTAGAAAACCAATTTGGAGTATCATTTATATTTTTCATTTTCAGCTGATCGTGGACAAAGAAGAGAAGGCAAGCAGCTTTCCTTTATAGATGCCAATACTAGAGAAATATTTGAAAGTGAGTACCCAGCTATTTCTGTGTTAATTCTTCCCCATTTCTTCTTTGGGCATAATTTTCTGGAACAGAGAAACACTTATTTAGGTTTAAAATCTGCTACAAAACCAAAATTTTTTGATCGAAAGGGAAAAAAGCCATTAAGTTTTCAGACAAGGAAGATATTTTTCCTATATTTCTAATTACAATTCCAACCCTATGTAAAAGTTCTCTTATTTCTGCAAAATTATTTTATCTCACATTTGGAAAAGGATACTCTAAATATTATATAATGTGGTGCATTTAGAAGAAGATGACATGAGCAAAGTTTAACAAATTAGAACACATTTATGAGAACTATCAAACCACAAGCTGAGCACATTTTCCTTTAAATTATCTTTCTGCTAAGAAAAGAAACCATTAAGGCTAATATTAAGAACATAGATTTTCAATAAAACAGAAACAATTATCTCTCAATTTTAAATAACAAATTCTGTGTTAGATGGTATTTACTTGTAACAATAATACAAGGAAATTCTCTGCAACCCAAAGGTCTTGATATATTTTACAATTTTAATGATTTCCTTAAGCATTAAAAAAAGCTGATTTCTGAGTGCTATGAAGACATTGCATAATTAGCCTTTTAAATGTCATGTAATTCAGGAAGAAAGAAATAATATTAACTTCCATTTGAACAGTCCTTTACAGGTTTTTTATAAACAGCTTTATTATGATATAATTCACATAGCATACAATTTACTCAAAGTGTACAATTCAACCATTTTTAGTATATTCACAGATATATGCAACCATCACCACAATTAATTTTAGAACATTTGATCACCTCAGAAAGAAAGTCCACACCAGTTAGCTACCACCCCTCTTCCTACATCCCAACCCCCTCAGCCCTAATCAAACACTAATCTGTTTCTATAGGTTTCCTTATTCTGAACTTTCATATGAATGGAATCATATCATACATAGCCTTTTGTGACTGGCTCTTTCACTTAGAAGGATGTTTCCAAGATTCATCCATGTTGTAGGATATATCAGTATGATTCCTTTTTATGGCCAGATAATATTCCCTTGTGTGGATATATCACAATTTGTTTACCCATTTGCCTGTTGATGGACCTTTGGTTTATTTCCAGCTTTTAGATATTAGAAATAATGCTGCTATAAACATTCATACACGAGTTTTTATGTGAACATATGTTTTCATTTTCCTGGGCATATACCTAGGAAAAGAAATGCTGGATCATAGTAATTCTACGCTTAACTGTTTGAGGAACTGCCAGACTGTTATCCAAAATGGCTGCACCATTTTATTGTCCCACCAGCAGTGAATGAGTGTTCTGATTACTTTACATTCTCATCAAACTTGTTAATATCTAACTTTGATTCTAGCCACCCTACTGGGTGTGAAATGGTGCTCATTGTGGTTTTGATTTGCATTTCCTTCCTGGCTAATGATGTCAAGCATCTTTTTGTGTGCTTATTGGCCATTTGTATATCTTTCTTGGAGAGATGTATGTTCTGATCATTTGCCCATTTTGAAATTGGGTTGTCTTTTTATTATTGAGTTCTAAAAGTTCTTTATATATTCTGGATACAAGTAGCTTAAAAGACATTTGGTAAATATTTTCTCCCATTCTGCAAATATTTCACTTTCTCAATGGTGTTTGCTGAAGCACAAAAGTTTTTAATTTTAATAAAATCCAATTTATTTTTTCTTTTATTGCTCATGCTTTTGGTGTCATAGCTAAGAATCCTTTGCTAAATATGAGATCGTGAAGATTTATACCTATGTTTTCTTCTATAAGTTTTATAGAAGTTTTAGCTCTTACCTTAGGTCTCTGATCCATTTTGCATAATATTTTGCATATGGTGTGAGGTAAAGGTCCAATTCTATTCTTTTGCATATGGCTATCCATATGTCCAGCATCATTTGTTGAGAAGAGTATTCTTTTCCCATTGCATGTGCTTGGCACCCTCATCAAAAATCGGTTGACCATAGGTATAGATGTATGGGTTTGTTTCCTGACTCTCTCTCAATTCTATTCCACTGACCTATCTATATGTCTATCCTTGTGCCAAAATGACACTGTCTTGATTACCATTGCTTTCTGGTAAGTTTGAAATTGGGAAGTCTGAGTGATCCTACTTTGTCCTCCCTTTTCAGAATTGTTTTGGATATTGTGGGTCCCTTGCAATTCCATATGAATTTTATAATCAGTTTGTCTATTTCTATAGCGATATCAGCTGGAATTCTGATAGGGATTATGTTGAATCTGTATATCAGTTTAGAGAGTATTACCAACTTAACATTAAGTTTTCTGATCCATGAACATGGGATGTTTTTCCATTTATTTAGATCCTCTTTAATTTCTTTCAAGGATGTTTTATAGTTTGAGTATAGGTTTTGCACTTCTTTTGTTAAATTTATTCCTAAGTATTCTTTTTGATGCTATTGTGAAAGGAATTGCTTTCTTAATTTGAAACACATCTAACCCAGAGTGACTCACACAGACTCTGGGTGAAGAGATGGAAAACAATATTCCATGCAAATGGAAACCAAAAGAAAGCAGGTGTAGCCATTCTCATATCAGGTAAAATTGACTTTAAATCAACAACAGTAAAGAAAGATAAAGAGGGTCATTATATAATGGTAAAGGGAGTAATTCCACAAGAAGACATAACAATCCTAAATATTTATGCACCTGACACAGGAGCACCCAGATTCATAAAGCAAACCCTACTAGGTCTAAGCAAAGAGATAAATGGCAACATTGTAATTGCTGAGGACTCAATGCCCCACTACAGAGCTGTATGCATCATCCAAGCAGGAAATGAATGAAGAAACACTGGAAATAAATGGGACTCTAGAACAAATAGGCCTAACAGACATTTACAGAACATTTTGCCCAAAAACTACTGATTATACATTCTTTTCATCAGCACATGGAACATTCTCCAAGTTTGATCATATTTTAGGCCACAAATCATGGCTCAACAAATTCAAAAAAATTGAAATCATTCCATGTATCTTTTCAGATTACGGTGGAATAAAACTAGAAATCAACACCAAGAGAAACACCCAATTTTACACAGAGTCAAGGAAATTAAACAACCTCCTACTGAATGATTATTGGATCAATGATGAAATTAAGATGAAAATCAAAAGATTCCTTGAACTGAATGACAAAGGGGACACAAGCTATCAAAGTCTTTGGGATTCAGGAAAAGCAGTCCTAAGGGGAAAATTCATAGCCTTAAAACAAAACAAAAAGACAGAACACAAAGACAGAAAGTACAAATTAACAATCTGATGACACATCTCAAGGACCTAAAAAAGGAAGAACAAACCAAACCCAAAGCCAGCAGAAGAAAACAAATAACTAAGGTCAGAGCAGAGCAGAACTAAATGGAATTGAAAATAAGAAAATAATACAGGTCAATGAAACAAAAAGTTGGTTCTTTGAAAAGATAAACAAAATTGATAGACCTCTTACTAGATTAACCAGAAGTAGAAGGGAAAGGACCCAAATAAGCTCAATCAGAAATGAAAAAGGTGATATTACAACTGATATCACAGAAATACAAAATATCATCTGTGAATACTATGAAAATCTCTATGCACATAAACCAAAAATGTAGAGGAAATGGACAAATTCATGGAATGACATAATTTCTCAAGAATCAATCAGGAAGAAATAGAATTCCTGAACAGAAGAATAATGAGCAACGAGATTGAAGCAGCAATAAAAAATCTCCCAACCAAAAAAAGGCCTGGACCAGATGGATTCACAGCTGAATTTTATCAGACCTACAAAGAAGAGTTGGTATCCATACTGCAGAAATTATTCCATAACATTGAGAAGGAGGGAATCCTCCCCAACTCATTCTATGAAGCCAGTATTGCCTTGACACCAAAGCCAGGAAAGGACACTACAAAAAAAAAAAAAAAAAAGAAAGAAAACTAAAGACCAATATCCCTTATGAATATAGATGCAAAAACCCTCAATAAAATACTAGCAAACTGAATTCAATAGCATGTCAAAAAAAATAATCCACTATGACCAAGTGGGCTTCATCCCAGGGATGCAAGGATGGTTCAACATCATAAATCAATAAATGTGATTCACCACATAAACAGAAGAAAAAACAAAGATCATATGATCATCTCAATAGATGCAGAAAAAGCATTCAACAAAATTCAGCACCCTTTCATGATTTTCAGATCGTTCATTACTAGTGGATAGAACTACAATTGATTTTCTTGTATATTGCTCTTGTGTCTGCACCCTTGCTGAATTCACTTATTAGGTCTCATCATTTTTTAATGGATTCCTTAGAATTTTCTATATACAGGATCATGTCATCTGAGAATAAAGATAATTTTACTTCTTCCCTTACAATCTGATAGGCCTTTTTTTTCCCTTGCCTTATTGCCCTGGCTAGAACTTCCAGTAAAATGTTAAATAGAAGTGATTAAAGTGGACGTCTTTGTCTTGTTACAGATCTTCGGAGGGAAAGCATCCATTTTTTTTTTTACTATTAAGCATTATATTAGCTGTGAGTTTTTTGTTGATAGACTTTATCAGGTTGGTAATATTTCCTTCTATTTCTAATTTTTTGAGTGTTTCTATAATGAAAGGGTGTTGGATTTTGTCAGGTGCATTTTTTGTGTATATTGAGATGATCAGGTGTGTTTGTTTTTTAGTCTGTTGTGATGCTGTATTACATTAAATGACTTTTGGATTTTGAACCAAATTTGCATTTCTGGGATAAATCCCACTTGGTCGTGGTGTATTGTTCTTTTTGTATTCAGTTTGCCTGTATTTTGTTGAGAATTTTTGCATCCATATTCATAAGATGTATTGGTATATATTTTTCATGTGATATCTGTGTCTGGTTTTTGTATCAGGGTAGTACTGGCCTCATAAAATGTATTGGGAAGTATATCATCCTCTCTTCTTTTTTGGAACAGTTTGTTAAAAATTGGTATTAATTTTTCCTAAAATGTTTGGTAAAATTTACTAATGAAGCCATTTGGGCCTGTGCTTTCCTTTATGGGTAGTTTTTTTATTACTAATTCACTCTCTTCACTTGTTATAGGTCTATTCAGGTTTTCTATTTCTGCTGGAATCAGTTTTAGTAGTTTGTGTCTTTCTAGGAATTTATCTATTTAATTTATGTAAACTAAGTTGTTGGTACACAACTATTCATAGTATTTCTTTATTAACCTTTTTTTTCCCCCATAAGGTCAGTAGAAATGTCTCTCTTTCAATTCTGTTTTTAGTAATTTTAGTCTCCTCTCTTTTTTTATTGGTCAACGTAGCTAAAGCTTTGTAATTTTTTTTAACTTTTTAAAGAACCAGCTTTTGGTTTCATCAGATTCCTCTGCTGTATTTTTATTCTCTGTTTCATTAATTTTCAACTTAATCTTTATTATGTCCTTCCTTCTGCTTGCTTTAGGTTTAGTTTGCTAATCTTTTTCCAGTGTCATAGGTAAAAGTTTAGATTAGAAGATTTGAGATCTTTTTTCTTTTTAATACAGGAATTTACAACTATAAATTTTCCTCTAAGTATTGCTTTAGCTACATACCAAAAGTTTGGGTATACTGTGTTTTCATTTTCATTTATTTCAAGGTATTTTCTGATTTCCCTTTTGATTTATTTTTTGACCCATTGGTTATTTAGAAGTGTGTTGTTTAACATCTACATACTTGTGAGTATCCCAATTTTTTCTACTATTGTTTTCTAATTTTATTCCATTCTTGTCAGCAGACAATACTTTGTATTATTTCTATTCTTTTAGATCTATTGACATTTGTTTTATAGACTACTATACGGCCTACCTTGGAGATTATTGCGTGTGTACTTTAGAGGACAATCTATTCTATTCTTTGGGGAGTATTTCATAGGTATCTGTTAGGTCTTGTTGATTTACTGTGTTCCAAATTTCTATTTAATTGTTAATTTTCTGTCTATTTGTTTTATCAGTTATTGAAAATGGAGTATTGAAATCTCCAATTATTGTTGAGTTATCTATTTCTCTCTTAATTTCTCTCAGTTTTTGCTTCATGTATTTTGGTGCTCTGCTATTAGGTACATATATGTTTATAATTTTTATATCTTCCTGATGGTTTGATGCTTTTATCATTATAAAATAGTCCAATATTTCTAGTAACATTTTTGTTTTAAAGTATATTTTGTCTGATATTGGTATAGACACTCCAGATTTTTTGTGGTTGCTGTTTTCATGATATGTCTTTTCCAGTCCTTTTACTTCTTTCGATCTATTTGTATTTTTGAATTTAAAATGTGTCTTTTGTATACAGCATATAGTTGAATCATGTTTTTTATTGAGTCTGAAAATCTCTGTCTTTTGACTGGATAATTCAATTCATTCACATTTAATATTACTATTAATACAATTGGATTTATATCTGCCATTTTGCTGCTTGTTTTCTAAATGCCTCATGTATGGTTATCCTTTTATTTCTCTTTTACTGATTTCCTTTGCTTAAGTGAATATTTTCTACTGTAATATTTTAATTTGTTTTTTTCCACTATATTTTTTGAGTTTTTAAAAAATAGTTGCTATAGTGTTTACCATATACATCTTATCAGAATCAGCTTCAGAGTTTTACTAGCTTAATTCCAGGGACATATATAAATGTTACTCCTGTATACCTCTATTCCCTTTTCCCCCTTCTTGTGGTTTATTGTTATACGTATTATAGTCATTGTATTACAAATACAGCAATACATTGTTATAATTATTACTTTATCATCTGTAGTGATTTCCTTAGCCCAATGCAGCTTTGCTCCCACCAACCTCCTTTGCACTGTTATTAGCAACTACATTATATATATCTCATATTTGTATGTGTTATAGGCCCATTACATTTTATATATATATATACATATTTATATATAATTTTATATAACTGCTTTTTAAATCAGTTCAGAGAAGAAAGAGTAAAAAGTATGCATTTATACTGTTTTTTGTAATTACATATAATTACCTTTACCACTGCTCTTTGTTTTGTCATGTGAATTTGAATTACTGTCTAGGGTCACTTGCTTTCAACCTCAAGAAGTTCCTTTAGTATTTTTTGTAAAGTGGACCTGCTACCAATCAATTCTCTCGGTTTTCGATTTTCTAGGAAAGTCTTTATTTTGTCTTTTTAATTATAGCTTTGCCGAATATAGGATTCTTAGTTGATGTTTTTTTTCCTGTGAGCACTTTGAGTATACTGTCCTACTGCCATGTGGTTCCATCATTTCTGATGAGAAGTCAGCTTCTAATTTTATTGGAATTCTCTTGTAATTGACCAGCAATTTTTCTCTTGTGGCTTTCAAGATTTTTTTCCTTGTTTTAACTTTCAGCATTTATACTGTGATGTGACCGTTTGTGGATCTCTTTATGTATAATGTATTTGGAGCACGTTGAGCTCTCAAGATGTAGTGTATTGTTTTTCAATAAATTTGGGAAGTTTTCAATCATTCGTATATATGCATACATATATATTTTTTCTTTTCTTTTCTCACTCTCTCTTTGTCTGGTTTTACCATTATATAGATATAATGTGCTTCTGAAATCAGTGTTTAATATTTGTTCTTCCCTCAGGAAGGCTCTTCCTAGCTCTCTTATTCCCCAGTTCTCTTCTGCAAACTGGTGACCTAAAGTCTAGGCTGTATTTTCATTAAATCCATGAATCTCTTCCCCATTACCTTTCACCATAATATCCACTGTCCTTGAGAGCATCCTTAAGTTTGAACTTCCCAACACTGTGTTTCAAATTAAGTCATTTCCTTTGGGGAAAGATTAGGAGATATCTGTTTTATGGTTTTATGGCTTGTTCCCCATCCCACTCCCAGGTAAAATTCTCTGAGTCAGGGCTTTGGAGCTCAGTATGGGGACAGTGGCAAGCTTCTCTAGGAATGACACCCCCACTCTAGGAGCTACATACTCTGTGCAGGAGAGGGAAGCAGCAGCCTCTGGTCATCTTAGTTTCTATCTCCTGTGTGGAACCACCACCTCACAAACCATGGCAAAGACAGTCAGGGCCCCAGTATTCTCAGCACACCATGCCCAAGGTAGAGCCTCCATTCTACAAGTGGGGGCTGGGCAGAAGAAAAGAGCCCTTGCCTCTCATTTGCATTCACCTGGAACATAGCTTCAGCAACAGGTAGCTGGGGCAAGGTGAGAAACACTGAAGCCCTACTCCTGCTGGGAAGAAAGCCTTCTGAGTGGGAGCTGGGGAACAAGGGAGACCTGTGCGCTTGGCTGCAGCTGTCTGGAGTAGTGTCTGCCTCATGAAGGGGGAGGAGAGGGGGAGTGGTCTTGATTCATATAGCACAGACTCTTGAATTCTTACTGCATTTTCTTGACTAGGTGCTTTTTTATTTGCTGTTTGGGAAAATTTTCAGAGGATATAAATATGTTGGTTGTCTGTTTTATAATTTTCACCAGTTTCACTGGGGAGCAGGTCAGTGGAGCCCCTAACACTGTCATGGTGGAAATTGATCTCCTGTATGTTACAGTTTATAAAGTAGTTTTACATATACTTTTCATATTCTTGTTAGCTACTTATATAGACTTTAATAACTATGTCATTTAGGTAGAGTTTCTCTCACATTTCAGTTGACATTTACTGAGCAAGAATTCTGTATCAGACACTGGAAGTACAAAGGTAAATATGATCAGTTTTTCCCTTTATAGAGTTCACATATGCTAGGAGATATGGAGGAAACTCTACATTATTGCAGACATAAGAGTAGGATTTGAACACCACGTCATTTGAACCTTAATTTCATGAGTCCATTGTGCCTTTTATTGGATCTTGGGGAATATTATAAATATCAGAGAAATATAATTTCCTATTTGCATGCCAAAATTGTGATTTTTTTACCCCCCCAAAGACTGAAGGTGTGGAAATTACAGAAAGTTCTCTCCTGCCTGATGTATTCTAAATTTTGTGATATCACTCTTCTGATTTTAGCTTGTAATAACATTGGGCATTTATATTTTTTGCTGGAATGTTGAGAGTCCAGTTTTTTGTTAGGGAAAATGCCTTAACTTTCAGTTGCTACTTAAAATTCCTAAAAGAGAAGACAATCATTTTGAAGAAGAAAACAGCATTGCCATAAGTCAAAGTCAAAGTATAAAAAAGATTACACTGGGGTAGTAAAAATAGCATTTAAATGGAGAGAATCTGTTCCTAAATGAGAGCACTTTGAAGAACAAAGACTCAAGCACTGATGAGAAAGGTTTGCCTATGTTGGAGTATCAGTACCATTTCCAGAAGGAAGGGAGCCTTCAGGAGATGAAAGCCACAGAACAGCTATGTCAGAGGCAGAAAACAGCCTAAGGACCAGGACAGGGAGATTCTGAACATTGTGGACCCAAAACAATAGCAATATCACCATGAGACAGATGTGGCAGAGACAGAGGGTCTCTTCAAAATTCAAGAGGAAGAATTGATTAAAAAGGCAATGATGGGACAAGAAATTACTCAGGGAAGGATAATATATCTTTTGCAGAAATTACTTGATTGCAAAGACAAGATGAGAAGTACCAGGCTTGACTGAGCAAAAGCTACACTGCAAGATGGCAGAGCTACCTAGAGTCAAATTAAGGAGAAGGAATTTGAAGTAGAAAAACACTTTGGCTCTGGGAAAGTAGAGTCATTGCTAGTACAGTCATACCAAGGAACTGGCCCAAGAAAAGGTAAAAAAAAAACAAACTCAAAAGGCCCAAGTGAAACACAGTAGCAAATCTGTGACAAGGAAAAATGGAAAATTCCAAGGCAAGAATGAGTCCAAAGGAAGTTAAATATGAAATTTTTGGTCTTAGAAAAGGAAATGATGCCAATAATGGGCTCATCGCAGGAGAGAGAATTGGAAGAAATTGTCAGGGTGTTACCACAGCACCATCAGTCCCTGTTGGAGAATATCCAATAGATGATAAAGCAAGAACCAGCAGAAGACAAAGTGTCAGCAGAGCAAGAACACAACTTGCAGAAGGAGGTGGTAGTTGTGGAGCTACAGCAGGAGTAGCCATATCCTAACTTATGCAAGGGGAAGGCTGGACCTGTATCTGTGCCACAGGTTTTTTGAGGAGTTTATTAAGGATTGTTGGGTTCCTAGGGACCAGAAAGACCACTTTTCGGAGGGTCCTGCAGCAGGAGGAGCAATACCAGGCTGAGTCCGTTTTGAGTGTCTTGAGGTAGCAGCAAAAATTGATTGAACATTTATGGAACATGTACTACATGACAGGCAGTATACTAATATAAATGTATATATAAGTGTATGTGAATATATGTGTGTGTGTAATGTGTATGATGAATGTGTAATATATATGGTGATATATATGATATCCATATATATAGATAGATATGGAGATATATCAGATATATATGAAGATATATATAGATATAAACTTTATTCTCACAACAATCCTAAGGGTAGGTAGTATTAGCTCCATTTTACAGATGAAATAACTGAGACTGAGAGCAGGTAAATAACTGGATCTACACAACTAAGCAATGTGCTTAGGATTTCAACTCAAGTTTGTCTAACTCTAAAACACATACTCTTAAGCCCTGCATCATTGCCCCTTCCTAAGAAGAAGCATAAATTCAGACACTGTGTTTTCAGGCCTTCCTTTATTATCAGCATAATTTATTTTTGGTACCGTCCCTATAGAAGCATTTCTTCCCCAAAAGAGTAATTAATGGAAACCATTAAATGTTTTCTCCTTTGTGCCCCTCCTCTGTTGAGGATTTACATGGTCAGGACTTTTTAGTAGGACCAGTAGGACCTTAGAGGGACCAACGGTCTCCCGAGGGGCATTTGTCTAGATGCAAACCATTCTCTCACGCTGATTTCGTTCCGCGTCCTCTTTCCATCCTACTCACAATGTTTTGTAACAGGCGTTTTGCCTGGACAGGATTTGTGTTATAAGAGAACTGATAAGATTCTGCATGCACACAGAGCTGAAACAGAGCTGGAGGAAATCTGTCTTCCCATTGCTCCAGGAATCCCAGCATGTCATGAGATTTTAGAGATACCAGAGCTGGCCCCTCCCAAGGTGGCTGGATCCTCCTAAAAGTGACCACTAGCAGGGCAATGCTGAGGCTTCTTCAAGTGGCTTTGCAGACAGAGAGCAAGAGACTGAGGTGTGTGTCGTGTGAGAAGATGTGGGCAGGCACCTGGGCTGAGGTGGACCAGGTGATACTGATGCTGCCCAGTGTGTGCACCACCAACCCGCAACATCTGTCCCACCCAGGAGTGACACTGATGTTAGAAATGCATAGCACAAAGCTCATCTGAGACCTACTGCATCAGAATCTCTGGGGGTGGGACCCAGAAATATGATTCTTGACACATGCTAAAGTTTGAGAAGTACTGACCTAGGCGAGAAACAGTGAGACCCTGAACTGGGACAGTGGCATTAGGGATGGGGAAAATGGGAAGTGATTCAGGAGATATTTGGGAGAAAGAACCAGCAGAACCCGGTAACCAACTGGAAGTGAACCAGCAGACCACAAGTTTATTTTGACTCTCAAATCAAAATTGGACTTCAGTACAGCATGGATGTCTGTGTTGCTCACTGGGCAGGCAAGAGGAGAATGAGAAGGTCTGGAGCCCAAAGAGGCAGCGATTTCTGTGTTGGGCTTGGGATGCCTGGGAGGCATCCAAGCATAAGTATCCGTTAGAAAATCAGCCACAAGACCCAGAACAGCTTGTAGACCCAGATATCTAGGTCATAATTCATCAAAAGAAGATGTTGGAACTGAATTTACATAATATTTTCATGTTAGGATTAAATGAGAAAGCACTATGTAGCTATGAAGTCACATAAAAAATATAACAATGTAATATTTCACTGAGCTAATCTGGAGTAAAAAAGTAAAGCCATTCTCCTTATTTAAGAGGCAAGTATGTTCAAATTCTAGACACTCAAGCAAAATGAGGAAAAAGCTTTCCACCTTAGCACACTCCCAAAAATGTCTCCCTCACCCTTCTGCTCTGGTTGCCTCCTATTGTAAGGAAATTAGGGAACTGACATCTTCCCTTTGGTGAGTTCTGGTCTTACTGGGACCATTTGTAAATCTTTGTGACTCGTAAAGCGAGATTGTACTACAATTTACAGTGACCTCAGGTTCTAAGCCATAAGTCAGAATATGTTTTCCAATGGACTTTTTTTTTTTCTGGTTCAAATATTTACTTAAAAGACTATTACAAAAGGTGACAGTTAAGGAATCACTTTTTATTGAAAAGAAAATGTTACATGAGATAGGGATTATTGTTTCCTGTTTCAGAATCCATCAGGATGCTTGTTGAAATACAAATGCTTGAGTTCTACGGCATCACAATATGCCAGAATATCTGGGAATCTACATTTTAACAATCATTCAAGTGATTCTTTTGCATATGAAATTTCAAGAATCACTGATCTAGGATAGTTTATTTTCCGATTTGTCACTATAATTTAATATGCAATGTTTTAGGCTCTGAATTCGCACGTGCCCACTTTGTGTAATAAGGAGAGTTTCCCCCTTTGTAAAGGACTTTGAGTACCTGAGTGAGAGTGGTTTTTAAATTAATCTATGTATTATAAGACCACAATTATAAATTAAATCATGTTCTTACACTTTTCTGCTTTATACTTTTATTTAGGGGTTGTTTGATGGATGTGGCTGACAAGTTCTCTATCTCAGATTTCTACCTGAATTTCTTTTTTTTTTTCTACCTTAATTTCTAAAAGTAACACTTCCTTAGAGAGTAAGGTGGTTGTTGCAACAGCTAATCTAATGGACAGGCACATTAAATCTCAATAGATTCAGTTTAATATTCTGTCAAGGGAACTGGCATAGAGCCTAACAGAAAATGCTTAGCAATCTTTGAGAGGAAAAAGGTTTATACTGGAAAAGTTGTAATGTCTTATGTTTATTCCAGCATGTCTCATTTATTACTACCACCACTGTTGGTATCCTCTGCCATCACTGTTGTAATGTTTAAAACAAATTTTGCATCTTAGATAATGGAAGAGAATATGTAGAAGGACTTAAATTGAATTCTCATGATTGAATACAGAAGTTAATGACTTAACCCTATGCCCTGCTTACTAAAATTGAATGGCAAGAGGCCATCCAAATTTATGGAACAGGTCTCTTGACTTGGCAAAAACATTAAGTTTGACCCGAAGGAAGAAATGAAGACCTGAGTTTTAAGAAAAGCTGAATGAGAACTGTTGGCCAGAATTCGCTAGGAAAGCCATGTGCATAGAAGCAAGGTGGAGGGATGCGTTAGTTTGCTAGGGCTGCCGTAGCAAAGTCCCACAGGTCTGGAGGCTACCAACATCAAGGTACTGGCAGAGCCATACTCCCTCTGAAGGAACTGGGGAAGGATCTCTCCCAGGCCTCTCCCCAGCTTCTGGCACTGTCTTGGCTTGTGTCAGCATCACTCCCATATTCATGTGGCATTCTCCCTGTTTGCATGTTTCTTTCTGTGTCCAAATTTCCCTTTTTTATGAGGACACCAATCATATTAGATTGGGGGTCCATCCTACTCCAGTATGAGCTCATCTTTTTTTATTATAAATTGACAATTTGTATAAATTTATGGGGTACAAAGTGGTGTTATAATTTATGAATATAATGTGGAATAATTAAATCAAGCTAATTAACACATCTATCACCTCAAACATTTTTGTGGTGAGACATTTGAAATTTACTCTCTTAGTAATTTTGAAATGTACAATACCCTATTATAAACTTTATACATCAAAATGTGCAATAGAACTCAAAAATAGGAAAAAAATATTCCTCCTGTTTGAGATTTTATGCCCTTTGACCACTACCTCCCCCCACACCCCAGCCTCTGTAACCACCATTCTGCTCTCTGCTTCTGTGAGTTCAATTGTTTTAGATTCCACACAAAGCAGGAACGTGCAGTATTTGTCTTTCTGTACCTGACATTTCACTTAGCATAATGTTCTCTAATTCCAGCTATGTTGTTACAATGACAGAATTTCCTTCTTTTTTTTTTTAAGGCTGAATAGTGTTCCATTGTGTATATATATATACCACATTTTCTTTGTCCATTCATCTGTAGATGGACACCTAGGTTAATTCCATAACTTGGTTATTGTGAATAGTTCTGTAATGAACATGAGGTTGCAGACATCTCAACAAACTGATTTCAAATCTTTTGAGTAAATACCCGGAAGTGAAATTGCTGGCCCACATGGTAATTCTATTTTTAGTGTTTTGAGGAACCTCCATACTGTTTTCTCTCAGGACTGTACTAATTTACATTCCCACCAAGAGGGTACAAGGGTTCCCCTTTCTCCACATCCTCACCAACACTTATCTTTTGTCTTTTTGAAAAAAAGCCATTCTGACAGGTGTGAGATGATATCTCATTGTGTTTTCAATTTGCATTTCCCTAATGATTAATGATGTTGAGCATTTTTTAATATAGCTGTTGGCCATTTACATATCTCCTTTTGGGAAATGTATATTCAAGTCCCTTGCTTACTTTTTAATTGGTTTGTTTTGTTTTTTTTACTATTGAATTGTTTGAGCTCCTGTTATATTTTGGGTATTAACCCCTTATCAGATGTATGGCTTACAAATATTTTCTCCCAATCCATTGGTTATCTCTGCACACCGTTAATGTTTCCTTTGCTGCACAGAAGGTTTTTGGTTTGATGTAATTCCATTTGTCTATTTTTTCTTTTATGTGCTTTTGTGGTCAAATCCAAAAATTATTGCTCAGACCAATGTCATGTAGGTTTTCCCCTATGTTTTCTGCTAGTAGTTTTAGACTTTCTGGTCTTATGTTTAAGTCTTTAATCCATTTTGAGTTGATTTTTGTATATGTTGTAAGAAAAGGGCCCAATTTCATTCTTCTGCATGGGGATATTCAGTTTTCTCAACCCTATTTATTGAAGAGACTGTCCTTTTCCCATTGCATATTCTTGGCACATCTGTTGCAAATCAGTTGACTGTAAATACATGAGTTCATTTCTGGGCTCTCTATTCTGTTCCATTGGCCAATGTGTCTATTTTTTAAAATTTTTTGCCAATACCATGCTGTTTTAATTACCATAGCTTTGTAGTTTGAAATCAGGTAATGTGAGACTTCCAGCTTTGTTCTTTTTGCAAGATTGCCTTGGCTATTCAGGGTATTTTGTGGGGGGTTTTGGCTTTTTTTTTTTTTTTGGTTCCATATTCCATAGGAATTTTAGGATTATTTTTCCTATTTCTATGAAAAATGATGTTGGAATTTTAATAAGGGTTGCATTGAATCTGTAGATCGTTTTGGGTAGTATGGACATTTTAACAGTATGATTTATTCTAATCCATGAACATGGGATATCTTTCTATTTATTTATGTCTTCTTCAATTTCTTTCATCAAATTTTTGTAGTTTACCATGTATAGGTCTTTTACTTCCTTGGTTAAATTTATTCCTAAGTATTTTATTTTATTCTCTTTATAGCAACCTAAATGAGGTTGTTCTCTTGATTTCTTCTTTGGATAATTTGTTGTTAGTGTATAAAAAAGTCTACTAATTTTTGCATACTGATTTTTTATTCTCCAACTTTACTATATTCATTTGTTAGTTCTAACAGTTTTTTGGTGGAGTCTGTAGGGTTTTCTGCATATGAGATCATGTCTTCAGCAAACAGTGACAATTTCCTTCCTATTTTTCCTATTTGGATGCCTTTTATTTCTTTCCCTTGCCTCATCTTAACTAATTGCATCTTCAATGATCCTATTTCAAATAAGGTCACGTTCTGAGATACTGCAGGTTAGAACTTCAAATTATGGATTTTGGGAGGACATAATTCAACCAATAACAAGGGACATAAGAATCTGTGAAATAGCCTAAAAGATGTGAATAGTATACTGATGGTGAAAAAATATTTTCTTACTTCTCTAGTCCTATCCAAATGTCAGTTCTCCTTGAGAAAAGACATAAATATTCAATACTAAAGTAGAAAGTTCCTGACAGGCCATTTAATTTCAATCTTATGCTATATGTGCAAAAACTGAGGTCTCCAGAGTTAAAGCAAGGTACTCAGTCAAATGGTGTAGTAGCAAATCCAAAACTGGAATCCAAGCCTCCTTATTTCCTAGACTCTGTCCCCTGTGTTCAACTTACCAGGAGCTGGGATACTGTGAACAGCTTTGCCCTTAAAACCAAACATTAGCTATTATTCTCTGAGTGGGAAAATGCAAGAGACAACCATTTCTGAAACTGTAATTGGGCATCAGAGCCCCCACATCTCTCCTTAAGTTGTCCCTTAGGTTGCATTGGCCCTGGGACTTTCCAAGGGCACAGACTGAAATTCCTGCTGCATCTTGGACAGTGTCCCGTGCTTTGTTCATTGCCCCTCTGTGTCTCCATCTCTATATTCATAACTTCTCTGTCCTATTGTCTCAGAGCCTAGCCCAGCTCTAAGGTGGTGATCACAAATGTGTTAACCTAATTTATTTGCTTCTTAATAGGTGATAGGTAATATTTTAATGGTAATAAGCCAGTCTTCTGCTCCCTCTCCATTTCTAGGAGTCTTTTGGGCTTTCTGAGTGACATCTTTAGAGAATAAAATAAGACATATCATATCATATTTTCTCACATTCTGCAGGTTGCCTTTTCACTTTTTTGTTTTCTTTGCTGTGTAGAAGCTTTTTAGTTTTATGTAGTCCCACTTGCTTGTTTTTATATTTATTGCCTGTGTTTTTGGTGTCATATCCATGAAATCATTGCCATGACCAATGTCATAAGGCTTTTGCTCTGTTTTCTTCCAGGCATTTTGCAGTTTCAGGTCTTATATTTAAGTCTTCAATCAAATCATTTGAGTTGATTTTTTGAATGGTGTAAGATAAGAGTCCAATTTCATTATTTTGCAAGTAGATATCCAATTTTCCTAATACCATTTGTTGAAGAGACTATCTTTCTCCATTGTGTATTTTTGGCACCCTCGGCAAAGATCAGTTGACTCAATATACTGGATTTATTTCTGGGTTCTCTATTCTGTTCCATTGGTCAACATGGATAGACCTGTCTTGATGCCAGCACCATAGTGTTTTGATTACTGTAGCTTTGTAGGATACTTTGAAAATAAGAAATGTGGTGCCTCCAGCTTTGTTCTTCTTAAGATTAATTTGGCCATTTGTAGCCTTTTCTGGTTTCATGTAAATTTTAGAATTTTTTTTTCTATTTCTATAAAAAATGCCATTGGGATTTCAATAGGTATCTCATTGAATCTGTAGGTTGCTTTGGGCAGTATGGACATTTTAACAATACTAAATCTTCCAAACTGAATATCCGGTACAAAGTTAATCTCCAAAATATGTAAGGAACTCCTACAACTCAACAGGAAAAAAACCCCACTAATAATGTGATTAAAAATGGGTCAAGTATTTGAGTAGACACTTCTCCAAAAAAGACACACAAATGACCAACAGGTATCTGAAAAAAATGCTCAATGTCACTAACCATCAGGGAAATACAAACTAAACCCACGATGAGATATCACTTCACACCTATTATGATGGCTATTATCAAAAAAGACAAGAGATAACAAGTGTTGGCAAGGATATGGAGAAATTGAAACCATTGTACACTGTTGGTGGGAGTGTAAATTAGTAAAGCCATTGTGGAAAACAATATGGAGGTTCCTCAAAAAATTAATAACAGAATTACCATATGATCCACCAACCTCACTTTTGGGCATTTATCCAAAAGAATTGAAATCAGTATCTTGAAGAGATATTAGCACTCCTAATTCATCACATCACTCCTGTTCATTGCAGCACTATTCACAACAGCCAAGATAGAGAAACAACCTAAATCTCCATCAACAGATGAATGGATAAAGAAAATGTAGTAAATACAAACACTGATTATCACTCAGCCTTAAAAGATAAGGAAATTCTGCAACATGCAACAGCATGGATGAACCTTGAGGAAAGTTCGAAGTGAAATAAGCCAGTCATAGAAAAACAAATGCTGCATGATTCTACTTCTATGAGGTATCTAGAATGGCCAAATTCATAGAGTCAAAGAATGGAATGGTGGGTTATCAGGGGCTGGGGAAAGGGGGAAATGGGGAGTTGCTAATCAATGAATATAAAATTCCAGTTATGTGAGATGAATAAGCTCTAGCAATCTGCTGTACAACATTTTACTCATAGTCAACAATAATGTGTTGTACACTTAAAAATTTGTTAAGGGGGTAGATCTCAAGTTAAGTGCTCTTACCACAATCATCATAATAATAAAGACCTATAATCTGTGGTTCATTTTGGCCAAATTAAAGGGCTTGTATTCACTGAGTGGATGCAGGTAGTCATCACAGTATTCTTCAAATTACAAAGAGTTGGTCACCATCTGTTTTTGTCTGTTCAAAGATGTCTTTGGCATCTTGGGTGGCCCATGGTGAATTTAACACATTGAGGAGTAAAGACCTTCTATTGCAACTGGCATGCTGTTCAGCTCCAGGGCGTGTCTTGAGCTGTCTGGATAAACTCTATGGTATATCTAATAACACTGGGTTTCTACTCCCCCCTCTCATTTCACCTTTTTCAACCTATTCAAAGATAGCTTAAAAGAAAGATTTCATGCTACTTTCACTTTACTCCCTCTGTGCATAGGATTTCAAAAAGCAAAATACTGTATTGATCAAGCAACTATCCTGGATTGTCTCAGAAAATAGTCTACTCCCCAAAACAAGCTGTTCCCTTCAGTTGCTTTGAGGATGCATCAGTTTCACTATATCAGATTTATAATTGGAAAATGGCATGAGATTAATTATGGAAATGCTTTTCAATTTCAATAGTCAATTAACAGGCAAGTGTATGAAGACCACAATAATTACATTGTTCTACAAGCATTGCACTACAAGCCTTATTTTAATATATTTAGACTTTCAAAAGAGAATCTGATTAGCATTATTTTTTAATGAATTTGACATCCAAGGGATGCATGAATTTACTTTGGATGTCAGATTATAAGTTAATGCTGATCAAATTAAAGTTGATTTTCCTTATAGTCTAGGACCATCATTGCAGAGAATTTTTCTGCATGAATTCCTGCCGTGGTTGTCATTAGGTACATAAGTGAGCTATCAGAAGGTATACAAACTGTTCCTGCCATGAACCCTATTAAAAATATTCCTTCCTGGTATCTATAGTAGCTGTGGACAAGTCACAGATCTATCTTATTCCCTTAAATGAAGAAATTGTTTTTCTCTGCTCTGACCAAAGAGGGAAAATAAGGGCTAGCACAGGCCCTAGAAATTGGCCCTGGAAGTGTTCAATTTGAGTAAAGCCTGTGACTTATTTTCATATTATAATTATATGCTGCCAAAGGCACTGATCCTAAGTATACGGTTAGGTGAGTTGTAACAAATGTACAACCAACACTCGAATTAAGATATACAACATTTCCATCACCCTAGGAGGTTCTATGACATTTTACAATAGTGCTTTGGTTCTAAGAGGTCTCTCTTTACGCACGTCTACTATAGCCTAAATTGTCTGGAAGTGTGTGGTTATCTTCACTTTGCCTCCTTCCTCTTTGGTGTTTGGAAGAACAGGAAAGGCAGAGACTCTTATCAATTCATGTGCTCCTTGGTAGCCCTCTGAACCCTTCAGACATTTGCTGGAGCACTGGCTTGAGAGTCTAAGGAACCAGGCATAACTCTGGGCTCTGCACCTGCTTATTTGAGTTATTTAAAATGCCTGAACCTTCGTTTCCTTATCTGTAAGGTAAGGACGCTAAAACTTACTTCATAAGGTTGTTATAAAGACGAACTAAAATACCTAAAAGCACCTGACATGCAGAACGTGCTCAGCTGATGTGCCATTCACGCTCTCTAGTTAGGGTACTGGGTCTTTTCTCTACTTCTTCCCCACTCCAACCAATCCAAAGGGGATATTCCAGTCTTTTAGGACACTGCATATTTAAAAGATACTTTTTCTCATCAGAAAAACCAATTCTTTCTAATGCATTAATAAACTTGAATAATTTCCCCTCTCAGGTAACATATTTACATTTTAATTTAAGCCTCTGGGAGATGTTGTTTTAGCCCAAATATAGGACTTTGAGATGAAAAAGTCAGGAGATTGGGGAACAGTGTAATATTTGAGGCCAAGTGGCTCTATTTTTCTCTAAATACCAAACAGCCCTCCCTCTGCCTGTGTGTGCAGCTGCCTATGTTAAATGTAGGTGGCTTTTTTTCAGAAAAAGATTATGTGTACAGGTTGCAGGCAAATTTTGGACACGCTGCTTTAAACAGACTCATGCAGGCATTAAAATCAGAGCCTGGAATCTAAGTGCCATCACAAGGAAACTGGCTTCCCACAGTTGGAGTGACAGTTGACAGTTGTTGCCTGGCAGATGAGAAGTAGATCTGAAGATCAATACTGGGAAGATCACGGCAGCAAGCAGTGGCCTTGGCCTTTGTGCTCCCCTCAGTGAAACTCACCCTGTGGGTTCTTCTAGAAGCACAAAGAGCATATCAGGGAAGGCAGCTGATCAGCTTCCCATTTAAAACATATTTAAATTCAGAGCCCCCAGTGAGAGTCATCAACACACCCTAGATGAGCATTCTGGAGGGCTGCCCTTGCAAGTCCTGAGCTGGTGGGGTGCTGGCTATGCCTTGCTCTTCCTCTTCCTTTCTTACAGAAAGTGGTTGCTAACCTTAAGAACCTCCCCAACTATCAGTTACTATTCGAGGTTCTGCTTTCCTGCAATGGATTCTAAAGCCTTCTTTGCTGTTGGCTAGTCCCTGATTTTGTACCATTTGCATTTCCCAGGTAAACTGACTCTCATTCACCTTTGCTTTCATCATACTTCTCTAGAAAACAATAGAATTTGTCTTGACCACGTCAGATACTCTGTGATTGAAGCAAAGTAGATTTGTCTTTCTTTTCTCTCCCTGTACGGCTTTGTAGATTCTGGATAAAACTGAAGAACTTCAGGAACTCATATAACCAGGATCCCAAGCTGCTGCAAACACTGATCCCAAAGCGGATGATGCGTGTCACCATGGTCATCGCTCAGCCCAAGAATGATGATGACCTGCAAAAGTGAGAACTCTTTCAGCTGGATACAAATTTGGCCTCAACTGTGTTTTTCCAGTTTCAGCTGTTTTAACAAATTAAGGAAATATATTTAGGCATAACTCTTTTCTTGCCTTGATTTTTTGGCATAGTATTTAGAACTCATGCTTAATAGGAATTCTCACAATCAGAGTATGTATCAGGGGGCTGTACACGTGTGATCCTGGGTACAAATGAAATATAGTATAAAAAGCAAGAAAAATTAGATACTTAGTACTATTAAATCTTCAGGTCCAAATTACTTTCTTTGTACCTATCTAGATGGCAGCAAGTTGTCAATGGAATATATGGGTGGAACCTTCAGCATACAGACAATAGTTAATTTCTTAGACCAATGAATTAGGGACCAAGGAGATAGTGCTTGGCAAAATATTGTGTTCCCTTGGCCATTAATCTAGTTTACAAAGAGCTGGTGCAATGGAGATTCTTCATATTTTTGTTACTATACCTGTAACAAAACCTGATACATGTAGCATCAATTGTCAGTGTCAACTGGCATTCGCCAATTAGGTTGCAAGATTAGGAGTGCCCAGCTACAGTAAAGGAAAACATGTCAGAGCAGATTTTTCTTTCTTAATGTGACCGAAGCCTCCATTTTGCTGGTGTCAAGAAAAAGGAAGGATGGTAATCAATAAATTTGATGACTATGTAAGAAATTTCAATGACTGATGAGTAATCAACTTTGCAATTTTTTTCTTTAATCATATTAGAGCAATTATGTGGATTTAATCTTTGGGATTTTTAAAATAAAAGCTTAGGGATTTTAGTAGTACTTATAGTTGTGTCCTTCCTTGTAAGAAAAAATAACAAGAAAAAATAGTGACCATGAAATTCTTGAAGCTTCTACCTGAAATAAGCCATTCAGTGTGTCAGTGATGACCAGTTCTGCAGAACTATTATTTCATTTTCAAGTTCAGTACTCTTGGCTAACTTTATTAAGCCACCTTTAGGGCCTTCAGGGGCTTTCTAAATGGGCTGTGGAATAATTCTGATTGCCCAAATAGTTAAACTACTCAGCATAGGCAAGCAAGAGGTCCTGTATTGACTCAATGCTAGTATCCCAAACCTCTGCAGGCCCTATTATGAAAGATAAATGAGATGTGTTTTCCACCTCTCTGTCCTTGCTTTCCACCGAATGAACTTTAAATCAAAATTTTAGCTTTATGTCACTTGAGCAAATAGTGAGAAGGGCTTTCAGATGGAAGAAAAGCTATGATTAAAGCTTGTGAAGGGTTGAGACAGATATGTGGTAAATGAGTATGTGGGGGTTTTTTTCTTTTTGATGGTGTCGGGGATTTAGAGTAGACAGCATTAGCTGGGGGGAGGGGAAAGGCAGTGTGATATACTTAAGGGAAAGAAGGGGTACATGTTGGATAAAGAGCAGTTTCCCTCCATCCATCAGTGAATTTGGTGGCCAGCTCTTTGCCACTACAAAGCATCAGGGAAGAGAATGTAAGTGGAACTCAATACATTTAAACAGTAATGGATCAAATACATTAGTGCATGCAAAGACTCTACTAGAACAAGAAATAAAGAGCCTCAACCTTAGAAGAGGAAACCTTGTCTCTTTATTGGAACCAGAGGCCAGTGTTCCTCTTTGGGAGACCAGGGGGCCTCTGTGGATACTACAGGTCAAGGTGTTGTGTCTTTGACACATTGAATGTGTGATGGGCTCCCCAGTGACACTTAATGGGCTCTGAGATCGAAACAGCATGGCATTATTGACGCTTCTGGTGCCAAACTTCTCCACGCCCTGGAAACCCAGAATAGAGTCCCTTCCAATCTTTCTGTCTCCCCTTTGGTAGAAGGGAAGTGGAAGAAGAATCATGCTCTGGAGCAAAGGTTCCTCGTCAACCTCCTGACGCTTACACAGGAGCGTGATCTTTGCTGGAACTCATAATGCTCATTAAAGCATTAAAGTGTTGTTGGTAAGACGTGTGCAAATGAGCATTCATGAGCATCTGAGTTTTTGGTGTAAGCCTGTACAGGTGGGTGTGTTTGTTAGCGTGTGTTCTTAAACTTGGGAGGGCCATGGTGTACTTTCATGCTGATATTTTTCTTTCTATAGATTCATATGTAGAGTATCTTATTTTCAAGTCTTTAAAATACATGTTTCTAACCACATAAGTAAATCTCTTTAGAAGTTTATATTAAATTGAATGTGATCAGACACATGGTCAGTGATCTCTTCATGAACTAAAACAACAGGCAAGCTGAGAAGGGGGCTATGCACACCATACACCATGAGTATCCATGCAAAAGTGCCTGGCGGGTGAAGCATGGGGGCTGGAACCCATCCAGCACTAAAGTGGCCACATGTGTGCCGGTCTTGCCTGCCCTGAAGGAAACTATTCACCCACCCAGGAGGTACAATTCAGGAAATACATGGTACATGCAGGTAGATGCCTGGATGCAAGCCCTTGTTGTCAAAGAAAAAGAAGGCACCTTTGTTCAAGATGACATAGAAGGAAAATCAAAATTATTAGGTCCTATCTGGGTTTACAAAATTAACTGGATAAGGATTAAATCACTCATACAGCCTTTGAGTGACTCCTTTGGGCCAGGCATTGACTGGGTATGTGGGGGAACAGGTGGTCCTTACTACTTCAGGTGGCAGAGGGTAGGAGGGTAGTCACATGAACCAAAGAAATGTTACCATATAATTAGTGTTGCATGCAGTGTGTGTTTTTTCATTCTTGAGATAGTTCACTTAGGATAATGGTCTCCAGTTCCATCCAAATTTTGCAAAAGGCATTAATTCATCCTTTTGTATGGCTGAGTAGTACTCCATGGTATATATATACCACATTTTGTTAATCCACTCATGAATTGATGGGCACTTGGGTTGATTCCACATCTTTGCAATTGTGAATTGTGCTGCAATAAAAATTCAAGTGCAGGTATCTTTTTGATAAAATGACTACTTTTCCTTTGGGTAGATACCCAGTAATGGGATTGCTGGATCAAATGGTAGGTCCATTTTTAGTTCTTTGAGGAATCTCCACACTGGTTTTCATAGAGGTTGTACTAATTTGCAGTGGAAATCAAGCAGGGGGGAGGGGAGGGGAGGAAGGAGAAGGGGAGGAGCAAAATCCTACCTAACAGGTACAATGAACACTATCTGGGTGATGGGCACACTTACAGCCGTGACTCAAGCATTACAAAAGCGATCCATGTAACCAAAAACGTTTGTGACCCCTTAATATTTTGAAACAAAAAAAAAATTAGTGTTGCAACAAAGTTTACATAAGATACTAACACAGCCCAGAGGGGTTAGAGATCAGCTGCATAGTCAGCTGTGGGCAGAGAAAAGATGTCTCCTCCAAAGCCCTGTTTCTCTGTTTCTCGTGGAGTGCTCAGATCAAGAATTATGTGATTGGTGTGATCAGAATCCACCTGCTTCCAGGGATTTTATGCCCTTTTGTAGCTGTTTGTTCCTTTCTCCTTGGATGTTTTCCCCTTACTGCAAGAACCAATATCCCCATGTAATGAACCTCTACAGCCTAATCCAGCCCCATCAAAAGGTGTCTGTTGTGGGTCCTGATCCTTCAATGCCACCGAAGAGCCAGTTGAGCTAATTGGACAAATGAGTCTATCCTAATGTATTAGTGGGTGATTGTGTTTTATCCATTAAGTCTCTGGGACAAGATGTATTTTAAGGCCCTCAAATCCTTAACTTAAGGGATTCACTAAGGTGGGGGTGTTGAGCTTGCAGGGAGGGTGTTTGGGAGCAACTGGTCCTGTTGGATCATCTTAAATCATAGCACATATGTAGATGCTGCATCAACCAAATTAAGTTATAAAAAGTTTATCCCAAGCCTGAAAAAAAAAGTTCCGATTTAAAACCCCAGAACTCATACAGTCATTAGCATAGATTTTGATTGCTCAAAAAAATTACTGAGAAGGCCTTTGATGTATCAAATATTACGCCTTTGATGTATCAAATGCTATATGCCTGGAGGGATTAGTTCTGATTAGAAAATTCTAGTCTGTGGTCTATCTCCCAGCCTTTAACGACTTGTGCATCCTTTATTAATAGGCAAATGGCAGCTGGCATTCTTTTGGGAAGGTGCCCGTGTTTGTGGAGGCACATTGTGTGTCTATCCACCAAAGACAGTTTAGTTTCCATCTTGCAGAGGAGACTTGGGGTGGCAGGCAGAAGGACTTACTGATCTTAAGGACACTGTTATGATTATGTATTTTCATGCATTCCTTGAGGATGAGCATTTCTCTGAGTCTACGGTTCCTCAATGAACCCTTGTTTTACTTTGTCTCCCAGGAAGAAAGGACAGTCTGTTAGCCTTCAAATGTCTAATGGTTTTCCTTTCATATGTATCTTTCACCAGGGCTGTTTGGCATTGGAGCAAAGAGAAACTAAAGTCGAAGGAGTTTTGCAAAGTAAATTTCTTAATACGACATTTCATGCGATGGGCCCCTTTTGCAATTGAGTGATGTTCGTGAAGGTGTCTGAAGAACAGCCAGCTTTGGGCAGGGCCCCGACGCCGTGCTGTCGTCTGTATAAAATCAGTCTTGTTTCACCTATACTCATAAGCAGCTCTGTCTAGATATATTTTGGTGGTCAAACCCTTATATAATATTCACTCTAGAGAAAAAAGGTATCTTTATAGGAAAAGAAGGAATGTGTAAATTTCCCCAATGCTCTGGGGAAATATAATCTGAGATGCTGCTGACTGTGGGTCTTTGCGCTCTCGTCTTCACGTGGGAACTCCTCGGGGTCACGTCCCTCAGGAGCCTCCCATCCATGGAGACAGCACAAGCCCCGAGGAGTTTCAGCTGTTGCCCACTTCCTGTGAAGGCTGCTGCCCAAGGACCTCTCAACAGCTTAGCTAAAGTAGAAATAGAAGGCCTTTTGCTTGTTGGCTGCAATGACTCAGATTGTACCCTCCCAAGGCTGCATACTATTTTGAGAGTAAGCAATTAAGCAACGCTCAGGTTTATGGCTCACCAGAGGAACCTGGAATGGTTCATTTATTCTCCCTAAATAACCACCTACCCCACAGAGGGTTATGATTTTTTTTCCCTAAAGGTGAACTTCAGAGTAGGTTTATGCAACTTATGTCTCAGGAAGCTGCTATATTGGGGTGCGTTGAAATGTCCTTCAGAAGTAAGTTAGAGCTCTGCTTGATGCTTTGGACTCCTCACCTGTACAGTGGAAAACACAACCCAACTCTTCTTTAGAGGCTCCAAGCACTGACTCCCAGGAATTAGTGGGCAAGTGTCTCTTGTCCTCAGCTGTCCATCCACCTCTTATGTTTCCAGAAAGCTGTTATTCCCAGGAGAGGCTGTGGCTCCAAAGTGAGTGACCAGTGAATGTTTGCTTTTACTAGTCATCAGTTAACAGTGACTAGAACGCCTTCCTAAGCTGGGCTCTGGGTTTGAGATAGGCACTCACAGCTAAAGGGAGAGAGAAGGTGATACAATGTCTTCAGAGTATTCTTGAGGTCATTTCCTCTTGCTCCCAAAGCATCCAAGACAAACCTTCCCTGTGTTAGGCAGCAGGGCTTAGCTGAGTTGGTATAGGAGGAAGAGGAGAGAGGTGGTTATTGCTCAAGCGCATTTTCTGCCAGCTTCTCCCTGCCGTTGGACTGAGCTTGAGTTCGGCCTTGACTTCCAAGGGGCCCTTCCTTCCTTTACTGCTTGAAATCATGGAGATATTAATGACAGCAAGAGATGCCTCACAGTGGCTTTACATTCATGTTTTGTTTTCAAATTAAAGGTCATTTCTATAATTTGAATGTTAGTTCGCTTCACACAGTCCCATATCTCTCTCAGTGATTGCTCAGACTTTTTGATTCTCTTTTCTGCCTCATAGGGGTGGGGAACCTGTGGCCTCAAGGCCACATGTGGCCCTCCAGATGCCCAAGTGTGGCCCCTGAACCAAATCCAAACTTAACAGAACAAATCCCTTTATTAAAAGGATTTCTTCTGTAAAATTTGGATTCAGTCAAAAGGCCACACTCAAGGATCCAGAAGGCCACATGTCGCCCCCAAGGCCACAGGTTCCCCACTCCAGTGACCTTTCTTATGTTGTCTAGCTCTTTAGTGACTTTTTCATTGATTTCCTGAAATATTTTTTGGCTTCTTTTTGTTGGTTTTCAACTTTCTCTTCATTCCATTCATCTTATTTGCCATCCATATTCTGGATTCCATTTCTGTCTTTTCAGCAATTACACTGTGGGTGGAATCCAGTACTGTAGCTCCATTGTGATTTTGCTTGTTCATGTTGCCAGGGTTCTTTCCTGGTTCCTTCTCACCTGACTCCTCTTCTCTTGGCTCTGAGTTGATAGAATTGCAGGGCACGTTTTCTCCTTTGGTAGGAACTCTCCTGTTTAGTTAGGGGAAGGGGAGGACCCCAGATGGAGCTTGTTTGTCCTACTCTGGAAAGAGCCAAAAGCATGGAAACCCTATTTGAGGAATTATTGAGGAAAACTTCCCTGGTATCACCAGAGATTCAGACATACAGATACAAGATGGTCATCATACAGTGGGAAGATTCATAGAAAATAGGACATCTCCAAAACACATAGTAATCAAACTGGCCAAAGTCAAAATGAAGGTGAAAATTCCGCAAGCAGAAAGACAAAAGCAACAAATAGCCTACAAAGGAAAACCCATCAGGCTAACTGCAGACTTCTCAGTGGAAACCTTACAAGCCAGAAGGTATTGGGGCCCCATCTTCAATATTCTTAAACAGAACAACTGCCAGCCTAGAATTTTGTATCCTGCAAAACTAAGCTTCACAACTGATGGAGAAATTAAGTTTTTTATATACAAGCAAATACTGAGGGAATTTGCCATGACCGGACCTGCCCTGCAGGAAATACTCAAAACTGCATTATACATGAATCAACACCATAGATACCCAACAGTGTAAAGTCACGCAAAAAACCCTAAAACTCACAACTCTTATAAAACAGTAGCACAAGAGGGAAAACAAAGCAATAAGGTACTACCCAAAGTGATGAACAGATCCACATCCCACATATCAGTTCATTCACTCAGGATTAATATTCTGAACGCTCCTCTCAAAAGACATAGGCTGGCTGAATGGATGAAAAAACACAACTCAAATATCTGCTGCTGCCTCCCGGGAAAGCATCTAAACCACAGGATGCACACAGACTCAATGTGAAAGGATGGGAAAAAATATTCCATGCAAATGGAAATCAAAAGAAAGTAGGTGTAGCTATTCTCATATCAGATAAAATTGACTTTAAACCAACAAAGGTAAAGAAAGACAAAGAGGGTCATTATATAATGGTGATGGGAGCAATTCAACAAGAAGACATAACAATTCTAAATGTATATGTGACTAACACAGGAGCTCCCAGATACATAAAGCAAACTTTACCAGAGCTAAGCAAAGAAGTAAATAGCACCATCGTAATTTTTGGGGACCTCAACACCCCACTGTCAGAGCTGGACAAATCATCAAAGCAGAAAATAAATAAAGTAACAATGGACTTAAACTGGACTCTAAATCAAATGGTCATAGCAGATATTTACAGGACATTCTACCCAAACACTACTGCATATACATTCTTCTCAGCAGCACATGGAACATTCTCGAAGATTGATCATATCTTAGGCCACAAAACAGGTCTCACCAAATTCAAAGAAAAGCAAAATCATACCATGTATCTCTTCAGACCACAGCAGAATAAAACTAGAAATCAATCACAAGAGAAACACTCAAACCTACACAAAGTCATGGAAATTAAACAACCTGCTGCTGAATGATTATTGGGTCAAGAATGAAATCAAGATGGAAGTCAAAAGATTCTTTGAACTGAATGATAAAGGGGACACAAGCAGTCAAAATTTATGGGACTCAGCAAAACCATTCCTCAGGGGAAAATTCATAGCCTTAAATGCCTACATCAAAAAGACAGAAAGATCATGAATTAACAACCTGATGTCACATCTCAAGGAACTAGAAAAGGAAGAGCAAACCAAACCCCAAGCCAGCAGAAGAAAAGAAATAATGAAGGTCAGAGGAGAACTAAACAAAATGGAAAATAAAAAAAAATACAAAGGATCAATGAAACAAAAATTAGGTTCTTTGAAAAGATAAACAAAATGGACAGAACTTGCTAGATTAACCAGGAATAGAAGAGAAAGGACCCTAATAAGATCAATCAGAAATTAAAAAGGAGGCATTACAACTGATACCACAGAAATATAAAACATCATCTGTGAATACTATGAAACTCTCTATGCACATAAACTAGAAAACATAGAGGAAATGGACAAATTCCTGGAAACACACAACCTCCCAAGACTCAATCAAGAAGAAATAGAACTCCTGAACAGACCAATAACAAGCAGTGAGATCAAAGCTGTATAAAGAACATTCCAACAGAAAAAAGCCCTGGACCAGATGGATTCACAGCTGAATTCTACCAGACCTACAGAGAAGACCTGGTACCCCTACTACAGAAATTATTTCATAATATTGAGAAGGAAGAATTTCACAACTTTCTTGAACCATATCACCTTGATACCAAAGCCAGGAAAGGACACAACAAATAAAGGAATCTACAGATCAATATCCTTTATGAATATAGATGCAAAAATCTTCAATAAAATACTAGCAAACTGAATTCAATAGCACATCAAAAAATTAATCCACCAGGACCAAGTGGGCTTCATCCCAGTGATGCAAGGATGATTCAATATATGTAAATCAATAAATGTGATTCACCACATAAACAGAAGCAAAAACAAAGACCATACGATCATTTCAATAGATGCAGAAAAAGCATTTGACAAAATTCAGCACTCTTTCATGATAAAAATCCTCAATAAACTAGGCATAGAAGGAACATACCTTAAAATTATAAAAGCCGTACATGACAAATCCACAACCAACATCATGCTCAATGGGGAAAAGTTGAAAACATTCCCCCTAAGAACTAGAACAAGACAAGGGTGCCCACTGTCAACAATTTCTATTAAACATAGTGCTGTAAGTCCTAACTAGAGACGTCAGGCAAGAGAAAGAAATAAAGGGTATCCAAATTGGGAAAGAGGAAGTCAAACTCTCACTTTTTGCTGACTATATAATCTTCTATCTAGAAAACCCCAAAGACTTCACCAAGAGACTCCTGTAATTGATAAATAAATTCAGCAAAGTCTCAGGTTACAAAATCAATGTACATAAATTAGTAGCATTTCTATATACCAATAACAGTTAAGCTGAGAGTCAAATCAAAGACTCCATACAATTCACAATAGCTACAAAGAAAATAAAATACCTAGGAATGTACTTAATTAAGGAAGTGAAAGATCTCTACAAGGAGAACTACGAAACACTGAGAAAAGAAATTGCAGAGGACACAAACAAATGGAAAAACATATCATGCTTATGGATTGGTAGAATGAACATTGTTAAAATGTCCATGCTGCCCAAAGTGATTTACAGATTCAGTGCAATCCCCATCAAAATACCAATGTCATACTTAACAAATTTAGAAAAAATAATTCTATGCTTCATTTGGAACCAGAAAAGAGCCCGAATAGCCAAAGCAATCTTAAGCAAAAAGAACATATTTGAAGGCATCACATTATCAGACTTAAAGGTATACTACAAGGCTATAGTAACCAATATAGCATAGTATTGGTACAAAAATAGAGACATAGACCAATGGAACAGAATAGAGAACCCAGATATAAAACCATCTACCTACAGCCAACTGATCTTTGAGAAAACAGACAACACCACAAACTAGGGAAAAGAGGCCCTATTCAATAAATGGTGCTGGAAAAATTGGATAGTCACATGCAGAAGAATGAAATAGGAACCCTATCTCTCACCACTCACAAAAATTCATTCAAGATGGATAAAAGACTTAAATGTAAGTCATGAAACCATAAGGATTCTAGAAGAAAATGTAGGAAAAACTCTTCCAGATATCAGCCTAGGCAAAGAATTTATGACTAAGACCTTAATGGCAATTACAGCAACAGCAAAAGTAAATAAATGGGATTTAATTAAACAAAAAAGCTTTTGTGCAGCTAAGGAAATAATCAACAGAGCCAATAGACAACCTACAGAATGGGAGAAAATATTTACAAACTATACATCTGATAAAGGGCTAATATCCAGAATCTACAAAGAACTCAAGCAAATCATCAAGAAAAAAAAACCCATTAAAAAGTGGGCAAAAGACATGAACAGAAGCTTTTCAAAAGAAGATAAGCAAATGGCCAATAAACATATGAAAAAACACTCAATGTCACTAATCATCAGGGAAATGCAAATTAAAACCACAATATCACCTTACTCCAGTTAGAATGGCTTTTACTAAAAAGTCCAAAAACAATAGATGCTGGCATGGATGCAGAGAGAAAGGAATGCTTATACATTGTTGGTGAGACTGCAAATTAGTGCGACCTCTATGGAAAACAGTATGGAGATTCCTCAAAGAACTAAAAGTAGACCTACCATTTGATCCAGCAATCCCATTACTGGGTATCTACCCAAAGGAAAAGAAGACTTTTCAAGAAAAAGACACCTGCACTCAAATGTTTATTGCAGCACAATTCACAATTGCAAAGATGTGGAATCAACCCAAGTGCCCATCAATTCATGAGTGGATTAATAAGATGTGGGATATATATACCATGGAGTACTACTCAGCCATACAAAAGGATGAAATAATGCCTTTTGCAACAATTTGGATGGAACTGGAGACCATTATCCTAAGTGACTTATCTAAAGAATGGAAAAGCAAATGCCACATGTACTTTCTATTAAATTGGAACTAACCTATGAGCACACATGTGCATAGAGAGAAGTAAAACTCAGTGGAAATCAACTGGAGGGAGGAGGGAAGAGGGGATGGGCAAGAACCTACCTAACGGGTACAATGAACACTATTTGGGTGATAGGCACACCTATAGCCATGACTCATGCATAACAAAAGTGATCCATGTAACCAAAAACTTTTGTACTCCCTTAATGTTTTGATATTTTTAAAAAGGCAAAAAAAAAAATTAAAGGTCATTTCTCTTGGCCCACTGTTCAGTATCCTTCCTCATCAAATAGTCCTCACATTTCCTCTTTTGTTAAATGTATATTATGTTTCTTCTTAGAAAAAAAATGTTTTCTAATTTTTGGCTTTTTAACTCATAAGACAAAAACAGCAGAGTAGAATTACTTCTACAGGAAGTTATACTCTTCCGACCTTTCCACACTGGGCATCAGCTGGGCGTTCTAGGGGATGGGCTCATGGGCAGGAACTACGCTCCTCAAAGTCACCAGTTTCTCCCCAGGGCCCCACAGGCCACCACTTTGGAGCCTTATCCCAAATGCTGCAGGGGGGTCTGTTGAATCAAGTTCCTAATGTCTTTACTCCAAATGAGTGGGACTATCCAAGGCTTACATTCCAGTATTTTTTAATTTTAATTTTCTTTAAAAAATATTCACATGTAGGTATCTCCAAGGTCTTCTTATTTATAAGAAAACATTACAATGAAATTCTCAACTTGTACCTCTCCCTACCCCACTTCAGGCACACTGCACTGTCACCGATGGAAACAAGGAATCATAAGAACTGCCCTAAATTCAGAAGCAACTGAGAGGAATCAACCTATGAGCCCTTTTGTCCCCAGTACCTGAATGCTGCCCTTTTGCCTTGCTAAGAATGGAATGTGTAGCAGCTCCAGCGATTGTTGCTCTGTTTTTACACGAGGCACATTGCTGTTCTGAAGAGTGCCAAGGCTAGTGTCTGAACACCCCCAGGTTCCATGGATGTGGGTCAGTAAGACATGGGTGTGGATTCCTCTCCACAGAGTCCTGGCATCCTTGAGCAAATCGCTTAAAGTCTCTGAGCCTAATTTTCATCCTTTGTCATAGTACATCCCATGAGGGTTATTGTGAAGATTAAATTTGAATATTTTTAAAGGGCTCAGCAGGCCTCTGACCCATGGTAAATGTCCAGTGCTTGTGCTTGATGATATTAATCCAGGGGTCTCCACACTTACCACCTATGGGAAGAGATGCACATTCCAGCCTCCCTGGGAAAGCCCTGAGTGGTGTGAATGTGCCCAGTTTGCAGGGGGAGGTGGCCAAGGTTTGGGGGCTGGTTCCAGAACTTAGGTAGTGTTATGGGCTACATGTTTGTGTCACCTCAAAATTTGTATGTTGAAACTCAAACCCCTAGTGAGATGGTATTAGGAGGTGAGGTCCTTTGGAAAGTAATTAGGTCATGAGGGTAGAGCCCTCACGATGTGGTGGGGACAAAGCCTCCTGGCCCCCTAAAGGTTTGCTGAAAAATCACTGACATGAGGCAGATTGATTAATGGGAGAAAAGTCATACAAATGTATTTAATGTGTATAGGAGCCTTTAAAATGAAGACCCAAAGATACAGGGGAAATTGTCTATTTTTATGCTTAGTTTCAACAAAGTATGGGCAGCCATACAGATGTCTGATTGGACAAAAAGAGTGTGATCTAATGCTAACAGACTGAGTGGGGAAACCCAGTGAGGCCTGTCTGTCTAGATTTTTCTTGGCCTTATTGAGCGAGTATTCCCTCCTCCTGGGTGAGGGGCAGGGCCCTCTCTGGAATGGGGGGCTTATGACCTATAGTAAAACAAAGTAGGTCAGATAATTTTTTATGGCCAGTTTTTGTATAGAATAATTTTAGGTTTTATGGCTGGCTTTCAGGAAAAGGGATTCTGGCTTTTGTGACCCACCTTGGGGAAGAAGGAGTCTAGTTTCTGTGGCTAGCCCTGGGGAGAATGGGGCTGAGAGGCAGGAGGACAGGAGAAGGACAGAGAGAAACTTTCCTTCTGAGGCCTTCAGTGTAGGGCACGTTTTGTAAGCCCCATCAGTGGGATTAGTGCCTGTACGAGATGGGACATGAGAGAACTTGCTTTCTCTCTGCCTCTCTGCTCTTGACCATGTGAGGGTACAATGAGAAGACAGCCATCCGCATACCGGGACGAAGGCCCTCGCCAGACACCAGGTCTGTCAGCACCTTGACCTTGGACTTCCCAGCCTCTAGAACTGTGAGAAGTGAATGTTCGTTGCTTAAGCCACACAGTCTATGGTCATTTGCTGTAGCAGCTGGAACTAAGACAGGAAGGTGGCTCTATTCTTCCCCACAGGTTCCAGGATATACACGTAATTAAGAGGCTGAGATGCAAACCCCCCTATCAAAGGGGTTTTTTCAAATAATAATGTAGAAAGCCTTTTAAAAATTGCTAGGGAGTAAAATAAAGGTTTCTTTTTAAAAAACAAATTCTTATGCAACCAAATGATGAACCATCTGTCTCACAGGACCTTACTGAAGACTGTCAGATGACAGACACAGGAACTGGGCTGTACCACCAGATCCTGGTACATTCCTCAGGCTCTCAGGAGGACTCAGGCACCTGGGACCCCTGCTCCAGGGCCTCTGGATAAATGGTTGCCATGTTGAGGCCACAGAGGTGCTACCACGCTCGGTGCTGCGCGGCCTCTGCCTCAGCCCCTGCCCTGGGGCTCAAAGAACGAAAACTGCTCTCGAAAGTGCCTGCTTTAAAAACAGAAAGGAGCTCCAGTGCTGACAGCCTCAGGCTTGTTACCCTAACGGTAACTTGGAGCACAGAAACAGGAGAGGAGTTATTCTAACTTACCTAGGACAAATCCCCAGTGTTCAAGCCTGGGGTGCCGTAAGAAATTCAGAGGCCCAGGCCCCACCTAGGCCTACTCAGTCTAGCTCTCAGGTTGGTCCTTAGGTGACTGAGGGGAGCAGCCCAGACTGGGAACCATGGGAATCCACTCTAGGATTAGTAATGACGTGTCCCATTTTCAGCGACAATGAGCCACTCTACACAATACAGGTGGAGGGTTGATCAGCTGCTTTTGCACGGCTGTCTTCTAAAGAACAAGGACCATTGCTGGAAACCTGGGCATCGTCTCCTGGGCCACGAGCATCACTCCTACAAGAACAGGGTCAGCAGAGAGCCGGTTCCTGGATCTTTTCCTTGGGGAAATCCTGTAGTGAGTGCGTATCTAATGAAGGAGGAGTCCCAACCTCAGCTGCAGATGCCAAACCTAACTCTGCTGCAAACACCGTGAAATATCCAGAGAAAGATGTGGCAGAGCCCAACAGCATTTAACAGACCTTAATGTCAGCCATAAACTCACGGGTTTGTCTGCATCTCTGCAGGACAGGCTGCCAGATTGGACCTGCTCGATTAGTTAAGTCTACAGCCTCATTCTTCTCAATAGCTGATATTTCCTTTGGGACGGTTTGCATTATGCAGGCTAAACTTAGGAGCTCCTGTTTCTCCAGCGCAGATTTGCCTAGGAGGTTGGGTGTGGCAGACAAAATCTGTCCTGAATCACCAGATAATTCAGATAGGCAGATAGGCTCTATCACTGTATAGAACCCATTTTCTTCTGGAAGTAGATTATAGAGGGATGTGTTCTTGCTAAATATAAAATATGTGGCTGAAGTATAAAAGCGATTCCACCCTGGATAAGTAGTGACCAGTGACCTTTTCTGACTTATAGCCCATGATCAATAATCTCTTAAATTCGAGCATTTGACCTTGAAAGTAGTTATTTCTTCAAATCCATGGAATCATAGTATATGGGCTTAGCATCGTTCTGGTTCAGCCCCCCAGTTTTAACCCTGAGAAAGTAAAAGCTCCAAGGGTTTGTTGGTGACTAAAATACAAAAGCATATGCGTGCTTGCACACATCTTATTTTCTGACTCCTCATAGGTTATTTTTCCTGTAACACTAAGACGCTTCCAATCTGATGTCTGCATCTCATGAAATGAAAATATTTGTCATCCCCTGTGTATTGGTTAGCATAGGATAGGATGGGCCATGGTGACAAAACCCCTCAAATCTCAGTGGTTAAACCGTAAAGTTTATTTTTCAGTCGCCTCCAAAGTGAGTAGCAGAGAGCTCTCTGCTCCTTTGTTATTCAAGCACCTAAGCTGCTGGAGGCACCCCCACCTTCATGTGTCCCTTCAGTGTTGGCCACAGCTCTGGGATCTCACACTTTCTAGGTGTCAACCTGAAGTGACACTCTTCACTTCTCTCATCCCCCTGGGAAGAACTGCACACGGGCCCTAGTTGGGAGTGATCCAGGGACCATGGTCTCCTGATGTTGGTGAGCATGAATAAGGTCCACCACAGGTAATAAGCACTGGGGAGGCACCAACTCTGCTGTAAACCGCACGAGTTACTGAGCCGACGCAGAGAAGTGCTTATCCTGGAGCCCACGTCATCTGCGGGGAAGCAAGGGAGCGTACAAAGGGGGAAGGGTGCGAATCGCGGGAGGATAAGCAGTAGAGAAAGAGAATGTGTTAAATAAAATGACCCCAGAAAAATCTGAGATTTGTTGTCACTGAAGCAATAAATACAGCCAGTGATTTGTACAACAGACATTTACTAAAGACTCTTTGCCACTCAGGACAGTTAACACAGTTAACAATTACTGCTGCATCACTTTCTCCTTCCTACAGGAACAAGTAAAATTCCTTTCTTTTGCTATCTTAGTGAAAGCCTCCACCCAAATGCACAGAGGGCGACGGATACAGTGATGACAATTGTAACAAGAATTTGCTAGGTGCCAGTTGTAATTCTAGTCTTGTGTTTATTCATACTCAAACCACCCTATATTGCAGGAAGCACCAGTATCTTTAACTTACAGGCTGAATTACAAATAGCTTTGGGTCACACACACTACCACGTGGTGGAACTAGGCTTTGAACCCACATAGTCCGACTTCAGAACCTCAATTCTTCATCATTTCACTACACCTCTTCCATAAAATGAGGTATTCTTTAGAAAAGGCAAATGACAATCCTGCTTCTCTAATCAAAAAAAAAAAAGAAAAGGCTCACAGTTTGGTTTTAAAATTACTAGGCTGCAAATATTTCCTTTGTAGGTATCCAAATCTATGTAAGACTATCTTCATTTAAAATGACTTCTCGTTATAATACTTAGCCACTCTCAAACACTTCCCTTGCTTTTCAAGGACTAGGGCCACATAGAGTCAGACACTTGATGCTGAGATTGTGATAGAATCACAAATATAATATTTGGTCTTCATTCCCAGGTTCCTGGCCAGACCTCCTGACACCCTTTTAGTTTCCTAAGTGGTAAGAGTGATAAAGGTGGAAGAAGCATCTTTTGTTCTTCATAACAAGCTCCTTTCAACCACACCAGCGCGTATGTTAATGAGGTGACTTTTGGGAAGTCCCTGAGGAGGGGGGCTGGTTGCCAGGGGAACCAACCAAGTGACTAGAGGGTTGGCCCTTTCAGCCCCACCCACCAACCTTTGGGGAGGGGGGAGGGGGCTAGAGATTGACCTAATCACACCAATGGCCCATCATTTAATCAATCGTGCCTACATAATAAATCCTCCATTAAAAACTCCAAAGGATGGGGTTTGGAGAGCTTCCAGGCTGGCGAACACAGGGAGGTGCTGGGAGGGTGTCGCACCCAGAGAGAGCATGGAGGCTCCCTGCCCCGTCTCCCATTCCTTGCCTTATACATTTCTTCCATCTGGCTGCTCCTGAGTTGTATCCTTTTATAATAAACCAGTAATCTAGTGAGTAAACGATTTTCCTGAGTTCTGTGAGCCTGAGGAAGGAGTCATGGGAACCTCAATTTATAGCTGCTCTTTCAGAAGCTCAGTTGACAACCTGGACTTGTGATTGGCATCTGAAGTGGGGGCAGCCCTCTGAGGCTCAGGCCTTAACCTGTGGGATATGATACTATCTCCAGGTAGATTGTGTCAGAATTGAGTTGAGTTGTAGGCACCACCCAGTTGGTGTCTGCCTGAGAATTGAATTAAATTGTGGGGAGAAAAAAACCTCACATATTTTGTCACTGAAGTGTTGAACATAATGTGTGAGAGTGTAGAAGGGAAAATAGTTTGTTTCTCTTTCAGATGGGGACCTTTTGTTTGAAGTCCCTGTGGCATTGTGGCTGGTAAGGCTGTACCAGGTGCAAACCCCTTCCCACCTCTTACAGGGAAAGAAGTCAAAAGAGAAGAGGTGCTAACGGTCTTTGAGAAGATTGTCAGGTAAGCCAGGTGCAGTGGTGCTGGCCTGCAGTCCCAGCCATGTGGGAGGCTGAGGCGGGAGGATCACTTGAGCCCAGGAGTTTGAGGCCAGCCTGGGCAACAGAATGAGACCCCTATAAAAAAAAAATTGTCAGGTAGATTACCTGCATCCCTTATCCTGGATCTCCTAGCAGTCAGTTACCTGGGACTGTTGTAAAATACCTGCTCATATGGACCTACCGTCAAGATACATCCATCTCTTCTTCTTCTCTCTTGAACTCTGGAATAACTAGTGTGATAAATTGCTACTTGGTACCTTTCCAGGATAACATGTTTTTGTCAGCTACTTAAAGCTTTTTAAAAAGTCACCTACTAGTAGAAACTTCAGATTTGTTCAGAAGGAGGCATTTTTCATAAGAACTTTTCCTTATACTTTTTAGAGTCTACTTTTTAAAAATGCTGGCCATTTGGAGAGAATTGCTGTTTTTGAACCTACAGGCCCATTCTGCTACCCCGCTGCTTACATTTGCATATACTGCAGAACCTATTTCTGGGTTCCATGAAACTGCTGCCTACACAGCCAATCTGCTGCTTCTCCTGGAGGGGCCTCTGTGCACAGCGTGCACACCGCGCGCACACAGAGCAGGGCTGGCCACGTTTTGCCACAAATCCAGTTCCCAAGAAGAATATGTTCAACAGTCCTGTCAGAAGAAAGGTTATTAGAAAGCAACAGGACTCTAGTGAGCAGAAGTCCCTGAGTTGGTGCCGATCTCGGGGAAAGGCGAGTGGTTTTCGAAAGGTGAGGGGGTTATACGGCATTAATGCAGAAATGGGCTAGCTAGCATGGAATGCAGGCTGGGGGTGAAATCCTCTGCTTTCTTTACTTGGCCTAAGGTGAGGGGACAGTAATCAGAGCGGATTTTGTTATAACAAAGTCCCTTTATGTGACACTGGGTATGCTGTTCTATAAATAGAGCAATGCTAGTTTTGAATTTTCAGTGTACAATAACCAAGAGAATCTTAGAAAAATGTTGGCTATTCAATTGCTTGATCACATGTTGCCACTGCCTGAATTGTTGCAATAAAGGTGATGATGCAGACCGCACCCCATTGTAGCACCTGTTTGTGAGTCGCTTGTTTACCAGAAGTCAGGAAGAGAGCTTTTCATGAAATGAGCACAGACTTCCAGGCAGCAAAACCTTCCAATCCCACCTGACGGTCCTCAAGCTATCCAGAGCAGCTTCATGGAGAACGGTAATCACGTTGATTGAATCCTTATGCCTGAACCCCTTTTCAGCTGCTCTGATGTATTCTTGTGAGCATGAGAGTTTTCAATGAGTATCATAGAATGGGCAAGACCACAGGAAAACATTGCCAGTAAGTTCTATGATTTGAGATGCTATTCCCAAAGTAGCTATAGTGCCTTGAATTATTAGCTCTCCAAAGCCCAGTCCCACCCTCCCTAAACCTATGAGCCTAGATGGTTGGGTTAAGGAAGAAGTCTGGGATCATAGAAAAGCTGCTTGTCTCTTATGGGAATTAGACCCTGACCTTTGTCTCAGTATCAGCAGGCTTTAAGGAGTAGAGCCCAATATCATATCTTGCCTTTGGTGGATGTCTTAAGTGACTAAGGTGTAATAAATATTTTGGAACGAAGCCTTCATTTTCTGAAGCCATGAGCCTCCTAAAAACGGGGTCACCAACTTGTCCTCATTTGTCCAGGACATTACTGGTCTTAGCACTGAAAGTCCCACATCCAGGAAGCCCCTTGATCTGGGGCAAACTGGGATGGTTGCCCCTCTACTTAAAAGGCACAATGCAGCTTCCCTAGGATCTGATATAATTGTTTGTTTTGTGGTCTAGATTTCTTGTTACATCAATACTCTGCAGTCAGTTATCTGTCCTATCAGAGCGGCACCAAGCAGCACATTTAGCTGTGGGAAGGGGCGGGAGTGAGGTTGGATCATGCAAAGAGGGATGGAGAGAGCAGGAAGATTAATGTCATATTGGAGTTGGACTGCAAGGCTTCTTTTACACTATAAATATTGTATGAAGTGCTGATGTAACCTTTACTGAAGCATGACATGGGATTTGGCTTGTTTTATGGCTCATGATTAAAGTAAGAAACAAGTCTCTGATTAGATGATTCTTTTGCCCCCCACAGACCTCTGTTCTTCACATTTCCAAGGGTGCTATTTTATTTATGCAATCCATCTAACTCAAACTCAGACACCAAAACATGTAGATCACAACCTAGAAAATGTTATCATAAGAAGCATTCTTTTTATTCTTGATCTCAGATTATTTATAATCTAAGATACTGGCTTCCATAAGCATTGCAGGGAAAAGAAAGAGTTGAGACTGGCAGATTCTGCTTCCTTTTAAAAAGTGTATTATCTGTAAGTGGTGAAACCCATTGATGTTCTGTTGAGGTTACATAAGAAAATGGATGGGTTTTTAATGACTTGACTTTGTTGCAATTGCATATAGCTAAATACAGTTGGCTAAAAAGCACATTGCGTTCTTAGGAACAGAATTCAATCTTTTGGTTTTCTCCTTCTGGTCCATCCTATTCAGTAAGTTAATTATTTGTGGAACTTTAAAATTCAATTGATTCCCATTGAATTTATCCAAGTTGGAGGGTATTTGGTGTTACACTCATTATACTGTATATCATTTGGTCCTGGTCCTTTATTCAACCAGAGAGAAGAACCAGCTATATTTAAAATGCCTATGTTCAGTGTCTTTAAGTGATATTTAATGTCTTTAAGTGATATTTTTAAAATTTGGAACATTAGTCTGCTTATTGTGTGGAAGTGCAGTAGAATTATCAGGTTAAAACTGAGGGATTTTTTTTTCTTTTTAAACCTTTTATATGAATTTATTGGATGAAAATTTTAAAATTAAACTGTGATGAGTAGGGCTAAAAACTAAAGTGATCTACTATAAATAACATCAGAGGGTGAGCCCTCATAAATCAGCAAGTCTCATATTAAAAATAGCTACAAAATATTATCCTAGTTATTAGATGCCACCTACTGGTTATAATTACTGTATGAAACAACCAGCCATGGTTTTAATTCAGAGGGAGAATTCTCAAAGCACCTGTAGTTAAAATTCAAATAGCATTCATATTTTGTGCAAATCAATCACTGAATAAGCATAGCGACATTTTGAAATTCAGACTGCATTTAGAAAAAAGTTACTGTGAACCTGAAAGTCTTGTTTAGATTTTACTTGCATTTGTAAATTTTGGTCTCCCAAGAATTTCTGTGTGGTGGGGCCAGCATGACTGCTGTTGATTCTATAACCTAGCTTCCTTCCAGATGCAGTACAGTATACAGGTGTCCAGAGATAGTTCTTTTGTCATTGTACCTGAACACATTTTGCAGAATCAGTCAGGTGCCAGCTGTTGTCCATGTAGGATGTGGCAGTATGCCAAATACAGTGGCTGTGTGCTATTGATTAACACACACAGGTTCTATCTGCATTTCTATGTTTACGAATGATTAGTACTGCTATCCATCATAAAGAAAGTTAAATATATAAACCAACATCATGCACTTCACATCTGTAAATTCTTGGGTATGGAGACTGTGCTTGTGCTGTAGATGGAATCATACAGTACATTATGAATAAAGGAATTAATGATCCCCTGGGTATGTTGAATTAGAGGAAAAAACACAGAGCAAAGTCTGCTAATGAATGAACAGGTCTTGGCAAACTGCAGCCTGTAAATCAAATCCAACCTGCTGCTTGTTTTTGTGAATAAAGTTTTATTGGAACACAGTCACACCCATTTGTTTGCATATTGTCTGAGGCTGCTTGCATATTACAACAGCAGAGCTGAGTCATGAAGACAGACACGCTATGGCCTACAAAACCTATTTTATTTACTATATGTCCCTTTACAGAAAGTTTGCTCACTCCTGTTCTGGAAATTTAGACTCTATTTCATTAAGGCTATTTTTTAGTTGAAATTCTAAATCAGTTTAGTCTTTGTTTGAATCAGCATAAACTTTGCAACAGCCATGGTTTGCCCCATTAGAGATGATTCCACCACAAAAACAGGACCACAAGGACAGCTCCTCTTTGAAGTTTTCAGAGCAGCCTCCTTGCTGGATCAGCCCAAGTTCCAGCTCCCAGCCTCCAGGGGAAGACCATGGGTGCCCTCTAGGACATGGTGCAAAGGAAGGGTTTGTTCTGGTCCAGAACAGAGAGGCCTTTTCTTTCACCTTTCAGTACCCAGGTGCTGAAATATATGTAAGAGTGTTGGTAATAAAATTGAGCTTGTTGGTTATTGAAACAGAACTGCCAGAGAGTGTGTGGAAGCTCATGTTTTGTAACAGGTTGGTTAATTGTCAGCTTTGAGTCACGTAACCGCTTACAAAAACCCCACAGGGTCCAAGGATAGGGGGAGTCAAATATATGAAAAACAAAAGCCCAGATGCTTAAGTTTTTTAAAAAAGGCAAACTAATAATAATTTGGGAAATTTGTACTTTTATATACTATTGTAATGTGGAAAAAAGATTCAGGAAACCCCTAAAACTGATTTTTCAAACACCATATTTATTGATTGCTTGAGACCCTTTTTTTTGTTAAAACTACTTATATTGGTGATAACAATGGAAAAAACAGGAGTTATATAATTTCATTCTAGATACTTTTGAAGGCATCATCCTTAATCCTCAAAAATGCTCTATGGTAAGGAGAGGGAGAGCTATAACCTATCTCTAATTGCAATGAAAAAGAATGAAGATTCAGAACAGGATGTGTAAGAATTGAACTGTGTGTCTGAATAACTATTCACTGGCTGTGTAATATTGGGGCAAATTATCTCTTAGGGTAAAAACATCTCTAAGCTTCAAACTCTCTCAGCTATAAAATGAAGATAATATCCATCCCACAGAGTTGTCATAAGGATTATATGAGATAATGTATGTGAAAGAGCTAGCACAGTGATTGTCCTCTCAGAAGTGCTCAGTAAAATGTTGGGGATGGTGATGAGTTACTCTATGTGCAGAAAAGGGTTTCTACAGCAGGCCTGAGATACTATCCTTTGAAAGGCTGCTTGCAAGGCTGGACCTTGCCTGGCATCTGAGAATTTGATTGGTAAACAGTTCCTTACAATGATTTAAACTTTTCTTAACTGATAAGGGTGACTCACTGTGCTTACACTATTTGTACAAATAATATGGTTTTACACTAAACACATGCTTTCCTTCTGGGAGTCTGGAATTTTGGTACGTTAAGCAGAGAGTGCGCATGGGACTAGCTCCCAATAAAAACCTTGGACTTTTCTAATGAAAACCTTGGCTTCTCTAATGGGCTTCCCTGGGCAGAAACAGCACAAGCTTGTTGCTGGAGAAAGAAGCGTGCTCCAGGATGGCTGCTCATAGCGGGAAGAGAGCATAAGGAAGCCTGCACATGGGTTTCTCTGGACTCTGCCATGGCTTCTTCTCTTACAATCTGAGTCTATGTCCTTACCAGGTTGCTGAAAGGAATCTTCACCATGATTAAAACTAGATGCTCATTCCCCTGGGTCCTTCTAGCAAATATCCAAACTTAAGGGTAGTTTTAAGGATCTCCAACACACTACCTATAGTTTCTTTATATTTTAGTGCTAATTTAATTAGGCTAGCCCAGTAGTACCCAACCTTGGCTATAATTAGAATTATCTCGAAAATTACACACACACACTCCTCCATATGCCTGCACCAATCTCAGAGCAATTACATCAGGACTCCTGCTAAGACCCAGCTATTGGTAATTTTTAGTTCTGAAATTTCTATTTGGTTCTTTTTTAATGGTTTCTAAATCTTTGTGGAAAGTCTCCTTCTCTTCGGGCATATCGTCAACCTTTTCCACTGGATCCTTTGGCATCTCTTTTCTTTTAATTTTATTTTGAAATAACCTTAGATTTACAGAAAAGTTACAAGAACAGTAGAGAACCTGTACACCCTTCATTCTGCTTCCTCTAATGTTAACATCTTGCATAACTGTAGCACAATTATCAGAACTAAGAAATTAACACTGGCACATTATTATTAACTAAACTACAGACTTTATTTTGGATACCACCATGTTTTTCCAATAATGTCGTTTTTCCAGCCCAGGATCCAATCTAGGATCCCACTTTGCATTTGGTTGTCTTGTCACCTTAGTCTCCCCAATCTGTGATAGTTCCTTAGCAATCAGTCTCTGCTGATTTTTGTAGATTGTCCCTCAATTTTGATTTGTCTGATGTTTTCTCATGGTTAGATTGAAGTCATGCATTTTCAGCAAACACTACAGAAGTGATGTACCTTTCTGAATGTATTATAACAAGGGTATATAATGTCGATATGTCTTATTACTGGTGATGTTAACCTTGTTTATTTGTTAAAGGCATTGACTTCTGGGTTTCTCCACTATAAAGTTATTTTTCTCTTTATAGTTAAAGCATTTCTTGGGGAGATGCATTGAGAGTGTACGAACATCCTGTTTCTCCACAAACTTTTGTCCACTAGTTTTAGCATCCATTGGTGAATCTTCCATGCAACAATCTTGCTGTGGTGTTTTAAGGATAATTTTCTATTTCCCTTCTATATATTTCCTTCTGTATTTATTAATAAGAATTCTATAAGAAAGAGCTATCTCTTTTCCCCACTTATTTATTCAGTTAGTTATGTATGTCAGGGTGGACTCATACATATGTATTTTATTCTATGGATTTTTATCTAATATTATCATTTTTCATTGATTACATGGTTTCAGCTTTGGCAGTTGGGAGCTTTTCCATGCTGGTGTCTGTGCCTTTTGACATATCCTCATCCTTTTTTGAGAACTTCTTTACTTTCTGGCATCATATGATGCTCCTATTTCATCTTGAATTTTCCCTATCCCTACCTCAGAATTGACCTTTTTTCCAAGGAGCTGTGTTTCCTTTTATGAAGAATGGAATTTAGAAACCAAGATCTGGGCTCTGGGTGTGCTCATTACTACTGAGGTGTTGCTACCTCTAGACACTGTCAGTGGATAGGGTTTAGAAATGTATGTATGTCTACTAACTCATGCATACACACATATCTCTACTAGTTTCCATATCTGTCTATTGAATATACTTCTTTTTTTAAAAAAAATGCACATGAAATGCTACCAATTTCTCCAATTCTAATCCAACACTTCAGGGTTCATTCTTGCCCTTCCCCTTTGTGAATTTATAATGTTTTTTCTCTGACAGTGAGAAACTCTCACTATCTGTAATATATTTTCTTATTTGTCTAACCCTAGTACACATATAAAGTAGTTTCAGAACTGCTAACCCAACCCTTGTGAGAAACAAGTGTACTAACTAGAGTTCCGTGTTTGTATGCAGTTCTTTGTGTTGTTCTTTGGAATCTTTGTCAGACTTAAAGTCTCTATCTGGTCATTCCAAAGTCAGGCCATCTGGGTCTGCTGCTACTGACTCTTCCCTGTTTTTGACCATAGGTCACATTTTCTTTTCCCTTTGTGTGTCCCATAATATTGGCTTTTATTTGAACATTCTGTGTGAAAGAATGGTGGAGACAGAAGTAAATGACATTTCCTCCACGTCCCTGCTTGTGTCTGGCTGCCAGAGTTGGGGGAGGAGCTGATTCTTTCTGATTTGTAGTTGTGCTGGGTCTGAGCTTTGTGGCAGCTGTAGTTTGACTTGGTTCACGATCAATTTTAAGTTTTTTAAGTCAGAAAGGCCTTGCTTTTCTCCAGGGCCTGGATTATAAGCATTGGTGACATCCTGGAGAGCTCTTTCATTTGACTGCTGAATGGCCAGCTCTCAGGACTGCTGGGAGAATTTTATCCACTTTCCATCCCAGTGGCCAGCTAGCTGCTCTGGATTCTTAGGGAGGTTTTGCTCTCCTAGTACTTCCTTCTCCTCTGTGGAGGCCTTGGGTGCCTTGGAGGAGTTTCTTTTGGCTTCCTGCCCTCCCATCTCTTTTGGAGGGCAACTGCCTTGCCCTTGGGGGAGGCACTCCAGGCCTTCAGGGGACTGTCCCTCAGTTCTCTGGTCCTGCCCCAGCCTTTGACATGCCACTACGATAGGCAGATAATGCCTCCCCCAAAAAATATTCACATCCTAGTCCTCAGATGCTGCAAATATGTTAGATTACATGGAAAGGGAGAATTAAGGTTGTTAATCAGTGGACCTTAAGAAAGGAAGGTTATTCTGGATTTTCTGGATGAATAATCCAAATATAATTACAAGAGTCCTTAAAAATGGAAGATGAAGGCCAAAGAGCAGTCAGAGTGGGTGATGTGATGACGGATGCAGGATCAGAGAGCTGTGAAGTTGCTGGCTTTGAAGAAGGAGGAAGGGAATGTGAGCCAAGGAGTGCAGGCTGTCTCTAGGAACTGGAAAAGGCAAGGAAATGCATTCTTCCCTAGAGCCTTTAGAGAAGAACACAAACCTGCAGGCACCTTGATTTTAGCCTAGTGAGACTTCATCAGACTTTTGGCCTACAGACTGTTAGATAAGAAATTTGTGTTGTTCTGAGCCAGTAAGCTTGTGGTAATTTGTTATTGCAGCAACAGGAAACTGATACACTTTCCCCAAACATTCAGTGAAGACCTGTAGGAAAGCATTGCAGGCAGGAAAAGTTGCTGTGGGCCTGGGCCCTTGGAATTCTGACCATGTGAACCAGCCTACCTGTGGCTATTAAAAGCTCATTAAGAGTCAGACTGGTATTGTTGGGTTAAATTGTGTCCTCACAAAATTCACATTTTGAAACCCTAATCCACAGCATTTCAGAGAGTAACTGTATTTGAAAATAAGGTCTTTAAATAGCTCATTAAAATAAAAGGCACCCTATCCAATATGACTTGTGTCCTTTAAAAAGAGGGTATTAGGCCACAGACATACATACAGGGAATACCATGTGAAGACCCCAAGGAAGGCAGCCATCTACTGTCCAAAGAGAGAGACCTCAGGATGTAACCAACCCTGCAACACCTTGACAACCCAGACTTCCACCCAGTCCTGACTGTCACTGGCGGTTTCTCCTTACTCCCTCCGTGGAGGGCTCCTCCCCTTCCTGTGGCTTCACAGGTGTGAAAGCAGTTGTGGGTCTCTCATCTATCAAGGGTTCATCACTTAGTGAAATTTAACTCATTTAAGTTTCCTTGTGTCTTCAGTTCGCTATTAGTTTTTTTTTTAAATAAAAACCCTCTAATTTCATAATTTATCTAGCTTATTTTGATTTTTAGAATTACTTTTTACATTGAATGTGGAAGTCTCCAAGCACTGGTGTTTCTGAAAAACACTAACATACAGGCAGGATGGAAATCCCCTCAGTTAGGACTCCTAGTCTACAGGCTTGGCATTTTTCTTAAAAAAATTAAGGCACCAAGCAACCTTGGGAAGAATATCAAGTCACAGCCACCATCCCCCAACACACACATTCCTTTCACCTTACCAGTCTTGAGTCAAATGCTCTTTGACTCATGGAGTAAATAATTTTGACCCTGTTTTAGGCCACCAGTGAACACACAAGCTTTTCTTTTTGTTTTTGTTTCCAAGAATGGCCTTCCTTCTTTCTTTTCTTTTCTATATACTACTATGACCCCACAGACTTGCAGTAGAATGCCAGACTGCACTGTAGAGCTGAGCTTCTGGAAAGTAATTGCAGGTATGTGGCAAGAAAGGATGCCAACCCAAATTTCAACTCTCTAGAAAGTGTCTAACAATGGTACACTCTGTAGAGGTATTTGAATAGTTTTCCGGATTAATAGCTAGTAAAATTCCTACATTTCTATTTCGTATAGCATTTCTAATTATCAAGATGTTCAAAATATTATTGATTGGCCAGGCACAGTGGCTCATGCCTGTAATCCTAGCACTCTCAGAGGCTGAAGCAGGAGGATCACTTGAATTTAGGAGCTCAAGACCAGCCTGAGCAAGAGTGAGACCATGTCTCTACAAAAAATAGAAAAACTGGCCAGGTGTGTTGGCATGCACCTGTAGTCCCAGCTACCTGAGAGGCCAAGGCAGGAGGATTGCTGGAGCCCAGGAGTTTGAGGTTGCAGTAAGCTGTGATGACCCTGCTACACTCTAGTCTGAGCGACAGAGCAAGACTCTGTCTCAAAAAAAATATTATTGATGCCCTCTGCTACCTTTTTTGTGGTAAGCTTTTATTTAATGTATCAAAAGTTTAACATTTGACTTGCCTTTTATAGGTATCCATTGCAGTAAAATTTCACTTTAGAGATAGCTTTCAAATATCATTTAGATACTTCTCCTAGAGCCTTTTACTCTCCAAAAATAAAATATTCTCACAGTTCCCCTGGAATGCAATGAATTTATATGCATACTTATACATTTTTATTCATAATAATTGAATTGTTATTTAGTGTTTTACTGTTTAAGAGTGAGGGATGACCATGTTCAGAAGCCTAGAATCATTCAATTAGTCAATGATTATAGTTATCACTAAAACTAAAATAGGAGGTTGTCAAATTGAGCAGCAAAGAGCAAAGTATTTAGGCATTGAAGAGATATCAAGGTCACTGACACAGAGACTGTTTAACTTCAGTTGTCTTGTACAGAAGCCATTGATTCAGATCAACCTTCGAAGGCCCAGTCCTTAGCTATGCATGTCCTGTGCTTCTTCTCATTCTTGAGGCACTTCCTGAACTGCCACATACTCATCAAACCCTCAAAGCTTGCAAAGTTGTCATTTACAGTGCACCCTATCACTTCCAGGTGGACCACAACATCAATGTTGGCTATGCCAGTGCATATTCTCCCAGTGGGAAGTCCACATGGGAGGTCAGATGATGTTCAGAAGGTGGCTCTGGCAAGCAGGGATCAGAGTGGTGCAAATCTTAGCAAGTCAGTAATTGAGCTGCGATAGTCCGGTGCAGTGGCTTCCACTGTCTACCCACCAGAGGGATCAGAAACAGTATGTCTGCTTGTTAAGGCAATTTGACCCCTGGCCACTGTTGGAAAGAAACTGAAATCCTTGCTGTTTAGTCTTCTCCTCTCTTTATGTATATATACACTCCAAGATGACTCTGGATGTTCTGTTGGTCTTTTAGGCTAGCGTATAATATATTGGTTCCATATTTCTCTACAAAATTGCAGTAAATCCCAACTAAGAGTTTTCCAATCTCTTCCATCAAGCACTTAAATGCCTTGGGTTACCTCTAGGAAGGATAACCTCTTTCCTTAGGTGTGGATTTCCCAAGTTCTTCTTCAACAGGCAACCCTACTGAAGTGTTTGGTGTAGAAGAGAGTGTCACTCTTACCTGGTAGCCCCCATAACAACAATATTTATTATATAATCAAATAGTAAAGTACTAGTGGCTAAGAGCTTTGAGCCCTTGCTGCTGCGTGCCAGATACAGAACCATATGTTTCATGTCTAGTATCTCATTTAACCCTCATAACAAACCCAAGAAGCACAGGGACTATTTTTGTCCCCCATTTTACAGATGCAGAAACTGAGGTTTAGCAAAGTCTGATCACTCATGTTTTTAACTGCTATAAGATATTGTCTCTACTGACTATGATGGGCATGATTAATTCCATTAGCCCAAAATTACAGAGCCAGGCACTATTTTAAGTGGTGGATATGATACAGTATGGAAGATTGTAAAAAATGCAATTCCTCAATAACACAAGAGTTTAGGTTGGACTTACCCTTCTGTTTCAGAACTAACCATGTTATATTAGATTTTTATATTTCAGGGGCATGATGTAGCTCATGGTATATACAACTGTATGAAGTAAGGAAACCTTATAATAGAGTACCATTTTATATATTAACGTGCCCATTGGAAAAGCTTCCTTGGACCCAAAAAGAATTTATAACCCCCATGCATAATTGGGATCAGGCTGAAAACTGTAGCAGAACTACCATAGAGTTTGATACATATTTGAGCATTGGAATTCTGCTTCTAGGAAATGCAAAAAATTCAAGTATAGGTAGGCCCTCAATGAGGGCATATTCAGAGGGCTGATGGTCGAGAACCATGACATCAACATAGCCCATTAAAGACTTTTCCTTCTTTTATCACTCAGAATCTATCCATTAGATCAATGGTTCTAAAAGCAGTTAGCCACTAGCAGCAATCCATGACAAGTTTTCACAGCTTCCTGTTTTCTTATAAAATAAGAAATATGTAATTAGAAATATCTCTGTTGGAACATCTAACTAATGAGTCCTGTGTCCAGACCCCGGATCTTGCTGAAGGAATGTCCAGAGCCTGTAACCATGAGCTCTATCCTGGCTCTCCATTTCTGGAAGAAATATTTTTATATTCCTCTCTAGTTTGAAGTTCTGTTTTTGTGTCATGTCTGAATTCCTATAACATTTCCCTTACAGTGTGGTCATTTGCAAGCTAACTAAAACCACCTGGGCTTCTGGATAATGGCTCATACCTTAGTATTTTTCTTTCATTAATATTCATATGTAATAATTGTGGCTCTCAATGGGGGGGGGCATTTTGCCCCCCAAGGGATATATGGCAATGTCTGGAGATATTCTTGGTTGTCACAACTTGAGAGACAGGGGTACTACTGGCATTCAGTGGGTAGAAGCCAGGGGTGCTGATTAACTTCCTACGGTGCACAGGATGCCCCCCATAACAAAGAATTATTTGGGCCAAGATTTTAATGATGTCAAGGTTGAGAAATCTTGGCTTAGGGAAAGCACTTCTAAAAACACTAAGATTTACTTATGCTTAATTTTAGTCTGTTGACACAGAGATTTTCATCATGCTTTAATATTCTTATTAATTAAATGATGCTTGTCTACTTTCTAATTAGCATTAAATGACTTTTTCTATATTCCAGGGCTGTAGAGACATATATTTTCAGATCTATATAAAGAATATGAAGATAGCCCCTTTGGGATGGAAATCTTCAGTAAAATTGATCTGTACTCCAGACGCAAAAAGAAGCAGGATTCTGAGTACCCTCGCAGTGAATATTCCGTATATCTAGCACTTGGAAACCTAAAACAAGACCAGAGAATCCCAACAAAGACAAATTATTTGGAAGACAACAGATGCCAAATTGCTTCTCAATCCAGTCCCAGAAGCCAAAGATGTCAGTGGGTGCTGCTGTTTTATTTCCTGTGTGGCAGAGGACGATGAAAAACCAAATGAAAATATTGCCACAGTTGAGAGTGAGAAGAAGGCAATCCATGAGTGAGGTGTGAGTTTCAAATGAGATCTTATGTTGACAGGGAGCCTTTGCGCCAAGCCAGCACCTGAACCTCTGCCAGTTAAACCCAGTGCAATGAAGGAAGGAGATGAGGGATTAGAAAAAGCAAAGCTGACAGATGGCAATTTGTGAAGAGTTGAATCAACATAAATTATATCTCATCAGCGAGCAGAGGAAAGAGAGGGTGTGTTCCAGTGTTTGGCTAAGCACGGAGATGGCAAGCGTGCCAAAGGCGCAGCAAGCAAACCACTGGGCACCCTTCAGAGCAGGACAAAGGTAGAGAAATACCCTTCCATTAGAAAGCCATCTGGATCTCAAATTGTGGGTACACATCTGTTTGGAACAATACAATAAATAAAACTAGTGAACATCTGGGATTTCAGAAGGCATCAATCATAGACTACGGAAAGCCAGAACAAAATTGCTGGTAACTGGATATGACAATGCAGAAAGTATCCAAGACTCACCAGTTCAACATCCACCTGTTTAATAGCATATGAAACAAGTATAAATGTTTTTTTCTGAGGTGGGGAAGAGTTCATTTAAACCACATATAAGATATTCATATAATTAAATTTTTTCCTGTAGCCTTAAATTTTGCTTCTTAGAAATTAAGTAATCAAACATTAATGATAATTTTCCAAACTTTCATAATTATCAAGGGAAATAGAAAAGTCAGCATTAATACATTGTAATAACATATAAAATAGAGATTGAATATACATATGAATGACTTTAAGTCATGATAATTATAACTTTGGGGGTTAAATAAAAAGGACCTGTGAATTCAAATATAACAAATATTAGGTACAGGTGAGATAAAAATCTTTTAACAAGATTTCTGAATGAAGATTTTTTCATTACATTAAAAATATAAGTTTTCTCAAGTGCACAAATCAAAACCCAGTCAGAATATCTACACCAGCAGATGGCACTAAAAGGAAAAACCAACTGTCTTAGATTTTTCAAGGGCTTAAAATTCGAGAAGGGGAAAATCCCAAAGTGAATGTAAAATAGATTAAAAATCTATATTTCCAATTATATACGTAAAAGCAAAGGAATCAATTTTGGAAAAAGCATTATAAGGCTTATGATTTTTCTCTCATTTTGAATGATTGGCTATTGGACAAATAAGTTTTACACATCTTAAAGATTATTTCTAGTCAGCAAATAGATGGTCTCAAGTCTCTATTAAAATGATTATTTAGAGATACTATCATAATAACAATTGTTCAAATTGGAAAAGCAGCAGGTGGTTAACTGCTTGGAAGAAACCAACAGCATAAATGGGCTGTCTTTTGCAAGGAGCAGTTTGCAGTTCTTAAAGATTTTGGTTGCCCTCCTGTATACTTTCACCATTTGAGGATTTTTGTATAGGACAAACACTTCCAGAGGCAGAAAACAGTATTTAATATTTAATGAAGCCCTCCTCCATTGATGCTTCATGGCAGATGTGTTCGACTTAGTAGAATGTTGGAAAGAAAATATAGAGACAAACACATTGGAAATTATCAGACATTCTCATAGCCTCTCCCTGCAGGTGTCTCTGAAGGGTAATTACTTTCTGCACATGATGAAAATAAAATGTGAAAAAATGTTTTTGTACAAAAGTGCAAGAAATGTTTTAACTATGGGCAGGAATCAGAAGCTCCAGATGCATTATTTTTTGCTACTTCCAGTTTTTCAGGTTTTTTTCCAAGATGAGTTCTACATTATATACAGGACTTACAGAGGAACAATAAGAGAGTCTTTAATAATTCATATCTGAGAGGAATGAAAATAGAAGGGCACATCTTATTATAAGGACGTCAAATGGATTACTTATTCTAGCACATAGAAGATACTACAAAACCATCTTCCCTCCTAGTGAAAAGACACATTCTTTTCTGTCTTGGAAATTTCTGATACTGGAAGGCCTAAGATTCCTGGACAAGCACCCCTTCAATCCTTAATGGTCTGTTCCCCTTTGGAGTTTAAACTTAAGATCTAGATATAATTTTGTCAGCTAGCAAGAGGAGAAAAGGGAGAAAAGGAGACAATAAGAAAATAAACTGGGGGAGCCAGAAGGTCACTTTCCCCTTCCTGCTAAATGTATATTTTGATGTGAGCTGGCAGAAACACTGTTGCCCCAGGAAGCAGTGTTATAGGGCATCAGTACAGGCTTGTTGAACAATTTAAAAGTGTGTGCTGTTTCCTCTGGACCAAGTTCTGTCATTTGAATCTGAAATGGCAGCTGTGTCAAAACAAGTTTGCATTATGTAGACCTAATTCTAATTTTTAAAATGCTGATTCAAAAATCTATGTAACTTGGCAACGATCAATTATATTTGTCAGTTTCTCTGAATAACTGTCTGTGAATTTCTCAACACTCCAGGACTGGGTTCCATGTAGCCCCGTGGTATAGAAGCTATGTTTTCTGAATCAATAATGATCACCATTTATTAGACTTCTGACATCTAACAATCTGGCAGACTAGACATTATGAAGGGTCAGTTAGCGGAAGTACTGCTAGATTCTGAATGGATTATAACAAGCATGCTTTTTTTTTTTTATAACATGCTTCACAGAAAAGTATCAAGCATGCTTTTTCAAGCACTACTGAACTCATGAGCAAACAAGGGGAGTTTTCAATGGCCAAAACAAGCAAACAAAAACAACAACTCCAAACAAGAAAATATAACAGTGGGCTGAAAATGAACTTGAGCATAGGCAAAGCCAAAAAGCTATTTTTTTTTCCTGTAGGCAAATGCCTACACCAGGAATAGATTTGGAGTATAAGCGTGGGACCCACCACTGATGAAATGGATAAACTTGTAGATGTTAGGAGTTCCTGCAGGCACATTCTCTGTGGAAGAGGTCAACCCAACAACTCAGAACCCTCATGGATTGTGTGGTCAAACATAGTCACGTTAAATAGAACATCACACACCCATGGAAACAAACCACCACAGTGAGGGTTAGCAGAAACAATTCATCAGTGTGGACTATTCTACCTCCTGAGCAAAGACTTCAGGTTATTGGAGTGATCAGATTTGGACTAGGAAAGAACTGTTACAGTAAAATCTAGAATTTTTAAAAATAAGGAGGAACTGTCAAAAATAATGTGCAAATGAAATGAAAATTATAATTCTTGAAATATTCTAAACAGCATATTATATGTAGATGAAGAGAGAATTAATATTATACTTCAATTATACTTCAATTTAAAAAGTAAGCCCAGTACCTCCTGAAGAAAAAAAGAGAAAGAATAATAAACATCAAGACAAATCCAGGTTACCCAGAATGCAGCCATGAAGTAAGGATCTGGAGAAAAAAGAGATTAATGTATGTGAAGGACACAATGCGAAGGCCTACCATAGGTTTCATCAGTGTTAGAGAAGAAAAAGCACAGAACATAGGGGACAAAGGAACAATTTGACTGCAGAGATCTCAACAAAAATAACAGAAGCTAAAAGATAGGGAAATAATATCTTCAAATTGCTGAGAAAAAGTTAACTGGCAACTCAGAACTATATACCCTGCAAAATTTTATTCCAAAAGTAGCATGAAATAAGGACATATTTTCATATACACAAAGCAGAGTTCATGGTCAGCAGAACTTTATCAAAGGGATTCCTAAAAGATATATTTCTTTTTTTTAATTAATTAATTAATTTATTTATTTTTTATTTCAGAATATAATGGGGGTACACCACTTTGGCTATATATATTGCCCATGCACTGCCCATGTCAGAGCTACAATCGTGGTCATAAAAGATATATTTCAAGAAGAAGAAAAATTATCCCAGAAAGAAGATCTGAGATTGAAAAAAATGGTTAATTAAAAAATTGATGAACATCTAAGGAAATCTAGAAAAATAATTTTCTATACAAAATAAAAATATTTAAATTGTAGGGTTAAATAGTGAGCTAAGATACTGACTTTTTAAAATACCATACAAGTTGGAGAGAGAAAATTGGATTTAATCTTCTAAGGCCCTGCTATTGTGCCAGAGTAAGGTTAAGATGTGATGCATGATAACATTTTGAGGGTAAACAGTAAAGAGTAGAAACAATGAATCACAAAACAGTATGAAGGGAAAGGGAAAAATAAAAAACAAAACAATTCAAAAGAAGAAAAATGGGGGAAAAAGCTCACAGGAAAAGTAGGACAAATAAAAGGCACAAAGCAAGAAGCTTATGACAAGCCTAGGATTTCTATTTCTGGCTGCATAAATGATTTGATACCTGGGATGACCTTCTCAATGTAAACAAGTAGACTTTTGAATAAAACAAAAATAAATGATTTAAATGCATGGAATATGGAGTATGAGATGGTATAAGATGAAGAAATACCTAGATCCCAAAAGCTGAGTGAGAGCAAGAATCCAGAAAGGTATTGGAGACACCAAAGCCAGCTTTTATCCTGAGGGTTTCTGCTGGACCCAGAGAACTTGTGCAACACCCCCCCACCACCACCACCCTCCTTTGGCCACCGCACCAGGGTTATGCATGAGAAGGGCCTGCCCAAGGTGGGGAAATTTAATAGCAGCCCTCTCTGCATATACGTGTGATCTCTTAGTGTCAACGTTAGTGAGAGGCCAGTGGTAAAACAGGCTATCTTGGTGCTGGGTAAAGGGAAGAAAACTCCCTTAAAGATTCATGCCCATAAACTTGTCTTCATAAAGACTTCTGGTCCAAGTTCATACAACCAAAGTGTTCCAAAAAGATTTCAAACAGATAATTTAGAAAGAACAGTGCTAGCAGTGTCCTAAAGCAGCAGATAGAAGCAAACAAATGCTCTCTGGAAAGAATCCGACTTCAACTCACCCCTCAAAGAGTTCCTGGCAATCAAGTTCTAAGGAAAGTGAGCAGCTTTCAGCCAAAAGTAATACTCATGAATAAGGGTGACAGAATCAACAGACAATGGAAAGAGATTATCCAATTTACATGAGAAATTTAATACATTTAAGGAAATAAAAGAGAAGATTGAAATATAAACAGAGAACAGAGTCTATTAAGAATAACCATGCAGATTTGAAAGAGAACCAAATAGACTTATAAAACCAAAACATATGATTAAAAATTTAAAACTTGGACACATTAAACCAATTACACTACTGAGAAAATTGGTGAATAAAAAGATAGATCTGAAACAGAATACAGTACAGAGACAGAGATTAAAAAAAAAAAAAGAAAGTTGAGACAAGTAGTGTTCAGTGAAATTTAACATACTTAATTGAGGTTTCAGAAGGAGATAAAATTAAGCAGAGACAAAATTTGGGCAGAGAATATCAGATCAAATTAACCCAGTGAACAACAGGATACGTAATGGTTTCTTTTTTAAAAATCTAGGCATATAATTGGACTTCAGAATACCAAAAAAAGAGAAGATTTTAAAGAGGCCAGAGAGAAAAGACAAAACTAAGACCTAAGAAGAACATTTAAACTAAGGACTGACTTCTCAAGGACAGTAGTGGAAGACAGAACACAGCAGAATAGTAGCTTTGGGGTGGTGAGAACCGACAATCGGGAATTCTACACTCAGAGCATTTTCTCAAAATGAAGGCAAAATAAAATAAATAGAAACTGATGGTTTTCTGGGCTTACTAACCAGAACTCTTGCTAAAAGAAATCCTAAAAAATATACCTAAGTGGATATTTTAAAATCTAGCTATGTGCTATACACCAAAATCATAAGAACTCAAAGACTGACAGAGAATGGGAAAAGATATACCAGATGATTATTAACCCAAAAGACAAATTTTAATCAAATATGCCAGAAGAGATTGAGCATAGCTAGTTAATATCTGATAAAAGAGATTACTAATGGTAGAGGTTCACTTCAAAATGATAAAAGTTCCATTCATCAGGAAGATATGAAATTCTCAAATTTCACCTAATAGCATAATTTAATTTAAAAAACCCCAGAACTACAAGGAGAAAACAAATACATAGAGATTTTAACACGCTCCTCTCAGAAATTAATAGTTTAAGCAGACAAAACATGAATAATGACATAGAAGATTTAACAGCACAATTAGCAAGTTTGGATACATGCAGTATTCACAATTAAAGAATGCACATTCTTCCATATACATGGGAACATTTTCAAGGGTTGATCACCTGTGAGGCTATAAAGCTAGCCTCAACAGAAACAAAGGACTGATATCACAGAAACAATGTCCTCTGAGCAAAATGCAATTAAGAATTAGTAAACAAAACTAAAAAAAATTCCATGTTTGGAAATTTTGAAAACGTCTACATAACTCATGGATCAAAGGAGAGGCAAAAACACTGTGTCAAAACCTTATTAAATGCTATGGTACTTATTAGGGAAATTTATAATCTTTAATGCTTTCATATAAAAGAAGAAAAAAAGTCAAAAAGTCATAAGGCACTAAGCATCCAACATAAGAAGTTGGGGAAAAAACCCAGCAAATTAATTCCAGAGGAAGTAGAATGAAGGAAGGTAATCATAAAGATAAAAGCCACAATTAATGAAATAGAAAATAGACATAAATGAGAGAATCAAAGCCAAAAGTTGGTTGTCTGAAAAGGATGAGTGAAACAGACAAGACTCTGAAAAGGTTAATGAAGGAGAGAGAGAAGACAAGAAATATTAGGATGAAAGAAAAACTTACCTATAGATATGTCAGAGATTTAATAGGTAAGAATGTACTATGGCAAATTTTAACCCCATTAATTTGAAAATTTATATGTGATGAGATAATTTTTAAAATACAACTTACACTGACTCTGTCCGAAATAGAAAATCTGAATATTTGAGTGATCATTTACAAAATTAAATCAGTAGACAGAAACCTTCTCACAAAGAAACCCTCAGGCCCATTGGACTTTACAGGTAAGTTCAAGGAACAATTAAAACCAAACTTATACAAACTCTTCCAGAGAACAATGGGTAGTATAATCTCAATAGCAAAACCAAACAAGAAAGGGAAAAGTACTCCAAAAATTCTTACGTAAAATATTAGCAAACTGAATCAAACAGTGCATTAAAAAGGATAGTATATCATAACCAAGGTGGGTTTGTCTCAGGAATAAAAAGATTGGTTTAACATTAGGAAATCAATTCATTGAAATCATCAAATTAACAATTTAAAGGGAGAAAATCATCTCACCTTCTCAATAGATAGAGAAAAATCAGTCAGTAAAAATTCCCTTTCCATGATGAAAAGTTTTGCAAGTGTTCCATGGCCTGATATACGGCATTTTTAAGGAAGGAACAAACCTATAGGAAGCATCATTCTTAATAATGACATATTGAAAAGATTCCCTTTATAATCAATAACAAAACAAAGATGGCCTCTATCATATGTTCCACATTATATAGGAGAGTCCAGTGAATACAATGAGGTACATTTTTTTAAAAGCATATGTTTGGGAAGGAAAGTAAAAAGCTCATTATTTACAGATGATAGCATTGTGAAAGAAAATCCAAACAACCTACAGAAATGGTTGAAAGTAAGAGTACAGGAAGGTATCTGGATACCAAATCAATATATGGAGGTTAATGTGTTTCTACATATAAGCAATAATCAGAAAATGAAATTTTAAAATATGCCATTGATAATAGTAAAATTATAATACTTTGCATTAAATCTAATAAAATATGTGTAAGCAATATGTGAAGAAAATTATAAAACTTTATTGAAAAGTGTTAAAGGTAGCCTACATAATGAAGAGATTTTTCAGATCCAGATGGACTATGCAATACATGGTGTTAGGACAACTGGTTATCCACACTGACAAAAGAAGAAATTGGATTCTTGATTTCACCAAACACAAAATACTTTCCACATGGATTAAGAGCAAGTAATGTGTAAGTTGAAACTATACAATGTTGAGAAGATTATATAGGAAAGTATTTTAATGGCTTTTTATGTCTTTGGATAGGGAACAATTCTTATACAACACACAAACTGTAAAGAAAAGATTGATAAATTTGACTATATTAAACTTAGGAACTCATGATTATAAAAAGACATCAAAAAGTGAGTGAAAATACCAACCACAGACTGTAAAAGGAAATTTGCCACACCCATAACAGACAAAAAAAAATTTTTCCAGAATGCTTAACTCTTGACTAAAAAGACGGGCTAAGGACATGAACAAGGGTTTTGCAGAAAAGGAAATACAACAGATCCTAGACAAATGACAAGATACTCAACCTTATGATTAATCAGAGAAATTGGAATTAATATCACAATATTATTTTATTTCTCATCCTTCAGACTGGCAAAGATAATTAAAAGCCAAATACCCAATATTGGTGAGGATGTTGAGCAAAAGGAACTTTCATCAATTATAATGGGAATGTATATTTGTATAATCATTTTGAAAAACAGTGTAGCATTGCCTGGTAAATAGAACATATGCATATCCTTGAGTCTGCAATTCCACTTCTAGAAAATCATTCTCATGGAAGCGTTGAGCATACTAGCATAAATGAATGAATATGTAAATAACAAATACTAGAGGTAATCCAGAATGTCCATCAACACAACACATAGATAAATTTTGGAATAATTTAAGTTAAGCAGAAACTTAATAAACTATAGCTTCACACAATTACATGGATGATCTTAAAAACACAATGGTGAGTGTAAGAAGCAAATTTACACAGGAATCAATTCAGTGTGATTGCATTTTTATAAATCCAAAAAAATCCTAAACAATACATCAAAGAAGCATGCATGCATAGGTGGTAAAACTAAAAAGAAAAGCAAGTTAATGAATAAAACTCTCCAGTTATACTGAGATTGTCAGATTGGATTTTTTTAACTCAGTTATATGCTATTTACAAGAGCCACATATGAAACAAAGGCATGAAAAAGTTGAAAATAAAGGGATGAACAACGACACTCAGGCAAACACTGGACATTGTCAAATTCCTCTTCTCTGTCAAGCTTGGTCCTAAATACCTTATCTAATTTATTTCATTTAATTTCCACAACCCTAAAAATGTAGGTAATGTTCTCATTTTTATGGATAAGGAAACCTAGATCAGAGGAAAGGTTAAGTAATTACCTGTAGCTACCAAACTGGTCACTAACAGAGGTGTATTCACACCCAGTTCCCTTTCCACAGCACCATGCTGCCTCCGCACCCCCCACACGCAGGACGACCCCAGCTTAGCACTCTTGGCAGGGCGAGGGAGAGTAATAATAAAGGACGAGTAATAGAGGAACAAGGTTTTTTCCCCAGAAACGCTGGCCTGCGTGGTCGCCACACCTATGGCAGCGCACGTGCGATTCCAATCAATTGCTGAGAGAATCGCTGGCTCTGCCGCCAGGGCGGAATGGGCACGAAAACGCAAAACACTTCAAGGGCCCTTTCGGCAGGAGAGGATGCCTCCTGCAGCCAGCCAGAGTCCGTGGACCAACACGAGAGGGGTAGGAGAAGAGGGTACGGGGCACAACCGTAGAAATGTACTCAAGCTTCTTTTCCTAGTGCAACAGTTCTCTAACTTTCGGTATCAGGAATCCTTTATATTCTTCTTCTTTTCTTCTTCTTCTTCTTTTTTTTTTTTGGGACCGGGTCTCATTCTGTCGCCTAGGCTGGAGTGCCGTAGTGCGATCATAGCTCACTGTAGCTTTGAACTCCTGGGCTCAAGTGATCCTCCGACCTCAGCCTCCGGGGTAGCTGGGACTGCAGGTGTGCACCACCACGCCTAGCTAATTTTTAAATTTTTTGTAGAGAGGAGGCTCTATGTTGCCCAGGCTGGTCTCAAACTCCTGGCCTCAAGCAATCCTCCTGCCTCGGCCCTTCAAAGTGTGGGATTACAGGCGTGAGCTGCACCCAGCGCTTTTACACTCTTAAAAATTACTTAGACACTAAAGAGCTTTTGTTTACATATTTATAAAATAGTATATTGTAGTATAGCATATACTAGTACATTCTATACTATGTTAGAAATAAAAGTTGATATTTTTTAAACACAAGAATACATAAGCACAGGTTCCATTAGCCTTCTACTGAGAGTATAATATAGCATTTTTGGAGAAAATTTGGTAAGAGATGTAAAACTATTAAAATGCATATCTTTTGATCCATGAATCCAGCCAAGAATCTAGCATAAGGAATAAAGAAACAATCTTATGACCACAGATATGTGTCTGTATATGTGTGTGCGTATGCGTGTGCAAGAGAGAGAGAGAATACAATTTATGATTCCCAAAGAAAATAACAAATATGACAACAGTGAGGGACAGACTTAATATACCTGGTAATATACAGTAAAATGTTTATGGTTGATTCTGGTTCTACCACGCAGGGAAATTACCAAACCTCTATAACATCAATATCCTCATCTGTAAAATGGGAATAATTGTAATACCTACTTTATAAGGTGTGTTGTGAATGTAAAATGAGATTATCCATGCTTAGTACTTAGCACAGTTCCTGGCATATAGTTAAGTCCTGGATAAATGTTAGGTATTTTTTACTACCATTGCATGTGAAATACCGTTCATTTGTACAGGCAACTAAAATGGTATAGAATTAAATTTATTTACATGAAAATGCATGCATGGTATAATAAGTAAAGGTTAACAAGACAGCATATACAACCTTTTTCTATTTTTCTAAAGAACAAAATTTATCAAAAAAAATGCAAAGATATGCACAAGTTGTCAACCGTGAGGATTACAGGTTATTTATATGTTTTTTCCTTTTGTGTATCTGTCTCTTCTAATTTTTCCTTCCCTGGCTGTCACTGGCGTGCTAGTGTTTTCCTTAGGAACTGCACGGTACCATGGCTGGCACCAGAGGGCGCGGCAGGACTCTTGTGAGTTTTTCCCGCGTTGAAGCCGAGGGTGAAACCCACGGCGAGCTGTCCACGGGCTGAAGAAAGCAACAGCCTCAACTCAGAAGATAGAATGAAAGAGCAGTTGTTTTCCACGCAAAAAACAAACTAACAAACAAATACCTGCGCATTAGGAGGTACTGATGCCAGGATTCCAGCCCATTTTTATCAGACTCTCGGGGGAGGGGTGGGGTAGGATGGGGGTGGTCCAGACATCGGCCTTAAAAAAAAAAAGCAATCCAGATAATCCTAATGTGCAGCCAGGGCTGAGGATCCCTGATGCATAGGGGAGCCGAAAGTGGCCCGACCCCAGTGCCCTGCAGGATGGGGAGGGGACAGGCTGGTCGCTCATTCCCTGAAAGACCCGGCCCACGGCCGGCAGCTGTCAGTGCGCCCCCTGCTCTCCCCTCCCATCAGTGAGCGCCTTCCGCCCCTGAGGACTCCGCTGGGGAAGACCTTGGCCGCCCTGCCTCCTCCGCCCAGCCCTGGAGCACAGAGCGGGGCTGCGGCCAGGGCCTTGGGGCCACCACCCATCGTGGTCCGTTCCCACGCTGCACATCCTGAGTTCGTCTCCACGCAGAGGCGTCCTTTTCCCACCCCGCGCTCCCACGCCCTGAGGGTGCTCGGTGTTGGGGCTGCAGGGCCTCACCCCCACACTCCCCGGCAGCCAGCTCTGCACGAGCCCTGTGTGTAGGAGACGGCCAGTAATGCCTGGAGCTTGGGGTGAACGACACTCTGCAGTCTGATTTCTCGTGCTGCACAACGTGGGGCAAACAGGCTGGGTGAGAGAACTGGAACCGCGCAGGAAGCAGAGGGAGGAGAGAGGGGGAGTTCATCGGCTTCCCCGGGGCTGGAAACCAACCCCCTGGTGGCAGGAGTGCGGAAGAGTCTCTGCTCCTCTTCCTTCCCACTGTCCTTCGGGTCACATCCGGCCGGTCCTTGGCATCTTACTGAGTTTGCAGGTCACCTGGGTGGGACTGGCTGTAAAGGACTGTCTTCATGAACAGCACAAATGTCCTAAGGAATGTAATCCCCTCATTTTTCTAGTGTTTTGGGGTGAAATCATAATCTCTTTTGGGGTTTTCCAAAGGACTGTGTGTGGAATACAAAAAGGATGCAACCACGGGATGGTTGCCAGAGTTCCGCACTGTGATTTTTGTTTTCTATCCTCTTCACTACCTCTCAACATATCCCGATCGCTACTGACTCAAGATGAAGAGAAGGAATGAAAGCAAGACCCAGCGGTAGTTAGAATGTTTTCACTATTGAAGAGTGATTTCCCCAGAAATCCCTGCAAAATGTGATTGGTTGGTTGTGTCAGTGCAGGCAACGCAGGCAAAGCTTTAGATGATGCATTTTCAGGGACCTCTTCCAGTAGGCCCATTAGAAACATCTGATGGACCATTGCTTCGGACACATGGGGGAAAAGTAAGGTCCATTCATATCGAAATTATCTTTTAAAAGAACTGTTTTGGTTATCTATTGCTGTACAGCATAACAGCCCAAACTTTGGTGACTTAAGACGGCCATTTATTACTTCTCACCATGCTGAGGGTTGGCAGGGGGGTTGGTCTGCTGACCTTGTGTGTGCATCTGGGACGGATGGCTCTTTCTGTCTACCTGATCTTTCATCTTGGGCTTCTTCCTGGCATGCTGGTCTCAGGGCAGCACCCCCAGGGAGCGCAGGCAGAAGCTAAAAGGCTTCCTGAGAGCTCAGCTCTGGCATTTGAACATGACTTCCACTGCCTTCTACTAGTCACGGCAAATCACAGGCGGAGAACCAGACTCCATCTCCTGGCTCAAGCCGCATTTGCGGTGGTATTTAACGTATCACAGCATTTCTCATCCCGAGCACTAGTTGACATTTTGGACCAAGTAATGTTTTGTCAGGTGGAGAGGGGAGGGCTGACCTGTGTATTATGGGATAGTTAGCAGTACCCCTGGCCTCTACCCATTAGATACCAGGAGCATGAGCAAGTGTGTGCACACACACACACGCTCACCAGTGGTGACAAGCAGAAATGTCTCCAGACATTGCCAGATGTCTCCTGGGGCATTAAATTCACCCTTGGTTGAGAACCACTGACCTGCTGTAAGTGTTGGTGGTTTTTCTTTTTTAGTTGCATTCTGTGGTATTTGGTATCAGCACGTACTCTTTCAGAACAACTGACTCAAATCTGCTTGTACAAATTAATATCCCAACCTGGACTAACTTGTTTGGCTGGAATAGTAAGTGCACAAACCAATTTGTAGATGGATTCACAATAGTACATCATTGAATGTGGACACTCCTAAGCATTAGGAAGCTACTGGCTTCTCTTTTTCTGTTTCCCACAGTTACATTCACTGATCTGTATCTGGTTCGATGAGGCCAGGGTGTGCTAGTGGTGGTTACTTCAAAAGAGAAGGAAAAAGAGGTTCAGCACGTGGATGGGACTGGAAAAGGCATTGTATAATTTGTTAGGTTTTTAGTTATTTCATTTTTGTTCAGACACACAAAAATCCACCACCTTTGACAATCCTAAGTCACACAGTTTGGGGATAATATTTGTGGAGTAGCATCCCTTATAGATGCTCTTTATTATTTAAAGAGTTCCCAGAAATTATTAATTTTCGGGTTTTTCTTATACTTCAGGGTTCCCTTCCCCACATACCTGAGATGCAGTAATCATTACACAATAACAGGAAGTCTTAATGTGTTCAAATGCTAAAAGTGTTCTGGTTTGAAAATGGCATATAGGCCCATGCTGTAACAAGCCAGATTTTTTTCTAGCTTGTTAGGGCTGTTTGTGATGATGATAATCTCAGCTGAGAGGTGTTGCTGACACCATTATTTCTTGAAAGAGACTGAAGGACCCAGCTTCTTTATGATCAGAAAGCATCCCATTTTGTTGTCTCAGTTCTTTGATGTTGCCAAGAATCATTGAACCGTGAGAAGCCAAGAGAAAATTCATATTCCACAGAAAATATATTTTTGCTCAAAGAAGGAACATAATATTGGGGTAGAACTTTCTGCTTATGGATCTGGACACACATGGAGAGACCAACAATGAAAGCCACCATGAAGACTTTGTCAAGATACCGTGTCCCGTGGCCAGGCCCCTTCACTGCTTACCTTATAAACGAAGGGCTCCAAATATTTATTTTCCATTGAGAAGAAAGCTGAATTTGGGGAGTTGGCACCAGGTTGCTCGAGTTATCTGTGATGCTAACACAGTTACAGCATTGCCTTCACAGGTCTGGTGAATTGCTGCCAGACCTGTGATTGTGTTTTAATTGGAACCTACACGTAAAAAAGAGAGACTCTTTTGACTGTCTATAAATAATCACAACACAGCAGAAATGCAGCAGCTATAGAAATAGTTACAGAAAATAAGAACTTCCCTTTGAAAGCTGTAAAGCCTTTTTTCTTTTCTTTCTCTTTTCTCTCGTTTCTCTTCACCCCTCATTAACTCTTCCTGTTGGTTCATATCTCTATTGCCTTGTACCTAGAATTATCTCTTAATCTAGGTTTGTAATTCTGTCTATACAATATTTGCTCACTTCTGTTTTTCTTCATTATTAGGCTATTTAGGCAACATTTGCCTTGGTTTTCAAAAGTTCTGGTGTATATGGTTTAAAAGGCCATTTTCAGTAACATATTAGTTTAGGTTCTTTACGGAATAGAGCATCCAGGAGTATTGAACTTGCTAAACAGGTATTCTTTACCTTCTCAAGAGTTGTACACTGCACTCACCTATCATTCACCCCAACTCTTATAGATGTGTGTGGTGTTAAAGAGCTTAATACTGGCTCCTTAAAAGCCACATACCTATTGTAATACTTGGAGAACTTAAAGACCTAGTATCAATAAAAATATGTTGATTAAAAATAAGTTACCATTTAAAGATCTTCAGGCAGACTTGGAGGCTCTAATCTTTAAGGAAAATGTGGGCTTCAGTTTTGTGTTGTATACTTTTGAATGGTTAAGGAGTCTAACCTTTAGCTAGTTGAGGCTATTTCACCAAAACCAGCATGTTGAGACATTCAGACTACCAGCCCTTGCCCCTTGACTGGGAATGCAGTTGTATCAGAAGGCAACGAAAGATCTACCTGCAAATCCTTGTCTCAGGCTTTTCAAGGAGTTACCAAGGGGTTACCAAGACTAAGGTAGTCACTCTGCCAACCAAGAGCTGTGGGCTATATAAACCCTCCCAGGCCTGCTGTGTAACTAAGATGGAAAAAGCATTTAGATTGACACCTGGATAGATAGAGGTGCACTTCCTTGGTAAACTGAAAGCAGGCATTTTGCATTTTGTTCACTGGAAGACGCAGAGTTTTCCAGAAGAAGCAAAACTTTCTAGCAGAGAATGGGTATGGGGATTTGCAGTCTGAGCCTGGAGCAATCATAGGCCCAAAGGCAAGGTACTTTTTGCCATTGGTAGTGGATACCCTAATGAAAGGCATAGAAAACAGATGACGAGAGCTGGATGCTATACCTGGATGATGAATAAAAGAATCCAGAGAGAAATAATTACCTAGCCACAAATAGTTTTATGAAAATTATCAGTACCAAAATGGAGTCACTAATGTCAAACCCTAACAAATAGAGCCAGGAAGTGTCTAAAATCCCGGACAGTATAGAAAAACCACCCCCCACACTGAGAGGGAACTGAGAGACAAAAGAATGACTCAAACAAGACCAGCATGAAGAATTAGATGAGTTTATTAGAGGTTACTTACAAAGCGCTTGAACCTGGGCACTTGAACCTGGGTGGCACAGGAATTTCTTCCACAATAATCTTGCATGGAAAATCCACAGCTGCCCACCCTGTAGTGTTGCTTTAAATTTCTTTCCAGTGAGTAATGCAAAGTTTTTATGTCATATCTTTGCTTGTTCACAGTGAAACAAATCACGCAGGCACAGCACCATCATCATACTCTGTCACCCAACCCATGTTATGTTAATGTTACTACAATTTCCCACTAGGTGGGGATTTTAGTATTACAATTAGCTAAAGGGCGCTATAGGACAACCAAAACAGCTCTAAAGCGGTCAGGGTTAATTTGAGCCTGATCTTTCAGGGCAAGAAAGTGCTGAGGCATCCAAGAAAGTGCTGGGTGCTTTTCCTGGGCCCAGTAGTTATCTTGGTAACTGACCTACTTTGTAACAATGTTGCTGAACACTCCAGGCTAGTACAGTGTTTCTGTCATGGGGGAGGAACCTGCATTTTTTTCCCTCAGGGGGCCATGAAGGAGGGGCCCTCATGCACACATGCCTATGGTGGGAACTGTGCAAGGAATTCCTCAAAACTTCAGTATTCCAGATAACCCGCTTGTACAACAACACTTGCCTCACAACGGTGGTCCCACCAATGGGCTAACACCAACTCTTGCCACGAGCCCCTGTAATCAATGGCCTTTGCTTCAAAACAGCTTATGCGGACATCTCCTTTTTGAAAGCTCTCCCTTGCCTCAAACCCCCTGGATGTGCCTATGGCCCCCCATAGCACATGTATCCCAGATTATAATCTCTTGCTATTCCCAAACAAACTCTTTGCGTTGAAGGGTTGGTCTCTCTGCTGCTCATTTTAAGTTGACAGTTTAAAGTTTCCCCTATTTTTATGAGGCTGTAGTTATACTGGAACTTTACCGCACAACACTTGTATGTGTGTATATGTAAGTATGACGATACTTACAGATGCTGGAAATTCTATTTCATCCTTATGCTATTGAACGCCATCAATCATTTTCAATCTTTTCTTGTCTTTGTAAGGCCCTGAGTTAAAGAACTCCTTCAGGTATTGTTATAGATATGTGACAGAGACAGGGAAGGTTTTGGTGTCTGTAGCGAGAAAGCTGCCCGGCAGCAGACTTCGTGCAAGGCTACCCTTGAAGAACTTACTTCTCTCTGAGTCTTATGGGCTGAACTGTGCCTCCCCGAAATTCACATGCTGAATCCTAACCCCTCCCCACCCTCCATCCTCCACACCTCAGAATGTGGCCTTATTTGGAGACAGGGCCTTTAAATGGGTGATTAAGTTAAAATGAGGCCATTAGGGTGGGCCCTAACCCAATCTGAGTAGTGTCTTTTTATGAAGGGGAACTTTGGACATGGACAGACACAGAGAAGACCGTGTGAAGACGCAGGGAGAAGCCTCAGGAGAAACCAACTGTGCCGACTCTTCGATCTTGTACTTCTAGCCTCCAGAACTATAAAAAAAGAAATTTCTGTTGTTTAAGCCACCCCGTCTGTGGCTTACAGCAGCCCTAGCAGACTAAACACTGGGTATGCTCTACTTTGTATTTGCACACTCGAGGTGATGGGTGTCGGTGGGAAGGAAGTCACCCCAGGGGCTGCAACGAGGCTGTGGTTCTCAGCCTTGAAGCAAGAAGGCAGATGGGAACTACGTGGTCCTGAAATCCCTTTAGCATCTTGGCCATTTGGGTAAGTCCGGGTTTCGCATGGGTCATTGTGATGGGAGAAATAAGGAGCTTTGGAGTTGAGTTGATTCTGGAGACAGCCTCTCCCCCTGCTCCCTGCTCTCCCCGTCACACTGCCCTCCCCTGCCTGCTGAGAAGGTGCTCACATCAGTGCTGTGTTGGCATTGTCACCCATCCAGAGTGACCTCCCCTCAAACATGTACATTCCCTTGTCTGCGGCTCCTTGGAACCAAGGATGACATGTCTGAAAGATAACTGACCAGCGTTCATGGTAGAGTCTAGGGTCACGGTTCGCAAACTTGAGTATGCAACGGAGTCTCCTGGAGGGACTGGTAAACTTGTTACAACACAGATTGCTGGGCCCCCACCTCCAGAGTTTCTGATTCAACAGTCCTAGGTGGGGCCTGAGAATTTGCATTTCTAACAAATTCCCAGGTAATTCTGGAGCTCCTGTCTCAGGGCCCATGTTTTGAGAACCATTCATCTAGGGCACTGGAACAAAAGCAAACAGATTATTAGTTCTCATTTCTCTGGCTCCAACTCTACCCACCTTTGCTCACGACAGCCTATAGGATAGATGTGTGTGTGTTGTGCTTGTATTTTAAATGAGACCTCAGTTGAGGCAAATGATATTTTAGAGGGGTATCAGAAAAGGGTGCTTTGTCATGATTAAATTTTTTATCAAATGAAGCTGTTGAGGAGGCCAGCTCTATCCAGTAAGAAGGTATTCTAAAAAATTCCGTTTAGCTTCTCTTTGAGGTAAATGAGCAACGAACATACTATTTAAATTTTATTAATTTTTTTCTTTTTCTTTATTTATGAGCATATCCCTAAAAAACCCTAAAGGGAAGAAAAGTGTGTATCTTCTACAGTGATCTGTAAGCTAATGATGATAATTAAATTTACATTGGGTTTCTATTCCTCAAATTAGAAGCATTGAATTTATATTGAGCCACCAAAGCAAAGAAAGGGCTAGTGGAGTCGAATCCTATTACAGTAAAATTGAAGGGACTGTTCAAAGTATTTTGTTCTGTAAGAGTTTATTATATCAGTTGTTATTTGAGTGATCATCGATTGTGACTTGGAAGTATTTTGTACATGTGTGAAAATTCTCAGTATATTATTAGAGTCTTTGTTACGAGAATGAGTGGTATCACTTTGCCAAAAATCCTTGTTAATGGGGTGTTGAACGTACTTACCTTGTACTTGCCCTCCTAACATTGAATACCAAGGGCAATGTGAGAAGGAGGACGATGCCCATTAAACTCTGGCAATAAGGAATGTCCTCTGCCTCCTTGTATTAGTTTAAAGTATTTTAATTATAAGCACAATAGCCAACTCCATAGCTAACAAGCAAACACAAAACAAAACAGAAATTGAGGGGAAGGGGAATTAAAATAACCCTGTTAGATCTAACAACAACAACAAAATCAGACTTAACATTACAGAAGCCAGGGCAGCTCCAGGGACTTCAGTGACAAGACTTTGGGGGACCTACTATTTGGAGCATTGTTGTTCAACCTCAAGGGCTCCTGGTCTTTGGTTCTCCCCCTTCCACCTTGTATCATAAATTTGTGGGAAAGAAAATCTGACTGGCCAAGCTCAGGTCAGGTGTCTACACCTAGATCAATTAGCTATGGCCAGTTGTGGACACTGGGGACTCATGATTAAGGGTGTTTGCACGGAGGACAAATGCCTGAATTACAAGTCATGCAGCCACCTCAAGTGCTGTTGACTTCACTCCTTTGTCACTTTACTCGCCAGGACTCCCCAGATAATCCTGGATGAATTAAACATTCCCTTCCACTGCATCCCCCTCTTAAGGTGCTCTCCTAGGGCCAGTGTCCCACGCTCCAGAATTACAGCCTTTGTTTGCTCCTATTCAGTCATAAGCCCCATCCCAAGGCATCTGACTTAATTAATTCATACTGAGGAGTGAATAACTGATGGCCCTTTGCTTACTATATTTTTTATTTTTTAAAAATTATGATAACATATACATAACATGAAATTTACTTTGTTAGCTATTTTTAAATGTACAGTTCTGTGGCATTAAGCACACTCACATTGTTGTGCAGTTATCACCACCATCCATCTCCAGGACTTCTTAAACTTCTCCAACTGAAACTCTGTACCCACTAAGCAACAACTCCCCATTCCTTGCTCCCTTCAGCCCCTAATACCTCTAATCTACTTTCTGTCCTGATAAATTTGCCTTATCTATTTACCCCATGTAAGTGGAATCATACAGTATTTGTCCTTTTGTGAGTGGCTTATTTCACTTAGCATAATGTCTTTAAGGTTCATCCATGTAGTAGTTTGTGTCAGAATTTCCTTCTCTTTTAAGGCTAGTATTCCATCATAGGCATATACTACATTTTGTTTATCCATGCATCCATCTGTGGCCACTGGGTTGCTTCTACCTTTTGTCTATTGTGAATAATACTGCTGTGAACATGAGTGTATGTTGAATGTATTTTTTAGTTGTGTCATGTTGATAAGTCAAAAAATAATCAAAAAGCAAATATTTCTTGCCACTGCCCTCTAAATTGCTCTTGAAAAATGTGGACTTCTTCTTCTAGTTTATAATTACTACTGGAAAAGACAACAAAACTACCTCTGTCCTAAGACAAGAAGAGGTAAAAAACAGCTTGGTACAAATCCTAAAATACAGTATTTAGACGGTCTGAAGTAAGGACTATCTTCATGGTCACAAGTTCATACTGTGTTGCTCTTATAAAACTGGAATTTTGTTCTTAGAATTCCCTCCTGCATGTGGCTCCAGGTTAGAGTAGCCTAAAGACCAATTTTCAGAAAGTGGAAGTGAAGCATCCACAACTACTCTTGGAAGCTCATCAAAGATGTGGTGACAGACAGATGTAGAGGGGCCAGCAGGTCAGGTGTGTCTTTGATTTCCTCCACTCCACATCAAGCTCTTTTTTACCAACTGCTGGCCCTATTGTCGTACAGTGGCTGCAGGTCTCTGGTGGCAGACCCACAGAGGTAGTGACTAGATAGAGGTACAGTTTCCACAGATCTCCCTAGGAGCCTTCCCCTGTCAGTCCCGTTGTGGCAGCTGGACATGCTTGGCTTCTCAGATTAACTGGTTGACAACTCTTCCCTGATCCTATAACTCACCTCCTGAGACTTCACTTCCCCCACCACTTCCCACAATTTTGTAAGATCTAATTTCTACATAAATACCTTATTCTATAACTCATAGTAGTTCTGCTTCTCTGATTGAGCATTGATTGATGATTGTTAACACTGGAACAGAACCTAAAGGATGGGAATCTGGAGTAGGTTCTCTGATTTGATTGGATTTAAAGTCATTGATGACTTGTTCCAAAGGTAAAGGGGTCCCTGGTAGTCCACAAGGTTCAATGGAAAAACAGTTACTGAAACCATCACTTGTAATCATTTGTAATCCATTGCCTCTAATAGATAAGGCTTTGAGTGATCAAGTAACAGCTGCTATAAATCATGTTAGTGGAACTAAGGAGTATAATGGTGTTGATTGGCTGCTTCTAAGAATGCTAGAGAATTGAGAGAAAGAAATTGAGCTCAAGGCTTAAAGTTTCCAGCTTTTTCAAGGGCTATGATTTTTCTTAAAGAAACTTTATCTTCTTTAACTGTAGAATCAGGGAGTTTAAAAACCAAACTCAAAGTCTAATCTTGCAGGTGGCTGGATTACAATACAAATTGAATTTGGAATTTTGCAGGGTCTCTACGCTAGGTTATTCATTTATAAGTAATGAGACTTTGAACCTTCATTTGGGGAAATATGGTCAGATTCCACTGACGCTGAAGACTTTGGAAGCAATAACGTATTCTTAGAGGGATTATATAAATCAGTGTCACCATCAAGTTGCAGGGGTTCCTACCACATCCCTGTTCAACTTACCTAAATGGTCTCTGCAGAAAATAGACAGATTTTGGAAAATAGTAGGATTATTGTAAACTTAACCAGGTAGTAATTCTAATTTCAGATGACGTTACAGATAGATTTCATTGCTGGAGCTAACCAACACATCCCCTGATATCTGGTCTACAGCTATTGACTAGCAAATGCTTTTTTCTCTGTGCCTTTTATCAAAGCTCATCAGAAGCAATTTGCTTTCAGCTGACAGGGCTAGCAACATACCATCACACCTATGTAATGCTCCTATGACCAGTTGAATGAGTAAGAAAAAACTCAGGCTGTTCTGAACAATACACTTGTACCACTCAAAAGTAAACAAGAGCAAAAAAAAAAAAAAGAGAAAGAAAGAAAGAAAAAGCTGGGTACAGTGGTGCATGCCTATAGTTCCAGCTACTTGGGAGGCAGAAACAGGAGGATTATTAAAGCACAGGAGTTCAAGGCTGCAGTGCCCTATGATTGCACCTGTGAATAGCCACTACATTCCAACCTGGGCAACATAGTGAGACTCTGTCTCTTAAAAAAAACAATTGAACAAGAGCAGCAATACATCCCATTCTAGGGTGGTCTGCAAGAATACTGCTGAAGAGAAATCCTTTTTTTGGGTGGATCTTCAAGCAGTGTGCCTGGTTGTTCATTTTTCCTGGAGAGGAAGGTTTTAATAATCAGGTGGACAAGATGACCCCTTTTGTAAATTTCAGTCATCCTCTTTCCCTAGCCACACCCTCTTTTCCCAATGGGCTCATGAACAAAGTGATCATGGCAGCAGAGACCACAACAAGCCCCCAGAATGGTGGCAGGTTGATTACACTGGACAACTTCCATCATGGGAGGGGCAGTGTTTTATTCTCACTGGAATAGACACTTACTTTGGATATGGATTTGTCTTGCCTGCCTGAAATACTTCTGCCAAACCACCATCTGTGGACTTTCAGAATGCCTTTTTCACCATAGTGGTATTCCACATAGTTTTGATTCTACCGATACAACTAATTTTACAGCAAATGTAGTTTGTAAATGAGCTCATGTACACAAAATTCACCAGTTTCAGTCATCTAAACAGCTGATCTGATAGAATGATGCAATGTTCTACACCAGCTCTGTGGCAACACTTTGCAGGCTGGGGTATATTCTCTAGAATGTGTTATAACCTCTGACTCAGCAACCAGTACATGTTGATGTTCCTCCCGTAACTGTGATTCATGTGTCCAATAATCAAGGGGTAGAAATGGGAGTGATTCCTCTCACTATTGTCCCTAACGATGTACTAGTGAAAGTTTTGCTTCTGATAGCTACAACTTTGGGCTCTGCCAGTCTAAAGATCTTAGTTCCCAAGAGAGGGATGCTTTCACCAAGAGACACAGTGTTGGTTCCATTAAACTAGAAGTTGAGATTGCCATCTGGCCGCTTTGGAGTAGCGACTCTACAGGCAGAGAAAGGAGTAACTGTACTAGCTGATGTGACTAATTCTGACTATCAAGGGGAAATTGGTTTGCTGCCACACAATGGGAGTAAGGAGGTTATCCAGAATGCAGGAGATCCTGATGGTGCCTGTTAGAATTACCATGTCCTGTAATGAAAATGTACAACAACCCGATATAGGTAGGATGGCTCCTGGTACAGACCTTTCAGGAATAAAGTTGTGGGTCCCCCGCCAGAAAAGGAATCACAACCAGCCAATGTTCTTGCTCAAGGTGAAGGGAACATGAAATATGAAAACTCCTTTTTCTTTCTTTTTTCCCCACTTCAGCTCTTCTGCTGTCTAACTTATGATAGGTTAATAGTGGTTCACTTTATTTTATCTCAATATTTAAGCTACAAGATAGAAGAGGGTTGGGTGCGACTTAGCTACAAGAGAAATGAGCATCACTCGAAGAAGAATAAGCTGAATTTGCATCCTCTTTCTTAGAGAGTGTTGATGTGTTTTCAGGTGTATGAGAGAGAGCTGTATAATGTTAGGTAGAAGCATGATGTTGCTTATGTCCTTATTAGGAAATTAAATATGGTTAGAGACGTGCATATGGATGCCAAGTTGACAACAGATGGACTCTGGTGATTTTTTAACCATGTCAACTTTGTTAGGCTGGACCTACTTTCTCAGAATCTATTGCCCTATATGATTCTGAGTTAGAGTTGGCCAAAAGACTGATTTATAGAAGGTAGGAGCAGAGCAGTAGTTGTTAGTCTTGCAAGGTCAATGGGTTGATGAGGTTTCAGCAGATGCAAAGGTGCATCCTGTGGTGGGAAGTGTGGCTGGCATTAGTACTTCCGGTTCAGGAAAATTGGCAGTAAATCTTGTAACAGGCATTTGTTACATCTCCAGGATGGGAGCCTAGCTACATAAAAGAATTCAGAAACAATACAGAATAGCTTATGCTATTGATGAGAATAATGGTGATAGAAAGAAAAGTTTATTATCCAGATCGCTTCACATTTTGACGGGGGTAGGGGACAGAGGGTAGTAGGGAAGGGCATTCGTTTTATGGAAAAAGTATCTAGTATGTTGAAACATGGCATTTATTTTTACTTTAAGGCGCGCATACACCTACTCAGCAGTAGGGGGAGCAAGATGCAGGGAAATCTAAAGTTTTAGAACAAACACTGAACGTAAAAAACGTGAAGACATCTGGGTCATCTAGGGATAAAAGCATGAGAAAGTGATTTGACATAAAGTAGTCTGAAAATGGGGTTTTGATATATTTTAAGTACTGACCCATCAATTTAAAATGGCTTTGAATTTGCTCACTAGAGCCCTAACATTCTAGCACACAGTAAGAGAAAATTGGGCAATGGTGGGTATAAGTGTTCAATAAGGATAAAGCAGGATAGATTGCCTAAATTAACTAATTTATCCTTTGACAGTGGTAAAATTCCCACCACACTGATGTCAATTTGACCTGGTATTGAATACTTTATTGTCGTCTAAAGAAAATCAAAATTAAAGAGAAAATTAATGATACCATTTAAATGAACTTCCCCAGGCATAATATAGTGTGATTAGATAAAATTTGTACCGTTATAGAGTTATGTTTTGCTTATTTTTCAAATAAGGATTATATTGTGCTTTGAAATTCAAGGTGAAATTCTTAGACTGGTTCTATAAAGAATAAACTAGAGAAAGTCTAGCTCACTTCAAGTGTATGACATCTCCACAAATGAATGTTTATGGTGTTACACTTTGAGAAGTCTTTGAGCACTCTCCATAGCAAATTCTCCCTTAAAAAGATTCCAAACTGGCATCAGAACAAACATAAGCTCTTCCAAAATTATTTTGACCATCTCTGACTTTTCTAATTAGAGTCTAGAGAAAAAAAATTCTGTATATTCAAACTGAGCAACTTAGTTGCATAATGAATTATTTCTATTTTATTTTAATTTAATGATGCAAATGTCTTTTAAATCAATTCCAATGCCTATAAAATTGACACTTGTTTGGTTCACTTCACTTTCAGGGTTTTTTCTAGTCTCATTAAGCGCACATGGCAAGGCCCAGAGCTCCAAAATACTCCGGTCTTCACTTGGGTTCGTGTTATTGATTGTGGTAGGCATAATGAGAATATAAACTATTTAACGTGAAAACCAAAATATAAAAACTGACGGTAGAATTCATCATCTAGTCTTATGTATCTGCTTTGCTAGTTTAAATAAGATCAAGTTCATTCCTAAGATTGGGCTATAACAGAATTCTATGACATAGAAATTATGTCTGGAATTTATTGATTTTTCTTAAGGTTGCAGCCCATATCCTGAGAACTATGGCATACACCGCTTGTCAAGTCCTGTTATTCATTCTCAAAAGTATTTATTTTTGTTCATAGACCTCAAAATAAAGCAGTAAGTCACAAAGATGATTTATGTTTTAATAGTTCATTTATTGATTCACGCACACATGCACGCATGCGCGCACACACACACATATCACACCTCTTGGATCTCCTTCAGTCTGTAACTTTTACAACTCAAAATCCCAGGTATCCTTCCACTAATACTTCTGTCATCAATCCTAGTTTTTATTTGAAAAGGCTGATTCCAAAATCTGGGATTCCAGGCCAAGACTCAGAAACAAATCTCAGGCAGTCTTACAGTATTAGACATTACGGTAAAAATGTTCCGGATGTTAATGGATGCAGTGGCTCACCTTCTCAATAATCTCCCTCTTCTCCCGCGGTTAAGATTATCAGGCGTGTGTATAAATCAAAAGAAAAGACGGCTGGATTATTCGTTCTGAGACCTGACCTAGTATCTTATTGCTCTCTTTCCTCCATGAATTAAATGTGCTGAAAGATGTTGCGCAAAAGAGAAAGCCTTAAAGTACAGATCCTCATTGCCATTGAAGTTGCTGTTTCTAATCTGTGTAAATGAGATCAGAGGAGAGCGAGGCAGGCCTGGGACACTTCTGGGATGCCATCATTTTCAGTGGATAGAAAAGGCTTTGCATTCAACCCTCAGCTCCAGGGGTTATAATCCAAAACAGCCTTTTAGAACTGGAATTTACAATTTCATTCCAAATGACTGTGGGAGCACGTCTAAATAATTATACATCTCCACCATTGTGTACACCAGTTTAATTAACATTTTTCAGGCATGTCACATTTATACAATCACTAAATAATTTTCTAAAATTACGTTGCATTAGAAGTTGCCACACATCAACTTGAATTATTTTTACTCATGGCCCTAATCATGTACGAAGTTTTTTCTTCTTGTATTCCTTTATTTATTTTTTTACTATGATTTGGTGCTTCCATTGAACGTACTTACAGGCTAGCCAGATGCTTTGTTCAATTTATCTGTAAGTGTTCTGTCTAATTGCCACTGACTTAATCAGAGCTGGCATTTGTCTTTCAGGCAGGTATAGCATTATTAAATGTCTTTTTGTTCACTTTATAATAAAAGAAATCTTGGAAGGCATTCACCAACATCTCTCTGACTTAGTCAGGATATACCATATAAATAAAAAAAGTTTCTGGTGTCCAACATCCATGGGATTTGAGGGACAAGGAGGTTGCAAACACGCACTTTAATTGTGTTTTGGCTTTTCAGCAGCACATGTTTCAAGAAGATATGTCAATTTACTTTCTTTTTGAGAAGACACAAAAAACTGGGGAGCAAACCATTATTATATTATTAGTAAAGGACTCAAATTACTTTTTGGTCTCCTCTAAGCCTAGTATTATTATTACTATTATTATAAATACATTCATTTTTCCTAAAGTAATAATCCCAAGAAGACTAATAAATCAAGAAATGTTCTCAGGCATGAGGCTGAAATAAAATTAGGAATACAAATGGAAGAGATTGTACAATCAAGTCAGCAAGCACTCAAGTCATATTTAGTGTTCCAAACACATTGAGCCACGTGGTTACATAAGCAGGAGGATTAGCATTTAGGTCACTAAATTAGTCTTTTGAATTTTCTTGCTCTTTATCAAGAATTCTGTTTGCTTCCTGACATCATTTACAATGCCATATTAACCACAGCACTTTATCTACCAGTATTTCCAAATTTTAAGCTTCTTACCAATACATATATCTCTATGAAAGAATTATTAGTGGCTCTGACAACAAAAGTGCAATTGATAGTGTCTATTGAATTTTACCTGTAATGAAAAGTGCTTTTGCAAAATGCTCACTTGCATGGATTAGGAAAAAGAATAAACACATTTCACATTTTTTTCTTTGACTGTGTTTATGCACTAAAAAGATTTTGACAAAAATAAAATAATTATGTGTGGAATTCAAACAAACAATTATACTATTTTTCTTACTTTAATAGAATATTTGTATTGAAAAGTGGATTTTTTTTTTTGCCTATATCTTTTTGTTTGCAGCTTTGTGGGTAAACAAGGCTGCATTTATATTGCATTATTCTGGCCAAATCTGTTTTCAGTGACTATGTGAAAATGACTGGCTGTTTAGAAATCAAAAAGCATAGTGTTTTTGGTGCCAGTCTGCAAAGAATACTCGTCCACATTTGCAACAGGGTGTCTGGGCCTTAAATAATCTTTCCTTTTGCTATGAATACATATATGAGGAAAAATAGGAACGGAAAAATAAATTATTTTTTTTTGTCCTGATATAATGTTGCAGCTTGATGTAGAAATCTATAGAAATGCATTCAGTTATCATGTCTGGATTCTGAAAAATGACCTGTGGCCTGATAAAATAGCCCCCAAGTTTATGCTGTCTCCAGGCGTCACAGTACATGGAACAACACAATATTACCAACCAAGCTGGGAACGATACAAACAGCATTGCCAAGTGACAGATTCTCCTCCCAGTTTTATCTCATTATACACACATCTAGAGAAATAATTTCCAGAATTTGAAATTTTAAATTAAATGGTAATTTTAAAGCAATATATAATTCAGCAAAAATCATTCTTACTTGTAAAGATAGTTTAGGGCCAATAAGAATACGGTTTGTTAGTGCCATGTACTGATACTTCTCAGTTAAGAAGTCCTGCTAGTAGAGGTCAGTTATAAACAGGGACTAATTAAATATCTAATGGTAGGGAATATATATTTTGAGTATCTTAATACCAAAATCATCTTAATTTTAATTTCAAATATGCTCCTACTACTCATTAAGGAAATATCTATTTATCTAGATATAGATAGACATATAGTTTTGTTTTTATTTTTTCAAAATAAACACCTCACTCTGCTCATATGGAGATACTAGAAAAAAGCCAAATATAAGTTGCCTTATGAAAATCTACCTTGTTAAATCATGTTTTGCCTCCTGCAATTGCTCATGCTGGGCCTACTGGCCAATATACCATTGCCACCTTTTTGTACCTATCTGACATTTTCTTCATTTCTTAAGACTCAGCTGAAAGATCCATATCATAACTGCCCTGTAATACTTACATTGTACTGAAATTATTAATTATGTGCCTGTCTCAGAAACAATCCCACTGCGAGATCTTGTGGTTGGAAATTATGTCTTACTTATATTTTCATCCTTTCCATCTAACACAGTGCCTACCTGACTCATGATAGGTGGTTTATATCTTGAACTTATCTGAAAACAATTTGTGTAACTTACCAAAAGGGCAGCAGGTTGAGCCACAGCTACTTACTCTTACAGGTAAAATTACTTTCTTTTAGGTTGTATCTATGCAAAATGGAGTGATAAGGTAATCACATAAAACACAGCAATGGCAAAAATCCTACACTGAGACAAAGTCGTTTTCTGGCCTGGTTTGCTTTGATTGACCTAATTACACCAGTCACTAATAATTTTTGGGTTTTCTTCCTTTGAAAATACAGACATAGTTTAAAGATACTTGAATTTCTCAACTTAAAAGCAATTGTTTGTAAATTTGCCCATAAATTTCTTTTCAACTATTAGACATTATTAGATGTTTAGCATTTATTAGTATCAGATGGGTTTGTTTCAAGAATACAGTGTTATGTGGAATTTCCTAAATATTGAAAAATATACAAACTAATGTCTAGCCATGCATTTTCTGACAGAATATTTTCTAAGGAATAAAAGTTATTGTAATTTTTCATTTTAAGACATTGTCTGGCCAGGTGTGGTGGCTTATGTCTGTAATCCTGGCACTTTAGGAGGCTGAGGCAGGAGGATCGTTTGAGGCCAGGAGTTGAGACCAGCCTGGGCTAGTAAAATCCCATCTCTACAGAAAAAAGTTAAATAAATAAATAAATAAATAACCAGGTGTGGTGGCACACACCTGTAGTCCCAGCTATTTGGGAGGCTGAGGCAGGAGGATGGTTTGAGCTCAGGAGTTGGAGGTTGCAGTGAGCTGTGATGACGCCCCTGCACTCTACCCAGGGCAACAGAGTGAGACCCTGTCAAAAAGAAAGAAAGAAAGAAAGAGAAAAAGACACTTGTCTATCTACAAAACAATCTACAAACAAGAATAATCAAGTGCTTGTTTATGAAACAAAAAGCTTTCCTAGCTACTCTTGTCGAACTTTATCTTTTTTCTCTTTTTGCAGGATTCTCTTTTTCTTCCACCCGTGTTTTCCTCCCTTGTTATTGACACTTAGCTTTCTCGCCCTTGGTGGGATTTGCTCACAATGTGGGAACAGAAGCACAGGTGATTGAGACAGGCATATGCTTTGTGATACTCCAAGTGAATCTGCATAATCTTTTTTAGTCTTTTGACCTGCAGTATGTTATCTTAGTAATGAATCAACTGATGTTCTGTTTGTCAAGCACAGCCGCATGGGCTGGCATTATTGAAGGGGTAAGAGTTGGGAGCTCATTTCAAGTGGAATAACAATCTTTTCAGGTGGTAGAAACCCTAAAGCACCTCTGGTTCTGGGGTGAAGGCTAAATCCTCAGGATGGTTGGCATTTATAACTCCTACTGTGGTTCAAGCCCATGTGAACCCAGCGGTAGCCCAGTGCTTTTCTGAGATCAGATAAACAGATGGCACCCAGAAAATAAGTAGCTCATCAGGTCTTTGGAGAGTGGCAGGTAGCTGTTTGACTAAAGTTGGACTCCCGAACTTCTGGTGGCTTAATAGAAAAAACACATCACTTTCATATCCATTTAAAGAAACTCATTCCTTTTTGAAGAAAAGCCTCAAAGATGACTTCCCTGGAAAGAAAAGGAAAGTCTTAGAACGCTTTTCAGAGTTAGTCATTCGAAAACTTAGTCTTTTTTAGATGCACCCTCCCTCCAAAAAAATTAAAATAAAAAAATAGTCTGGGTCCATAGAAAACAAGCTCCATAAACATCAATCCTATTATTTGTTATGAATGAGAAAAATATCAACCTTAAACTGCAGCCCTTAATACAAGAAGATCATATTTATAAATTGCTTGACTGTGAAATGTATTTTTTTTATCTTGTCAAAACTACTATTCTAATTAAAATACAAATTCATATACATACTTCATACTAATTTGATGTGTTGGAGGGTTTTTTAATGTTCTGTAGCTCAAAAAAAAATAAAAAATCAGAACTGAGGCTTTAAAAGGAACCCAAAACAACTAAAGAGAAAACCAGTATAGAAAAACTTTTGTCTAGACAATTTAAATAAATCAATAAAGCACCTGATCTTTACTTTGGGACTTTCTAACAGACAGAGGCTGGGACCGCAGGGACTTGCCTGGCCTTTCTAATGCAGCAAGCCTCAATAAACGGAAATGGAATAATTGTGGCTCAATACGGCCAACTAAGCCAGTCTGGGCGTTCGCTCACTGTTCCATAACGCTTTGACCATGCGCCCATGAGGAGCATATGTCTAGCTGCTCTTAGTTCTTTGTTCTATCGGGGCACTGCAACAGTGTAAGGCCTCAGTTTTAAAGGTCTATTTTTTTCTTTCTGATGTACCTAAATTACAAAGACTTCAGTATAATAAGTTTATGGTTTCCCTAACAACTGAGCAGTAAATTTAGCCTACTAATTACTTTTCTGTATTTTGCCTTAATAATAGTAGTTAACATTTACTGAATTTTTTATGTGCCAGGAATTGTTCTAAGTCCTTTAAGTATATTAGTTTATTTAGTCCTCATTTAAATAATTAATTCTGTGAGTCAAATGCTATTTATTATCTCCATTTAATAGATGTTAAAACCCAGCTATAATGTTATGTAACCCCTCCAAGTCACATTTTGAGCTGCTATGCTATGTTGCCTTACTCTTTAGATTTTTAATCTAAAATTATTCTATTAATAAAAAGGAAGGCCATATAAAAATTGTTCACCATTTGATTCTATTTTAAATAAAACTAACAGACCTTTTTACAACACTAATGCTAAGCCCATTAGTTCATTTAATCTTCACTCCAGTTCTGTGAGGTAGGTACATTATTATTCCTATTGTGTGGAAAAGGACACTGAGACACAGAAACACTAAGTAGCTTGCCTATGGTCACCCAGCTAGTACATGATAGAAATTCAGGGGAAAAGTCAGTATCACCAATTGTTGCAATTATTTTAACATTGGAGTCCTGCCATTGCTGTTTGCCTCTGACCAAATTGTTACATCTTTCTAAATCTTAGCAACATCATTTATAAGTATAAAGTGGAGGGATTCCATAATCTGTAAGGTCCCTTCAAATACTCCTATTTACTGGGTCCAAAACCCCTGCAAAGTAGCTTAGAAAAAAAGCTTATTTATGTCAGTCCAAAGACTTAGAAACTTCAGCTTTTTATCTGACTGTGCATTCTAACATTTCTCTAAGAATGGTTCTAGAAAAGGATCTAGGGGGAAGCTAGAAGGTAGAAAGTATTTTGATGGTCTCCAGAAATGCCAATTTCAGCTTGGCATCTGCCAACAGATCCATCTAATCCTCAAAACTCTGCATAAATCCTGGCTCCACCATTTACCAACAGTGTAACCCTGGGCAAGGACTCCATCATTCTGACCTCAGCTTTTTTCTCTGTAAAATGGGGATATTCGTAATCTTACTTCAACAGAGTTGCTGTGAGGATTCATTGAGATAATATAGATAAAGCTCATACGTAGCCCACAGTAAGAAATGTGTAAAAATCAGCATTATCATTGCAGAATATTCTGCTCCTATGAAAGTTAAGATTGTGAATTACTATACCCATAATTTCAGAGGATTTTTTTGAAGTCTAAGAAAATCCCAGGCTCCTCACAAGATTTGGAAAATTGAGCTCCTTTTTTATCTTCAGCAAAAAAAATATAGTTGAATTGTTCAATGGTTAAGATAGATGCAACTTGATACTGAGCTAAGTTAGTTCACTGAAATCATTTAATTTCAGAGGGCCTGTGTGTATGAGATCACCCATGAGCTAGAAGTTTTTATTTAATCTGATTAATATAACTAGGCAATCAGTATCATCAAGTCTAATCAGTTGGTTAGAGTGAATTTTCTAAAGTTTGTAATAGACAGATATTATTCTACCCACACCTTGTTAGTTAAACTAGAGGTAGTGGATTTATTATGTGCTGAATGTCATACAGTGCATTTTCTGAGGACAGTGCATTGTAGAACACCAGAACCTGTTTTTCCTTTTAAATAACAAACTCTCTCAGCATATCAATTACCCCTAGTATGCAAGGTAATAGGAAAGAAAACCTAGGGAAATTTGGAGTTTGTTTTGGAAGTGAGATGAAGCCATTGGGACTGCTGAAATTTAACACTACCTGGAGGTCTCATTACACTTGTTTGTCACTCACTAGTGGAAACTCATTTTTGCCATATAGAAGGGCCCAATATATTAATCCACAGCATTAAAGTAAGTTATTAGCTTAATGCAGATCCAATCTGGGAATAAATTTCATCCTATAAATTTATTACAGAATGTTACACTAAGGGTAGTTTATGAAGTACATTCACTCTTTGCCAAGTTACATGCACAAATATGATATGATTACACCCAGGAAAAAAATCAGCACCCTCAAGTAAAGCTTTTAGAACTGAGAGAGATCATAGAGAGTATATCATTGACCAGAGGCTCGGAGAGATTTAGTGATTTCTCTAAGATTATGCAGGTAAGTGGATATCCCAAATTTCAACCTACACTTTCTTGAGCTTAAGTTGAGGGAAGGTCCATTCTTCCATAGTGTGCATTCAGACAACATGTTATAATGGTAATAATAATTTCAATAACCACCATTACAGACCAGATGATCGAGACTCAGGGTTTGTGACTTGTACAAGGCTACACAAGTAACAAATACCAATAGTTGGGGTCCCGTCTCAGTCCTGAATCTGCACTCTGTCTGTAGGACCAGTTGCTTCACCTCTGGGGACCAACATGACCACATCTTGTCTACTGTTCTTGAAAATTAACTAATTAACTCTTAATAACATCAATTGTAAACAATCTACCAAATTATTAAAAGATTACCTTTTTGCCTATGGAGGCCATGGACTCAAGATCATGAACTTAAAATCAAAATCAAACAGTGAAATCTAAGAGGATGAGAAGGGAATATTAAGCCTGGTACTCTGTAAATTAATACTTTGAGGTAAACTAAAAGTATTGAAAATGACTATTTATCTAATGTTTCATTCTATTTGAAAGAGAAACTCCCAAATGTTAAACACTACCCTACATTTTAAGTTAAAAATTTACTGGGAGTGGATTGAGTGATGATGGCACTGAGTACTTCGGGGGAAGATAACTACAGTCCTAGTGGCAGTATCATAGCAAAATATTTTAGATGTACCAGATGAACTAGCTACAAAGCAAAATGAGGCAATATTATGTTTAACTGTTCATTCAGAAACTTCTTTTATTAAAAAAAGATTTTAAATATTAATGCTATTTTCAATACAGTTGTGATAATACTCAATAAAGCATGGTGTACTTAATATTGTCAATTTAGGAATATAAAAGTCCATCTGGCTCCTGGCCCCCTCCAGTCTCCACAACATACCCTAGTAGCAAAATGCATATGCCCTTTTAAAAAACAAAGAAGCCTTTGGACAGTCGGGTGAGCAGAGTAGAGTAGGGCGAGAAAAGTGCTCGTTCCTGAATTACTCATGCTTTTGGCTTTGACTTCATTTAGTAAGATCAATTCTGAGAGAACTGAGACAAACCCTTCTATGCTCCGCAAAGGGAGGGAGAAAAAAAGCTTGTCATTCACAAGCAGCTATGGACAAAACCAGCGGCAGAGTACAGGGGTTAGGGAAATTAGGAATCAAAAAAAAAAAAAAAAGTTAGAGTAAAGTGCACAGTTACTGTCAAAAATATATTATTTTGATCCTAAGAAAATTAAGAGAATTTTATCTAATGAACTAGATTGCTGACCTTTTAATACATTTGGTTTTCATGGAACATACAATCACCATCGGACGTAAAAAGACCAGTTTGCTTTTTTTAAAAAAAAATTGCTTGGAGTTATCTACAGGAATCTTGTGAACGCAATTCAAGGATAACATTCTGCAGCTCTTTGGATATTGAATGATGTCCTCGGGTCAGTCCACAAAGGAAAGAGGGACCTGTTATTGCACTGATTCAAGTGGACGCTTTCCCCATTTCCTCTCTCCTTTCCCGCCTCGCTCCCCCTTTCCCTAAGTGCCAGTGCTTTCCAGTTCTCCTTCTTCTACCCCTATGGCAGGAGACCGGGAAATCATGAAGAGTTTCTCCTTGTTTGTAAACTGCCTCTGCACCGGCTGAGGTGGCTCGGCCGTGGCCGTGGGTGGCTCTTGGCTGGTACCCTCCGGGGGGCTCTGGTCGGCACCCGGGGCGGCGGCGGCCGCACAGTCTTGCTTTTTGCTGGCTACTGTGTCCATGACCGACTCCAACGAGGTGCCGGCCTCCCGCAGCGGGGTGTAGCCCTTATTGCTGCTGGATGGGCCATCGGACTGGGAACTCCCGGAGGAGTCCCGCCTGGCAGGGGGCGAGTCCTGCAGCCGCAGGGGAGGCGAGGGGGAGGCGGCTTTGGCCAGAAGGCTGGAGCCCAGGTCCGCGCTGCCCCGGGAGGGCGGGGGCTCGGGGGACGACGGCGCCCGGTAGTCCGGGAGCCCGCTGGTGCTGCGGCGCCGCAAGGCCGCGTACCGGCCGGTCCTAGGCAGGCGGCCGCCCTGCCCCCTGGCGGTGCGCGCCGCCACCGCGCCCTCGGGCTCCTCCAGCTCGCCATGCGCCCAGCGCGCGCCGCCCTCGGCGCCGCGGAGGCTGGTCAAGCTCAGGTCGAGCTCACCCCGCGGGATCTCCCGGGAACCACGTTCGCCGGGTGGCCTCTGCCAGCTGCAGCACGCGCCCTCTGCGTCCCCGTCCCTGTCGCGGTCCCCTTGCAAGGGCAGCAGCGCGAAGACGCTCAGCGAGGAGCCCACGAGGGAGCTGGCGGTGCTCTGGCGCCCCCAGCTCTCGGGTGGGCTGCAGGGCGCCGGGCTGCTGCTGCTGCTGGCGGCCGCGGCAGTGGCGGCGGCCGCGGCCACGGCGGCGGCGGCAGCTGCGGCCCGGCGACGGCCAGCCACGCCAGAGCGCTCGCGGTAGATGCTGTACACGGCCTCGGTCAGGCTCGGGGGCTCCCGCGGGCAGCGCGGAGACGAGGCCAGGTCGGGCGGAGATGCGGCGCCCCTGGCCCCGCTGCCACCCAGCGCCGCCGGGTGGGGCCACGAGCCCTTGGCCAGCATCGTCGCCGCTCCGAAGGCGTCCCCGGCGCCGCAGCAGCTCCCGGGCTTCAGCTCCAGGCCCCGCGACTGCACATAGCTGAGGAAGCCGTTGAGTGGCGCAGCCCCGGGGGCGGCCGAGGCGGGGGCCGAGGACGACGAGGAGGCGGCTGCGGCTGCGGCTGCGGCTGCGGCGGCAGCGAGGTCTTTGGCGCGGAGGCTGTGCACGTCGATGACGGTGGAGTAGAGGTCCCGGAGGTTGATGATTTTGGTCTTCTTGTCCCGGTTCTCGTGGAGCACCGCGTTGGCGCAGATGAAGAGGAAGATGCCGATGCCCATGATGAGGGGCCCGAAGACCTTGAGCTTGTCAGAGTGCAGGTAGCCGGAGAAGATGCGAAAGAAGAAACCCACCGACGTGGAGGAGGAGGAGGAGGAGGCGGAGGCGGCGGCGGCGGCGGCGGCGGCGGGGCGGCGGCGGAGGAGGAGGGGGAAGGAGTGGCGGGCCGCGCTGGGGGCGTGCCAGTGAGCATGCCCACGGAACTGGAGTTGACACTCCTCGGAGTCCCCGAGTGGCTCCTGGACCGGTTTTTGCTGCCACTGTTGCTGCTATTGGCCGTGGTTGGGACACGGTGACCGCTGCCCACGGGTGGCAGCTGCTTACCCCCCTCCTTACTGGCCCCGTTGGCCTTGGGCCAGTAGCCCACCACCGCCATGGCTATGCCCACCAGCAGCACCAGGATCCCGCAGAGGGCGATGAGCCCCGAGATGGAGCACAGCTTCAGCTTGCCTTTCACTACCACCACGTCGTTCTTGCGCCTCTTCTTGGCTTTCCTCTTGCGCTTGGGGATCTGGCTGGGGGGGCGAAGGGGATCCTGCTTTCTAGCGGAAATCCTCAGCAGGCCGCCGGTGGCGATCATGGCGAACTTGTGGCGTGCGGGACTAGCCTCTGGGGTGGAGGCTTGTGCAGGGGGGGCGCCAACTGCCCACTAGCTGCTCCGCCACTTCCTCCTGCTGCAAAGCAGAGGAAGACAGTCAGAAGGTGCGGGCTTGGATGCAGCAACATCCCACGCGCTGCAATTGCCCTGCTCCCAAATCCCACTCCATGTGTGCCCCCCACCCCAGGGCCTTTACGCACTAACCCAAGGCTGGGGTGGGGTAGATATATTAGGGAAGGGAAACGTTGTTGCAGTAACTGACAGGTGGTGATAAAACAAACTGAGAGAACCCCTTGTTCCCCCTCCCCAGCCTATCCCTCCACACACTCCCTAAGTAATATCCAGCATTGTTCATTTCAAACCCTTCTGCTTGGCAGCCAATGGAGTTCCAATCATTAGTAAAAACTAAATGGGGGGACTCAAAGTAGTGTTTGAGGACTTTCCTGGCAAGAACCTTTCCCTTAGTCCTGCTGGAATCAGAAGATTTCCCAAGGGAGCTGCTACAGGCGTTTCAAGTCTCTAAGTTGAGGAATCTGTCAATGTGGGGCCTAAAGTCACTAGAACAGTCAGGAAAGTTACTATTGTATAAAGACAAAGGAATTCATTTCACTGGATGAAAATTAAAGGTAATAAATATACTGGCAGGCAGATGGTTTATTTATTTCAGATAATTAATAGAAATTTCATTGCTGGGAAAACACCAGAGATATTGTAATACTCTGACAATAAATCCCTTGACAAAGTTGTCTCCCACCTATCCTTGTTCCTACAGCTGAAAGCAAGCAGATCCCTCGCACAGCCTTCTCCGAATCTCCACTCTGCAACATCTGGACAGCTTCTTGGGGTGGAATATTTAGTTTTAGGTATCTGGTTATGTAACTGAGCTGTTCCTTCTGGCCTTCTCTCCTCCCTCCGAGGAACTCCCTTAAAGGTATCCTGTGCTAGATTTCATCAGGGAATTTGAGAAGTCTCCTGGAATCTCCAAAAGAAAGATCTTTTTTTCTTGTGGGAAATTTACAATCTTAAAAAAAAAAAACATTCTGCCATAATAGCTTTCTGACCCCTTATTAATGTGCCAAGAGCACTTTACAGAATCCCAGTATTCAAATGAGTAGGCAATTAACTAGGTAAAGCTCTCTACATAATAATGATTTGTAGAATGACATTTCCCTGAGCCAAAGCTGTTTTCTTCATCCTTTTCTCATGAGGTCATTTTTAGGAAGGGAAAGTGGCAACAATCAATAGACTATCCTTAGGAAGTTTATTTAGTTGTTTGTAATAAAGCCGGGGTAGGTGAATTCACAAATATGTATTTGTGGTTATCCAGCACCTTCTAAAAATTTCAGTCCTGCTGTATCCCCAGAGTAAAACATTTTCTGTTCCATTGGTTGTGTTCCCTCCTATAATAGGGATGCTGAAATTAAGGGCATTGTATGAACTGAAAGGCTTAGATATCACTCACAAGCCTTTTGGTATTTTTTCCTTTATAAGATAATTCATGTTTTAGAATAAATTAGCCTTTGAAAATGTGAGACTACTTAGGTAGAATTCTGCTTTTAATTGGTGCTTGGGCAAAAAGCTGATTCCTTCCATTATATCAATATAAGGCAGAATCTTTTCTCCATCAGTGGGAATGCAAATGGTAATAAGCTCTCTACAATATTTGCAAATCAATCTCCTTGGAACTTAGTTGAGTTTCAGTAAAGAGAAACACTAGGTAGGTTAGAGAGGGGTCAGTATAGAGAATACATCTATAAACCTTTTAAATTTTGTTATAAGAAGGAGCTGCACCATTAAGTACAGATTATTTTTTTAAAAAAAGCTTATATCCATCATCACCCCCCAAAATAAACACATTTATTATGTATTTGTAACATAGAGACTGTTGTTTTAAGTGATCCCTGGACTCCAGCATCTTAAATAATCCGGAGATCTGTGGTTATCATAAGAAGGCTTTAAGGACCAGACATTTTAGAAGCAAATCCACACTCAGTTGGCACGGTGGTTCTCCCAGGAGAGAAGAGCTAACATTTTCTTGGGCATTGGTCAGGTGCATCAGGATGATGGATGTCTTGGGGAAGGAAGGCACCTGCTTGGATTTCTCCTCAGCAAGGCAGCTCTGGCTCCAGTATAATGTAAGGAAGGTTGGGAAGGATTTCAACAATCGTTTGCAGAAGATCTTTAAAATCGGTTTAATAGCTAGTAATTAACTCCCTAGTTTATTATTCCTTCAACTCTGTCCAAAGCTGTGCTCCTTTTTAATGTATCACCATCCGACATGAAATACTAATAAAGGTCAGATGCCACAGCAGACCCACCTTTGAGGCTTTCCTTTATACCTAATGAGAGAAAACAAACTTAGCAGTCGAGGTTGGCTGCCCTAGCAATTTACTGTCTGGCGCTGGTCTTACCTTGGTTAAGGAATGGAGGATGGGGGAAGCCACGGAGGGATGTCTAAAAATACAACTGCTTCCAAGAGAGGCATTTAAGTTCTCCGCTCATGATGGATTAAGCCCCACTAGCTGTCTGAGGTCCAGAGCCCACAGGCTGGGAGCGCTACGCTGTGCCCGGTACCCATCCCAGGTCCCCGACCCGGGCCCCTCGGTGGCAGGGCAACGATCCCCTGGCCCTTCGTTTAGGTCTGCTTATTTATGTTGGAGTCACATGAGTGCAGCAGCTGGGAGTCCGCCTCTGGAAGGAAGACAGGCAGGAGCGAAGTGAGGGCAATCCTGAACTCGCTTTTTCTGGGCAGCGCATCCCATGTAGCTCGCCCCGGAAAAAGCCTCTCCCGACACCAGCTCGGGGCGCCGGGGCTCGGGGAAGGAGGGTGGGGAGGGGCGGCTCGGGGGCCGGGGACTGACAGAATCGCTCAAAATGGCAGCACTATAAGCAAACAATATCGCTGACTTACCCGGGGAGAGCGGGGGAGCTCGGGGCCGGCGAACGGGCGCTCGGGCGACACAAAGGAACCATGGAGAAACTTTTTCAGCCCGAGCCGACGGCGGAGCGCAGGGACAGCGCCTCGGGGCCCTCCAGCAGAGCGCGGCTCAGCAGCCCAGCGGGGGCGAGCGCCCGCCCCAGCCTCGCAGCCCCCTCCGGCGCTGTGGCGGGAGCCATTTCCAAGAGTTTCCAAGAAGTGTCAGGTCCTCCGCATCCTGCATCCTGCCGCGGAGCCCTCCTCTCCGCCGCCGCGCCTCCCCGCGCGCCCGGCGTCCCCTCCCGCGGCGCTCCCCCTGCGGCCGCGCAGTCCCGGCCCTAGCGCCTCTTTTGTGTGGCTGCGGCGCGCCGGGCTCCGCCGGGTGGAGTTGAGCCCGCGGCGGCGGCTCGGGGTGGCCGGACTCGCGGCTGTTGCTAAGAGACCGGAGCCATGACACAGGGAAATCGCTGCAGGATGGCAGTCGGTACCGGCCCGGCTCGGCGGCTCGGGGCGCACCCGCCCCTCCCCCGCCCGGCGCCCGCCCCCCACCGCCGGCCTTCCCCGCTCCCCCCACTTCCTCTCCCGCCGGCCGCCCGTCCCTTCGGAAGCGCAGCTTCCCAGAGGAGGAGGAGGAGGCGGCGCGAGGAGAGGCGGAGGAGGCGGCCGCGCGGGGCGCTCTGGCCGCGGGGTTGGCCGGGGGCGCGAGCGCAGAGGGCAGGGCGCGGGGCGCCGCGGCCTCGGCCTCGGCCTTCCCCGCCCCCGGGGGCGCCCCGGGACCGCCGCCTGCCTCCGCCGGCGGCTTTGTTCTTTCTTCTTGCAACTACCTGTCTGAGCCGCGGGCCGGAGAGGGCCCGAGGAAAGGCCCGCCTCTCCGGGAGGGTCTCCCCATCCGCGTCCAAGGGGCGCCCTGGGGGAGCGAGGGGCCGGTGCCCCCGCTTCCTCCCTCCCTCCCCTCTTCTCGCTCCTCCTTTGTTGCCTCTACTCTTCGACACGACACTGCCTTGGCTGTTTCTCCTCCCACTTGGGAGTTTGCAGTGTGGCCGCCCAGCGAACACAGTAAGTTGTCCCCCAGCGAACTCGGGCCGCGGCGGAGGGGAGCCGCCCGCGCGGAGCTGGGCGCACCGCGGGACTCGTGGAAGCCTCTGTCTGATGTTATCACGCTTCAGCCAAGCTGGGCTTTGTGACCGGCCCGATCGGAACCCGGCGTGTCCCCCGGACAAGGCGACTGGGGCTCGTCCTCGCCGAGGCTCTCCTTGGGCGGCCCCTCCAGCACCTCCCAGGCGCGGTAACCGGCAAGCACTGAAAGGAAAACTGTAATTCTCCAGGAATCAGGGTTAGAATCAAAGAAGAGGGGAGGTGGGGGTAGGGAGGATGTCCAAACTCCCTACGTCATTTAAAAAAAGAGAAGGGAACAGAGAGAGATCCTGCTTCCTAGCTCATCCCTGTCCTCTCAGCTGTAAAGTAAAAATGACAGGGAAAAGAAAATTTCAAAGTGGAATTTCCCCAAGGAGTATTGAGAAAGTAAGAAACATTTCAATTATCTATTGAAACCAGGCAGCCAGGATTCAGGAAGAAAGGAACAGAAGAGCAGATGAGGCAAGCCTGCCTGAAATTTTGGATCCAGACAGAAATATTTTGGTGGTGGTGGTGGTGGTGGTGGGTGTTGTATCTTCTGAGTTTTGCTGTTTAAGGGTCCACAAAACCCACACAGGAGGGCTCCGCTGCCCACAGCTCCAGTTACAAGATCGTTCTCCACGTGCACAGAATTCACTTGTGTTTAAACCCAGAGCGTACACTTTTCGAAAAGAACAATAAAGATACACAATTTGCAGGTTCGTTGATATAAATGTGGACAATGATCTATGAGGTGAGGATAGAGATGGTGAGAGACGGGAGGGGATGGAGGAGAAATGTTTCCTAAAAGGCAGCCATGCCCTTGCCTGTTTGAAAGGTGTCACCCTTTTCAAGCACATAGTAAATCTGGATTATGATCAGAGTGTTCAGAACCCATCTCCTTCTCCCTGTCTATTCCTGCTCAGATTCAGAATATTAGAAAATAAGCCACAATAAAGGGAAAATTTTAAATCCCACATTGGATTGTTTCCTTTTAGAGAAATCACTGCAAGGAAGAAATAACTAGGTCTAGTTGTTGTTTTTTAAAGCCTTTGGCTCCCAACTTCCAGATCTCTTGAATCCCGATAGTAATCTGGTATTTTGTACAGTGATTGGACCTGTGGCCTGATTTCATTACACAGCTGGCTGCCAGGGGCCATGGGTGGCAACTCCTATCCTCTGTTTATTGGGCTGTATAAACAGGAATGATAATTGCAGAACTTCATTAGGATTTTAGGTGGATTAAGTCATTAATAGTTTCAAGTTTCTGTGTAAATTATAGCCATCATTTGCACATTTAAAATTCATTTGAGGGATTTGGAGAAGAAAATAATCCTTTTCTAGACAAAGGGCCTTGGGATGTAGCTAGTTTTTTCTTGCATTGATGATTGCAACAAAATTTGTGGTTTGTTATTCAAAGGCTTCCTTCCAAACTGAGCTCTTTGGAACTTTGAACTATTCCATTTAACCTGAGTGTTATCACATTCAGTAATTTTCTTTGTTTTCAGCTCATAGTATCAGAGGAAATCAAACAGATGACATCTGTTTCCAGTGGAGTCCTTTATCCTGTCTGTAATACAGTAACAATATATATTCCCGGGGGGTTTCAAGTTATGTAGAGTTGTTTTTAAAGGAACAATGATACTCTTGGGCCTTCCGGAATTATTTTCCTTCTAATTTCACTGGCCATTTCAATTTGGATGATTTCTGAGATTGTGGGACAGCACTGTCACCCTGCTGAGGGCTGAAGAGCAAAGGCTACCTAATCATCATAATTCACTAGTGCCTCCAGATCTCGGAGCTCCACACACATTCTGAACGTGTAGCAGGGAGAGTAATGAAGGCCTTGGGAAAAAAGAGAAGAGGAAAAAGATTAGCTTAGTTTAGTTGGATTAAATTCTAACCTGCAACCTTCCATTTGCTCTTTCTTAAAAAGAATCCTTATGTAATTTATTCAGTTTCGTAATTTATTCACAACTCATTTACTTGCCTGATCATTCCAGCAACCTAGCCTGGCTTGCCTGCCTGTGCTCAGGGGAAGCCAGTGGGCTGCCAGAGCCCACCCAGGCCCCTCTTGGACTTCAGGAGTGTGCCCATGGTGGGCAGGGGGAGTGCAGTCTGCTTATGCCAACAGCTCAGCAACTCCAACCTCTGCATACTCTGCTCTCTGCATACTCTCTTGTTCAGGCTGGGGAGACAAGTAGTTTAGTGTAGTGGGTTGTAGAATCAGTTTGTTCCACTAATCCACAACTTAGTTAAGTAACTAAATTACTTAATCTTGTCTGCCTCAGTTTCCCTATCTGTAATGGGGATAATGACACCAATACCTGCCACATAGCATTGTTGTGAGGATTAAAGGAATTTAGTTGGTGTAAACTAGTGCTTAGCACATGGCAAACACTCATTAAACTCAGCTAGCATCTTATTAGCCCTAACGTCTCCCAGCCTGATACCCTTATTCTCCTGTACCATTCATATTCTCCAAGATCTACAGGGGACTGTATCTGCACTTAGTATCTCTGAAGTAGTGTTACAGGACCAGCTATTGTGATTGAATTATCTCTTTCCACGTGACACAGGCCCAATGCCACTCCAGAAAGCCTACTCTCTGGGAAGGTGAAAATACTTTCTCCATTGCTACTTTGGTCATTTTGCAATTAACCAGGGTCCTTTAATTTCAGTTTGCTCAAGAACCCAGATTTCAAACTCATGTCACTCTATAGCCAAATTAGAAATTGAAATTTGCAAAAACACAACCAAGAGGACATTCTTCAGACAAATTTTGAGGATTTCACAGAAAGGACATCTCTACATAAGAGAAAAGAAAGTGTCATCCCCAGATTGAAAACAGGACACAAAATCATGTCTCACTCCTTCTTTTTATTCCTTCTTCACCCTTTTCATACGCCTGCCAATAAAAACCAAAATTACCCCAAAAAAAGCATGACAAAAGAAAACAAACTAAGCATACAACTAGAGTCACTAGATTTAACAAATAGAAATATTACATGGGATACACTTTCACCAAAAACACTATTGTTTATCTGAAATTCAGACTTAACTGGGCATTCTGTATTTTATCTGCATCCCCACCACAATGTACCCTGATAGCCTAAGTTTTCTCATGGCTCATATAAAGGACAAAAGAGCCTGATAAGATAGAAAACATGAAATGCAACAGTGGGTTAAAGCCTCATTAGATTTCTTTTGAAACAGAATAGGCAGTAAAAGAAAACACTGAGCCAAGCCTACATGGAGCAATAGAACTGCAAAGCCCGAGGATAGCATTTCCAAGCTGGGCTGTGCTTGGCCCTAGGGTTTCTCATAGTTAGAAGTTACATGGTTTGTATCTCTAGCCTGTCCCTGTGGAAATCTGCAGTGCTAGAGGGACAGGTGCTTGCTTCTGCCTGCAATCCCCAGGGTTCCACAAATGAACCTCTGAAGAGATAGAACTCAGCCTCACTTTCAAGAACTTCAATTTTGAAACCCAGGATAAACTTGTGTTAGTGTTAAGGTCATGATCAAGCCTGTTTCTTGTGTTTCCGAGAAGTATCAGAGAAGTTCAAGCCCAAACCCTTCCACAACAGAGTATGAGGAAAAGAAATGATGCAAAATCTAGAGAGCCTTCCTTAGAACCCATCAGACAGATCTTCCCCCTCCATTCCAGATCAATGGCATGTGGCAATGACAGCCTCCATTTCTGTCTTTAGCCCCATTCATTTGTAATATTATAAATAACCACACTCTCAATTAGAGATTTACCAGGGATTGTTGTCTCTAATAAGTGGGTGCATTTTTGTACATTCAATTTTCCCCAACAGCCTGAATTTGCTACCACTTTCCATCTATACCATCAAAGCTGGATTCTGTGCCTCACAAAATAATTGAGGTCTGAGATGAGAAACTAGAGTGTGTTGGCAGGTCTGAAGGCAGATCAAAGCTGAGCTTGGCAAGGGCTTTGCAGGGAAGGCTCCATCAACGGAACAGCCAAGAAGAGACCCACAGCTAAATTTGCCCTATGTTCCCAAAGCATATCCTAAATGTCCACACTAATGTCGTTCTTATTATTGTGTATAATATGCAAGCACTGTGGATAGATGACTTGTCCTACTGAGAGCTAATAGCAACTCACATGTCTGATCTCCTTTCAAAATTAGTTGTGATGTGAGTGGCTGTGTGTACACTACAGGCAAGAGGAAACACACAAAGAGCCAGTTTCCAAAAGTAAAGAAACATAAGATGCCAAGATTACTACTTGGGTGACAGATCTCTGATTCATCCAATAAACGTTTTCTTAAACATCTCTTGTGTACCCTGCACTGTGATTCCTGCATTATTCACTCAACAAATATTTACCGAGTACCTGCTGTGGCACAGTTGTCATCTGGGCGCTGGGGATAGCGTGGAGGTGAACAGTGCCAACAAGGTCCCCCTCTCTGGGGGTGGGGCAGATACTAAACAAGTAAACAAACAAGTGAGAAAATTTCAAATCTTGATGAGTCTCAATAAGAAATTAAAAGAGGGTGTTGTGACTGGCCAGAGGGGGTAACAAGAAAGAACAATTTATTGGGTGTTCCAGGAAGGCTCACCAAGGAGCGACCTTCCACTGAGAACGGAAAGCTGAGGAGGAGCTGTTCATCTGAAAGTATACCTGGGAAAAGCAAACAATTAGACTACATGGTCTTATTAGCATATGGTATAGTTAGATTCATCAGAGCACCTGACGGGGGAAAAAAGATAAATATCACTGGAGGGAGAAAACTAGTCAGGGAATACTTGATGGGTCTGGATGCCCCGCATGGCCTTGGGTAAGTGAAGGGAAGTGATAGGGTTGGGCATGTGAGCAGTGATGACCTGGACATAATCTTTCTGATAGGCGTCCTGACACACGCTAGGTGGTAAAGAAGACATGACGGCTCAGGTAGCGGGCAGCCAAGCACACCATCCACAGAGATGGTGAGAAGCTTAGGGTGGGAAGGGACCTGAAGGTACTCCAGCCCCTGCTCTTCAAAGTGTGGTCCAAGGACCAACTGCATCAGCATCACCTGGGTGCTTGTGAGAAGTGTGGAATCTTGGGCTCCATCCCAAACCTGCCAATTTAGAATCTGCATTTCCACAAGGTGCTCAGGGGATTGTGTGCATATTAAACTTTGAGAACCACTGATCTAGTCCAATCCTCTCATTTCAGGGATAAGGTAACAGAACTCACATGATCCCCATCTTTGCTGTCCTAGGCTTGGCGGGGTGTGTGTGTGTGTATGAGAGAGAGAGAATATTTTGCTTTTACATATGTGTTTCAAATAGTGAACCTGCAGGTTTGTGGCATCTGTGGCCAGAAATATATTTCTTACATAGCAGTAGCATGTTATGTTAGCTTAAATAGAAGAGGAAAATTAAAACTTGGTAGATTTTGCAGGATTATGCAGCTGTCTAGAAAACAAGTTTTTGGATTGGGAACCTGAATCCAGCTCCCTAGAAGATCAAATTTATTCTGCTTTGGATTACTCTTTGGGTTCACACCATTTGTACTCAAGCAACTTGGCCCCTTCTAGCCTGGAGATATTGAGCAAGTTACTTAATTAAGTATCTGCATGTAGTGGTATTTGTCTATAAAGGGTGACTTGTAACTCTTCTCTTTCAAGCTAGTTTTGAGGAAGAAATGAACTCATCGGTGGCAGCATTAAGTAGTTGTGGGGAAGGGCTGCACTGTCACTCATCATCTCCACTGTCCCTGCAGAGTCCCTCCAAATGAGCAGATGGTAGGAAAAACTGAGTACTTGCTGTGCACATGTTCCCCCTCCAACTATATCACTGTCCTCAAGCAGAGATCGTGGAGCTGCCACTGTAGACATTACTTGGGATTCAGGCATTGAGGCCAGTAAAGACATTATTGAGATGTTAGTGGTGGTTGTGATGATGATGGTGAATATTTACAGAGTGCTTGTTACCTGTCGGGCAGTGCACTGAGTACTGGAGATGCAATGGAGGGCAAAAGCTACCTTAAATCTCACACCATACCATTGGGACTTTCATGTGAGTCCCATTATTTAGGAACCCAGGGGGCGGCCTCTCTCGCCCTTGAACATGTAACTATTGAATCTTAATGTCTAAGGGGCTGAAGGGCCACAATGAGGAATTAAATTTCACATTCAAAGCGGTGCCACCAAATTATTTATTTCACGTACCTTTCAGATGACCCCATGGCAACATCTGTAATACATTTTTATTCCTTGGGGTATAAATACAGAGTCATAACAAAAGAGAAAACTGCTTCTCCCAAATTACCATCACAAAGCATATATATGCCTAATACATAAAGTCAATAAATCAGCGTCGGTGACATGTTTTTACCCAATGAAACTCTTCTGATCTTATCAGAACCATAAAAGATACATTTAATGACTAAAATGGGCTCAAAGTGATATACAGTGTGTGTGTCTATATATAATAATATAGACACACACATATGTGTGTGTGTTTTCTGAAGGAGAAATGCACACAGCATTTTTCACACTAAATTTAGTTTTGAATTTCTATAAAGTCTTGCTGACAATCTGCATTGGCTTCTTTATACTGAAGAACACTGAAGTATCATTGCATTGGAAAAGCATCACAAATATTTCTTTTCCATCGAGAAAGATGCCAACCTCACTTCCTGACAGGCAAAGAAAAGTGATTACGTAGCTTTCTATAGAGGCAAAATATTGGTGTGCTATATTAGAAAATGATATGCAGAAAAATCAGAGATAATATTTCAAAATATTTCTGAATTTTATTATTTTCTGAAGCCACTCCCCCAAAGATCAGGGTTTGGCTATTGAAAGGTCTAGAGAGAGAAAGAGAATTATTTATAGCAAATTGTGTAAAAGCTTAATATATTCACCTTACAAAGAGGCTGTATCACAGATTTCCCCACCAAATTCCTCCAAATCACTTATAGCTTCTGATTTTTGATGACATTAATATTAATGCAATGATAGAAAAATTATACTTTTTGGAAATTTGATACCAATCAGTGTTATAGCTCCACTTTTTTTTTTTTTTTTTTTTTTTTGGTCAAGGAAATGATGTTTTTCGCGTTTACAGAGATGAATATATATACATGAGATCGAGACCAAGAATCCACAACCCAAGGGAAGAGAATTAGAAAAGGTCATAATTTGCAGCAGTCATTTTAAGAGCTTATTCATCAGCATATAGATTTTTGTAATGGCTTATTCTAGAAATATGAGAATGCAGAGAATTTCTGCAGCTTTCATTTTGTAAGCAGTAAAGGAATTGCTTGGGCAGCACGTCAAAACTGAAGACACAGGAGAGGAATGCTGGCCTGGCTGGGGTCAAGGAGCCGTGGTGCTTCTCAACCCTGAGGAAGTTACGAGCCTCTAGGACTTCATCACTGGAGCTGGTGCTCTGATTTTTCTGTTCCCATCTCTACTGACCTGTGGAAATATCCAAACTTCAGCTCGTGTCTGTCTCTAAGCAAGACTGGTTCTACACCATGTCAAAACAATGGTTTTTGAAACTTTTCCCTCAGTGATCGCTTCACCTCACAGGCGAGTGGAGACTTGAAAATGCCCTATTTATTTAAAGGAGGTAGACAGTCAAACCAGATGATTTCATTCTCTCTTTGCTTTTGCAGCCATAAAAATCTCAAGGGCGTATTGCATAACATGTTGGACGCAATACGTAGCAATGCACTATTTATATGATATATAATGTTGAATGGTTGGTATTGAATGATGTGGTTGAAACAAAGTACTGGATGGGTTTTAAGATTCCTTCCTGTTCCTTGAGTTCTCAAATTGAGAAAACTGTGGAAACTAGGGGTCATTTTGTAATGTTCGTTGGGCCACTTTTTCTGCTTCTCTTGTGTAACTAGAAATATTGATTTATACAAAACATAGTAAAATTGCAACATCCCAAAACACAGAGAAGCTATTGGGTTTGAGTTTGTACTGCTCCAGACCTTGCCCTCACTTGGCTTAGTGATTCTCACACTTCTTCTGGAGGTGGGGCATTTGAAAATCTTAGAGTGCTTCTTGGAACATTATGAGATACCAAACTGAAAATACGTTCATGTATGATTTTGGATTGAATCACAAATCATCTGACGTTAGTTTCTTATGTAGCAATACAGTAAACATCAAATAGATAAGGAATACATATGGAAGAAAACCTTAAAACTATGAACCTTTATCTGATAACATTATTTTTCCAAAAAATTGGAAAAGAACAGTCATTCTATTTGAGCCCTAGTACATCTTGACCTAGTTATGGAGCACTAGTATTTCTGAAGAATGTAACTTTTAAAACATGATCTTAGCAATTGTGATGGTTAGATAAGTAGGAATCTCTGTCTTTGGCCATTGCTTTTGTTTTTGCCACTTAACATATTGACATTTGCGATCCGCACTGCCAGCACCTGCTTGCTTTCTTACTCTCTGTCCCTCTGGCCTCTTTCAGCAACATGGCTTTTCAGGTTTATTAACTCATTAACTACCTTGTTTCTCTGGACAATACCCCAGAGGGGTATTAGTCGACATTTTTTCCTAGACGGATGTCATTATTTTTAGGGCATTTTCTTCATCCAAGCAAATCCTTTGCTATCATTCCTCTACCCTTATGGGTGTCTATGACACTCCTTCGTTTTGTCTCACCACTTGTTAGGGTACTGCTTACTCTTTTCTCCTGATCATTAGTGAACTCGAAGAAGCTCAGGATCACCAGGGGAATTCCTCTTCTAGTTATCTGTATTCACGATCTCCCTGTCCGCAAAGGGACCAGTGCCTAGGGGCCTGTATTGTTTTAAGACAGAGAAAGGGCTTTTAACCCACTTTGAGTCTATTTTTGAAGAAACATTTCATGAAAAATTTCTCTATTACACAAACCAGGTGATATGCTCACATCTAATTCAAACACCTCTACTGTATTTCTATCTTGAGCATTTTGTCAGTAGTGTTCATTCTATGGACTAAGTTTTTCGTCACAGTATCTCTGTATGAGGTTGATGGTGATGGACTAGCCCTTTGCAAAACTCTCTAGGAGGCTTTCAAGGCTCTCCTTCCTGCACCCCCACTCTTGGTAGGATTCTCAGGCTTTCAAAAGGGTCTTCTTGGCCGGGCGCGGTGGCTCACGCCTGTAATCCCAGCACTCTGGGAGGCTGAGGTGGGAGGATTGCTTGAGCTCAGGAGTTCGAGACCAGCCTGAGCAAGAGCGAGACCCCATCTCTACTAAAAATAGAAGAAAAAAAAAATTAGCCGGGCATGGTGGAGCGTGCTTATAGTCCCAGACTCCCAGCTGCTTGGGAGGCTGAGGCAAGGGGATTGCTTGAGCCCAGGAGTTTGTGGTTGCAGTGAGCTACAATGATGCCACTGCACTCTACCGGGAGTGACAGAGACTCTGACTCAAAAAAAAAAAAAGGGTCTTTTTCCTCCCATGCCAGAGGCCCTTCCTCATCTACACAGCCTCTCGGGGCTTTCCTTTTCTTCTCCCAGCAGGCCCAGGAACTCTGCTTGCTTTCTCCTCTTGGTAGACACCAACGTGCACTCTTCCCTTTGAGATTTTTCTCTCCCAAAACCCATTCTCAGAGTCAGATGTTTGTTCCTGGCTATCACCTTTCTCACATCCTCCAAACAAATGCAGCAACATAATTTTTAGAGTTTTGCTGTCAATCCCATGAGCCAATAGCCTGCAGAATGTAAATAACATGCCTGAGGAATTTATAGGGATTACAGGATCTCACAAACCCATGAGGTTGTAAATGGGAGTCTCATTGGCTTTATTGCAGTTTATTTGCAAGAGTGTGGCTCCCCCATCTCCCCTCCTGTCCTGCAGTTAGAAAAGCCTGCACAGGTGCCCTCTCTGTCACAGCCTCTCTTCCCAGTACTGTGGGCCGGAAGAGTTGCACAGAACCTCAGGTGCACGCTAGACTAAAAAATGTGGGTGATTTGCGTCCCAGAGATCTCCCACATTGGAAAGACGGTCCCGGCCTCCATCAGAGCACGAATTCCTCCATTCCTCATTCCCATTCACTGCTGTCACTGCTTCACCACTCTTCACGTATTTTAATATTTCAGGCAAATTATTCCTTTATTCAACTAGAAAGTGAGAGCGGCTACGTCATCTTGTTCACTGCTGCATCCTTAACACCAGAGAAAGTGACTGGCCGGTATCTGCCACACATCCTCCATGTACAGGAAAGTGAGTGGATTGGTGCACAAGAAGGCAGTATACACAAGTGAACTAGAAATATTAGACAGTCTCCCATTATTCAAGGAGCCTACGTAAGTAAGAAGAATTGGAAGGAGGTCCTAACCCTTGAATACATGCAGGAACCTGCCATTTTTCTGGATGAGAAGACAATATTGTGAAGATGTCAATTACTCCTTTTGCCTAATGCATTGCAATCAAAATCTGGGTTTTTCTTTTTAACTCATCAACATTGTCCTAGGGATCTACCCAAGAGACACGAAAACGTGTTTATTTCCATATAAAACTTGTACGTGACTGTTCATAGCAGCATTATTCATAATAGCTTAAAAAGTAGAAACAACTCAAACGCCCGTCAACTAGTGAATGCACAATCAAGATGGCGCGTAGCCTTCAATGAAATACCACTCAGCAATAAAAGGCAAGGAGGTACTGATACGAACTACAACATGGATGATCTCAAAAACATTATGCTCAGTGAAAGAAACCAGGCACAAAAGACCACATGTTTGAATTTGTCACTGCATTTATATTAAAAGTCTAGAAAAGGCAAATCTAGAGAGACAGAAAGTAGATCAGCGGTTGCTTGGGACTGGGGGTGGGACTGAAGGATGACCGCTGTGGGCACAAGGGTTGCTTTTCCCTATGAGATTTCTATCTGAGGTGATAAAAATGTTCTAAAATGAGACTGTGGTGATGGTTACACATCTGTAAATATACTAAAGTCCATTGAATTGTACACTTAAAATGGATGAATTTTAGGCTATGTAAATTATATCTCAATGAAGCAAAATAGGATATTCTAAAGTTTATATGTAAGAATAGGGAAGTATGAGTAGGCAAGGCATTTTTGGGGAAAAAAAGAAGTAGTGATGGAACTCTAATTATTTCCTTTGGGAAAAATCTTAGAAGGAGAATATCTGGATTAAAGGGTATACTCAAAATGAATAATAACACTAATTAAATAAAATAAGAACCCATGAGTCCATATTGATAACAAACAAACAAACCTGAACCAAAACCTCACACCTTACACAAGAAGTAACCCAAAATGGATCAGATTTAAAAGTAAAACATAAGACTATAAAACATTTAGAAGAAAGCAGGAAAAAAGTCTGTGGGACATGGGGCCTGGCAAATGAAGCTTTGTAGTTTAGCCAAAGTCATTTAACACATTGACTGCCACACTAGAAAAAAATTTTTTTCCTTGGGGCCAGGGCGTTTTATTATGAAAATAGAATAAAAAATTTTGAAAACAAAATGATCCTTTCTAATTTGATGAAAAATTTGTTATTTTTTATCATTTTCTGTGTGTGAGTTATGTGCAACCTGAAGAATAGTTCACCTGGCTCCCAAGGTAAAGAGACACGTGAATTACATATGCTTCACAAGGCCCCGGGCTCAAAACTAACGTGAATTAAATACACCTCACTTGGCAGTTAATGTGTCAAGGATTCTGAAACTAGAGAAGCAGCAAAGCTTTCTTATCCTGTGGCTAAAACATACTTCTAAAAAAAGTATTTTTATCGGTTCACTATTTATCACTACTTGGAAGTAAGTTAGGAAGCAAATTAGGAGAAAAGCATTATTTATAGTCATAGTCAATGTTCAATGCGTACCAGATTCTCAGAGCCAGTTAGCACCTGATAGAATTAGGCCTGAACAAGTTAACATCTAAAAGCCACCTGGATTATTTCTGGAAATACTCTAAGGTACTTCCCTTTTAAAATTCTTGGTTTCATAATGAAGAATGAACAGAAAATAAAATATATACACCACTAATACAAACAATCTAAGGACCAAGCACAACACGAGGTGGGAATGAAAAAGTAACAGTCAACAGTGTTATCTACTCATACAAAAGTTTTTGAGGCAATTACGGATTCACCCATATATACAGCAAATCTTTTTTGAAGTATTTTATAGTCCTCTTCTATTCTATGGACTTCTTTTCATGGCTTGGCTTTCTTCAACTCATTTTTCTTCTTCCTGTTGTTTCTTTCTGTTTCAGTGCTAGTTAAAAGAAGTTGTACTCTTGATAGTTTAATTTTTCAAGTAGATGCAGAGCTGAATATTTGCCTCAGGATACGCTTCCTGAACCCTCCGCCCCCTCCTTACTTCCTATCTCCAATTCAAAGCACCTTCGGTCAATCCTCACTTAAACATTGCGTACCTGGGTGTTTGTATCTTACCTTTGCATGTGTGGTACTGAGGCCCAGGCTCTGAATTAGATTCCTGAGAAGGACCAGGACTCTAAGCTCCCTCGGAGAGAAAGTACATTGAGTTTCTTGCTTGTCTTAGGCAACATTTTAAAAGTAGGAGAATACAGGGCTCTCCTTTCACATCTGCAGCCTTCCTGGTTTTACCCCAAAATTCTAAAAGAGGAAAAGTGAAAATCTCACCTCTCATCCACTTGGACCTGGCTCTTAGGACTTCCTAGGTGTCATCCTGCTAATTTGATCGATTTACTGATATTAAAAGGAATCATCTGGACACTGCTCCCAGAAGACTTGCCAAGCCCTCCCGCAGACATACTCTCTCCCTTCTCCTTTTGTCTAACCCCGAAGTGATGCAAGAAATCGGAATTTCAGATAGTGGGTAGAGGTGGGGTCAGACAGACAGGTGGGGGACCTATTTAAAATGTTTGCAGAGGCTTCATGCCCAATGGGTCTAAAAAGCTATTTGAATTTTTAGCAAAAAAATTTTGTACGCCTAAAATATGCCAGATGGACAAGAAAGCGGTCTGTTTAGCCACAGGAGAGATGCTGCATGAAAAATAGGTTCTCTGTGCTCTTTTTGTCAGTGTAAACATTATCTTGTCAGTTTGTTAGGCCAATAATATCTAATGATAATTGTCAGCGTTTGTGAACTGCAGAGACCTTCACAAATCTAAGTTTATTCTCAAGGGGCATTTTATTGACTATTTCCATTATACACATGGAGAAATTGAGGCAGAGTTTTAGAGAGAAAGAGATAAATCAGAGTGGGAATTAACCCAGGGGACAGTCTCTATGGTTCTTCCTTCTGAGTTTGCTACGAGAATATTATTTATGAATTGTGTAAAATAGTTACAGCACCGACACTGCCCATTCAATCAAGAAACAGCACCTCTGTTGTAGCTCCATTTATTTCTCACTGGCCAGAGGTAGCGCAGACGCAGCAACTGTACAGGTGAAAGTTGTGAGTGCCATTACCAATCTCTAGGGCTACCTGCTGAAAACAACGTGTCTGAGAGTTTACTTTTCCAGCATTGGTTAGAAGCGCTTTCTCCTCCCAGACTTTGAGCCACTTCCCAGGGGAGTTCCTGCTTCTCTGTTTAGAAATCTCAGAGTGGACATGGGCCTGCCATGTTTCTTAAATGAGTTGCCCAAGACCCAAAAGGTTATTTTAAAAATATAAATATACACCCAAACTCATGAAAATAATGGCAATGGGAGGGTAGGGCTGAAGACTATGATTGAGAAATGGCTGTTACCATGGTAATGACAGGGTGGGCAGGGCTAAGTCTGGCCCTGCAGACATTTATTTTAAACCAGTAGTTTTCTGGTGTTGGTATGCCTCAGGATCCCCTGGAGGGCTTGTTAAGATGCGGGTTATTGTCCCCACCCCCAGATTTTCTCATTTACTAGGTCTGGAGTAGACCTTATAATTTGCATTTCTAAGATTCCCAGGTCTAGCCCTAGGGGCAAATCCATGTCTTCACCTGTTTTTGTAAGGCCTGCAAGCTAATAATGGTTTTTACAGATGAACTTTTGCAAATAGTTCCATGATAGGAAACATTAACTTTGAACCCCAGTTAAGTAAAATTCTGTCCCCCCAAAAAAGAATTACATTCTTCTCATCAGTAGGCTTGCGTTACAAAGAATTGTACCCAATATTATAGTTTGAATCTCATCAATAAAAACTTGGAATTTCATTTTCTCCCTTATATAAGTACCCAGATAATATACTTAATTTTGCCTCTTGGCCCACAAAGCCTAAAATATTTACTCTCTGGTTCTTTAACAGAAATATTTGCAGACTCTTCATCCAGCTGATGCTGTTGTTCTGGGGATGACTTTGAGAACTATTTAAATCATTTAATAAACTACTTTTATTAAATCCACCTTCTGCTTATTTAATAAAATTCCACCAGCACAGCCACTCCTGGCCTGTCACACAATGTCAAGAGAGGCAGTGCTCCTCAACATGTACCATTCCACTCTAGGTAGGGAATCTACGGAGTCTAACTAAATGTGGCAATTCCCTAGCATCTGTTTAGAGGTGTCAAGAAACAGGATTTGAAAAAATATGGAGGTTATCCCTCAGCATAATTTCAAGGGAGGTAAAATTTATCCCACCTCTCTTTCTAAGCTGTTGCCACACCACGTGCTTGGGACTCTGGGGGTTCCCCGACTGTTCCATGTCCCCAACTTCTGCTTTCCAGAGATCTTCCCCAATGCACCTGCAGCTAGTCCTACAATCACCCCCCAAGTAGGTGTTGAGGAGGGAATCTGAGTGTAAATCTTTAGTATTTATAAGTCTGTGATTAATTTCAAATATTCATGATGCATATGATTGCTTCCATTGTCATGTAATATAGAAATGTATGTTACAATATTATTTGGAAATCAGTGCACTAAAAAAATGTACTTTTAAAAAAAATCTTGAATTTTCTTTGTCCCCCTCTCCAATTCTGCTGTCAGTAGCAGGTTCTTAATATTAAGAATTGTTCAAGGTGAGGTTTTCTATTGTAGCTTGTCTTGAGGAAGGAGTACCACCTGATTTCTGCCTACTAACGAAAATTGGCATTCTCTCCAAGTAAAGCTCTCATCTTGACTTTTCTAAACAACAGATGAGTCAACTTGGGGCTTCTTCCCTGCGTCCTCCTTGGGCTCACACTGTAGGAAATCTTATGGAAAGCAGAACGATCTAACAACAGGATGAAGATTGCTTTTGCTATCACATTTAGCATGTCCCATGGCAGAAAACTATCCACTGCTTTTCCGTTTTAAATCTGGACCCACAATTTGGAAGCTCTGGCTGTTATTAATAATAAAGGTCAGAGAGAAAGCAGTATAGTGCAGTGGTTAAGAGTTCTAGCATTGCCAGACTTAACTCTGAGTTCTCACTGTCACTGTTTGTCACTAACAGTATTAGCTTGGGCACAATGCTCACCCTCTCTTTACACCATCCCCTCACACGTGCCATGGTGTAAAAATCACAACTACTTGGAAATGGTTGTAAGGACTAAAATAGATATTGTGCAGAGTCTGTAGAACAGTATACGGCACATGGCTCAGTGAGGGCTCCATAAATTGTAGCTTTGGTATTATTTTGTATAAAGTACTCTATTAACCATCAGCTAATCATTTATATATCTGAGCTCCCCATTAAACCCATCCACCCATCCACTCATTCGTTGGAGAAATATTTTTGAAGACCTATTGTAAGCCACGCACCCTCTTGGATTTGGGGACACAGAGTGATCAAGCCAGATGAGGGCCCAGCCTTCTCAGAGCTACGTTTGAGTGGGATGAGCTCCTAGAGAGGGAGATCCTGTCCCTATATCTCTACCTAGAGCCTCGCACAGCACTTAAGCCAGAAGAGATGCTTAAAAAGTGTTTATTAAGAATGACTGGGTAACTAACACTTCTGAAAAGTGAGGAGTAAAGTCAGCGGTAGTTACTTCCCCACTGCTGGGATTGGGCCACCATCAGGAGCAGCCTCTCTGAGATGCACTGCTGGGCCAAGACCAGAGCTGTCCTCAGAGTGCTGTACCAGGAACTCTCTTCCCAGTGAGCACAGCAGGGAAGTGATGGGCCCTGGAGAGATGCTGGTCACTCAAACAATGGTTGTCATCTTAATTGCAGTATGTAATTCTGTACTAGATTCCAAGTGGTGGCCACACAGAAGTTGTTTTCCTACATAACTAAACATTCTTTTCATTGCCCTGGTATACGGAACAAATTGTTCAGCTGTGAGTGAGTTCTGGGGAAGGAAATATAATATTATGTTGCCATGAATACTGAAAGGCAGGGAAGCTTTCATATTATGGAGCAATTAATTAAAGAACAATCATGCAAATGTTCCGTATAATTCACATCAAGCATCCACTCACAGTTACTTTATTATTTTGGATGATATTCATGATTATTGTCTAATATGTAATATGGATGTACAGCTTTATGTAATCCTTTTATAATTGAGAAGGAATTAGAGGCCCAGGTGCTCTGAAATACTTCTTTATTCAATTACCCAACTTTCAGAAGAATCCTGTTATGCAATTAACCCAGATTATTAACACAGATATACACATTCTGTCTCTTTATTGCAGGTAGAGATAACTATAAATCTGATTTAAATTTCAAGCTTCATAGCAAAAGCCATATTGCCATTTCTGCATGATTCTAATGAATGCTCACGGGTGCATAGTCCTTACTAGGGGAATTCATCAGTAGTTAGTCAATAAATATTCTTGGAAAGTTACCTTGTACACGGTATGGGAATGGAGTTTTGGAGCCAGGTATACAAAAAATTACAGAGCTTTGTCCTTGGTTTGTAGATCCTTTCAGTTTTGTTTGGAAAATTAAGACATATAGGCATGGGATGATAATTAACAATATAAGGCAATAAATGTTGAGTATCAAATGGTAGTATCAAAAATAATTGCTATAGAAGTCCACAGGAGACAGCAGTCATCCTTGGTTGGGGAAGCTGTGCCCACTGAATGTTGTCCATTTCGTGAAAGGTTGCTGGTTATATGGACGGACGGGGAAGGGGTGGGGTCAGTATATTCCCTTGCTACTCACAGTGTGATTTGAGAGCCAGCAGCATTGGCAGCACCTGGGAGCCTGTTAGACATGCAGAATCTCAAGTACTGCTCAGGACTGACTGAGTCAGAATCTGCATTTTAACAAGATCCCCAGTGATTCATAGAACATTAAGGTCTCAGAGAACTGGCCTACCGTTGAAGATCTCTTTTCTTTACCTGAGAGAAAGTTAGACCCATACTTGCTAATCTCATTCTCACCCAAATAAAAATTTAAGTAATTAAAGGAAACCATCCGTTCAACAAGCCTTTGTGTGCCATCTGTGTACTAGAAATCTTGCTCCAGTCGTGTCCTAAGTACATACAAGTACCCAGAGACAATTGTGGATATTCAGTAATTCTGGTGAATTACTGATGGTTCTGAAGGACTAAGAGCCAAGCTGATTCATAAGACTCAAGGATATCTCCATCAACTAGCCAACCTGGGACATCCCAACAAGCAGGTTAAGTGTGTTAGAAACTCCTAAGGGCAAAGGGTGACGCCTGGAGAAGGCAGAACTCTAACACAGGAGACAGTGTTAAAGCAAATTCAATTTTGCGTTTGGTTTCCTCCTGTGCCAAAGACTGTATATCCAATGACCTACTTGACATTTCAACCTGTGTGTCTAACAGGCTTCTTAATAATAAACATCCAAAAGAGAATTCTTGACTTTCTCCCACAAATCTCTTTTTCCCCGGATCTTCTTCTTCTTGATAAATGGTACCACCATCTGCCAAGTTAATAAACCAAAAATGTAAAAAATCATTCTGAACTCTTCAGTTGTCCTACCCACCACATACAATCCATAGCATTTCCTATCGATTCTGCCTTCAGATCATGATGTTGGCTGTGTCCCCTTCAGGTCCTCTCCAGGCACCATTGGCTGTCTTGCCTGGGGGATGTGCTGGTCATGTAAGTGGTCTTCCTGCACCCACCCTTGCTCTTGTCCAAGCTAATCTCCATACAGGAGCCAGGATGGTCTCAGAAAAATGTCAGTCTCTTTACATCATTCCTCTGCCTGAAAAGTCAATGATTTCCTATTTATCTTCAAATAAAATGGAAACTATCAGGCCCCGTTTGCTCTGGGTTCTGTTTTCCCTCCCCTTTCCCTGTTGCCCACTGTGCTCCAGCCAAACTGACATTTTCATCATTCTTTCAACATACTCATCTCTTTTCTGCCTCAGGATCTTTGCACTTGTTCCTAGAAGTGTCTAGAACAGTCTACCTGGCGCTTCACGTGGTTGCCTCTTGATCTTTCAGAGCTCAAAGTAACTGTCCTGACTTAGGCCTTCCCTGAAGTTCGACTACTAGGAAACCTAGGCACTCTTTATGTATTTCATGGTCCAAATGACACTCTCCAATCACATCTTTAATTTTTTTGTTTTGCTTATTTGATTCCACTTCTCCAAAGGAGAATATAAACCTATAAGGACAGAGACCTCATCTCTCCTGCTCCTCTCTCTTTCACCAGTATGCAGTGTGCTCCATACAAACATGTGAATGTGTGAAAGTGTAGTTCTAGATTTGTGTGGCTTGATTTTTCCCCCCTCTTTCAGAGTAAATCTGAAATAATTTTTTTATTCAATTACCCAACTTTTAGAACAATTCCATTATGCAATTAGCACAGATTATTAACACAAGCATACAAATTCTATCTCTGTACTTCATACAGGTATAACAAGGAGCCAGCTATATTTTGAATGTAGGAGACAGGTACCTCTAGCCAGAGGATCATATGGAGCTCATGCCTAGCACACAGTAGCCTCTGCAATGTAGTCAAGGTTTGCTTCCAGGATCCACTTCAAACAGCACTGTAGTCACTCGGATATAGAGGAGCTTCCGTGAATGAACCTCTAAAGGGACAATATAGATAAAAGAGCCCTCTGAGTCCCCACACCCTGACAGGAAGTGTAGGTGCAGCCCTGTACCCTGACTTAAACCTGGAGGAAATAATCACACATGTCCAATACAAGACTAAAGACCTTCACACTTTGTGGAGTGTGGTAGGCAGAATAATCCATCCCCACCCTCAGAAGTCCACATCCCAATTGTGATGGTTAATATTAGGTGTCAGCTTGACTGGATTGAGGGATGCCTAGTGAAGCACTGTTTCTGGGTGTGTTTGTGAGAGTGTGTCCACAGGAGATTTACACGTGAGTCATTCGGTGGCCTGGGAGAGGAAGACCTGCTGTCTATGTGGGCGGCCACCACCCAACCAGCTGCTAGGGAGGCCAGAACAAGCAGGCAGAAGAAGGGGGATATTCGGCTTGCTGAGTTTCCTCTCTCTCTCTCCCCTTTTCGGAGTGGGATGCCTTTTCTCCTCTTGCCCTTGGACATCAGGCTACTACGGGTTCCTTGGCCTTTGAACTCTGGGACTTGTACCAGCGACCTCCTGGGGGCTCTTAGACCTTCAGCTCAGACTGGGGGCTGCACGGTCAGCTTCTCTGGCTTTGAGGCTTTTGGACTCAGACTGAGCCAGGCTACCAGCTTTTCTCATTCCCCACCTTGCAAACGGCCTATTGTGGGACTTCACCTTTGCAATCATGCAAGCCAATTTTCCTTAATAAACTCCCTTTTTTCCACATATATCCTAGTGGTTCTGTGTCTCTGGAGAACCCTGACTACCACACTCATCCCCACCCCCACCCCGAGACCTATGACTGTGACACCTCACTAGGCAGATACAGTTAAGGACCTTGAGATGGGGAGATCATCCTGCATTATCTGGATGGTCCTTCAAAAAGTCAGAGAGACAACAAAAGCAGAGTGTCGGAGTCAGACACAGATTTGAAGACACTATGTTGATGGTTTTAAAAATGGAAGGAAGTCATGAACCACGGTAAGTGGCAGTTTCCAGAAGCTGGAAAAGGTAACTGATTCTACCCTAGAGCCTCCAGAAGGAACCAGCCCTACTGATAACACCTTGACCTGTGCCCAGTGAGGCCTATTTCAGACTTCCGATGTCCAGATCTGTAGGATAATGAATTTGTATTGTTCTAAAACTAGAGGTTTGTGAAAATTTGTTACAGCAGCGATAGGAAACTACTATAGTGAGAGTAGACGGTAAAGGTAAATCCCTTCTCAGTTTTCATTTTCATTTATAAAGTAATGCCAGTGTTCTAACGTCCTCCACACGGTCTCAATAAAGATCGTAAAAGGGAAAGCACTTTACTTAAAACAGAGCTGTCCCCCTCCTCACGTCGAACCCCCTCAATTTCACACACCACCCTCACAACTTTATTAACTGGTTATCCAGCCTGTTGCAGATTAAAAATAACAAATGGAGAATTATTGGAGCAAAAATAATGACAGTTACAACATGTGACAATGAATGGCTAAAGCATGAGAGGAAAGAAAACCCACAAAGGCGGCACAGGTGGCACAGGTAGACGGCCACGGTGGCGGATGCTGGGGGGGGGCAGCTCCTGGAGGCATCCTCACCTCCTTTACCTCGCAGCACGTCGCTCATTGTTTGAGTCACCACCCGGAGATGTGGAAAAAAGACTAAGGCAAACTTACTAAACCTCCCTAAATGTAGGGAAATGTGCCTACATTTAAGAGAGATGTCCATCAAATGTAGTTAAAATAAAAATGATTTGATGCTTACAGGTAGACAATTATCTGGAAAGGTTTGTTCTCCAATGGTACCTAATACTGTGGCATTTCCATGGGCATCTCTATCTTCTCATAAAAAATGACCTTCGGATGTGGTTTTCTAGAAGATAATGAAGGATCCCGCCACGGGACTTGATTCCTATATTCTCCCTGGAAAATGGTGTGGAGTGATAGATGCACTGTTGATTGCAGTTAGAAAAAAACTGTTCCTGTCTTCCAACCATCCCATGAGAATAGCTGTCGGTTGAAAGAGGAATTCTCAGCAAGTATCAGAGCTAAGTGCTTACAACACAATTAGACAGAGTCATAGTTGACATTTAAACATTTTTCATTTTTCATTTTTAACCAGCCTGTAAGCATTAACTAATTAAGCCTCATCAGGCACTGATGCAAAAGAATTACCTTCAATATTCTGGAGATGAAAATAGTTCATGCGATACTTTTGAAAGTTCACGGAATGATGGAAAGTAAGAAATGTGTCTCCTGCCATGCCTACTGCAGTATTTCAAAGCAGTGGATTTTGAGAGGGACCTGGTGTTATTGAAAGGCGCCTACGTATCCATCCATACAAATACGTCGAAGGGATACTTGTTCTTGCCATCTGTGCAGCATCATTAGAATGCACGTTTGGTACCCGTGTTGTGTGTTGCACACATGGATGTCGTGTTAACCCCATTCCACCCTCCTCTCTCCTCCTCAGCTGCTCCTACTCTAGGCCAAGCCCCACCATTCCTCACCTGGACTAAGGCAGTAGCCTCCTGATGGATCTGTGCTCTCCCTTACCCCCACAATTTCTCCTCATAGCAGCCAGAGTGATCTGTAAAAAACTTAAATCAGATCAATGCCACTCCCCTGCTTAAGTGCCCCCATGATTTTGTATTACCCTCACAATGAAGTCCAGCCTTCCTACCTTGACTTCTGTTATGAACTGATTTTTTGTGTTCCCCAAAAATTCACATATTGAACCGAACCCCTAATGTGGAGGTATTAGGAGATAGGGTCTCTGGGGGGTGACTAGGTCATGGGGATGGAGCCCTAATGAACAGGGTTAGTGCCTTCATAAAAAGAGTCCAGAGAGCTCCCTTGTTCTCTTTCTGCCCTGTGAGAACACACTGAAAAGGTGGCAGTCTGCAACTCCGAAGAGAGCCCTCACCCAAACCCTACCATGCCGGCACCCTGATCTTAGACCTCCAGCCTCCAGCACTGTAAGAAATACATTTTTGTTGTTTAAAAGCCACGCAGTCTATAGTACTTTGCAACAGCAGCCCCAATGTACTACCAAAGCCCTGCAGCATCTAGTCCCTGCCAGCCTCTCGAACGCCAACCCCCACTCATCCCACCCAGCCACACTGGCCTCTCCTCTCCTTTGAATGCCCCAGGCCCATTCTCAGCTCCAGACTTTTGCACTACCTACTCCTCCGATCTTCCCATGACAGCTTCTTCATATGCCAGCTCAGATGTCACCTCCGCAGAGAGGCCTCTCCTAACAATCTAATCTACAGGGACTGGGTAGCTAATATAAGCACCATTGTGATTAATAAAATACACATTAATTTGAAAATATATTGCCAAAGTCATAACAGGTTTGGTCATTCAGATTTTTTTTCCAAGTAACAGTGGTCCATAAAAGTGTTTGACATTAAAATTTGATTCCAATATTTGAAAGAATGTGAAAAGGATGAATTCCATCATGAAAGGAAAATAACCATTAAATGGGGACATTATATTTTTTAAAGAGGTACTTGATACAAAAATGATGCCACTAGTATATGCTGGGATAGTTATTCAATATACATTTCTGGAACGTTTCCTCAAAACTACATACTGACTTTAATACTGTAATGATATGAATACCTAGTACAGAGTCAGGCATTGATTAACTGTAGTTCCTTACCCCTCAAACATGGGAGGACCTGTCGTTCTAAGCTTCTCAGAGCCACATGAGACTCCGGGTCTGTTCATCAAGACTTCAGAAAGCTTCCTGGCAGCACACACAGGACCTACAAAGGAGAGAAAATCACTATGAGTCTCACCGCGGGCAATTGAACTATCAGCCAACTTGTGAGAGAGAATGTATCAGTCTCTAAAATTTCCTTTTGGGGAGCAAATAAGTTTATTTGTTATGTCAATAAAATGTGGGACTGAAGCCTTATAAGTTGCAAAAAGATTTGATGATGTCTGACAAAAAGTGAAAAAGATGTAGAATGTTCAAGAAAATGATTTTGGAAACTCAGAACTCGGAAGAAATGTGTACTGTGTAAAGGGAGAATGATGTGTATAACAACACGGTCTTTCTAAGGAGTGGTTCCCTGTGACCCAGGGGTGTTACGGTCTGTGGAGCACGTCAGCATGTTTGGGAGCAGGACCTGGAGAGGGCGGAACTGCTCTGCACACCTGCTGGAGGAACTGGGGGGAAGAATTCACGGGGCGATCCAGGAAGTACAGGGGTTGGAGATGAGGAGAGGGCTGGGGAATGTTTAGGGAAAGGGTCAGGGAGAAACCTCCTTGATAAGAGAAGGTGGACAAAGGACATTTAAGGACAGGAATCGGTACAGTGGGATGCTCATTTTTTGGAAATACACTGAAGATGCGACCTTTCCTAATGATCCTGGGCTTTGTATAATTGTGTGTGGGTGTGTAAGCTGGGGAAGGAGATGAATTTTACATCTGTTTAGCAAAACAAGGGGAAGGTGGCCATGAAAACATAAGCCTTTTGAGAATTCACAGGTATCTTGGCTTTAGACTTCCACAGGGAGTTCAACCTAAGCTGATATGGTTCTTACAGAGGCTGCAAAGCTATGGTGACATCTGGGTTATGACTCCTTAGAAGCTTCCAGGGGGTTGTGGGCGGGAAGAAGTAGTAAAGGACTTATTTTAGTGTATTCTAAGAATGAAAGTTGCTGGTGTTTAGCTGAGGGTAATATTTAACTGACAGGCCATGGCTTTTATCTTATTGCTATTTATGTTGTTATTTGGAGGACAGATTGTTTTCAGTGCTGCACACTAGTATCAGAACACTTTTCATTATAATTTCACAAAATTCCTACCTGTGCACGTGTTTAGGGATAATAGAAACATAAATTGAGTTTCGCTGAAGAAAATTCCTTAAAACGTGATAGGATAATCGTTTCACAAACATTTGAGAAATAACAGTAAGTGGTGAGCAGGGAGATGTCAGCATTTCAAGAAGTCATTGGAATTTTCGGTACGATGCCAAGCTCAGAGGGTCATAAGTGGCAGCTATAATAGGTATGAAGTCATTGTGTTTTAAATTTGATGATATTATTCCACACAGCACATTTTTATTCAAGTGGAGGAAAAAAAACAGATTTGAAGTAATCTGATTAAAAATTGTCCCCTGGAGCATTACCTGAAAATACTGAAACCCAGGTGTTTGAGAAATGGGAAAGAGGCCTCATCCTGGGCTTCCGTCTGAATTTTGATTCTGAGAGCTATTGTGGCTCTTTATTAAGCCAGCTTGTTAGCTTGAGGCTTGTAATATCTCCAGTTCTCAACAAGTTTATTTCATATACATTTCATATATTTTAAATGTACCCTTTGAACACATTATTATGAAATGTTATATGAGAATGTCAGTCTCCTGACAAAAAGAAAAGAAGGTTTAAGTTTTGTATTCTGGGAGGATATGACTCAGGGACTTGGAGAGAAATCTACTGAGTAAACAAATATAGATAGTTATGAAAGAACAAGCTGCAATTATGTCTTCTTTCCTCTAGGAACAAGTAATTCTATTTCCTATAGTATACAGTGGCAATAATAGTAATCCATGCAACTTTCTGGAAATACGCAGTTAGCAAGTTAGCATTGAAAGGGACCACTGCTTATATGGGAAATGAAGCCCACCTATTGGCTGGAGTTTGCAATGAGTCATCATTATCTATCAACATTGAAAATGGGTATGTTGTCACTTCACTGAACTTGACAGTGCAACTTTCTGAAAATATGCAGTTAGCAAAGTAGCACATACTGGGGGGGGATTTCTTTAAGAGGGAGATAAAGGGAGACAGCGATGAGACTCTGCTGCTTCCCTCTCCTCTCTCCTTCCTCCTCCTCATCTCTTTCCTTCCCCCCAGTTAGTTCCATTTTCCTTGAGTAATTGATCTCTCTCTCTCTCTCTCTTTCTCTCACACATACACACACACATTCACACACACATTCACACACTTGCATTTACTCAGCCTAGGAAAGAAAGCTCAAGCCAAAAATTTCCTAAAAGTTCTATTCACATTGAAACTCTTTCTGTCTCATACTGTGGAGCATTAGGTTTTGAAAATGATCGAAGGCCAGTGTGGTGGCTCACACTTGTAATCCTAGCACCCTGGGAGGCTGAGGCAGGAGGATCGCTTGAGCTCAGGAGTTGGAGACCAGCCTGAGCAAGAGCAAGACCCCGTCTCTACTAAAAAAAACTAGAAAAATTAGCTGGGTGTTGTGGCACATTTCTGTAGTCCCAGCTACTCGGGAGGCTGAGGCAAGAGGATTGCTTGGGCCCAGAGTTTGAGGTTACAGTGAGCTATGATGATGCCACTGCACTCTATCTAGGGTGACAGGGTGAGACTCTGCCTCAAAATAAATTAATTAATTAATTTTGTTAAAAAAGAAAAGGATTGCAAATGAATGTGAAACTCCTTCCAAATGAGTTGCCACTCCTGAATGGAGGAGGTCAGTGACTTTTTCAGGGATGGATTGGCATTTGGCTGGATAGCACTTTCCAGCCACCAATGAGTCACACAAACAGCTTGAACATGGTTTGTAAAGGATACTGTTGATGGTCCCCAGGCTTGGAATGGACGTTTCTGCAGACTTCATCACACTCACCGTCATTGCTCAAGATCCTTTCCTTGCAAAGATATCAGAGTAGCTTCAAAAAGAACCACCGCTTATGTGGAAAATGAAGATTATGTGTTTGTTGGAGTTTGAAATGAGTCATCATCATCTATCAACATTGAACATGATGGTATGTTGCTGCTTTATTGAGCTTGACGGTGCAATAAAAATGAAAAAAGAAGCAAGTTATTTGCATCACTGGAGTATGGTTAATGTAGTCAACACATGCTTTTTCAGATGTTTGTGGCAAGTCAATGCTTTTGGGCTTCAGATTCTGATAAGGATAATTATTTATCACAAACCTACTACTACCAGATACTCTATGTGGCACTTGCTACACTTGATTATAAAGTCATCCCAAACTTCCTTTAGGACTGATATGTTATCTTCACTTTATCTTCACTTTATAGATGAGAAAACTAAAGGTTAAGGATGCTAAGTAGCTGGCCCTGGTCAGGACACTAGTACACATCAGAGCAGGTAGGTCTAACTCCATAACCTGGCCTTTGCTTTATATGATGTTCCCCCTTGATAAGGGAAGGAATGCTGACAAAACAAATAAACAAACAAACAAACAAAACTGTGGAATAGTGGAGACATTTACTACCAGTCAGGGAGTAAAGTGGGGGTAGTATTTGTTTTGCTATAGATAAAGAATTGGTTTAATAAGAAACTAAAGGTAGAAGAAAAGATTGTTTCTCCAGATGGAAAAATGTTGAGTTTATTTAATAGTTTTCTATGTGATATGGATCAGAGAGTACACAGCGAGTTCTCCAAAATTAAAGATGGAAGTGAAATGTCAGATTGACAGGGATAAACCACAGCAAGATCTCATGAGGTTTCATGAGTGGGTAGAGAAATAGCAAATGAGCTCTAGCGTGGGCAAGTGTAAGGCAATAGAGTCAGGGAAAATAATATAAACTTTGCTTATGACATCTCTTGGTTTCAATACAGGAAAAGGAGTTTGAAATCAATATAAAATATTATAAATGTATATATTTCATATTTTTAAGAAAGATGCTTTGGATCCATTATTTTTTGACCTTCACAAGGAATGGGGAAAAAAAATGTTACTAACCCCATTTTATAGAGAAAATAAAGACCCAGCTTGCTTCAGTGACTTTCCAAGGTCATTCCCATAGTTAATAAAAGAACTTTAAGTGGAAACCAATAACACTAAACCACAAGCCATACCTTTCCTGCTTCTATAGTTTCTTCTATAGGATCATAAAGCCAGTAATTTCAGGTAATTGTCAGGAGACATTATCTTGTCCTTATCATATCAAGGTCAAGATCTCAGCCTTTGGAATCAGACATACCTGGATTCAAATCCTACTTTGCAATTTGCCAGAATACTTGTTATATAACAGGTTATTTAAATGCTAGAGAGTATTTATTTCCTCTCATATGAAATGTTGATATAGAGTAGCACCTGCCTCACAGAAGTGTTTTAAGGATTAAATGAGGTAAGATATGAAAAGACAATGCCTGGCACATAAGTGTTTAATGAATGTTAATTTTTATTTGTTGTAAATGGGAAGGATGGTGCAGTAAACTCAGACTTTGAAGTACCCTCTGCACTCTAAGCATATAGATAAAATAATGAAAGAAGGGCATGGTGGTGCATTTCTGTCATCCCAGCTACTCAAGAGGCTGAGGCAGGAAGGATTACTGGAGCCCAGGAGTTGGAGACCAGCCTGGCCAACATAGTGAGACCCCATTTCTAAAATAAATGAATACATAAACAAATAAAATACTAGAAGAAAAAAGCAAGTAACTACAGCTGGCTTTAAATTCCATATAAACCTTTCCCTAGACCAGAAAAGGAAAAATAATGGAAAACAGTGGTTAGGCTGGAGATGTGGGCCTGCTGCTTCTGGAACTGGAAGCAGGCAGGGGCAAGGCCGGTCTGGCTCCTGTAGAGAAAGGGAGATTTAAGCCATTCACCTGAGGCAGGGCCAGCACCATGGTCAGTGCCTAAACCTGGAGTTGGATGACACTGACCCATCCCTTAGGAGAGGAAGCTATTAAAAAACCGCTGCCAATAAGCCACATCTTAAAGGAAGTTGTAGACCAAGGGAGAATGCAGACATGGTGGGGCAACAAGGAGCCTCATGAAGTCTCCTGTTGACTGGGAGATGGAAATAGAGTGAACCCCACTGAACAGGAGGTCTGGGTAATACTGTAAGACCTGGCCCTGGGCTGTGGCTCAGACAGGTAGTTGAAGGCAACCTCTAAACTTCTAGAAAGGGAGTTTGGAGCACAGAGGAAGGGAGAAATCAAAACAAAACAACCAAACCAAACATCTCAAAATGATCTTGCAAATCTATTGATTTCAAAAGGCTTTTTGGTTTGTAAAATTCACAAAGACATTGATGCTAAGAAAGAAAACAAAATAAAGGGCTGGGGATGGTGGCTCATGCCTGTAATCCTAGCACTTTGGGAGGCCGAAGAGGGAGGATCGCTTGAGGCCAGGAGTTCGAGACCAGCCTGAGCAACAGCGAGATCACGTCTCTACCAAAAAGAAAAAATAAAAAATTAGCCGGGCATGGTGGCGCTTGCCTATAGTCCTAGCTACTCGAGCTGCTGAGGCAGGAGGATTGCTTAAGCCCAGGAGCTGGAGGTTGCAGTGAGCTGTGATGAGATGATAAGGCCACTGTACTCCCAGCCTGGGTGAAAGAATGAGACCTTGTCCCAAAAGAAAATTAAAAAAAAAAAAAAAGACATAAAAGAAAATAGATAATTAACATGAACTAAGTCTAGAAATTAAAATATTCTGTCAGTCTAGGAAACATATTAGCATAGGCATGAGGTCTGTCTGGAAAACGTGGCTGGATACTTTCCAGACAGACCTTGTGTGTTTAGAACGCTCAAACAGATAAATGCGAGCATAATATTCATAAAAAGAACAAAAAATTGAGAAATAAAAACAGGCAGAAATAAAACAAAGTCATGTATCTATGACCAAGAATCAATTTGAAATTTTGGAAATAAAATATGTTGTTGTTAAAGTTTTAAAACTTAAACAATTTAAACAATAGGCTGGACACAAATTGAGAATCCATGAACTAGAGAATGGTGCTAAAGAATGACTCTGGAATGCAGCATAGACAGAACAGAGGAAAATGTGTAAGAGAAGTTTCAATACATGGTGGGTAGACTGATTGGCTCCAAAAAATGTCAGTCTGAATTGCAGAAGAGGAACTAGAGGGAACGGCAGAAAAACAATATTAAAAGAGATAATGGCTAAAAACTTCCCAGACTTGAAGAAAGAAATGTGTGTTCACATTGAAAGTACCTATCAAGTGCTAATAAATATAAACTAAAATAAATCTGTGACTTGACATGTCAGAATGAAAATGTAGAATATCAGAAATAAAATCATGGAAATGACCAGGGAGAAAAGACAGATTATTGGCAAAGGCAGGCACTAAGAGAGATTTCTCATCAACAGTAGATGCCAGAAAACAGTGAACTTAAAGCGTCAAAAATTAGGAAATAATTTTCAACCTTGAATTTTGTACCAATTTAAACTATCATTTAAGATTAAATGCAAAATAGAGACATTTTCAGACATGTAATAAAAAGAGAGTTTACCAACCACAGACCTTCACTGTTAAAGGTTATAACTTATCACGAAAAAAGAAAATGTGTAAGATAGAGAAAAACAACAATAAATATATTAATAGTAATTAGTAAAATATGCTAGTAAATGTAACTAACAATAGATTAGAAAATATAAATAACCATAAGGCTTATTATTTTAGTAAAGGAAAAAATCCCCAACTCTGGTTAATTAAATATGTCAAATTTATAGTTTGGTACATATGTTATAAATTTAAGGGTAATTAAAAATACATGAATCTGCATACGTGATAAAATCATACAGAACTCAACACACATACACACACAAAAATGAATGCATGTAAAACTGATGAAATCTGAATAAGTTCACTGGATTTTATCAAAGTTGATTCCCTGGTGATGTTGTACTATAATTATGAAAGATGTTACCATTGAGGAAAATCAGGTGAAGTGTTTACAGGCTCTTTCTGTAATATTTCTTACAAGTGCATGTAAATCTACAATCACCTCCAAATAGAAAGTTAAGAAATAATATGATATAAATGTAGTCTCTAGTTTCCAAACTTTCCATGGAAGACAAAAGTTGGAGATATAGAAAATCCTATCAATTCAACAGAAGATAGGAAGAGGGAAATAAAGTAGCATATTGAAAAATGATTTAAAGAACACAATGTGAAATGTAAATATAAGTTCATATATAAAAGTAATTACAATTATTGATTACACCTACCCATTATCTCAAGGCCATTGGAATGAATAAAAACAAGATTCAACAATACGCTGCCATAAAAAGATACACATAAAAAAAAGATACAGATATGTAGAGAATAAAGAAAGGAAAAAATATACACTAGGTAAATATTTACTGACCAAATTTTAAAAGACAGCTAGTGAAGCATTATCATGTGCTTTCCTTCACCAGGCTTACACATTACATTCAAAGATGGAAGCTTTTTTGTAGCTTTTGTAGGAATTATAATTGTACATAAGTCCCAGAAATGAGGTACTTATAATCTTTTAGAGTAGGTGTTTCCATTAATTAATTTAAAAAGTCAGCCTTATCAGGATGAATAAGAACCCTTAGCAATCCCCAACCCAGGCCTATTTCTCCCTGTGGTAGGTATAGGGATTAGCCTGGGGAAGAGGGAGTGGCAGGGCCTTGGTGAAAAAGGGCAGGTATACAGGTGTGTGCCTGCACACACACACACACACACACCACTTGCAATACACATACCAGAAAGAGATTGCTTTCAAAGACAGACTAAATTGACTTGCAACAAGCTCTCAATTGGTTTAAGCTTGTTCCCAATGTTGTAGGTCACCAGACCTACACATGTTGGCACATTTTAGATAGGCCCTGGGGAAACAAGGCACAGCAAAGCATTCTAATGGAGTATCAAATGCAAGGGGATTTGGGCCAAGCAGAAGAGAAATCTTCAGGTGATTGACCTAAGTTCAGATGCTGGCACATTCCTTATTCTGTGCTTATCTGAATAAAACCTCATGCCTCACAGGAGCTAGTTGAATGACCTCTCAAGGGCTTAACAGTCTATAATTCTGGTGTTCTGGCTGTCCTGGTACAATCACATTAGCCTGGCAGGCTATTGAAATTCAAGAAGTCTTTGCAAACATTATACTGAAAGTGGATATATGTATTTTATTAGTTGGTTGACTTGCCTTATATTTTGTATTTTTCTTTCTGTAATGCTTTAAAAATAATTCTTGGTACTTCATGTCACTTTTCTGAATCTTGGCTTCATGTTTCTGAAATAAGCACACACACACACACACACACACAAACCCATCTTCTTCTGTAGTTTTCATGCTTGCTTTTTGGATTTCTACAAAGGGACAGCCTTAGAATCAGTGGTGTGCTGGAGCTGACTTACACTGGCTCAGAAGGGCTAGTTTGGGGCATCTTTTTCCAATTCCACATTCAGTGATGCTGTATCAGGTGCTTGGAATCAGCCATAATCATAAAGTGTTTATACCATGGAAATTGGCAAATGCTATAGACCAGGGCTTCCCCTCCCCAAAGAGCCAGTTGTTAAAGATTTGCCAGCATTGCACTGCTCACAATCCTCTTAGTACACAGTTAATTTCCCCTAAGACAACTTTCCAAATCCTGAAGCAAGGTCATCTCAGGTACTGTTCAGCTTGCTGTGCACAATTTGGCTGGAAAGTAATGACACTAGTTGTACTCAGTGGCTTATAGGCATTTGTGTTTCTCTTAGCATAATACTAAGTACTAAGCTTTTTCTTCCAAGGTTATTATGAACACAGTTATGCCTTGCCATTAGAGTATCTTTTTGAAAAAATCCCAACAAAACTATGTCCTTTGGCTGAAGTTCTTGATTCTCTTATATTGTAAAATATTGGCTCCTACTATAACAAATTATAATAATTCTTGCTAAACATGTGTTTCCTGTCAATCAAGGAATAAAATATTTAATGTGCATTCATCACATGTAAGACATGGTGATAGTAAATATGGTAGATACAGAGAATGATTGTCTAGCCTCAAATTATTGTCTTCTAGAAGTGTGTAATTTAGAGAGAAAGGCAAGACATGCATGCACACATGAAAAGCTATATAAAAAAAACTTTCTTTAATGGTGTATAATTTGAATGTATCCAGGCTGTCTTGTGTTTACCTCTTAAGGTCAGTCTCAGCATATTGTTGCATCAAAACACACACACACACACACACACACACACAGAGAACCTATCGAAGATTCTTATTAAAGATTTCTGAAGGGTGGACACCAGAAGACAAAGGTGGGAATGCATCTCACATCATACAGCAAAACTTTCTAAAAATCCTCTTTGAATATTTCTCTCTTTCCCTAAATTATTTCTCCCATAGCATCCATCTGTCGCTCCTCCTCCCTTTCCTGCTCTGCCTTTCTTTATCCTTCTTTCTCATGCTATGTGTTGGTTCTATGCTTCCATTCCTTCAGATGTCCTTGAGAGTTTGGCAAAAAAAGGATCTCTTGGGGGTCCCGCCCTCATTAAAAGGTAAAGGAGGAAAATGTGGTAAATTCATGTTTTCATGTGCTTCTGGTCACAGAAGTATCATAAGGAATATTCTAAATAAGAGATAAAGAGTTGTGAGTTGTAACATCAGAGAGGGGTGCAACATGAAAAGATCATTTTTTTTTAGGGTGGGAAAGCTTTAAGAAGGAGGAAGTGGTAGGTAAGTAGAAGGTCTCAAAACAAAGAGAAGGGAAGTGGCATAACCAGCTAAGTGCTTCTCTCACCCATGGGGTTCCCTGGAAAATCAGTGAGGTGTTCATGGCACCTGGTCAAGAGAGCACAGTCAATGTTCCAGGTGTATGCAGATAACCATCTCCTGCTTTTCATCTTTTCATGTCCTTTAACATCCTCAAAATAACCCTTAGTCCATGGGCCCTTTTTTCCTCTCCCCAAAGAGGAGGTGGAGTGTGTGTTTCAGGTAGACCATGTGAAGTGTAGATAGATTTTTAGGACACCCCCAAGGTCGTGCTGCAAGTTAGCATAAAAGTAGGTCTTCCCTAAGATACTGGGATCTTAATCAGGGCTCTGACTGCTAATGTATTTAATGGGAGAGTTTTTCCAACTAATTTTGACATGACAATATATTCCACAAAGAGATAAACCTCAGTTTCCCTTGCTACACACAGTTTTATACATGAAACCCAATAACCAACTGGAGAATGACAATGTCATGCTGTTTGGGTCACAAAACATTGGCCACCAAACTCACTAGCATTTTTCTGTATTTTTGTACTAATCAGCCAAAGATATTTTTTTAGGATAGTTTTTTCCTCTTGTCAATGCAGTCTCAACTGACTTTGGTGTAAAGAGACAGTTTGGTAGTAAAATCCATTGTCAGCAACTTTGCAAAGTTCCTGGCTTGAGACTTTTCAGCCTCCTCCTCCAGCCTGGTTGATAAGTTCAGAAATCTCACTCCGTCATAATGAATCACTATCAAAACCCACAGTTACCTCAGGGATTTGCACACTTTCACATGTCCTATTGATGACAGAGCTGTCAGCTTGGGGCATGAGGAATCCAAAGTACTATGGAATCGCTGTATGAAGTCGTTAAACTAATAGCAACGTGATTTCCTTCATTTTCAGGCCTGAACATCCATATTAATCTAAATAGCTCCTTTCCTAATCAACTAACAAGTACTCCCACTCTTCTGACAGCATCAAAGGCACTTGAGTCATTCAACCGAACCTCATCAGGGCTTCGGGAATACGTGGCTCATCTCCACTCTGGACAATTTTTCCCATCAGCAGCAGCAGCTTCTGTAACACTTCTGGCCATGTGACCTTGACTGAGTTACTTAACACTTTCCTGAACCTCAGTATTTTCACCTTCAACTTGAGCTAATTATATATTCCATGGCCTCCCAGGCTGCTATGAGCATCCAGATGAGCTAAAATGTAAGAAATTGCTTGGAAACTGAAAAGCTGTATAGAATATCTTAATAACTTATATCGTCTTGGCTGATGAGAAAAGCAAAATTGCAGTTGAGTTTTGAGTTTCATCCACTGGCCCCAAGGGTGGGGCGTTGAAGTTTAATCCTCACATCTATTCTGTAGTATTTCTAGGATGTTTAGCATACAAAGGTGTTAAGGGTTTTCTTAGGAAGTTTCTTCATTTCTTCCAGGTTTCTAATATGTTGCTTCCAAATCCAAGTAACATTGTAGACATGGCATATTATTGTGCTTTTTTTGACGTATAAATTATGGGGAAAAATAAAGATAAGTCATTCCCCATAGTCACTAGTACGTTTCCAGGAAATAATATGTAGTCCCCATTGAGCCATGATCAACACAATAGACACATGATCTAACATGAGAGCAATTACCCGAAAAAAGAAGCAAAACCACACCACGAAAACAAACAAATTTTAAAATAACTCAGGCGGCCCACAGCAACTCTTTTTAAGTTTCTCTTTTTCTCAACTTTCAGTAAGTTCTGCCCAATTCTGAGCTGGGTGCCTCTTCCCTTCCGACTTCCTTTCTCCTGACTCTGTGTCGCACCAGCCTAAGAAACAAGCTAGCAAAAGCAGAAGTCTCCTGGGCACAGGTTGAGAGGGGGAGCCTGACCGGACACAGAGGGGCTGAGAGGGATGTTGGCGACACTTACACAGTCAGAGTTTTTGACCCATCACAGCTATCAAGATGCAGCAAGAATTCTCACTTGAGTGGCTTTAGGATTTAACCATGTCCGATGTGACTGGAGTCTGGGAGTAGGGTGGGACGGCTAAGGGTCTGTTTGTGTGAGGAACCAAGGAAAACCCTGAAAAAGAAGGCAGGCAGAGGGATGGGGTAGTTGAGCGGGACACATTTGATTGAGGTCACTAGGTAGGTTTTAGGGGGCAGAGGGACTCTGCATAGAGTGAGGTACCTGCCTTTGCCTTGTCTCTCAGCTGGGGTCCCACAGACCCACGTCGGAAATGTGGGGAGAGCAGCCTATCATAACAGATCAGATGAAAAGGAAAGTGCTGAGACATTGGAAGAGGAAGGAATAACCTGGGATGGTGCCAGCTGCTTCTGTTGCAACAGTTGTATCTCCAGCATCGGCAGACTCAGCGCACTCAGAGGGGTCCAGCTGCAGTTGGCAGCCTGAAACTTTGGCAAGAACCGGAAGGATAACTGCATGTTTAGGGTCAGTTATGATGGAGGCGAGGCCCAGAACAGAACTGAACACAGTTCAGCCAACAGAACTCACTGGGGATGTCCAGGACAGCCCTGGAGGGTAGGAGAAGGCTTGAGATCCCTGCACAGTTCACTATTCCTGCTATTCAGCCTTCACATTCACACCTTTGCTCTGATTATCTCTGTAGCATGTAACATCAGTGTGACCGCCCCAAATGCTCCCTTTTTCTCTCAGGCCCACCTGAGTAAATGACACACAGTTAAGTAGCATGTGAAAGTTTCACTTCTTAAAAGAATCAGATGATTTTTCAAAGGAGACAATAGATTAGAGACCATGTTAAACCATCACATAATATGTAGAAGATACAACACACAGACACGTGATCTGGTTTAAGCTTTACTGTTTCTTGCTATGTGTGGCCTTAGGTCCCTCATTTGTGAAGTAAGGGGTTGATTGGATGATGCAGAATGCGCCTTTCAGCTCTGAGGGTCCACCTTCCCCAAGTCAGTAGCACAGCTAGCTGCTTATTAGTCCAGGGCAGAAGGTTGTCTACACATTGAATAATCTAAAGTTACAGATCTGATAAGAAAGGTGCATTTGGTTCAGGAGCAATTCAAGAACTCGGGGAACACTGGCTTGTATGTTGGATGAGGCTGACCACAAAGGTGGAGAAGTGTTCTGTGATGAAGGACAGAGGCCCCTAAGTGTTCACGTACAGAGGGGAGGATTAAGGTATTCATATGGCATTGAAAATTAATAAGGAAGCCCAAGGAAGTGCTTGGCAGAATTTTGCTGTGGTGGGCACATCCCTCTGGGGCATCACAACTTGTCCTCAGCACAGTCACTCTCAAAATGGGAGCCCAAGTCTTGCCCATATCTGGATCTTTAGATGCTGTGAAGCTCAAGGGCCCATGCCTGCATGTGCCCATGAGCACACACACGTGTGTATTTCCAATTGGAAAAGTGTTGCTTATTAAAGTTCAATTAAGAACGTTTGGAATATGTAAAAAACTATGTAGAAAAAATATTTCAATGACCTATGATCCCATTACTTACAGGTAAAACTTTTTAACATTTTGGCTAATTCCTTTCCTGTCTTTTCCTATATATTTAAAATATTACTAAATTACCATATACAATTGTGTCTTCTAATTTTTTCCCTTACTATTTTATGACAGAAAATATGATATGGCTACTTGGGCATTTTTTTACATAGATGCATCATCATTAACTTGAATGCTCTTCCTCTGTTGTGCATTTATGTTATTACCAGTATTTTTCTATTATAAATAACTGTAAGACATATTCATGCAGAAAATCTTGGTCCATATTTCTGATTATTTCCTAAGGATAGATTCTTAGGATATGCAAATTTTGGAAGTATATGATGTATTCTTTTATTCTCTCAGTGAACGTGTGTTCACGGCAATGCCAGGCTGTGTCCGGGCCCTGTGGCTAGCAAGGGAGGAGGGAGGAAGGCTTGACCTCTGCAGCTTCTAGGTCTGCAAGGCATGGACAAAGATAAAGAAGTGCTTACAATAGGGCGCCACAGATGCATGACCTGGGAAATCTCTGGTGCTATCAGACAACATGGCCAGAACACTTCACGCTGATGTTGGGGGCTGTCATGTTTGCTGAAGGAGAGACATCCAAACCGAGGTCCGAGGAGATTATTTAGGAGCACAGGGGAGTGGGAGAAGACAGGGTGTTTGGACTGTGGAAATGGGGTATACAAAGATTTTGGGGAAAAGTACAGGTGCATTTAAGTTACTCAAAGTTACTGAAAGGAACACAGTAAGAGTGAATTATAAGATGTTAAAGAGAGGAGTTTGTAGAGACAAGCAAGGCCACATGACCAGTATTTTCTAAGGCATTTGAGGAGCTGGGTCATGATATTGGGGGCAATAAGGAGCCATTGAAATGTCTCCATAGGAGAGAGAAGTGATCAAACCCGCATTGGCTAAAGGGCACTCTGGCTGCATAGCCAAGAGGGTAGAAGGCTGGAGGCAGGGAGGTCAGCTGGGAGGCTGTAAAAGCAATCTAGGTGAGAAACACTGTCATTCAAACAGGGAAATGGCAGAGGGGGTGGAGGTGACCGATCTCAGGCTATTTAGTCTTGATACTTAAATGTGACTGTTAACCAAGAATGTGCAGTGGTTCAGAAGACAGGTTGACAGTGCTCCCGAGGATGTCCTAAAGTCAGACTGCCAGAATTTATATCTCTCCTTTCAAACATTGTAAGACCTGGGACACATTACTTCCCCAAGCTTCATTTCCTGCACCTGAGAAAAATAATGGTGTCTACCTGTGGCAGGCTGAGTAATGCCCCTGCCACACCACATCTGAAACCTAATCCCCAGAACTTGTGAATGTTATTTCATATGCCAAAACTGTAAGCGATGGGATTAAGTTAAGGATCTTAAGCTGGGGAGATTCTCCTGAGTTACCTGGGTGGGCCCTAAATGTAATCACAGGTGCTCTTATAAGAGGCAGGGAGAGGGAAATTTTACCACAGACAAAAA